>JAMPIT010000327.1:3300000-4550000 GCA_026261815.1 Monarcha castaneiventris obscurior
CCCACCTGCCTTCCTCATTGGAGTGGTAACTTGTTGACTCTGAATAGCTCATTAAGACAATTAAGCACACTCTAGGTAGGAGTTCAGTATTCCCCTGCCACCATGGCAACTCTGCCACCATGAGCCTTTCCCCAACAGTTCCCTCCACCTCAGGTTATCCATTTCAGAGGCTGACTTCATCTCACTTTTTTAAAAGCCAGACCTTTCTCTGCTTACATTCACCTGGCAAATGGCAGGGCCTGTTGTTTCCATATATTTTCTGAATGGCCATCTAGGCAGAGAAGAAGGATAATGATGATGATGATGATGATGATGATGATGATGATGATGATGATGATGTTGATAATAATATAATGATTCAGTAGAAGCTATGCTCATCTCTTGGAGGCAGGGCAGCAATTTCAGCAGTGGTAGCCCTGCTGCAGAAGCAAGCAGAATGCGGTCTCTTCTGCAGAGCCCTAATGAAGAGCCAGCCAGGTGTGATGAGACCTCGAGGACCTGAGCATACCAAAACTAGATTTTTATGCAGTGGCAGTGTCTGCCTTGCAGCTGTCAGCAGCACATGGCAGTTGTTGCAGACAGTGCTGGATCTCCCAACTCCCATCATCCCTCCTTTAGCTAGCCTGGCTTCCTCTGCCCTCCTGCCGTCCTTCACACTCGAGGCAATTAAGTCAAGAGTGCAAGGGGAGACTTGGAGACTTACAGCAAGGAATAACGAAGTTGCCCTGTGGTGTAACTTCATTCTCTAAGGGAAATCTTGAAAGAACAGCTGTAGTCCTCCTACATGTCGGTTTGGCTGCAAAAAGGTTCTGAAAATCCATATACATGCACCAAAGTATAAAGACTCTGCCTTCAAGGAAAAATCAGCTGAACAGGAGGAGTCGCCCTGTTTGGGTACCGCTCCTGAGGGGGAAATCGTCTTTCCTGCAGCGCCGTTTTGGGAGGAGAGTGCTGAGGCACTCCTAGTCCAGCTCCCAGACGGCCGGGAATTCCTGCCAGGGCGCGGGGCAGCGGACACTCGGGGCTGTCCGGGGGCCGCCCCCGCGGGTCGGGGCGCACCGGAGCAGCGGGGCTGTGGAGGTGCAAGCGGGCCCCGAGGGGGTTGCCCGCAGTGCCCCCCGTGACAGCCCGGGGCTGACAGGACGGCTCATGGTGCAGCCGGGCACAGCTCTGGGGGGTTTGTCTGACCGGCCCCCACTGGGTACCAGGGCACTCCCTCCCTGCCTGCCGTGCCAGCCTGAAATTGTCGTGCCCTGGCAAGCAAGGGACAGATCCGGCCAGATGCCCAGCTGTGCTTTCAGCAGGTCCGCTGGGATGCTTCACTTCGACTCGGATCATTTGAGGTGGAATTCTGTGATTGGCATTCACGCTTTGGGGATTACAGAAGAGGGAAACGACCGATAATCTCAAATGATCGCAGAAAACCGTAGCGTTTCTGGAGCTAAAACCACTCCAACATGCTAGTTGCCTTCGGGTTCCTTGCTTCTTAGCGTTACAATGCACTAACTTCTGTCTTTGCGGTTCTGCTTTCACCCAAAGCAGGTGCTTGGACTTAACTGGGAAGCATAAACCGCGAAAAATACAGAGAGGGACTGGTATAGAGGAAATGGACATACAAATGCTGAGAATATCTAGAGCAGAAGTGATAACGTCTCTGCTGATACCCGTCCTTGCTAAGGAAATGACAGTGTTATGCCCCATATCTAATAAAATAAAATAAAATAAAATAAAATAAAATAAAATAAAATAAAATAAAATAAATTTTCTTTAAACGGGAATCACAGTTTACTCACTCCCATGGAGTGCTGACCAAAATGTCTGTTTTTTCATGCAGGCTCAATGGCCCATGTTAGAACACCACGCCCGTTATCACCTAACACACGAAAGGGTTACTCCCTAGAAGTGCAGGCGCTGTGACCTGCAGCCCCTTTCCAACTCCACCAGCAGCCCCTCCGTACATGACCAGAGCTGTGGCCTCCGTGTCGAGCCACTTCATTTCGGGAAGCACGCCTTAAACTGGGCTACGAAAACCACTTGCCACCTGTGCATGCACCAAAGCCTTGATGGCAAGATCATGATGCTGCCATCGCCACAGTTTTAGGAAAGGGAGGGTTGTGCCTGTCAGATGCTTCCAATACCTACATTTGTCTTCAGGGGAAAAAAAAGAAAAGAAAAAGGAAAGGGGAAAAAAAAAAAAAAGCAGCGGAACAGAGGAATATCCAGTCTCTAGGAACAGTGAAGGACCACCGGCCTGACTGGTCCTACGGTCCCAATGAAACATCAGTGCTGCCGGCAGCAGCTACTGCCGTGTCCAGAGGGGACGCTAATAACTATCATGAAAACAATTAAAAATAGTCCAGATGAGCTTCCCCTCCCTCACTGGGCCTCTGCGTTTCAGTACAAGCAGCATAGCTAGAGCACAACCCAGCCATTCCAAAATGCAGGGAGCTGTATTGAGATATGGTATCTCACCATTTACTCCGATTTTTTTTTTCCCCATTTGATTTTACTTTTTTTAAAGTTCAACTGACCCTTCTGGTCACCAACTTTCTTTGTGGTTCTCTGTAAAGATCGCTCTCCAAGAACAAAAAAGAAATCTCTGAGCTTTGATAGAGACTCTGGATGAAATTAAGAACTTCAAACCCCAGATTTTTGAAAAGAAAAACAGATGTCCTGTTTGTTGAGTATAAATAACTCCGTACGTGGAAGCCTTTTCTTTTACGCCGCATTAAATTTTATTTAATGCTGTGTGCATTTAAACTGAAAAAAAAAAAAAAAAAAAAGAAAAAGAAAAAAAGGGGGCAGCAAAATATGTGGGTGACAAACCTCTAAATCTTTCCCTCTCTCGAAAGAGAAAGAAACAGGCAGACGGGAAACCCTTCATCTAGATGAAAGCGCTCAATGTGTTTCCTAGCAGACCTGGCGAGCCTGCCCTGGTCAGTGCGGCGGCGAGGGGGCTCAGCACGGCCAGCCGGGAAGAGGGGAGAGAAGGAAAGGGAGAGAGGGAGGAGCGGCCCGCAGGTGCCCGGCCGGAGCTGGGAGCAGCTCCAGGCTGACTTACGTGAGCACGTAGTTGACGCTGACGATGCAGTGCGGGCGGGAGGAGCGGCTGTTGTGCACGATGGTGGCGTAGCTCTGCACCCACACCCAGCCGCCGTGCTTGGCCAGGAAGCGGTAGTACTTGGTGGTCACTTGCCCTTTCACCAGCACTGCGGGGACAAAGCGAGGAGAGCCTCAGCGTGGCTCCCGCCTCTGGTTTGAGCAGCCCCGGGAAAGGGGACGCACGCTCCCCTCTGAGCCCTGTTAGGGGTTAGGAACCCCTTAGCGGCACATGAGGAAGCGGCGGGGATAAGGATGGTGGAGCCCCCCGGGCAGGGCTGATCTCAGTACCTGAGGTGGTTATCAAAGGCTAGCCGGGGAGATTGGTAGGGCCGGGGGGTGTCTGTGTGTATGTGTGTGGTTGGTTGGCTACGGGAACTGAACCCCACACACCCCCATCCTGCAGTATCCCCATCGAGATTTTATTCTATAAATCTGTCTTTGGGGTTTATCTCTTCCCGTTACATTCTCTGTAAGGAAACTTACCGGAAATTAATATCCTTTTTATTCATCTATCCGTGTACTAATGTCATCATGATAACAAAATAGAATAAAGCACAGCTCTCCAAATCAGTCTCACTACTGCAGTCAAAATTAGATACACAGATTTGTGAGACTTGGCGGAACCGGAACAAAAGTATTTGAATTTCATTGGCATGGCTTTTTGGAGCAGGAAAAAGGGTTTTCCTAACCAGAATTTGAAGAGCACCTGAGATTTGTGCAGGGCAGCTCTTGTCCTACAACCAAAGAGATGAGGACGGAAAAACAGTCTTTCATTGCCAATCCCTTCCGTTTGCCACCTGTGAACAGCTCAGAGTTCAGTCGCTATCTAACCTTGTTTCGCTAAAAGCTCAAGTGTATTTTGCTTTTTCTGCCCTCCAGAGAGCTGGCTTTTCACGTTCCGACCTCGAGGTGAATCCCAGCAACCCCCAAGTCCATCTGCAAAGGGAGAGGATGGGGAGGAGGGTTTTTAACAAGAAGACCATCTCCTTACACAAGTGATGTGCACAGCGCAGGTGAAAGGTGTCACAGCCATGGACGTGGTGGTAAAGGGTCTTCTCTATCAAGTCCTGGGGCTCGTAACCTGTTAGCTCGGCTACCCTGCAAAAGACATCGGCAGCAAATATAAGTGGGTGAGAGGACAGGAGAGGAGGCCTGTGGAAGAAGGGACGGGCTAGGGGAATAGATTTGGGAATAACCCCAGCTCTACCTGGAATCTAAGAATATGAGCTTCATGTCTAGGCTGGCCCGAAACATGAACATATTGCTGTGGAGCTTGATCTCCGTCACGGCGCTGGGAGGCAGTGAGTGGCCCACGGCCACCAAGCCAACGTTTTGGTAGCAGCCGTCGAAGGGGGACATGTCCAGGCTGTACTGGCGGATCTTCAGGTACCCGCTGCAGTGAATGACCTGCCGGAGACACAGGAAAGCTTGGCGGCTACCCAGCAGGGGGGAAGGGTGTGCTGAGACAGGCGTCCCTCCCCACGAAGGAGGCCCGAACAATACCCCGCACCCCTCCTGCCGGTGCCGAGGCGGCTGCCGGGCTCCCGGGAGCCGCTGACCTGCGTCTCCGCCCGGCAAAGCGGCACCTTTTGGGAGTTTTCTGCGGTTCTGTCGGGGTTGAGGTTTTTTTTTTCCCGTACTAGATTTCAGCGTTAAGCTAAGGCCCATTAGAGTCAACGAGATTTTTTTTTCCACTGGCCTAAGTGGTTTTTGGCCCACCTCCTAACTGCTCTTTTATTATTCTTCTAGAAAGGAAAGACGCGGAAGTGCCAGTCCAGTTACAACTTTGTAATGAGGAATGTATGCGCGTGAGAGAAAGGGTTTGCACGTGTGCATGTGTCACATATGTAAGATATGTCTATTATATAGATGGAGAAGACGCAATCCATAGCCAAAAAGCACCTTTGATTTAAGTATTATCTCCTAAACCTATCCTTGCAGATGACTGCTGTCTACTTCCACACTTACTTCTCTATTACTAAGATGTTTCTTCTTGGAGTTACTTCAGCAGATGTTCCACGGCACATCGTGACACAACATCTCCTCTGGTTATGGGTACAACTCGCTCCTCGGCGCTGTGCGCCTGACACAAAGCAGTGAGGAGGTAGGAGAGAGAGCAGGGGCTCTCCTTACCGAGGAGCCCCGAGCAGAACCGTGTGAAGCACCCGGCCAAAACCCTTGACTAGGAGAGCTACCCCTGCAGCTGACGAATTACCTAATAAAGAAACAAATTAACCCAGGGCTCCCGTTGTATCACCTGAAAGCTGCCGCATGGAACCTCAGTGGTTGTGCGAGGTTCGGTTCAAAGAGAAAAAAAAAATTAAAAAAAAAAGCTCACAAACAAACGCCAAGGGGAGCTCGATTGCTTGGTTTTGGTTTTGTGGTTTGAGCTCTTCAACCTGAAACTCTGAGATAAATGAACCACATGAAAGAGTCCTGGGCTGGGTAAACCCCCGCGAGTAGAGGTCTCACCACCTCTTCTCTTCCCATTTTCACCGCCTTCCCGGCACAGGAATACGGGAAGGTTGGTGCGGGGGGGAACGGGGATCCTGGCCGCAGGCACGCACCTTGTAGCCCCCGCAGGTCAGGCCCGCGTTCCTCTTGGCCAGGACGCACTTCATCCTCAGGAAAAAGGATCTCTCGATCTCGTACTCTGGGAGGGGGGGAAAGGCAGAGGTGGGGTGAGGCACAGGCTCCCCCGGCTCTGCGCGGTGCCCTGTGCCACCGCGGCGGCCGGGCGGGGGCGGGGGCTGCGGCTTTACCCTGCACGAAGTGCGAGTGGTAGGGCTGATGCGCCGTCAGCACCGCCGTCATCTCGTCATGGTCGGCGGGGTGGATGTACTCGTAAATGCTGTTGCCGGTCAGCTCTACCTGTGAGACAGGAGGAGAAGGAGGAGGGGGAGGAGGAGGGGGGCTGATCGCCGGCACCGCACACCCTCTCCTGTCAGTCAGGGGGGTGGTGCAGGCAAGCGCAGGGGCTAGCAGATCCCCCAGCGTACCTGTGACAAGCCCAGGTGCACCGAGGCAGTCTCCGAGATGTACATGATCTTGCCATCCGGAGCCACGACAAATATGAAACCGTCCAACGTCTGCAGAAAAGGGTTGGCAATATAAATAAATCAACAGATAGACAGATATACCTGTCCCTCTGATTTATTCTAGCAAACAGGCGTCGATGCTCAGACTCTGATTATTCAAAAAGTTGGAAGGAAATGGGCAAGTCTTGGACAAGAATCCCTCTAAAGCTCTTGTAACCCTGAGATACAAGCCACTTCTCAGAGGGGCCGATCTCAAAAGTAATGCAAAGTGCCTTGGAAGTATCTAAGAAGAGGTCCTGCCTATCTGGTGATTAATATATGGGTCCCAGAAATCCTGAATACTCCTTTTTCAAATGTCACAGGGGGGGTTTAGTGCTTGCATATTTTGTAAGGACAATTTAAGCGATCAAAGGGAATCTAAGACTCTCCGTGGTGTTAATAAGACAATTTGTCAGGTACATTTCAGCAGGCACAGATGGGACTTCTGGGTGTGCCAAGAACAGAATAGGCCCTCCAAAGGCCACATGATTCCACCAGAAACACGTGGTGATGGTCACCGCTAATATTCCTTAATATTTCAGAGCACTGCGGGTTTCCAGAAGTGTCCTACCTGATTTGTGTCTCTGCTAATTGCGGTGCCCGCTGAGCCCTTCCCTTACCTGTCGCTAGAGCCTCTCCCTGCCAAACCACTCTGAGCTTCAGAACATCGATGATACGTGTCACCTTGTTAATAAACTGGGGAAAATCATGCTCCTGTACCTCGGCAGCCTGGGACACACTGTGAATTACTCGCTGTGGACCCAGTATTAGACGACTGTGAGGCAAAGGACCCAGAGGGACCAAGCCACAGCCCCAATAAAATACACGACATTCAGTCACGGTGGTTCGCATTTCTGAAGCCGTTTCCCTCCTGCCTACCTTTCTATTAAACACTTGAACAGTTAAAAATTAGTCAAGGTGGCAATTAAAAGCTCAGAAGAGGGACTTATTTCTTTAATCATTAATACCATATGGCTGTCGCTTCCAGCCTAGTACCTGCAAAAGATGGGATCCCAGTTCCCGTCCAACATTATCCAGTGGGCTGGTTCGGCTGGAGTGGCCCCAGGCTTCTCCAAGTCCTGTTATTTAAGACGAACAGAAGAGAAAAGTAAGGTCAGGAGATGAAAAATTGACTCGTGTTGACCTGAAGATGGGGGGGAATTATTTTTTACTTGTATACACTCTAAAACATATATACACACAATCTTCGGAAAAATAGGCGTGACTCCGTTGCAGATAAAAGCCTCTTTTGTGCATTTTTGTTCAATATCTAATTCCTCAGAGAGAAAAATACCCAAATATCTATTTTGAGTTAACGGTGAAGTTAATTTTTAAGACCTAAGTGAAACAGCATGCCAGATCAAAGTGGCTTTTAGTGCTGCCTTCGGCTACTGGGAACTGTCCCCTTGAACTTCAGGGAAAGCGTCCTAACCTCACGATTCCACAGACAAGTCCCTGTCCGACGGCACGGACCGCCCACCCTCCTGGCCCACTAAGTCTGTATCTGGGATTCACCTCTATCCCTTCCATCTCTCCTCCCGCTGCTCCGGTGGGCGGGATGGTTCCCTCTGCAGGGAGGGGTGATGTGCCTCCGTAGAGCCCCTTCCAGAAATTAATCTCTCCGGACTTGTCTAGTGTTTTACACACGTCTTATTTTCTCCTATGCAAAGTGAGTAGAAATAAAAGCCAGGTGGAAGTTACTCCACCGGAGTAAAACTATTCATGGACGATGCCTTTTCACGGTGTTGTTGCTGAAATAATTTAAACGGGTCAGCTAAAACCTTTGAGGCTTATGCCATGAAATAAGTCTCACACCGACACGCACAAGCAGTGAGACAAAGTAAAAGGCAGAGAAAACCTACAAATCCTGATCGACGGCTGGGGTGCAGGTCGCAAGGGGACCCGAGTGGGCGGGGTGTGCCCATCCCCGTAGTGCGGTTTCGGGAAAGGCACGACCCCGTTTTCCAGTTATTTCGAGACAAGCAGACGAGGTGCTGACAGCGGGCAGCCGCGGGCATCCCTCGCTATTGACCGGCCTCGCCCAGGTGTTTGCCGGTCCGAACAAAGCTAAAGATTCCCTCCGCGCTGTTTGAGGGGGGCATCCCAGCGCGGCCCCTGCGCCCTCTCCCCACGGCCGGAGCGGGGAGCCCCGCTCGTCCCCGCCTTTGCCTTCCTTCTCCCCTCTGCCTCGTCCACCTCTTCACAACAACTTTTCTCTTCATCACTCCTGCACTTTTCTCCTTCCTCCTTAACTTCACAGCCCTACAGAGGCAGGGGATTCTCTCTGGCCCCTTCCTCATCCTGCAGTCTCAGCATGTACCAGGTCGCCAGTCAGAAACAGGCTCCTTCCCATTACTTCTTCCACGCCAATTAGCGGGGAGCCAGCAGCCAGGATGGAGGATCACCTCCGCCCCCTGTATTCAGGAAGGAGCTGGCAAATCTTACACAGCTTCCAGGGAAAGAGAGAAAAGCCCGCGGTATATTTGTTTTTCCCGAGCTCCTCGGAAGTTTCTCTACTGGGGAGCCAGGATGGCCCGCTAGCGCTGAGGCGGCTCCTTGCCACGTCCCCCCACCCGGAGGGAAATCTGAATGATAGGTTTCTTTATTCAGGACTAAATCTGCAGTGCCCGACTATGATTTAAGTTGCTTATTAATCGAAGTTTACGGCTCTAATTATCCTTCTCCTAAAAGGGAAAACAACCCGACCCCAGCGGGTTAATGAACAGCTCACGGGCACTGCAGGTTAACCTCCCCCGGGAAGGCGGTTCTTCACGGGGCGCTGAGCTCCTCGCTATGCTTCAGGTGGAAACCCCGCGCTGCTGGGCTGTGTCTGCTCATGGTTTATAATTAAACGTTTTCACTTGTCTACCTGAACTGGCTTATTGAAATCCTGTCACATGAGACTATGCTTTGTGCTGCCCAGATGTTTTCAGCACTTTCAAGTCGGAGACTATTTCTACTCGTTGCCAATCCCAGCCTCTCCCGAATCGACGGCGTCTCCTGATGCCCCTTAAATACTGCTTTTAAAGATCATAAGAGAATGCCCCCCCTCCATTAATTTTCCCTCCCCCCGTCTATTCGCTTTAACATCCAATTTCCTTCTATCGAGGGGGCAAACTGTGATTTCTTGCACTTGACCTACCGCAGAAAATTCTGCAAATCCTTTGATTGTCTATTTAAAACAAAACAAGGAAATCAGCTCTCCCTTTTGCTTCAGGATTACGCTTCGAAACAAGATCTAAAGATTCTCTTGTAATTTGGAGAGCCAACAGCATAATAGCTTTGGAATAGAAACAAGCAGCTTTGTGAGGGGAAGGATAACTAAATCGTTTTTAGGCAAAGGATTTTCCCAGCTAAAGTGGACGAAGACAAAGCAAAACATAATCTATTTTGGAAGATTTCCAAGTTATGCCACATTAACCTTAGCGCATAAAATTTGCTTTCTTCCCTGCGGCCCCTCCCCCACCACGGTCTGGTTTATCATATTTACATAAGTAGCCTTAGAAGGGATGTATCTATTATGGATCTAAGGAGCGAGAGAGCTCACATTTCATTTGGAAATAGAGGGGAAGTTTTACTGTTGCTTAATACTTGATGCATTGTAGAACCATTTCCATTTAAATACCCTCGACCCACGGATTACCTCCATGGACTGGCTGCATGGGTTTTGTAATTTCCTGAAAATGAGATTTCGATTTATAAAACAAGAAACCAATTAGTAACCAAATGAGGCGAAGTAGATCCACTAAAGTTGACCTAATCCCACAGGCACCATTTAGGTCAGTTCTTGGCGAATGAATGATGAGCAACTGTCTAACATAAACTCAAGGCACCACCCAGCTGTGTTATTCAAGAAGAAATTTTTTTTTAAAATGGATCGAGCTTTTATTTCAGAATGAATTTGGAACTCTT
Source organism: Monarcha castaneiventris obscurior (assembly GCA_026261815.1). NCBI lineage: Eukaryota > Metazoa > Chordata > Aves > Passeriformes > Monarchidae > Monarcha > Monarcha castaneiventris. Next base: position 3,310,092 of record JAMPIT010000327.1, read on the forward strand.
GCCAAAATATATATTATGTGCTCCTGCCTAACAAACTCTTTTTTCTGTCTATCAATGTCTTTCACTGGAGGAACTTTTTTTCCTAAGAAGATAAACTATTTGTGCCTCGAGAAACTGTCTACTGTCGTGAGGCGGGAAGGGGAAAAAAAGAAAGGGGAATAAGTAAAAAAGAATTTAAAAAATAATTTAAAAGAGAAGAAAAGCATTTAATTCAGCCTATCGCTCAGCGTTACCCAGCAGTCTGCGCCTATATTGCGCGGAACCTGCGCGGAGCGAGCGTGCTGACTCATCGTTTCTCTCAGCATTTTCCAGCAGAAAGCCACCGTTGCTTTCCACATCAAAAAGCATGTCCATCGGTTTCATGGGCTGGCTACACCGGCGGGTCCCTGTGAAATGCCTTCTCCCGCCCAGCCGTGCCCACCCCCGGCACTGAGAAAGCCCCTCCGCACCGCCAGCCTGTCCCCCAGGCCGGGCGCACGGCCAGACCCGCCGCGCTCCGCTGCCTTGGCCCTGTCCTTCCTTCCCCTCATCTTTTGATTGATGCAAGCCTTGATGTCGGCAGCCAATGGAACCAGGGGCTGGGTGGGCACCGTCCCTATCCAGTGGAGATACTGTTTCAAGAAGCTCCTCTGTCCCACGGAAGGGAGAAGAGATTCCTCAATCGTTTCTAATTTGATCTAGTCAAAGACGGAGGAAGGCAGGCGCAGGGAAATGAGACTCCGAGAAGCCAGGGCAGCTCCTTGGCCCTGGTTGATCTCTGGGTTACTCGTCCCTCTGTGAGCATCTGCAGCGCAGAGCCCATCTCGACCCCCTTTGTCTGGCAATAGCAAAGGGGGGCGGGGGTGGCCAGTGGGGGTGGGGTGGCCAGAAGATGCAAGCCCTTATCTACTTTGCGCTGATTTGCCCGCTTTTAAAAGCAGTCACAGCGATTTCCCCAGCGGACTCTCCGTCATGAAACCGCAGCGCAATCCGGATTCACGGTAGCGGTAGCCCCCGTTTAAAAGCACTTAGTGGAGAGTCCATCCTGAACTCCAGACCCGCTTCTTTGGGGGCCAGATCCTTGAGGACAGGTCCCTCGGGGGCCGGGGAACCCTTGGGCACCCATCCGGGGGCTTGCCCCTCTCTGGCCGCACGGCCCCGCACGACCCGGCGAGGCCCAGGGAAGCTGGCTTGGAGACGAAGCCCCGTAGGCAGAGAGCTCTTTCCTGTTGCTGTGGATGGGCAGAGGGAGAGGCTGGAGGGGCTCTCCCGGAGGCAGCCCGCTGCTGTGGGGCAACGCGGGGAGCCTGCCCGACGGGGCAGCCGCAGGGACTCTTCCTTAAGTCGGGTCCCAGCAGGTCCATTGCGCGTTTCTCTTCCAGGAGTTCCTCAACACTGCCTCTCCGGGCAGCGGCCGCCGCCGCTCTCCCAGATCTCCCCGCCACCTCCCGGGGGCCGCGGCCCGGGAACGTCTCCGTATGCTTTGGTTTCCCTGCGTTTTCCTAGCCCTTTTAAGAGCCGCTCTATGGTTATTAAAGAAGGAGGAGCAGCAGCTCGCTCCTCGCCCGCCGGCGCCGAGGGGGATGCTGACCCAGCGGAGGGCGCGGGATGCGGGCTCCCCGTCACCTCCGCCCCGGGGCTCGCCCCTTCCCCGGGGCACCCAGGAGCCTCGCAAGGCGCCCTCGCCGTGCTGGGCAGGCCGGGGAGGGGCGGCCCGGGCACGGGCAGGAGCACCGGCTTCGTTCAACCTGCCCAGCAAAGCCTCTCTACAGGGAGGACGAGAATGCCACCTTCGTGAGCGGCTCCTCAAGCAGCACCTCCCCTGCTTCCCACTGCACCTCGCCGGCACTGCTGCCGCCTTAATACCAAGGGACAAGAGGGGCACAGGGGTTGTTTGGGAAGAGGGAGGCAGGACAGCTCGGTCCCCATCTCCCACGCGGTCATTCTTCCTCGCTGTCCAGGGAAAATGACAAGTAACAGCCCCGGGAGTCCCGGGAACAGAAGCAAGTCCTAGTCACCGGCAAGCCAAAAGGCAACTGGATGTTGTATCGAGGAATGAGCTTGATTCGATTAACCATTTAATTAAATCGTCTGCCGCCAGCGCTCTGTTCGGCCATCGCCTAACACCCGACAGAGCTGATTTCCCAGTTAATTTAACAGGCAGTGGTTAATGATAACTCAAAATCTGGGCCAAATGAGGCTTCTGTGAAGGACTGGGTCGCCGTCGGAGGGCTCAGATGGAATAGAATAAGTTATGCTTAAAAAAAAAAAAAAAAAAAGTTGCTCATTTCCACTGCCTGCGGATGCCATTAGCAAGGTTTTGTAAAGATTTATTATCTCGGTAAATCACACGTATTCATTTGAAGCAGAGATAAGTTGGCATCCCTCTTTCTCTATAAAAATAATAATAACAGGGAGGAAAAGCCCTGTTAACTAAACAAACATCCCTGTTAGAGAAAATGGTAGTGCATATAATGCTGAGGCTGTTTCACTATAGAAAGAAATACCAGGATTTTGGCATACACGGGGTAGCGGAATTGCGCTTTGAAATGCAAACAAACGGAACCATGTCCAGATTAGAGAGAGGGGATAAAAATCAGGTACATTTTCGAGCACCAACTACTTATTCGTTTCTCCAGAAGACCCAAATTCAAATAGCCCTTATTTCGAAGAAATGGGGAAAGGAAGGTTTGCACCAACGCACCCGCTGTTTATGTGCAAGCTGAAAAATATCCTCCAACATGAAAACAGTCGTATGTTTACACAGGAAATATGATTTTTCCCGCTCTTCTTATTAAGTAGTCTCTCTAAAACATAAATCTGGATTATTTTTTTTTCTTTTTCAACGATCCTGCTAGTAGTTTAGTTCTGCTCTTCGCATTTTAAGTTCACATCAAAACTGGAATTAAACAGAGATGCAGCGTGGAGAGTAAACTGCTGCTTAAATGAGAAAAACTTCTGTAAGAAAATAAACATTGAAACCTAATGCTCAATCATTTCCCTTTGCAGCAAGAAAAACAGCATTAAATCACCTATCCACGTGGGAAACGGATTTTTTTTTTTCTGTTGATCTCTTCCCCCTTTAAAATAAAACAAGGTTAAGGGTTTCAATATTGAAATGTTAACCATCCTGATTCGGCGAAAGTTTATGTAAACGGAGTCTCTGCTTTTGTCTCGAAAAGCAAACGCTTCTCTGCGCCAAAAGGATCCCTTCCCACTAGGACAGACTGCAAACTCTCCTTTTGCCTCTCTGGTGGCATATGGAGAATAGGACCTTTAAAATATTTCTAACTAAAAAAGAAAAACAAAACCCCAAAAAAAAAAAATTATTGTGACACCTGGGTTTTTTGTTTGGGTCTTATTAATTTTTCTCTCCCTTCCCTTCTCGATACTGCCGAAGGCTAGTGAAGAATTACCCTGCAATAGTAATAGTGATCGCACCAATTTTTGGCGGAAAATTCTTTTGGTCCTTTAACATCCTGGAGATTTTTCTACCTATTTTTTTGCGTCTAGATTACTTACCATTAATGATTTAATGTTAAATTGAAATATTAGTCATTATTTATAATGAACGTTAAATCAGGAATTAATTTATTAGGAAGTCCTGCTTGAAACAACCAACCAACCAACCAACCAACCAAACCTTAAAACTCTTCCTTAATGTCCTCAGAAATTTAGCAGATATTCATTCTTTCCAAAGCTGTCTGATCACCGAAAAACAGTATAGGTCTTACACGCTTTCTCCTCCTGGATAGTAGTGTTTTAGTACTGAAACGATGCAAGAAACCTACGTCTTCCACTTTTCGTCCTTGGCAGTTTTTAATCTGCTGAGGACCTAATAAAACGAAATTGGGGGTAGAAAGAACAACCCAGGCGGTTCAATAATTTGTGAGAATTGCACAACCATTTCGAGAGAGAGTTCGTAGAAAAATCTCTGCCCGGTTTGTCGAGTTTGTCCACTGCCACTGCCTTGTGTTTAGATGTCTGGGGGTGAGAAGGCAACCCCACGTGTTTATTTTGTGTGTGATTCTCCTGGCATTTCACTCCCAGAAAACTCTTGTTTCCAAAATGAACCCGAAATCTACCCACCTTCTTTCTCTACAGGGACCTTTCAGACAGAAAGATATGCAGACAAGCGCACACCGATTCTGTCCGCCCTGTCCCCAGCCCAGCGTGTGCTCAGCGATGAGGAGTGTATATCTTTCTGTACGTGATTATTTACAACCAGCTCTATGCAAGCACTCTCTGGGCAGATGGAAATTCGCTCTTGTACGGGGGAGAGGGGGTGAGAGTTGCTCTGGAAGTGCAGCTTGCTCTTAGAGACTACGTTTCTCTATCCTGACTCGTCCAAGGTCTCTTTAAAAGTACGACATGACACTGCCGTGCTCCCGAGCCTCCTGCTACCCATCTCCAGTGTTTCGGCCAACTCATCGGGTCTGTCCCTATGCTTGTATAGCTTTCCTCCCCAGGGAAATACAAGCAAACGGACCCCCATTACATCCATCCAACATCCCTACGCTGCCTCCTCCGTTCAGAAAGACTTGTCCTTTCCGTGCGTCATTTCCCCGGCTGCCACTACCTGTTCTTCCTTCCCAGAGAAGCAATGACTTTTTTTTTTCTGGGTGGGGGCTCTGGAAAACCAGAACAGCACTTCCTTGCCTCCCTCCTCTCCGCCGCAGCTGGACAAGCACAACGGCAACGGGAGCCCAAGCTGCTCCGCCGCGTTCCCGGAGCCCACTGAGGCCCCCGGGGTCCCGGGGAAAATCCCCCGGGCTTGGCTCCCGCGGGGCCGGGCACAGGAGCAGCGCCGGGAGGCCGCTCGTGGGCGCCTCGCTCGTGTTTAATCCCGGCCCGGGAGAGCGCAGGGAAACCCGCGGGGCCGGGGCCGAGCCGGGCCGCGCTCCCCGCTCCCCGCAGTACGTGGGAGGCAGAGGGAGCCCAAGGGGAATCCGCCCGGCCCCACGCCACGTTGCGACCCCCCCTCTCGGGCCTTTGTGCCCCGCTCGCAGTGCGGCCCCGGGGGTGCGGGGGCGGCGGTCCCGCGTGGGTCTGCAGCCCGCTCGGCGCCGGGCCTGCCCGGCAGCGCCTCGGAGGGGAGAGCCCTCCCGAGCCTGCTCCCCGCCTTTCTTTCTAATGCGCAGTTTGCCTTTAATGAGGCTGCGGAGGCTCCGCTGCCCCCGAGCCCCGCTCAGCCGCCCCCGCTGCCTCCGCACTCAAATTAGCATCTGCTGCGGCCGGCAGCGGCCGCGGCCCCGGCGCGCTTCGCCACACGGTTCCCCAGGGCATTCAGGCATCCTGCGCTGCCACCGAGGGACGGGGATCAGCTATTCTTCTCTTCCCATGATTACTCACAGCCTACAAGCAGCACCATATGCTTCTTCTGATCAAACAACCCGCTACATAGGCAGCAGTAATTGACGAGACCTGCTCGAAATCACGCAGAAAGGTAGCCTACTGAGACCGCAGGAGTTGACAAATCATTGCTAATAATCCTTTTAGGAACATCATGGGCATCGGGGTTTGCAATAGCTTTATTTTTATAAAGTATGCGCTGACAGTATAAAGGACAACTCCGTCTCCTTTAAAACAGACGACTGTCCTGCATAATGATCTTCAAGGTGGCAGAGCAAATAGAAGAGGAAAGTAGCTTGATGAAGACTCTAATTATTATTTTTAAAGGTTTCATTTAACCCCTTCTTTGGTTACAAGAGACTCCATGATACGGAAAGTTGTTTAAAGAAATGATTGTAAAATGCACTGGATTGGAAATTACTGCCGTGGACTTTAGGTATAAACCTTCATCTGTAACCTGGGGCGGGGGGGTATTACCCTCCCCAGTCCAAATGACTGTCATATTGCATATTTATTTTAAAAAGTAGAATTAGTACCAATAGTCCACAAATTGAACCGAGAAAACAAAACAAAACAAAACAAAAAACTCCTCAAACCACCAAACCAGACAAAACTAAAGCAAAATAAAACCAGGCCATATACACACTCTTGATTTGTAAAAAATACAGGCCAACCAAGTCGAGATACAGCTACAGAAAGCACATGGGGACAGAGCTATATTATGTTGTTCCTTATGTACACTCACTTTTCAACAAAAGATGCAGCGAATTTCCTATTAGGTCGGGGGGAAAAAAAAAAGCTCTTGATACTTTTTCTTTCATACAGACTGTAACTCCATCGAGTTGATCTAAATAAAAGGTTCGTGAATTTTTTCAAAACTTTTTTCCCTGTACATCTTACCAAATCAATAGAGTGAGATCACGAAAGAACTTTATTCTGACTCTCTTAGCTTTGTGTTGTTTGTTTTTTTTGGCAGCCAATCTAGAAGCCCAAAGACTGTCGCTTTAAATCCTAATTCTATTTAAAAGCAAGAGACACTTCAGGACGCTTAAGTTTTCTTTTACTAGACAGGCCTGTTGTTGCTGCCGTGGAAGTCAACGTGAAGTCTACTGTTGCCTGTCGAGGAGAATCATGTCTAGGCTGGGACACTGCTTTTGTAGCACTGAGCGGGCAGGGGGATTGAATATGTCTGGGTGCAAAACTCCTGCTAAAATTTCCCGAGGTCGATTAACGCCCTCAAACCGCCCTTGTGATCCTCAGAAGGAAACACAGCACACTGGTGATGTGGTTCAGTGTGCTCGACTTATTTGTTTAGGCTGGGTGTGAGCACGCCTGCACGCGTGTCCTGTACCTGTACACCGCACCTTTCCTCGAGAGCTGCACTAAGGCTTTAGGACTTTGCATAGACTTATGTAAATATTTACCCATATACTAAATGGCCCTCGCAGAATGACTACAAATAGGGGTGAATCGTGCCCTCTTAGGCCACGCGTGTGCTTGGTGGGGGATGCACATTTGACTGGGAGACTGGGGAAAAGGAAACCCGGGTTTGCTTTAGCAGAACACACAGCAGAGCTCAGTGCCTTCAAGTGTTGACAAAAAGCGCCGTAAGTCTCCAACCAATGTCACAGGAGCTAAAGGGAATGTATTTACAGCAGAGAAAAGTGACAGCGGAGGGCATCCTGTCTCCGAGCACACCACCCCATAGGACTGAGCTCCGTTTTTGGTTTGGGATTTTTTTTTTTTTTTTTTTTTCATAGAAGTGATAAATGACACCTGCATCAGAATGGAAATAGAGGCAAATAGGCATTCCCACCTACCTTCTGGAAAAACCACTCTCATTTTTAAATAGCTGGTGGTGAGTCTGATAATGGATGCTTTGTCCAGCTGAGAGGTGATAGCGGAGGGCAGGGGCAGTAATTTAGCCAGTTCATAAAATTCACTGTTTTCTTTCTCCCGTCTAGTCCGGGCAGCATTTTTGGACTTCTCTTTCATCGTGTTTTTTTCCCACTTCCTTGCTACAATTTAAACTCCAGAGATTCATCCAAAGGTGGAAGGGAAACTCATCTGCAATTCATCTCTCCGGAGCATCAGGCGGTGATTCTGAGCGCGGCCATTACTCAGAGAAACGGTTCTGTTGTGTAAAATGCAAACAAGTATCGAAGAGTAGAGGTGTTCTTTAAAAAAAAAAAAAAAAGTATATATACTCTGAAAAGCAGAGTCAATTGGGTGGGAAAGGCATTTATCCAATGCGGTTCAGCACTCCAAGCAACTGCATTAAAACAAAACAAAACAAAATAATAGCTAGAAGACTGAGGCACCAGACAGCAACCAAACGATGTGTTTCTGGCCTTTTTTCCTACTCATGGCGGGCAGCATAGGTCCTCGGAAGAGGGTCATAGTAATCCCGTTTTATCCCGTGATCCGTTGTCAATCCGAGGGCCGAAACGCACGGCCGCGGGCTGCCTTCCAGGGCGCTGGGTGACTTCCCGGGAGCCTCTCTCTGTGAAAACAGCAGTCCTGGGGTGAGAGAGCCGGTACACGCCGCCGCAGCGGAGCCGCGAGAAATAATAATCAACAACCAGCCTCCCGCGGGTGTAGTATTTTCTCCCACCAGAGGGGAAAGAAAAAAAAAAAAAAGTGTATTTTCTCATCTAGCGAGCCCGTGGAGAAGCCTGCCTCGCACTCTCCTCCCACAGCCCTCTCACTTCCCAGCCCAGGTGTGCGCTGCATGACCAGAACGAAAGCGCAGCAGAAAGCAGCCCCCGGCTCCCGGCGTTACCGGGGTTGGTGCTGCCGGGGCTGCGCCGTCCCCTCCGCGCTCCCTCGGGCCGGCACCGCTGCAGCGGCCAGACCTCGCCGCGCTCCGCGCTGCCAGACCCGCAGTGAGGGGTACATTCCCAATCACGGAGTATTTCTGCTCGTTTTCCCTTTTCTCCTTTTTTTTTTTTTTTTTTTTCCTTTGAATTTTCCCTCTTTTCGGCTACTGTCCTCATTCCTCGGCTGGGTTCGGGGGTGTCTACCTCAGCTGCACCCCAGCCAGGGGAGGTAAGCTCTGCCCAGCCCTGCCCCGAGCCGGAATCCACCCAAATATCACATTTTTCCAACCAAATTTTTTTTTCTTTTTTTCTTTTTTTTTTTTTTTCCTCGTTTTCCACTGTGGGGAAGCGACCCACAGCCTAGCCCCGCACATCACTGCGGTTCTTCGCTGAGGCTGGAAGCTTTTGGTGGGTTGTGATCTTCTTTTTACCTACCTTGAATCCCTGAGCCCGGCAGCCTGCAGAGAGCTCTCCCGGGGTGAAGAGCCCAACTCTTTAATTGGCTCATTAATGGCACGGGGAAAAGTTTGCTCCTGTCACTGCTCCTCGCACCGATGGGCAGACAGACATTGCCGCCTCCCCATCCCCTTTATCGGCTCCCAGGCTCTCCGTCTCACATAACGAGGGGTGGGGTGGGGTGGGGAGCGAGGTTGGTATTAATGAAGAATCCCTAATTTGCGGCTGAGAAATGCCTAATAACTTCTTGATGGCTAAAAGCCTTTTAGCACAACTTCATTTCTCCCCAACTCCCCCCTCGCCCCCCCGCCCCGGCCCCCGGCCGAGCCCTCCCTTAATGCCACTCACGGACCCGCCTCGCCTCCCGTTGGCCGCCGCCGCCCGTGCCCGGCCTCCCACTGGCGGAGGGGGCGGCTGCGTCACGCGGACACATTCCCTCCCCTCTCCCGTCCCCCCTCTTTCCCTGTGTCCGCCCTCTGACCTGGCGGCGCGGCCGGGGGGAGTGGGGACACACAGACACCCGCAGGCACACACGGACACACACACACACACGCGCGCCTTCCCCCGCGCGTACCCCTTGGGGGCTTGCGTGTGTGGAGGTGGGCACATTTTGGCCATGGCCTCGCCGCTGGGCACCAGGGGTGGGCGGCCGAGGTCCCGCGGGACTGGGGGTGGTGAGGATCGCCGCAGTTTTACACACCCACGGACATTTCTCCACCCCAAAGCCCACCGAGCAAGTGGTCGCGCCTGGGAGAAATGAGCTGCGGCCACGTCCCCTGCTGCCCCCGCTCCCTGGCACCCCCAACTTTAACCGGGTGCACTTTTCCCCGGGGCTGATGCGCTGCGGGACAGCGTGAATCGGGTCCCGTGGCGGAAGGGGAGAAGGATGGAGAAAGATTTTAATTAATTTTCTTGATACAGGCTGGAAAAAAAGCTCAAAACAATAAACAATGCCACGAACAGGTAAAAAAAGAAAAAGAGAAAAAAAAGGAGAGGGAAAACCCCCAAACCCAAATCCTCTTACATTAGGAGACAGAGCCGCTTTAAAACTGCCCGCAAAGTGGATGTGAGGTTTCTTTTTTTGTTTCCCGGAGAGCGGGACTATTCCTAATCTCGCGTGTCCCCTGGGGAAAATAACCCTAAAAAAATGACGCTGCTCCTAAAACTGCTGGCTCCTGAAAAGAGAAGATAGAGCAGAGAGAGAGCGCCTGGAGTGGTGGGAGAAGGGTTGTAGAGTCTTTCCTAAAACCATAGCGGACTCTCAAAAGCCTGACGTAGCTGCCAAACCAGTCGGAGCGAGACTTCGGCTAAAATAACTGTTTAAAATGAGATTGCACTGGCAGGCAACAGTTGGAGTATTTCGAGGAAGAAGAAACGGTCTCAGTTTTCTGAAGAAGAAAAACGTGAACCAAAAAAAAAAAAAAATAGACTTTGAAACACCCCATCCCTTTTGCTCCGCGGGCGGCTGCAGCTCGAAACGCAGGCTAGCAGCGCAGACCGTCTGTTCGCTGCTTATCACCTTAAATCTCTCCTCGGTTAAAAGCTTTCCCTGAGTTCATTTGGGTAAATAAAGGAAAGACGGAAAGAGAGGCATTCAACAACTCCTCTGGGTGTCCAGGCGTCTACAAGCACCAGAGAAATGTATCCACGTAGTCTCAAATGTTCTTTTGATTGTCTTATTTACCGAAGCGACTCGTTGTTAAACAAACACGAAGGCAAGGCATTTAGTGAAGGTATGGATGAAAAAAAAAAAAAAAAAAAAAAAGAAAAGAGAGCACCCCTCACCACCCCGTCATGCTGTAAAGCGATCGCTGCTGTGGGGAAAGTCATACTGAATTTACAAAAATCTTCCCTCTGTGCTACTGCCCTCAGGTGTAAAGTGGCTTTGGGGGAGAAGAAAAGGGAAAAAAAAAAATCTTCCTTCTGGTTTTCATTTGAGGTAATTCTCTTCCTAAACGGCACTGGCGTCTCTAGGAGGGTATTTAGACATATGGGCAACAACTGGACTAACACTGACAGGTAGCTCACAATTTATTTGTCAACAAGAGCCAGAGAGAATGTCTTCTATAACACCCCTGATTTGGGAAAAATAAATAAATGAGTAGGATACACTTCTGCTAATTTATACCAGGGAGCGTGAGCATCCACCTTACGAAGCCCACAGAGCCCCAGTGAAGCCCGTAGCTCACCGAGGATTCTCTTTCCCGGTGTACCGGGATTCAGTTTCTTTCCCGCAGGCCGGGTGGGTGTCAGCGTCCGCACCGGCTCCCCCCGTGGCCGGGGCCCGAGGGCTCGGGCTCGACGAGCCCTATGTAGACTTTGAGTGTATAAATGCTACGGTAGATAAAGTACAAGACGTGAAAGGACCAGCGGCCGAAGGGCAGTTATTCACCTCTGCTAGTTACAGCAAACGTGGACAAAGTCACCTCTCCACAGAACCACCAGCACGGGGTCAGTACGCTGGGGACATTTACCAGCAGAGTTCAAGAGGCGGTTCCCGAATGATGGGAGAATTTGGCCGCTTCAGAGACATTAACCTTGTTTTCCTTCGTCAAAAACAAGTGATTTCTGCGAGCGGAGATCACCCTGGGCACTGCCCCGTTCCACGTGTACAGGCAAAGGCAGTCAGCAGTAGCTAAATTCGTGGTTTTCGCATCATCCGAGAGCCCGCTGTCACCGGCCCCGGTGAAGCCCGCCTGTCCTGAAAGAGGAGCGCACGATGCTGTTGAACAAATGAAGCCGAGGCACCCCTGCGGGACGCCCTTACCGCGGCCGCTGCCCGGCGCAGGAGCCGCGGGAGCCGGGCTGAGGGCAGCGAGCGCTCCGGCGGCGCGGCGCGGACACCTGCGGGCCGAGGGGCCGGAGCCCGGGGCTGCACGGCGGCCACGGCCCCTCCAGCGGGAGAGAGGCACTTCGGCAGCCTGGAGCAGACGGATGGATGGCTGTGCTCAGCTCAGATGCAGCTATTCTCCAGCGAGAATCTCCTGGAAAACAGATCATACTGGAAAATTGAATAGACAGGTACTGCAGTGCAATTTGATTTAAAAAGGCGCATAATAAAATGGTGTGTCTGAAGAAAGGCTGAGTGAAAACAAAGCGTTTCACAGACAGGTTTCCAAGTATAGTAGAAAACTTGTGTAGGCAGACACAATATGCAGCATGTGAGCGTGTGTATGTGTGTACAGAGGGGGAGGGGAAAAAACTGTGCAAATCAAAGCAGGAAAAAAAAAAAAAAGAAAAGCCCTACTGGACCATTTCCCTGTAGGACAGATCAGATCCAGTTTGTTCTCCAGCACATTCAGACATACTCTGATGTATTTATTAGTTTATTAATTTGGATGCGTTTATTAATCTCCCCTAAAGAATAAGGTGGCCATTTCTTATGCAGACAGAAAAATGTCTTCGAACGTAAGCCATCACTTACACACCGCTTTCGTTAGTGCGTTAACGATGCGGGTCGCTCTCCCGATTTCTTAAAAAAAACCAAACAAAACCGGCCTGGTATTAGTTACGGGCAGATTTCCACACGCCGAGCCTCCCTCATCTTTGGACCGGCGAGAGGAGGGATCCGACCTAGCATGGACCCTCACGGCCGAGGGGAGCGCTCCGCCACCGATGCATCGCCTGTCCCCGAGATGCGGTTCCCCGGGGGTGCCTGGGGGAGTGCGGGCGCTTGGAGACCGAGACTGTTTTTTAAGAACCCAGTAACTTCAGACACACGCACTTGGATACCCTGGTGAATTGGAGTGTGATGTGAATTTTCATCCATGCCCTCATCAAGGCTTTATTGACATAAATATACACGGCAAATGCTCTTTGAGACCATTCAGAAGTAATTAATATGTTTTAACTGATCTAGATCTTAACCTTCAAGATTCAAGCTATGCTCTAGGTACTTTATTCCTGCTCTTTTGCTAATGTTATTACAATGTTCAGGGCAGCAGGACAAGCAGAAAGCCGATTCTCTAACAGGAAATAGTTAACAGACCCTTGGATACCAGTTCCCAGATATAAGCGTTTCTGAATGCATTTCTTAAGCATAATTACGGAAACATTGCAAAATTTGAGTAAGCGACCACTAGCATGATTGTTAGTTATTTTAGGCAACCTCTTCAAACAATTTTTGGCGATATATCCGTGTTAAGAGGTACTTTGCAGGGAGGAGAGACACTTCTCTTGACTACGCACTCCTTTCAAATTTATTGTTTTTGGCATAAATGTAACGAGATTATTTATATTCATTTTTCCAGGGGAGGCAGAGGTCAGTACCTTTTAGCCCTTATCTTATTGAATACACTCTTGCTAATGATCGGAAGTCAAGCTATCTTAATGTGACGCGGAGCAGCGAATGAAAACATAAACTAAATATAAAGAAACGCTAAAAAATCTGCTTCATGGCTAGTAACAGTTATCCCAAAGGACATCTTTTCTTATCTTCTGCCTTTCCAAAGGAGCCTGGTACACTGAACGGCAGAATCGAGCTGAAATGCCCTTGTCAGGGATGAGAGGTTCGGGAACGACACGGGACTGGAACTTTAATGAAATTACAAACTTCAGAAAGGGCTTCCTGCCCTCCCTGTGCCTTCACAGGCACCCTGCCTAGCTCTGTTAGTCCTTTCTGCTGCACCGGTGGGAGTTGTTTCCCTCCTGCTCCCGGACGGTGCCGGCGGTCCGGGCGGTCCCGGCCCCGCTCACCTGCCCCGGCCCCACGGCCGCAGGCGGAGCCGGGCCCCGCACCCAGCGCCCTCCCTGCGCCCCTCGGGGCCTGCCGCACCCTCCCGGCGCCGCCTGGAGCCCACCCCCCCGCAGGGCTCGGCCCCCGTGCGATCCCTCTCCCCTTCAGGTCGCCACGGCGCTGTTCCGCTCCCTCCTCCCGGCGGGGGCCCGGGGGCCGATGGCGGCAGCGGCTGGGGACGGAGCCCGACGGAGCCCCGCGTCCGCCGCCGCTCCCTCGCCGCCCTCCTTCCTGGGGGGCAGGGCCGGGATGCCGGTGCGCTCCCGCCCCGCCCAGCCCCTCCGGCATTTCGGGGGAGGCTTCCCGGCCGCCGAGGGCTTTGTTCGGCTGCGGGCTCTGTGGGAGCTCGGCAGCGGCCTCCCGGCGCTCCGCTCTCCTTCCCTCCCTTCCCTATCCCTCCCCTCCTCCCCCTGCCCTCCCGCGGCCGCGGGATCCTCAGCGCCCCACGCACCGCCCCATCCCCGGCACGGGCGCGCCAGTGCTTCCCGCAGCTCTTCCCGTCCTCAGCGCTGTCCCGCAGCCCCAGCCAGGGTGCCCTCGCAGGTGAGGGAGTCCAGCAAGGCGAGGAGAGGGGCCCGCACGATGCCGACCATCGGTGCTTGTCCCCTCTCCCGCAAGTTTGCGGTTTCACCTGCCTGGGGTCGAATCTGCCCTCCTCATCTCTAAAGGAGAGGGGCTCCGGGCATTGCAGGGGGCGATGGGGAGGAAGCGTCCTTTTCACGCTATTTTATCTGTTTCGGTGTGCTAGGTTGGATTTCACTGTCCCAGTCCCAATAAAGGAGCGTCCTTGTGGGGGCTTTGCCCAGGTGCAGGGCGACTGCGGGCAAGCCAGGGGAGCTGCCTTATAGCAGCGGGAACCCTCCTCGGGAGGGTGCGCTGCCCCAGGCCTCTGCTACGGCCTGAGACCTGCACTTGTTCATGCGTGCTGGTGGAGCTGGAGCTGTGTCAGGCTTCCTCCAAACCCTGGCTATCACTGAAACCTCCTTTCCCAAAGCCTGGCTTTGATTAGCAAAGAAGTTATTTCATTAGTCGGGGGGAAATCTGTCAGCAGAAGCCTGTTTAAATTTCAGCACCCCCAAGAATAATGCTTAAAATAGTGGGATCCGTTCCACAGTCTGTTCTTACTATCAACCTGATAATTAACAGGTCACAAATAGACTTGTATCACTGCTTTGTTTCAGTGGAGGAGAGCAGCTTAACCCGCCTTGAGGACACACTTCTCTTTGAAATAACACATGCCCGTTTCAGATGAAATCAATAGCAAGAGGAACCACCCCCTCTGTTGCTCTGAAACTCTTGTCTTCAGGCTCCTATTTCCTCAGAGAATAGGCTTGATCAGACCAAAAAAGGAAGGATGTAGAGTGTGAGGCTGCCTGACAGCTCTGGAGCTGGTGCCCGTTCCACTTGGTGTGTATCCTAATCACTGTGATGCTTATAGCTTTGTTGAAAAGCAAGGTGGGGAGCGTTCCCTGCATGGGTTTTAATAGGATCTTTTCTTGCTTTAGTCTCATACCCATTTGTGGTTTCAAGTTTAATTGTTTTTATGAGCATTGCACACTAAGCTGGGAACAACCTCTCCGTCACTGATCATTTTCTGAATTATTTGGGCACTCTGCAAGCCTGTCACTACTCTCTTCTGCATTCCCCATGTGGTGAATAGATGCCTTCAGAAATAATGTGGAGGAGACGATGTCTCTGAGTAAAGCACTGTGGGATCAATTGCTCACATTGGGTGGGGGCATAGGGAAACAGCACCAGACTTGTAAGCATGAGTCCAGCTTTGACCTGTTTCAGACTATGCTAAATCTGTTGCTGAGGGGTAAGGATGTTTCCCAAGTTTTGCATATGCCTGTGATTAATATTTTTTTATTTAAGTTTTACCTCACTGTTGAAATGTTTTGCCTAAACCCTGATTTCTGACTTTTATTCACTGATAGTGGGACTCCATTTACATGTGATGGCTGGATGTAACCAGCTGAAGCTAGAGCCTATTAAAAGGATGGTTTCCCCACATCACCTCTTCTGAGGAGTGTCCACTACTTGCAGCTGGAGAAAGTTCCAGGGCTTGCTTGCTCTCTGTAATTACTGTAGGACTTAGCTAGTAGATGAAAAAGGAATTAGCATTTCTTTGGTCTGGCAATAGCTTAGTAAAGTGAATGACACGTTTTTGAAATGTGCCAAAGCCTTAGGATGTACTGGAGTCAGGTTTTAGTTTTTACTTCAGCACAAAATGCTCCTGCTGCATGGCACAACCCAACCACTTGTCAGAGCAGACGTAGTGGAGAGTGAGGAGAAAACCCTGGGTGTCAGGTCCCTGAGTGCCCCAATGAACCTTAATAGCCCTGACCAGCCTCACCTAGCAGCTCCCTGTTCCACCCTCAGTGCTTGCCTGAGCCAGGCCACAGGGGTTCTTGTGCCCCTCCAGCTATGCCTGTACCTCCCTAGGGACCATGCTGTTCTAAACCCTGACCCACAGACTGACCTCCCACCTTGACTTTGGGCCTGCCTTGCTACCATGGACTCACCTGATGACTTTGGCTCTGGCCTGAGCCTGGCTGCTATCCCTGTGCCAGCCCTATTCTTCTCATTCAGGTAGTGTGGGTGGGCCTTGGCTAGTGAGGAATGTCCTTGCTGTCACACTTGGCCAGTGGTTCCCTATTCTGGCCCAGCCCTTATTGTTTACTCACATTGGGCTGCTTCTATTCATTAGAGGGCTCCAATGGTCTTTCTGCTTTCCCTCTAGGGCAAAGAATTCTCTGTCTCTGGCCTGCTTGTCTATGTTCCTTTGCTTTTCTAAGGGTAGTGGTTGTCTCAGAAACTGTGACACTCTGGGGACCTTCCTGAGAGATGCCACAGACCTCTCCATAAGCCTGTCTGCAGTTATGGGACCTTAGAAAATGCTGGGTTGAAGAGGGAAGGCTGTTGCATGCTACAGAACTTCCTTTGATTCCCTAGCAGCCGCACATCTTTTGAGTTGGAGAGATGTGACAAAGGGCCCAAAGTTCCATGAGATGTTGGACTTGCCGAAGTTTGGGTATAGTTTGACTGCTAAAGGGTGGGAGTGGAACAGATTAGAAGGTAAAGGCTCCCTGCACCCAAAGCTTGCCTGCTACTTTTCTGTATAGGAAGGTCATGCAGGAAGTTCTGACTGCCTTGGAGGGCTGGGGGACTCCACAGGGGTGCAAGAATGATTCTGCCCAGATCAGTTTACAAGGCTGGGACCATACAATATAAGCTCTGGAGGCAAGGGCTGTGTGTATCTCCATACAGTGCCGATCACAATAGGATCTTATTTCTGTTTAGGGCTTCCAGATGCAATGCTAGTCAATGTCTATAGTAAACAATAATATTAATAATAAGTATTAACATGCCAAGCTACAAATCACTGGCATAGTTTTCCAATATTGCTGGTTGCTTTCCAGTATTGTCCTCCAGCCTCACTGCAGTACATTGTATACAAAAGAATTGAAACCCAATAATTGGCGTGTCAAGGGTTTGAAGGCATGATCACATTTTTTCTTTTGAAATCCTTCTATTGAAACTGACGTCACAACAAGTGAGTTCATTGGCCTAATAAACCCCGTGTCCAGCATGCACACACTGTTCTGTATCCCAGGACATCAGTAATTAGGCTGGTAACAAGGCTGCTATTGCACAGAATAACCAGTATGAAAATGTGGAAAGTTTAGCATAATGGGAGAATAATGCAGCAAAAATGTAAACAGTAGACAGCAGATATGACACTTATTTTCACTTATGGGAAGACAGCTGAGAGGAAGGCTTTAGCTGTAATTTTTCTCTGCTTTACTAAATATATAAAAAGTCTACAGTGATTTTGTTGTTCTGACCACAGTAACGTAGCTTTACACTTGAAACTGAAATACAGCTTTAAATTTAGATTTTAATTTCATGTCTTATTGCAGACACAGTAGAAACTTTACACCAAAATAACATTTCTTCTATAAGCCAGCTCCTTTTGTGCTACTGAAAGAAATAATAATGAGAAAGTATTCCAGCAGGAGGAGCTGGTTTAGAAGCAAATGGATTCCATGGCAACTCCTGACTCTACATGACACCTAATAACTAGCATTTATGTTGGAAATTGTCTGTGTTATCTTGTACCCCAGATCTGATCTTTTTATAGGGTTTTCCCCTTATTTTAAAGCAAAAAACCTGTAGGGTGGTGGGTTTTTTTTAATATAGATCTAAAAATACACATGAAATTATATGAGTTTGTTTGCCTCAAATGTGTTCTCAGGCAAGTTGTTTCGAAATGGATTTAATTTCTTTTAAAAATTATTTCAGAAATAAAATATTTGCTGGGAAATGTATTGATCTGCCAAGGGAAGAGCTTTATAGGAACACAACACTGGGACTGTGTATGTTTTAACATCATGAGATATCCATATTCAACAGTTTGAAACATAATACAAGAAGATCCAACTGAATCAGACCAGTATCTTGGTTCTCACAGTGCTGAATGCCCCAGGGGAATCTCATCATGGGGCAGCTGGAGAATAACCCAGTACTGTGGGCATCCTGTCAACCAGTCTGACTGATTTATGATCTGAAGAATGTGGATTTACATCCTTCTCTGCCATGATCCAATCTACTGCATCTGTGGGGCCTGACAACTGCTGTTGTTCTAGTGTGGAATATTTGAACCTGCTATTTTATACCAAAATTAAAAGAAATCTGTTCTTAAACTGTTGTATGATAAGGAACCTTTGCCTTTGACTGTTTCAGTACTACTTCATGACTGAGAGAACATTAAAATTAACTAAATTAGCTAAAATTAACCCTGGAGATGAAGATTTCGGTAGATATTTGTATTGGTTTGAAAACAAACCAGTGGGAGACCACAAGTCAGGATTAAAATTTAATAGGAAAAAAATTAAAAACAAAATAAGTGAAGTAATACAAGGAAAAAAAAAAATCACTGACAAAGTCAGATACAACCTGACACCCTGTTAGGGTGGTGGCAGCAGTCCAGATGAAGTAGCTCAGTTGAAGCAGTGATCCTGTGGAAGGTCTGGTCTCCAGCTGAAGGTCCAGTGGTAGCTCTTGTCCTCTGAGAACCCAGTAGACAGGGCTCCCTTAGGCAGTGGCAAGGCCAGGTTATATCCAGGTGGGAATGCTTGGCTCCTCCCTCCTGGGCGGAGCATCTCCCAATAGGATGAGATAAGTCCATGAGTCATGCAGTGGTTTCTTGCTGGCCCATTGTCTGTTATCAGGGGTGGGTCATAGCAGGAGATAACAGCTAATGGCTCACAGCTGGTGGGAATAGAATACATCTATATTGGAGCCTAGGACTACATTATGTGGCCTGGCTGTTTTCTCAGCCAGCTGTTGCTTGAGGGTCTCAGATGGTAGAAGAGCACGGTCTAGGTTTGGAAAAAAGTGTGTGTCTCCTGTTGTCAAGTGAAAGCCGATTCAGGTTTGTGTTGTTCATCCCCCTTTGGTATGAGTGAAATAACAAAGAAGGTGTGGCTGAAAAAAGCCTTCCTGGTTTTGTGATTGTTTGGCCAGGAAGAAGTGCAATTACAGAGAGTGTTCTAAGGTGCAGAAGAGAATGGTGGCCAAAATAAGAAAGATGAAAGTCTCTGGGGAAGTCTAATCCTATTGCTAAGTGTTATTGGTAACATCTATATTTACATATCGGTACCTTTTAAAGATGTCTAAGACCATTTAATTTTTGCCCAAGGAAAGGAGTGGTTTTTTCCTCTTCCTGTCCATACAGACAAGATAGGTCTAAAACACAGAGTAAGTATTCAAAACATGGAGTAATGGTCAGCAACTATACTAAATGGGTGAGTAGAAAATGTGTCTTGGTTTAGCTTATCTTTTACTGTAGCTTACAATTAGATGCTGGCATAGAGTTCCTTGAGCAGAGAGCCTGATCTGGCACAAAGGTATTTGCAACTAGCACTTGGGATCAAAACCAAACTGCTCTCTGAAGGGTTATAACTGATCACAAAGCAAATCTGATTAAAAAAAAAAAAAAAAAAAAGATAAGGCTACAGTCATACTTTGGGAACTAATTTAAGATAAAGGCATAGAAATGTAAAATACAGAAAGCTCAGAGAAAGGTGCTCTGAGTAGTAGCTGTAGTAAGAAAATAATTTTTTTAATTGTTTAGGTGTATGTGTTTATTTTACCTACAAGAGAGAAGTAAGTACACCACAGACAAGAGAAAGAAGGCTATAAATAAAATAAAAGCAATACTAGGCAGATTGGGAAATTGAAATGGAGGTGAAGTAAAGGCTAAAACAGAAGAGAGGCCGTAATTATTGGAAAGGAAGACCAATTAAGAAAAATAGAAATTTCAGACAGGGAATTACTTGATTTATCCTTCTTTCTGTAACTTTTTACATTGCTATTTCTCATAGCCTTAAGTTTTGTAGTTTGGAGAAGGCAGAACAATTTTGTGTTGGTGATTTGAACTGGACAGGGATTCTTACATGGAAATAAAAGTGGCACAAAAAGAATCAAATCATGATGGTGGACAAAGTATTGTTGTTTTATTTATTGTTGACTGTTCAATTGCAGGGAAATAAAAGGGTGTAAGTAAAGAAAAGAAGCAGTAGACATTAATTTTAAAAGAGTTTGTCTTCTCCAGTTACACATAAACCTGATGCATAGGCAGGGATTTGTTTCCAGGCATTGATCTTTTTTCTCTTTCGAAATATCAAAGCAATATTTCTCTTCTGTATGTTAGTTTTGATGGGTTCTTGCCCTCCTTCAGCAGCAGTGACACCAGTAACTGCTAACTTCAATGGCTTGCTATTTTCATATTAGTAAGTAACATGTTCATGTAACTAAACTATTTATGTATATTGCATATACACATAGAAAATCCTACCATGAATCTATTCTTCCTTCCCTGAAAAATGTTGACATAACTGACTCTATTTTATTAATGTCACATGCTATACTTCCAAATGCAAGGAAATGGACCACTTTAAAATGCAGACTGCTTCTTAATATCAAGTTGCTGTGATACAACATGAGAGCTCCAAGCACAGGTGTGTAAAACTGTATGTAGTTTGTAGGAAAGAAGACTGTATGTAGTTTGTAAAATTAAGATTGTACACTTTCAGGGACATAGCTAATAAAGATTTTTAAATAGCAAGAATCTCACCCCAAACGCACCCAGAACAGAATTCAAGATGTGAAGTGCTTAAATTCCCCTATCTGGTGAATATGGAAAATTTGGCATCTCAAAAGAGACCGAGTAACTGCATATGAAGAGGGAAGCATACCACAGAGATGGAACACAGAAATGTAACTTACCTTTGGTACCTTGCCTAAGACTACAGGAGATATGCTTGTCTGTTTAGAATGTTACTTGGAACCTTCCCCTGAAAATAGAGGCTTACTGTCTTTCAGAATGAGGCATAGGACTTGTGCTTTCTTTTTTAAGATTTGGCTGCGTTCCACCATCCCATCTGTTCCCATCCAAAATTCCTTCCATCAGTTCTTTCTTCTCTTTTCTGGACACATTTTCCCCTAGTGTGCCCCAATCACCAGGTAAATACTACAGGATGCTTTTGTGGAAGCTGTGCCATCATGCAAAATTATTTGGTGTAATGAAAGAAAATGAGATAATATAATAGAACCAAACAGGACTATTGCCTCTCAGCAGCCCCATCTGCAGGACTCAAAGCTCTGTCCTCCTTGGAAAGGAAATTTTTGTCCTGTTTTTCTCATTAGGGGTATTTTTTTCATCTAATTTAATCTTTTCATGGTCATGAGTTCTTAGTGTGTTCCTGTAAAGTCAATGGTTCCTAAGAATTAAATAACTTTAGCACATTACCTACCTATCCAATTCAAGAAAATACAATTTATCCCTGAATTAGAAATGTTATAAAATCTGCAGCTGTTAATCTTTGAGTCCTAGGTTTGAGTGAAGGATTAGATAATACTAATGCTGCTGTCTATTCACCAAATCCTTTGAAAGTAATAGCAGAAACTAAATTTAATCTACTAATAATATATGTTGGGAATGTATTTCATCCTACAGTCTCTGAAGCAAAAGGGCAATGCACCAAGAGAAAAGAAACTTCAGTGTGTTTTTTGGTCACTTAATGATGTTGGGATTTCTTTCCAGGTTCTGTTCATTTCCCGAGAAGGACCCATATTTCCCAAAAGATTTTCGTTGATAGAATTAAATTAATCCAGCTGTTTCCCCAAGGCTTTCAGACAACTAGGTAGGCACTACATGTTGTTGAAATGAAGAAACAAAGCATTTGGAATTATTGTGAGTATCCTTGTGGTGAGATGTCTCCTTTTATTTTCATGTTTACAAAGAAAAGAATATTCTAGAAATCCCTTTGGACCCATTCTAAAAGAACACCCTTATTTATTAAAGGTTTTGGTCCTTTAAGGTCATTATACCCTGAAGAGCCTGGTCCTGAGAAAAATTTGGACAAGGTTCAGTTATTTGAAGTGTCTTTAAGTTTGGAACAGAAATTCAGGCTCCCATTCCCAAAAGAGTGCATCAGAGCATCCCTCTGAGCATACTGCCTTGCCAGTGAAGAAAGCTGAAGCATCATCTGGAAGGCTGACATACTCCTCCTCTCCTGTAGGATCTGTAGGCTCGGAAGGGGACGTGAACTTCCTCTGTAAACTTAGGAGTTGCTGTGCAATGCCCAGGAGCTGGCACCTGACTGAGAACCTCCTATAAGGCAGACAGAAAGCTGAATGGGCAGTGTCAGCCTCTCAGAGTGTTCCCGAGTTTCAGAAACTTTACCTAGGTGTGATTTCTTCTGCATTGCTGGGGAGCATTGCAGAAGACAGAACTGCAACTATTTATAACTGGGGGAAAGCAAAGTCCCAATGCTGTATGAATGTGCCTTGCAACTTCTAAACCTTTTGCTAAGATGTCTTTGTGAAGCCTTCTGATGCACATGCTACTGTGTGTGAATTATGGAGAGCATCCTGTCCTGAAGAGAGCATGTATTTTCCTAATATCTGCAAGGACAAGGCTGAAAGGTACTGTCAGTGTTTGCCCACAGGAGTCAAGTAAACATGTAGGAGAGGCACAAAGGCAGGACTTGTACTTGACTAAATCTGCATCACATGTGTGGATACAGCCTATAACTCTTTCACTTTTGTCAGTTCTGAGCATTTCACTAACAAGGAGAACTGAGAAATCTCCATGTCCCTCTTTTCCCAGATTAGCTCATTCCCTCTTTGAATAAAGTCACATAGAATTAAAATCTAAAATTATACTGGCATTTGCCTCAATCATACATCAAACTGTGATGCATATTTTGCACCTGTCTTATTTGCTCAATATATTCTTGAAGTAACATTGCGGCATATTTTGAGTTTAGCACAGTTGGGCCTTATGGGGTTATTTGTAGATTCTGTCTTTCAAGAACCTAATCATGGACCAGGACTTCTTCTCTGCTGTGTCCTATAACCAGAAAATGAAGCTTCCTTATCGGTCCTATCCTGGAATGGTTAGTCCAAGGGCAAAATGGGAGACTAAGTGAGGAGGGAAGTGGAGAGTGGGATGGGACACAGCAGAAGCATGCCAAGGAAAGAGTGACATCCTGTAACTGGGGTAAACTGTTAAATAGTCACTTAGTTTTGCTTGGTACAGAGTTGAACTTGTTATGTTGTACTTTAAGTCGAGAAAAAAGCAAAAAGATGGGGATTAATCTTGTTTTGGCATGGGTGAATTAAAGTGCCTTTTAATGGAGATGACAGAATCATCTCGATGTTTTTCCCAGCTCTCCCTTTAGACATTGTTAGCATTTGAGAAAACAAAGTAAGGCTTAATTGCAGAATCTTCACAGCTACAAAGGTGACAGTTTATCAGAACCTGATCTTACTGTGCTACCACAATCAGTAATTAGTTCCTAATTAGTTGGATTTGCTGAAAAATACATGATGGGAACTCACCATGTGTTATTGGCATCTGAAACAATTTCATCCTGTTAGCTAGAAGAAAGTACTGCTGTCAAGAACGTAAGCCTAATTTTCCCACATTAGCACTGCCCGATATAAACTGAGTTACTTCCAATCCAAGGTGCAAATTTGCTACTGTGTGAAGAATGCGGTTCATCACATTTCATATAGAGATTTAGAGTGCAGTAGAAAAGGATGGTGATATCTCTAGACTCCCTTTTCTACCAGTGTTCTTGCCAGTAGTTAATAGCATCTAGGCAATATCTCTATAACTATTTGTATTTGTATCACATTATTGAGAGCGTGATTTTTCAATAACTCCCAATTCACCTCTGTAATCATTACAATTAGTGGGAGTCTTATAATTTAAAATGATAATATTAATTCCAGAACACTTTTCATTCTTTATTTCATGGGTGTTCTAACAGATGAATAATAGCAAATGTCTTTTAATTTCCTTTCCCCTCCATATTCAGGTGCATGTTTTTATTGAGAGTCTTGGTAAGACAAGACTAAGCTGGAGGAGAAGAGCAGTGGTGAAGCCTTATGCATGGCCTTAGCTTTAATGCTCCTTATTTTTGAGGAGACATTTTAATAGAGAAGGTTGCAGTTTTCTAGGAATAGAGATGTAGAAGAAAGATTTGGAGAGTCCTAGATTCAAATCCCGTTCTTGCAATATGGAGCTCGTTAGAAGATCTAAGTACAAAACATATTGTAAACATATTTAATTGCAGGATGGTGTAATCCCTGTGGAGGATACCTTACTATAGAGCTAGGAATTTTTATGAAGAGACTCATTTAGTCCAAGCATTACAATTGCTTTCCAGAGAAATTCCTTTAATATAGAATTTCCTTTCACGCGCTGCACGTGAAAGCAGTTTAACCTCTTACTGCTACCAAGATATGACATCAGTAACAAATTTGGTTTGTTCATTCTTGAGCTTTTTTGCAAATCACTTCAGAAAAATGTGTGTCAAAATTTCTGTGGGTGTCAGTCTTGGCACCACCTGCTGAAGAGCAGTGCAGTCTGAGAAGGCATGACATTTAACAAGATACATTTTTGGAAAGGCAGGTGGGAGTCAGACACAGCTGATAGAAAAGACATAGGATATAAGTAGAAATGGGAGTGACCCCTCTCAGCACAAGCCCTACTCACCTTTCTGTAGCTCACCTATATGTTTGGGCATCCTATGACATCCAAACCTTTTGCCAGAAAACATTTCTTCTCATGAAGCAGGAGAATTCTCCCTTCGCATAAAATTGCTTGGAAGAGAGGATTCTGAACACTTACGGTTCTTCTGACTTACAAAATAGCATGGGCTTGATTAGCTAATTAAGATTGAATATCTAAGCATCCATCTCATGATATTGGCCCCTGTGACATGAAGATGACAGAAGTGGCACATGACCTATGAAAGACTTCCTGTCTTCTGAAGTGGGAACTGAAATATCTTTGGTTTATTTTAAATTTCCTTAGATGCAGTTAAGCAACTGAATTGCAAACCTATGACTAAACAACTGTCAGGGAGTCAATGTGGTTACCTGAATGTAGATATCAAATGCTATTTCAGATGACTTGGGTTACTTGAGGCATCCTCAGAGAGTGACAGACACAACAGCACTGTATTTCACAGCTGATAGCCCTTTGCAGCTGGGGTATGTTCTTCTGGAGCTGAATGTAGAGGACAGATGAGATATTTCATACTAAATGGCACTAGACCTCTGCATGTAAGTGACTAAACCCAGGCCAAAATGTGCAATTCAGCTGGAGACTTTTAGGTTGTGGAAAAAATATACATGGTTTTCTTGTATTGCCTTACTTTTCTCTGCTTCAGTACTTTCTACATAGGCTACAGTAGTGTCCATGCTGCATCATAGAAAGGTGGTCTTAGATAATTCCTTCTGTGATAATTTACTGCCACTAATATGGATAATGTCTCTGAACAGGTGAGGTTGCAGGGTTTACAGACAGTGGAAGGAGCTAAAGGGAAGTCTGCCCTAAATGGGAGGAGTGGAGTCAAGACAAGAGAGTGATGATTCAAAAAACATTGTCCGTAAATAGAGAAGTGATGCCTTCTGGAGTGGGTCCTCAAACTGTCTTAAAAATACCATAGCCTCTTATTCTTGACCGAGGGAGGAGCTTGGACTCAGGTTGTGATGAGTAAGGGCAGGTGCACATGGGGTAATTTCTTCTCTTTAGGAATGCCCCCCAGAACTAGAAAATTTGAATTACATAGCTTACATTACTTCTTAAACGCATCCTATTCTGTGAGTGTTCAAATCTTACACTAGGCTCCAGGGTGAAGGTTGATAAGAGACTTCCTGAAGTTTTCTTCAGGATGACCACCTGGAGGTGGTCTGTAGAAGCAATGACAAGGAAGAGGAATTTTGGGTCAGCAGCATAAACCCCTAATTCATCTGGGTAAAACTGGGGCCTTCAAAGATCCAATTTACGACAGAAAAAGACCTGCAGTAGTGGGGGTGGCTTCATTTTGCCATTGATGCATCCACTACCTGGGCTAGAACTGAAATCTTAAGTAAGGTTCTAAACAACAGACTGCACTATAAGAGCTCCTGCAGAAGAGATGCGGGATGGTGGTACCTACCCAAACCTCCTCTAGCTCCTACTGGGCACTGCTGTGATGCTGTTATCAGACCAGGGCAGGAATGATGAGAAAGGATGAAGTCACAGAGGCAGACTTAAATATGCCTTGATACACAAGGTGTGCCTGTTTTTTGCTGCTTTCCAAGTTTTGGAAGACGTACCACACCTAAGCAGGCATGACTGCACCTGCTCCTAGAAGGGGGAGGGGAGAATAAGAATAAAAACCTGCTTGCAAACTGGAATGAGCAACTTAACGTTAAAAATTTCTGTGTATGATGTTACTTTGCTCATTTATCGATAAAGGTGATAATTACATTATTGAAGTATTTTTTTTTAAATTCTGTTTGGTTTTCATACTTATGTTAGACAGCTATTCTCACTTTTCACTGTAAGCTATCACTGGACTGAACACATTCATAGCTCCTTCTAAGCAGCTGTTTCAAACGTATCAGAATTCTTTCTCTCAAATTTTTCACCTAAATACCAGTTCTAATAAATTTGCTTAAATTCATTCTGTATTACTTTAGACTTTGTCTTCATGACTCCAATACTTTTGTAAAAAAATAAAAACACTTCAAATATGTTATTTAGAAATGTCACCAAACTATTTCTAAAACAATTAATATGCTAGGAAATACAGTATTTCCAAACCAAAGTACAGATGGCACAAATAATGTTACAGAAACTCTTTAACTGATTAATACTGAATACTGTAGCTATTGTCTGCTACCCTGCAGTTAGACTTTTTGTGATGTGCATTTACAAAGCAACAAGGGTTAGAATCACTATGTTGGTATGTTGTTTGACTGTGGCATAGCTCTCTTTCCTAATTTATTAAAATTGTTGAGGGACAATGTATTGCTTCAGCCAAGTTTTCCAAAGAAAGGACTTAATTTCTGTGAAAATTTAAACTTCCAAATTAGATGAAACAGTTCTCTTAAAAATGGACTAATTAAACGTGTGAATAACTAAACTATTGCCTAACAATTTGAAAAAAATCTGTTTCTTCTGTGACACTATTATATTGATATAGTCTAAATGGCAAAGGTGGCTTTCGTACCATCTATCGTCTATAAATTTAGTGAGAATGTGGGATGATAATAGAAAAAAATTGTTAGGCACATTTTTATAGGTAATATATTATCTATAATAATGAAATATAACATTTTTAACATGATAAGGGGATGAATACACTCAAGTACAGAACTGATCATTTTAAAATCACTTCCCACTATTTAGAAGTGCCAGATATGAAATAAATTACTAGTTAACTATTGAGCCTTTGAAATCAGCCAGCCCTCTGCTTGCTGCAGCTTGGTGTTGCCAGGAGGTTGAGAGAGGTGATCAGCACTGGTGGGGCCACACTACTGGAGCACTGTGTCTGGTTTGGCGCAGAGAGACACGGATATGTTAGAGAGAATCCAGCAAAAGGCCACAAAATAGATGATGGAGGGGCTGGACCATCTCTCATATGAGGAAAGGTTGAGAGAGCTGGGACTGTTCAGCCTGGAGAAGGCTCAGGGAAATCTTATCAGTGGGTATCTGAATGGAAGATGCGGACAAGGACACAGCCAGGACCTTTCAAGTGGTACCTGGTGACAGAATCAGAGGCAACAGGCACACTCGGAAACACAGAAGGGTCCCTCTTGAACAGCAAGAAATACCTTTTTTTACTGTGAGGGTGACCAAACCCTAGCACAGGTTGTCCAGGGAGGTGGTGGAGTCTCCGTACTTGGAGATGTGGTCCTGGGCAACCAGCTCCAGCTGGCTCTGCCTGAGGAAAGGGGTTAGACCAGATGACCTCTACAGGACCCTCCCAAAATCAGCCATTCTGTAATTCTATGTAGGTGCAGCATCACCAGTGCCATTTTTTTCTGGAAAGCTTCCAGGTAACAACTTTGCTGTACTCTTTCATCTGGTGAAATATAATGGAAATGACAGCAAAATGGTCCCTTGGAGAGGTAATGCTTATCAGGTCAATGCAAAGCTGAGCAAGTGCAAATATTAATATTCAGTTTAAGGTCTAGTCTATCTGAATGAAGATGCACTGATGTTTCTGTAAGTATGTTGGCTCCAAGTACTTGCTCAGCATCTTGAATCCTCTTAAGAATAAGGACTGGTCTCAGGATGTGTAGTCTCATCACAAGACAGATGCTGCTACCTTTTGCCTTCAGATTTATGCCTTGCAGGTACTATCACATACCTGGGCATCTCTTAGAAAATACCTTTTGCCTGGCAGAACTATTCCTTGCTCATCATGCTGCCTGTTGCAACCCCCATTTTTGGAGCCTCATGCCCCCTTTCTTTACAGAACTTAGTCACCCACTTTAGCACTGAGCCCTAGAACAGGACACCCAATTTTACAGGCCTTAGTCCTACAAAATTCAGGAGAAAACAGTAAGGAAATTGCAAGTATGTAATATATATGTGTGTGTGTGTGTGTGTGTGTGTGTGTGTACATACACATAAAGAGAAAACTTTAATTATAATCTACATAAATTGCATCATTGCTATACTGGAAATATTTTTCATGATTTAGCTTGCCCTCATAATCAGATTTACTGCTTATATAATTAATATAAATTTGTGAAATTTTTCTTTGGATTATCATTTTCAAAATGTACTATGCACGAAGAGAATTTTTTTACTACATCTCCTATATTATACACCTAAAAATACAGTGCAAAAAACTCTGGGAATATTTTTATTAAACATGAAATATAACACATCCATCAATATTTTCAGCAGCTCTTAGATCAAATTTTGTATTTTTCCCTATAAATTAAAAAAGTTGACTATTTAAATGCCATTAATAGACAGGCTATACAACACTTTTCAAAATGAAGACGATAGCCCTGAATTTGCGCAAATTACAGTATTATTCAGTCTTTTATTTTGATGATTTAAAATTCAACTAACAATCTGACTTCTGAGAGAAGAAAGATAAAACAAGAAAAGACAAATCTTCATAAAGGAGTAAGGCCACTGTGGCTAACTCGGTGTCATCAGAGTTAATACAGCAGTCACTTTCGGTTTCCCTGTTGTCTTGAGGTTTGAAGTTGGTTCCACTAAGGCAGATGCATTTTTGGATGTCCTAGAATGACCAGATGTCTTAGTTGCAGGATCAGTTCTTTTGACTGAGTGGCCCTTCCAGACAGCCCTCGTTCAGAGCCAGGTGGCCCCTGGGCTCGGTCCCCTCCGTGGTGCCTTGTGCTGGTACAATGTTCAGGTAAATGTCGTACTGCTGGTCCATGCCAAGGTAGCTGTCGCTCATGAGATACAGGGTGTAGATACACCTGAAAAGTAAAAGCAGCATTGTTAGGTTGGGAATTGGGCCTTGACTACTTGGAAAACATAATAGCTGAGAGAATTTGAAAGTTTGTCATACTTTCCAGGAGTTTCTGGAGTATAAAAAGCAATGGAAACAGTATTTCGATTTCTGACATATCCAGTTCTTTTCAGGGCGATGAGTTCTTTTTTATCGACTTCTCCCAGTATCAAAAACCATCCTTCATCCTTGACTTTGGGGAATCGAGGAGCCATTGCTTTACTGTCCTGCTTGCCCTGTTGGGGAAAACAAACAGCTTAGGAAAACTAGAAATCACCTTTCCAAAATGCCATTTTTCCTTGAATGAAAAACACCTCAAAACCACCTTGCTGTCAATTGTTAGGTAAGGCTATAATTCAGCCAGACTAAAAAAATGTTATTTCTTTCCAGAAGAAGGGTTAAAAAAATAAAATAAAAATCACAGTCCACAGAGAAAAATTCAGAATACAAGGTATTATTCCACTTATTTTGTAAACTACTAAAACTTGAATGGAAATACTATTCTCTTTCTGTAATTTTATCTAATATATTCCAAATACAGAAGGGTTAATTGTAAACCTAACATCTTTAAGTAAAGCTGACCAATATTATTCAACTTTAATATAAAGACAAAACAAGCACTTATTTATTTGAGCTTGATATACCAAAAGGAAAGATTATTTCAGTGATTCATTAAGACAGTGACTTTACTGCTGGAAGCTGAAGACAGAATGAAGCCTACTCAATCAACATTCATTTTGCGTTTTGTAGAGGGAAAGGTTTTACTGAAGATTTTCATGGAAGAAAAAACACCACCACAGTAATGAAGCTTTAGAAACAGTTTGATCCAGCTGTTTTTTTACAAAAGAAGGATCAAATTCTAGGAGAGGTTTATAAAACAGTGATCATTGCATGAAATGCTTCTGTTCCTTTCTTTTCCATGGCTTCTGCTTAGGAAAAGTCTCTGCCAGTAACTGGCACAGCAAATAGAATGATGTAGGATGAACTTCGACCCTTTGTTCTTCCTAAAATAAGACAGTTTCTCTTTGCAACTATGGTGAATCTGCTGTAGCCAGGACAAAAAGTCTTTCGGGAAACAAGAATATTTGTCAAATATAATTCTTAACTAATGTAAGATAACTTCAGGGGTTTCAACAGAACACGTGTATCTCCTCCACTATTATTTTTATCAAAATGAAATTGTCTTCTGAGTCTCCAAAGTAACAACTAAAACTGTTCTCCGCTTTTACCTTGAGCCCTTTGCTTTTTAACAAAAATGCTGGAAATTAAAATTTTTAATTATTTGAAATGTTAGAGAAATTAATTAGCAAAGTTACAACCATAGTAGTCCATACACTGCTCATGGTATGTAAATGACAGGACAAGGCATGGATAAGCGAGTTACAGCTCCAGTGTCAGCAGTGCCCCACATGAAGGGAGGCCCAACTCTCCCCAGAGCTGACATGCAGGTACAGCCACGTGCTGCTGCTGGGGCAGGGCAGTTGGAAAAGGCTGCAGCTCCTGGAGTTTCTGGCTTGGCACACCAAGACTTGCTGAGAGCCCAGCAAGCTGACCAGCCCAGGAGGCAATGGGATATGCTTTAAATAGGCAAAGGGCTGGGACTGAAATGTAGGTGGGAAAGAACTGTACGTGGAAGTTGTTCTAGAAGCTTTCAAAAAAGTATCAGACGCAAAACATAAGGAAAATATTCTCACTAAAGGCCTGAGGATGTGTTACGAGTAGAAACATATTTATAGGTGTGAGTCTGGTAAGCAGTTTGGAAGCACCTGTGAATGTAATTGGAAAGCTGATAAATTAGTTTGATTTTTTTTTTAATTGACTTGGTCTAGGATTTTACCTTAAGAGCCTACTTACTATCCTATTGCAACCTGAAAAAAATTTTCTTCACTACTAATACAGAAGAGGCTTTGAAAGTGTTTATAACTTACATAATACTAAAACCATAAAGAAACCTATTATACTGCACAAAGCATCATTGATAATGTAAATGGATTATTGGACACTTGTGCACTTGGGAAGGAAATGATAAATTACTTACCTGGTACCCCATCTGGGTTCTGTGCAGATTTATTTGGAGCACATACTCTTGATCAGCATGCAGTTTGATCCATCTCTTGTCATCTCGTGTGTCTGTTGTCAGAGAAGGAACAGGTACTTCGTTCTGTGGCTGAACTGCATCATCCCAGCTGCCCTTAATGCTCAGACTGACATTTAGAATTGGCAAACGGCACAAGAAATTCCAAGCCTGTAGAAAAAACAGATCCCTGTGGATTACAAGATAATCTATACAATCATTGTCACTCTAACAACAACAATTCAATGTGCAGTTTACATATTTATTCTATATTAATAATATTTTATTGTGTATTAGAATATACGTAATCATACAACTCTCAATCATAAGCATAAAATACCTTTCATTAACCTCTTATGCTACTTTCTTCCTAGCAAATAAAACAAATATGAAACTCCTCAAGCATGTTACACATGCCTTACTAAGATTATTGATGTCTGAATACAGGAAAAATTCCTTACTGCTCCCGATTAAAGTATTTTTTCCCTATAAGCCACTTAAAAACTAGTATAATTAAGTTTTAAATTAAAGTTCCTTAGCATAATCCATAAAGAACAAGTCACTGCAGTGCTAATTAGCAATAGGCAAACCTCAGAGAGTTCAGAGGATCAGTTCAGATAATTAACCAAAAGTTCAACTGCATATCCAAAGTTATCCCTGGTTTTTTTTTTTAGGTTTCCTTGCATCGATCTTCTTGAACTCTCCTTCTTAGAATTCTCCCGAGGAATTTTAAGTCTCTGTGGTTTCTCATGAACTGCAACAGGTCCTCAACTTTCCCTCATCCTTGTGCAGAGAACTGTTGTTGGAGGATACAATCTATGTAGCTCAACATGACACTCTCTTAACTTTAAAAAGGCATCCTGAATATGCAGCCCTATGTTTCTCTCATTTAGGTCTCTATCAGACAAGGAAAAGCAGCTCTGAGAAGCTGTGACAGAAATGGAAGGGAGCAACGTAGGCTTTCATTTAGTAAAAAAGAAAATCAGCACGTTCACTCAATGAAATTTGTTAGGAAAAAGAAATGGGATTGGCTGTGGAATGGAGGCAGTGATTTGTGGCCTTTCTATTGCTGAAAAAGATAGATGAGGATGGCACTAGAAGAAAAAAACAAAAGACCAAGAATCACCCTCTGCCCTGCTGTCTCTCCCCTCCACCCCCACAAGAGAACAGGAATCAGCATATATGAAAAGTTAGAGGGTGGGAAGGAGAAGAAGGAAATAAGAATTTTGATCTTTGTAAAGAGCCATCAGATGCCAAAATGGGAACTTGTGGGAATGAAGAGGGTAGGCCATAATCACATGGGCAATAGCATTGAACAGACATGTTTTATCTGTAAAAAAACTAAAGCACTTTATTTTTCAAGTATTGACTTGACCATATTGTGTTTCAAAAAAATGTATTTTTCATTTAGATTGTGCTTGATGTGTCTGATTACTTTTTCTGCGCTGGAAGGCCTAGAGGCCTAATGAAAGCTCAGTTTGCTTTTTGCAGACATCATTGCCACGAGTCATACTGACAATAATAGTACATGGAGTCATACTGACAATAATAGTATATGTCAATACATAATTAGGGATACAGCAGCCAGGAAAAGCAGACCTAAGGTCGCACTGCCCTCGGAAAGGTGGTGCTGTCTCTCTCTCCAGAGCTCTCCCCACCAGCTCGCCGTGCCCCTCTCCATCCCCGGTATGTTGGCATTGCCATGCTGGGATTCTGCAGCTAGACGGATCAGCTTGCTAATCATTTTGGTGACAGCATGAACTTAGATCAGCTTAAAGCTGATTGTGGAAACATATTCTCTAATCCTGTGACTCTGAATAAGCATGAGCCTTCAGTGCCACTGAAAGAAGTGGTCCAGCCTCCTCCCCTGCTGGCACAAGCATTCACATAGCCACTTGGCTACAGGCCATTTTGACTGTCAGTGAGAGGGTTGATAGGATTCCTCCTTCCTCCTCCCCTCGTCCCCAGATGCTCATTCCCACCTCCTTGCCTGAGGCAGACACAGCATTTGTGCAGCTGTGCGGTGAGCTGGGTCAGAGGAGGTGAAAACAGCACAGGGAGGGCAGGACTGCCCATTTCGGCTGCAGCACAGGCTTATTTGGATTAAAATGGCTGCATTACCAGAGCCTGGCTGAACTAAATGAGAAAACTGATTTCAGCTACAAACTAATCTCTCTCTCTCTCTTCTCTTCTGTGTACAGCATGAACAGCTGTGTCTGTTCAGTGCAGAAGGTGGGGAGGGCCAGCTGTGAGTGCTCAGGAACTGCAGCGTAAAAGCAGGGGACACAGATGAATTGCACCGATGTTCTTAATGGTGTCTTAGCTAGGAAACGACAGGAGAACTGTAACAGAAACTAAACAGCTAGGACTTTAAGGAAAAATACATCTGTCTTTGTCCCAACTCTGAAAGGAAATGGGGAAAAAAAGGCAGCACTTTGAAGAAGGGGAAAAAAATACCACCGACATTCTTAACTAAGTTGTTGTTGCCAGGATTTTGATACGTCATACACAAGACTACTAAACCCACCTCCAGCAGATCACACTGGATGACAACTTAAGTAGTAGCATCTCAACTGGCAAATGATTTTACGTTGAATGTAAAGGTTTTAAGAAGAAACTTAGGGTAGGAACTGTACAGACCCACTGTGTGAGTCTCTGTGCATCTAAGCAGGGTATTTCTGCTGAGTTCAGGAGAGGCACCCTGATATAAACCAACCTGGTGGTCACCTCTTTGGTTGTACTTTAGATATCATTTACCTTGAAAGCTTTTATGTGTCTCAAAGGACAAGACCTGTTACAAATATGCTAGAACAAAGTTTAATTTCAGCAGAGATCAAAATTTATTAACTCCTGTAGTGGCAATACCTGTTACCTTCACCATAATCTGGTGAAGTAAAACCCCAACATAATCTATTTGTCAAAGGCTGTCATTTCCTCATGTAGCTTTCATAATACAAACAAACCAAAGTAACTCTGAGTAACTTTCTAATTAGGTAAGAAAGTAGCTTTAATATGTCATCCTATGTTGGCTATGAACAGTTGTATTTGATGATCTTAAAGGTCTTTTCCAACCTAAAAGATTTTATGATTCCTTGATTTATCAAGTCTTGTGTATTCGAAAATTAAAGGCAAAGTTAGTACTGCTTGATCATTGATACAGTCTGCACAGCAGGCAGCCTTTTTATCATCCATGCAATGTGGGGAAAATGAAGAAATGCTTTTCTCACCAAAGAAAAAAGCCAAGTAGTAGCAGGTGAAAATGAAGATTATAGGAACACAGATATGTCCAGAATAAAAGCAGATAATACTATAGTAGAGATAATATTTATTTATTTTCAATCTTGAAGTTTCTTTTTTCTCTTTCAAAAATATCAATATCAATTTCATATTTTAAAAGGTGCCTAATGTTTAAGTGACTTAGAAACTGAAAAATATTTGTTAAAGAAATATGATTCACAATGAATCTCTGAAACAAACACAGAGCTTTGACCAGAGATTGGGGTTAGTCTAAATAGTCTGAATTTAGGCTGTCAGCTTTTAAAGCTCCCCTGACTTTCAGTGAGGTTTGGAATTATAATAGTAAATTCTGTAAAATGAAACTCAGGCTCCCATGTCGCTTAGGTATTTTTTGACAATTTTACTGTTTTTTTGCTGTATAGGAACACACAAGCATATATGATCTCCTTTTAAATATGTCAACATATCCAATATATACGTGCACGTTTATGCTATACATAAACATTTATCTACCAAGCCCATAGATTCAAATCATAATGAAATGAAAAATTCTTTACAAACCTTTGGGAACATCATTAGTATTTTTACCCATAATCTGTCTCCCCAGGACCTAGCCTAATATTCCAAATCCACGAGCAGCTTCAAGAGCTGCTATTTAAAAATTAATTACCAATCTGTTTAAAAGGCATTTTCTCCTTTCCAAATGTAAAATTTCTTCCTTTTCCCATCTGCCTGAAATTTATGTAAAGCTTAAGCTGGTTTTACCAGTTTCTTGCTAGTAATCTTAAGCTTTAAGATATGGGTTCAACATACTTTGAGTGAGAAGTAAAAGGTTTTTTAGGAAAAGAATGGTTTTGGCAATTTAGTGGCATACTTACCACTTTATTTGACTCTGTTCATGTCTGCCAGAGGGCTAAGCTTAAACTGTGTAGTCTGATATTCTTTCTTTATAGCAAACATATCATACAGATGCTGAAGAATTTTTCTCTTGGTTGGCCCCTGTCTATGTGAGAACTTTAAGACTTTACATATGAAGACACTGAACAGGCAGTCTCAATATGAATTTTAATTTTGTGCAAGGTATTACAATAGTTTTTGTTTTTCTTTTTTTCTGTAAAAAGTACAGTAAGGAACATAACATATTGGTATAAAGGTGTCACATTTGTAATGCCCTGCACAATAGTCATGGCTTTGCTATACCCAATACAGTCATTCCCAGCTCATGGAAATGAAACTTTCTCCTCACATGACGGCAAGACATCATGTTTTTCCCTCTTATATGCCTCTGTATTTACAAACATAGATATATAGAGGCATAGAGTCATTCGCAGTGTGAACGTACACACCACATACACACAAGCTATTTTTGAAGAAACTGCTAAGACATTTCAATACCAGCCAAACATATTTATCTGAGGATTAATCTTCATCTATTGAATCAGACGAGAACACTGCCATGCATACAATTATTTAATTAGCAGCCAAATCCTCTGCCAGTCAGCAGCCGTTCCAGGCATACTGATGGGGCAGTAGATGCAAATCTCACAGTAGTACTGCTTTTTCTCATTACTACTGCAATTAGCACTTAAATTGATGCTTTAAACATACTAATTTCTGGAATAATTCAGGATTTGTATGTTACCTGGGATCGCCTCACTGCAGAGACGACACCAGATTGCTACGCAAATTGAAGCACTTTTGAGCCAAATAACCATCATCATATCAGACAGAGCCAATTTGCATTTGCTTTTAAAGATAACAGAATGGCAATTTATGCAAATAAATTAAGTAAGTTTACTTCTGAGTTCTCCCTGAACTAATTATAACAATGTTCTAATTTTTTATCACATCTAAAAGTTGGACTGAAATCAATGTGTATTATGTTAGAAATCTGTTGTTAAAGGAAGCCTTTTTTTGATGTCAATACATTTTCTTAATTCAAAATTTTGATGTTAATTTTGTTACAAATGCAGATGTCTGTTATAGACATTTAAGTACTTTTCTTCTTGTTTGCATACCAGTAAAAGGTTTAACTGAAGCTGAACAGTCAAACACAGGATATATTGCTGTCCTTTTAAACATTCAAATAAAAAACATTTGAAGCATAGCTTTTGAAGTTTTCATCTTATTTGAAATCAATAGGCTTAGCATGTGATGAATGCTATGGAATATAGCTCTCCTTTGCTGCAAATGCCTTGAAAATCAAACTGAAAACAAGACTTTAGCAGCTCAACATTTTGGAATAGTATTTTTTTTCCCCTCCCCTGTGAAGTATGAAATTTTCATCTCCTTTTTCTGTTTCAAATAGAAAATGAGTGCTGGATCTTTTACTAAGAGTATTCTCAGCAAAAATGGTGTTTGGCAGACCACTTCAGAAACCAGCTATGATGACATTTGCAATGCATGTATTCCTAGTGCAGAGCTATGAAAAGGTGGATAACACTCAGCAGATTGAATGACCTAGAGAAGCATCTTTAGAGCAGAGAGACGTGGTAATATCAGCCATAAAGCAGAGTCTGTTACTGCTTAGCAGGGAATAAGTGAGAATAATATTAAGAAAACAAGCAGAGAAGAACCTTTGTAAAGCCAGCAGTACCTTGAAATTAGAGCAATGAATGTGTTGCACTTTATACAGAATGTCACATGATATTTAGTGAAGGGGACAGAGTATTTCTTTTCCCAACTACTTTTCCTTTCCAATCACATTGATAATGATCACAAATAGAAAGTGTTACCTGTGAAATGTGCGCTGCTTGCAACTCACTGTCCAGAATGGAAGCAAAAACATTCTCTTTTCCTTCACAGGCAGCCATTAGTTCGGGAAGACACTCGATAGGTCCTTGGTAACCTCCATGCACACTCTTCCTTTGGCCTTGGCTCCACTTCCTGATACAGACAGCAAAACATATGCCCAGGGAGGGAAAGCAAACATTTGTATTCAGTTGCTTTGGTGGTAAAACTCAATACTGATTTCTGCTTTTAAAGGGTGGTCATTTACTTTTGGTTAGCATTATCTATGCATCATCTAAGCATCTATAGAGCTTTGCAGTATCTATGATGTTAAGATGGATACTAATGTAGTTTTATAATGGATTAAAATAAAGAGATAATTAACATACAGAGTTAGATTTGTTAGGACTTGGAACCCTTCCAGTGGTCTCTTGTTAATTTGTATGGAATCACGGTTCTCAAAATAATCTGTGGGGGTTAATTAATCAATGAATATTGAAAACAGAAACAGAAAATCCATTTGGCAAAGCATCACTGTGAAAGAGTTCTGCTTCTGATTTATTAACGAACATTCTCAGGCACAACAATGACATTCAAACAATCAGCAGCGGGAAGAGGAAAGAAATTGGAATCCTGCTAATGCTTAAAAGAATTACATACTGAAAGAGGTAAAGATGCTGGAGCTCTATATTTGGCAAAGTAAGCAGGGATGAGTCATGTATCCATCTACCCTGAACCACCATCTGCACCAGGTTGGTTATGTTCAGAGCAGTCACCAGCCAGCCATGATGTGCTGCAACATCCAGCATTGCCTAAGCAAAGGAGACACATAATAAAAACAAAAGAATGCAAATGTAATTCCATACCTGGTTCACACAAGGAAGAGCATGTATTTAATGTTTAACATACAGTGATTTCTAGGCCTTAACATAGGAATTTACTTCAACCTCTATTGATGGCACTTAGGCACCTTTGGAATTAACGTTGAAAAAAGATGAATTAAATCCTGTATCATTGTCATCAGTTCATACTCTTGAAAAGGTAATTTACACAATGGTTTTGGGGGTGACAACTGAAGGTAGAATCTTTTCCTTAAAAATAACTGCTCTTTGACATAACCCATTTCAGAATGAAGGGACTGAATCTCAACATTTACTGTAAAGGAAAAGGTTAAAATTAATGGCAGTATTTGGTTATATTTTGACATGAGAGCTTTCTCAGAATTACATAATTGAACTATTTAAGAAGACCACCAATATATTTACATTTGTTCAAAAATGAATACTAATGTCATTTACTAGGAGCAATTATTATTTCCATTTGAACTAAGTGCTTAAAAAAATCCCTGCAACTAGACTAGATAAAAGCACTAAAATTGAGCTTAATAGCATATTTGAGGTTTTGTTTAACACTGACACATAAGTTGAAATCTTGAAGAAAGCTTACAAAATAGCTTATATTTTACCTAGGGCGAGTAAAAGCGATGAGAAACAAAATGGATTTCACCCTTTCTATTGTAAACAGTTGACTGTCTTGAGAATGAGGCATGTTTGGCTGTTTCTCCTTTGGCATCTCTATCCTGATCCTGAAAAGCTTTCCCAAAGTACACAGAAAACACAAGCAAACAAAAAACCCCCATCCAGCTATACATCAGACTTTGAAGTGTTAAAAAGCATCCTGCCTTCCATGTCTCATGAGTTTCCATTCCATTTCTACTTTCCATGTTTTGACAATACAAATAAGAGGTATACTGTTAGTACCATTAGCATAAAGATCTAAAGCTAATTCAGTATGGATTTTGCACTGCAAATGGCCCTATGGACATGAAAAAAATGGTTCTGCTTGCTTTTTTTCTTGACTGGACTTACACTCTGTTTGGTTAGTCTGAAAATGAATTTAAGAGTTCTTCCAAGGGAAAAAGAACCAAACATGAATTTTTTGTTTCAATTACTTCTAATACTAAATGCAGCTATTTGGATATATAATATCCTTTTCACTCTGTCTAGAGCACACAGAAAGACTTACTATGATTCATTAAAGCATTTTAGCTGGTGAAGAAAATGATGCTATGTTAGTTGTCTTGCTTATTTTGTTCTTCAATAACATTATGATCGCAATAAAGTGCGGGTCCTCATATTACAACACTAATTCATATTAGAGTAGAAAGTCATATATTTAACAGTAGTTTGCCGTTTAGGGAATTCTGTGTTTGATTAAAACACTAGAAAATGTTTTTTTTAATGAAGCAAGGAACATTGATATATTGAATCTGGTATATTGAACGGTTTCAACACCTTTTTAAATACCATCCTGGTGTTAGGAGAGTTGTAGTTTGATTTTGGGACTAGGCTTCACATTTTTCCATAGGTTTTTCTTGTAAACACAAATGATATTGTTTGATACTTACTTAGGCAGCAGATACCTGCACCATTTTAACTTATTTTCCAGCCACTAGTGTAATGAGGAGAAGCTGTCTGTGTAAGTCTTTACATTTAATCAAATGTTTTACAGACAAACAAAAGGCAGCATTTACTTAAGGCAAACTAAACAGTGAAATCTTCTTTAAACAAAGGAGTTGTTTACACATGCAGAGCTATTTCAATTAAATTACACTGATTCTGGAGAAATACTGACTTTAGAGACACAAGTTAGTTTCACTCCTGGCCAAGCCACACAGTTTATTTTAGCAGTTTACAATGCAATCTCAACAGGTTTTTTTCCAGATCAGGGTGATAAGATCAGTGACAGAAAAACATTTAACGTGTTACCCTGTATTACACAAATGTTGTCTCATTTCTCATGAATTGTGGATAAAGTGCCTTTCAGCTAATAAAGATCCAGATTTAATATTTAATTTTTTTGTAGGAAAAGCCATAGCACCCTGAAACTCTAACATTCCTAGTGACCGTAGAACCAGTACCTCACAACACAATCTTACTGGTTTCCATTTTCTGTCTTTTCACTTGGCTTGCCAAAGGGATTTCCACATAGGATTATTTTCACCAAACGGAAAATAAAATTATGTTAGAAATCACATTTGAAAGGACCAGCTTTGTGGCCCGCAGATTTATAAGTTGGTTCACATGACATTTACTCACATAAGGACGGAATTGTTCTCAGCATCAGACTGGAGTCAGTCTTTGAAAGTTACAAGGCGAGTTGCTCTTTACCTGATTTCACATTTTGAAGTATATTGAAGACTATCCATACGGTACAGTCTGTGTTGCTGAGACAGTCTGGTATCTGCCTCCTGTTGTCCACTACCTGATTCTTGTTCTTTTCTGCTATTCTGACAGCCTGAAACATCATGTTCCCCCATGTGATACTGCTGTACATATGTGAAGAATAATGAGTGCACAGATATCCTATATTTTTCATTAGCAAAAAGAAGAAACACTAAGTTGCATTTTTAGTCAGCGTGAAGGAGTGGTATTTCATAAAATGCTTCTGAAGATGCACACATAACACTGTTTACATTGTTTTCTTTCTTTTTTTTTTTTTCAGATCTATCCCTCTCTCCCCTTTTAAACAGAGATTTGAAAAGGGGAAAAGAAGACTGAAGATGTAAGAGAAAGATAAATCTAAAACAAGCTATACTCTGAAATTAACTGGAGGATCCTTTCACATAGAAAATCTCCTAGAAATTGATAGAGGCCTACAGATAGATATCCCGTAGGGAGTAAGGAAAGCCTGTGTGTGTGAGACTCTGTGTTCCACATTGTTATAATGAATCCACATGGCAAATCCTCTTTTCCTCCTTATTTTCTGCTTCTTCACCCATAGAATTTATTCACAGCATCTCTATCTGGATGTGAAATCCAAGACAGTGACATTGTGAAAAAGTCAGAACAATGGTAAAGTTGGCTTGTTTCATCTGCTGCCTTGGAAACCTCCACATGTTTCATTTTCCTCTAAGTGTAAAACACAGGGATGCTTGATACTTAAATGGTTACTGAAATTCCTTCAAATACTCAAGGTAACAAATTAAGTCATTCTCCTATCTCCAAATATAAACATAAGCAACTAAACAAAGAACATAATATAAAGCACAAAAAATTAAAGTATTTAATATTTATATCATCTGATTAATAACGTATTTAGTCTCTCTAGTTTATCTAGCTGCTAGCTGTTTGGTTTGTTGTTATTTTCAAGTACAAACCAGTATAATTTTATAGAAACTTGTGGCTTTTTTAGCTCTTATTTTGCAAAGAAGTAAGTAAATTCTAAATAACTTTGAGCCGGTGAGATTGGAACAGATTGAGAGTATTATTCTAAATTGAGAAATGGCACAAATTGATTACCTGCCTTTCTAGCCTATGAATTTAAACCAGTACAGGGTAATTTCATCACAGAGAAAAACTTAAAAAAAGAGGACAGTGAGTGCAAGAAGTGAAACAGGAAACAGTAAGGAAGCAATAACTACAGAAAAGTATTTCTGTACATGTACACACGTATTTTTTGGTAAACCAACAAATTAAAAAAAACCAAACAAACCAAAACAAAAAAAACCTCTAAGCCCACCACTTTTTAACATAAAGTAGACTAAATGGGGTAAAGAGATGGAGTGAAGGGAATTATTGATTTTTATGGTAGAAAATATGTTCCCCATCATCTTATTTCAAGCTCCTTCTGTGCTCAGGAGAATAAAAGGAGATGCCTATACTGATATGGGTTTACATGAAAGATTCAGACAATAGCTCTTAAGCCTTTCAAATGTCATACCTGGACAATTACAAAGTAATAATAGCAATTGTGACACCTTCTTTACATTTTGTCTGTCACTATCAAAAAAAGCTTGGCTTGTGCCAATGTGGAAAACAACAACCCACTAAACATGGCAGGGGCAGCACAAAAATGCCAATGCTCAACAACGGGTTGATGTAGATGTTCTTGTCAGGTATGGCAAAAACTTTCATTCTGATGGCATTCAGAATTGAGTGTCAAAATGTTTGGATCAAAATCTTGCTATTGCTGTCATCATTCCAGGAGTGCATTAAGATGAAACCCTCAGCATCTATGATCAGGTTTTCATCTTTGTATTTTCAAGAGCAGTGTCTGCTTATCCTTAAGTACAGAATGATTT
This sequence comes from Monarcha castaneiventris obscurior, assembly GCA_026261815.1. Lineage (NCBI taxonomy): Eukaryota > Metazoa > Chordata > Aves > Passeriformes > Monarchidae > Monarcha > Monarcha castaneiventris. The sequence continues at coordinate 3,352,408 of JAMPIT010000327.1, forward strand.
AAACTGATCAAATGGTTCCTTTCTGGTCTGACATGAAGCTGAGATTTAACAGTCTGTCTCTTTCTAGCTAAAGTTATTACTGATGTTGGAATTTAAAGGATGATTTATAATTCTCTAGTTTGAGGGGGTGCGACGGATACTAAATTGTTCCATAATGAACATACCCCACCCTCCATACTCACTCCCACTAATTTAGGAGATTTTTCAGGCTACCAAAATATCCTGATTGCTAAATTCTTTATTCTAGAGACTTTTTTACAAAGTTTTTTATAAACACTGGTTTTGGTATTACTTTCACATCCTTCATTTGAAAGTCAGATACTCTGGATCACTCTTGTACGACTGGGTAGGTGGCAGGGGACCAGACTAAAACTAGCAGAATTTCTGATCTACACTAATGACTTCAATAGCTTTTTCCTTTAAGATAAGCTATTGAAGTGTTAAAAGTGATACAGCTTGCATCTTATTAGCAGAGACTGAATACTGCTTAGAATAATTTCTTCTTTTTGAAGTCACCTCTCATATAACTCTGAATATACTAAGCATTTCAACTTAAATCCTGTAAACATAAATGTTAATATTTTGTGGATAAATTATATTTAAGGGAAGTGACAATGAAGCTATAATGATAATTGCTCTGGATATAGAGGCAAGCTCAAGAAATGTAAGAAATGCCATTGCAGTTGAGAATTACACCTGTGATAACTCAGCTGAGTGCCTACAGTGATGCCATTGGTGGTAATGACTTTGTGGATGGGGGCAGAAACTTCAGGTGTACTCAGTATGAGTTTCATGGCTCAAATTTATCTACTCTTAAAAGACTAATTTTATTTTTTTATCAGTTCTTCACAGACTATGACATTTCTTGAGTGCTTTTATTCATGAATTTGAAATTTAGTCTAGGACTAAATTACAGTTACATATAGGATTTTAAATCCATAGATCTATTAAAATCATTAGAATGGTGCCTACTTACAGCTGTTTAAGACTACAAAATTTATGTGACAAATATTTATGGATAATAGACAAAAGGGTATGCATTTTACCTATCTTCCTAAAAACTATGAATTCAGAATAATAATAATAATTTGTTTTTGCACATGCTTCAAATGTAGGAAGCCTTCCAACACATATGATTATATTATGATCCACGTGTGACTTGATGTTCTACTAATAAAAGTAAAGTAATTTTTCAGATGTTAAAGCATGCCATGTTTTTAAGTTTCATGTTTTTATATAAAGCATGACTATGATGCTTCAATTACATATCTCAGAAACAGCAACTGACTTGAAAAGTTGGAATTTATTTGAAGTATTACAGAGAATTTAAGGTCACTACCTTTGGTATGTTATATATCAGTAAAACAGGTATCTACAGAACCTTTGAAATTCAGAGGTCTAGTCCAAAATTAGTTTTTAGAAATGTTTTAATCTGGGGACGGGGAGGAGTTCTTTCAGATCAATTAAATCACCCCTGTACAGCTGTGTAGTTTCAGCCTACAGAGCACCCGCCTTGTACTTTATCAGAGATATAGTGAATAAGTTGTAATTAATCCTATTCAGAAGACACTCCTTTTATACTGCCCTCTGTATCCCACTTCTCTTCACTTTTTTTTACAAGCATATTCAGTCCCCTGTTCCATATGCTCTGCTACCCCCTACGAGAGACTAATTCTTCATTCTCCCATCATCATAAAGGTCTCACTGATGTATGCAAATTAAAACCTTCCTAGCTGCTTCGTAAGATTCCTATCTCTGTATTCATCCTTTAGCCTCCATAGTAACATTATTAGTATTTTCAGAACCGGGGAAAGGACAAACCATTTACTGTCTACACTTAGTGGAGTGCAACCCTTGGGTTCTTACTGATTTCTTTTAATAGTATTACAGAAACAAAAGCAGCTACAGAGTGTTATACCAGCAATGTAAACGTGGTAGGGCATAACCCAACGTTCAGAACTCATTGAGTCCCAACAGCCAATTTAATTTCAAATTACTAATTAATAAATTGATATTCGCTACTATACCAGTGAACTGTAAAAAGAATAAAATGTTTTTGATAAGAATGTCTTTGCAATAAATCCCAATTTCCTAACAATTTCTTAAATTTGTTTCAAATATTACACAAATCTACCAAAACTATGAAAGATACACAGCATCTTTCTCAAAATAAATCTGTCCTCTTTACAGTTTAGAGTCAGTTTCAAAGTAGGAATGTAATATTTTGTCAATAATCAAATTTTTTTGAGTGCATTCACAAGAATCCTTTTCAACAGCAACAGTTATTCCCAGTAACTTTCTCCTGAACTTTTAGCCCCTTAAGGTTAGCATTCAGGAAGCTCAGCTGCTGTCTAACAAACTTAATTAATCAAAAAGTCATTTCCGAGCCGTAACTATGAGTAAAAGTGCTTCAAGTGTGCTAGCAAGCCTACAAGTTAATCAAAATGCTAATGCAGTACAAATTAAAGTTGTGATTAACATTTCACAGTAGCTGCTTAAGTGAATTGATCACACAAATGGGTTAAGCATTACTCATTTCCTCCAGCCCCAACTGGGAAAAGGTTTGTCACGGGTGGGGGAGGGATTATGCACAAGCAGCACCAAATCATCATTAAACCGTCACCAAGATGCTTCCATACACCAGATACTGATTATCCACAGCAAGCAAAACTCCAACACCACAAAGGTAACCCTCCCTTCTCCCACATATACACCTAAATAAGCAGGCAGCAATTCCAGCCCAACATGTCCAGGTACTATCCCTACAAAGTGATCCATTGCTGTTTAGTATCTGTAAGTGAGCATTGCCACACAATATAAGTGATACAAGATTTTTTGATTATTCTATTATTTTTGCGTTCCTAGTGTGGAATAATAGCCATACAGCCATGAAAGCAGCCAGTATTTAAGTAAAATAGCAAACTTAGTGCTGTCACTGGAATATTACTGCATACACAAAGAATATGTGTAGTACAAGAGATGTGGCCTCTGCCCTTCACTTGTTTCTGAGTAATCCTCTGCATTCTCAAGTCAATTTGATTCTCTTCCCTTCGTTCAGTAAAGCTGCCCATTTATTTAGAGTTGTCAATGCAACCATTACACAAAAGCTCTTTCCCTGGACACTCTGAACAAAGCTTACATTCACAACTGTAAAATAGGCCTTTCCTGTACCTCCCACCACCTGTCAGCAAGCACTTGGCACACCTGTACTATCAACAGGCAATACATGAGCTCAAACCACTCTCAGGATCTCTAAGAACTTCTCCACTTCCTTGTAAGCAGCAAAACAAATGATCCAAGGGACACGGCTCTCCAAATCAATAGTTTTAGTGCCTGTTATGAACTGAGGAGCTTTGGGGAGGATGATAAGTGCAGAGCTGAAGGACATTCTCTTTCTTTGGGTCCCAAAATGGCAACATGGGCTACTTTGCCTTTGCATGGCCAGAAGTACCTTTTGTGTACTATTGCTCCTTCTGAGGAGCCATCACCACCCACCCAGCACAGTCTGCAGTTTAGTACAGTAAGTATTTCGTACATAAGCTAGCTCTTAGCTGAACTGGGCAGCACATTTGTGCAGTATTTGACAACTCTGAACATGTACCACAAAGATATTGCTCATAAGACTTATAGCAAAAGTTAAATGCAATTTAAATGACTAGAAGCAACTTATTTACTTTAACTGTTTTAGAATGGGTAAAGCAGTATTATACACATCACCATCTAGCTAAAGAAACACAGTGCTTAACCCAAAGAGTATTTTCTTTCCTGTCAAACTTAGATTCTCCAGAGCAGTAACATGATGGGGAAAGACAGGGCATCAGTGACAGCATTACAAGGTCCTTGTTACACGGATGTGCATGTTTCCCATGCAGATGAGTCTTTCTTCTGCAGTTTGCAATCTGTTTTCATGTCCATCTTCTCTCAATGCCCAGCTACCCTACTGAGATGTGTTTAACACATCCATAGGTAAACACTTCTCAAAGGTTAGGGCTGAGCTCCATGGCAGTTCTACTCCTGGCAATTTTAAAATATTTTATCAACGATTATACTACAAGTGGAGGCTTGTGGCCAATCCCAATGCAAAGCCAGCAACTGTCACATTATTTCTGAGAAGAGACTGCCCTGCTGAATCTGAGAGTGACAGTATCACTGCCTCAATTATCCATTTCTATTAATGCAAATATAGGCAATAGTCTTAGAACAGCAGAATAAGAACTGATCGCTGAATACACAGTCACAAAATATAAGGCTTGACAAAGGAAGTAAAAGAAGATACTGGATTTCATTTCATGTATTCTTAAATAAGATAGGAAAAAAAGGTGGAGTCTTGTCTTTACAATAATAATTATATTTTATAAAATATTATGGAAAAAATTCATTAAAATTTTTATTATTTAGCGTTCATTCTCCTGCAAGAAATGGAGAAATGTTTGATTTTGAGCTGCTACTGGAGTGTTCAGCACCATCTTAATGACCCTTCTAGTTTTTCTCAGTAAAAATAACAGAGAGTGCTAGGCTTGAAGAGAATATATTGTCTATTGTCACTGTACTAAAGGTACCTGAGGCAAATAAAAATTAAATGAGTTGGCCAAGGTCACATAGGAAGTCGTGGCAGTTTTTTTGAGCCATGGGAACCTTCTGTGCTTTATCTATGAGAGCCTGTCACAGATAACAAACTAGATTTTAACTTGAGGTTTTCAGTGTAGAGCAGGGGTGTTCCCTCAGCTTAGTCAATGCCTCAGTGGCCATTCATTACAGAGATGGGAGTGGGAGCAGATAGGCATTCCCATTCCAGAAGGTTATATATTGCTATTCCCCATATTTCTGCACTAAAAGGAAAAGATTCTGCATTTCATCCCGGGTATATAAATACTAAATTTTATCTTGCTATAATGAATTCCACCTATATCTAACAAATGCTAACCTGTAACAGAATATATTTCTTTTTTTTTGATGCTAAAAATGACATTGCCCTATTAAGTCAGCACTGTAACTCCTCAAATTCTGTTAAATGCTAATGACTTCAATATTTCATCATAAGTATAAACAAAAGAATTCTAACGTAGAGCCAAAACTTTTAAGACATCTCAGGAAAAATCAAGAGTTTTTGTGTAATTTTTTTTCATTAAAGGATAGTGGAATCTTACCTGGCATCCTGCAGCTACATTTACCTATGTAATGCTGTTAACATGGTTTTCTGTGTGACCAGTAACAATACTCAGCCTAAAGTTACTAATGAGGAAAAAGCCCAGAAGACGTTGGAAGAATGGAAGGGAGAATGAAACGTGGGATAGGAAAGGAGCCATGGGAGGGAAGGCTGATTCAGGTGAAAGACACCACAGAAGATTGGAGAAGTTTAATAGTCTGTGCTGGAAAGGGGCTTGCTTACATATAATGGCTAGAGATGGCAAATCTGCACTGCAGGAGACCTGGGATAAAGGCCTTCTGTACAACCACCTATAAAAGCTCTTTGAAAGATCTTTCTTTCTTGTAACAGAAAAACAGTGCTGGTATGGAAAGTCTGTTATCCATGTACCCACCAGCAAAAATAACAGTTTATGTTCAGGTCACAATTTGAAGGTTAGCTATACAACCTCAACACTAAAATAATTCATAAGTAAATAAACAAAAATTCAGTGTAACTCAAAAATGGATTCCCGCCTCGCTGCTGCATTTAATGTTGGGCGATGTGCAAGCGTGTGTTCACACACACAGAGAACAACACCCACTGAATCTGTTCATCAATGGATGCTTCCATGCTTCAGTTCCTTTTCTCACAACTAACATCTTTTTTTCTACCTCTGCTGACCCAGAGTTCATCAGCAGGTCAGTGCTAAGGAAAAAGGTAACAACCAGTATTGAAAGTGTAACCCTGTCTATTGCTTAGATTCTGGGAACTTTAACCTCAGTTTGGAAAGCGTGACTAATAAGATGGAACCAATAATCTCCCGAGAGATGTAAACCATGTGCCAACTTTAAAATACAAAAGTGCTTGCATGTTTTTACTTTTTTTTTAAAGATTTTTTTTTTAAAGATGACTATATATATAACATCATGTAGTAGTTAACCGAAGGCTGGAGTGCCAAGGCATCGTATGGAATGGCATTTTCCTGAACTCTACTTCAGTTTAAAGGAACTCTTGAGTATTTTGGAGGGTTTTTTTCTAAGTGATTATTGTTTCTGAAATACCTATGATGCAGTAGCAGGATTAAGAAAATACATTCTTCACAAAACAGAACAAATATTCAGCAAAATAGTAACTGAAAATAGGATTTAATTTACATTTTCCCCAAATATATAATTACCCCCCTAATGCTTACACCACAAACATCTAAATGAACTTTAAGTATGTGATTTCTTTGAAACAAAGGTGAATTTTCTCACCTGAGCAAGTGATGCTTTTCTCTCTTAATAACTGAATATATAGAATAGCTGTTTCTACACTTTCAGCACCATGATTTTATTGATTCGAAATATTTGAAATAGACTAGCATCCAAGCACTGCTGGTTGCCAAGAGTAGGACTGTGTAGCAGTAACATCTGTGGTGTTATTTGCTTCTTACTTTCCCTAATTTCAGTTTTGCTTCGTTTGATTTTAGTATTTTAAGCTTGTTTATATTAGTGTAAGGTTGAGCCTTATCCAAATTGCTGGACACTGAATTGCCCACAGTATTTTCTCTGTCTAGAGCATTGATTAATAATTTCTCATAGAGCAAACTGCCAGGCTTGACATAATTGTGCTTGCAGTTACCATATTGCCAACAGCCTTCAAACAAGAGCAAAGATTCTGTCTGATAGTTGACAAATAGACCACTGGGGATATTAAAATTTGAGCAAAAAAACCTGTAGGAATAAAGAAGTACTGGCTCTATTTTACAGATATTGAACTCAGAAACATAAAAAGAGTTGCTTGTTGAAGGCTGCCTGGTCTTCACGAACCTGTGAGTGAATCCTTGTGCGGTTCTGCTAAAGAGAATAATTCTTCCCAGGAGAATCAGAGGGTCGGTTGTTTCCTGTGACAGCTAGAGCTCACCTTTCCTGCTGTAACTGTAACTGAGCTCTTCAGATATGGCAGCACTCTATCCTGAACTCCAATTGCTGCTCTAAAATTCTTTTGAGGTGGCAGCTGTGCATGTGATTGTTTGTTACCAGTACTCTCCATGGTCGGTTTAGTTTCTGTGGGCTGCAACTGCAGTACAACGGTAAAAATCCTCAAGTCTCCAGACTGAGTTTAAAATTTGGGTTTAAAAACGTGCTTTTTGACTCTGTAATAATTGGAATGTAGAAGACGTATCTTTACACTAGCTAGAGAAGCTTAGAGAAAACCCCTGCATCTCATCCCGAATCACATTTCAAAACACGTTATATTTGCGCTTGGGAGTGACTACAATGCTTTTGAGTGCTAGAAAAGTAGAAGTAGTCCAGGGTGACAGGTTCTTGGGGGTGAGCAAAACAGCCTGCAGGGACCACAGCCATGCCAGAATGACTCTCATACAACATTCCCGAGATAGAAGTCTGTTTTATACAAAGCAGAGGTGACCCTGTGACAGTAGATGCCTCCAGTCAGAGCACCACTGTCTTTTACTCTTAAGTTTGTTTACTTCCAATTCTGTAAAGTGGGAACTATTATGGACATCTAATTCCTCCCTAAAAAAGGTGTTATAATATCACATGGTACCAGCTCTCCACAAGATTGCAAGAAATCTTCAGATTCTTCTATATTCAAAATATGACAACAGTCTAACAATAAACAGTAAAGCAACAGGAGTTGTATACTGAAATGCATCATGATACCTGGCATATTCTGATTGCTTGGTCCAGCACCGTCTTTGTATCAGTTGCATAATCTGGACAAGGCAGCATGGCGTGACTGAAGTGGGCTTGCAGCAAGAGGTGTGTTTTTGTGTGTGAACTGTCAAATGAATGGGGATTGACTTCAATTGGAAGGTGTTTGGCCAGTTCACTGTTCATCTGATCTTCGTTGTGTCTCACAGGCAGATCTGTGTACTCGTCAGCATTCTTTAAAAAACAGAAAAAGAATTATTAATCATTGTAATTAACTTCAGAATAACTATTACTGCTTGCTGAGGAATTAAAAGTATATGCATTTAATTTATTATAGTTAGATTTCATTGCAAAAATAGCAGCATTTAAATGTTTAGAAAGTGTACTTATTTATCAAAATCACACATGGGAAAACAATAACTAATATAATATTCTCAAATATTGACACACTTATAGGTTATAGGTTTGAACCTTTTTTCTTTCACATAGCTGATTTTAACATTACAGAAGAGGAAAATAAAAGCAGCAAAATAAATATATTCATTGGATGGATTCAGTAGTAGAAGATGACCTTCAGGTATCCTACCTCATTGGCTCACAAAAACATTGTAAGGTTAGCTATGAAGAAGTCAATAACTCATATTTTCAGTTTTCAGATTTTATGTTTTTCTCTTGGTATTCAAAACCCAGTAGTTTTGAAATAGCTCTGATAAGATTATTTTCAAATATTTTTTCAATATTTTGAGCAGTCACTGTCTAAGCAACAGATGATGAGTGATCAAAACAAAGCACAAAATTTCAAGTAGGTGCTGAAAACATTCTCTGTGCTCCTGAGTGGGACTAATGCTATTCATGCCAAAATGAGAGCTGTGTAAGGACTTTGTCGCTGTTGCCAAAAGGAGCTGCCCACCAAGATGTAATCTCAATGTAGTTAAAAGCAGCAACATCCTAGCGGCAAAGAGCAGCATGTACAACTGTTTTGGTATCCCAGGCAGAGATGTCAATTCTCCTGCTTGGGAAATCCACTGTCTTTGAAAAAAAGTTCAACACAAACATCATAAGAACTATAATTTAGGCTAAAGAGTCAGTTTTGTGACTTAACTGGCAACTTTTTCCACCCCAAAATCCTCTTGTGCATGTACGTGTCTACATATCGTTTGGAATGAGAATGAACTTTCTAAAGCATAAAACTTGCAAGTAAGGTAAAAGTTTTATAATATGTGATATCTTTTCCATCTGTAATTTAAGAGAGTGTATTTCTTTTGTCATAAACTAAAAAGTCATTTGGGGAGCCTGAAGGGCAATGTCTTTGAACCTACAGGCTTAGCAGAGACCATTAAATTAAAGTGTTCAGGGTTTTATATTCATCTTAAACTACAGATTCAATATTTTGCATTTCAGTCTTCAATCTCGTCAGACTTCCTGCAAATCCATATTAATGAAATATTCACAACAGTAACCAGTGAAGAGTGAGGTAAAGAAAAATGGCAATTTTAGAACACCTAATTGAACCACCTAATTGACTTACAAAGAACCATATTCCCTCATTAATATCCTAAGACATAGAACCTTTTCTGACAATTCCTAAAAGCAGTTAGATAGCTGGTTTTCACCTCCTTGAAAACTGACAGTACAAAATTTTCTGTTTTCTTTAATGGTGCAAGAAAACTATGTCTAAACAGTGATATCAATGTAAAAGGAATAGCAACCATTAGACAATTTAAGGTTTGGAAAGAAAATCAGAATGTCATTAATTTATTTTATATCTCGACTGCAGATTAGAAGTGAAGGCTGAATAAAGACAACTGCTGCTTAATCCTGGATGTCTCTGCTAGATCTCTTGTGAAAACTGTGGTCATTTATTCTCTGAACCTAAGGTCACAGTCTTTTTAAGCCCTATAGAAGGCTGCATGTTTGCTTCACTCTTTTTATTTAACTGGCTTCTCCTTCAAAGATATTTTAAAGAATATTTACCAAGGAGATTTTTTACTTAGTTTTGTTTTGCAGTTTAAAGTAGCAGAAAGAAGGAGGATCAGCCAAGTCAGTCCAGACCAATTGGTACCCCTGAAAATGTGTTTTCCCTAATTCTTCCCTAGCACATGTTTTATTTACATCCAAAACACTCCTCTTATTTTAAACAACTTGCCTACTTAATTTCCTGTTTGTGATCATTGACTGTAAGTAAGTGAGGTTCATTTTCTTATCTGCATCATGTAGGTAATTAAAGGAAATTGAGAATGGGTAGTGAAGCTTTTATACAACTGAGAATGAAGCTGAATGGAGGGCACCGAGGTCAGCAGAGTCCATTATATTTTTATGTGAGAGGCCGGTATGTCTGCCCTGTCCTTGTTTGCTTAGTGTAGGCTGGACAGACTACTAACTGCAAATCTGTTTCTCTGATTTGCCCAGCTGTCCTTGAATAAAGACATCTTCCATTGCAAAATGTTAAATGACAGTGATTGACAACTTTGTGATGAACTCTGCTTGTAACCCCCTGCTACTGTTTTCAGGTTGCATAAGAAAAGACAGAATAAAGAAACATCCTTTGTAATCACCTCAAATGGGCCCTGCTGTTCACTCAATATTTTTTCATTTTAGTTTTCCTTTTCATTGCAAATCTCAATCTGTTCTGCAAAGGCTGTAGCTTCAACTATTCCACACAATATATAATATATATTGTTTTAGTACATCATATCTGAACACTGTTCTTACTTCCATGGGTGAGGAAACAGATCAAATTACATATCAATCATTAATCTTCATTCTAAAGTCAAGAAACTTAATGCAAGCTTCACAGTTAAACCACAAAGCACTGCTGTGCATTTTTCACTTTCCCTTTTTCTCCTCTTAAATCAGAGCTGTTGCAGCCCATGTGCAAATAATATGTTTACAAGCACCTACACAGTTAAGCATAACTTGGAGTATACCAGGAATTTTAGCTACAGGTTCTGCAACTGTGCATTTGGTAGTCATGTCACATCTCTCTCTCCCCTATTTCTGTGATGGACTTTCCCAGTAAGGTCTTCTTTTGGGCATTAGAGACTGCTGCATCATTTCAAAGGTGTAGGAGTCATCTCAGACTTACATTTCAACCTGCATGTGATACAGGGTGGTCATACAGGGGACAGTAACTTGTGCTGCCAGTGAGAAATGTCACACACAGACCTCCATAAACTTGACAGTTACATTTTACAAGGCCAAAGGGCTGTTCTGGTAATTGAATTCTGTTTCCTGCATAACAGCAGCCACAGAATCATCATAAAGTCCTGTGTGCAACATCATGCAGCTTACCACCACCCTTTATTTGAACTGTTAGAATAGTCCTAAAAGGAAACTACTCATCCTATTTTAAAATATATCTTTTGCAGTTTTGCGGTACTATCAGGCATTTGAGGAGTCAGAACAAACTAAAATTTAAATAAGGTATCGAACATGGAGAGTACTGTGCTCCACAGTCTGTAGGGTTTAAAACCCCCCAGATTTTCTTCCTGCCCACATAAAGGGGGTAAGTTTAGCAAAAATTACTGATTCATAGTGAGAGCTGAACTATAAACTAATACCACATGTAGATCTTCTAAAATACTTTAAATCTCAAGTAAACACAACTTGCCACCTTGTCTGCAGGAGACAAGAGGATATTTGTGGACCACAGACAAATGGAATCAAGGTGAGCTACTAAAGTAAACTTGAATATTTTAAGTTAAGTTCAGTCATGGGAACAGTAAAACTTATAAAGTTAATGAGTTCTAGACTTTAAGGAGCAGTTGATTAATTTGTAACAATGAGGGTCTAAACCAAACCAAAAATAGTTTCTCACATTCCAGAGCTGAACCAGTAGTCTTTTCTTTAGCAATGTTATTGAAACTGCCTTAGAATTGACTGACTGTCTGTATATTCCTTTCCTTCATATAGATACTGTGAACCCAACACACCATATTTTCAACTTTAATAAACTTGCTATGTATTTTGCTCTCTTTCAAGTTTCTGATGTAGAAAGAAACAAATGAAAAATCATTCTTAGAACATTTGCTATAAAAATAAACAGTTGTTAAGCTAAAGTACAAAAAAATATTGCAGCAGATTAAAATAAATAAATAAATAAAAATAAAAAAATTAGTACTAAAATTAAATACCAACATAATAAAAAAGGAGAAAAATAGAGGATCATTTTTAGCTACTACAGTAAGTCCATTCTCTTTACCCAAAACTTGATTTAAATTACACACACTTCTCTAACAGTCTAAGTACATGCTGAAGGACTGCAAAAATCCTACATTTGTGAATAGAATGAACAATAAAAAATAAGCTGCAATAAATAAATGTGGGTAGTTTTTTACAGCTGTTCTGCAATTAACACTAATAATGCATTATGAATTTTAGTTCTCTGCTACCAGAAGTACAACGGTATGCCAATATCTTACTTTTCTAAGTGAAAACAGCATTTTTTGATCTTTGGAAAACTGGATAGGCTGAATATAAGCTTAACAATAATATTATTATACAATTGGCTTTTGTCTTTTGTTCCACTGTACAAAGTGAGACAGAGTATTCTAGTGCAGCACCCAAACATGCCACATTGTGCTACATTGTGTAGGAAGCAGCTGGAATACAAAATTTCAAGCAACCTGTACTTGTCCTCATTTAGGTGATACCTACTTACCACTAATATAGGATAAAGAAAAGAAGCATGGTCAAAGCAGAGAAATAGCAAGGACTGATAGTTTGTGAGTAGCTAGGTAACATCTGTCTTACAACAGATTCACAAATTCTAAATTTTACTTTGAGGATAATTGAGTTTCCGTACTTAAAACCATTTGGAATTATTTCCATTTTTTATATATATATATATACACATATCTCCACTCGTGCTGACAGAAATCTCATTTGACCCTGTTACCTATATCAAAAGGAAAATTAAAAAAATTGGTTAACTAAAGTTCCCAAGCTGATCTTCCTTTGCCCATGATCTTCCCAAGAGCAAAAGACTGTATTATGTGACAAAAGAACGGCAGAAGTATATACTATGAAAATTATTTAAATTAACCAATGTATCTTTAGTATATTTTATTTTCACATTTTCGAGTGTGAGTTTGATTTATAAGGAAAGACATTACATTTACACAGATGTATCCTGACAGGCAGCTAGAAGATAATCAAGCTTACATTTATATTCGGAAAACTAATAAAGGTGAGGAAACGTGCTTTAAAAAAGAGGGAAAAAAACCTAAAAAATCCCTAACTTAAAAGTGGATTTTCAGCTCATACCAAAAGTAGATTTTCAGCTCATACCAAAAAGTAGATTGACAATTGGAGAAGTATTTGCTCTGAAAAGTTTATCTTTGTTAGTGATTCCATTATAAACTCCTATTTTAAGGAATTTATTGGTAGCCTATAAATGTATGCATTTTGGTCTCAGTTTTATGAGATATAATTTAAAGTTCCAAATGTTTGGGTGTTTTTTACTCTTAGATATTAAAGGTCTATGACAATGTTCCAGTTAAAAGACACTTACAAACATATGTTACTAGTTATAAGTTTTAAGAACAACCATAACACATGTTTTCAAAATTCATATTACAGACTAAAAGGGGAAAAAATTCATTTCTACCAGCTCAATCTGGTTTTTTTTTTTAATGTAAAAATAGACTTTTAAGACAAACTTTGCGGAAGAAGTGCTCCAGATTTTCAGGGCAGCCTGGCAGGCTCTGCTAAACCACACAGCAGGCTGAGGTTTGGTAGAGATCTTAAAAAATGGCTAACATGGTTCAAAAGAAGACAACAACACTTTTCAGGCAAGATGAAAATATATTTGCTACATGATGCTGCCATCCATCACAGACACCATGTTTACAAATAAGCTCCCTGTCTTCATGTACTGTACAACATCTCCCCATCAACCACACGGGAATGTGGCAGTGCCATCCAACAGCACCCAGTGTATCAGAGCCAACCCTGCAGTGCACTTCCTTCCCCTCGGGGCCTTCCCGTGCCTTCCTTCCCAGGGCTGGTGGTGGCTGTCAGGGAGGAAAGGCAGGAAGCAAAGCTCTGGCCAGCCCTGAGTCACAGGGCACGGATGAGTCAGGGCCACAGCCTGGAGGCAGCAGCTGTCCCTGGCTTTGGAAAAGGAGGTCCCTCTCTGGGACTGGAGACCCTCACTGGAGACTCTCTCTGCCCTAACCCCCCACTCCAGCTTAGGTTATAGGAAAATGATCTGGTTACTTTTTTAACACCCCATCAGACCACTCTTCACCCTCTACTTCTGTAAAAATGACAGGAGGGAAACAGATGCATATGATGAAGAGCATTGTCCAAGGAAAAAGACCTGCTCAGTATCTTCTAAACCAAATAGAAACTTTTTTATATATTATATAATTAGTATTTAATTCACTTCCAGAGACAACAGATAGATAGATATATGTGTATATATATATAAAAGAATTCAAAGTGTAACATTAACCCAATTAACTGGGTAAGAGCAAAACAGCAAGGCTGGATTACCTTGGGCTCTGTCTCTAGATTTAAGACTCACCTGAGCAAACACTGGAAATTTCCAGTTGGACACGAGAAGTTGAAGAGAGAAAGTTGTAAAACCCATCAACATGCAATTATGCAAATCTATTATGTTTTAAACATTAATTTGTAACTGTCTTTCAGGATTTAAAATGGGCCCATTTCCATCATGGGACCTATAAATATAGTTTATAAGAACATATAAGCTGAATGTTTTTACAATTCTTTTAAACTTCTCATTTTAGTGATCAGAGAAATTAATTATTAATTAATATATGAATATGTTACTATGTAAAGATATTAATTGCATTCTCAGACTTTTAACTTTAAGTAGACAAGTGTTTGATTTTTGCTTTTAAGTAGTTGCATATGATAAACACCACAAATTTTACAATTACAGACATCATAAAAAGTACAACCTAGGGCAATGAAACAGTTGAGCGATCACTTAAAAACACCCTAAAGGGTTTAGATTTCACAAGTTCACCTCTTACTTAAAACATCCAAACTACAAACTACTGATGACATTCCTGATGACCAGAGGTCAGGAGTCTGAAAGACCTTTGCCACTCTGCACAGAGCAATAGGAGGTCAGCAATATTAGCTACCAGTAGCAGAGAGTGACCTGGCAGATCTGGGAACTTCTAAACTACAAAGTTAAATTACAGACCTCTGCCTCAGCATGGAGTTGATAAAAGAATATGCAAGCATGCTAGCATACAGGAGAGGAAGGATTATTATAAAATAACAATGATTTGACATGGAAAGAAGTTCTTAGGAGTTCCATACTAACTTGAAAGTTGATTTTCCATTTTTTTGTTGGTTTGTTTTTCTTTTTTTGTCTAGTTTCCTAAGCACATTGAAGAAGTTGAGTTTCAGTGTAGGGGAAGATATAGTAATAGATAATACAATCACTGTAATTGTCTTACTAAATGTTAAAAAATATAATTATAGAACCATTTTATTTCAGAAAAATTTCCTTTTTAAGTTACATACTTTACTAAAACATTACTACAAAGAATGAATTCATGATTTTAAATCCTACCTCTCACAATCCATATTTCATAAGGGTTATGATCACAGCCATAATTCAGTGCTACTTTTTTTGGCCAGTCCTAATAAAACCAGTTCTAAAAATACATTTTTCCTGAATGTGTAGGTACTTTCATAGTATTAAGCCTGTACAACTTTCATAGATGTGGCTTTAGTTACTTTTAGGTTTCTAAGTTAAATTATTGCATATAAGTAAGCCTGCAACACTTGCACAGTTTACGAAAAAATAAATGTGAAAGAAGACTAAATTGAGACCAAAATAAAAGCAAACATCTGGTACTGAATACACATTACTCACCTAGAATAAGATATTATGACCACAGCAAATAAATACAAATGGAATGGTACAAATTCCATTTATAAAGTCAGTATTCAAAATGAGAGAGGATTACTACATTTTATTGCTGCAAACGGTATATTAGAGTTTTTGCCTCTCCAAAATTCCTGACTTTTCTGATTAGTTCTCATGAGAACGCTTTGAAACTGCACATTTTGAATGTGTTATCATGGCTCCATTTTTTTAATCTTAAAACCTAGATGGGGCAGTGACCCACAGTTTGCTTTCCCTGTAATCTCAAGTCATATTATAGAAAAGATTTAAAACTGACTGGTTTTGCCTGTACTGAAACTAATTGTATTGCACTACTACAGAAAAGCTTTTCAGTGCACAAACTCAGTAATCTGCTAACACGAAACTGGGAAAATCTCTCTGAGTATACATTCAAAAGTCTCATTGTCATGAGAACTCTACTTCAGTTCCATTTGGACGTCTGTCCACATTTTGAAATTGAGCTTGGCTGAATCAGCTGGCCCAACTACTGACTGAGATGATGATAGCAATAAAAACTGTAATAGCAAATCCTGGCACACAGCTTTCCCCGGGAAAGCGATCAGTCATTTTCCATCTTTGGCTTTGATCCTCCATTGGGATCTTTCAGTGCAGAGCCCAGACCCAGGGAAGAAGTTAACAGATCCCTGCATTAAGCTAATGCTACTCTGCATGGAGACAGGAGTAAGCGCTACCAATTCTTTACGTGAAATGGGGCCTGTACGTACTGTATATGTTAATGGCAAGCTGTAAAAGCTCTGTGTGCTGAAAACCAGATTTCAAATCTGCTGACCTGTGGCAGGTCCCCTAGTGGGGAGCCACAAATGCACACTGCTGCATTTTTGTACTGGATTAAATTCCGGATCTAGACTACTATGTGACCAGAGACAAAAGGGAATAAAAAGTTCACAGGCGTGAATACCTGTCATCATGTGGTGAAATGAGTAGCAGCCTGTGTTCAAGAGAGGCTCAAGCCCAGAATAACAGAAGAACAATACAAACTGGCAGAAATATATGGGAAACTTGGAAGGTGCCTACATGCACAATGTCTTTTCAGCAAGCCAATGCTACTGGTCTCACTCTGAGCACTTTTAAATGAAAATAGTTTAATATAATAATAAAAAACCACAACTCTAAGAGGAAATGACAGCTGTTGCAAGTAAATTTCAATAAGGGTAGTTCCCTGCTGATAAAAACTGGCACATGTCCATTCATTTCAGTGTAACTATGTGAATTAACATTGCTTGAAAATCTGACCCAATGTTTTGAACAACTCAAGAGCTACAAGGAAATACATAGATGAAAGACACTGGTAATTACAAGGGTGAGAAAGAAGGGCAATTACTGAGGAAACAAAAAAGTCAGTAAAGGAAAAGTATTTGAAGTCTATTATACAAATAGACAACTTGTGAGCATTTTGGGGTGCTTGATTTGAGTTCTATCAACATTTCTGTTATAAAAGACAACAGGTCTGATACAAAGAATAACATGACAAAAATGCCCTTGTACCACAATGGACCTTAACAGGACATGCCATTACCAAAATAGGATGTACCATGCACTACTAAGGCAAATCCAACCCTTTTCAGATGGCAAGTGATAAATTTTCTTGGTGATGTTCACTGCACACAAATTTGTGAGAACACTGTAAACTCAATGTTCCTACACAGACATATACCATGTCTTTCCTTCCAGTAAATAAAGGCATTCATCTAAAGTACACTGTAAGATCTGTATTGAAAAACAAAAAAAAAAAAAAGGAATGATAACTGACGATTAAGAGAGTCGCAGATATTTTGCCTCTGGCATAAAGTTTTAAGAATTTCTTTTAAAAGACAAAGAAAACAGAGATTTTCAGGACCAGATGTCTAGGAAGATCCCATTTGGATTTGAGCTACTTAAATTTGCAATCATGTATTTATACATCTAACAGAGCTTCTGTTTCCCCTAGAATCTGAAAATTAACTAGCTTTGTAGCATCTTCCTTGATCTGCCACCCGTGCCCTGAGGATTAGAGACTCCACCTGAGCTTGTTTTACAAGCATAACAGAAAAAATTAATCTCTGCTGGCAGCGATCCCACTGGGATACTGATGAATAATGATATCCCTCTCTTGCTGCCCTCTCAGTCCACTAGAAAAGCCACTCTAACCCAGCAACGTGGAAACTGCTGAAACCATTCCAGCTGTGGATTAGCAGGCAGTCAAGCATCCATCTGTTCTGTGTGAATCAAGAGAAAGCAAACATGCATTCTTATAGCTAAAGAAGTATTAAAAATTAGCATCTTATATGACTGTGTGTAGTAAATATTAAGACAATCATATACAAAAGAAAAAATAACTATTAACTACACCTCACGTTGTTTACAATTGCTTGTTGCCTTAAGCAAACGATAAACCAATAGAAATTCGTCTCCTTAATCTAAAAACTACTGTGATTCAATGATGTAATATGTTTAAGATAAAATTTCTTAATACTGTATGCATCAGTTGTACCTAAAAATCTTTTGTCAAGAGACTTGTCTGCACCCATTCTGTAAGCGAGCATGGTGACATGCCTTCATCCTGCCGGGAGAAACATTTAAGAGGCCTGTTGTGAGAGGGATTTTAGCCATTTTCTCACCCTATAAGGTGAGAGGAATAGACTAGAGATATTTTCTCTTTCTGAAAATGAGTAGTTTGAGTTATCTCTGCTGGCTTGCTACTCTTTTCCACTGGAAGACAGAAAGGAAAGGCAGTGGAAGTTGGAATGTGGGCAACCCAATGAAATTGGTGATGTCTGTTTTGACTATTCCATGGAAGGAGGACAATGGCCTACTATAAATTAAAGAAAGCTGAATTTGAGCATTACCTCAGCAAAAAGTACTTATAAAAATGCATAATTTGACAGTTTTCCCATTCATCAATTCTAATACTTTGCTTGATGCCTGGCTTACATTCATTAAACTGAAGAGGTGAAGAAAATCTGCAACTATTTGGTCTCTAAAAGCAACCTTCCTATTGTACATTAAATTTCCAAATATATATATAATTTTTTTCAAATGCTTTCAAATTTTTTCAAATGCTAAGGCCTTTTGGTAGCAAAAATCCCTCTGCAATTTATTCTAACATAGGTAGCATACCAAAGAAGCTGTGAAATAAAGCATCTTGTAAATATTAGGCAAATAATAGGAGAGGCTGATTTCTTAAAAGTTCATGTCTGATAATACAGAACATCAACATTTAAAGTAAAATTCAATTTCTGAAGCTAGACAGGCCCCATCAGGAAAAAAAAAAAAAAAAAGAAAATGAGACAAAGAAAGAATCTAAATGTAAATAGGAAAATACAAGTGTCAGGTACTTCATTAATGACTTATCAGTAATCCTCTTATGTTGTTCTTTTTTTTAACTATGCTAAAGGAACAATATATGCTGGATATCAATCTTGTATGATGTAATCATTTCAGCCAAACCAATCCTTATCCTGAAGTTTCTGTTCCAATCAGAGAACAAGCTACAATTTGTCATCCTCTTAACAGTTTTACAAGCAATACCTTCTATGCTGACAGAGAAGAGTATTTTTGTGCCTTTAAACAGCAGTCTGTATGGCCCAGTTGGTGTCACTAAGTGAACTCTATTCTGTGAAAACAAATTCATCAATATGATTGTTAACTGTTATAGCTTACAGTACAGCTGTATAAATCTATTAAAGGCAAAGGCATTATCTAGAAGCCAATGAAGACAAAAGAACTGCAGGATGCAGAAGGCCTAAATTTGCTTATCCTGCTTCAATGACAAATTGGGAGGAAGAAAGCAGGTAGAACGTGAACTGACTTGCTTAAGTCATCTAAGACTTCCTGTTGGAGCATTTGGGACATGAGAACACAGAGCCATTTATCAAAGCAGCCTTGCAGATTATAAAACATTCAGCTTTACCATATAAAGATGCTGTTGAGAACTTCAGTTTTGTTTCAACAAACACAGACACTATTTCAACAAATATATTGTATATTTGAAAATATACAGCCATATGACATGACTGCTGAAAAAAGCATTTAATTTCCTGTATGAATACTTTGCCAAGTAGTGGCTGCATCTGCACAACTATGCATAATTTGAAACCTCACATGATAGTGGCTACAATTCTAACTGCCAAGTGGTAGGTAAAAGGTGTTTATGCTAAAAGAAATAAATGGTCCATGGTTGAACTGCATGCAGCCTTGAGCAGTCAGCTAAACCAAGCTTGCTCTCACTGAACTTGCTTCTACCATATGTACCACTGGCAAACCCTGGTTTGCCACAGATGGCAGCCAATGTTCCCCCTGGTAAGTACCAGACCAGGACAGTACTTCTGTCTACCTGACTCTCAAAATACTTTCCACCAGTATACATGAGTGTTTTCCTGCTATAACTGCATCCTAAAAGGAATTTATTTCCTCATTTTTCCGACAGAAACAGTTGCTAAAGCAGGTGTTTAAATTGGGGATATAGCCTGAGGCTACTGCTTTCTCCTACTGCAGCTATATACAGTTTCGACACTTTCAAAAGTTTTTCCCTTGGATGTTGCACTGCAATCAAAGAAAATAAAAAAACCTAACACCCCCTCTACCCCCATATTATATCCAAGATAACAGTTCTTGTTTTATGGCCTTTGTAATGGAAATGTATGTCAGAAACTTTTAGCTACAACTTTAAAATAGGTTTTAACTTTCGTGAGTATTGATTCAGTTAGTTTTGTTGTTTTTTTTTTTTTTTTTTTTTTAACTGGCACATAATGACAGAAATAAAATAAGAAGATTGGATGGGGAAAAAAGGAGACCTGTAAATTGGAGGTTAGAAAGTCATGCATATTGGAGATGGGAAGGATTTGTATTTTCTGGTTTTGACTGTAATTCTTTCTTATTGATGCCATAAAAATGGAAGACTTATGCCATGTTCAGTTAGCTGTCACTGGTGGGCATTGTTACCTTGATTTACTAATGGACTGTGCTTTCCTGGAAAGGCAGCCAGCATATTATGCTTTTAAACTAAAACTCAAACAATCATTTGGAAAAAGAAGACCAGGAAACAGTTGTCATGATGTTAGAAAAAAAATTACTAAATTCAAATAGTACAGCAACATTAAAAACTGCTCCATCTACTGGGACTAGAGAAAAATCAAGACTAATTAAATGTGTGAGTATCTATATAAGTACTTTTTCTACTAAGTACAAGATATTTTTGAATATACTGGATATAGGTGATGGAATTTGGATGCTATTGAAATTCACTGTAGCATTTTGTTTTATTTTCATGAACCCCAAGATAATTTTCAAATTTAAACTATTAAACGCACTGTGACACCATCCAGATGATTCAGGTGGGAACTGAAGCACAAATGTTTTAACATGTTAAAATCCAGAATATATGGACTGTATAAAAATTAAGTAAATTATGCTGGAGATGCCTGCGCTTAGAATGAAATTTATGCATTGAACAGTCCTTGGTATGGATTTATTGTAAAGAAAACATTTAATGGTAAGAGGTAACAGTTTTCTTCTGTTAAAAATATACAAAAATATTTCTTCTATTACTAAAATGTGAATAATGGCCGAGGCCACAGTACTCATGTTCAAATTGTTGAGAGTGTACCATAGATGTGAAATCAAACATGGAAGTTCTTTAAAGGCTAGCATGTAACATAGTTGCTTTCTTATAATCTGATGCAAATTTTACATTATGAAATACTTCTATTCTTGACACTGAAATGTCATATTCAAAAAGAATAACTTAATGAATATAGTTTTGCTGTGCTTTTATGCCTGGAAGAAAATCATAGTAGCACCTTAATTTTCTTCTAAATTAAATGCAAGTGTAATTTTACACTAACTGTAAACACTGACTGACTTAGGAAGAGTGATCTGATTTTTTTCTGAAGTGAGTAAAGAACAGAAACCCAGTTTTATATAATATCTTAAAAATTCCTAAAAGCAATGATTCTGCCATGGCTTGCAGGGAAATATTACATAAGACAGATGACATTAGCTTCTTTTTTTGACAGTATTTTATAATGCATTAATTCCTCCTTCCCTGGTGTTTAAGCGGAGACCTGTTGAAAAGATGGCTTATCACTAAGTCAAAAACCTTTGTGGCCCCTTCATGGGAGACCAAACCAGCAACAGAATCCTGATACAGAAATGAAATTATTCTAGACTGAGTGTAAATACTCACAAAGGATTGCATTTTTCCCTGGTTAGAACAGGAATTGCCAACGATGAAGAGAAAATAAAGCTACAGGTTAATTGAGTTATCTAGATTCTCATAGTACAAATACCTACCAGGTAATGAAAGACAGGTAAGGCATTAATAATTTGCTATCTATGTATCTTGAATTGGGAGTGCCTGTTTCATGAACCTCCTTCTTATGCCTTCCAAATCCGTGACTCCAGCAATGACAGATTTTCTGCTGAGTTCCAAATTACTTAGTCTAATACAAGGCAGTGTAACCATATCAATTTTCAGAAAGAAATACAGGGAAGAGGCATGTGGATAACAAACTTCTATGTCCCTCTTTGTATCACAGGAAGACAGACACGTACATCGCACTACAACAAAAATACCATGTTGTTCTCTAAGATCCCTTTTCTAATGAAAAAAACTCTCTCTCTTACAAACAGTTTGCATGAAAGACAGCAGTAGTCACATGAAAAACCACCAGTTCTCCTTTGTAGGCAGAATTAAAAAAAAAGAAATCAGGGACAACATGCAAATAAAACAAGGGATGAAAGACGGTGATGATATTCTCCCCTTCGCTGTCTGGTATGGACAGGTATGACAAATTGTTTGCTCTGTAAATAGGAATATTAACCAGATAACAAGATAAGTGTAGTAACAAATCACCAGCAATCATGAAACTAGTGGATCTAGCTATCACAGCCCTGATCAATCAGAAAGACAGACTTTCTTTCCTCAATTTACAACAAATCACTATTTGATTTTTAAAACATTTGTGCAGAAAAAGACAAGAATTACCCTAAAGTAGCTATCATTGTTTTTTACCTAGACCTCCTTTTTAATCTCTGCACCTAACTATCAGAATTAAAGGAAACAGTCGTCAGGCACCTCAGGGAAATCCAGCCTGCCAGTAATAATTCATGAACACTTTCTCATCAATAATACTTAATGCAAGAAGCACCATAACTCAACAGTGATTAAGCTCATTTGGATTACTACTGTCTGAGTACAGTTAGGAAAGTTTTAAAGAAAGCTCTAAGGAAAAACAACAAACATTTTCTCTCAGAAAAAAATTACCAGTCCACTAGCACAAGTCAGTGACAAAAATGACTGAATCTGAAGTTCCACTTGCTAACTGCAAATCCAAGACAGCTCAAATATCTCAGGTACGGATTTACTGAGAGGAGCAGGGAAACCATGAGGGGATTGTTACCCATCTATTTGAATCACTTATTACTGTATATTTCCAACATTGCTGTTGGGCTGTTCCCATGCATCAATCATGCTCATGTTCATGTTATGAACACTCAACCCCTAAACCAGACTGGGAAAAAAAAATCATTTGATCTTGTAAAATGCTGGCAGATGATCGAAATGAAAAGATAAAATAAAAACACAGAAAAGAATAGATACTGGAGAAGACTATGAGTGGTCTTCCACTAAGCGTAAACAAATCCTGCTATTGTGTGACTTTTTTGAGAGATCCACCAACACTAGAAATTGGATGTCTTACAACTAATTTTTCATGTGAGTTGTAAAGATTCCTTGATAATTCACTGGTGAACAATCCTGAATTTTGAACACTTCCATCAGCATGCAAAAAATATCAATCTGAAACTCAAAATCCCTCAATCAAACTCAGATTTAAACCCCCTGACACAACCCTAAATTTCTGAATTATTGAACAAAATCTTACTTTTTTTCCTGGTTTTGTTTTAAAAAAAGTTTTGCTCCTCTCCAAGTTACTTTTATATTTGGTATATATATATCCCATTTGAAAAATCAAAATTTCTTTCTTCAAATTGTTCATGTCTGTCTTCCTTACATACATCAAAAACTTGTAAATGTCGGAAGGTTTGCAAGCTTAGATAAAACTCCAACAAATAATAAGTGTTACATCTATAAAATCCTGCAACTGCATGAGAAATGCTTGGATGATTATTCTTAAAAAACACAGTCCAAAATTTGAAACTTTAAAACTGAGTGATGAGCAGAATAATCACAATTATAATTATTTTTGTAATGATAACAGGCCTTTTTGTACTACAGCTACAGCTTTCAGTTTCAGCATCATTAAGAGATTCTTCAAATTACTTTTTAAACATCCTTTTCCCTCAGGATTTTCACTTATACCTAATTAGACTACTTACCCCATGCCATGTAATTCCCTATTGCCAAAACTGCTAAATGCTTCAATAAGAAGGAGGAGGGCAACAGTGGAGTGAGGCAGATGTAATGTCATTGGTTAACAATAGAGGTGTGAAGCAACTGCTGTAATTATAAAACTCATTAATGCACAGTGTTTAGGGGGGAAAAAAAAAACCTTGGCCATAACTGTTGAAATGGCACTTCTTTTCAACACTATATCAGACTGGAAAAAACCCTTTCAATTTACACCTTCAACAAGACAGTAGTTTCTCTACTAATTATGAAAATCAACATCCACATAAAAAGTAAGCAAGAACTGCCAGCTCTAATGGCATCTAGCACTCCTACATCCTTTTCATCTTTAAAATTGATACATGTAGCACATTTTGACCCCTAAGCAATTTTAACTCTTATTCCTCTCGAGATTGTAAATTGATAACTTACAAAACTGTATTTTCAGGAAAAAAAAATTAGAAAAAAGTTAAAGCAAGAGTAATGAATTTAAAATTTTACAATCTCTGCCCAACATTAGGGTCCGAAGTTTCATCTACAACAGAAATGTTTGCCAATTCCTTTTGTGATTCATGTATTCACACAGTTCAAACAGATGAGGAGGCTTGACTTAAGATAGGCAGCACTAGGTTCTTCTTCCATCATTCCTCTTCCTCATCCTGCTCATCAGCTAAGGCAGTGTTATGAAACACTATCTCTGCCAAAATTCTCATACTTTCCTTACCCAAATTTGTCTGAAAAAAAAAAAAAATCCTGACATTTCTAGGTGAAGAAAATTTTCACTAGAGAGGAGATTTTAAAGAGACAGCAGCTGGAGTAAAGCTCTCTTCTTGAATATTCAGTATTTTATTATTTAACTTCTGTTCACATGTGGGTATTTCTTCCTAAAATGTCAGTTATTTTACATACAGCATATCTAGGTATTGTTGATGATTACCATTTTGAATTCAGCTGAATGCATTGAATTGCATTTAATATAATTGCAAAGTTTTCTGACAGCAGAACAACAGATACTGCAGGGTCAGTGATAGCAATTCCCCTATTTAGGCTGTGTAACAGTTTCCATTATAAAAGATTATTGTGGCCTTTATTTCTGAGCTGTAACACTCTGAATGTTTGCAGCAGGTGCTTTAAATTTATCAGGAAGAAAAGTCTCTGTACTAGAAAAGTGGTTTTCCTGGTGTCATAAAATGCTGATTGGGTTTTGTTGAGTTGCAAACTGTTGAATAGCACTATTCTAACTTTTCTTCTTGCATTTCTCCTCAGAGAAGTTTTGGCAGCATGCCAAAACAATAATGAATATAGAAGTAACATACATAAATACTGTATAAGATGGGAATCTAAATTCTGAAGCTAACACTTAGAAATCAGAATATTACTGAATTTGGGTCACCTGTATAATATATATATGTAACAGAGACTATACCTGTATGGGAGCAGAAATAAGTTTTTCTGGTTAATATTCAGGTACTTCTTGTTTTGAAATGTTTGTACAAGCACACTTACACCATTTCAACAAAGGAAAATATGTAGTTAAAACTCCTTAAGTACTTAAAAAGGAAAATGGAGTAAACCCTGATTCTTTTATGGTGAGAATGTAATACTAACAGAGTGCATCATACACGGTGTCTTTGGCTTTGCACTGTACTTCTCTGCTAAACAGTCTCTAGACTAGCTGTGAGAGATGCTGTTACTGCAGGTTATGGCCTCAAGGATTGGGAGGTGGCTGGGAGAAGGAGAAGCAGACATTTTAGGAAAGAGGTGTTTCCCATATGTTTCCCTTACTTCTTAAAGCTGCTGTATCTTCTAGATTGTCCCAGGACAAAGTGATGGTCCTGCTTCACATTTAGTGTGAGCAGTCATTACTCTGGCATTTTAGTATTATACCCAACTTAGAAAAGACAAATATCAGCTTTGTATAGATCCTGAATATTATAAAGGGACATAAGAAGAGAAAGAGGTATATAAAGTAATTTTGATGTACTGATAAAATGAAACAGTTGAAACATCAAAAATGATTCAGATATATTTCTCAAAACAGTAAAAAAAATAAATTATAGATCACTGATGAAAGGCTTTTCTTTCATTTGTGTGTTTTTTCATATACTTGTGATTTTAAGAGTAAAAAATATGTATTTTTAAGAAAATATCAGCACTTACTGTCAGAATTAAGAGCAATTCTTCAATACTGCTTTCAGGTTTCAACTGATCCTTGAACATCCCAATAGTTGGATGCTTCAAATAGTAATAGGAGGCAATACGGCCGTAAGTCAGAGGTTCAATGCTGCGATTATCCTGTTAGAAGAAGAATCAGAGTTCCCAAGTGGTTCAATCTAATGTGTTCCTACATAACTGTGAAATATGTTCAGACTACTTCTAAGAGAGAACACCAAAAACAACTTAGCATCATAATTTAGCTGCAACAATTTTCAATGTAAGTCTTACAAAGAGCTCCACAGACAAACTCTAATATCAGAGGATGTATCTTGCTGTTCAGAACTTCTGGGAGCGTGTATCCTACTGAATCTTGCAAGGCACAGATTAGTCTTACCTCCCCAACTTCAATACAGTAGGAGCCTTCCAAATCAAACAGGGATTTCTCAACAAGGCTTGAGAGGTACTTATTCATAGTGTCATGGCTCACATCATCCAAGTTATAGTAACTAGATAAAATGAGAGAAGATGCATTACATGAATATTTTTTACAGTCTGAAGATTTTTAACAACAACACCTTCTAAGAAAACATACAAGGCTTCTTCAATATACACATGGAACAGCAAATATCCACATTAAACAATTAAACACAGTCCTTTATAAAGACTAACAAGAAATCCATGATTCTTTAATGGTTTGTGGGAGTAACCAACCTAAGACAAGCATGTACATATGGAAAGATGGCAATTTCTCCACCTATTAATAGAAAGGTTGATACAAACAGAACTGAACTGGCTCTATTTTGTTAGTGGGAAAATTTTCCTGATTTCATAAGTACACTTTCCTGATAAGCATGAAAGTGAACAAGCAATGCTAACACAAGTAACAGTATTTTAACTTCAAGATAAAGGAAGAAAACCCACCCAGGAGAGCAACTGTCCTTATATCCTGCAACTCTGAAAGTAAAATCTAGGCATATATTGACATTTCTTGAAAAAGTAAGCCTATACCAATCCAAATGGTGTTTGTTGTTACATTTCTGTGACATTTTATTCTCAAATTTAGAATTGCTAAAAAAAGGAATAAGGTATTTGTTAATGTGGTTACTCCACATGTTCACTGTCAGATAAAATGTTTGGGTAAACTATATAGTCACAATGGCTCTTGGTTCTCTTGAAGGAAAAATGTTTATAAAGTGTGCCAAAACATAATTTTTTTACATTAGCATATAAAAAAGACACAGTGACTGAAGTTTGCACTCCTTAACTGTAGAACTTGAGGTGTATTATAAAATTTTACTCATATAAACCAACATAATTTCAGTGAGAACTTCTACTCCAGATAAAAGTGCAGTGAGAACTTGTGTCCCTAGATTCAGCAAAGGCGCCAGATCAGAAAGTAACAATTAAGTTCAATGAGTAATAGAGAAAAACTGAGCATGCTTAGAAAGTTTTAAAATTTTGAATTTATGCAGAGCAATTAAATCACACAATTTCAAAGCAGAATTAAAACAAACATAAAATGTGATGATCTACTGAATTGTTAAAAAGCAGAATAAAAAAGGTAGTCCTTGCTCATTTAACTCTCTCAAACACTGTGGCAGAAAAAGACTACTGAGATCGGTGCAATGATGAAAGATGCTCCTCTGTTCTACCTGGCTGCTTTACTCAAATTTCCTACTGTTACAATGTACTCAGCACTCCCACTTGAAATAACCCCACTGTAATAGAGAGTAGGTTCTTTCAATGCTATTTTGTGCAGGTGAACAACAGGCTGCAAAACAGTGTGCTGAGATTCATTTTAGCCGATTTTACAAAGTTACAGCTGCACCTGAATCAGTTTTTTAAACTCCTTTCACTGCCACTGGAAAGAAATGTGCACTTGCAGAATGCTATTCATCTGAAGTATTTTAAATATCTGCTTTAGGATGAGGTGAACCGTAATCAGTGATGAAAGAAAAAGAACTTTAGACAACCAGTTCAGTTCAGTTGTTGATGCTATGTTTGGGCAGATGAATCCCATTCTCTGAGTTAAACTCTGTATCATTTACTGTAATGCTGATGTTTGCAAATTTCAAAAAATGGAATTATGTTTTTATAAACTAAAAACATCGTTATATAACTGTTTAATTTAAAGGATCTGATTTGCATTATTATTTTCTTTAAAAAGGTTTTTATCATACATGTCCTTAAACAGCAGTAGCATAACCAAAAAAAGCCTGAATGCTAAATTGCAGTATTGTAAATTCCAGATTTTTTCCTCTTGCTATTAATCCCAAATTATGGGATTAATTCTCTGAAGCTTTGAATGTTCACTTATAATTGGGTAAAGTTGGAGTAAACCAGTACTACCATAAGAAAAAGATTTAAAAAATGTGTTCTGATGGCAGCCAGCTACATGAGATAACAACAAAGCATAGATACATGGCAGCAGAGTATTCAGCTCTGTGACATTTTATATGGGTTCATGTTGAGCTGATCTGAAATACTTATAACAGCTATTGTACAAAATCAAACCAAACTAATAGAAATATTTGTATTGACTAAAACGTTTCATATGGTAGACAGCCATATATTATCAGCCTCATGCAAAGAAAAGCCTCATCTGTAGAAAAACTACTCTAATAGTGTTTTTGATGCAACATAAATTTCACGAGTCTCCTTTTAAATTTACTTAAGCAATACAGTGATAATACAAAATGATCACAATTTCTGTCTGCCCATTTAATCTGCTGGCCATCACTGATCACATTTATTTTCTGGTTATTAGCAGAAATTACTTTGTAAAGTGTTGTTTACTTTCTCAAAATAATTAAGCAAATTAGCTAAACAAGTTGTTTAAGGAGGTGAAAAAATTTTCTATTTTATACTCCTAAACCACTAATGATTCATTATTATTTCTCTCTAAATTGAATAGAACACTTCTGAAATGCTTATAATTAAGGCAATTTCTTGTCATGGTATTCAGACTTCCACCATATAATTTCAGCACCTTTATTTGCAGTACCATAACACTGATGATGAATACTGATAAAACAAAAAAAGGAACATGGGCAATACACTGAAATTCTTTTCTGAGTCTGTAATTTAAGACACCAATTCAAACAGCTTTGTGCTCTTGTGTTCTGCCTAATGTGCAGTATTTCACACAGAAGGTATAACCATAAAGGAATTTATAACATCTTGAAAAATTTTTTGTGAATTTTAAATTTGCTGCTTCTTGGTAATTTTTTGTCAAAGGAGTAAATATCTAGCTGCCTAGTGGAAATAAAACAATGTAAAGAAAAATTTTAAATGTTTTGTAATCTTGAGAGAAGTGGTACCAGTATGTTTTAACTACTATCTGTAATGAGGCAGATATAATTTTGAGCACACCCACAGGAGCTTCTTGGTCATTCAGCACATTTTCCCCTAATAAAAATCAAAGCCATTCATCTTGAAAGACTGTGGTATAATCATTAGTGAAAACAGAGGTATCATGACATTAGATTTCAATGCTCAGGAATAAATGCAAGTTGAATTCCACATGCTGGTATGTTCCAAGTATAAAAACTGCATAATACGTGAGTTCCTCTATGAAGCAATATTGCCTAACTATTTAATTACAGATAAAGAATAAAAACAATGCAGTTTCATGCTCACTGCATTGAATCATCTAGTCATTATTTCCCCTTTGCTATAAACAGACAGCCTACTTTTTTATCAGCACACCATTTCATTTATTTCACAGTGAAGCCCAGTTTCACAATAATTGACTTGTCAGAAGCTCTAATTTATGAGGCTGGGCTCTGTAAGCCTTCTCCTATATTGGACTCAACCTGCACACAAGCAGGGTTGAATATTTACAATGCTGTTAACAGGTGCTGAGTTGTTTAATGATTCTAATAGCCAGAAGCGTACTGAGAAAGCCAGCGGGATCACAATTACAGGCTGTTTGAACACAACAATTACTCGTCCCCTGAGAGGTGTGAAAGTCAAAGGCAGTTTTATCCTAACAGCATCTAGCACATGGGCTAGACAGGCTAACTTCCATTAGTAGTCCATAGGGAAAAAGCAGTAACAAACCCCTAGGTATCATAAAAATTTACAAAGTATGTAAAATTTAAACAATCAAAATCTGAAGGAACTTTTTATTGTCTATTAAACAACATATTTTAAATTCCAAAACCTTGTAGAGCTTACCAAGCACAACAAACTGTGAAACATGAACTTATTTCTCTAATCTAAGGAAGTGTGGAATTTCATCAGCTGAGAGAGACAGAGAGACAGAGAGACGTGCAGGAACATAAAATGTAGATGAAGTTACACAAAACATTTAGGATTTAATGTGAATGGTGGCAATCATTTCCTGTTTAGCTTATGTAAACCTGACCTGAGATCTCTCTGGGAAATTTTTCATCAGCCTTGAAATGGTCCTGCTATAACTGTCAATGCTGTGGAGTCATTTGTTACAGCACCATGTTTTTTATGTTCAGATTATACGGTGGTAATAGTGACACACATAATGAAAATCGGTGACAAGAGTCAGCCAAAAATATTAAAGAAGAAACTTGCTAGTCAGGAGGTCTTTTGAAACAAATGCACAGAATAGCAAAT
Source organism: Monarcha castaneiventris obscurior (assembly GCA_026261815.1). NCBI lineage: Eukaryota > Metazoa > Chordata > Aves > Passeriformes > Monarchidae > Monarcha > Monarcha castaneiventris. The sequence goes on from JAMPIT010000327.1 coordinate 3,383,184, forward strand.
CCACAGCATTCACTCGATACCAAGAATGTGTGCTTTCTGAGATTTTACAGTTCTGAAAGCAGAATTTTGTTATGAACAAGTGTGGGGGAGCATAGACAGTAATTTTTTTCTAGGTCCCTTTACTGAAGTCATCATTTATACTTACTTTCATCAGCTTCAGCAGCTGCCATCTTCAAATAGCACCATGGAAATGGTACAGAGTATATGGCACAACTGATGACCCTTCATAGCCAGAGAGATATGACTCAATGTGCCAACTCACTTCTGTTGTTAAGGCTTTACTGACTGACTCTGGAGTCTGTACTGGCTTGCAAAAATGCATTACAGAGTGCACAAATGCAGCAGACATGAATGTCGTCCCATATTTTACTTCTGTCTTGTTGCATCCATTTATTTGTATATGCCAGGTAGGAGAAACAGACACATTGCTGTCTTTAATCAGCTTTTAGTATACTGTACATTGTGGTCATTTAAAAAGAACAAGTCCAATTTCTCTGACATCAGCAAGGTGTTTACCCCCACATCAGCACTTCTAATGATAACATTTGCAAGACAGTTTATCTCACAAGATGCATTAATGAGAAATGAGAGTTAATAGGCACACATAAATTTGCTCACATATTGGTAAGATTTTTCTTTTTCCTATCATATATTCCAACAGATAATTTGTATAGGTAAATTATATCCAAGAGTAGGAAGACAATTATGTGAATTTGCTTTCTGAATGGGGAGATGCAGGGTCTTCAGCTTTGTATTCTCACCTTAGATTGCAGCAGACTGGGAAGCAGAAGGTGGCTCAAATACTCAGCAGCCTGGGGCTTCTCTGTCTGACAGACTCAGCAAATCTTTATTTGTCTGAATATTTGGTAATACTAGACTGTGAACTACATTCCTGTACTTTCCACATCACTGTGATTGTAATAATTCCAAAGAACAAACGCTTGTTATGAAATTCATAATAATGCCTTTTTTTAATTAAATATATACACGTGCATATAGATCTAAACGTCACTGTAAAGACCAGAGTCCTTTTGCAAAGTCTTTTGTGAAATATCTGTTTACCAAAATATGTATATTAGTAATCGCTGCAGTGCAACATACTTGCACATTCTACCTTCTGTTAGTTTAGCTACTGTCAAACTTTTCCATTTTATCTCTTAATCTTAGCCAATTTAACTTTCTTCAGTAATCTTCCTTCTGACACAATTCCAAATTAACCCTAAAATTCTGAACAACTGATTTTCTCACCAAAATATAGAGGTATTCCATTCTGACTGACTTTTACCATGATATTACCTGTCATCATAATAGCAGAAAATATATTGGACCAATATATATAACCATATATATAACCATAATTTGTATTCAAATGTTTTATTCACATGCTCAGCTAATCATAATGAGAAGATGAAATTTTAAGTAAAACATAAGTATATGATGATAAGGGCATCAATCTGAGATAATAATTTATGCTGTTTTATTCATTCACTCAAAACTGCAAAACTGATATCAAGTGAAAAAAAACCCTTAATAACAATTCTCAGAATGAAATAATAAAATGAGTTTTTTCAGGTTTTCACAAGGAATTTACATTCTGATTTTGTAAGTGTGCACATGTACACAGATGCACTCTCACATATAAATACATAAATAGCCACACACTTTTTAATAGGGATGTGATATGATATGTGCTCTCAGGATATCTAAAAATTAACTTTCCAAATGAAAGCTGATTCTGCTTAACTTTACATATGTTGTAAATTTCTATTTCTCTTTTACTGCACATGTATCTGGAAAATATCATAACCTGATTTACAGAAAATGTTTCCCATAGCTATTTCTCTTTTGTAGAATGTTGCAATTATAATCTTCTGTAAAGGTAAAAGAATGAAATAACCAAGGCATTTCAGCCAAGGAATGGAGATAGATGAGCCTGTCAAAGTAGCCCCTTGCAAAGAACAGGGCACTTTGCTGATCTGTCTGATATGACCTTGACTAAGTAAAGAACATAATGACTACAGCTCTATGTGGAACGAAGTACACGTTGTACTACTTGACTGAAGTAGTACAGAAACTGTGACTTAACGTGCAAATTCAAAAAGCTCTGCTTTTAGGATTAACTGTTTTGAGGGAAGGGAAGAACAGGGAAGAAACTCTGGATATGGAGACTGAAACACTTTGATAAACGTTTCATTTGGACCACCTCTGTCATTCACGTGTCATCTTCTGAACAGGATGAGAGTGACTAGTTGTCATGCCTCTGAACAAAACCAGCACTCTACTTCCCCAAATCAACAGCTCAATTAGTCTTCTTACCTAGACAGTTAAAACCCATTCCATAGACATCGAGAGGCAGGAGTTCATCAAACAAGAAAATTAAAATGGTTTGATGAAAAGGAGTATTTAACATGCAAAGATTTTCAACACCATTAAAACAACCATCATTACAAGTTTAACAAATTGTCTCAAGTTTGCCAGAAAAACTTTCATGATGACTTCATGTTTAGAAGAAACCTGGATACTTAGAGGAAAAAGATACTTGGATCTCTATCTCACAACCAAGGTAGATTACCATTACTTCAATAGTACAAATTGTAGGCATTCAGTAAGGCATTTTATGATACTGGATTGGAATAGGATGATCCTACATTTGTTTATGCAGCTTTAATATACAAGTAGCTAAAACTGGCAATAAACGAGAATATAAATCTTCTGCATATTATCTAAGCCCATTATTTTAGGGATTTACAGCACCACATGCAATGACTTTTATGCCAATGAATCCCAAGGCAATTTACTAATCATGCACATGGGAATTACTTATTCACCACTAAGGTACAATCACCTGCTGTCTAGAAAATATTTCCTGTTTCGCAGTGGAGAGAAAGTCAACAAAACTGCTTTGGGGCAGGACATGATAAAGAAGACTTCTATGAAGTGACAAGGAATGGGTATAACCATCTAAACCAAAAATCAGCAATTGCGCTCCTACTCTTTTGAAAAAATTAAACCTAAATTCTTTGGATTACTAAGGGCCACAAATAGTTTTTGTTTGGTAATATCAATCATTTAATATACTCTTTTATGGCACACTAAACCCCGTTACCATAATGCAACTTATTCAGTTACCTCAACAATCACTGATGCCTGTTTGTAAAACTCTTCAGTTTTCCTTGGATGTATCTCATTCAAACACTGACCATGCTGGATCCGCTTGCTTGGCTTTTAGGAGGTCTGAGAATACCACCAATAGTAGGTCCAGGAAAACTACTAAGTTTAGTAACTTTGGATGAAACTTAATACTATTATCATGACAAAGAATGGAATGCATGCACATCCATTACATTTCTGCTTGGCATCTAGAAATGACCTCTTTGACAGAGTAAATAATATCCTTTATTTTTCTCCCTGCATCATTAAATACAGAAGGAGTGCTGAATACCTGCATGGATAAATCAGCTCAACTTGTCAACTGTTCCAACCTGCGTGTGTGGGGTTCCAGTGCAAGACTCCAATTTCATTAAAAACTTCAATATCCATTATTGCTATCCTGCTATTATGGGCATGACTAGTCAAGACCTGTTCATCTGGCTTCTCACTACAAAGACTCTACATTTCATTATGAAATGCTTTTAGTTTTTCTTTTTCTTCCCTCGTAACTTTCTTCCCACAATCCTCTCAGAACAGCAGAACTTTTGCTTTGAAGTTTGAATTGTGATAACTCCAGATTTAGCTGTCCTTGACAATAAAGAAACTGCAGAGAAAAAATGACCATCAGTCAACATGCCAACCTCATACTCAAGTGGAAATCTTTTATATTGGGAAAAGATTGCCTATTAAATCAAATAATGATATTTATATATTTTACACTTACCTTTGGCCTATATGTTGCGTCTTAAAAAAATGTACCTACCACAGATACCACATGATCAAAGCTTGCTAAAACAAAATCAATTAAAGCACTTTACCAAAGCAATTCAAGAGCAAGACATTTTAAAGTGACAGTACTTATTCTTTATACTAATGAAGTATAAAATCTAAAATCAGAATTTGACTGACTGTCACTCTCAGAGGAGAAATACCTGCCCCATAAATGTACTTATTGTGTTAGCTATGAAGTGAGAAAATTGAATATGCTTTCTTTAGTTTACAGTTCTAATGCTCTGCATTTTTTATTTCCCAAGAGGATGGAAGTTCTGTTTGTTTTGTGGAAGATTCTCAGAATAGGACTAGATGCAGAAATAAAAACTAATAAAGACTTAGAAAGAATTAAAGGAAATTATTTTATCACCTGTAGGCTCCCAGCACCACTTGCCCCTAAAGTATCCAGCAGGAAATCTGGCCAAATGCTATGGACATTAACATGATTTCAGAAATACAACATACTGGAGTACATCAAGACATACTTAGTGATCTAAATGGTTAATTCTTTATTTGCCACATTATTTTAGCGGGTGAATGATCACATGACAGGTAACATATCATTTACCCAAAACAGTGTCCTGGCAAAGGCAGACTATATTGGTGGAACAGCTCAGAATGATCTGCATACCAGCTGGAGCTAGGCAGGATGATAGCAATCACTGAAAATATTGCACACATGGTTTCACCAGGATACCCTAATGAAAGCAAACTTTATCACAGAGGAACAGCTGATAGTTATTCTCTCATTTATTAGGAAAGTCCAAGTCTTAATAAATTTTCTAAAGAAAACTCAGCAGAACATATCAATGTGGTAGCTGAAAAAAAAGTATTGGATTATAAATACAGTATCTGAAGGAATGTGATAATCTGGAATTTTATTTTAGGAAAGCTGATGTAGCCCTCTCAATAAGGCTATTTTATTGTTGTAACTAAATGTTGAAGTTATCCACCAAAAAATGCATTTAAATTTAGAGAAAAAATTATTAACAAAATGCATACACGAGTTTTAATTCACATGTGGGCCAGTAATGCCCCTACACTAAAGACTGCTAAGTATTCTAGGCTCCAACAGCAGACAGATCACCTTTGGATCAACTCTAACCTCAAGTTACCTTGAGATTAAATTGCATTTATATTGTATACTCACGTTGGGTTCATTATAAGCCGACGGAAGAAATAAGTCCAGGTGATATAATCCATTGCATCCTGCTTAGATGTAATAGTTCCAGCAGCAATTTCAGCATTCAAGTGGTCAGCCAGCACCTCTAACAAGCTGAAGAACAGGAAGCAAAAGAATTTAGCTGATTTTACAATCACAAAGACAGGTAATATATTTTGTAGAGTTGTCCATGAAAAGGTTTATTACTTTTAATCTGAAAATATTATACATTTATCTTCCAGTAAAAGAGAAGAGGGGAAGAAGGGGGAATGTAATTGCAAGGTCAGTCATCTTCTTTACATGATAGTGGAATGAAGCCCAAATTATTTTTTGATGGGACCAAGCATGCACAAGTTTAAGTCATTCATGGCACACATTCAGATGGAGCTACTCAGTGGTAACTCCTGAATACTGTATGTTGACCATATGATCATGCTGATTTAATCCAATAGAGAATCATATGGAAAGACAAACAGGAAATGAAACAGTGGCAATAGCTTAGCTAATACTTGACAAATACTTCAGGGCTATTAAAAATACACCAAAACTGCTTCCCACAGATTTTGCCTCATCTTCATCCAATGTAAAAAAACAAAAAAAAAAAAAAAAAAAAAAGAAGAGCAGCTACTTTTGCCCAGAAAGATTTTAAACTCAGAAACAGAATAGTAAAAGCAGTTTAAAATCATTCTTAAAAAATAAAATACTCAGTCATTAACCAGAACAAAGACCTCCATTAGGGCATCTAATGAGATCATGCCTGGCTAGAGTTCAATCAGAGAATAGCAAATATCCTTAAGGTTCAACCTAATTTTTCTTGCATTATATCCTTTTCCTTCTCCCAATGTTCTTTTCCTGTTGCTAAAAGTAAAGAATAATTTGGCATGAATAGCTGTTTTACTGCTCTGTAGCGGAGACTGCCTGCTTCTAAGCAGCAGAACTGCAGACGATCTACACAGATTGTCCAACAGAAACTGGACAGATGACTCAATAGCTATTCCACAATAATGGAATTCTGGTTTTTCTTTTGTTTCTAATGTGCTGTGTTTCAGGCCCATGATCAGGGAGAGCACAAGGACCATTATGAGTTGAGTACTCAAGTCTTACAACTCATACATAAACAATGGCTTTTAGAAAAAAAACATTGATTAAAAAAATATGAAGTTTACTTTTACAAATAGGAAATACTACACAAAGCTGATAAATCTGCTCTTTGGTAAAACAGATGGGAAAGCATTCCAAAACTAACAAGCCCCCAAAAAACCCCAACCAGTTTCTCTTTGAAGATATGAAGCCTCTTATTTCAAATACCTGATCATAGAAGAGACCAAGACAAACCTAAGTTAATAGGTTCACAACCTAAAGAGAACTTAATAAGATTGTTATTAATATGTGACTCTTCATCTGCAAATTTATCAAAGATTCTTTTTTTATAATAAAATACGGAATATTTCAGAACTAAAAAGTAAATATATACACACAAATGGAGCTACTAGTGACATAGAATATTTAAAGTCTTCCAAACACGAACAAAGGTGTGACTACTACTGTTACACTGAAGATATGATTTCTTTCTTTAGAAATACCACTTCCCAAGGAATAGAGATATGTCTTAGTTTATGCTAATGCCATGCAGTCTGGATATATCATCAACATTTTAATCACACCACTCTTTCCACTTATTAGCTATCATTTTGAAGAAGTTCAACTGCTAGTCTTTTGTGCTAAGTGCAGTTTCTATGTTAAAAAAAGTGTGGTTTCCTAAGGAAATGAAGTGTATGTTTCCACATTCTTTGTTTGTAAAAATTTTATGTCTGTCTGTGAACCACAGAAATTAACTTTCAAATACACCAGCCGATTTCAACTACATTTCAAAGGTGGACCGCACTCTCAAACTCCAACAAATTTCCTGAGCAGATAGAGGTCCCATTATCACTTATGTTGAGGGATAAAGTTTCCTCAGGAGAACAATACTGTGAATACTTCATCATTGAGAAAAGCTTTCAGTAATGTTCAGGCTTTATTAGATGTCTGAGCATCATTCCATGAAACATTCCTCTACAGGAGATCGATGTAACTAGTTGGGCTTCTCACTGAACAACTAAGTATATTAAAAGTATCAAAACCAAGGCAAAAATTACATTATGCTGGACAGCAAACTTTGCATTAACTAGGTTCCAAGAGGCTGCAAAAATGTGCTGTTTCTACATTTCTGACAAAAATATTGCAATTTTATAGGGAAAGATATGTTAAAACTGTATAAGTAAGAGTTTACACCACGAAGAGTTTTTGAAGTTTTGAGATTTTCAAGAATGTGGTATCTATAATGATACAAATATTCTAGGTAAAAAGTGCTAGAAACTCACCTTGTTTTTTTCCTATTAGTAACTTATCATGGAATTTCAAAGAGGGCTCTGAGATCATGGGTAGTTGTCCTAAACACTGCCCTTGAAGAGCAGTTTGTGCTTTCATGTGTCTGAGACAATACCCAGAAACAGAGCGGCAGTTGTGGTATTATCTGGGAATGGACTGATGAGCTCAGCAGTGCTTTAAAACTCATGGAAGAAAGGATTTTTCTATGTAAAAATGGGTAATTTCTTTTTCTTTAGATTGTCTTCCTCTTGATCCCAGTATTTAGGACTTAACCAGCACATGAATTTTGTTTCCCTTTCCTCTATCCCTCATTTATAATATTGTTTATAGTTTGATCAGCTTTTCTGATTGCTTTATCTTTACCTTGATTCCACTGGGAAAGGTTCATAAAGGAATTTTTTGTAGAAGTCTTTCTTAATATCATGGACTAGAATGACAGCTTTTCCTTGGTCATCGAACTGTGGTCTGCCAGCACGCCCCATCATCTGAAGCACATCTGCCAAAGAGACAATAATATTTAAACCAAATATTTGTTTGGATGTATAAATAAATGTATTTACATCTGTATAATGTACAACACGGGTTTTTTGCATTACTTTGTCCTTGTATGTCCTATTGGTTTTGACACTTTAATTTTTTTTCCCATATCAGATAAAGTTATGATGAACTTTCTGTCAGAGACAATCTTCTAATATACTTAAAGACCATCCATTGCAACAGAATCCAAGCTTATATCTAATATAATTTGCCTCTACTCTCCTTCCATTCCACATCCATCCCTCATTTTATCACATGAAATTAAAGATGATGAGTAAGAGAACTCATGAAAGCTACAATGACAATTGTCTATCATTTCCTATTTTCCAAATATTTGACTTCACACTTACACAAGGTCCTAATATAGGCTTTTTTGCTAGATATGATTTCCTAGGTTTTGAGTGTTTTAGAGATAAAATGGTATAGACAGTTTCTAATTACTGAGCGCTATGACATTTGCCACTCAAACAAGTTATATGAGTTATTAGCACTGGAGTAGAGATGGTTTCGTATTGTGTGTTGTCCGTACATTACATTATAATATACAAATTTAAAAGCTGACTCAGTCACTCTACCTACACACCATTACTTGTAAATACTAATGAATGACTTCTATAAACATTGAAAATACTAGTTTATGCAAAACATGCTGAACTTGCTACCTGGCCACAAAGACAAGTATGTTTATCATCTATTTGTTTGTCTTCTCTTCATCTGAGAAGTGCATTTCCATAGGTTGTTTTGTGTCTCATTCAACAGTGCTCTGAATCCTTTCTTGTACCTCCAACTGCTATTTAACTTAGAAAAAACAATGGAAAGCAATTCATAAGTTTTACATCTTGACTTTAAAAGTTTTTATGTTTTGTGTATTCCCTATGGGCTCTATCATACCTGCCCAATATGTGGCATTTTGAAAAGAGATTTCTTTGAGTTAAGAGCTAGTAAGCTTTTGGCCCAAAGCTCTGTTGGGGAAGGAAAATCCAGAAAGTAAAGAATGGGATACAGCAACTGACCATAATAGAAGAAACAGACAGTCCAATGGTGGGTTCTTAGTAAAAAAAAATCACTTGTGTACTGACTTGTGTGTAGATAGCAATGTTTTTTATCAGTTTATTCCTTTTTCTAGCTTAGGAGTGACATTAAGATGTAAAATAAAACTAGTTTAAATCTGCTGCTTCTGAATAGGTATGTGCACAGGAGGGTGGTGAAACAACTTCTTGCTATTCTATGTGGTGAATTAAATTGTGCATATTACTATAAAGGAAATGGATTTAGGAAATTATTTTTGCCAATATCCACTATGTAATTATCCAAACCCAATATTTTCTTTACTGACTATATGTTGTTTGGCTGCTCTTAATCACTGGACTAAACTCCTGAAATGTTAAATATGATCCAACTGGCTGACTAAACAAATGACTGTTAACAGAGAAAAAGCCCTCCCCAAACCCTCTGACTTCACACAAAGAAGCACTCTTGCTTATTTTGAAATTGCTGAACACTTCAGAGTGATTCATTCTGCCCTCAGCTGCTTCCTTGGAGCCAAATGCATTCCTGACACAGAAAGGTAACTTCAGTAGGGAGAAGCCAAGTAATACCAAAATGGAACAGTGAAGGCATAACTTGAGGACAGCATTAAAGACAGTATTGTGAAACTTTTGGAAGTATTTCAGAAAGAAATTAATTACATTTTCATTTTACTGCTGCAGCGAAACTGTACTACCTATCCATAGAAGTTCCAGATGCATAAATATTCTCTAGAAAGTTAAAAATAAAAACGCTTTAGGCAAACCACACCACATGTTTCTTCATAAAATAAGGAATCTGCATTTTCTGTTGCAGTGCAGACAACAAAACCTGAATGCTTCCATCACAGATGGCGGTATTCCATCCACCCTCTCCCCTGCCCCAAGTCTTACTGAAAATTCAGGAATTGAACAACACCGGGTGTTGAAGTTATCTGAATTAAAAAAGGCAATAAAGAGTGAAAGTATCAGCATTCCCTAAAGCCTTTGTGCAAACTTTTACAACAGATTTCTAAAACAGCATAGTAAGTCTGCACTGTCTATTGAGTTTCTGATTTCTTTTAAATATATTTTCTCTATTACTGATTTCTGACAGTGCCACAGATTCAACATAAAATTTAAAACTTCCATTGATTTCTTTCCTCACCACTTATCCTCATTCAGTAATAAAGCCAATCATCGCTGTTCTTCCAGTCGGCATGAGCGTGATACAACTTTGCTGCAGAGACTGTTTTGACTAAGTTTACATCAGCCAAAGTCTGTTACAAAATACAAGTGTGCATGGCTAAGATCCCAGGTCAGACCAGAATCTTTGAACAAGAGAGTTGGTCTGGAAATTGATCCCGAGTTTCCTGCAGAGCACTAACCACTAAATTAAGCTCTATGATGGGTTACTTGGAGAAGTAACCCCTGTAGCATTTTCAGTTTCAGCCTTTTTACATTACTAAACTTCTCTTACTGAAAAGACAGTGCATGGCTAAAAAGGTGCAAGCTCTGTATTTACCTAACAAATACCATTTAGATTGTCCTTAGATGTACACATCGCTAGCGTAGTATAGGAATATTTAATAATAAACTTTCTCTTCTGAAAAGAGAAAGGGAAAACAGAACAGGAAACCTGGAATAAATTTAGCTTGTCCTCATTCTTCAAACTTAGTACCATCCAGACAAATATTCTCCCTGTCTGAACTCTGAAAATGTTCTTCCATGGTTCACTTTCTTAAGGCGGTTGAAAGCACTGCAGAACAGTTCATGAAAACTGGCGTTTACTGGAGCCAGAAAGCAACGAAAGTCTCTATGAAGCCAGAAATTCAAATATTTATTTCAGTTGCTTATTTCTGAAGTCTTCCTTATATCACTGAAGATACCAGGCCAGTTAAGGTTTTTCATTTACTACCAAGTGACTATGTATATGTTTTATTTTCTCATATATATGTGATTCAACTGTTGCATTTCAAATCATGGCTAAGTTTACTGTTAAAAATTTGTTTCTCTTTAGAATATGTTTAAAAATGAAAAAAAAAATTACATGCTTGAAAAGTTCCTTTTATACAATTACCTTGTTAACTAGATATGGCTTTATATTGTCCCTTTAATTGTTTAATTTCTAATTTGGGTGATACACATTAAAGGAATTTACCATGAAAAACGATTTGCAAAACAGAAATATTTTCATTATTGCATAAAATCTTAAGAGTTCTCTTACAAAGTGCATTAAACAAAGAAACAAACCCTTACCTCCTCTCTCCTAGTCTTTATGCAAATTCATTAGTGATCAGTTACTAAATAATTCAGATCATTTGCATACGCTTGAAATACATTTTAGCATATGAACATTTCCATAATTTATGTGAGTACCTGTAATGGGATAATCCACGTAACGCCTTGTTTTTCCATCATAGTATTCTGTTCCTTTAACAATTACTAAATGAGCTGGAAAATTTACACCCCAAGCTAATGTGCTTGTGGCAATAAGAACCTAAGACAAAAAGAAAGATTAATGAGGTATATGTAACAAAAAGCCAACTTTTAAAATTCCATGTAAAACTCATTACGTCAGGATTCAAAAAGAACACATGTACCTGGATTTTGCAGTTCACAAACAATTCTTCCACAGTTTTCCTGTCCCTTTCATGCAGACCTGCATGGTGCATGCCTATTCCAAAAGCAAGTGTCAGCTTCAGATTCGAATCTCTAACTGTGACTATAATGTCATTCATCTGTAACAGAAAGAACAATTGCTTGTTTTAAAACATATTACTCAGAAATTTTAAACTTTTAGGTTTCTTATCTTTATTCTTTTATTTTTGTGGCAACAATAATTTGCTCAGTGCTGTTTATACAAGCAGGAAAACAGAGCCTTCTTCGGTCTCTGTAAAGACTGGTTTTGTCTAAAAAAAAGAAAACTATATTAACAATGGGGGTGGAATACAAAATGCACATTACTTTATTGACATGCTAAGTAACACAGACAAGCAAATGAAAATGCTGAAAATATCTTGACAGGTCTGGCAAATACTGTGCATTCTGTTCTGTGTTTGTTTAATGCAATCCCTAGTATCAAAGGGGTTAGAACTGGTATAAAAACATAGCAAATCCCTGCAACCAGTAACATAGTAACAGTCATGAAAAATAAATTTGGCTCTCTCTAATGCCTTTGAACAGATAGACAATTCCTCAGTTTGATAATTTTGCAATTATTATACATCAAGAAAGCTTCCTATTCACATGCTAAAATGCAAATTAATTTAAAAAATTTTTTTGAGTGTGAGTTTGTGATTTATGGACTCAAATCCTGTAGTGAAATTCAGCATCTATTAAGTGTGTTCATTTCAAACTTTTAGAAGTCCAGATATAAAGTTATTTTTATTACTATTATTAATTTTTTCAAATCTGATGTCAATGACTACTTGGAGTCATTTTCACTACTATTATTTTAACTATCTTTGTTGCCTACATTTTCAAGTCATAAATTTGATAATAAGCTTATTTATTTTTGTAGACAACCTCTATGAAAAACCTCTTAGTAAAAACAAACAAAACTGTCTTGTTAAGTGATTCTATCCTTCAAAATTATTTTTATTGTTTAATTTCTAAGGCAAGTTATTATTTTATGTGATTTCAATATAATTATAGCTAGGAACTTTAAAATTTATGCTCTTATTAGTGGTTTCCTGGTGCCACCAGCAGTGGCATGATGATATTGCATACTTAGGCCAGTAGCATTCATGGTCATGGGAGGTATAGCCAAGGTTAGAGGTAAAAATAGTAGTGCAGAACAAATTAGTCAGGGTAACTGAATAATTTGGACATAGTGTTCAGCCTCATCTCAGACTGAGTTCTCCAAAATACAGAGATATGATACCTGTATGGCTACAGGTGATGTAGTCAGTGTAGACAGTGATGTCTTCATTTCTACTTAGGACTCTGAGGTGTTTCACTTCTGATATTCAAAATTGTAATCTCTCTAAATACTTCCTGTGATTTATAATTCACAGACCCTAATGTGAACAGAATGATTCACATATCTAAACTCAAGTAACATGTTGCTACTATAATAAAAAGAATCCTTAAAAGGTACAAAAAATCCAGAGAATATAACAGTCCATATTGAGGATTTTAAAACAAACAAACCAACAAACCAACAAACCAAAAAACAATATAGATTTTGTAAATCAATCAATTTTGTCAGGAAGAGCAATTGCAAAGCATTTTAAAACTCTATTTGCTGAAGTAATCTCGACTGACAGAACCACAACTGATGGCAGTAACGGAGAATCCAATTAAAAAAAAAAAAGTTCAAGTTTTGATAGATCAATCAATTTAATCTGCCAATGGAAGCTCCTAAACTTTATTTCCCGTCACAATGCAGTTGCCTGGATGTTCCTGAGAGGTTCCTATACTATAAGACACAGAAGGTTTGTTGTATAAACTGATCTAGCACGTATAAAAGAAAAGGGTGCTTACAGAAGAAAAGAGTGAAAGGGTCTATAAAACACTGAAAAGAAAGGGAGCAGAAAGAAAAAAAAACCCAATGCATTGAGAAGAAAAGAAGGGATAAGTCCATTTAGGAAAGGGAAGCAAGAAGAGGGGTAGATTAGTTGAAGATAGTAAAGAGCTGAATGAAAGGAGGATATGTTAAAGGATAAAGTTTATCTATTTAGATACAATCAGCAAACCTTTGATTTCTCTAGTCAACATGTAGACATGTGACTGCAGTGTAGACAAAATGAATTATGACTCATTTTAAAGGTTTTTTCTTCTAAGACTAAAAACTATCTGGATAAAATGGGAACACATACTGTTTTCTCTACAATTATGACCATCAATATACAATAATAAAAATATTATCAAACCTATTAATGATTTTTTTTACTATGGGTTTGTTAATTGGTACTAGTACTGCATAAAGTCTTTATGCCTATGTACACACTTTGAGAAATAATAGCTATATGTGTATATTTAATAGGAAAATAAGATGAAAAAAGTAGAAAACAAAATTGGTAAATATGTGAAAAACAAACAAAAAAAAGCATTTACATTTTAGTCAGTTTCTGCATTCAAGAATTGACAAAAGAAATTACATCACAAAAACATTTATTTCATTACTCACATAAAAAACCCCGTGATATTGGGAAAATAATGAATCTGAACCCCTTTTTCCTCTAGAACAGTACAGGGATCAAATTAGCTGATTGGGATAAGTCTATAGTGATTAGACTGCTCCTTCAGCACATGCAGTTCTACACTGGGAGCACTTCCAGTACACAACCTGAGCTAAACCTTTCTGCCATAGAGTTACCAGCATAAAACATCCTAAATTCACACTGCTGGGAATTTATTCAAAGATGTTCTTCTTGCTTTTACAATCAGTGGTGGTTATTTTTTTTCCCCTCTGACTTGTGTTAGAGCGGCGGCCTGTGGTGCTGTTAGTCATACCTGCAAAGCAGTGTAATTTACCACAGGAAAACTAAAGAACCCTTAGCAGGAGCACTGGTCCCTTTACTGCTATCCTGTCATTTTAGCAGCAGGGAATCCTAGTCATTTTTAGCTGACCCCTTAGTTTCACATAAATCACTGTAATAAACATAACTGTTTTGCCCATAGGCACAATCCAAGGCTTAAAATTCTCATGACAATTTATTTAAAAATATAACTCCCTTATGTCAGTGTCGTGTAAGAATATTATAACTTTTTATTAAGAAATAATGGCACAATTAATAGGTTCATTAACCAGAAACAGACACAGCACTGTGACTATAAAACAAATCTAACATTTCTACATTGTTATGACTCAATTACTATCTATCTTTCTGAAAACAACTGTAATGTTGTTTTACTCACAGACGGATGAATGAAATATGTTTTATCTTTAGAACAGAAAAAAGAATATTAAAATAATACAAGGAAATATGCATCCTACTGGCATTAAAAAACCCTGTACAACACCAATGCAGGAAACTTAATGCCAGGAGGGGTTTTTTCCTGGACTCATAGACAGGCAGGATCAGGCCCATGCAGAAAGGTTTTGCTATCCTTCATAGGTTTTTTTTGATGAACAAAGAAAAATATCTCCTGAAAACCAATTTGGGAATCATATAGCATTGCAAAATATTTATTCTAAAAAATAAACTTTATTTCTACATTTTCTATTCTAATTTCTGAACAAGCTAGATTTTTCTCAAACTAGTAAGTAGTCATTTTCTTTGTTCCTGCACATATGTAAACTGTTGAACCATTTACTTTAAGCTAATAGAACTTTTTTTTTTATATTTTAAATTTATTATACTTAAAAAGCTTTTGTAGAAAGATAGGATTCCATTTAAGCAGATACATTACCCTGTGCCTGAAATACATTCCAGTCAGAGTATAATTCAGCAAGTTGATGACAATGCTGGCTCCAAAAGAAAGGAGGAGACCAGATTGGACAAGAATGAGCTAACAGATTGTGCAGCCCAATTCTGTCCCTTTGAGTGTGATATATTGTTTCAAGATGCTAAAACCCCATACTTTCTCAAAGCATATCTGTTGTGCTGGTTTTCCCATTTTCACAGAATCCTCATTATTAGTACTCTCTACTCTTTTCAAAGCACGTCAGACTCAGACCATATGCCACTGAATAATGCTTATCAATTGTGTAAAATGCCCAATAGAAGAAAGATCTGCCAAACAAAAGAATCGTGAAAGTTATGAAGTCTTTTACAAAAATAAATACATATTTCACATCTGCTACAGATGTTAAGTGAAATAAAAACATCTCCTTGTTATAACTAAATGTTAATTTTTATGACACACTTTTGTGTCATAAAACCAACATCTTGTAGAAGGAAGTTGAACTTCTATAACGAGTGAAACACTTAGAAATCATTCTTGGGTACCCTCCTGATCTTTAAAGGGAGAAAAAATAATCATCTTACAAAATTATTTTTGATGAAAAGTTGGCTTATACTTCAGAACTATCCCACACAGAACAAGATGCCTAAAACAACTCAAATAAGAACATTTTCAAATGTGGTTTAAACAGTTGAGATATATTATTAAATCATATTTAACAATACATAATAAAACATTAAAGTATAATAATATATTAAAACATTTAACACTAGAAGACACATTTAAACGACAGCAATATACCTGTTCATGACACAGACCAGATTCTTCTATTCCTGTTTTATAGCACAACATTATCTCAAAATATTAACATGGATATAATAGGTTCTTTGATTTAAAGGTTAGAGAAGGAAAAGTCATCTTTTGTCTTTCCAAGAATTCTTGGGATTTTTTTGTTGGTTTTGGGGTTTTTTGTTTGTTTTTGTTTACAATGCAAACCAGAACCAGAACCAGAATTGGTAAAATTTCATCCCCTTTCACGTATATGTCTATGTGTATTTCCACATAATGTACAAACACATACAAACTAATCCATAATTAGTGCACAGATGTTTATACACTCACATGTCTAAAATGGCAAAATCAGGATGGGTCTGATTCGTTCTTTTGCAGTCAATGAATGTCCTTCATTCAAGGGCCCTTGAATTTGGTGGAAGCAAACTATTGCCTGATATGGATGCTATTGAATATTACTGTAGGTATGTTTGTGCTAAAGGATCTTAGTTATTTCTAGAGGTTTCATAAAGAACAGTCTTAACAAGATGCAGATGGCAAAATGATGCACAAAGCAGAATGCAAAAACCATTGTGGTTAAAATTAAAACTATGTACACTGGTACATGTCTTCTCCCTCCTTGCACTGTAAACATAGAAAAAAATAAATAAATCCAAGTATCTGGACAGGGAATAAATTTTTAAAGAAACCCCACCAAACAAATAAGAAAACACCCTGCTTGTCTGCTGGTGAGTACTGCATTCTAACTTCAAACAATAAACCATAAATACTACTTTTGTTTTAGGTTAAAAACAAAAAAGCTGTAAAAACATTAGAGAAAAATAAATAAACTGAAGACTTGATTCTAATAAATTAAGTTGTAAAAAGATTGCAACATTTTCTGCCACCACAGATGTAGATGCAATTTCTGACAGAGAAGGACTTTTTCCTCTTTAATCAGCTCCTAATGTAGAACAGTATAACTGATCTTACCCAAGCTGACCATCAGAAACTGGTGGCACTGTCTGTTTCCAAAAGGATAATCTGAGCTATCGTCCTTTTTAACAAGATAAGTAATGGGTCACAAGCTTGAACATGACAGTCCTGGCTGACAAGACCAAATTAGAATTTTAGCTAGGAAGTGTGTATTTTAAAATCCTCTAATGGTTATACAAAAAACCCAGGGTAAGCATAACATTTTTTTTCCCCATGGGCATGCTGAATTCAAAGAACAAGAAAAAGTAATGAAGAACCACTCTATTTACAGATGCAGTCTCCACTTTGAGATGTACTGTCCATTCACATTTCTGTCATGATGCACCTGTGCCTCAAAAGTATAACCAGGACAATCTTTACAGAGTGATAGCTAATGAAGAGTCCTTGCTATTACAGCAGATGTCAAGGAAGACAGCTTCTGCTGCTGCTTCTTCACTCTTCGGTGAAAAATAAACTCAGTCTTGGGATATATTGTAAGGGAGATAAAGAGCTCATTTTGGAATGTGTATGGACAATGCACCTTACAGAACAATTAAAAAACATCTCTAAGGCTCTAAAGGTAACTACTCTTTCTTTTCCTAGAGACTGCCCACTCATACCCTGGGCAAACTGTAGCAGTCTTGCTTAAATCCTGAAGAATATCTGCAAGTGTAATTGGAAAATGTAGGGGAGAGCTTTAAAGCATCAGCTACAAATCCTGGTAAGTAGGGTATTTCAAACATCATTGGAGGCTTCCTTGGTCAGACAAAAGTACATGTAATACATGAGGTCTTTGAGCAGCCATTTCTTCATGAAAAGCATGCACGTAGTCTGAAACTTAGTTGGATAGAATCTATTAAGCAAATTTAACTATTGTAGTGCAGCAACAGGTCCAGCAGACCTGCAAAATGGAGCATTATTAGAAACAGCAATTTTCATTAAGTACTGAGCAGTTTTATGAAGACTGATTGCTGTCTCAACTTTCTGCATACCTTTTAGCTTTCTGAATACTGTAATGGGTATGAGCCAAAACCTGCACATGAGACACGAAATTCAAGAAAAGTGTCCAGGAAGAACCATTCCCAAAACCTAATGGAGCTGCCTATAACATATATATTTTTCAGTAGATGCATGTATAAGAAAATTCCTTCTTGACTAAATTCAGTTGCACCTGTCAGATAATGACTCCTTTGAGGGAAAGATCATCTTGTATGATTCCTCCATGATACAGGCATGCTGTTATCTACGTTGGTGGCAACAGTTGAAGGGTTGTTTCTATATGTCACACATATAGATACAAATATGTATTCCAGAAGGCTGATGCAAGTTCATGTCGTTTGAAATACTGATTGATATATTGCCTGAATTTGATATTTGGAGCTGGGTGGCAAAAACGGAGGTAGATTTGCCTGTTACCTGAGAGCACTGTGAAAAGCAGCCTGGAAGTTTGTGAACAGAATCCTTCATCACAAGCTTCAAACAAGAGCCTGGTTTACCACCACAGGGAGAATCTCTACAGGGAAGATGAGGGAAGCTAACATGATGGCATAGCTGACAAAAAAAGACCCAGTATTGCTAACAACAACATTAACAAAGACCCAGTACTGGTCTCTGCTGTATTCCAATCTCTTCCCCACAAGGCCTGAATCTCTCTGATATCATCACAAAGAGTAACAAAGAAAAAACACTTTTAATGTCTCTACCTCAACATCAGCCCTTTAGAAGCTATTATGGATGGCACTGTTTTACAACACTTCAAGAAGCCTTATGAAATCCACCCACTGGGAAGCTAACATAAACAGATGAGCTTAGCCATCATGTAGCAAACTCAATTGCACCATTAAACAAAACTTACTTACAAGTTCTCAAAGGAATCTTATGTCAGCCAAAATTAATATTATACAAATAAGGCCGACAGAAGCAAAATACCATGGTCTCCTGTACAGCTTGCTAACTTTGTACACACCCATGAAAAATCTCATATATCTCAAAATACTTCACAGTTAAGAATTACAACTATTTTAAAGTAATTTGTCTGTAAGTCCCCCTAAAGGAACAGTGGTTGGCAAAAAAAACAAATATGAAAAACTGTCAGGAAAAAAAAAATTGTTTTTTAAAAGGCAACAACAATTTAATTCTTCTAACTGGTCCACTTTAATCCCATATGGAATTGAGAAACACTTGAAATTTTGGACAAGGGTTCAAGACATAGAATACCTAGTATAAAGTATTTGCTAGTACTACTTTTCAAACTTGAAAACATTAATGCGTTCTGGGGAGAATTCACCTAGTCTAAGCCTGCCCTTAATATTACTTGAGATAAATATTTTTAAATTAAGACCCCCCTAAACTATGATTAGGGTTTATTATTATTAGGTTGTTATTATGAAAAAATTAGGCAGGATATACACTATGTATGCAGCACTACTAGAGCTTTGTCCTTTGCTTCAATGTCAAATGAAACTCTGGTTAATCATGCTCATTTAAAACACAAAACTACAAACTAGTCCCATAATTACCCAAAGAAATGTCCACTTGAAATTGTGGGTACTTCAAACAGAATTGTGTTCTGCATAATAGTGGTAAGATATAACAACTTAGAACTTAATCCTCAGTCTTTTACATTTACGTAATCAGAACTGAGTAACTTGGTAGGTATCTCATGCTCCAAACATTCAGCTTATTAATTCAAATACAAATCATATGCAAATGTTATTAAACTAATAAATGCAAAGTCTGCTTGTCCTTGTTGGCTCCTATTTCAAAACCTTCCGAGGCTTATTCTGAAACATGAAATTCAAAGACTCCTAATAGAAAACCCTTTTCCAGCAAGTGAAGAAGCTTCAGTTTCAGTTCTTTTTGGAATAGCAGTGGCTCCCAGGACATGGGGAAACTATTCATATTAATGCAAGTCCTTTAGGGCAAGATGCCCAGTGCATGTTCTAATTGTAGGTGAGATTACTACAGTCAACCAGCACAAGGTACTAGAGTACTCTACTAAGTAATAGTAACTTGGATATGACATGTTTCTATTAAGTTCAGGAAAACATTGAATAGAGATTATACAGCTAGAAAAGCACCATCAAGTTAAGATACGCTTTAGAAGTAGTAGTTTATCAGCCAAGACAGCCATTTTCTATTTTAAAATCCATCCAAAACAGGAAGATTAAAGATGTTATGCTTTATCTCTGAAAAATCACATTTTATTTTTTGGCAAAGAGCAAACAAACACAAACAATATAATGTAGAAATCTATACTTTTTCACATATAATATTTACAATTGTATAACCATTGATAAAACTGTTTAAATATAAATATTCATACAGTATTCAAATTGGATTTTATATTTATGATTCCTGCATTTTGCTGTGTTTTGGCTAAATTATCACAGAAATTCCAAGTAGAAGACTTGCAACAATTAGAAAAAGCTAGTTTCCAAAATCTAGAAAATCTGACTATCAACCAAAAAAACCTGTTTTGCAGCAATGATACACTATAATCAGGACCATTAGTGCAGAAGGAAATAAATAATACTGTATTCAGAGCAGGTGCCGAACTGAGTGAATTAAATATAATCTGGTATACAGTTTGAAGAATGCAGATAAAAGAGAATATTGAATACTTGTTTGTTATTTAGCCATCATTCGTGTTTTGAAGTAAACAAAAGAAGATTAAAAAAAAAATAGAAGAAAATATAAAGATTATATTGCTTGAAAAAGAATAAAAAAAAGCCTTTGCTCTAGCACTGTTTAACATCTAAGTGTTTGACTTTGCAATTTTTATGTTCTTAAAACAAAGATATTGGCAGAAGCTTTCATTACTTTTTTATATAATTGATTTATTTCATTGATATGCAAGACTGAACCATTGCTAAATGATTGGTTCTGCAGTATATCTATCTATCTATGAATATAGATGGATGCATGTATATACATAGGTACATATAATCACAGAGATATATATACATATATATACACATAATGCATCTCATGAGAAGGATGATTTTTCTCCTAAAACACTGAAAGAGATTTGGTTTAGATTTCAGCTCAACATCTATATGTCACAGATGTCCAGCTGTAAACTTTAGAGAGCACTACCCCTCTTTCTTTTAGTCTTTGTCTTATCTTGGTATCAAAGACTAGCACCATGTGATATATGTTGTCTGGGACCATGGAACTAGCATTAATAAGAGATATGCAGGAAAAAACAAAGATAAAAGAGTTTGTGTTCTGAAGTTCAGCTCTCACACAGACGCTTCTATAGCCTTAATGCTGACACTACTTTTAATACATAAGGAAATTTAGCATATGCACAACTCTTTCAAGACCTACCCTCAAACGGCTCTTTTGTTTTAGATGATTTTTTTTTTCAAACAAACATTAATAAAATAGAAGCAAAGCACAAATAAGGAAGGTGAAATGATTCTACCTCTCTTTCATCCATCTTCAGCCATTGTTTGGGATCATCCTCTGTGGCTAGGAAAGCTATGAGATCTAAGGCAGTAAGCCTTGTCTGACGTCTGGATGACACAAAAATAAGAACAGGCTTGGCTGGAGAATGACTCCGAATTGCTGTTGAGCAAAACAGAATTTGAGAATTAGAGCCTTTAATGACAAAAATTAGAGTTCTCTTTGTGATCCCATGACAGCTGATAGGCCACTCTGCAGATGACATACAGCTTGTCTACTGAGTCTCTATTCTGCTGGATGGATAATGGATACAATTGAGGTGAGAATACACCACCTCTGAACCAAAGACCACAAAACTACGCTTAGCTGAGTCTCAGTCGATTTCCCCTGCTACTTCAGTGATCACTGCAAGCTAATTAAGAGAACCAGTTATGAAAAAAACCCGACAAAACACCACAAAACCTAGACGAGCTTTCTAGACTTCAAGCTTGTGAAATTCTCTATCTCAGCCTAATGAGTATGTTAATGTTTTTTCTACACTATTGTTTCAGACTAAGTGCCATGAAGGTCTAAAATTTGCTTTCTGTCTGACCCAAAGCTCAAACTGCATCAACTCATGTCAGCCTATGAGGGATCACTTCAATCTACCAATATCAGAAAAGGTAAAAAAAGTAGAAAGTGACTTTTCCATAGCTGCTGTGAAAGTGGGCATTACAGTGCAAGAGAACTTTGTTTCTGTGTTTACTAATTAGTCTGATATATTTAAATTATGATATATTAAATTATGAGATATTTAAACCAGTTATGTTTTAGGACTTTTTTAAAAAGCATTTTCTTACTCAGCCAATCTTTGAAAAGTTTCAGCTTGCAGGGAAATTTTTATGGTCTCAGGAATAAGTATTGCCATGAAAATGCTAAAATAACCTTGACTGTATCATGTCAAACAAGTGGGGAACAGAGTGTGCAATAAATCATATTTATAGAGATTTTCTAACTTCAACAAGCACTAGAAGTATAAACAGGTGTACCTAGAATTTCAAACACTCTCTCTAAACCACTTATAAATCTGTTTGTGTGTTTTCTCATGTAATTCTCATTCAAGCAATTAAATTTATGTATTGTTAATTTCTGAAAAATATTTCATACTGCCCACCAGCACATATTATTCCCCAGTTCATGAATACTGCCCAGCATGTGCTCCTGCATATACACACGCAATGCAGTTGTGAAATTATTGAAATAGGATAATTCATGTGCATTTATATCTTACAACTATATATGCCAATATATCTATATATTTTAAAAGCCCAACATCTAATGGATTTTTGTTGCTTCAGGAACAGGTGTGGCAGCATAGCCCAAGACAGATTTATTGTTCATTAGTGTTTTTGTACAATGCTCTTGTGGAGGTGTAAATAATCCGAGCTGTCAAGATTGGTCTCTAGTCCACAATCAATACTTTGCTTCTGTCATAAGGCTAATTAAAGCAGCTAAAAAGTCCCCTCACAAATGTCACCTCACAATCAACAGCAGTTCAGATTACAAAATTTATTTTGGAGGTTATTTTTAATTGATATAATAAATATTCCTTATGTAACCAAAAAAAACATGTTCAAATAAAATACAAGGGAGTTTTTCTTAAGTCTATACTGCCTGCCAGCTTGGTTAAGAATAAAAAATTGGAAACAGAAGCAAATCTGGATGCACTACAAATTTTGAATTTTATGGTTATTGCTTTGAAACTAGAATTATAGGAGGTTAGCCTGACTTGCAACTTCTGTTCACAATTTTTTAATGCTTACATGCAGTGGTCCATATGAAAATACCTCAGCAGATTAATAATATGAATGGTTTTATTGCTTTCTAAATTTCAAATATTTTTACACAAATATTTCTTTCTGGTGTCAAACACTAAGAGAAAACACATTTTATTTCCCCTTCGCTAACACTAATTTTATTCTTCTGTTCTAAATACATTACATTCCTCTGTTACATGTTGCATTTGCAGCACACTTTATGTTTCAGACAAATAGCTCTGGGCCATTAGCAGAGCAGATTCCCCCAACACACGCCAAGAGTACATACAGTAACACATGTTGCAAATGTGCTGCAAATGAACTGTGCAAAGCCCCTTTTTCTTTTACAGAAAGAAAGAAAAGGTCTAGGAGCTTGCTGCTTACCCTGAAAAGCAGGTTTGTTCATGCTGGCCATGCGAGGACAGTAATGCTGGCCAGGGAAGCCCTGAATGTGCACCTCCAGAGGAACTGGGCGCACTGACGGTCGGAAGTTGAACAGACCCATCTACAAGAGAACATTTTTTTCAAGTTTAACCTTGAATTATCCTATCAATTGCTATTTTGTTTTTCTGCAGGACAAATACATATCCATTTTCTAAAACTTTTTTCATACCTGATTAATGTTTAGCCAGTCAGCAAGGTCTCTGGCATTTGCTAAAGCAGTGGATAAACCAACTACTCTTACAGGCTTCTCTGTGTGAGATGAGATAAAGTTTGTTCGAGACACAATGACTTCCAATACTGGGCCTCTCTCATCCCCTAGTAAATGAAAAGTCAATCAAAAAACAGAGAAAAAGAAAAGGTTCAGATATCAAAAAGTATATTCACATCATAAGTAACAGCACACTCCCTTGGCAATCATTTAGCAATGATTCTGATCAAAAGCAGCGAAACATGCTCACCTAGAAGATGGATCTCATCTATGATAAGAATGGCGACCTTCTGAACATAGCTTCTGTTCTGCCAGCTTCTGCTGACACCATCCCACTTCTCTGGGGTAGTAACAATCAGGTCAGCTTGGGCAATAGCTCTCATATCAGGAGTCACATCTCCTGTCAACTCTACAACCCTGTAATCAAGGACAGTGGCTTGGCTTTACAAAGCTTTAAAACATCTTGATGTTCAAATATTTACTCCTTAACTTAAATTCTTAAAAGAGGGAAGAAGCAAAATTAAGCAAAGTAATTTTGCATCTTGTCAAATATCTTTAACAGGATTTTCAAAATTGTTTTAAGTAAATAAACCTGTCTCTTTGTTTTCTTAGTAAATACCATATAAATACCAAATACCATTCCTTAGCAAAACCATATAAAAAGAAGAGGACAAATATGAGTCCCAACCAACGGTTAGTTGTTCAAAATGAAGATAACATAATACTGATATGATGTTATGTAAATCATAACATCCTATCATAGACAGGATGAAAGCTTTGATGGAGGCTACCAAGTTGCTGCCTGTTGCTCTGCACAGATCTCTGGTTTGAATATTGAGGCTAAACCTCAGTGTGTATTGCATTTTCTGGTGAAGGTCCATTAAGGTGCAGAAATTAGCCTGAGATTACTTTTTTAAGAAGATTAGAAGAGTTTTTCCAATTGTTTGCAGCATTTGTGTTGAGCCATCATTTTAGATGGATCCATTAGAATGGGTTTTTGACATTTCAATGACACATTCTACATCCAGTTGAACCAGTGGAATCTAAATCTAATAAAAATTCCTCAAAGTAATCTGTATCTTCTGTTCAAAATGTCAGACACAAGTAATTGCAAATTTCAAAAAAGAAATATTACTATAAAATATATTATCTCATCGCTGTGATAACAACAGGAATATTCCTGGTAATTTCATGTACACAGAACAGCATCTATTTCTCTTGTGGCATGCTTTGAACTTAACTTAGGAAAAAGGCTATATTTAGAAAAGGTGAAGGACCTAAATAATGCATCCTATGCATAAAAATTTTAATTCATGAAACTATAATTTTGGAAAGTATCAACATGACTGATATACCTTATAGATCATAAACTAATGGCTGAACTCCAACACATGTGATGATCAGCAGGAATTAATGTTACCAAGGAATAAAATTATATTAATTTATATATGAAGGACATAGTATGACTATTATTATACAGTTCATGCAAGTCCTGTATGCTCCTTGCAGCTGAGGTTTCTAACGAGAGCTTATTTTGACTTATATTTTCAATTTCCAAGGATATTGCGGACTGAAATCTGAGCTTGATATTTTTTATACTGGCAAGCAATGAGAACAAAAATAGTTGGGTATCAAAGTGTATCCCTTTCTTAGGTTTGATTTTGATCTATCACTTTTGATCTATCATTTTTGATCTTAGTTTTGATCTATCACTACAGTGACTATTGATAGAACTTTTTAAGTACTAGAAATCTGAAGGACAGTATAAAACCAAAACCCTTTTTGAAATACTCATAAGTATTTTGAGATTTTATTCATACTTAATGAGCTGTTCTTTTGCTCCTCAATTCTCTGATTAGGAAAGGAGAAACATACTTTTTACCAAGCTTTTCTTCAATCCTAACTTTCCAGTCCTCAATCCTCTCACGGACGAGTGCTTTTAAGGGTGCAATATACACTGCCTGCAAAAGAAGAGGCACAAAACCAGAAGTTAAACAAGAAACCTTTATTAAAGTGTACCTATAACACACAGTATTTGTGAGATTTGAACATACTCATAATATATAAAATAAGGTCTGAGTCCCTTAAATGACCTACAGCAGGATTATATTTAAAACAGACATAATGCTTGAAAATATTGTTTTGTTTCCTGAACAATTAATAAGCAAATAAATTCAGGTAAAGAATAATTTCTTGAAATTGTAGTATTTAACACACCTTTTAAAATCAAAACCCACTTATGTAAATAATGGGATTTTTTTCCATGACTATAAAATCTGCACGTTAACATTCTGCAATAGAAAGAATCTGAATTTCTAGAAAGCAATATCTTACCTGATTTCTAGTTATGTCATTAAATTATTGAAACATGACCAATTAAATAAAAAAGCTGATTTATTTTAAGCAAAATGTCACAATATTTTTCTCAAAGAAGCCTGCAGAGCAGAGCAGAGCAGAGGGGAATATGCTCACATGCACAAATGATGTTTACTTACAGATTTATGGTTAAAAATTCTAAAGCTTTTGAACATGAAGAAACTGCTACATGAAGAATTCACATACATTCTTTAAAATATATAGCCAGGCTTTCAGCTTTATTAAAACCTAAAAGATACATTCCTTTGAGAACTGGCTATTTTGTGTGTCTCACAGGTAAGTTGAAAGTGTATGACTTATTTATCTCACTTGGACCAGCAAATTACATGAAGATATTTAAATTCAAAGATGATTAAGGAATTTATGGACGTAATTTTTGTTAATAGAAAGGTTACACTTTTTTAATATCTCCCAGTCAGATACAAATATACTTTCAAAAGACTTTAAAGCTAAAATGTGGTTAACTAAGACAATATGGCTAAGTCAAGAAGCAGATACATATTCACTTTGAAAACAAAACTCCAAAAGGTGAGTTCTTCAACTTTTAGGCAATTTAAAACACGGTGGGGAACAGAGAATTGGCTTATAGTAATTAACTGCAACTTATTTGTTTATATAATAGAGAGACTGGGCTACTTGTATTCACATGGAAGGGAACTAATAGCTATAAAACAGTACCACTGCTAGTAGAAGGAGATTAAACCAGGAAATGCAGTTAAGTAAGGATGCAAAGGAAATCCAGTACAACTGCTTGTCATGATTGTAGATTCAACTCTAGTTGTCAACTGATTAAAATAAATAGTTGAACTAAAAGCACAATGTACCTAATGCAGTACCATTTTGTATGCACACACATACAAATTGGAGAAAGTAAAATTCAGTTTCCCATAGTTTTCTTCTACACTTTTTTATTGCTGGAAAAACACTCATAACAAAATGATTCTAGTAAACCTATTTTACAAACCTTTGATGTGGGATACTTGTTAAATACTCTAAAGATGGCTAATTCAGCTGCAACAGTTTTTCCAGAACCTGTAGGCGCTCCAAGAAGAACATTGCAGTCAGTGTGATAAAGAGTATGAAATATCTGTGTCTGGATGGGGTTGAAGTGTGTGAATTTGTACAGGACTTCATATTCAGGATGTCCCAAGGCTGTGATAGGCAAAGGCTGAAGATCCAGAAGCTCTAAAACCACAAAATAATTGTAAGTGGATGACAAGAGATGCCATGACATGACACAGCTTGTTATGAAGATAAATATACTAACCAGTAATTTAGTGGAAAACAACTTACAGTGAAAAATGTTTTACTTAGTATCTCATATGACAGAGAGTACACATTTGGGTAATCGTTCACTTTGATGAAGAAAAATGAAAAGTTGTTTTTATAGCTCTGAAATCTTTCTGCAAGTAATTTTTTAAGTACTCTGATAGCTGTGAATCAGTTATTTGCATATATTAATCTTTTTCTTATAGCTGTTTTCTTTTTACCCACTTGTAGTAAGTTCTAAACTCACTGTGTTAGATCATATGTATGTCCAGCTTCTTATGATAACAGAATGTGGAGTATTTAAAGTTCAAGGGAAAAAATATCTATTTAAGAAGGAAGGATTCTTTGGAGTTTCCAAGTTGATGGAGTAATACAAATCATATGAGTACAGCTAAATTTTGCATCTAATCCTTTACATATATAATTAAAGACATAATCTTAATAAGTAAACAAACAGCTTTTCAATATATAATTCTCAATATATCTTGAGGGCATCTGCTATCCAAATAATTAGAGATTGTGGAATTTGGAAGATGATATATATAACCAGATTGGATTTGGAATCCTACCAAATTAAGGAGACTGCAGTGATTCTGCTATGCAGATGCTTGCTTTGAAGTTTGGGTTGGGTTTTTTTTTTGTGGCTGGAGGTCCCCTTGTCTTTTCAGGGTGCTTCACATTAAGGTATGATATGGGAGTCATAAAATCTACTGAGGCAAAGATGCCTAATATTCTTCACATGCTTTTCACTGATACCTTATGGCTGTTTTATCATTCCCACTGAAACAGTGATTTCTTGGGTTCTGTTGAGGAGAAAGAAGGGTTTTTTTGCCTAGCAGAGCCTCTACGTACTTCATTGTTGAGTGGGAACCAGATGGGAATTGAAATCAATTACCATAAATCCTAGAGGCTCCATAACTGGTGATGTGTAAATATCTTTCTGTTTCTTCTGAATAGTAGTCAGTGATCAGTCAATTAGATAAAAAGGTTACACATGCTTTTCCAGACAGTGTAGGTACAGTATAACAATAGCTAAACACTTCACAAACACATGTGAATTTATGCATGCCAAAGGACAACACCGTATGAGAACTGTGCATTTCTGAAGGCACTCACTTAGCAGGCTGCTAGATGAGCCAAATGTAATTACAGTGGAAAGGTTTTACAATGACATCAGGCCAAATGAATGTATAAAGCAATTTATATATCCAGAAAAAAAAGAAGCAAAACACAAACATATGCTTCTGTGCCAAGTGTTAAAAAAGGAGGGGGAGGGGAAGGCCACAACTTGATGAGAGGAAATGTGATGTTCAGTGCTGTAACAGTACTTGGTATGAAAAGTGTATCTCAGCAAAAATAGTAAAATGTTTCATATTTTCAAAATTTTAGCAGTTTGTTCTTTGCTGAATGCCATTCATAAGACAGTCTAAGATTATTTGTAACTAGTCCAGAAGAAAATTAATGCTTGCAGGCACTAAGCTAAGACATACCGTAACACAGAGATTTGCTTAGTTTTATATGACAGGTTCAGTTTTCTTATGGTTTATAGAGAACCTGGAGTAACTCAAAGGCTGGTATTATATTGAGATGAAATGAAAATTCCTGCATTTTGTTCAGGAATTGAAAAGGTTAGAGAGCTGGAGAAGAAATATCACGAAGTGAAATTCCATAAACTTTTCTACAATGAAGAAGAAGTAAGAGCTTCATTGCACTACCATAAAAAAACCCAATATGAGCAATATCAATTAAAGCAAAATGATCAAATTTGAAGTTACCTGTGTGGGGTGGATGTCTCTCTGGAAGAATCAAATGCTGAAAGTTTATGATACATACAGCCTCTGCTCCTAACCATCTGTCAGACACAGCTCGAATGTAATATTGAGAAGGAAGAGGTTCAAAAATTGGGATTGTGAACACCAGCAGCTGAGGTTCTTTAGTAATGACCTAGTACAAATATGTAGAGAATAATTACTGCACAGAAAAATCAGTAACTTGAAAAACCATAGTTTGTCTCACTCTCACAAGCATTGCTAACACAAAACAATAAAGTATGTGTGCAAATGTTTACATCTTTATAAAATATTTTACTTCCTGGAATGAATTTTGTTTCTGTAGTCTTCAAAAGATAAAAATAAGGCTGGCTCTTTGTCTTGTTCTTAAACAGACAAACCCATTACAGTCTTTCTTTATCATCTGAAAATAACTATCCCAGCAAATGAGGAAGAGAAAAAGGGACATTTGAGCTTAGAAAAAAATTGTTGTGGAAGTCCAAGCTGACCAAGTCTATCTGAATTTGAAAGCTGTACTGCTGATTTGAAAATCTGCTTGACTGTTTAACCTGACAAATCTGCATCTCACTGACTGTGTTTCTGTCTTGCTATGAGATTCTGAATGAAGTCCATTACCTGTTTCTTTTGAATGATGAAGTACTCTGAATGATAAATGTGATCATTAGTAGGGTCTTCTACCCAAATCCACCAGGGCTCTCCAACACTGCCATGTACCTTTATGAGTAGAAAAGATTGTTTTGTTTTAGTTGTAACAAGATTCTCTAGGTTTGCTGAAAAAAGTAGATGTATTTCTGAATGACATAGGCTCCTAAAGGAATACAGAAATACAGAAATCAGAAGTAACAGAAAAATGACGTTTTGAATTAGATCAGTCTGCTTGAAGATTATGCATCAATAAGGGTTTGCTTAAGGTCCATATAATATAAATGAACATGATACAAATGCAACTGAAGGTACTGCCTCAGCTGTTTATAGACTGAACCCCCAGGGTTCCCTCCAGGCTCCTAGGAAAGAACACCTTCTCTTCATTCCTCCCTGTACTTCTGCCTTTGGGCTCTGTATAGAGGATTGTCATTTGCAATTGTCTGCTCATTTTTTAGTCAAAACATTCTCTCAGGAAAAACTGGACACTGAATTGTGACATTCCTCTTCTGTCTCTCATCCCCTCTCCTCTAGAAAGATACAGTAAGTACATTCAGAAGGCTGTAGATGTAGCCATTGATACAGGTGAAGTGAGAAGAACATAACTAGAGCGGTCACTTAATGATTTCCCTGCCATCTGGAAACAGCTCT
This sequence comes from Monarcha castaneiventris obscurior, assembly GCA_026261815.1. Classification (NCBI taxonomy): domain Eukaryota; kingdom Metazoa; phylum Chordata; class Aves; order Passeriformes; family Monarchidae; genus Monarcha; species Monarcha castaneiventris. The sequence goes on from JAMPIT010000327.1 coordinate 3,413,864, forward strand.
TTTTAAACCTAGATTTTTGTTTGCTTTGTTGTGTACCTTACTTTGCAATGCCAGCAGTGCTAGAAATCATAGCTAGGTGTGATGCTAAATTAAGATTTTTTGTTTCTTTTTCAAATAAATAACATTTGCCAATGTACAAACATTTTACTTAAATATCTAGGAAAGTAAGAAAAATGCATAGTAAAGGAGTATGGAAGACATACTATTAATTGAATGTAGATTTCTGGTGTTTCTGATGAGGACTGTGATAAGTTGCAAAACCTGGAGATGAAAAAAAAGTTGGAATTTTTCCTAAACTTAATAGGAAAAAAGACAAAGTGCATAGTTGCTTCTAATGGCAATTTTAATGCTCCAGGAATCTGGTATTGATTCACACAGCACAAATTATTTTCAGCATAATTCATTACTGCGTCTGTCGGAAAACAGTCTGTACTGGTTTGTGAAGACAAAACTATGTACAAAGAATAAAACCAAGGTGCTTTTCTTTCTTTTTCACCACAGTTGCACAATAGACAAATAGATGGAGAGTCATTAATTTTTATTACATTTGAATTTCACTTGCAGCTTCATTGGGAACTGAAGCAGTGCAACTGAAATGACACACAGGTGACATTTTGAAAAATTTCATCAGTGTTTAGGAGCTTTTAAGAGAATTAAGGAAGGCAATTAAGTTAAAAGCTCAGAAATTTTATTATTAACTGTAATAGCAACCTAATTTTGGAAAGTCCCACAAAAAAACTGCATGGGGTAAGCAGGACAATCTGGCAACAGGAAACGCAACATTTTCCCCAGTAATGATTCTCAAGAACTCTGGGGAGCTCTGAAGAACTGGCACATACCTGTATTTTGGGCAACTGTCACCCTAAAACTATATGTCTGATATATGATTCAGCTAATTATTACTACTTGCATTATTCTGCATTTCTGCTGGACTCCTCCTGGATGCATTAAGGCTTAATTGCTCTGTCTGTGTATGTTTATAGTCCTTTGCTTCTAACAATAGAATAAAAATTTGGGATTTGGCTCACATGATTTTACCGAACTAAAGGGCTCCCTGCACTGAAAACTAGAGATCAAGTTGATGTCAAATCTCACGACTACAAAAACATACCTTCTTTCTCTTGTAATGTCAAGTGCAAAGTTTGTGATGAGATCATTATATAATTAATTATCCAGGTAAAGAAACAATCTTAAAACCATGAAATGTTAGTCAAGCAGGATATTTCAGCTAAGCATGGTATTTAAAGTTTTCATAACTGGTTTTATTTAATTACTGCAATTCTTCAGATGGAAATTTTTAGCAACCAACTTTTGTACCAATTACAGCTAAAACCTTAAGTTTCTGAGAAGCTTGCTAAAATAATGTGATGATGGAGAAGCAGTTTCAGAGTGTCTATGCTTGAATTTGAGACAGTTATTCATTTTCAGAGACCATTAAAATTTAACAGCTTTAGTTATTTACTGTGATAGAAGTTTCATTTACTGAAGAAACAGGAAAATCAACACCACATTACAGAAATTAAAAAAACCAAAACTTTTTCAAGTTTTTATGATTACCACTGAACAAATTCACACAAAAACAGCTCCATAAACTTAATTGATAAAACAATCATAATGTTTCCAAAGCAACCATCAAAAAAACTGTGTAAAGGGGTCATGGCAGAAAATAGATTTTTGACAAAATTTTGCTCTAAATTTAGAAGTTTAGAATCAAAACAACAGTGTAATTTTGTATGGACCCCTTTTCAACTTGTAAAGATCTAGAACCTAGATCTTGTAGAAAAACCTAACAATGGATTGAGAAATTATATTAAGATAAAAGTTTAATATGAAGAACATTAATTTTTTTTTATCTTTAACAGATTATAGGTAAAGTGGATGAAAGACTGAACAATAAAAACTTGTTTCAATCCTAAAGGTAATGCTTCTTTTTCCTTCTGAAGTATTGCACATAAATAAGGCAGAAAAAAATATTTCATGTTATAATTCTTGTTAGGAATCCATTCAAATATTTCTTCAATAAATCTAGGTGACAAGCAAAATCAAACTTTCTGTATTTTGATTGCTAATCTCCCATTTATACAGTAACTTGGTGAAACTTCCACAAGAAAATAAAGCACCTTTCGGCAGGGAAAATAAAATCTAAAGTAATTTAAATGTTTGTGGAATAAAACTCTCATTTACTTATGATTAAGGTAAACTTGTAATCTAAGGGATTTCAAAATTAATTTTAAATAAAAGAACAGATACTTAAGATCCACATTTCAGAATAAGTTATCTTAAGCGTAAATCTCATAAGCGTAAAAGACGAAAATTATGTTTGCCCATTGAGGTATCTTTTTTTCCTGTAGAAAGTTTCAGAAGTAACAGCAACAATACAATGCCCCCATGTGGACATTTCTATTTCATTTAAGTTTATCTTAAATGTATTTCTAATGAACAGATTCTGAATCACAGGATGTGGGTACAGATAAATGTGCAACTGGTATAACTCCTTTCATATAAATTTGCACCATAAAATACAAATGAACATAATTGCAAACTTATCTCAGTTTTTTTGTTCAGACAAGTCCCAACAGATAAAAGGCACTGATATTGTGAATGTATATTTGTGAAGCCAGGAGGAACAGCTGAACCTGGCATACATTAACTGCATTTCAAGGCTTTTCTGTGTCTGACATTCACTCATAGTTCAGAGAGCCATTCATGTCTTCCTTTTTCTTGCTTCTCCTTACTGGGCACATAACTCTAATCTGTGTGTGACTACTGTAAATATTCAGTATTAAGCATTTGCCTCAATGTGTTATATACAGCCCAATGTTATAAGGATTAACAGAAATAAAAAAGATGATCTTTGCCTGCTTTCTTCAACAGAAGTCATAAAGGTCATTCCATTCCTATCATCAAAGTTGCTTTTTAGCTAAAATAAATGCTTTTTCTCTTATCCAAACTGCTATGGACTCCCAGTGATCATCTCCTTTACTGAAGCTAAGCCAATGCTTCTCGTCTTGCCTCCTCCTCCCTCTTTTTTTACCTGGTCATTCCATGTGAAGTCAGGAGCGATGTTCAGCCGAACTCGGAGCACTGTGCGGGTGATTGGCTGGATCGTGGCTTCCATTATGATGGAGGGTATTTGATGGACACACTGTTTTACCTTTAACCCGATTTTCACATGATGCAGCATATGACCTGCCAAGAAAACATCAGGTGTAAGGAATTTGCATTTCCAGGAAAAAGCATACAACTCTGACTTTCAAATAAGCTTTTAGAGAGAAGTATTATTGCTTGCTTGTTTTGCTCTTGGGTGAGTAAATGTCTGACTCTCTTGACCTGGCATGTCTGAATATTTTGTAATACTTAACTTGAATTAGCAAGTTAGAGCCTTGAAAAATCAGTATTAACCCCCCTGTTGGTTATAACTAAGGGGTTAAAATAACTGTTAAGAATTCACTCTGAAAACATTATGTCAAGCTAGTTCACTCTCCTTCACTGACTTTTTGACCAGGCTCTTACCAAGCCATACAGTTCTTTTTCAGAGCACAAATACCAACTTTTTACTTGATTTGAACTTCTACAATTTCTGTGTAGTGATTCAAAGCAGACAGAATGGTTTTCATAAAACTGAATAAAGGTACTTAGTAGGTTAAAAATGCACATAAGTAAACATCTCACAGCAGCTCTGATCTTTCAGAATATACCAGTGTGTAACTGAGACAAAGGAAAAATTATTTTTTTATTTTCTATTGTAATCATGGTAACTAAGGCAATAAAGCGATTATATTTATTTAGAAAAATGTCCTACTTGTATTTTACAGCTCAAATCTCTGTTCACTTGCTCTTCCTTTTAAATATAAAACAAAGTATGTAGCAGTGATTTATTTTTTTCCTGAAATTATTCCACCTTCTAGCTTATTTAGGAAAAAACTGGCTTATTTGCTACATTTTCACTGAAATTGTTAATGCAATTATGTGGAGCATATTTTAGATTTTAATTGTGATGGTCATAAATACTCCCTGTTAAAATCTACCTTACCAATAGCTACTGATATTTTCTAATATCATTATGTGGTTCCTGTGCATACTTACCCATTTGAAAAAAATAAATTTAAAAAAAGGAGAAGTCCTATTATTTGCATTATGTGGAAAGTGAAAATGTGATACAAACCTTTTCTTGCAATTACAAGACATTTAGGAGCATAGCATCTTGAAACTGCTGGTTTTTTCCATTGATACTGACTTTCCCTTTTCAGTTTTTCTTTTTTAACAATTTGGCAGAGAGATTTGTCTCACAGAGGTGTTTATACTCTGCAGTAATGAATGGTGACCTTGCTTAAGAATCAAACCCCTAAACGAAATTTTTAATACACATTAAATCAGTTTAATTTGCAGTTGGTAAAATAATTGCATCTCCAAGTGAGTTATTAAAAACCAAACCCCTTATGTTGGTGCACCTTGATGATATATGCAGCATTGTAGCAAACTTGCACAGTGACTAGCTTTTGCAATTAGAGGTAAAACTTCAGAAATCATGTTAAATAAAGGCAGATGACAAAAATTCAAAGATATGACTCAATAAACCTATGTAGACAAGTACACTTTTTCATGGCAAAAATCTCTTTATCACAATGTGTGAGGTGAACTGTGTTTGTACAGGACAGCACTGAGGTTTTTTTACAATTATGCGCTAGGGGAAAATAAGGCTCCTCTCCCAACTTCTACAAAATATTACAAAATTTTCTCCCCCTAACCCCCTCTTTTTGTTTAGTAGTCACATTATGAGAAACCATCAATGGTATTCAAGAAATATGAAAACCCTCTAAACAAAAGCTGCCTGAGAAAAGAGGCATGTCTGAAAAAAAAAAAAAAGAATAAATTTTGCTTATTCTACAATGTTTGTCATCTGCATTCTGAAAAAAATCAGACTGTTTATCTCAGCTAACACAGTGATTTCCTGGTTTTCTGGAAACTCCATGCAATAGCTCATACATTGGTGTTGACCAATTCATGGTACCCTGGAATCCAGGATCTGTGCACATAGAATGCTCTCCACTCACTGGGAGAGCTGGCATCTATCTGATGCTTCCATCTCCCCCAAAGCCATGGGCTGAATTAGCCAGGTAGCTACTGTCTTTGTTATTCTATCTCCAAGGTCTTAATAACATTTATAAAGGAAGAAACACTGAAGGCAGAAACTAGCCCTGTGGAATAAAAAAACAAGGCTGCACCTGGAAGTTGTGCCTTTTCCCATTTCAGCATGGCTTTGAATTCAAAATAAAAATAAGGTGGCGGCCAGGCAAGCACTTCCTCCACATGCCTCAGAAAGAAAGGCCAGACAGGAGGAAGTGTGCCAAGCAACTGCTTCACAGAGATACACAGATCAACTTTCTTTGATAAGGCTGGAGAACATGAAATATCATTATGTACGGTCAGCAGTGACCTATTATAACAGTCAAATCCCAAGTCTCATCTACTTTTAAACTAAGTGAATATAAACCAAGACTAGAAAAATTGCAGGTATATATGGATACATTTCCATCTTCTCAATACGGCTTCCAATACACTGAAAGAAGTAAAACTGGTTTTGTATTTTTACACAAAATTTTCTGCTTCTCCAAGTGTGGGTACGAGGAGAAAGAACAATTTAAAAAAACCCAAACCCAAACAAAACAAAAACAAGAAACCAAACTAAAAACAGCTCCACAAAACCAAACAACTACAACAAAATAAAAAAAACCCTCACTAATACAATTAATGGAAAAAATACTAAGCACTAAAGACATCACAAACACACAAAAAATTAACAGATGTGAATTAAAAAGTGCTATAACACTTCTGAATTAAAAATTATAATGCTAGCACTTCAAATAAAATGCAATGTTTTTCATACACTTAATATTTCTATATTAAAACAGTTAAAGTAAGCTTCTAGAATTTTGTCATAGCCTTTTGGTTTAACTTATTAAATAAAATTATAGTCTCTAACTCTGCAAACCTTTACATTTTTATTTAACTTTTTGCAGCCTAGATTAGGCACATAACAAAGTTTTCTAAGGTAGGAATGTAGTTCTCCTGCAAATGAAGGAAATATTAAGTTAGATGCAACAGCTTCTAAGCGGTATGAATGGTATTTTTATTCTAAAATTAGATTTTTCAAAAAATGACAGTTTTTTTATCAACAGGTTGTCAATAGCAGGTGCAAACAAAGTCCAAATTAAAAAAAAAATACACTAAGGAAAAAAAAAAGCATTAAAAATAATTTTTTTATCAACTTCAACCAGCTGGTGGGCAGTTTATGCACAACAGTTTATACAGACTTACTAGAAATTGTCATTATGTCTATCAGTAGGCTTGTGGATTTTCTCATTATTGGACTGTCAAAACCTTTAAAAAATTCCATTAAGGTTTTGCTGCAATGACACCAGTGACAATGAATTCTCCATGTTCAATGAAAATTAATGCAGTCTTTCAGAAGAAGACTGATAGCATACCTGGATATAATAATCTGGTTTTATTCTTTTTCACGTTAATAGTAAAAAAAAAAAGGCCATAGTGTGCCAACTGGCAAAAGCAAACAGAAGCCTTTAATAGCAGTGTGTTATGTAATGTGGGCAGAAAGGGCAGCACACAGGTCAACATAAATATGTATAGATAAACATACACGTAAATTCTTATCAACAGACATCTCCTTTCCATCTGTGTTCTGTGACTATCAGGACATGGGCTGGCCTTATCCTCAGAGCTGTGCCATTTTACAAGCTGTGGAAACTGGACAAAACCTTCTTTATTGGACAGACCATATTAATGTGTGGTACGTGGCTACATGGCTTCCAGATCAGAGTGGGATGGCTCAGATTTAGTTCTTAATGCCCACTAGTTTCTAATAGTTTAAGCAGATCAGCCTGGCTGGTTTCTCACCTATTTCATCTTTTCTCATGTCCTTCATCTTGTCTATAGTGAGATTCTTCTCTTCCAGCTTGGAGAGGACGGATGGTGGTAACACTGAGAACTGCCTCAGAGGGCTCACCCAGCCCCACAGCCGCTTGTCAATGACTTTGCTGAGATTCAGTAGCCGATATGTCATGGCAGGCCAACGTTTCCTCAGGGCAATCTCAAAAAGAGCTCGAACAATACGAGCTGCATTCTGGAAAGTGAAAAGGAAAAATAAAAAAAGCAAAACTGTGGTAATTCTCTCAATATTCTTTGTAAAATGAAAAGGATCCCATAGACTCATCTTTGACAAACCATAACAATAGATTTTTCTTTTCAAACTAATTTCAAACATTTTTGAAAACTATTTTTTCCATCACTGTCCAGTGGCAGAACTACCTCATGGCTACATTCTGAAATTATGAAAAGAAACATGTGCAACCAATTAAAATTGTAGTGTCAGGTCTGCCATAGAACTTTGATCACAGTTATGCTAACATTATGGAGTTCTAAATTTATCATGTATCAATCACTTCGGAAGCAAATTCGCCTAATGTACTGCCCATATAAGAGATACCCGCAAATTCACTTTACATGGAAATTCAAGTTTTGTTTTTTTCCAGTTTATGCTTCTATAATAGCATCCCATTTCACACTGAATTTCACAACATTTGCACAGAAGCTTAACAGTAGTGACTTTTTTTAAACATGTTACTATATTCGGAGAATACTGTATAACCAAACTGTACAAATATGCTTTGGACTTGGAAAAATAATTATTAACATAAGTCTGAATGAGGTCAGTCTTATCCTGAAAACCTAAGTTATGATATTCCTTTCATAAACTTTTCAAGCTGTATTATGAAGCTATGCTTTTTTTTTTTTCCCCTACCAGTATCCAGTATGTCTGGATTAGGAATTATGTTCTTGATTCATTGAATAGAATATAATCATTCCCTACCGGCTCTGCTATGCCAACAGGAATAAAAAATAGAAAATTATTTGGTTGTGATAGGAAGCATATGTTACTAAAGAAGCACATTCCTCTTAGAAAGGATGAATAATTTTCTTAATAGTCACTATAAAAGTTAAAAAAATAATCACACTTTGTAGCACTGGTTCCATAAGTACAGTTAATGAAGATCTGAGAAGAAGACCATGTTGCCTCACTAAACATGATACAAATGAGACAAATAAAAGCAATTGCCTTGAAAGCAAAGATTAAAAGGACCGTACTGAAAATGATTTTGCTGTGCAAGTACCACAATTTTTATGATGTGCACAATCAATTCAGCATTTTCTCATTTATAGCCATACGTGCTACAAAATACAAACATTTCTGAAGAAGGTTATGCTACTATGAAAATGTTGCTAAAGACTACATATCATTTTGAATATTTAAATCTCATCTTTAGTACCAACTAAATGCAATTTTTAGATTAATTCTTCCCAAAGTAGTTTTGTAAGGATAAGGCAAAAATAATTCCATGCAACATGTTTGCTGACTGTTAAAAAAAAAAAAAAAAGAGTGAGAGAGAGATGGGTTATAAAGTAAAACTTTTTTTGGGTCACAGTTGTCTAAATAGATCTCTGTGTCATGACCCTCCATGTACGTGCCCATGTGGTAACTAAATGTGTGTAACAATCAACCTGCCAGGTGTCAAATGAAGCCAACAAATAAATACATAGACTGGTATGTAAATCTGCACATTTTTTGCTAGATTACATCTAGCAACAGAATTACAGCAACACATCATTCTTGTGTAAACCAAGATATATGAATCAAACACAAATTATGTTTTGTAGAACGAAGTATAAAAATGCACAAAGCATAAAAATAGATTACAACAGTTTTTCACATTTAGAAGAAAAATCTGAAATTTAAGAATATAATTTCTGTGGAATTACAGTTAGAGCTATTAAATATAATAAGATTATAGGGGTAACACAGAGGACATTCATAATCAACAAAAAAATGCCATAGTCTCCCAAGGTAGCCTTTTGCAAAACTTTTCTATTCAAGTGTTATACCACACAGGCATGCACACACATGGGGCTCTGATTTTCAAATGAACTTGCATAATAATGCATAAAAAATATGCAGATCAGGTCCTACTTATATAATTGTAAATATCTGGGAGAATTGAAACAGCAGAAGACAGCAACAGATATGTAGAAAATATTATTTTTACCTGTGCAACATATGCAGAATCCGAAATAAGGGAGAAGCTGTCCATCTCCCCTCTGCTAATGTACGTTTGAAGGAGGATATTAATTTTTCCATAATTGTTTTCCACACCTCCTGGAGCAGGAAGTTCACAGAAATCATTTAGTAAGGTATCTAGCTCTTCTATTTCTTCTTCTCTTACCTAAAACACAATTATACATTATGAAGAGGCTGAAGCAATTTGATAAAAATTTTTACACTGAAATCAAATTTTCCTTATAACATGGTTACATTACTTTTAAATGGAATCTCTAGTTTTAAGGAGAAAAAAAAGAAGGAAAAAAGCAGTAAACCCACATCTTCCACAATGCAGCTAATAGACCATAATTGAAACTATCTTAATAGGGACACAACTACATTTTGTTATTCATCACCATCTATTAAGGTTGCCATTGACATACAAAAATTTGATATGCCACAAAAATTGAATCTCATGACCTTACCATCCTTCATCTGATGAGATTTCATTTTTTATTTGACCAGAGTAAAACCTCTGTCCATCTGGATTAGGGCAATCTTGAATTAACATTAAATGTACTCATTATAGTTACACAGTTTGCATGTAGCATAATACATTTTTAAACTCAAAACTGAGAAGTACTATGATTCATCATATTAAAATTTTCACTGTTAATAAGATTAAGTCTTAATATGAGCAAAGAAATATTAATATCTATGGTTTGAATAATGCATAACATTTCACATTCTAACTGATGACCCTTACATGGCAAAACTAGCATAAATCTACATATTCTTTGACTTACTGATAGTCTGTTAGTGTAGAACTTATTTAAAGAGGGTAAATGTTTGGTCCCTGCAGGGAACCATCTGAAAGTGATTTTCATTTGGACCTGACTACCTGACATACAAAAGACCCTAAGACAATTGGGTTAAAATCCCCAACTTTCTAGTCACTAGTCCCACAGGAAAGAAAGGCATGAACTACACAACCATCATAGATGACTCCAGGTTCAGGGGAATACTGTGTTCTGCTTACAACAGCATTTTTGATAATTTTTTTCTGCTCTTGCACAGCACAGTTCAGGTCTAATCCAGATTTGTATTTCAGCTACTGGTGAGTTACATATCTCAAAATGCAGAATTTTTAAAGGAATTATGGAAACATGATTGATTTATCAAAAGTCACAACTTCTATCACACAGAGGGGCAAATCCTGGGTTATTCTTGTGAAAACTAGTTAGTAATTTTAACATTCAGAGATGCACAGCAAATGAATCACAAAAATCTGGAAATGATGGTGCACTGATACCATACCATATAAATCTGAGAAAGTAAACTAGAAAAACTCTGCTTTAGTCAAGAAACATCACTACTAACTTTATTACAAATATAGAAACATATCACATCATATTTTCCATATGCTTTCCTTTTAAATATTAAATTACGCTAAATTTAGACCTAGTAAAGCAATATCACTATCATGAAAAAACCCTTCTAGCTTGGAAAATGTTCCATGTATGACTGTGAAACCTCACTGCTTATTATCTTCTATAATAGAAGAGATTACAGCAAAATAGAATTTCTCCATTAGATAAAGAGACAGTAATACCCAGACAATGTGTGCAAATATGTAAATATGTAGATGGTGAGGGATTCACACTGCCAGCTCGCAGAGCCAGGTGAATGAGAGCCAACTCTGATCTGCAAGTTGTATAATTGTGGTAAAAAGGCAATAAGCCCAAGCTAACAAACCCTGTGGAGTCTGGCTCATACCTCTGTGAGACGGAAGCATGGGCAAACAAGCTCATGCCAGCCTGGAATGTATTGCCTTGTGTCTTACCCACACAGGAGGCAAAAAGGGAGGTTGGAATTGAACTGAGTACAATAGAACAGTAATCTTCCAGCCTGCATAAAATCTGTTATGACAACTTTCTAGATTTAAAATTTGAATTTATGAGAATTTATCATTTTGCCAATCTAATATTGTTCCCTGCAGGAAATATATCAGAGTTCACTTCAGTGAGTTCTGCCTCATTCCTGATAAAGCAAATTGTTCAGGGAAACATCCAATAATGCTTTAAACTTCAAACAGGAAAACTACCTCATCCTAGGCACACTATTCAAATGGACACTTAGCTTCACCTGTTAATAACTGAAGAGCTGAAAAGTTCTTAAAAGCATTTAAAAGAAATTCTCAAAGATCCATAACTAGTTATTAAATGCACACTATAGTTCAAGCTGAACTATGTATAAATTTGAGTGAGAGCTTATTATGTCTACTTAGAAAACATTTTATAATGGTGCTTAACATTTAACAAAACTTGTGTCTGTAGACAATATTTATGGAGTAAGTACTACAGAAGTGTCTAGTTTTAAGATTCTTTACCTTTATCTGTTCAAACTCTTCAGCTTTTGATACTATAGCAAGAATATCGCCTTCGGTTTTATGAGCATCAAACAATTCATTGAAAGTCTATTAAAAATAAAAAGAATTGATTTGTCACTGAAAATAAAAATACAAGTATAGCAGGAAACAAAGAAACATTAGCCAAGATTTTAAAAGGCATATAAGGCTAAAATGCAGGTTATTGGAAGATCAGTGATGCAATTTAAACAGGAACAAATTTGATAATGACTTTCCAGCAGTTTCAGAAAAACAGTCCTTCCCAGTCCCCTGGCAACCTCAAAATCAAGAGACATGCAATGTGGCCATTTAAAAAATAAAGTCTAGGACGTATCTGAGTGAATAAATATGTGAGACTAATTATACACAGTGACACTAAACAGTTAAACATTATTACTGCTGAGTCTTCAGTTTTTATTCAAGAAAAGCACTTATTTGCTAAAAAAGAAAAATTTTAAGATGAGTGTGTACATCAAATCAAGTTTCCAACACTACAAAATTTTGTACATGTTTACAACACAAACTGATTACAGGGCCAAAAGTTGTTTAACCTGATAGGACTTTCTCCCAGAGAAGGTCGTCTGTTATCAGATACTACACTTCAATGTGCTATCATGTACTAACAGTTGCACACACCATGGATATCAAAATGTTTCTTATAATTCTCCTAAAGAAGCCAAAAAGACTATAGAAATTTCAAATCTCACTTCACACCGAGTCTAATTTTTCAGTATTGCTTGATATTTAGTTTCTTTTCCTATTTCCTCTCCCCCCATTTTGGTAAATACGATTTGAAAATGCAGTGAACAAATCAGATACATATTCTGTAATATCTTACAACTATACTAGGTATACATTAAAAAAGAAGGAAAAAACCTCCAGAAACAGAAGATCATCTTTTACCTCTATAGTATTGTATTTAATATAGTAGTGGCTGGCAGTTCTGCCTAAATCTGTTGAAGAAAAGAAGCCAGTTCGTTCTTCAAAGCGAATCATGCGGGCTTTGTCCAGTTTTCTGCCAACTTCAATTACCAATTGTTCTCTGTGCTTTTCTAGACTTGGATCCATCTAGACATGAAACACACACATTTATTTCCATAAAAGAAGTGTGAAATAAATATTGTTCGTGAGATAATCCAATCACACAAAGTCAAAAATCTGATAAAAAGAAGGTACAGTTAATAAGTCATTATTTTCTTGAGATCTCATTAATAACCATTACATTGACATTGTTAACCAAAACCTATATGTACAGGACCAAATAATAAGATTTCTAAATTTCTTTTAGAATTATTTGAGACAATGTAGACCAATATTACTTACGAAACAGCAGCATGATTATGAAATAAATTTACATTGAAATTTTTGAAAGATGTTTTAATGATAACATATACTTCTTTAAATTATCATTACTGTATCACTTCACAAAACATGTCATCTTATGGCAACTTCTGTTTATGAAAATGGCTGAAGATACACCTTCCTGCGTAGTTGACATGAGGATGGCTTCAACTGCATCCATGATAGATTAGGCTTCAAATTGAATAGCTTGAATGTTTACTAGCAAAAAACTTTAACATGCTCAAAAGGCTTTGGTCCATTAATTGGGGTATTCTAATTACTGAGTTACCGATGTACAGTAACATTCACGTTAAAAGCACACCAAGGAGCTTCCTGTGCCAAACACCACTTCTGTTCATATCAAAGTTCAGGAACTTGGACATTTTATCCAACTAATAAGGCACATTATCTCACTAGTACATAAAAGGCTGGGCAAAACTCCCATCTGAGTGGGACTACTGTACAATTGTGTGTTTCCACATCAGGCACCTGGGATACCCAGACTGACAGGGATGGGTGAAAAGGGATTCAGTTATGTTACATACCCTCTGGTATATGTGGAGCTGAGATATGGCTCTAATTAGACAAGCAATACTAGTTGATAAGACTAAAACACTGTTCTAGTCCACAGGCAGTATTCTTATTTCAGGGCTCGTGTATAGTTCAGATTTCCTACAGAATAAGCTATTCCAGCCCTCCTGGTAAATCTGCAACAGAGATACATGACCAAGACAGTAAAAAGGAGCAGGCTTGGAGACCTGTTATGCCTTGGTTTTCTCTGGTTTTCCCTGGGCCAGGGTTCAGTTTCACCTTTGTGCAGAAGTACATCACCTCACAGCTGGTGAAGCTGCCGACAAACGTAGTCATCTCCACAAAGCAGCTGCAAGAATAGATCCTAATATTCCATGTTTGCCAGTTACCCTGAAGCTGTTTCTCCTTAGTTATGGCTTGCCTTAGTTTCAAGTCAAAAACTAACATGGCAAAGGTCTACACTTCTTTTCTCAATAGTAAGTCATGCATTGAGGTCAGATTTCAGAGCAGAGTTGATCAAAAAAAGAGCGATCTAGATGCCAGATGTTCAACATTTCTTAAAACATTTCTTAAAACTATTGTGGGGGAAAAATTTAAAAAAATATCAAAATTATTCCTTACTCCTTTGGCAGTCCAAAGTACCTGCCAATCTTCTGTCTTACATAAAAGCTAAAGCTGGAACAGCAGACTAACATATTTTACAAAGTTTTAACTTTAAAGGAAAGGTCACCAACTTGAAAAAGCTGTGAAAAATTATTTGATTCTAGAGAATCCATGGTTAGCACCCTTCTTGTTGAACTTGCATAATTAGAAATCCCCAGAATAAAATCCAGCCTAGAACAGCTTTAACCAGTACTCTTAAAATGAGCCTTGGCATGTCCAGAGAAAGAAACTGAGCAGGTTTGGAGTATGCATATGGAAATCTAAGAATGCATGATAAAGTACATTACTATTCATGATAAAGTACATTATTATCCGCACTGTTTTCTCTAACTTATTGAGAGAAATGTTGGGCACAAGCTCCTCTAACTTTTATATCTAAACATAAATTTTATGGTGATAAAAAGCTCTGAACTGTGGGAACACCAAAGAGTGGAATAAAAAAGAGGAGAAAATAGGCAAAGGAGTTTATTTGATCCAGGCACCTTTCCTTTGGAACCCCAGAAGTATGAGAAAATGCCTGTAATTCACATTACAGGCTTCACTAATACAACATTTGCATTTGCCTCACTTTTTCCTTCCACTCTTTGTTTCCTCTTGCTGCTCATCATTAATTTTGGCCATTTTCACAAATTAGTGAGAGGCATTATTGGCATTTCTGGCAAACAACTTGAAAAATCACAAATCAAAGCAGTGGACCTGCAGTAGCCTGCTCATGGGTGTAGCCCAGAAAGGCCCTGGAGACAACATGTGGGGTACCAAAGATGTGCATCCCATTGTGTAGGTGCCCTAAGGTAATTACTGGATGTAGTGAGCACCAGTGGAAAGGAAATGGAGAATGAATTTGCATGATCTCAGTCCCATCAAACAGCTAGGAAATGTGATCCATGACAGATATAGGGATTCTGAATGGATAACATTGATTGTCAGTCAAAACAGAGGTAGAAATTGGCACACTGCAACATTACTATTATACAGTAATTATAAGTACCAATTATGAAAATTGGATACCTATACCTAGTGTGGTTTAATTGACCAAATCTTTGGTTATACCTGCATCTGGCACTACAGCATCCATATACCACCTAGCACGCATTAGTTTTGAGGTTTAAAACTGGTTTATCTAGAAAATAAGGTGATTTGCAATGGTTTTGCTCCTACATGAATGGGAAACACTTCACATTGATATAATTTGTTACTGCCTTAACTCAAAAATATGAATGTCTAGCACTAGCCCATCAAATCAAAAAGGGTAGAAAGAAAGTTAGTGAAGAATATAGCAAGTGCTGGCAATCTCCACTTTCTCAGCAGCTAAATAGAAACACTAGCCCAGGAGGAAGGGGAGAAACTTCTGTTCATTATTATTAAAATTTATAAAAAATATTTCTGTTAGTGTTTTATTGCTTTTTTTCACCACTTATTAGCACCAGGGTTACTCTTCTTTTAATCTAGAATTTGATAGTGAAGCAAAAAAAGGAATTTATATTAATGGGACAACATCATTCTCAGCAGCAAATCAATTTTTGCTTCTCATTTACCTATTATCTTGTGGTCTGTGTTATATACTGTTATATTAACATATGGTAATGTACTATACAGCTTTTATAGAAAAGAAATTTGAGATGACCAGAGGTCTAAAGGTGTCCGCAGAAGCTTCCTTAAACAGAAGAACACCTATTTTCAATGCAGTTTCCACTATCAGAGACAAAAAATATCAAAAATCTATCACCTGACATATACCTCTACATGTCACCACGACCTAACAAACTGCTGCTTGCAATATCAAAATAAATTACAAAGTCACAGAACGGATTCTTGACATGAAATAAACTGCAGGTACCATACAGCTGGGAGTTTGGCCTGCATTAGGCTCAATTAACCGTGTCTGACTATGTTAATATTAAATGCTTATAAACAGCTGTACAAAGAAAAAGGTAACATATTTAGATAATCTGCAAACTATTAATCTTCCTAAAAATTACAGATAATGGAAAAAATGTGAAAAAATCCCCCTTATGTAAATGTGCTCTGATTCATATCACTGCATGGAACACTTGTAAATCAACAAAAGGAATTCCAAACAAATTAATTAAAAAATTGTATAATTAATAAATCATATGAAAGAAAACATCTTCCAATTAAAAATGTTACTTTATAGTTTATGAGATATTAACATTCTAAAACAAAAGTTGACAGGGGTGAGGGGGAATCAAGCAACTCAAAAATGCTTTATTTTATCATTCATATCTAGTTTACAGAACTGAAACACTGAAAACAACCTAAGTTACAGTTAACTGTGTGATAAGAATGAATGGTGTCCGTTGGAGCAGAACTTGACCAGTTAAAACGTATTTTTATGTGAACAGAAGGGGCCTCGTAACTCAGGGTTAAAAACACTCTGCTACAGAAAATATCTTCCTTTTTCTAAGCACTTTAAAAGAATTGCTGATGTCAGGTTAAGTAGAAATAGCAAATATTTATCTTCACATCAGAGAAGGATTAGAGACCCAGAACAGGTTACAGATTTTTTTAAAATGCATTTTATACCTGATAAGCTTTGTGACTGATGCCATATACTAATGGATTTGCTCTCATCCGTACATAAAGATAAGTGTAACTTATCCACTTTACTGCTTCTTCCACATTAGTTACTGTACCAAGAGCAATCTGGAAACAGGAGAAGAGACAAAATTAGTATATATGTTACAGCTGTACATAAGTATTTGGCTGAAAACACATGGAATTCAGAATATTAGCATGAGATTAAAGAAAGGGTTGGGATATTTCCAACTTAAATAATTTTGAAATAATCCTAAAACAAGAACAATTTATGCATCTTTATCTTGTGAACACCTAATAACATGTGTTTCTTTAACACAATATTATAGATACAGTGACCATAAACAATCTTTTCTACACCACTTATGATTTTTACAGTTAAAAGATGATGTTGAACAAGCTTGTTATAAAAATAAAAAGACAAAACAAAATAATTCTATAGTGGATATGGCCAAGGTAATTTAAAGAAGAGTACTTGAAAAGAAAAGAATCTACATTTAAATGATTAATTTCATCACGCCAGTGTGAAAGCACTATCAGGTCCTTAACAAAATTATACCAAGAATCTTTAGGTTTTTTCTTCCTCATACTTGGCAATCTCTTTATATACAGTCTCTACAGTTTTCTCCTTTTGTAGCTGCAGGTCAAACATACAGGCACCTGCTACATTTTTGTTGTATCAAAATATAACAAAATTGAACAGGTAATATTCATATACATATGTAAACATGTTTATTTATATTTTAAGGCTAAATCAGGTACACCAAACCACTTTTTTTACTAAGTGACTTTTTTTTTTTAAATTCGATACTTTTACCACCAAATTGTTAACCACACACACATTTTTACTTGATAACTTCAGCTCTATTTTGTATTGGTTATAATCATGAGAAGCATTTTACCGCTTAATTCCAGTTAACCTGATTTTACCAGAAGAATTTAATATTTCCTGCATGTCCCATGAACAAACCTTTTTTGGTTGTTGCTGGTTGTTAAAACAAGCAAAAGTCCCTCTTACCAAAGTTTTGTGATCCATTACTGCATTTTTAAAGCTATTTTTCTTTTATTGGTGTGTGGATTTCATATAAATTTTCCACGTGACTTGGCAGAAACAATAAAAAAAAAGCCTACAGAACGAAGTGAGTACACATGCATGTTCTAGACCTTAATAACAATATTGACATTCTTTTTCAAAAAACATAAATATCTGGTAAAAATAACAATGAAGGCCGAATCTGCCTTAAGTTAAATCCAGCAAAACCTTGTTAATATCAATGTCTAATAGCATGGAGTAACCCCAGGCTTTGCTTTACACATTTTTCAATTGATATTTTTTTCTTCAAAAGCATAAGGAGGTTGGTGAAGTCCCATTTTTCAAAGTATATAGCTACATAATGCACTGAAGTAGCTACAAAAGCATAGAGGTCTTCACAGACTACTACTGGGAAAACATGGAATAGAACCCACAGCTAACTATTACTTGATTTGTACACAGGTTATTTTGAGCATTTGGTTTCTTTCCATGACTCAAATATCTTTCAGTGCACAACTTGAAATAGCTTAACAACATAGTCCAATAGTAGCATTTTCAACAACCACTTTCACAATCATGAAAACATAATATTCTTGTCACTGAGGACCATGAAGTCTGACAAAAAACAAAACAAAACACCTCTCATTTTTTCTTTGCCTCATTTGTTCAAATATCTGATTCTATTGCTATTCTATTCCAATTAATTATTTTCATAAGTTAAAAGCAAAACTGAAGAAAAACAGCAATTGTGAAATACAGTTGGGTTGCAAATACGGTACTGAAATCTAATACTGCACCTTTGTTCTTCCCCCAACTTCAATAACTATTATGCAGTCAACTAAACCAGAGTAATTTCTAAATATTTGCTGCCATCTAGTGTTCAAATGAAGTTCTTACGGACGGAAAATTTATTCTTCATTAAAACAGTGTGAATGATCCAAGTTTCCAGCATTTCCTCAACCGTGTAGTAGGCATTTAGTTACAGATGGAATAATCGATGAGTAGAAATATTTACTATGTTGACATTGTATTGTCCAATTGCACCAGTTGTCATAAAACACTTTTGATTTTTCACAATTCAAATGCAAACAAGTGTTTCTTCACTCACAGAACGCAGTTTTGAGTACTATATTTATCCGACTCATTGTGTAATTTTAAATTACAGTAATAATCGGCATCACACAATTTTAACTAATTTTGCAGTGACTGACGTTGCCATAGAGTGACGTGCTTAGGTGCTTAGGAGCATTTATTTACTCTTTTTGCCTTTTTTTTATAAATGCTATCCCACAAATTTTATCTAGTCCAACAATATTTCAGAGGAGGTGGTAAAAAGTGTAAACAGACACAAGTAGCATGGCTTTTGGGGGGCAGTTTTTGAAAAATGAGTTTTTTCTCTCTGATATTTCTATACAGATCAGAAAACGGCATAAAAATATTACTGATAATATCTACTGAACTTATTGTATAGCATAATACATTATTTTTTACACATATGTGCCTTTGTTACAAATATAATGTCTGTTATTGTTGTATAATTGAGTCAGATTACACAAAGAAAAATTTCTATATATGAATCAAGTGTTTGTTATTAAGGTAAGAGAGCAAGGAACCTTTCTTACAACCTAATAAGCACTTTTCTGTTTGCTTTGAAAACCAGTGGATTTTAAATTACTATTTCAGCGCCACAAGACTATGGTCTTATTCCTGTAAAGCTTTTGAAATAATTTCTTAATGCTACTAGAATTGTCCAAAGTCAGACAGAAACTCCTGTGCTTTGCCCGATACCCAGATCAGCCATTCAGTCACCCAATCACACCTGAGTGATTTTTTTTTTAGGGAGGGCTCTGAAGGAATTTTTCATTTCTTCTGGGAACCCTTTCTTTCAAGACAAAAGATTAAGAGGTTTGTCCAGAATAAAAAAGTCACCACGTTCTACATTCCTGTCTTCAGAGGAAAATCATAAGCATATGCAAGTAAAGGCACACACCCTGGGGAAGGTATACCTACTGTCCAGCACTGCAAATCATTTCCGAACCTCCCTGGGGAAAGGAGTTGTCCCAGCAACAAGCTGGACTCCAGCTGTGGTTGTCAGGGAGGGCTCTATCAGGTGGAAACCATTAGGGAAGGAATGGTGACCTGCATTGTATGAGCTATTGATGATAGTTCCCAGATAAGTTAAAGTTTATGGTCTAATTAAACCACATCCCCTGCATCTTATCTTTCTTCCTGTATTTCCAGAAAATACAGCTGTAGGTATTTTCTGTTCGCCAGCTGGTCTACTGCCCCAGAACTTGCTCCTCTCAACTAAGTACCCTAACCAGCTGTTTATTTTATTCCTTTTTACATTCTATTATGCCCACTGGCAGAATTTCAGCAAAAAAAAAGAAAAGGGCATCTCCCTGCCTATGTTGATCATTGCTGATCATTTACTGTTCTGCTAATTTTTAGGAGAAAAAAACCCACAAAACCAACCCAAAACTCAGATCTGCAGGAGAGAATTCGCAGAGGACATTCAAAGTCTTAATTTTGGTGTCAACTCAATGAAGTTGGATATATTTCAGGTTCTCCCACTTCTAGCTCTTCTAAGAACAAAAGCACTGAAGCATCAAGATCAGCTGTCTCCGAAGTTAGGTAACAGCAAGTGCTGAAGGGCAAAATGTGGTAATGAGGAACAAGCATCATAAAAATTTCTCCCAAATTCTCAAACTATTGCATCTCAAGGTCTTTAGTTAAAGGTATTGGCTTTGCACTTGGTGTCTTTAAATGGATTTTTATTCAATTTTTGGACTGTTTTTTAAGTACTTTCCTGTTTAGAAACAGCTCCCTGCAGAGAGTTCCACAGTCTAACCACCTAACTGATATCTTTTTGTTTTCTAAACCTGCCACTGGCTTATCTCAGCCAAAACATCCTGATTCTTGTGCCAGAAGAGATGCAATCTTTCGTCATATTACCTCATTTACTTCACAAAACTCTGTCATATAATTTTGATTTGCCTCTGTTCTCTCCTGAAGCAAACAGAAAAACTGGTGTGTTCCCTTCACAGAAGCTGATTTATTCCTTTGCCCATCCTATCTGAAAATTTTCTGCTTCTAGAAAATTAATTTTTATATGGGGATTAGAAATACTGCAATTTTTTGCACTATTGCCCAAATTCTCTCTCTTGCACCACATAAGTCTATGTACAAAATTCAAGGCTCTGGATTCCCTTTAGCAATTGTGTGGCTAGGATTATATGCTGTAATACCCCAAATAACTGAATCATTCTTACCATCTACCTATTTCTTCTAAGAGACCTGGTCTAGATAAAAGCAATTTCATATTCTTGTGGAAACATGAAGTCTTCCCATACTTCCAACTGCTGCCTTCATTTTATTAGCCCTTCTTTCAGCTACCGGTGTGTCCATAATAAATTAAGAATTTAAACAATTCAGCAGTGCTTCTGGCCTGTACTTTGTTTCTCTTTACAACTAGAGAATAAGCATTTGGTTTTCCTGAATGACATGTAATAAAAGCAGATTCTGCTCCTACAATATGTTATTTTATTATATATCACTGCAGATTTCCTGGTGCTAACAACAGGCTTCTATGGAGAAGATGACAGTGGTCATCAACATACTGTCTGGTTTCTGTAAAAAATCAGTCAAAACCCATGCATTTTGTATCCATACAGTGCTTTGTTACTACCAAAAGGGCAGAAGATGACTAAAACTGAATGTGCTTCCTAAGACTATCTACTGATCCAGATGATGGCATATGTTTTAAAACGGTTTTTTTTTCCAGAATGCTGGAGCCTCTTGGAATAGTCATGTCCTGATAAACACAATTTCTTCTAAACCACCTGTATCCTTCTCAGAGGATTCCCCTAACTTAGATCAAATCAGCATATACAGAAGTTTACACTGACTCCAATTTCAAGGAAAGGATAAAGTTACTTTCCGAAAAATGGTGGCACAATAGCTCCTTGTCAGTGCTCATAGTATTGATTACCTGTAATCTGGAAGGTACTAATTTTTCCTGCATGTTATGACAGAAGAATATCACATATGTTGCTTTCATGCCCTTGCTACACTATTTTACTCCATTGCTATTTCTACTAACAATCATTTATCAGAGTGATTAACAAAATTCTGACTGCATCTTCAGCTTCTGTATCATGGTTATGGAATCTGGGGTAATTTTAAAGCCATGAGTACGCTGTTCTTTTCAGATAACTAACATTACAGAAAATCAGAAAAAAAGACTAACTTTCTAATATTTAAAAAAAAAGTAGAAAAATCCTCTGCTGTGAAATGAAGCCTACCTAACCCTTGTTTCATTGTCTACTTCATGTATCTCAAAAAAAAGAACAAGGCTCTTCTATGAAATCTGGCTGGATTCTTTCCTTGCGAAAAGGCACACAGTATCCCAAGACCAGATCACTCTCTCCTGACTTATTGTGGTGCTGAACAATAACCACAGGTAATCCTGGCCTACACAACCAACTTTAGGATATAAATTTTTACATATAAGTTGCTACTATGCAATTTTAAATAACTGAGTATCCATCCAGTTCCACTTAGAGAATATTCAGAGGTGTCTATCTCCAGGATCTTTAAGTGTTCTCAGAAGGAAAGGGTTGAGAGCAATATATCTGCCCCTGCAAACATGCCTTCCATTTATTTTTCCTCTTTTCTTTGTGGTAGAAAGAAAGATGGGTTAATTGCAAAAGTGATGTAAAGCTAAAAGAAACAAATACATAAGAATTGTGTAGGTAAAATAACAAGCATCTTTAAAAGCCTATTCTTAATAGACCAAATAAACTACACATATTTTAAAGTGATAAGCAGTTTTATGTCACTGGACATTTCAGTTTAGCTGAACTGCTTGACTTCAACTGAAAAAATGTCCAGTGCCTTTGGAAAAAAAAAAGCCAAGTCCATTATTCTCCCTATATTGCAAACTTGAATTTGTTTATATACAGAAAGACAGGCTTTAATTTTTTTGTGGATTTTAGTTTTCAGTTATGCAGAACACTTACTAAATTCTAAAAAAACCTCTTCTGATTAAAAGGTAAATGCTGCATTGCTACAGTTTTACCTTAATGGTATTTTGACCCTCCATCCTACTTTGAATACCTACTACCTTTAGTAAAAGACCCCCCCTTTTCACATATGTAGCAGGTCATTTAAACATACACATCTACACACTAACAGTAATAAAATATGTACAATGAAAATTCTATTAAGTGTGACAATATTGCGTTTTTGTTTCAAATAATGTCAATCCTTTAAAGTTTGCTAGTTTCTCTTAACAAATCAAAGGTTACCTCTGCGTTTAAGTTGTCTGCAAGGCTTTCAAGAAACTGGCTTTCAATTGGGTTCTGCTGTGTAAGAAGAGTCAGGTAATGACTGAGTTTATCATGAGTTGTAATAATGATGCCTTCTCCGAATTTGTCAAACTGAGGCCGTCCAGCTCGACCAAATATCTGCATGACATCTAAAATTCCAAGGTCAACAAAGGAGCCTCTTTTTGCAGCATATATTTGTGTTCCCTGGTTGAGGAAAAGTTAATAAAAATTAACATAAATACACATGAATATAATCCTGATGAGCTGAATACTGAAATTAGGCAAATATAGCATGATTTCAGAAGTGTACTTTAACTAATCCTTTCATAATCTTTGATATATTTAAATCTTTACTATACAAACTAGACTCCCACTGGAGAGAATCAGTTTAATGAGATATAAATAACATTTCAAGTCAATCAGATATTTCCTCTCCAGGCCCAAAACTCACAGGAGATCTTGCTAGCTATACTTCTTCACAGGTTTCTTCTGAGACAGATAACTGCTTGTGGAGTAGGGAAGCTCTTACCTTAATGACAACAGCATGAGCAGGCAGATTGACACCCCAAGCAAGTGTAGCTGTACAAACCAAGACTTTGATATGTCCATTAGAAAACAAATTCTCAACCAAACTTCTGTCTTGCCGCAGCATTCCAGCATGATGAATACTAAATCCATCTGGAAACAGCTCACGTAACTGTTTATTTCTGGATTTCTGTACCTAGAATGGAAAAGAATAGTAATTAAATTCACTTCTAATTATGGCACAAGACGTATTGTGTTAAAAAAAAAAAAAAAAACAGGAAAAAATTTGAATATTATTATGAGCCATAAGAAAAAAACTTTTCTATTAATGTTGGACTTTTCATCAATGCCAGTTTGTGATGGTTTTCTATAAATTAATTTTTCTATACTTATTTTCCAAAGAATACGCTTAATTGATTAACAGATTGTAAGAAGTTCAATCTTTGTACAAAAGTATAGTTTCACTTAAATGGAGATTCAAGTTAACCAGCAGTGAGTTACACTGAACTCACTTATCACTTTTCCTTAAAAGCAGCTCTTTCAGACTGCAGGCAGCTCGGACAGGCTTGAGGCAGCAAGACACACACTATGCTTAACATCAAGGAGGGGATACCCTTCCCCACCACCAGCCATTGCACTGGTGCAGCACAGCCTGAATCAATAAATTCACAGTATTGAATCAAACTTTTCATCTACTCCTCATTTTTCCTTTCCCACAGGAAGGCTGGGATCTCAGTGTGCAACACCTCCAGCCTCTTGCATGAGGTATGAGGTCTGTGAGCATTATTTCTGGGTGCTGGCTTTATCATGCTTCATCTAGACTGAACACTGACTCTAAGTTGTGAAAAACTAATATACTTCTCCAATTTGCCACAAACACTTCTGATTTTCTGCTTGTCTCTTCCACATTCCTACCTGTTGCACTAACTGCCTTCCAAAATCAATTGCTGCTAAATATGACACCAAAAGGGTTGCAGTAATGATGAATCTAATCTTTCTCTAAACCAGATTTCTTTATCTTTGTCCATGGAGAATCTCTATTTTTCCATAAACCACACAAAGGTTAAGTAGTATTTGACTCCCACTGTATTTTCAGCCTTTCATACTATAGGGAATTAATTCTAGATAAAATTAGATTATTATTGTTGTTATTGTTGATGTTGTTATATCTTCACATTTACCATTTCCTGAGACACAGCCACCAAAAAGTTGATTTATGGGATACAGTGTGAGTAAAGGAAAGCAAAACATGGTTCACAGCACTGGCAAACTGCCAAATATGAACAATAAATCTCTGCAAACACCGAAATAAATAGGGAGATGGGAAAGCAATTATAAAGGAGGACATGAAAAGAAAAATATTGTAGGAAAAACACATTTCTCACTTTCTCAATTATCCAGCTTCTCAATATCTGATCTTTCCTGCTTTAGTAGTAATTATTTACTATTCGTTTAAAGGAAATCAAACTCAGCCTTTAAATGACACATGACTTTTTGGCAAATTTAATTAACTGCTGTAGTGTTGAAAAATGAATAAATAATAAATTGATAAAGTGGCCCTGCAGTTCATGAAGCTTGTTCTTCATGAGCTAACAAATGGAAACAAATATTTCATAAAGAGCACAGATGCACCAAGGTTTGCATTTATTGATCATCAGCAACAAAATTCACAGAAGGTTGTGGAAATTTCACTTCAGCTGCATACCTGAGAATGACTGTGACACAGAAATTTGGATTGATCTTGATTATATCTGGAACTTGGTGTAAGTATCTAATGATGAATTGGCTTTTTTCTTAAATAAGTGATTAAACAACCATCAAAAAATTCACTTTTTTTAGCAGAACTTTTTGTATTGGTGTCACATGCCTATTTTATAAGTATTAAAGTATCTACTTTCCAAAAAGTATAATTATTCAATATAAAAAACATCACACTTAAATATTACAATCTTAGCTAAAAAAGCAGAATCTTGCTCTCAAATCCTCACAATTTAAAAATAGCATACCTATGTAACTTGATTGCTTATGTTGTTTAATGTATTGAAAGACAGGGCAATATACAAATGGAAAACCTACGGTAAAATTGTGTACTATATATAAAAGAAAACTATTTATGGTTTTAGGAAGTACAATTTCATCAATGAAGAGAAAGGAACTCATGAATGAAATAAAAAGAAAGAGGAAGGAGAAAGGTTTGTGACAGAAAATGTATTAAGATATGGCAATGCTAGTATAACTATAATTCAAGTACTTACAAGCTTAAGCTTAATCAACTTAAATTGTTTAAAAATATGTAGGTACACCTACATGTATCCATCTCATTGCATTTAGAAAGAATAAAAACATAGTTCTAAAATCTACCACACATTCTAAAATATCTTTGAAGTATTTAATATGTACAGAATTAATTTACTGAATCTGTTCATTTATTGAATCTATGAAGTGCTAGACTTCTAGGTTACACAGATAATAGGTTAGAAATATATGAAATAAATTTTTTTCCAAGACAGAAGATGATGAACTTTTTAAAATGAACAAAACCATGTCTCACTTTTGGCATAGGAAAAAATTAAATGCTGAGGAAATAAAATTGCTAGTTATTCTGGATGATTCTATTAACTGCACAGAAATGGAATTAATTTTCTTCCCATAATTTGTGTTCACTTCAGATTACAAAGACAAGGCAAGTTAGTTCAAGAACAATGACATAATCTAATTTTATAAAGTTCACTTGAGAAAATAAAATAAAAAGCCAATTCCCATATCTTAGTGATGCCTTGAAAGATTGCTCACACAGTGCATCATTTAATGGCAGCATATCTGCTCTTAAACAAACCTTTTAAACCCTTGTGACGATGAAGTGCATGGCTATTGTATTTAACCTGCATTTTAATGGTTGCAGAGACAACAAATCAAGAACCACTAAATAAAGGAAGTGAAACTATAAAAAGTTATATTGCTTCCACCTTGTTCTGCTACAGAATAAAACGGAAAGGTTTTGCTTAAAATTTATACAAAATGTTACTAAGTGCCTCAGGTGTATGGAGAAGTTGTGATTATGAGGTATAGCACTGATCTCCTGATTAGAATTGATTTTCTTTCCCCTCCCTTATTGCTCAAGAGGGCTGTAGATTTATGACCTTTGCTTACATGCGTGTGCATCTAAAACAGTATGTGTTAAATAAATTCCCAGTTTAGCTTGCTGCCTCCTATACTTCTCCTTTAAACGTATTGAATTTAATGGAATTCTTGATTAAGGCACATTAAAAATGTCGCAATTAGACATAGAAAAATGCCCTGCTTAATTTTAATGAGAAATGATGCATACATAGCAGGAAAAAAACAAATACAACTTTTCTGCTAAAGACTTATAAAAGGTAACACCCTTCCTTACCTTTTTCTTGCATCTGGTATCAGAAAGGTATCATCATTCATAAGAACTGTAAGATGAATACTCTTTGAAATACTCATATGGTGAACTAAAGAATGAAATTTTTAATAGGGCTATAGATGCCTTTTTTCTTATTTTATAGAAAAAACAAGTAAAAAAGAGCAATAAAGCTTGATTATGAGACACAGCTGCCAATAAATTGCTTCTTGATAAGTGGAACAGGAATTTATGGTTTGGTTGGTTTTTTTTTATCTCCAATTGCTACCTTCGTCTAGGACAAACAAAGTAGATCATCACTACTTGCTATGATATTTTTTTTTCTTTCTGTAGATTACTTGTTTTTCTTTTATGCTTCCTTTTTTTTGCTATTGCTTCAAATTCTGAATTTGGGTGTTTTTTTCCCACTAATAATGCAGTTTTTGACTCATGCATTTTCTTTCAATAACAGAAACGGCATAGGCTATTCTAGCATTTTTCTCATGATCTCCTTACTACAGCAAACTTCATGCTCGTGACCATATGACTCAATCATTGTAATTTCCTTTCTGTGGAGTTCACAACTGGGCAGCGCTTGCAGTTTGTTCTGAATGCACCATTATATTTGTTCACTGGTTTGAGCAATTCTGAGCAATTTATTCCCATCCTCCATTCTTTGCACTGTCCTGACACCCTGCAAAGTAGCAGTGCCTAATTTTGAGGCCTCATTAGCCTCACTTGATGAGTGTTGGAGCTCAGATAGCACAGACATCACAGACACCTACACCAAACGAAGTAAGGGATCTTTTGCTGCAGCCTTCAGAGAACAGCAGTTATAATTAGTACTACGACTGTGTGATGAATACAATTCAAGTATAGCTAAAGTAACTATTTTGTAACTTTGCTCAAGACATCCGAAAATGTAATTAGTAGGTTGACCTTCCAAATTGTATTAAGTCCCAACAAGACAAAAGCCTCCTCTGCCTCATTCATATTACTAATACTGCTGTATCTGCTCTGCTGGTTCATTTTAAGAATACTGTCTTTCAAAATTTATGAGATCAGGGTAGGACGGAAAAAGTGTCCATCTAGTCCAGAAGGTCAGCTGGCAGAGAGTCCATCCACGGGCTTATTCCTGTTCCGTAAATACAAAAAAACTAGGTATGAGAGAAACAGAAAGAAATGATCAAAGGATTGCATGATTGTTCACCATTTTTGCTCTTCAGAATTTACTACATTCATATTGCACAATAATTTATCTATATTTGTAGAAGTTTTATTCCTTTATTCCCAGTTGCTGCTTCAAAGGGGAGAGACCAAAACTTGGATAAGGTAAATAAAACCGTAAGAATTTTTTAAAAAAATACAAATTCAAAATATAGTAATTTCTTGTTAGAGCGAAAAAATGTGAGACTCCTTAATATGCATTTAGAGAAGCATATGAAACCTAGAGAAAATATTAACCCATGAAAGATAAGCAGTAACATTATCTGAGAGTTTATGACAGGAACTGTATGGAGAAATACAGATTGGAGTCTGAATAGAGAAAAAAGGTATGCATTTGAGGTACAATGATTTTACTTGAGGACTGTCCTTTTACGAATTAGAACTGTTATTCATATTATTCCACTTGTATTGTCTGCATAGCAATTAAGCTATCAGCAGCTGTTTCTAGGACAAGGATAAAGCAGCATTTTATGGGGTATCAGTAAGATTACTTTCCTTGCTCTTTCCTGGCACCAGCAGCATTAGCTTCCCTGACTGCTCACCCTGCAGCTGGGTCCTCTGAAGAACCCGAAAACTACTGAGAGCTCACCTCACCAAGATGACACACATGACCTAGCAGATCATTTCTGGAGGGATGCAGGCTGCCCAATATGCTATTCTATTTAATGAGTATGCATGCTCATTCTCTACATCTTCACTTTTTTAATGTATCTAATTATTCACTTTGTATAGTTATTCTGAAGTAGTATCCCTGTTCAACACTTACTCTCTTACTGGGATATAATTAGTTGGTACCTGGCAAGACATTATTTGAAGATGGTAATTCTAGCAAACAAATGTGAATCAGTTTGAATTTCTCCTGGAAGAGTCAATAATCTAATTGTCTCCCTCTGGCGATTTAAGTTCACTGTATTAAAGTTAGAATTTTTTAAACCTATGAGTTACTGTCTGATCAATTTACTGATATCACCTCAGTAAGTTCTGTAAAGTGCTCTAAAAACACCTCTGAAGGAGAAAGAAAGGAGAGTAGTGGGACTGCTCTAATCAGAACAGTTTAAAACTAATTCCTATAAATTATACTTTCATTTTTTGATTCACAAAGGAACGAGGTGTAAGGCAGAATTTCTGGCATATTTTTTTCTATTGCCCTGGCCTTACCACAGATCCTAATCTATTTATTGCATAAGGTTGTGTTCCATCCAGTTGTACCTTAGGGAGTGATGATTAGCAGTTAAAGAAGGGATTGGTACGGTGTCCAGAAATATCTTGCCTTTTTCAGTGTGTTCTTTTTACAGTACACTGTTACTTCATAGCAGCCCCATCTTTTTTTTCACTGGAAAAGTTACATGGTACATAGAGAATGAATTATTCTATGGGAAAGGGAGGAACAGCCTTCAGATTCAAAAACCTGAGCAAGAGGTAAACATTTAATGTAATCTTTGATTCCTCAGGTCTATAATCTATAATGCATTAGACAGAAGTGTTTCCAGATCTCACTGATCAGAGAAGCTAAGGAAATGTAGTATAATGTTTAATATGTTGCTTTTTTGAGCCAGCCAGACAAGCCAAGAATGAAAGAAACATGAATGCAAGTCTGACCCTGCACAAATGATGGATTTGCAACAAGTCACTGAGGATGTAGACACAGCTTCAAATTACCTCACTTAATGCCTAGCCAAAAAGGCCTACAGAGCAAAAAAAGGAACTATTTGTATAGACAATACACTACCTCAACTTGAGCCAGAATTTTATAACATGGACCAAAGTAACCGAACATTTCACTTCAAGCCAGACTGCTGTGCCTGTCTTAAAACAGAATGAATTACTGATTCTCAGATGAAAAGGTTCAAGAACTTAGATTGAAAAATAATTCCAGCAGTAGGTTTAGACAGAAATGAAGTGTTCACTATAATCACCCCGTTTAAGAGCCACCTCTCAGTGAAAATACCAATATTTTTCATATATTGTACAATACTAAGCAGTTTTCTATTGTTTATAGCAAGTGAATAAAATTTATATAGATATATTTTTGTACTGCTTCAGTATGATGAAAATCTGGGCTTCACCAGATCTGTGACACCAGTCTGTGACAAAATAACCTCAAATCCTATTAAGACAAGTGCCAAAACATTTCAGTTTAACAGCAACATGAAAATGCACATTTATTAAATTGAATTGTGTAACAACACAATTTAAAATTGCATGCAAAATCATTTTAGTCAAAATCTTTTTTTCTTTCTCATCAGTTTAGAATTCAACCACTCTCTTTCTGGGAACAGATGTATGAAACATGTAAAATACAGCAAGGTATCTATTTGTCTCCAGCCTTTGAGACAAACAAGTGCTGTTGTCATATTTGTTAACCACTAGGAGAACACAGATGAAAAAAATATCAATCTTGGTCTGTTTTGCTGACAGCAGAAGTTTTCAGTATGGTGTTATAAAACTACCCGGTAGGGAAGATATAGAGCATGGAAAGAAATTGATACAGAGAGTGTTTGATGACATGCAAGGATGAATTTTTACTGGTTTCACTTTGAATACTGACAACCTCTGGAGACCTAGTTAAACCTTCTGTTGCTGTGCTTAACTGTGCAAAGATTTCAATATTTCTGCTTCAACAGGAAACTGATACTGCATGATGTCTATAAAAATATTTGTTATCTTTGAGAACACCTCCTTTGCTTTGTAATACTCAAAATTGCCACTCTGCTGAGCCATGACAAGACTGAATGTATTTTTAGCCAGAAACAATGAAAGCAGGAAGTTTTTTAAACTTCTTTCCAATACTGCTGCAGCTTACTTAATACATATCATAATGATTTTTAGTGCAACTCCTCCTCAAAGGCTATACTGAGACATTACTAACACTGCAAAAAAAAAAATATTTCGTGAACATTAAGTGTATTCCTCATTTCATAATTAAACCACAAACGTCCACTAAACTTCACATCTATGCAAAGTGACAGACTGAGGATTCTCCAGAAGAATGGAATTTTTCTCACAATTCTTATAGGTAATGGGAAATGTGCAGTATGGGTTAATAGTTTACATGGTTTTCAAACAGCTGTAGACTGGAAGCATTACATATGACCATGAAAAGCTGAAACTTATCTTAAACCAGGAAAGTAATTTTTAGAGAGATGAATGCTAAGTATTAAATGTCTCTTGATTTGGTATTGTGGCTTGGTTTCTTTGCTCTTCTAACTTCTGTCCTACACAGCATGGAAGAAGCATAACAATACTAAGACATGATAAAAAAACCTGGCAGTCAATAAAAGTGGCAGAAATTCCTAAACTAAAAAATGTCACAATTACATTCACCACTCATTAAGTAACTTGAACTATGTAACTTGAACTTTACCAAGAAAAAAACAAAACCAAGAAAAAAACATAAACAAACTGGAATATCAGACCATCTGCAGCACCATAAACCCAAGCTTTTCTCACTGATACCAGTGTAATATGAAGACCCATATGAAAATTCATGATGTAATTAGCATCACATAAAGGTTTTGGTTTTTTTTTTATTGATGTGCTAATATTAAACAAGTCTCAGAAATAAAGACATTTTATTCCTCCTGTGCCCTTGCTATTACAAAATAATTTCAGGGATTCCTTAGTAACCTTTGTAGTTCAGGGTTGCCAAAGGTTAAATCTCACAAGACAAGCACTTTTCAGAACTCTGTAAAGGATATGAAGGATCATACATGTTTATGTATTTTCATATTGCAATGTTTATATAGTAACATCTGATTAATTATATTAAGTGGTAACTACTTACTTTATTTGATAGATGACTAACAAAAAAAATCTGTTGATAAACTAATAGACATTGAAGAGATGAGACCAGTAAAACCTGATTTCCTATGAATTTTGTATTCCTGGTGCCTCTCAAATGCTTGTTCCACCAGATCTCCCTAACCTCATCTCTCCCAGCATTATTTCACTGCATTACTGTTTCACAAACTTTTCCACTGCACCCTCAGGACAAAAAAATACATCTTTAAAACAGAATCTGTAAGGCTTATGCTGATTTTCAACACTATGATCCTATTACTAACACCTCTGACAATGATGTTGTCTTTTTTGCTAGTTTTATTCCAAATTACTTGCAGGCTACTCTCAAGTTCTGCAACTTCAGTGCACAACTGTGGAGTCTGCAGACTATTGAACATCATTCAAAATCAGTTTTAAAGGGAACATGATGTCTTTACACACCTGAAAGGGCACAAAAGTAGCACCTAATAAGTGACAGAACAAGAAGGTTTCTATTACTATGCTCTTATGGCCAGCAGACTTGGGAATTTGGAGTCAGTCTGTCAGCTAAACTGAGACAGCTATTAGGCTCGCTGTCAGAGGAAACCAGCAGATGCAAGAAACCAGCACTGTGCCGTCACCTCCAAACAGCTTAATTTTACCCCCAGATCCTGTTCAAATGTAGGGTATTTTCCCATAGACCTCTGCTAAATTACAAGATCCCTTGTAGTGTCAAACTCTACTGAAAAAAATCAGGTTTTTTTACTGTCCTCTCTTAAAAAAACCCCTCCCCTCAAATTCAGCCTCTATAGTACCAATATTTGATGTTACTTACTAACATTTTGTTTGATACTTCATGAAGCCTGCAAGATAATTGCTTTGTAAAGTTTAGAAATCACAGAGATAAACACATTTATGTATAATTAGATATAGCTTTGAAAGACTGTTTTCTACATCTACAGTTCTTTAAGCATTTACATAACCTAGCACATATACCTCCCACCCAAGGCTGGTATTTTGAGCAAATGAATACTTAATTTTCTTATTCAAGTGATTTTTATAACATATTTACAGAGATTTGAGAAAAAAAATACTGCACTGATGTTAATTCATCCATCTGCCTTGGAGTTTATAAACAAGATTAGAAATCCTCTGCAAAACTAAGAAGCTTGCTACTGTTAAGCTATTGTAATTCATATACTGTTATTTTAAAGCAGGGTATAGAGTTTCTTCATCTAGCTAACTTTAAATGTCTTACATAGCAGATAAATCTTAGGGGAAATATAAGAAAATATCTCACATATCAAACAAACCAGGGAGACTAAATTATCTGACATGGGAAGTGGTAAGGAGATTGTTACTTTCTCACTTAACATAGTACATAGCAACACAAAACAGGTGAGAGGAGAGCTGCTGTGCTTATTGCTTGCACAGTCCCTCTCCAACCCCCATTAATTTCCATTTTTCATACTCTATTTACTTATCTTGCATACATTAGTGCTAATGACTGTTCAAAAGTGTCAGATGCCACACTATGAGCTTCATTTTCTTTAATATTTTAATTATATTAACATTCTTCTGTAGAATTAGTAGTCGTATCTGTTCAAATCATTACATCCTTCATGCATTTAGTCTCCTTAAAAGAGCTTTTCATTTCACAACTCTGCTGTCTTTTAAGAGCAGCCTGTGAGAGACCGAAATGTTAAAGGTTAGTGATTCAAAGCAATTGGCCATTTGTGGAGCTGGCAGGGTGCTTTGCTCAGACCAGGTTTGCATGCCCCCTCCACAAACCGAGGGCAGGAGAGTTTTTGTATGTGTGGTGGCAAAACCTCCAATCCCCATAAGGCAAATAGTAAACAATGCCAACCCTTGCCTTAAAAGTAGTGTTGTGTACATATTTATTAGTACACATATTAGTCCATATAATTTACCACTCGAAGTAATAACATTTTAGAACAGAGTATCCTTTTATTGTTTTAAGTAATAAAAATAACTGAGGCTGAAGTAAAAACACACATAACAGTAAAAAAAGTTACTTCCCTACTTTAAGACTGAGAGGTAATACTATCTACATAAAACAGTTCTATAACTAACACTGCAATCACATTCAAAGCATATCAGTAACTTTCCTAGATAAAGACAACCACTTGATCTGATTGTACAGAACTGAACCACACACCATGGTTCAGTGCCAAGGCAAATATCATGTTTGCAGCATTATGTAACACATACACACAACAGGGTTATCACCAGGATATCAGTCTTCAGTGGTTTCAAGATGGTAATACTAAATTATGAATCAAAATCAGAATAAAAGGAGTGAAGAATCTTTGACTCTTGCACTCTGAACAAACTTTTAATTAGAATCAGTGTGACACATTAAAAACTTTTAGTTGTGCTTGATTTTCTCATTTTGCACTTTGAAAACTCACATAAAATATGCTATATTGTATTGATGCCTTTTCTTGGTCTTAAAAACTAAGAGCCAAACACGGTTAAGGGAAAAAAGGGCTTTTACCTGGGTATTTAATAAGGATCTTTATGGACCACTTTGCTAAGGTGGAGTGTGCTGAAATGTACACCATGATGGATCACATATACAATTTACAGACCTTGAAAATGTGCATATCTATCAAAGATTCCTCAATGAAAGGCTTGAATGATTATTGTGATATCTCCCCATCCCATGGAATTCTTCCGTGGATAGGCTTAATCTTAGTTTACAGGATGTGTTCTAGAAAGGACCTTGATTTTTCAGGATAGCATAGCACTTTCTGGTCTCCAGCTGTGAGGCCTCCAGGATGTTTGGTCTCCTGGCTTAATGGAATATTTGGACTATGCTAAATTATCAGGCTTAAGGAATTACAAGTATGCATGCTGAAAGCACTGAGGATACATAAAAGCTACATAAAAGTTGTATAAAAGGTGTATAAAAGGTATATAAAAGAAAAGGCAAAAAACCATCATGGCATCAGTATAGAAAATTATTGTAAACAACATAATGTGTAAGTAATAACATAAAATACAGAATCAGAGAGGATGAAGAAGACTTCCAAGATCATCAAGTCTAACCTTTGACCTAATGCCACCATGCCCACTAAACCATATTGTGAAGCGCCACAATCAATTCTTTTTTCAATAATTCCAGTGATGGTAAGACCACCACCTCTCCAGGCAGCCTGTTCCAATGCTTGACAACCTTTCTGGTGAAGAAATTTTTCTGCATATCTAACCTGAACCTCCCAAGGTGCAACTTGTGGCCATTTTCCCTTTTCCTATCACTGGTTGCCTGGGAGAAGAGGCCAACTTTCACCTAGCCTCAACTTCCTTTCAGGTAGTTGTAGAGACCCATAATACCCCTCCAAGCCTTCTTTTCTCCAGACTGAACAAATCCAGCTCCTTCAGCTGCTCCTTATAGGACTTGTGCTCCAGACCCTTCACCAAGTCTGTTGCCCTTCTCGCTCCAGCACCTCAATGACTTTTCTGTAATGAGGGGCCCAAAACTGAATACAGGACTCAAGGTGTGGCCTCACCAGCGCCAAGTACAGGGGTACAGTCACTGCCCTGGTCCTGCTGGCCAGACTATTGCTGATACAGGGCAGAATGCCTTCTTGGCCACCTGGGCACACTGCAGGCTCATATTCATATTGCAAAGCAAAGCTAGAGATCCAATAATCACTCATCTTTAGGAATTGGTTTACAAATATAAGAATATTTTACTTTGCAAATTCCACTCTAAATGTCAGAAGTTATCCACCGAAAGTATCTCCTGTCAATTTTATGTTCGGATATCACCTGTTTTTTAAATTGATTTTTGATCTCCAAATATAGAATTGCCAATTCTGCTGTCAAAGAAATTTTACACAGAGTGGAAACAGAGGGGCTACACTTACCCGTAACACTGGTCGTATCTCTGCTAACCTCAGTGACCTCTTGCTAGAGGATAACATACTTAGCCTGTTTTCTATAACATTATCAGACAGTCTTTCTGATAATATCTATAGAAATGGACTGATGACTTATAATTCTTGGCATAGCCTTTTCATTCTTGAGATCAACCTAGAACATACTCCCTACTCTATTTCTTCTTTGAGAAGACATCATTTGAGATAAACAGTCAGTTCCACCATCCTTGTCTAATTTGCACGCTGCTAGTACAGAAGGTAAGAGGGCCAGCTAATGCTGTCTGGTGCAGAGAAATATCTCTAGAAAGCAAAGTAACTGCATGACTATTTGACACAGGCGACTTGACATTAGTTTAATATGGCAGGGTTCAGTTTGAAATTAAAATACTGCAGATGTCTCCACAGAGATCTACACATCTGCAGGAGTCTGAGCACCCTGCAGTCAGTGGGAATCAGGCAGCAGAGCCTGTGCAGTGTTTCTGCTCTGTTCCATGTCTGCTTGTGGATGAACTCAGGCATCCTCTTGGCTCCACTGCCCGAAGTGCACTGAACTCCAACTGCACCAGCAGCTCAGACACATCACACATTTGTAGTTACCATATGCAGTCTCCTAAAACCCATGTGCTGTAATTTTAGCCAGAAAAGCACTTCATGTTTCAAATTTAGACTAATGAACAAGAATTATCCTGGAAAAAATAAAAGACAAATTAGACCCTCAAATAACTTTCCATTGCAAAAAATTTCTATTGTAACTGACTCAGGTGGCATTTTCCCAACACTCCCAGATGGCACATATCACTAATAGCTCTTAATTATCACTCAATATTCCAAATAAATTGGAACTTAAATTATCTGCCTCCACACTAATCTCTGCTTATTCTGATAGTCATACATTAAAATTAATCAGATCATCCTACGTTTTAAATGCTGAACATAACAGAACTAAAGAACATCATAGTAAAAATAGGAATGGAGATTTTACATCCGTTCTATTGATGACAATGGCAACTTAATCAAGGGACATTATTTATTACAAACTCACTTCAGACTTGTTAGAACCCCTAAATGTAATTATGCAACCCCAAAATTACATTCCTATAGCCCTTTCTTTGCAACAGACAAACAGATGCCATAAATTCACAGTCTGGCATCACCAGACTCAGTACAGGTCACAGTGCTACTTGAAAGTATGACAAAAAGCAGGTTTTCTCCATGTGACAAAGCTGATAAGAACATACGCTAACTGAAATGTTCCCAAACTGCTGTTAGACAACTAGTGCCTAGTTAATCTCAATTTTCCCCTAAGAAGAAAAAGGATAAGAGATGTTAAGTGATTTTTTTCTTATCTGTGCAGATTTCTACATTTATTGGTTTAATTTTTAGTTTGAGAGAAAAATTCCAGACTTTTTTGTGTTTGATAAAATGAGTTGACTGTGAAATCCCAAAGTTTTCTGAGATTCCCAAGTATAAATTCAGTCATAGGAGAAAAGAGATTTCCATTCATACCAGAAGTAAACAAACTTTACGAGGAATTTCACTTGTACCCCCTAAAAATCCCCCCCAAAATGCTTTGTAGAGTATTGGTACTCTTTCAACCTCCACCAGCAAACACAGTATATACTTTGTAATACAGAACTGATTTTGAATGATGTTCTAGATTACGGCTTTAACTAATGAACTCCCACATATACATCAGCCCCCTTTACAGTCTCAATAAATGTTGACATTTCTCCTTCAGGAAAAAGACAGAAACTCATAAAGTGATTTGGCAAATCTGTGTTAAAGTGTAATCAATTAACCCTCATGCATTTTCTCCAACTAATGCTTATTCTGATGCCTGAAGCTAATTTCATACATATATTTCATAAGAGTAAATACAAATTTGAAAGATATAGATATTGATTTTTCCTATTTCCTATTAACGGTTATTCTGTAATCAAAACAATGACTAACAGACATAGAGAAATAAATGCTTAAAATTGTAAACTTTTCTTAGCTTCCTAAAATATGCACTGCTCAAGAATTTATATATTTTTAAAGAAAAATGGAATGCAGTCGGTATTATATTACTATACATAAACATGTACACGTACTATACAAGCACATTATACATTATAATTATTACACTAGTATCTTATCTGTCTTGTATTTTATACTATCATCTATTAATGTATGCAAGAAGAGAAAAAGGAAGGACTAAAGGAGGGAACAAGAAAAAAATCATCTTAGAAATTTCATACAAATGTAAATAACCGCTATTTCAGGTCAAGAAGAGCGCTCCACCTCAGGAAAATGCCTGGAAGTCGAACGTATTTATGTATTTATTTTCAATTCTCAGTCTGCAAAATGCTCAGAAAAGAAACAGGGATCAAGGGCCTTTCACCGACCATAGAATCAGCTTCATTTATGTGCGTTAAAAGGTATGGCCACAAGGTGGCTCTCAATACTCAGGATTGAAAACGACGACTGGAAACATGAAATAAAAATCTCGATTAGCTTTGTTTTCTTAAAATTGTAACTGATATGTTTCACCACCCTTATTCTTAGACACATTTATTTCCACACTAGGAAAATACTTTGAAGATATTTTAAATTCCAACAGAGTGGTTTCCAGGTTTAATCTATAACAACATCATTTTCCTGTAGTCACTTATTTCTCCCAAAATCGATGGCCTTTTGATAACTGGAATTCATATATACATAACTGAAATAACTTATATACTGATTTTGATTAAATTAGTTCTCAACTATTCACCAGTGCTAGCTCTGTTTCATGATGAAAACTATGAAGCTTCTACCTAGAACATGGATTTGCACATGGACAGCATCTTATAGAGCTTGCTTTTTTTCTAATATGCTCTGGCTATGTTATTATATCGTTGACTATAATTTAATTTTTCCTTTTACAAGATTAATAATAGTTGTGTTTTATTCTGGCAATCTGTCACCCCTTTCTGTAATTATTTTTGTTCCAAAAATATCTGTTTTCATTCAATATCTGTTTTCCTCACAAGTGTGAAAATCTGAATTTAAAGAAACTGGAACAGGTAGGAAAAAATTAAATAGGGCTATGATTGTCAACTCAGTAAATTTGACAGTGCTCAGTAAATACGTGATGCTGAATCAATAAATTGTAACCTGTATAGCACTCTGAAAAGTACAGGAGAACAATCATCTTGGATATTTTCCTTAGACAAGAGATCTTTGTGGTTACTCCAAGGAATATGCCCCCTTTGAGGAACAAAATCTTAGAGAATACCTGAAAATAACTATTACAGCTGTTTTGGCTTTATGGCCAAATGAAGGTCAATGAAGGAAGAAACCAGGTATGTTTTCAATGTAACGAGGCTGTACAAACACTTATTAACTAAGCTGTTACTACCTAACAAAAGTCCAGAAAACAATTTCCGAGTGTAAGGGATCATTAAAAGACTTATAAGCAATACTGGTGTATCTATATAAGAGTTTTAAATCCCTGAATCATTAGGGCAAATTCACATTTTCTTATTGCTTTCAGTTCCAGAGCCTGCAGAAAATCCACATCTGCAAAAAGTTAAACACTGTGCTGTGTTTTCTCTATGAAACACTATTTTGTGCTGTATTAAGTTGTGTCCTCAGGGCTTACTCCAAAGCCAACAGACTATTTTCCATTAGTTTGACTATGTTTTGCTATGCAATCCTTCAACTGAAAACCAGCTAGGACTATGTTCAATTATTCAGCAATAGTACAGTTTAAATGAAAGCAGGGAAATACAGTATTAACAGTTTCAAACACTTCAGATTTCTGATTGTTGTCCTTGATAAACATACAGAGCACAATACTTGGAAAAAGTGATCCCTAGAATCAAAGACTTTGCACTAGACGTCTACGTTCGATTGCAAAATTCATGCATATCAAAGCCAGACGTACCCTCACAGAAAGAAAATGTGCAGCATTTTTCATTCCTGATGCAATGGCCTTTGATTCCTCAGCTTTTATTATTATTATTACAAAGAGTTTTGAAAGGCTTTTGCAATGCTTTTGATGCTCTAAATTCAAGAACCTCAGGGTTTGTCATCCCATACTGGTTTTTTAGCATTTTGTCAACAGTTCTCAATATTTTAGAACTTCCAAATGTGTAAGTCACAGTTTTTGTCTACTTAGAAAAAGGACTCCCTAGCCCATTAATTACTAACTAGAGGTCATAATCTTAAGCACAGCAATAATGACAGTTTTGCACAGGGCAAATTCAAATTTCATCTCATAGTGTTAGCACTCATAGATCATACAACATCCCCTATAGAAAAGGACAGATCCTCAGAGTAATTAGCAGAAATCAACATGGCTTCTTAAAAGATCATTCAAATAAATAACATTTTTATGTATTTTCAGTAGATCTATTTCCTTATTTGGAAAAAACCCCACTGTAAGTGAAAACTGAGCAGCAACCCACAAATATTGCCCCTCAAAGAACCAAGATGCTGCAAGCTCTTCTGGCCACAAGTATTTTGCTGGTGTACAGGGTGGACTATTTCAGGTCTTGCTGAGTTCAAGCAATCAGCAGCTGTACACATAACATCTTTCCCCAGGTAACAATGATTATGTCAGCCCTATTTATTTTTCTTGTCTGAAGATATTTTTTGATTGCTAGAAAAAAGTATCTTTTTTTTTTTTTTTAGTTTTTTTTTTTTGTTTTAGCTATGAAAACTCCATTTTAGTTCTAGTCCTGTTGTATCTACTGGGAAACATGGACAACCTGCTATTTTTTTTTTCAGAACCCTTTTTAAGCTTCATCAAAATCTTCCTGTATTCAAGGAATTTGCTGGCTGGCCTATGTCAACATCCGTTTAAGTGACTCACATTTTCCCAGTTTCTGCCTTCTGTCACTGAGAAGACTCACCAAATCAGTTGTGCAAAAAATTTTGAAGTCTCTTATGTACTTTTCTTCCAGAGGTGGCAAGCCATCACAACACAGCAGAACTTACATACAAATAATTATTTTGAGTAATGTTCCAAACGTTTCAATGTCCTAGTGTTTCTCAAATTCTAGAAACTTGAAAATTTTTCATTTTTTTAGCTTTGCTGGCTAAAATTAACTCTTTATCTACTTGCACTGGTATTGTCCAGAGATGAAGGACTGGGGATGGGCGACATTAATTTTTTAAAGAATTCATAGTTAAGCACAGAAATTCTCAAGACTCCCAATACTGCTGTCTTCCTATCTGCACTCTTCCAGCATCTTCTCACAAACTATATGCTTCCAAATCTGCCTTTCATATTTTTGGAAATTTTATTTTCATTTCACAATACACAGTAAGCTTAATTTTGTTAACTACCAGTTTTCATTATAGTTCATGCCCAGCTTGTGTATACTCTACACTTGTCAAAAACATGATGCTGTTAGTCTAGTTCCCATTAGCATAATACATAATTTCTAGCTCTAGTTTTTTACTCAAATGAGCCAAAAAGTACTAACATGGTACATGTAGAAAGATGTATCCAAATGCATATTTATATGATGTTCATTCAAAAAATCTCACTTGTGGGATCAAAGTACCGTTTTTCAGATTTTTACGGTTTTTGGGAGATTTCAAGAATCAGTTTCTGTTGGTTTTGATGCAATAATAAAAAAGTTCTGAAATAATTGAGTTGTTCAAAAGAGATCTGGCAAATTTAGGCAAAATTCTAACGTCACTTTGATAAAGGTGACATGCAATGGTATCTGTACATTCTAAAGTGTAGCAGTTTGTGGCTTTATACAACAAAATGCTTTCCTCCAAGACAATGATTCCCAGTGTAGCAGTTTGTGGCTTTATACAACAAAATGCTTTCCTCCAAGACAATGATTCCCAGCAAGCAGGGATTCTTCTGATTCTTGCCGGACTTTTGAAATTCCAGTTTGAAGAACCTTAAGATTAATTCAAAACAACCAAGATAAAAGAAGATAAAACTTATCTTGCAGATACCAAGGCTTCCAGAAAAGATATAAAGGATATGCTAAAAACCAGAGACTGACTATACATGTAATAAAACTTAGACCAGAAAAAGAAATATATGGCAATAATTATTTGTCAGTTCTCTAATAAAAATCTCCTCAACTTTCCAGAAGTATGCTTAATTACTTTTTAACTTATTTTGTTTTCTCCAAAGTACCTCTGGATCTCAGAATGTGGAATTACCAGAATGTGGATCCAGTTGAAATCACTCCCTCTTTATGTTTGTTTATAATTACTCTTTCATTTAAAAAAGTGTGCACCCATTTTACTCATTATTTTCTAATTCCTATTAATTAGATGTCATTGCTTCAGTGCAAAACTACTTCTGTCCAGTTCTGATCTACTCTGTATCTTGTGCAAATAAACTAAAGGAACAGTTAAAAAGCCTGAAGAAATTTCCCTACATGATGGTATTTGGGGAAGCTGGAAGTAGAAAGTGGATGACAACTGAAATAGTCAACACACATGCCTAAACGATTCCATCAAACCATAATGAAACTACTATTTGAAAAGCTTTATTATTTTGAAAATAAATGAAATCAAGAATATGAACTGAAATTTAATATTTTCTCCATTTGTTAAGAAAATCATGTTTTCTAAATGAAAAACTGAATCAAGCATCTAAATGTACCTTGGTGAATCTATTTACCTGCACATATTCTAATCACGCTTTTAAAGAGAGAGTGTAAGATAGTTTCCAATATTGCAGTGATGTTTTCTGGCAACTGGTGTTTATGAAAAAGTACTTTTCAATTACAATGGGTCAAATACTTAAATTTTTCTTTAAATCACATTTCAAAGACATCCCATACATTTATTGTTTTACAATATGAAAAAAAAAATACATGAAACCTCAGGGAGCAAAAGAGACAGAGTCAGTTAACAGCGATACTCTGAAGGAAAAACATCAAGCAACACTAGAAGAAAGCACATGTATTTATTCTACAGGGTAAGAGTGAACTCAGGTTTTGTTCTGAATTTTACTTCAGTAAAGACAACTACAAAGGGTGTTCTCTGATGGCCTGAATCTTTTAGGCAATCACCAACCACTTAAAAAACCCAACACACTACATCCTTCATTTACAATCCTGAAGAATAGTACTTTGGGATGAATCTTTATAAGTCAAGTGTGATGCTAGAGAGAAAACTAAAATCAAATACAATTCATTGGACCTTGCAAAATTTACTTTCTTTATTTACTGTAGAAGAAATCAAACGTTTTCTAAAAGAATGTCAGTCACTGAACAGCATCAAGCCTGTTGGAGGACGATATAATCACCATGAAATACAAAGTACAACAGATCAACAGGCGGCATTGACTGTCAGCATACAATGCAGAAACCCTTCAAATTGTTATTAACTTTTCAATCATTACTCTTCATTACTTACAATTACTGTAGCTACACTATTTCCTGACAGATGGATTCCTAAGCAGATAGGATCTCTTCTTTCTAGTCAGCATATGATTTCCATACAAAGGTACTAAAACTGCATGTGATCAGAACCATTTGTCAGCATGGTTACCAAACCATCTTATACAGAAAAGGTGCCTGAAAAATGTTGTTGTCTATAGTCTTACAGTGAAAATATTGCATAAGGTTACACTCTGCAAACTAGAACTAACCAGCACATTTTGGAAAAGGAAGAAAGACCTACGGGTCAGTAGTAAGTTAGGTTGCCTTTTTTTTTTTTTCTTTTTTTTTCTTTTTCTTTTCCCTTGGAACAATCCCTAGGGATTGAAAGCAGCTGAAAACAGGCTGAAGAAACCAAGCTCTTTGGGGGAGGGCTGAAAAGAGGCTAGGGCAGAGAGCACTTATGCTGACCTTAATACTATCTATTATTTCTTCTTGCTGGAGTGCTTACCACTAACCAGCTACTGCCTGCTTTTGAACCTGTTAAATGACAGAACAAAATGAAGAAAATTGAGCTTTATCCTCTCAAGATACCTCACGTATTTTTAATATATACCTGAACTTGATTACACATGGTGAAAACAAGCACTGGCAAAAATGAAAAGAGGGCAGTAGGCTGTGCTACTGAAGTACAAAGAGTGCAGTCCTGGTCCCCATACTTGTGAATATGAAAACAGTCTTAGTGGTTTTGTTTTTGCTTTTCTCTCCCAAATGTCTCAGAAGTTTGCAGTTTGTTTCTTTACTATTAGCACAGCTATTCGATCTCCAAATATACTTGATACAGTGAATGAGATTTCAAGTTGAAATCCTCTTATCCAGGGAAGCTATTGATTAGTAACTACTGGGAAAAGACACAGCAAACTTTTTCTTTTTGATCTGGATTACGTTAAAATATCCTAGCAGCTAACTGAAGGAAATTTTCCCAGTCAAAGGAAAAAATAATGTTGCATGGCTTTTTTCTCTCAGTGCCCAGAATGAAGTTAAAATTTCAGGAAAGACAAAGATCACAAATGCTTATGAAGAATAAGAAATAGATAAGAATGCATAGAGAAATAGTAAAAAGTATTATACCTTTAATACATTCACTTATTTAAATCAGTTGGTTTTACAGTAATACCAACATTTATGCTGATTTTAAAGGAAAAGAAAAAATACATGCTGCTACTGACTGTGCAAACCCCTGTGGTTGCAGCATCAACCAAATAACTTGTTAGAACTACACATTACAGCAAGCAGTGTCATAGCCTGACATCAAGGAACCTCTATTGGCCTAATATTCTTCCCATATCCCACAGAGAAAGAAGTTTCAGTATATTTTAATCAGTCATTTAAAAGAAGTCTGAGATTTAAAGAGAATTACCTATCAAAGACATTCTTTTAAACAGTATAACTCTGAATTTCAGTTTCCATATTTTGAAGCACTAATGAGACATTTAAACAAATTTATTTACCTTAAGGTCTGAATTTACTGAATGCAAATACTGCACTACCTTGCAGAAGACTGTGGTAGACTTCATTTGAAGAGAGAAGTTTAATCATGTTATAAATATGA
This sequence comes from Monarcha castaneiventris obscurior, assembly GCA_026261815.1. NCBI lineage: Eukaryota > Metazoa > Chordata > Aves > Passeriformes > Monarchidae > Monarcha > Monarcha castaneiventris. Next base: position 3,458,560 of record JAMPIT010000327.1, read on the forward strand.
CAACAGTTTCAAATGATCTTACTAAGCACATTTAGTATTTAATAGGCCATTTTGTCAACAATGAAAGGGGATGCTATAGGCAACACATTATCCCAGAGTTTATCAGAGCATTTCCATGGAGGATTAGTAAGAAAAGGCATTAAATCTTCTATTTACAGTGGTTAAATCCATTACTGATTTTAACCTGAATAACTCTGAAATAGTTGAGAAGTTCTGTACAAAAGCATAAAATGTATTTTAGTAGCTCCCTGAAGAAAAACATCAGCACCCCTGTCAGCTGTATTTGCAACCTCAGAGATCATTCTAGAAAAAGGTTTGCTAACCCATTTTTCTTCTAGGAGATCCATTACTAATGCGGTGCAGCTTCTGGAAGTAGAACAAATATTCATGAGGTGGCTTTCCAGTGATAAACAGGATGAAACTAAGCATTGTTGCATATCAAGCTGACACTCATGATAGATAAAACAGAATATACAATCAAGCCCATAGATTAGGGGGGGAAAAAAGTCCATTTTATTTTTTCACAGGATAGCAGAAGACTGTTACTTGTTACCTCAGCGCTGTAACTATCAGAGCCTGAGAGACAAGATAACAAGTCAGAAATCCTTGGATAAGAGACTGATTTTCAGAAATATAGTTGAGAACAGAATTCAACCTATACCATATATTTTGTATCTTCTGATTCATAATAAAAACACTAGAAAATTCAGTAGACTGTAAACAACACATGGAAGTACATAGAGAATCAAACTTAAAATAGAACTACGAACTTAAATCTGTGCAAATACGCTTTCTAGAATGGCACGTAAAAGAGTTATTATTATAATAACAGAAATATACATCAAATTTCAAGAAGTTTTCCTTTTTAAAGGTCAGGAAAAGCAAAATGAAATTGTTTATTGTTTCTGTCAACTTTTTATTTCAGTTTACAATAGTTAACAATTTAATATCTAGGAATACTGCTAAAAAATATGAAAGCAGTATTTTTCCATTGCTCACAATATATCCCTCTGTAAAAAGGCCTCCCCAAAATCTAAGTGTCCATCTGAATGACAATGTTAAATCCCACAGCTCAGGATTCATTAAAACAGTGGAATCACTCTATACAGGCCACATTTTTCTTTAACGTGGGAACTGCTAGGACCACATCTTATCATGAATTTTGTCTCTGACTTTCAAGCAGAACTACTGAATAAAATATCCCATGAAAGAAATACAGAGAGCTTCATTCCCCTCTCTGAGACATAATTAGCAAATATTTTTCAAAAGTAAAAAAACCCCTAGTAATTATAAAACAAATAGGAAACTTCAATATATGTTTGACATTTATTATAGCCTAATGTATTTGAATACATATCCTCATTTTATTTTTATCGTTTTTTTAATGGCATATCAAATATTAGATATGTTGTTCGTAAACAAAAATAAAATGAGGATTGCTCTGAAATAATTAAATGCCAGGCAAATGATTACACAGTAAATATTTGATGAATACTCTCTAAAAATTAATTTCTAATAGTTTAAAAATGTTTGACAGATAATTAAGAGGATTAGTAATTGCTTCCAGATTTTTAAGGCCAGTAAAGAATATGGTGCTTTTAACTATTCTATTTTTTTAGTTCATCCTGTGAAGCAGCCTTCACTTCCACTTGCTGTGTCTAGACTAGAACATGCATTATTTGGGTATTACTTATTCTTGTAAGTCATATACTGGATTTCAGATGATTCTAAGCACGTTATTCATCCATTACAGTGAAAACTGCATATAGAATACAAAATAAGGACTGTATTACATTATCAAGATTATTCTCTGCCAGGTATTGCTAAATTTCATGTCAAATGAAATGGCAAGACTGAATGGCCTGTAGTCTGATAAATTTGGGAACGGTGCCAATAAACATCCATTTATACATGATAGCTCATGTCAGACAAACATGATATTATCATTATGAAGCTTAGATTAATCACCCTGCATCACACAGCGCTGATATAACGCAGTTAGACTTCTGTCAGAAATTTCATTTATATGGTGCGGCATTAGGAATTAAGTACAATATAAAATGAATTTCATCTATTAAAGAGATTAAAAGCAGGCAATGATGATCGAAGAAATTAATTGTATATAGGAACTTTCACATGACAGAATGTCAGTGAGGTTCTTCAGAGATCCGGTTTAACCTATGGATATTTAATACTTTTACCAATGATCAAAAATTTAAAATATGAACATGCTGATTAAAGGCACCATTTGGAAATGAGAAGCACTCTGAAGGGATGGTAAATGTTTGCAAGGACAGATCAGTTCCACACCACCACCTGGCTCACCTACAAGTGATATCTGGGAATAAAGAAACCAGCTCATATTTGGAGAATGGATTTTAAAAAGAACCCAGAAAAGGTCTTATAAGTCATGTGTTTTATCGTGTTGGTACTCAACTTATTGCATAAGATGTATCTGATCTATAGTATAAGGTGTAAGAACTGCTATGCCAGGTCAGACACACAGTCTGTCTAGTGCAACAGTTTCTCTGAATAGAAAATGCCTAAGGAAGAGGAGAGTATGAATGTTCTTCCCAGTATATTCTCTTGGTCACTGTAAGTTTGCCATTGAAAGACTTTCTGAGTGACTTGATCTACCTCTAACAATAATTTGCTATTTAAATGAATAAAAACTTTCTCAGGGAAAAAAAATTTAATCAGTGAAGAGAACCAGTGTAAGATCCTGGGTTTAGAGCACTAGACCCAGCACAGGCCAATTCAGACATGAAGAATTACACATGACAAGGCTATAAACATTTTAGAAATTGTTACTGGAGCTCAAACAGAATTTTGTGCCTTGCTCAATTCCCTACATCACATTATAAACATTTCACAACAGCTGGTCCTTCTTGTACACAAAAACTATGAATCCATTAGTGTCCCTGCAGTATTTCTACAACTCTGACTTTTTCTGCTTAGAACCACAGTTGTCTGCAATAATGTTCGTTTTTGTTTCGTCGTTTTTTTTCTGACAGTTGTAATGGTAGAAAACTGTACAGATATAATTCTTGATGACAGTCACTTAAGCCTATAAATGTAGGCTCTGTGTGTGTACCTATGTGGCACTGAAGTTCTTACCTTCGCCAGTAAACCTCTCCAGCATTCACTAACACTGAACTTTCAGGCTACCTGAATGTAGATGTGCATTGTACTTGCTTCAGACAGTGCTATTCCAGCCTCTGGTGTTTAATTCCAGGATGGATTATTGGAAAGAGAGCAGAAGTTAAGGAAAATAGCCAATTTCTTTGTGCCCAGTTAGACTTCACTGTGCCTTGTGTCTTTATATGTAGCACTTTGAAATCTTTAGAAATATTAGTGCTGGAAGTTCCTATGACAAAATGCATGATTGTAAAGCCCTTTGGTAAGGGCTTTTACTACATACATTACTGCTCTTACCATAGCTACTTCTGTTAGAAATATTTACTGCTAAGAAAGAAAAAGAAAATTTAGACCAAACAGTAATAGTTTTATTAACAACCCACCACATGCTCTAATCACTGAAATCTTTGGTGTACTCATAAGTCTTCATATGTAAGAGCCTTAATTGCTCAGAGAAATGTTGCTAGCATATTACTCATTTTATGATTATTGATGGCTGTTTATACACAGTTGCTGCCTTGGCAGAGTATATATCTTATTTGATTAGTATCTTTATTGTGCCAACTGTATATAAATAAAAATATGCCTCAAAGATACATGCTGTGACATAATTATTTCAATACATTATATTCACATTAGTTTAAACAGAAAGTTTCTGATGAACAGAGAACACGTATTCCCTCAATATCTTGAAAACTCCTTTTGTAGACATTAGGTATTAGGTAACAGAGACAGAATCAACAAAATACTTTATTTTTACTGTAAATAATATGAATATAATTTAGCTTTGTTTGTTGAATGGATCCTGAAAGAGGACAAATGGAAATATGTTGGGAAAACTTACTGGGTGTGTTTTGCTATAGATTTCAGTACAACTAGGCTTTAACTCTGTTTCTAGTATTCCCATTACTGATTTATTTATGTGTGTCAGTGAAGGAGCCCTTAGGTATACTGCAGTATCTAATTTGTGTAAAATAATAACAATAGTAATAACAATAATCTTTTCCCCCAATATTTAGATCATATTTACATGCACAAGAAGCAAAAGAATCTGAATTTACACTCATGTAATATGTGCATTTGACATAGACTGATCACTGGAAGAATTTAATGAGTTCTTCTGTCTCTTGATAGCCACTGCAAGACTCAAGATAGACACAAGAACATTATGTGATCTCTGCTTGAGAACACAATTCCCTCTCATCCATTGCTATATGTCATGGTTTAGGAATGGTACTCCCCAATTTACTGCTCCCTCTGAGAGTCTGCAAACGATGTACCTCTTGCTTGCTTCTCCCCCTCTCACAGCCACCCCGTGCACTGGAGAGAACTGAAGGCACAAAATGTGAAGATCAAAGACTGAGATAAAAACAATTTACTGGAAACAGCAATGAGAGAAGAAAACAAACAGTAACAGGAACAATACGAATGACAGAGGGTACAAGAAAGAGGGGAACAATTCACGTGTGATTGCTGGAATGGGATATTACCTGACTGCCCTCTCTGCTGCACCTACATGACCAGAAGGAACTCCTTCCTCCCAGAAGACATTCACTTCCCCCTGCCCCCAGCAATGATGTGAGTTGGTATAGAATAACTTCCAAGTTCCCTCTTAGCTACTGAAAAAATTAGCCCTGTCCTGGCTGGAACCAGGGCACTCTGGTCTTCATACCTCTTCCCTCCTATTTGGTTATAAATTTGTTCTGTTATTGAGAGTTACACTTCTTGGTCTTGCTTTCCCAGACAATCATTGCCAGCTTGGTTTGTAACTGCATTTTCCCTCATCTTCCACGTTCTTTGTGGGTACTAATTCTTAAGAACTTTTAAAATTCTATTGAGAAAGATTCCATAATTTCTCACATTACATGTTCATGCTTCACTTGGAAGTGCGTACCATTAGTACTGATCTTATCTACAGCTTTTCCTGAAAAAGGATGATGCTTACATTTTCATATTAAAAGAGTAGTATTCCCACATAAGAATTCAAATTCCCTTAGGAGTTTGCTTAGAATAACAAGTACATTTCACATAAACCTATATAGGGACAATATTTTACTTGCATTTTTTATGACTAGCACATAAAGCTTACAACTTAAATATTCATTTTCATTTACCTCTCACTTTCCCAGTTTATTCCTCACTTCCTGAATCATGCTGCCAAGTCATCACTGCTTTCAGTGAAGGCAAATACCTCCCTATTCAAGCTATTTCTTCAGTGTAAAAGCAGAGAGATTTGTCTCCTTCATGGAAGCTTCCCAGCAGATTCTACTGTGTAATTCTCTAAATAAGCCAAAGACTGCTCTCCCAAAGATCAGAGCCCTAAGTCTCACTGTTTATCATCACAACCATCCTCTGAATAATGAGCTCAATCACTACAACAAAATTTGCCACTCATGGAAATGGTGGCCACCAATTCTTGAGCAGCCAAGTAGGGACCTGTCCCTTCCTTCCTGCTCCAGCCTTGAACCAGACAGGAGCTGCATGTGTCCAGTTTCACTGTGGGGCTCTGCACAAAGATCAACCTAACAGAGAACACAACTCCCTCTCCTCCACTTCCCTGTCCGTCCCTTCCAGCATGGTGCATACAATGCATTGCCTCAGAGATGAAATCTACTGCTACATCCATCAGCAATAAGAATTATAGCACATCAAAACACATTCATATTACACATATTCCAAATGGGTTTAGAACTTTTCTCTGTGACAGTTTTGTGGTTTCCATTGACACAGGAATATGCTTTCTAATTAATTTAATCTAATTTAATTAATTAATGAAAAGTAAAACTAAAGATATGGGAGCTGTTTTCACTGACATACAAAGTGAGTTGGATGAATATTCTTTTACAGATACCTCACAAAATATGCACTGCTGAAATAAGCATTTTTCTTAATTTCTTTAGCAATAATTTTGACTGTCTAGATAAGCACTAGTATTTGCAATACTTAATTTTTTTCTTGTAATACCATTAAAAAACTAACAATATTTGAAATAAAAGAAGAGTTTGAGATTTTGTTCTAAGAAATCTAACAAAAAAAAAGTTCAGCATTAATTAGTATTATAGTAGAACCATGGGGTCTCCAAGTTCAGGTTCGATGTTGTTTTTATAATGCAGCAGACACCAGCATCTACTAGAAAAAGAGGGGCTTTTTAATATGCTATTTTATGAAATATAAGGACATCAACTTATAAGAGCATAGCTTTAAAATATTTATTATAGCTCTCAGAAGCATCTTGACAAAAAAGAACACATTTGATCCTGATTTTACATTTCTCTGTTTCAGAAACCTGATTCTACCAACCGCAATATCTGTGCTCCATTCATAATTACTAACACCGAATGAATCTTTTCACATTCTCTTCAGAGGTATACAATAAGGTAATATATTTATTACAACTAATGTCAGACACAAGAACCTAAAGCCCTTAGAAAATTCTAATTCACAGGTCCAAAATACTGAAGAGTTTTTTGATATATTTGCCAGTGCAAGAAGGGATCTCATATATGTATTAAAATTTTTACAGTTATTAGTATCTCCTCTATGTTCTTGGGAAGAAATCACTTGTGGAAAGAGAAAGAACTTTATTTTTCAGGGGATGTTAGAAAGACACTGCTAACTTAACTTAATCTTTAGACCTCAGTTGATATCACCAAATATAAATGCCACACACAGCACAGAATTAAGAATTGTTATGGAAATATTCTTTCAGCAGATATACATATTCGTTGAAACTGGTGGTTTAGGGACTTCCCGAGCTGCAAACATGAAGGTTACTGTGAAGTAGTACAAGTTGCATGAAAAAAAAACAATTATCAGCTTTATCTTAACAAACTGAAAGTAACGGGACTTTGCTCTTCCTTTACCATTACTCCTTCTGTTCCCCCATTCAATTCAGCAACTTCACATGACATTTCAAAGCAAAACCTTCCCAGAAGCTCAAAAATGCTGCATCTATTCCCATGCTGGACTGTCTTGTAAAAAAAATTCCAACACTGAAAAGACTATCAGTGCAAAGTATTCACTTACCTGTTTTACAGCTTGTCCATATTCTGATCCTTGGGGAGACAAGAAGTGACAAATATGACCATTGTTTTTTGCTTTTTCTCGAAGAGCCATAGCAGTTCGTACTGTAGCATTTCTAGCATGAACAAACACCATCACCTTTAGACAGAAAGAAACAGGGCCAATGAGAAACAAAAAAAAAGTTTAATCAAATAATGAAAACACTTTAATTACAAAATATTCCCTATGGGAATGACAAAAACTAGTTAGTACATGGCATACTGATGAAAACTAATGCCACTTAAGTGCAATTAAAGGATGATGCTGCCGACATTGTATTCAATATTTTCAAAGAACTTTTGAGATGGTTGTATTTTTTAAAAATAAGATCTTAAGTCTTTAAAAATAGGGAACAATTGTTGGCCATAGATAGTTCATCTTCACAAAGTAGTAAGATTAACATTGATGTAGAGAAGTGTGTTACTTGACACATCCTAAATAACCTGGAAAGCAAATAGTGGGGTAATAAACATTCTAATGCTACAACTTGGCTATGCGAGAGAAGAACAACCAATCAAACAAAAGAGAGCTACTGTGCAATGCTCACAGTTAAAAGCCCACAAGCACATCATCACTGTTAACAGCAGGACCACTAATACAATATTCAAAAGCCATGAAAACACTAATCAAAATGTTTGAGAGAAATGTTTTACTTTCTTTTTCATGCTGCTGAGAATGTCAAGAGTCCTCAAAAGAGAGTTGGAGTCTTGTACCTAAAAGCAACTAAAATATTCCTTTCTGATTACTGCCTGCCATAATATATGTCTAGAAACAATCCTGTGAGCTTTAGAAACTTTGGTAGACAGAGGCACTCAGTATACGTGCTTCAAGAACTGGAGTGGGACAGATGGATTGGGACCACATTGCATTTTATGCTCTGAGTTCCCTTTCTCTCCTGTCTATTACACACAATAAATTTCAATAAATTCAGCAAGTATAAACAATAAAAAATATATGTTTCTGCTTTTAGTTAGCAGAGGCTTGGTACAGACTTGATACAAATTCCGTTATGATTTCTAAAGCTTCTGCCTGCACGTATGACAATATCTGACACCACAGCAGTCATTCATTCAGAAAGACTAAGACCTTAGTATGCAGACAATAACTAAGAAACGAGCATTGTGAAACTGTCCTCTACCCAGAAGCCTTTCTAGAGTTCTTAAAGACACCTAATTTTTGGATGTGCAGCATGTTTCTTTGGTATTTCTTTCCCACTGTTTTTAAAGTAATAATGCACACCTGAATTAGTTGACTTTTATGTATTAAATGATCACATATCAAGACCTGAAAAAATTTAAAGTGATTGCAGAAGTGTTGTCCAAAACTAAGAACTTCTCAGACAGACAACAATCTCTGTACATCTTGTTGCATCTTGTAATCTCTGTACATCACCACATGCTTTTAAAGAACCATCCCTATTTTAATTGACATGTAACACCTTGTTGAATGTTTTTTCCCCAGTGAAGTCAGTAAACATTTATCAAATATACCATAAGACAGCAACATAGTCTTAGGAGGGTTAATTTATCCTGTCCTAACTGTGTCAAAGAATATTATATTTCAGTGGCAAAATCTCTGTGCATTACATTATGCAAATAAGTTAGGAAAAGTAATTTAGAATAGAGAGAAGCGGTTCCACAGTTACAAGCTGTGTAATTAGATCTGTACTCTGCAGTTCAAAGCTAGTTCTGGTGTATATAGCCCTAGTGCTGAAAGCGTCTGCTGCTGCTGCTCTCCGGAAACCAAAGCTTTTAAATAATAAAAAATATACAAGAAAAGAGAAAGCAAATGTCTCTACCTAGGTTACCTCCTCAGAATTTTCTCAATGTATAAAACAAATCAAACCTTTTCACCAAAAACTTTGTTTAAAATTTCACAGCAGGGGCTGCTTGTGTTCCCCAAAGAGTTGCATATTCCAGGTTTTAATCTTTATGAAATATGTTAGTGCATCACCAAAGCACAGACAAGTGTGCTATTATTACTAAAAATTTATAATCAGGTGATGCCTGAAATACCTTGAAATACATTTCTTCTGCCTTGGACAGCAAAGATGCTTGGATTAAATTTTGCTACTGGAAAAAATGTATTTCAAACTGATATTCTCTATGATAGCCTTAAAATGGTGCATCATTTTTCTGGGGTAACACGCTGACTCTTTCAGCTATCTTTCCATCTTGTTATTGAAAGTGCTGGTGACTTGAATGCTTGAGTTGAGCAATTCTCTTTTACTGAACACCTCTCCTCAACGAGGGAAGGCCTAGGTTTTGCCACCCACTTTGCATCATACCTTTCAAAGAAACTAAGATGAAAGAATGAATTTATTTAATTCAGTGTTGATATTAATTATGTAGTAAAGAAAGAAGTATCTGTATTTTAGCCTCAAGACACTTTTTGGCTTCACACAGCTAAATCCTTACAACATGCTTTTTTATGTGGTTCTTGATCTGGGTATTACTTCTACTGCAAATGAACAGTTAGGAATATTGATCAACAGATTAATCTGTCCAAACATTTTCTCCCGTAAGGTCAGCACGAAAACTCCTCCAAGTGTTTTACGAAACTCACTTCCTAATAAGGTTTCAACACTTTTCCCCAAGGACAGCTAACGACACCTATCTATGTTAAAAACATCTCCCTCCACATCATTAAAGGAATCATCAAAAGCACTTGGTCTTACAGACCAAGTAAACCTCACTAACATGCAGCCTTATTCCAAAGAGTACTAAAACTGTCTTTGTCTCGTGTGGTGATTTCTCCCTAACTGCCAAGACACAGTTCAAAATTGCAGTGCCCAACATTTACAGAATGAAAAGTATATTACATGCAAAAAATACATTAAAACAACACACAGAGTTCACGAATGGCTCTTGATCAAAAATGGCGATAAATCAGGGTATCTTGATTACCAGATCTAACTGATAGCATAGCAGTGTATAAATATGATCCCTCTTTCCTCTCACCAAATCCAGTAACTCATGAAGAACTACCTAGAACTAGTAACTAAAAGAACAGCAGTGAAATAAGAAATTTCATAAGTTGATTTATACTAAAGCTTAAAAAGGTTAATGCAGAAATCTTATTTTTACTTTAGCAGATTTTTGTATTTTGCATATTAAAATCTTTCTGCATATTAAACAACACCATGGGAATGGAAAAAGCTGAACAGGCTGTCACTTACCAAGGCAACAAGAGAATTTGAATTTACTTTCTAATTATTTTAATTAATGTTAGTACATCTTGTATTTAAAAGAAATATTGATATAATTTGCATGTGTACTAAGATTTCCTTTTACACTACAGAAAACTGGAGGATTATTAAGCTGCCTACAGACTAGTGCTAAAGAGACATTTTTTATATCCTTTCTTTTCTACAAAAATTCTCCACAATTTAAAAGTAGACTGCATTTACCTATCACATAACATTAAATAATATGGATTGGAACATAGGAATTTTCATTCAGGTTGAGAAGTCAAAAATGCAAAAAAAAATTTCCAGCAACACTCACCATTAAAACATCTGTACATTCAAGAGAAATATTTAGGAAACTGTGCTGAAAAACAAAGCTACACAATACCATACAATTTTTTAACAGAAAATATTAACTAATAACAAAGAAATATATAATGTTTCGTAAGCTAATCAAAACAGTAAGGTGATATATTTTGAACTCTTGATAATTACCATTAATTGCTCTCTAAATTTTGATTTATCCACTCAAATAAATTACTTCTGTTCATCCCTGTTTAAACGAAACCTAGGATTTTTTAAAAAAGTCTACATAATCTCATTAAAATATCTGTTTAACATCACTATTTATCTAACTACATTTCTATTTAAATATACCAGGTTTTAAGGGGTAACAACTCCATTGTGCAGATATTTTTACTATTGCAATGTGCACTTGCTCATTTATTTATCTGCAATAATACTACTTTTTAAAGATATGTGCCATATAATTTCAATTTCTGTATTTTTTTTAATGAGGAAATGTATATTTACTTAAAAATGTGACTATCGTAGCGTATGTTTTATTGTACAGTCCCATCTAATTTTTTTATTTTTTATAAATCACAGAATCTTGTGAGTTGGAAAAGAACTGCAAGGATCATCAAAATCCTACTCCTGGCCCTGCTCAGGACACTCCCAAGAATCCCACTATGTGCTTGAGAGCATTGCTCAAATTCTTCTTGAACTCTACCAGGCTTGGTGCTCTGAATGCTTTCCTGGGGAGCCTGTTCCTGTGCCCAACCACCCTCTGTGTGAAGAATCTTTTTCTAATATTTAACCTAAACCTCCCCCAACTCAGCTTTATGCCATTCATGAAACTATTTAGAGTTATGGTGAGGACATTATACTGGAAATTCTTAATTTTCTTCCTAATGGCTCTTCCTTCATTTTGCCTCATATGTTCTGTATCTATCCATAAAAATTGCTCTATCACACGCATTTTGAATTACTATCATCTTTTTTATTCCTTATTTCCATTTCACTTACAGTAAGGGTAGGACTAAGGAAAAGTCTTTGCTCTGATCTTTCCCATTTGTCTCAGGGACCCTGGGATTCCTGTAGGCAAATCTTACCAGCAAGACTAAGGCAAAGAAGGCATAGAATAGCTCAATGCTATGCATGTTCTACGTCACAAGGTTTCCTGCTTCATTCAGGAAAGGGCCATCATTTTCCTTAGCTGTCTTCCTGTTGCTGATGTACTTGTGGAAGTCCTTCTTACTGCCCTTTACACACCTTGCCAGATGCACCTTCAGAGAGAGTTTGGCTTTCCTAAACCTATTTCTGCATGCTTGGACAGTGGCTTTATATTAGTCCTGGGTTTCCGGCCCCTGCTTTACCCTCCTGTCGGCTTCCTTATCATGTTTGTCAGGAGTTTCTTTCTCATCCACACTTGCCTTGGGCTATTTTGCTTGATTTCCTGCACATCAGGATGGACTGTTCTTGAGCTTGGAAGATCTGATCCCTGAAATCCCCTAGTTCTCCCAGACTACCTGTCATAGGATTCTTTCAAGATTTCTGAAAAGGCCAAAGTGTTCTCGTGCAGCCCAGGACAGAGCAGCTTTTGGCCTTGTTCCCTCCATCAGGATCTTGAACTCCACCATCTCATGGTCACTGCAGCCAAAATATTTCCCAGCACGCAGACCCCCAGCCTGTTCTTTGCTTTTTGTAAGTACAAGGTCCAGCACAGCATCAAGCTTCACCAGTTTGTCAATCATCTGTGCTGGGAAATTGTATCAATGCATCCGAAACTACTGGATTGGTTTCTCTGTCGTGTGTCACCACACACAACTTTGTCAATCATCTGTGCTGGGAAATTGTTATCAATGCACTCCAGAAACTTACTGGATTGGTTTTGCTCTGTCGTGTTGTCTCTCCAGAAGATACTGGGCTGGTAATATCTCTCCAGTAGACCAGAGACTACAAACATTAAGATTCTTCTAGGTGTCTGAAGAAGGCCTCATTTACTTTATTCCTGATTAGTGTCTGTAGCAAAATCCCACAACCACATTGCTTTTGTCTATCTGCTGGCTAATCCTCCTCCTAAACTCTCAGCTGGCTCATCATCCATGCCTAGGCAGAGCTCTGGGTATCCCTGCTGTGCTCTCACAAGAAAATTTCTTGCTGGCCTAACCTCAGTCTTGCTCAAGATTCTGTTTCCACCCATTGCAGCATTCAGTCACGTGTCATTGCATCACATCTCTGATCCCAACACCATCTTAGCTCATCAGTTAGGGATGCAGATCCCTAATTTCTCCCTTTTGTTCCATATACTACATGTAGCAGTGCACAGGCATTTCAGAGAGGCACTCAGCTACTAATGCAAAACGTGACATTGTGTCCTCTGCCACTGCCTAAAACTGAAAGGGTTTGGTGTCATTTCCATTCAAGGCTATGGGTAAAACAGTTATGGACATTAAGTGACACTGAGCCTCCAGCATTAGAATAGGAGACTCTCAAAACATGAAACCTTTACATTGAAGAACAGCCAGCGTTTATGCAGCAGCACTTTTGGGAGGATGCTTTGAGTGAAAAGTACTTGCCACATGAAACTTCATGACTCTGCCTTTATACAACAGTTATATACATTTTCCACTAAAGAAAACCTGCTTCAGAACAGATCTGTGCTATCCACCATTTGTAGCATTAGCCAAATGTATTATAAATTGCAGAGGAAAAATGAATAGAGTGAAAATTAAAGCAGAGGGTGAATTAAAAATAAGACAAACAAACAATACTTTACTGACTTCTACAGGTAGTAGAAATTATTCTGAATTTTAATTGACAGGATAGAAATAGAAATAGCAATAACTATTCTCGTATAGAAAATTAAGCAAGAATAGCTAGTCTATTACTATGCAAATATATGTCATTAGGCAGTTAACAATTGCATTTTTGCAGATGCCAATGGACCTGAATCACAATTATTATTCAAAATTATAAGCAGCTTTTCAATGTATCTTTTTTTAGAAAAACAAGATCATGCCATAATTTGTTTCAAGCATTTCCTTTTGTCCTGTTTTGACACTAACTATTTTGACTTTGTATAATAAAATATGTTTCTATGGTATAATAAATTATCTTTTCAGCAAATATCACTCTAGATTAAGAGTTGTCATGTTCACTGTGTCTCTTCTTATGTTTTCAAATCTATTTACAGTCACATGTATAACATTCATAATATGCAAAAATGACCCAGGAGTCAGTAGTGATAAGCAGATTCTATTTGGCTTTAATATAGGAAAGGAACACAGAAGATACTGGAGAAATCTTCCTGTTACTTTTACTTAAGCAAAAAAAATTAAGAAATTTGCCATGTCAATCTATCTTCTGGTTTCAGTAACATAAACCTACTAAACAGTTAAAAGAACAGTCATGTTTTCCAATTTATTTTTTATCAGTACTGATTTAAAGACAGACCTTTATCCAGATTTTTGCTCCTAATCAACAGGCTTTCTATAACACCAGAAAAATAAAGAACTGCTTTCAAGCACAAGCAGTGTTTTTAATATGAAACGTAATAAAATTATGAAGAAATTAAATGATGCATTAATTGTTAACAGTAGTAAATTGTGCTAGAACGAAGAGAATCTCCCTCCTAAGCCCACACATTATATACCTAGTTCTTATCAAAATATCCTAGCCTAAATACAAGTATCATAAATACTTCATGAATAAAAGGCATGCAATTATCCAAATGCAATATATTCTGGAATCACCTTTTCAGTAGCCACAAAGAAAACTCTCAACACCACAGCATTACATAAAAGAGAAACTTCATACTCTGGAAAGTGATTAGAACTATAAAGTCAAAAGGAATTGCCTGATGCATCTTAGTGAAAAATTATTTTCTACCCTCACGGATTCCTCAAAATACTTTATTTTCTGCAGCAACCTATGTTTCTGTATATTTCCAATTGAAACCCACCAATGACATTACCATTGGATTCTCAGGTGACACCTGTTAAAAGTCTGTGACTGGCATAAGGTCTTGATGGACAGTAGCTGCCTTGTTACATTTGGAATAATTTACAGATGTTTTGACAAAAATCAAGTAGTTTATTTATATAGTTGTTACCATCATGATAAATTAAGGACACAGATCCATTTCTTTCAGAGCTACAGGGCAAGAATTTTCAAGAGCTTTGAACCACTGATAATGCTTAACATGTCTTTTGGAGTATCATTTAACCTTGTCATTGAATTCTTCAAAAATAACGTGGAGCTGACAGAAATGCACAGCCTTAACTTCCCACAAACTTCTAGACTGCTAATGGTTTGCAGTGTCACATCTGAAAAACAGCTTTTAACATAGAGCTACTAAAACTCATCACATATGGCTGCAAGACTGGTCAAGTCTGCCTTTGCCACACTTGCAAGCAGTAAATCTGCAACTTAACGCTTAGGTCATCCACAAAAGGCCAACTGGCTCACATTGTAACTATCTACTACTTCATTTAAATAAAATTTTAGGCTATGAGAAGTTGCTCATCTGGAATTAAATTTGATTTTTGTTCTGTTTTAATGATTCAATGCAAATTCATAATATTGGAAGAAGAATAATTCTAAACAGTAGCACTTGCTACCTTAAACAGCTGTAATTACTGATACCTACAACAACTGTGCAGCTGTGCAAGACTGCAGACATAAACTGAACACCTCATGTACTCATAATTAATGAGAAGATATTAAATTGGTGTTTCTGGTCTACATAAATTCATTGTGAACACCTGAGTATACATATACAGACAAACTACTATATAAATACAAGCATACATGCAAAAATTAGCATACTGCATAGAAACATTGCACACAAACATTTAGAAGGCTCCCTAATTGGAGAATTATGGGGGTTTATACACATAACTTGTTATGGCATCCATTTCCAGCAATTTCCTCAGCTGTTCATAAAGGCAGCTGACAAGGTAAATGTTGAAAGTCAAACGAATTTGACCAGAAAATGTAGAGGAAAATAGTACATATATATCATTTGACAGAAACATGAAGCATCTGGTATAAAACACTTCTTGAAGCTTATCTTTTACACAGCACATCAATATAGCACTTTCAATTAAAGTGAGATACAAAATTTCATTTATACAGGCATAACATTATATTAACTATTATATCCTTAAAGTTGAAAATGCAGTTATTGTGGAAAGGAGGAACATAAATAAATGATGAGGAGGCAGAACACAAAAATAGTGCACCATCACTGAATTAGTTTGTGATTTTGTTAAAGAAAACACACATACAAATGGGCCCTAATTGTGCAAAAATTGCAAAAGAAAACTATCCAAAACCTCAATTCTTCACTTAATCAGCTGACAGAGAAATAACGTTTAAAATCATCAGTCATAATTCAGCTATCCTGCCAGGCCACTTTACCTTCTGCATTTGGGTATTTTTGTTCATACATGTGCGCACATATAAATATAGAAGCAATATATACACATATATATATGCAAATAAGCTACACCAGATGATGGAAGAGAAACAATCTGTACAGATACAGAAGCACAAAAACTCAGGCTGAAATAAACTCTTTAAGCTCTAAAATGAAAATCTAGAAAAAAAACCCCAATCTAGATGAAGAATACATTTTAACAAATCCTGTAACTTCTCAGAGTTATTTGTCCAAAGCATGCTATAAACACTATTTCACCCAGCAAAAAATATTAGGATAAGCTTAATTCTCAAGGCACTAAGTTCTAGAGAGATCTCTAAAGAAAATACTGTTTTATTAAATCTTATCTCAAGACGTGGCTATAAAAGCACTGTCAACAGCTCCAGTAACTAAGCTTATTAAACTTTTATCTTCACACGGCTTCTGCAGCCAAATAACAGCTGGAAAACTGATAATAAAGAAATTTAATCCATCATTTTTACAGATGAAATTAATACCTGTCAAATTCACTGCTGACAATTTAATATAATAGATTTAAATTAACTACTCTATTTCTTTTTTGGTTTAAGATAGCTCAGAAAAACAAGATGACGCTTCTTAGTATTGCAAAGTTCAAGTCAATTATTGTACATAGAGAACAATTACAGACAAAGTGAATGCCTTATGTGCAATATACATCACAGAACCAGTTCGGACTATATAAATTCAAGTATAATTTGTTTCGGATCTGTGACAACAAAAATCCTGATTTAAAAGAGTAAAGTATTAAAAATCTGTGCAAGGTGATATGTAGAAATTATTCCAAAATTTTTGAAAACACCTCAAAATTATTTCTAATGAACTAAATGTGAACCAGTGGTGTAAGACAACATTTTAATTGAGAACATAAATTCTAATTAATAAAGCAATCTTGATCTCCAGAAAACTGCATAGTAACCACCCAATGCATAGACTAATTAAAAATGTTACAACTATACATGGCTGTATTCTGCACATTCATTTAATTTCAGAAGATAAAAGGTAAAAGCTTTAAAAGACAGGTATATCAGATGCAGTTGAGACAATACTGCAAAAGCAGAAGAGAACACAATCCCACCAAACCTAAACTAGCTGAAAATGAGAAGACTAAAAGCTCAGAAACTAACGTTGTACTTGAAAAAACACTTTCTTCAAAAGGTTAAAAAAACTGAAATAAGCATGAAATGGGCAGTTCAAAACCACCACTCAGTGCATCAACAAGAACAGATGGTTTGTATAAAGCTGTTCATTGTTATTTTTCATCCACATTTTTCATCCCAGTAGTGAGATTTCTAGCATCTTAATTCCGAAAAGGCTTGCTGTATCTCTACTGGTTTGCAGCTATTAGCTTAAGTTAAGTGGAGTTGTTGCTAATTTTGTACAATTACTACTACTGCATTCACTTCGTGATGTAGTGGTGAGGTCTTATTCAATGCCATATAGCATTTAAAAAATCCAAGTTCTTTGCAACAGACAACTTGGCATCTTTGGCCACTAGAAAAGCTGTTCCTTGCATAGTGAAACCACTTCTTGCAAAGCCACGACATCTCCTCAGTATTTAGGTACTGATACCTTGAACCTCAATGCCTGCACAAACAGCAGGCAATGAGAACCACAGAAAGGTGTCAGAACTTCCACAGAACAGCTATGTTCCGTGGAAGTTTTTGCTATGAACTGAAAACACCAAGCTCAGTGAGAAAATGAACTTTCAAAGAATCACAGAATAAGCTGAGCTGGAAGGGAAACTCATGGATCGTCAAGTCCAACTCCTAGAGTTTCCCTGAGTACCAGAGCTAGTGAAAGAAAAGTTAAAACAGATACTGTCATGTCAGACTTACACAGAAAACACTCAAAAGCAGTGGGAAACCAGGAATTATTGTCTTAAAAAGGAAGAGAGAATGCAGAAGATAAGAGAATGCCAAAGGCACTCCAAGTTAAAACTGTCATAAACAGACAAAACAGCAAAGGACCAAAGTGCAATAAATATGGAACCAGGACTGAAACTTAGATACCTGTGACTGAAGACAAGCAGAGTAACAGAGTACTGAAGGTCAGGAAGAAAAGCCATGCAGGAAAGTAAGGTGCAGAGAGAAAATATAGGAGACTTGCTGAAACAACACCAAGGGTAAAGAAAACACAGGACTTCTTTTGAAGGTTTAAGTAATATCAAAGAGAATTACTTATAAGAAAAAAATAATAAGAAAATGTTGGAGAAATAATAGTCTGGGGAATGTGGCGAAAGAAGAGTTTTATGGCTGCAGTTTGAGGAAGAGCCTCTTTCAAAAGCTTTCAAGGACTTCAGCAACAATTCTTCTAATTGATAATACAGAGGCTACCTCTGTATGGGTTTTTTCTTTTCTTGAGTGAATTTCAGACCAAAAAGAAAAAAAAAAGAAAGAAAAAAAGAAAAAATAGCAAAGAGTAAGGTCCTGACAAACTCATAACAACAAAAATATTTAAGAGGTGATGGGGACAATGGAAGAAACATGAGATCATCCTGGTAACCAAGCTAATGAGATAAACCAGCAAAAAGGTCAGGAACAGCAGAAGACAAAATGGATGTGAATTTGTGTCAGAGTGAAAAACAGTTAACTCCCTAGGATACTAACTTAAACAACTGAACCTTGACAAAGAGAGCAACAGTTCAATACATTAGATAAAAAAAAATTAACATGAAATCAGAATTTACACACGATATGTTTCAGAGGAATAACCAAAACCTTAAAAATACTATGTTATTTCTCAAAATTCCTAAAGATAGTTATTTCTCAAACCATAACATGACAAGGGTGTCATGTTATGGTTGTAAATTGTTAAGATAAATACAGTATGATATGCATTGTCCTAAAATTGTGTTGGGAGGAAAAGGGTAAAAGCAGAAGAATGGTGAGGAGGATGGTAGATTTACTCAAGTGATCTTGCAGCTGGGATTGCCTAGGCCTGGAGATTACAGTATGGGAAAACCCATATACAATGCCCACTGCTGTTTATCCTCTGTCTGTTTTGAGAAGTAGAATCTCGTGTGTTGAGATAACGTAGGTGTTCACATAGATGTGGAGGCATTCTCATGGACAAGCCTGAGATCCCTGTCCTGAGAGAGATCAAAGCTCAGAGATCATAAAAAGCACAGGGAGATCCCAGCACAGTGGTACAATACCTGGGCCTCTGGTAAATGGGTGCCAACAGCAGCCCCACTGTCCATCAGGATGCACTGAGCCTGGCAGTGCCTGTGCTGCCCCTCGTGTGTCTCTGCTGCCAAGACACTGCTTCAGGATCCTCCAGTTAATGAGGTAATGAAAAGAAACTAACTCTTTGCATTTCAGCCTGGGTTTGTGGTTGTTCTGGCCACCTGCCTGTGTCGACTCACACAGATGGCCAGTAATGTAATGTTTCAATTGATTATAAAAATGATGTCAACACACGCAGTCTTCAGTCACTGTCTTTGCTGATCCTGTGAGGTTCTCCACTGGCTGTCTCAGAAAGGTGCTACCTGAACCCCAGAACTTGGTGCCATTAGATGCCCTTCTCACAGGGCTGGAAAATGTGAATTTTTTTTCAGCTATTTAGCTGAAATAATGCTTTTGATTTATGTGGCCCACTAGAAATGAATGTCTGAAAAAAGACAGCTGTAATAACACTGAGGGAATTATAATTTTCAGTCACTTAGCCTTCAGCTAGTCTTCAAGTGAAGAGTATCCTGGAACAGAAATGCCAGAAAAATACTCCACCTGCTACTGAGCACAGAATCATACTTTCTGACAAATGGTGCACAATTTTTTCTTTCTTCATTCAAAGAATCTTTGGTTTATTAAGAGGTAGAAATAAACTCAGAAAGTTCAAATTAGTCCAGGAAGATCTAGCATCTTTTTAGATTGTATCAGAACATAGCAAAATCAAATTATGACACGAAAACAAATATTCACCAATATCAAGCAGGGAAGGACAGTCCCTGAAAAGCAGTCTTAACAGCACTAGAGGTTCTCACTTAAAGCTGTCTTAAGAGATAGGATCTGCCAGAGAAAACTTCTAACAGATTTCTATATTTTTAGCAATCCTACCAAATGAGCACACTGATTTTAAAAGTACTTGGAGACCCTTGGGACATTCTTTAGTCACGACAGGAAGTTTCTATAACAAAAACCCCAGAAAACTCAGTAGGGCAAGCCATCTATCAAACTTCCTCAAGTTGAACAAGAGGAGAATTGTGCTATAAGACAAATGTTATTGTTTCAGTTGCATTTGGTAATTCAAAGTGAAGCCTACAAATGAGATATCTCATTAGTCTGAGCAGATGGATCAAAATTAAAGACTGAATCACCAACTCGTAATTTCCCAGTAGCCAGGAAGAGCTTGAAGTCTTGCAGAGGATGAATGTTGAAAAATCAACATAAAAAGCTTCTCTCCATCTGTCAAAACACATGCCTATAGAATGCAACTACTCCTACCAGCCTTAGCCTTAAAAAAATGAAAACACACATACATCTAATAAAAACACATGGACATGTAACTGTAGTCAAACCTCACACTGCAACCCACAATATGACAGTGACACATCAGCATGAATTCCCTAAGAGTAAATTATTTAGTTCTGGTATGGCAGAACTCTTTGAGAATGAGTTAACAGAACAGTAGATAAACAATGCTGAATTTAATTCATTAAATTCCAAAGACTCTGGTCAAGAATCTTAAAAGAGACAACATTGTGAAAGCTTGATGGCCACAGGAAGACCTACATTAACTCAAGCAACTTTAGAAGAGGGAAAGTGTTTTTCTCAGGTTCTGGTATTTCTTTCTTGCACTTCAGTACAAAACAGAACAGAGAGGTTTTTGGCTCTCTGGAGCACTGCTAATGAGATCTGTGTCTGTCACACATTACTGCCTGAATAGATATAAAATCTCAACCAAGTCCTGAATGTCATACAGATACACAACAGCTATGGAAATTTTTTCTTAAGTATCTGGGGGCAAGAGATGAATACATCTTTTGAAGAAATATATTTAGAAGCAACCACAGCTTTGTAAAAAAATCTTATGAAGTTTGCACATATATAATGTTAATAAATACAAGTTTTATGGACAACACAAGCTAAGAAAGGTAACAGAGCATGACGATAACAGCCTATGGTGAACATGGACACGAGGTAATGGGTTTCTGGAAACTTAGAAAATCAAAGGGCATTCTCAAAATTGTGCAAAGACACTGAAGAAAACCTTTCTAGTGTAACATTCATCATGTTAGCTCATAGTAGTCACCTTCCACTGTGGAGCAGGCACTCAATATAGATATATCTACATGAGGGTGGTTTTTTTTTCACTTTTTAAATATCTGCAGTTGCTCTAATGATTAGACAGATCATTTGTCATAGCACACTCATTAAAAGGAAAACTCTAACTTTTCATGTGGTACAGTACTACGTACTATAATTAGACAATGAACTGATGTGCTTGATTCTGCATTGTCAAAGCCTGTATAATGCTACTTGTATATCATTCATTTCAGGTTATGATATTTTGTTTAATAAATATCAAGACAACATGAATTAAATACTCTGAAGAAAAGTCCAGTGTAACTGGTTGCTAATTAGATGTTCGAAATAAGAGTTCTGCAACATAGCAGAATGAACATTTTCAAAAAAGAAAATTTACAATCATTTGAATCAAATTAACCAAAAGTATTCTGAAATCAAATCAACATTTATATAGCAAGGGAAACCACACTTCTGCTTTGTCCAAAATTACACTTTTATGGCTGTTGGTTTAAAACACAGTTTTCAGAAACTGAGATCAGCAACAGTGTCCTCTGCTGAAACTGTAACATCAACTAGACTAAGGTTCTTCTCTTGACCTCTTACAACTGTTGCTCATGCCTTAAAACAAAACACTCACGCATTCAGCTGCTAGCACAAGAACCAAAACTATTCTCAAGAAAAGCTACAAAAACATCTCCCAGAACTGAACAACTTACTGCACTTGAATTTTTTCAAATAATATCATATATGTTTGCAGTCAGTTTTTTCCTCAGTGTGATGAAAAGAGAGGGGAAGAAAGGTGGAGCAAATGTGCCACAACAGCATACAGACTCCTTGCTGAGAATCCAAGATACACTACTTAGACACTACTGATTTAAAGACTCTGCCACTTCCACTTCAGCAAGTGAAAATACACAAAATCAAAACAAAATATGAAAGGTAAGAAACTAAACATACTTCAGTGTTAGGAATTTGGTAATGTATGTGCATAATTGAAAATGAGGAGAAAACAAACTAAAGTTCCCTTGGTACCGCTAAAAGATTTTCATTAACAGTCTTCATTCAGGAAAATAACAGTATTTCCATAAGTAATCTTCATGAAAGTTTTCTGAATGTAACAACAGTTACTGATATCTACAAGAGAAGGTAAGTGGAAGAATGGAGCTAAAGCAAGGCGGTGGGGGCAGGAGAACTAGGAGGCTATTGATGAAATATTTTTTCCTTTCCCAAGTCATAAACCAACTGTTCATCTTTCAAAAATCACAATGAATTTTTTTGTGGAAAGGGGAACGTGCAATTCTTAGTGTGACTGTATGGGCCAGTTTCCCTCTTTTATATATAGGTTATTTACCGAAAAGCCTCTTCAAGCATCATAGAGCACTAGCATTTGTTCCTGCTCTGAAGAGGTGCCACACCTGCTTTATGTTCAAAGTTCTAACAAAAATTAGACATTGTGTGGGAGTGATTCAGGACCACAATCATAACAGAATGAGAAAACTATTCAGGCAAATGAGTTAGGCCCATATTCTTAGAGGAGGGGAATGTCAGATTTGAAAATTCACTGCAGAAACCTCTACTGTAAAGCAAAATGAAGGATTGCTTCCTTTAAAAGAAAACAAAACACAAACCCCAGGATATTTCAAATGACTTATGCTGAGTTCCTTACGCACCATGTCTTGAACACTGCATAATTGCCATCCATCATTTCTAACACAAAAGACTAGAATTTGAAAGACATAGGAAAGCCTAAGAATAATAAAGTGCTTGATTTTTGATTTTTTTAATCTTTAAGTGTACCTGTTATAAGGTCTCTAAAGTATTGACCGACTTTGCTTTGTAATTTTAAACAAAGTGACACAAATACACATGAATTACTTTATGGATATACAAAGTACCAGGAATTTTGGCCTCTGTTAGAAGCTAACACTATTTAGTCAGTTTAGATTTTCTTGCATACTATTTCTATGAAGTGTTTGTAGGGTTAGAGGCTACCTCTGAAGTGACATATCATAAAATAAAAATTCTTAATGTATCACTGTGATGATCAAAATGAAATTCTTTATATATGTTCTGAATGGAAACTAAACTAAAAAATAAATACCTGGTGTCCGGCCATTATTTGCTTCAGCACACTTTCATAACATACTTCATCCATATGATTCAGCTGTTGCACCTGAAAAACAAACATCACAGTCCATATTAAAATAATCTCTGTCTTTATGGATTATCTACTACATATCAAGCAATTTAGAGTGATCCATGGAAGATAAATTTGATTATGCAACTAAATTTACAATATATCAATTCTCATTCCTAACAATAGCATTTTGCTATTAAATTCAGAAATAAAACATGAAAATACATAGATAAAATGTGAGTAAGGGCAGTTAATAGAAAATTTGTTATGTGACTTTGCGGGTGTTTTTTAATGACCAAAGAGAAGTAACCCGGTTCTTTAATTTATCTGTTTCATATTAAGGAACCTTACTTCTACAAGATATTGAGGAAAAAACCATTTAATATATCTTATCTAGAAATAAGGCCTTCTATTTGGTATATAAAAATAGTTTTTACATTGCATAAATACATATATTTTTATCTTCAGGAAATTACTGATAGTTTTTTTGCCATAGGGAACAGACATTTCCTCATAGTTGGGTTATGCACAGAGAACATTGCGAGTAGCATGTAGAGAGTTTCCAATTATAGATAAATAAAATGTTTAAGAAAGATTCCAGTCAAAATAGAGTATTCTTCAACCTACTCTAAAGATTTATTTTTCTATGTCTTTAATGCATTCCAATATAAATAGCATGTATCTATTTGAATGCACCTCAGTATTAAAGCTGTGACAAATTGAAATAAATAAATAAAGTCCAAAATCATAGCAATCATTCCATTCCTCATTTGCGCATTCATGTCTTATAACCAAATTGTTTTGGCACAAAGAGATGTTCTACAAAAGCAAAGCATGTACAACTTTCAAAATGGAAATTTAATACTTGGAATTACACAGAATAGATGAAAGTTGAGAAACACAGCTTTAAAACAGCTTCAGAGAAAAAAAGAGAACATTCCTATTTGAAACTGTACAAGTACAGTAATAAAAGGACAAGAAAATATGGGCATGTGTGCTAGAGACAAGCACCCAGTCTAATCATTCTTAAAATGAGAAGTTAGCATTTTACCAAATATATTTTTTCAAATAATAACAAGTGAAAATCATTAAGGAGAAACGTACAAGAGCAGTGCATAGAGACACATGGACACATATATATATGCCAGCTTTACATATTCTTTGCATTTATACCTAAAGATAAAAACATAAACATGCTTAAAGAAAAAAGACTGATATTAAAGAAAAATACCTGACATTAACAGACCTTGACTGAAGAAGCCAAACCTTAGTCTTAGTGCCATATGCTCAAAGAATTTCAACATACAGAGTTTTGAGAGCTTTCCTGGATAACTTCTATGCATAATAAACACATCATGCTGTCCTTGCCTTTGAAAGCTTGCCTACAGTTTGCACGTGACTCTGTAAATTGCTAATCAGCTCCAAATTGCTAATCAGCGCCAAATTTGGATGCAGGATTTCAGAAAACTGTGGCAAAGCATCTACCTAAAGTAACCAACAACCTTCTATCTCCTTGCAACTCGTGTGTATATAGACATAGCACTGACTGCACTTGCTGATGGTCTGCAATAACTGATTTCAATCCCGTGCCTTCTGACATTGTCTTCCTCCTCTCATAAAGACCACAAGGATGTTGATAATGGCAATAATTAGGCAGCTTTAGTATTAGTATTATCCTGAACAGAATCCTTTTTCAAAGAGGCTTAATACTTTTATTTTTTGCTTGCGGTAAAGTGTGTTATCTTGATTGTAAAATATATTTTGCTGTGTGTAATTGTAATGACAATCTTCTGAAAAACAAAAGAACTCCTGGCTGTGGTATTACCAAAACAGTCTGCCAGGTATTCACATTTCAGAATAACAATTATCTCCTCGTGTTTCCTCATCTCCTTATGCTTCTTTAGAAAATTACTGGGGTTTTTTTAATAATTTCATATTTTGCACGACTTACATGTATCTCTGCTTTTTTAAATCCCAAATGCATTCCAAAGTGACTATAAAGAAAGGGAGTATTTTCTCTTTTCTTACTATATAGTGGAAATAAACTAAATATTAAAATCAAGTAGCAGTGAAAGATTAATTAAAAGTTAACGGCAAGTAAGAGTGAAGGTATTAAAAGCAATTAATGAAGGTTAAAATATGCAAATCACGGTAAGCACCATATGGTAAACTATTCTTGTGCGTATAGATTTGAAACATCTCCCTACAGTTGTAAAATAAGTTCCTCTCCTGCACTGCAGATGAAATGACTACTTAAATAACCTAGTAAGAAAGGCAATGTCCATTTTTACAAAATCTAAAAAATATGCTATGATTGATTAAACTAAAAAATTGACTTTTGATTGAAAATGTCTTGATTTCTATTAATTTACACCACAGGTGAACAATATTTTCCCAAAAATTAAACTGCATAAGTTTTAATTATAACCTAATGATATGCATGGGAAATCTATGGAAAGTGTTTGTATAAAGTCCTGTATTTAAAGAACTATAATTTACGTGTCAAGTGTCACTGCACTGCTGATTTTTGATAAGAATATTATACATGACCATTGTCTTAATGCTTCCCAAAATCAGCAATAGCACAAAGAGTAAAGAAGCTTATTTAGGGATACTTTAAATACAGTTTTTATCCAATATGTACATGTGGTAATTAATGGCTTAGCATGCTAAGGTTTTCATCAGTAACTTTAGTATTAACGTGCGTCATGTTAATAAATATATATATATATATATATTTCTCCAGATTTAAAAAATTAGTATTTTTCTTATAACATTCCTCATGCATCCTTACAGCCAAACAAGACGCACCACATGGAAACCTGAAATGAGAGAGGTAGAATAATCAGCTGCTAAAGTGATTCTGCAGTTGAGGGTGACGATTTCTTTTTCACGAAGCAAAATTTAGTAGTGAAGCAGAGGCAATGCAAAGTTAAACACCATTGTATCCAACTGCAACAAGGCCTACTTACAAGTATGGTAAACTGAGGAAAGAAGATTCTTAAAGCACCTTTCAATTATATATATCTTTATACAAAAGCAAATATGCTGCAAAAAACACCTGTAGCATAATAAACTGGTACCCCATTACACATATATACATGACACATGATCAAAACAAACAGCAACCACAAACAGCAACCCTTTCTTTGGCATTCATGATTCTTCACCTTATTGGTTGTCTTGATTCCTATAAAGGTTTGTCCCAGAGGTACAGGTCGGAAACGGCCATCAAAGTAGAATAATCCAATGTAGGGATTGACATGCAGAAATGTAGCAACATCAAGATAATTGGGTAACGTAGCTGAAAGGCCCAAAATCCTAATCATGCTTTGTGTAGATTCAACCTATTAAAAAAGGAGAAAAACTGTAAATTTTCCAAGTGTTGTAAGCCAAGGAATCAAGCACAGAGTTTTAAAACATCCCTTGTAAAACATTAATGTGAAAGAAACAGTATGTTCCATAAAAGGTGAACAATAGATGTGTGTTAGTGATTATCCTGTACTGAAGAAACCAGTACATTCTGCAATTTCATCAAATCTTGCTTATTCATCTTTCTGTTTTATTATACCTTTGCCCTCCAAAAGGTTAGCTAGTCATTAAACATGGAGGAACAATAGCAGAAAACTGGCTTTGTTAAGAAGGGATAGTCCAATTTACAGGCAAAACTGTGACACATGATTTGGTGTCTTTTCTTCCTTAGTCAAAATCAGACCACTATTCTGGAAAGAAAAAAGAATCTAATTTGTGTCACTCCTCCATCCTGGGTTTTTGCTTCCACTACGCCCTTAGACAATGTATTCTAGTTCTCTGTAACTGGCATTTCCTTCGTATTTCTTCTTTTTTTTTAAAAATCTTTAATTCCTCAAATGTTTGGTTTATATGCCCTGTAACTGAATAAGGTACAGAAATGGTGCTTTACAGCTAAATGTT
Source organism: Monarcha castaneiventris obscurior (assembly GCA_026261815.1). Taxonomy (NCBI): domain Eukaryota; kingdom Metazoa; phylum Chordata; class Aves; order Passeriformes; family Monarchidae; genus Monarcha; species Monarcha castaneiventris. The sequence goes on from JAMPIT010000327.1 coordinate 3,486,009, forward strand.
CTGTTCCACAGAAACGCCTGCATATTATATGTGTTTTCAGGTAATTTTCAAAAAGAATGAAAGCACACAGAAGACCTGAATGAACAAAGTACACAAGAATTTTTCCATTTCATTCTGGAAGCATTTCATTAGGAGTTGTGTAGGCTGGCTCACAACTAGCATAATTATTTAGAACCAGAGTTCACAGTAATTTTATTACAAAGGCTTTTTAGACACTGTAACTGAAGCCATATATGAGGTTCTCAACTAATCTCAAATGGATGAATGTCTCAAGATGAGTAAGGCTGGTAAATTCTACCTGGCTAAATCGTACTCAAAAAATAAGAGGTTTTACTTAGAACACAGATTTTGATTTACTCAGGTGTTTTGAATTCAAGTGAAAGGAATGCAATTAAAACAGTTAAAAGTTTTCAAAATAGATGATTAAAAAGTAAATTGAGAGGATTCTCAAGGAAGATAAAATAACACCACACCATAATCCAGGCCGGAAGAATAGGAAGCACACCAAAATATTAAACTAAATCTCAAAAGGAACCAAACATCACAGACGACCAGACAAACTAAACCACTGCATAGCCTGGTAATAGACATTTCTGTGGCAAAAATTTGGACACTAAAACTGTGCCTGCAAACAACAGAATGACACAGAAAACCTGCAGACCTACTCTTCAGCACTTGCACAAGAGCAGTTTTCCAAAGGAAAGCCCCATGTACAACAAAATCTGATATGTAAATGCAAACTGGGACAAATTAGAGATTTAATTTTCCGAAATCTTCCATCTACAGGGAACAAAAAACAGTGCTCAAGAGCACAAAGAATCTTTATTACTTCTTACACATCTTTTTATGGCTGGATTATGTGATGACCTAAGGGCTACGGTCATCATCAACCACACAGTTGTTAGGTGTTTGAGATTTGGGGGTTTTTTGAGACGTGGGGGAGGTTTCCTCTTTGGTCTGTTTGGGTTTTTTTGGTTTTGGCTTGGTCCCCTGGAGTGCCACATCCTTCTGCACTGACCTTACTGTCTGCAGGGCTATTTCTTACCTTTTTTCCCTCACAACTGCTGTGCAGTGTTTTTACCCCTTTCCAAACATGCTTTACCAGAGGTGCCACCACCTTGTCTGTGGGGCTCAGCCGTGCCCTGTGCTGGACCGGTCACAGCCCGCTGTAAGTGGCCATGTGTGGCATGGGGCAGCCACAGCCATCCCTCACCAAGGCCACATTGCACCCCCACAGTCATCACCTGGGCATCTGTGGTGCAAAAGTTTTAACTTACTAAGCGTTTATACACTTCTTTATTTTCAAGCTTGAATCCCTAAGCACAATTACCACTTGCTGATATATGTGTCCCGTAGTTTTTTTGCAATTGCCTGATAGTAAGTACAGCAATCCTAAAGCATACCTGAGCTCCCATCTGGAAAACATTACTTGATTTTGCTAAATTCAGTAACAATTTTTTTTTTAAATCTCTTAAGGCCCTGAAAGCACTAGTTTGAAAGTGTGCTTGGTTCCAGCTGAAGGCAAGAAAGCATTTCAAGTCTTTAAACAATTAACAACAACTCTGCTTAATAGCCATGGACATATGTATTTTTACAGCAATTAAGCGTAAGGTGTTTTTTCAAAGAATTCTTTTAAAATAAAAACAGTGCCTAGAGAATAGTTACAATTTACTGAGAGTTGCCATTTTAGAAAGCTTAGTAAAACAAAGAAGCCACTTAATGTCATGACCTGGCAGTTGACCCTGGAGTTAAGGAATTTATTGAAAACCCTGAATTAACACTCCACATGACAACTGCAGCAGAGAGTTAACACAAGCAAGTAATTAAGATTACTAATATATATATATATATATAGCACATTTTTTAAACCCCTTCCACTAGACCAGGTTGTTCAGGGCTCCAGCACTTCAAGGGATACGGCATCCACAACTCTGGGCAACCTATTCCAGTTCCTCACCAGCCACACAGTCAAGAATGTCTTCCTAATAGCCAAACTAAACCAACTCTCAGTTTAAAGCTGTTCTCCCTTGTCTTATCACTACATGCCCTGTAAAAAGTCTCTCTTCAGCTTTCTTTTAAGTGCCCTTCAGGTACTGTAAGATGACCCAGGTGCCTTCATTTCTCCAGGCTGAACACTCCTCTCCACCTTTCCCCAAAGGGAAAGTACTCCATCCCTCTAATCATCTTATTAAGACACTAAATAATTCCATCGATTTCCTTAAGTTCTTTTGAGGCCATCCAAACAAAAAAAGTCTCTATTTTTTTACCATCTACTTTTATATTTGTGCACCAAAAATATAAATAATTTATATACACATATAAAATAATCAAGATGTAAAAACAGGTACACTTACACTAAAATAAAAAATGTATCATAACAATCCTTCCCATTATTTTATGTTCAGATCAAATTCAAACTGTAAACTAAATTCCTATATGTTTAGTTTATGCATATCATCATGTGCTTATAGAGAATGAAGGGCTTTTATTCTTTTAATTATACATGGCATTATAAAAACAGTAGTGACTAAAACCGTGCTAAACTTAAAAAAACAACACTACCGGAATAGGCAACCATAGGATTTATTTTTTGCAATTTCTCTGTGATTATAATTCAGTTTCAACTATGTATCTATTATTCATCTATAGAAACTCGATTTTCCATAATGGTTTTTAGAAATCTAACACATTTTTATAACAGACTTCTCTGCATACATTTTTCAGCTACTTCTCTGACTTCACCTTGAAGAGCAAGCACTAACATCTTTTGCTCTCAGGTGCTTCTAAAGAACAGTAAGCCTTGAAAGTGTGCATATGCCTTTTGTAAATTCAGACCATCTAAAAATTAGTACTTTTAAAGTACTGGATCACTTAGTATTTGATCCTAGAATTCCCAGCTGGCGATTATGCTTTCATATACAAGACACCAAGAGCCCACAGTCTTTTCTTGAAATGACAGTAGAAATTACTGATAAGACATTTAGGATGACAAAGTTTTCTGTTGACATTGCATATTGTTGGCTGGTGGTAGGCAGCTAAGTGCCTTTTCTTCACTACTGAAACACAACCTCTAACATTTCATTCTTTAAATCTGTTTAATTATCCCAGTAAAATAATTAGCAGCATTTGAAACTTACGAGGCTTTCCTTGACAACCTGAACTGACACATTATTTGCACATCAGGTTGTTTAAAAGCCTTACTATGTTTTATTGATTTGATGTTACATTGGAAGTAAGAAATAAAATTGCCATTGCTATATTTAATTGACATATCTAATCAGTCTAATTCAAAAACATTCATGATGGCATGCAGAGAATTGACAGCATGTCCACCAGACACATTCACAGAACACAATTACCACACCATGAAATTCCATGTATGCAGAAAAAATAATCTGAAGATAGCTATCCAGTATCGATTTCCACACAAGCATCATCTGCGTTTACGCTGCAAACCATAAAGGATCAGGTATGGGAAGTGCCTCTCTAGATTGTAAATTGATCACAGCAGGATCATTTTCTTCCTAATAGGTTTTAAGATTTGCATATCATCTCGTTACATTACAGCCGCCACTTGAGAGCATACAGAGTGTGCATAGAGATACTCTTTTATCTGACTTCTAAAGTTCTTCCTGAACTTTGTGATCTTGGCAGCCTTCCCATTTCCATGTATTAAAATATCACATTCACAGAATGAATTACAATCAAGCTGGAAAGCATATCTCTGATTGTTCAACTTGAGCACAGAATTAAGTGAAGCAGACAAGTTTACACATTTTAATCTTTGAAGAATTGTCTGCTGGTTAGAAATTAATCTGATATTCAGATGACCCAGGATCACTTCAACACACCCTCTGCAGTCAGTCCTTATGCCCTTCAGATGTACACTAAAGACAAGATACTCAGAAAATTAGACACAACCATTTCTTAGTTTTTTGTGCAGATATGCAGCAAGATGAATTCTTAACTTTGGTTCCTGAGTCCCCTGCTCAGTGGTAGTAAGAATGAAATACTACATCTGGAGATTCACATTAGTTATTAGTTGGATACTATCCTACCCACGGAATGGCTCTATACCTCACTGTCTCACAGGATCTGTGCTGTTTTTCCAAACCAAAGGAGAAACAGAAATGGAAGAAGAATCGAGTAGGGCTCAGAGCACAAAACAAAAATGAAAAGAATTAAACTTATTTCAAAATTACTAAGCAGGAAGTTTGTTAGAATGTTTCATCAGTGTTTATTTGTTTATTTCTATATTGCTTACTAGTAATGAAAGAGTTAAGTTGTCAACTTCACCACATAGGTGAAGTTGTCTAGTTTTAGGAACAAAAATGGAAAAAACAGTGAAATTGCAAAACCAAAGCACCTAGTAAAAATGCAATTACTAATACAGTTTTGAAGATTCTATATAGGACGTTATCTACAACTCACTCTGCACAGAATGCATTTGTTACTAGGCAACCATCTAGTTAAGTAATTTTATTAGTTTTACTCTGCATCCAATGAACCCTGAAAATACTGTGATCTCAGTCCTCCATTTAGAATATATTTAAAAATCTAGAGGTACTGAAAAAATGTAACCATGCAGAAAGCACTATTAGAAGCCATATTATTCTCCCTCAGCTAAATATTAGGTATGCATTACTTTGTCTTAAGAAATGACATTTTGCATATATCTGTTAAGAGATTTCTATACCTGGCACCGTGTCAGTTTTTCCTGACTGACAGAATGCCTTTCCATGCTATGCTTACTGTTTTGTTCCCTACCTAAGACAAAAATACCTCTGAACCCTTCCACAAATTAGTTTGACTGCTTTACCATAATATGAAAGACTACAAAATGTATGATAATCACTATTACATTTTAAACTCCACAGGTATATCACTAAAATGGAAAAACAGTCACCTATCAATAATGAAAAAGGAGATGCAGAATGACTTCCTGACATCCCTTCCAAGCAAAGAGAAAAGCTTATGAAGATTAATTCAAATATCTGATACATAACATTTTTACAAACAATGGAGATCAGGTTTTGTTTTAAAAAAGTAGTTTTAATAAAGTAATTTTTACACAGCTACAAGGTTGTGAAAAAGACAACAAGATAGACTTAGACTCATGTAAGACTCATTAGACATACGGCTGCACAACACACTGCCTAAAAATAACATTACAGAGTAGCAAGAAAACATGTATTAAATTTAGCACAAGCTAACTGACAGATTTTAAGAGAACGTATAATTGAAAAACAGACATTAAAAAGGGATCCCTCTAATTGCTTTCTAAGCCCAACTCCATTCAATTATTTTATCGATGATATGCAGTAAAAAACAACTGGTGATAAGAAAGGCAGGTGATTGGCAGAATTAATATAACTGATGTGTGTGTCAGCCATACAGATATATCTAGGTTGATAGCCCCATTCAAACTAAATTTCTTTTCATTTACCTCATTCTATAACAGGCCACAGCTGCAAAAGGAGACACTATTCTCAAGAAACAGCCTTACAGCAATGAGTTAATCCTGCAGCAACTATAAAGACATTTGTTTGAGGATTTAACAAACAAGTACCTGAATGCAAACTCCGAAGATGTGTTAGAAAATTAAGTACATGCAATTCTTAAAGGTATATAGTTATATATATAGAGGTATATATAAAGAATATTTATATTCTCAAAGGGATAGAACTGCATTATTGAATGGAAACACTCTACTTCTGTATCTGCCAGAACCAAACTAACACAGAAGTTCTATCCATATCCAGTTTTGCTGACATTTTACAAATACAATGGTGAATACAGGAAAGTCTAGGAAAAAAACGCATCACAACACTATTGTTTGAAACTGAAAAATTATTGCAGAAGTCTTCAGTAACCTTGTTTGGTTTACCCTTTTACAAAAGATGCTGAGTAACTTGATTAGTTTATATAAGGAATATCACAGAGACAAAAGACTAATAGCAGTCACTCAAGATGAGAACTGAAGAACGAAATGAAATGCCACTGTCATTCTAGTCCCAAAAGACCCATACAGGAACTACAGTGGGTTACCATTTGACACAAGATCTAAGCAGCTAGTTTTATGTCATTAGCTATCAGTCTTGACTTTTTTTTTATACTGATCAAATTATCAAATCAAGAATGGGATTCCAAGCACATAAAAATTCCTAATTTTATAACAATTAGACATTTGGCTTTGGGTGAGAAATATCTGAACTTGTTTTCCTGTGATCTCTAGTAAGAGGTAGAAGAGGGAACCAAAGGGACAGAATAATAATATGTAGAGGAGATATTGGCACTACAGATATTGAAAACGCAAAGAAAGAGTGAAGAAAACTACATTACAACTGAAAGGAAAAGCTCCTTAAATAAGGTAGCATGAAGAAAGAAAGCTCAGAAAGGAAACACGAGGATTTCTGGGGGAAGAACAACTCCAACATCTCGTGGTCACTGCAGTCAAAGCTGCCTTTGATCTGCACTTCCCCAACAAGCCCCTCCTTTCTTGATGAGTAAAAGGTACAGAATAGCACCTATCCTTGTTGGGTCCTCTACTGCCTGGAGAAGGCATTTCTCACCAGTGTATTCCAGGAATCTCCTGGATTCCTTGTACTGCTGTGTTATCCCACTTATAGTAATAGCAACTTTGTTGATCTAATGCAAAAACATAAAGTGACTGAAACTTAAATTTGAAGAATGAGAGAGTGCTGAGAACACTATTTGTGTTTAAGATGGGAGTTTTAGTATCCCAAAATCTAAGAAAGCTTTTAATATGGATTTTCTTTTATTTAACTTATCATTCACATACTTCAGAGAAGGTATCAAAACTCGTGTATCTCTCAAGAATAGTATTCAGTATCCTTTTTTGTGAGAAAATACCCATAAGCAGCGAGGAAGTCATCAAAATCTCTGAATAATTATAACAAAATACTTCAGTGGCCTGTAAAAACTGTCATTTTTTTTTTTTTTCTTTCAAGCTAATAACCTTAGTATATTACAGTAGTGTGAAAAGTTTGATTAAAAAGTTTAAGCATTTCAGTTTTACATCTGCATTATGCTCTGGACTAAAACTTTAAACATCAAAGCCATAAATTGGATTCAAATAAGTTGTTTGATGTTATACCTACAGTATATAACAGAGCTCAGAGCAATTTTCCCACCAAAATGTTTAGCAAAGTCAATTTAAATCACTTGCAAAAACATTCTCTAAAATTTGAAAAGTGCAAACATGCACAAATATGCTCTTCATTCTGCTGTGAGTAAAACTGTCAGCAATTCCAATATATATGCTCCTTCCAGGTTTAAATAAAACCTAATTCTAAAAAATGCCATAAGTTAAAATGAGCGTGTTAAAGTCTTACAGTAAGCGGTGTGACTCAGTGTTCATTTGGGGGAAAGTACATCAATCATTCAAGTATTTTGAGGTACAAATTAGGACAGACCTGCTAATGCATCAGGATATTCCTGCTTTAAGAATGCCTTTGGATAGCTGTATTTTCACCTCATATCAATACAGATCTCAAAACATTCTTTTTGGGCACAGTTGTAGGCCCAAGTAGCAAGTTGAATACTAACTCTTAAAAAGACAAAAAAAACACCCCAAACCACTGTCTTTTTCTTTCTATTTTACACCACCCAAACAAGACACCCCATGTACCTGCAACAAAACAAGAGAGATGCTTTTTCTCTAAGACAGGATAACAAACCCTACAAAAGGTAAAAGGCACTACACCATACATCCTGACCTGTACAGGAATCATGACATTGTCTCATATACAAGCTAGGGAAATGTGATCCAGATGAAACTACAGGTACATGTCATGATTAGAGTTGCTATTAGTGATTTATGGAAAAGGATGAAGTAGTATTCAAAGGAATTTATCACAGTTCTCTTCTAGAAGTGATACAAGAAATGACTGTTCCAGGTCAGGTCAAAAATTATACTACTTGAATGTACTGTCTCCTGCAGGAGCCAAAATGGACAGTACAGAAAGTGGGAAAATGTCAATGATATTTACCAGAATAGATCTCAGTTACTACAGCCTCCAGTCTGATCTAGTGACTTTTACTCCGCAATGGATTTTTCTTTGAATTACTTGTCCCTCTACTACAAATCAGGAAAAAATAGTCAATATTTTGGATGCCTTAAACCAGTATACAAATCAGGTAATTGATTTCAGCAATTACTGCAGTGGTATAATTGACATAAGGATATTTCAGATTAATATTGTCCTCGGGTTTGGTTTTTTTTTTTTGTTTTTTTTCAAGAACTGAACAATTACTCTTACCTCCTGTGGGCATGAATACTAAGCAAGTATGATATTTCTATAGATATAAATGAAAAGTAAGTTCTATAACTACTTTCAGTAATGCTGGAGAGGAGATTCAAATCACTGAAGACAGAAGGACATTCTCCAGGGATGGGCTGAATATTCTGGCTTTTTATACTATTCCAGAGACATTTATGAGTTTGTATCAAAATATATAAAACAGAATTATGAGCAGGGAGCAAAACCAAAGAAATGCAACAACATTTTTCCTCTCAAAGTAATATCAAAACATTAGATGTGATTTTTTTTACACTTTGAACTTCTATAACAGTATTTTCACTAAATTCCAGTGAAACTCTCTTGAAATCAGAAACATTATGTTCTCCTATTTTATTGACTGTGTAAAAGTTCCAGTAACTTCATAGTTGTGGATGTATACTGCAAACTTCATAGAACTATGCCTGCAAGCTCAAATGCTGAAGTATAACATTTCAGTGTAATTTCAAAAAGTAATCCTCTTATTATTTTATATTAAAAAAGTAAAACAATTGTATAAAACATATCCTGTTTCTTTGTCCCTGGGCCCTCTGGGAGGCTTGCAATTTGAAATATTTTTTGTCAGCAATTGTTTTCTGCAGCACAATTCTAAAAAATTCTACAAGTAATTTTGCTTTCTAACTGTGGGTTTTTTTAGTGTACTTTTATACCATAAATTTTCCTTCTCGTAAGCTATCTGCTTGTAAAGATACAAAGGGGTCTCCATTACTGCCTTTCTTATAAAATTAGAATAAATAAGGTGGTGAGATGGGCAGTTTCAAGATTTGTGTATTGCTTTATTTCCCAGCTATTTCACTTAAGGAAGGGTTACAACTGGGTAGCCTCAGCTCCAGATGAATTAAATTCCAACTTGGTAGGTAAAACAAACCTTGAAATCCTAGGAAATTAAAATACCCTTTTTAAAGAGAGTTATTTTTCAAATAAGTGCTGAAGCAAGATACATGCAGGATAGGATTCAGTACCCAAGGCATAATTGCCTCAGATTTTATATTCCTTAAGTTACCTGCACAGGCTTGACAGACACAAAAGGGAAGGATCTATGGGAGATTTGTGTCCAAACAAAGCAGAAACAGAATGCCAAGCTGAGTAACGTAGGACAGATAAAATGGCTCTCACATCTATTTTGTACAGCTGAAGCCTATCTTACAAGTCTCACAAAATTTCACAGTAAGAAATGAATAAGGTTTGCAATCTGACATGAAGAAAATGGTTATCATGGCCACTGCTAAAAGCTGAGATGCTTCACTATAAAGACACCTAAGGAAAACAAGGTTATCAAAATCATTTAAGAAAGAAAATACAACATCAAACAGCTCAAGTTTAGTGCCTTTGAGGTAGTCTAAACTTAACTTCTTCTAAAGAATTATTACTTATATTGTTCTTTATACAGGAACTTTATACTTTCTGTACTGGATTAGAGCAGACATCCATTTCATTCTGTTCTTAGCAGAGTTGGAATCAAATGATTCAAAAAGCCTTAACAAGGTTAGTATAGCCTTACCAAGAAAAAAATGCATCTTGAAAGCTAAAAGGCTTTAAACATTTAACATGCTACAAATAGAGCCACAAAAATAACTGTATCATTTTCATTTGTTACAGGTTACTTGTATGGATAGCGTTTTGCTCTGCATGACAAAAAAAAAAACCAAAAAACAACAAACAAAAAAAAAATTGCACTCTAGTCTCCTTCTTCCCATTATTTATTTATACTAAATCCTCCCTTTTTATTCATCCCCAAATTCCATGTTTTACTTTATTTGTAAAAGCACATCTCACCATTGAGACCAATCTTATTTATTGCCTAACTCTGAATCCTTCTTTTGTACAAGACTCAAGAAAAAAATCCCTTTTCTCCTTTTTCCATTTCAAATCTTGGTATTTAGAAAACATTACTAAATCATGGGGAAAAACAAAAGGACCATTTATGCTAGACTAAAAATTATGTAGTATTTTTCTAGCAGTGCTGTAAGTTTTACCTAGATTTAAGACACTACTCTTAATTAGAACAAAAAAAGAAATTCTCCTAGGAAAACTGCTAATTGAAAATAAGCATTCCTGGCAAGAAAACTATTTCAATTTCGGTTGTGTTAAAACATTAGCCTGATTATTATTTGCTTGAAAATGTTTAATTTTCCTGTTACTTGTACACTACAATAAATTTGGCAAATAAATTATAAGTAAAGAAACAGCACTGTAATAAACTATGCATCTTAGGAAACTGACAGTTGATACAATACAGAAAGGAAGGTAGAAGACAAAATTTTCTGCATTCTTAATACACAGCTTTAAAACAGAACAGCCATAAAATAAATTGTAAACTACCTAAGCATTTCTATTTGTCTAAGCATGCTACCATTTACAGTAATATCTATCTATTCTTGGCCAAAACAAAATTATTTTGAAGATTTTTTTCTCTCTTACCTGTCGTAAAGTACGTGCTACTATACTTTCAAGTACTGGTCCTCTGTCTTCATGCAGTAGATGAACTTCATCAAGAATCAAGAGTTTTACCAGCTGAGAAAGGGCTACATCACCAACACTTTTTCTTGTCACTACATCCCATTTCTCTGGAGTAGTCACAAGCATCTAGTAGAGAAGGAAAAAAAAAAAGGAATATTAAGCATTTAGCAATTAAAATGGAGATAAAAATTTATAAAAATACAGCAATTTAATATAAAGCAGAGTAAATGCAATGTAGAACTTAAAGTTATCTTAAGTTTAACCTACTTTATATATGAGGCAGACAGTTTGCTGCATATACACGTTGGATGGCCATTAGTAGGATTCAGTATGGAAAACCATACGGAAATACCAACTAATAACTTCAAGCTACTGTGCTCCATTTCTATACATTTTTCACATGAAAATATTTAAACAGCTATCCAGAATCAACTAATTATATAATCATTTAATGTTTATGTTTCACCAAAATCATAGTGATATAATATTTGTAACCTTTTTCACAGCACAGTAAACAACTAAGACCCTCCCCTCATAAGCTTGACCTGATAGTTCCCCATTCCCTATGAAATGCTTTCTCCCTAAGGCATATTTTCAAGTTGTACATTTTGATATCTTGATCCTTGTGCTGGTAAAACCGACTGAACAACTTCCACCAGTCCTGGATAAGGTAACTTCCAAACTTCATTGTTTGAAGGCCATTTCTCCAGCCTGTCAGTGTCCCTCTGTATGACAGCACAGTCCTCTGTGTACCAGCCACTCCTCACTGTCTGCCCAATCCACCCACACATCAACAAGCTTCTTTATGAGGATCTTATGGAAAACACTATCAAAGGCTTTACTGAAATCTAGGTAGACAATATCCACTGCTTTTCCCACATCTCCCTGGCCAATCATTTCCTGATAGAAATTTATCAAGCTGGCCAAGCATGATTTCCCCTTCGTGAAGCCAAGCTCACCACTCACGGTTTTCTTGTCTTTCACGTGTCAGGAAATTGTTTTTAGGATTAGCTGTTCCATCATTTTCCCATATGAGGCTGACCAGCCAGGCATTCCATGGGTCCTACTTCTTGCCCTTGGTGCAGACAGGAGTGACATTTGCCTTTGTCCAGTCTTTGGTCACTTCTCCCAGTTATGATGGCTGATCAAAGATTATCAAGAGTGACACTGCAATGACAGGAGCCAGCTTCCTCAGCACTTGTGGATGAAAATCAATCAGACTATGGACATATGTGTCCCCTGTTCTCTTAAATACTCCCTGACCTGATCCTCTTCCACCAAGGGTACACTTTATTAGCTCCACACTTTCCCCTAGTTTCTGGAACTCAGGATTCCTGAAGGCCAGTCTTGCTAGTAAAAACTGAGGCAAAGGAGGCATTCACTACCTCAGCCTCTTCTGTGTCCTGTGTAACTGGCCCCCTGTCTCATTCAGCAATGGGCCCAGATTGTCTTTAGTCTTCCTTTTGTTGCCTGTCTTGTTTTCCTTGATACTCCTGAGCAGATTCAATTCTGTTTGGACCTCAGCTTTCCTAACTTCAATCCTGGATGATCAGACAATGTCCCTGTATTCCTCCCAGACTGCATGTCCTTGCTCCCACACTCTGTATGTATGCTTCTTTTTTGTGTATGACCTGGAGCAACTTGTTCATTCATGCAGGCCAAGCTCCTATTCATTCATTTTTGCCCAAGTTCCTATTCACTGGGATGGACCACTTGTGAACTTGGAGGAATATTAAACAGCTTTCTTGGTTCCTTGAACTCTCTCTTCCCTCCAGGACCTTATCACATGGGACTTTTCCAAGCAGGTCTCTAAGGCGGCCAAACTCTGCTCTCCTGAAGTCCAGCATTGTGAGCCTCCTTTCTGATCTGTTCCTCCTCCTCGTCAGGATGCAGAATTCCAACATCTCATTATTGCTATGGTCAAGTCTGTCTTCAATCTTCACACCTCAAACAAGTTCCTCCTTGTTTATGAGGTACAGAACAGCACCTCTCCTCCACGTCCTACCTACAGAGGAAGAAGTTCTCATCAGCACACTCCCAGGACCCTCCTGGATTGCTTGCGCTGATGTTTCTTTCAAAATATTAGGTAAAAATATGTTACAAAACATATTTATGAATACTTTTTCTTTACTTGGTCTTCTCCACAAGACATATTCTGATAGTATTTATTCTCCTCAGAAAAATATTTTTCCCTGCACTGCCACACAATATTGTTCTAGTTCAACTATTTTACAATCAGAATATATCGGTCTTTACTAATTACCAAGAACTACTCCTGAAGAGACTTTGTGATATAACAGAAAAAAGATGTTCATTTCCTGCAACAATTAAAACTTTATACATGAAGGACTCACTGAATCACTATTATCACAGAGAGTGGTGGTATCCGGGGGGTATTTTTATGGTTTGTTTAAATATTACTGGGTGCAATTTGTTAGCAAATACAGATTTTTCAAACGCTTGTACAAAATACTAGGTGTAAAAATGTAGGTCCATAATTTATGAACTGAAATGTAACACTACTACAGATGCAACTGTTAGCACTTTAAAATGAGCCATATCAACCACAAAATATTAGCAGCTGTACTTCCACAGAACATTAATTAGCAAACAGTGAGGAAATATATTTAGCAATGCATATTAAGGCTTTAAGGTGTGAAATACTACAAATGCAAGCTACTTAGCTAATTTGCTAAATCTAAATTGGCAACATTCAGATCCCAGCTTTTTTTAATGTCAGTCATGTTATCAGGATATATATTTAAAATTGTATCATTAATTCTTCTGTTTCAGGGTGATGACTAAATATCCATTATAATGGTCTTTTACTTTGATCTTATTTTAAAATAGCAATGTTCGCAAAGCAATGACCTGAATTAAAAGGTATACTAAATGAGACAGTATATCAAGTAAGAAAAGAGATCTCCAGAGAATGTTTTGCTAGAGAATATGACTGGCTCTTACATTTATTTTTCAGACAGAAATTACAGTTGGGGAAAAATATTCACAAAAAACCCACCCAAACAGATCAGCTTTGTAGTTGCAAATTATAAACTAAATTCAGATATATAAAAATGCTATTTAAAAATATCAGCTAAAAGAAAATGCTGACTATCAGCCAAGGCTAATAAAGATTATTTTTTTCAATTAAAATATTAAACCAAACAGCATTATGAGTCATCTCATTATTAGTTTTAAAGGCAGTAGTGGCATTTCTTTTTATAATTACTTTTCAGAGACAATATATTTTATCCTTTAAGTTTTAAAATCAAAACTCAGATTCAGCAAAAGGATTCTGCTTTCTATTTGGGGGCAAGAGAAGGACACAGAAACCAAGCATTAAAGCATCTTTTTAATATTTCCTTCTTTTACATGGACCTGAATTCTCAGCACACTGAGAAGTGTGTTCATTTATATTGCTATTTCACCACTTCAACTCTTTCAGTATTGAAATAGCTAGAAAATAAAGTGTCACATTTGCTTAATGAACTGCAACTCATGCAAGATATTTCAATCTGGTTTTTGTATTAGGATATGGCTGAATAGAAATGGGTTAACTGTCAATATTTTTACTGTCAAGTGAAGTTTCTCTACACTCACACAATTCTCTTTTCCCAATGTTTTTTTGATTATCATTTGTTATTCCACACTGACTTTTTCTGTTAGGGAAAATATGGGCTTTTCACAAAGTCTTCTGCCTTAAAGTGAGCACTGCCACACAATTTCACTATTACACCAAAAGAGTTACCTGTTTAAAAAAAATAATCCAAGTATTTCAGCTCAAAATTACGTCATTTAGCTTTGGGATTATTTAACATATCCCTTGATGGTTTTACATAATGTTCAAGTAAGAACTCAAACAAAACATTTTAATTATTTCACTTTGAAAAATTATGTCAAAAGGGACAACGCCAGCTGATAACTTCAACATCAATTTACAAAATTTCAAGAGACAGTGAAAATGCATTTTTTTATATTGCATGATTTGCTAATTATTTTCGTCAGGTTCTCTTCAGTTCTCTTTGAAGCCAGATTTCATGGTAAAAGGAAGTTACATTTTCATCGCAGTTTCAGAAAATCAACATGGTGAAAATTCTGGGGTTTGTTGTTGTCTGGGTGTTTTCTTAATCTGAAAAGGCTTATTGTCTTACTAAAACCAAATGATCTTCCATTAATTTCTACAGGGCCAACATTCATTTCTAGCAGTAGGCACAGCCTTGAAGGTTTACATTTTTCAATAGCTTACTTTAAATTCTTTGAATTTCTTTGCTACTTTTAAGTTCTCCCAAACACATTTTGCACATGACTAGTATCTGTTTTCTGCTTGAATAATTGGTACACACACTCTGAGCCTAGAAAAGCTGTGGTAATCCCCTCAAATTTACACTCCCACAGGTCCAAACCACATATGAAAATATTTCAGAACAAACTACATAAAATACTTAGTTATAACATGCCATAATACAAAATTCACCACTTTTAAGTTCTTCAAGACCATTTTTGAGAACAGTTTTTCTGTCTTCAGCCACTTCAGCCTTCCTCTGTCACTCATCTGACCTGCTGTCCCTTTCATATACACAACAATAAATCAAAACTCAGACACACACCCTACCTCATCCCCAACTTCCTTACTACTAGAATTGCCAAAAAATAATCAGAAAATACCTGGATCACTCTTCTTATGTGCCAGATATCATCACACCAGGTATAAAGAACTGGTTGACTCAGATCTCAGCTTAAACATCAACTAGGATGATAGGAAAAAGTCCCATGCCCTGTGGGTTATACGGATGTGGTTACACAGATTTCTATAACATAAAAAGTAGAAAAGTACCTTGTACTGAGACTGTGTAGTGTTCACATTCTGAATATCAGCACCATTCCAAAAATAAGCCTGCATGCTGCCATACTGAAAACAGAACAGCAGCTGTACAGGGCCTTTACTTAGCACAAGATGAAAATATAGGTTCCTTTATTGTATCAAAGTAGTGAAAACACATATATTGGTATGGTACACACACATATTTTCAAACATTTGACATATAAGTTTGAATTCGTATTATTATACATGCTGAGCATTAGAATGTATCATTCTTTCTAGAAAAAAAAACACAGAATAAACTCAATATTATAATGAACAAATCCAGAGGTCTTTGCGTGAGGAAAATATTGTGGATGTCAAACGATCACAATAATAAAGGTTGTATGTTATGGGAAGTTTCCAAAATGAAATTATCTTCCCAAAGCTGGATCAAGATGCAGAAACATGTCATAACCATATGCCATCTCACACCTGCAGCACAATAGAGATATTTTCATATTTAACATACCTATATAAAAGCACTACTTCCTCTTTGAAACCATCAGAATGATGATAAATACACAGCAAATACTCCATTTAAGCTATATTTCTCTGTGAAGTTCAGAATACTGCTTCTCAAAGCATAGATTAAATCTACAAGAAATACATGTTACCACTGTAATTTCATTCTTTATTTGCTTTATCCTATTAACAGCCACTTCTTTTCCATTTTGCATTAACATTTCTTTGTACCTTTCCCACTTTCTATTAAGTAACTCTCAATATAACAGTATCCTTAGGAAAGAAAAAAGAAAACTGAATCTTATTATACAAAAAAACCACCCTGATGCCTGCGGCTATGTGAACATCCGTTCTCTAAAGGCTTCCTACTGTGCTCCTCCTGCTCAGTGACCAAGGATGCTGGAGTTACTCACTTTGTTATTAGCACAAAAAAGTCTCATTGAAGACATGACAGCCAAAACTAAAGGAAGGCAAAGAGACAGAAACAGATATAATATAACCTGGAATTTTATTACACACTGGAAAATACATGTTAGATATTTCATAAACTTGCCTTTTAACAACATAAAACAACAATTAGATAGAACTGGAAAGAATTTTATCATTTGCAGATTAGAAGGAATTCTTCCACTAAAATTAAATGCAATGAAATCAAGCATCATTTGAAATAGGAGAATTCAGTAAACTTTCAAAAGGCAGTGTTTTCTGAAGCGCCTCTATGCTGGAGAAGAAACAATTCTAAGGACCAATTCATTAGTATATGCACTTAAAGAAAAAACATAGCTTATGTATGAAATACAAGCCCTAAGGATCTAAGAGCTTTGGAAGGCATGGAACCAGCGCTGTTCTAAGTTTGCCTGTAGTAAATTTGTCTCCACCACAGTGATTCACCATGAATGGATAGCAATAAAGAATTCTGCTCTAGCCACTGCTGCTTTATTTTTACTATTCCAAGATACTTCCTCAAAGATCTACTTCTGTAGATTTCTACTAGTAGAACTTCCTTGTCTTTATTGTTTTTGCCTTACTACTGGTCTTCTTTACTCTCCTGCTCCTTTACACACATCTACAAATTCCCCTTACCCCATCCTAGAGGAAGCTTTGCTCAATCACAGCCAGAGCTCCTCATCTTCTGACAGCTTTTTGGCAAGGGGGCATGGGCAACCTACACAATTTACTCAATTCATGCTGTAACTATTTATCTTGGTGGTTTGTTCTGGCAGGAAACTCACTGCAAGATTTTAACTTCTGCAGAAATGGAGACACAGAAAACTGCACACAACTACACACATCCACCCAGAGCAGACTCTCATTGGAATGCAGCATATTCTGCAATTCTGTAGGCAGAGCTGCTATGCTAGGGCTTCATATGATTTGAAAATATTTCCCTTCTAATAAGTGATACTTTGGAGTTTCTCACAAATTTTAATATTAGATAGCTTATACCACACCCCATGAGGGACGCATTACCAGTTTGGCACTCCTTGAGGTAAAACCCCATCAAAACATGTTACAAGAGCAGCAACCTGCAAGTCACTTTCATAATGCTGGTTTTATTCCTCTTTTTATTGCACTCTTACTCTGTGATTTATTCAAGCATTTTAAAAAACCTCATGTGAGCTGGAGCTCAGGCAGGGAGTGGAGTAAACAGACACAAAGTAAAACAGAGGGCAGCAATTCAAAACAAGAATCTGAGGTAGGAAGTAATAAATAATGAATGCAAGTATTTTGTTCTTCATAGATCAGAAAGAACCATCTGATGCTGTGTTTAACACAGTTAAAACAGAATTATGTTTCTAGTAGTGCAGATTCCTTACTATACACAGATATGCAGATGAGCAGTATGCCCATTTAGGTGAACAGATGATGTTCTAACAAATCTGAACATGTATTTGTGGTCTAAAATAATGTCAGTACAAGATCACATATATATATATATATGTATATATATGCATCTTAGAAACATTTAATAATAAGACTACACTTATAAGAAGTATTATGAAAAAGACTGAGTTTATCATGCTAGAAAAACTTGCAAAAGAGGTGCATTATATTGATGCATATTAGCAGCAATTAGTAAGTCACC
The DNA here is from genome assembly GCA_026261815.1 of Monarcha castaneiventris obscurior. NCBI lineage: Eukaryota > Metazoa > Chordata > Aves > Passeriformes > Monarchidae > Monarcha > Monarcha castaneiventris. The sequence goes on from JAMPIT010000327.1 coordinate 3,504,199, forward strand.
AAAGCTAACACCAATCATCATCAACAGCAGAAATCAACAAGGGATTGTGACAGTTGTCACTCAAAACTTAAAATGTCCAATGATTTTTCAACTGAAGAAACATAACTCTGTTCAGCATGTTTTATTTTATAATTGAGTCCTAGGAATGCAAAATTATTTTGTTCCTTTACAGAACCCAGCTATTCCACCTAATGAAAAGGCAACTGATTGACAAGGTATCAGCATGTTGCCTTAGCAGAGCAAGATTCTTTCGATACGCTTAACACGTTCTGTTGAATGATTTTTTTCAATATTACTTTATTTGTTGCATACTCAGTTTCATAATTATGACTGACAGATTCAAGTTTGTATGTGAAGATTTAAAATTTTATGCTTTCAGCGCAATCCTGAATGTCCCAGAGATTAGAAAATTCATTTAGAAGTTCCAGTACTACTTTTAGACCTCAATACAACAGACTCTGACACAGTCAAAATAAACTGGATAAGACAGTACAACCAGTAATTCCTTATTGTTGTTAATATGAAAGCCCTTACCTTAAGTTTTTTATAGTCTTACTTAAAGAATATGGAGTAGTTTTATTTCATAATTGAGTCCTAGGAATGCAAGGAGTAGTTACATTAATCTGAGATGAAACTACAGAAAAAAATATACTTTAGAATCACAATAGCTATATTGAGTATTAGGATATGAGCACCTGCTCTCAGTATTCCTTTTTCCCAGGATAAAACAGTCTGTTTAAAGTCAGTACAAACCTTATTTTAAAAACCATAGCAAGGAAGAACAGCTTGCATGCTTTGTGAAATTCATCTCTTATATTGTAAAATATATAATTAGCTACTCAGACTTCAAGTTTAAATAATGATTAAATGTCTTACAGGAGTTTGATCCAAAACATTACTCTCTTTTCCTCTTTGCTGTTAATCAGTTCACCAATTATAGTTTTACTAACCTCTGATATACTACTGTCAGGTCTGATTGATGCCAAAAGCTCCCTTAATCAAATCTGACAACTTTCAGCAAGTGCCTGTCTCTTGAGACACTGCATGCAGCCTGTTTGTTTTCAAATCTTCCCAGTGTTATTTTGCATTTCCTTCTCCCCCAGCCCCCTTTTTACATCTAACAGAGATACAACAGAATAACAACAAAACATGAATACAGAAATGCATGCTGCAGAATACATTAGTGTATGTTTTTATATATCATTATAGCAATACTTCAGATAATATTGTTAGTTTGCTTATGAATTTACAAGGAAAAAGTAAGAAAAAGAAGATTTTTTGAAAATTGAAGTTCTGACAAATCCAATATTGTTGCTTGCTTGGTGGGTTTTTTATTTGATAATTGAGGGTATGTATGGGGTTTTTTTTCCTTTTCCTTTTCTTCTTTCATAGCTGCAAAGAAAAGGGTTTCAAAGTCATTACCCCTCTGTTCTACAAGGAAACTTTAGGCTTTGGTTGCATAGCTTCAGAAGACAAAGATAAAAGACTACCTCAGCTACCAGTCTTTTCAATTTATTTATACTGGTACACTTTTAAGACTCATCACAGTGGTCCTCCATATCTCATTAACTGTAAATATTAAAAGGTTCAGAATAGCTTCTGTTGACATAATGTTAACCTTTGATTTATTCATTTATATTTTAAGATTATCCAGATTTTTCCCCCTGTTCTGCTCCTGTCAAGCCTTACCCCAAGATGTGGATTAACCCAACATTATGTGAAAAAGGACCAAAGGGCAACAGTGACATTTTCTTCCAAATATCCTTTTTCACACACACCTTTACTCAACAGTTTTATTTTCTATTACAGATTTGTATGCAAGAAGGAGCAAGTTCATGTTTTTGTCTCCAATCAGGTTTTCTCAAGAATAAATGCAAATCACTGATACGGAGGCATACTAAGTGTAAGATGAAGAAAAATGTCTTGGTTCAGCTGAGATGCTGATATTAAACAGATACTGCATTAGAAGTCCATTTCGTGACACCTGTTCACAAAATGACAACTCAAACACCAATTCATTTGCTTGCCTGCAAATGGGATTTCCCAAAATTTTCCTTTCAAGTCTACACTCCAGAGAAAATTATGCCTGCTAGTATTAATGATAACCAGCGTTGAAGGTGATTGTAACAGACCTACAGCAAGATTTTCAGATTTATATTCTCTGGTTACATTAACTAAAAACTAGCATACCCTTTGGATTTCAGCAGGATTCTTTAAGCATCAAGAGGAAATATCAACAGTTTGGTGTTGTAATGAAAGGATCAAATCACAGAGAGACCACAGGAGCCTATGCACCTCAATACTATTACATATTTTCATGAGTAATCCTATTAACAGACTAAAGATTATACCCACTAAACATTACATCAGTATTATGCTGGACAGCACTGTAAACACACTGGAGGATGAAGCAAGAATTTTAAAGTATCTTAATAAGTTAAAGAACGGATGCATTAATGCATGAGTCAGTAATACAATTTCAAGACTCTACACTGAGGATAGGATTTATCTTGCCCATCTTACCTGCTAATTTACAAAATCACCCTCCAAACTAGATGTCTAGGCTTATTCTAGCTGGTTCATTTCATCCATCTAAGTATGAATCAGCCTTAGAAGTCTTTTTCTCTATAGTGTTCAGAAAAAAGAGAAAGAGCAGATCAGTCTGGACATGTACTAAAAAAGCTCTGTTGATGCAAAAATTGAAACCTTGGAGCAGAAATGCTGCTATTTGGACTTGCTAAACAAACCTTCCACTCTGCACTGCAGCAGTACGATCTTGGGGCAATACATTATGTTCTGGGCAATTATTTCAAGAAGTGCAAACCAACTGAGAGTCCAGAAATTAAAAACTGGAATGACTAAACATAAATGAAGCATGACCTTTACAAAAAGTTTAAATAAACTGATGCTTAGGCTAAATAAACCTGCCTGAACAGAGATAACTACAACTGCACAAGTCTTTGGAAAGCAAATAGTGGTGACTGGGGAAGACAGACATTCAGATAAGGAAAGTGGTAATAAAATTTGATTAGGATTTAGGTTGAAAATAGTTTTCCATTAAAAAAAAATAAATCTTCTAACAGTGAAGACAGGTAAGCCCTGAAGGAGATTTACCAGGAAGTTTAGGAAAGCTCCATGATCAGGGTGTTGTAAAATTAAATTAGAGCAATATTTATCAACAGTGAAATATATGTATTACATCTGTTTCCTCTGAAGAACAAATCTCATTAATTTTCATTTTATTTTGCATAGTTTTAAGATCAGCTTACAAGGTAAACATCTTCAAAACTTCAATTTAAAAACAACTTTCAAGTTTCCATTATAAGTAACTTAAGTAACTAAGTATAATACATAGCCTAGATAATATAGTCTACTCTATTAGCAATTGATATGCTGCTAATAAATACCCTGCTAGTACTGCGTGCTGTAATATAAACCACTAGACACTTCATGATAACAAAATGGTTTTTGTTATAATAAGAATACTTTATACTAATATTACATATACTCTAATTTTATTGTAAATTAGACTACATTTTATTATAGTTATTGCATGTACAGTGATTCTTCAGTGTCAGAGGTGCTTAAAATTTCTTTTTGATGTGGTATAGGAAAAGCTGTATTCTAAATGCAGTCAAATTTAGCGTTATTATCTGCAATATTTGTAAGCATTAATTTGAAGTACGTGTGGGGTTTGTTACACAAATAGTTATAATAAAAGCTAGAGAACCTAAGATATTCTGTAATGTGCAAAATGAAAACTTAGGGGATATAAACTCTCAATTGCCCTGATGCTATTTTGTAATTTACTTGTATTTTCAGCTGACCAGAAGCAGTTAAATTTGACAAAGATCCAAAAGAGGCAAACATTCCCTGAGCAACCTGTCCTCAACTCTGCTCAAATAAGCTATCTTTTTGCAGAAGAATATTCACTCAGCAGGCACAGCTGTTATTCTGCAATTTTTACATCTAAATCAAAGATAATTGGACTTCTGAGTACATTTAAATTGTACTCTGGGAGAAAGGTCTAACTTAATGCATCATTTGCATTAACTATAAAAGACTGCGTTTTCATCCTGTAAAATTTACTGTGCTTAAAAAAGTATTTGGAAGTGCAAAACAGTTACTAAGTAATTTTAAAGATATGTGGACACCTTTTGCACAGAACTTTTTCAGCTATAAAAGACCATTAAACCAAACAGAAGTAAATCATTCTTCTAAATTCTTCATAGATAAAATATTAATGGTAATAGAGATTCCTGAAAATTACTTTTCTCCAACTTTTACTGAAGATCCTCAGTGACAAAAAAGCCTGAGATAAAACCTAGAATGTTTTATTTGGTGTTTTTAATAAATTCATTAGCTAATCATATGCAGATGAGCAGTTAGTTCATACCACAAAGTACTTCAATTTCAGATTTTCTGATATTACTTTAAGAACTTAAATCAAGGCATTCTTTATTGTTACTTACTGAGATCCATTGTACTTCACAATTTAACATTCAGACAATGTATTTTAAGGATTTTTTGTCTTAATTTTACATATAAAAATATGAAAAGCAAACTGCTTATTAGCATTCCATCACTAGAAAAGAAAATCTGAAATTTATTCCACAAAATGTCTTCTTTTATCATTATACAGGAACATTGAAACAGGCAAAATGGTGTCTAAAATGTTCCTTGCTCATCTTTTACTAATATATGCAGTAAATATCATATAGCCAATTCCATAATAATGGACTAATTTTGCTTTTCACAGAATCACAGCAAGGATAAGGTCGGAAGTCACCTCTGGAGATCTACCAATCCAGCCCACTGCTCAAATCAGGGTCACCTAGAGGAGTCAGCTGAACACTGAATACAGACACATATCCAGTATCTCTCAGGTGATACTTGAAGTCTTTGAAGACTCCACAGCTTGTCTATACAAACTTTCAGTGTCTGACCACCCTCACAGGAAAAAAAAATAAAATCTCATGTTTACAGAAAATTTCCTGTATTGAAGCATGTGCCCACTGCTTCTTTTCCACTCACTGGAAACTGCTGAGGTCTGTCTCAGTCTTCTTTACACTTGAATACACAATGTACTCAAATCACATCTATCTGAGCATTTTCATACCCAGACTGAATGACCCCAGCTTGCTTTCTCATCATGTGTCAGATGTTCTATCCCTCAATAACCTTCCTGGCTTTTTGCCAGACGTGCTCTAGTATGTCCCTGTTCCTCTCATAACGGGAGCCCAAACCTGGGCCCAGCACCACGGATGTGTCTCACCAGGGCTGAGCAGAGAGGAACAGCCACCTCCTTTGAGCTGCTGGCAACACCCTTCTGAAATGCAGCCCAGACTGAAGGGGACATTGCTGGCTCATGTTCAATTTGTTTTCCACCAGAAGATCTGTTATCTTTCCTGGGAAGCTGCTTTCCAGCTGACCAGCCTCTAGCCTGGACGGGTTCACAGAATTACTCCTCCACTCCTGTGTAGGACATGGCATGAACTCTGCAACTTCATGAGATCTGTTGGCCCATTTTTCCAGCTTGTCAAAGTCACTCTGAATGACTGTGCAACCATCTGATCTGTCAACCACTCCTCCCAGTTTTGTACCATCTACGCAACTGCTTTGTTTCCTGACAGAGGATCAACATGACCTTTCAAAGGTAATCAAGAATGATCTCATGATAACTTTGACCAGGTCCCTCAGGACTTGTGGGAAAATATCATTGCATTAACTTGTATCATGCTCAGTTTGTCTGCACATTCCCTAACCTTACTTTATTCCACCAACTGCTGAATTTTCCTTCTCTAGATTTTCCCATTTGTCTCTGGGGCTTGTAATCGCTGAAAGCCAAGCCTAACAATAACAGCTGAAGCAAAGAAAGCATTAAGTACCTGAGCCTTTCATATGTCCTTTGTCATCAGGTACCCTGTTCGATTTAGCAGAGGTTTTCTCCAATTTTTCTTTTGCTGTACACCCATAGAAGCCTTTCTTGTTGCCCTTCACATGTGCTCCTGGGCTTTTTCTCACCTGATCCTGTTTCCTTCATGCTCAACACGTGCAACTACAATCCTTCCAGGTCACCTGTTCCTGCACCCACCTCTTGCATGCTTCCTTGTTATGTTTGGTTTTCATCAGGTAGGTCTCCTGACACTCTTCTCTAACTTGCTGATCATCAGGATGAGCCACTCCTGAGTTCACAGGCATTGAGTAGGAATAAGAAGTACAAAGGATTGCTAGAGACTCTTAAAGTCTGAAAGACTTTGAGTTTCCATCTAGACTAAAAAAATACTGAAGTAGCTTATTGAACTCATTAGTATTGCTTGCTAAGTCATTTACAATACAGTGTAGAAAATATTGCTGTAATGTGCTATTTGATCAGTTTTCAACACCAGAGCATTTTGCTAAATAATCCTAAATATAATACCCTTAACACACAATGCAGTTGCTGAAGGACATTAAGTGAAGACTCTAACTCAAGTCATACTGCATGACACAAACACATTGAGCTAACTGAACATATTACAGCTATAAAACTGGATCTATAATTTTTGTGTATTAGCACACAACTGAATTAAAAATCTTTGAAACTTTCTGCTACACTAGGAACTCTTACCTCCCTCTCTCGCCCCAATGTCAAGGTTACCCAATCAGTGTTATAAACATCTGTTTTGAGAGATGTAGCAGTAAATACAGCTTGGCAAGTACACAACTAAAGAAGATGGACTGTCTGAAACACAGTAAAGCAAGACCAAATAAGTGAAAGGAGCAGCAAAGAGATCTTGTGCTTACCACCGTGTCTTTGATGTGAAGTAACATTTGGTTTTCAATGTCCCTGCCTTAAGTATTTTCTTAAATGACAAAAAGCCACACTAAAACCAGCACAAACCAAAACTGGTGCCTATGAAGGCACAAGAAAAAGGCTCAAGTCTATTACTGAATCTTATGTAAGGTAACCCATTAACACTGGGGTGTCTAAATACAATAGCTGACTAGTCAACACATGAGAATCTACACAAAGCCATTCAAATCTCTTTAAGCTCAAAGTCCATAAGACTGTGATATATATATATCTCCCCCATTTGAGTGACATAAAAGGAATAGAAAGAATAGAAAGCTCAAAGGCAGCTTCCCCTTAGGAGCTTCACCATTCTGTTGCAGAAGTGGGAGCAACTTAGCAGCTCCAACCAGGCTTTCTTCTTCCCACAATCACACATCTTTATTACACAGAAGCCTCTCTGATGATGCCACTACCTAAAAATATGTCGCTCACAATCTAGCTTAAAACATTACAAATACTTTGCAACTCATGTGATTCAGTTGTCACTGGATGGTCACATGACTGCAGCAATACACCTAAAAATCCCTCATGGCAAGACAGAATTTGATTCTACCAGTCCCAGTCATGCAAAAGTGAAGAAGGGCATTTTAAAAAATAATAATTTAATACAAACCTGGCAACAGACAACGGAAGATGCTGAAGCTGCAAAAAAAGGATAAAGAACAACAGTCCTCTCTCTTAACATACATTAACTTTGTATGTTCTACTTTCAGAAAAACTTCAGCATCATTAATATCTGTTGTATTGAAGAAACAGATGCCATAATCTAAGAGCAATCTTTTACAGACAAATTTAAAATATGTTTACTTATTTAATATTTTCAATGCAATATTTTTAACATTTTACTTCATATTCACTTCTGCAACGTTCTGCCACAATGAATTGAGATGAATCATTGACAAACAATGAACTGTGATCTCTATAAAAACAGACTGTAACTGTACTTTAATGTCATAAATCACATGTATTTTCAGTGCAATTTGATTTTAAATAGCAAACAGGCAGAATATTACCAATAATCATGTTTATACACATTAAAAAATTATTTCAAACTTTTTTAGCTAGCACTGCTTACAAAAATATTTTGAATTATGTATTTGCACTTAATTTCATAACAATAATAAGCAGCAAAATTGATTTATGATATTAACTGCAAAGTTAGTAAATCAGATCTTCCCATTTTCAATAACTAACTTATCTTGTGTGTCTGATATCTACGCTTGAAAAATTAGGAAATCTACTTGATTCACCTGTAGGTGACACTGTTGGTCTTAGCCATACAACCAAAGAGCAACAGCGTTCCCGCAGTCTGGAACAATGGTGTTTCCAAACCACAAATCTTTTTGTTTGTTTGTTTTTATATTTGTACTCTAGTACTTTTAAGTTCTGTTGTGTCATGGTTTAATCCCAGCCAGCAACTAAGCCCCACACAGCCACTTGTGCAGTCCCCTCTGCTGGGATGGGGTAAAAGTGAGGAAACTCATGGGTTGAGATAAAGGTTTTGATAGTTAAAGTGAAAGCTTGTGCACACAAGGAATTCAAAGCAGAACAAGGAATTCATTCACCACTTCCCACTGGCAGCAGGTGTTCAGCCATCCTCAGGAAAGAAGGGATCCATCATGTGTAACAGTGATTTGGGAATATAAATGGTCCCTCCGGATGCTTCCCCCCGCCACTCCCCTCCTTCTTCCTCCAGCTCTGTATGTTGAGCCCTATGGTATGGGATAGCCCTGTGGGATCCAGTTGGGGTCAGCTGTCCCAGGTGTGTCCCACACCCAGTCCCCTTGGTGGTGGGATTGGGTGAGAGGTAGAAAAGGCCTTGACTCTCTGATAGCGCTGCTCAGCAATACCAAAAACACCCTGTGTCATTAACACTGTTTCCAGTACAAATCCAAACCACAGCCCATAGCTGCTATGAAGAAAATTAACTCTATCCCAGCCAAAACCAGCACAAATTTTAATATCAAACCTCTGCAGAGACAGTGATTTATGTAAGTGCATAAAGTACACATATTTTAAAACTGAATATACTCTGATAAAGCCTAAAGTAAATGAAAAAATGTGCCCACTGGAGAGGAAAAGGAAAAAAACAAGGGTATATACTTATAGCAAGGGCTCTTCATCCAAATCGAGTATTTGTATTCATTTAAGTGCTGAAGTACAATGCCAAATAGTTCATCATTTATCGGGAAAAAGAAATAGAAAAACACTCAAAACTTCTGGTTTTAAAGCAGTTTAAAAAAACTTCCAGCAGTCAAGTCATGCATGAATATAATTCCAATAAAAGAGAACACACCAAGAATGCAATTACAAAACAACCCCACCTTATATCCTTTAACTACAGAATACATAGAACAATTCTTTTCCTATTGTTCTTACTGTCTGTAATTTTACTGGCATAATTTCAACTAGGTTTTTACTGCTAAAACAAAAATTAACTCCCACTTTTCCACCCAATCTAAATAGAGATTTTAGCCAAGTGAGTCATAGCAAAGAGTGCCAGTCAATGACACATTTTATCATATGTGACATTTGAATATTAATCACAAAGTAGGTTAGTCAAAGACTGCACTAAAATTCTACAGATCATGCAATTACAGCAAGCAAGTAGGCATGTTAGCAAAATAAACAACTGTATCTGTCTATTTCAAAAGTAAATTATTTCAAATAAAATGTAAATTAATGTCTAAAGAGTACTGATTCTAATTTCTGAAGCATGGAAGACTGATTTTAATAAAATCTGTTGTAAGTGTAGAAACTAATTTAGGTCACAGACAGCACCTTCAGTTCCTTATAAAGGACTACTATTTTTTATTCAAACTTCTACTGTTTGATGATGTATAAGTACTTTGCCCCACTGGCAAAATCTTAGCTGTCATAGGCACATATATTAATGGAAGAGTCATAAATCAGAAGGGCTTCCAACAATTTCACTAGGGTATTGGAAGACTGATGCCAAAAAAGGAAGTACAATGCTGAAAGCACAGAATGATAACATCAGCCTGAGAAAGCAATGTAGTTGTTCCAGCAACAAAAACAACAGAAACAATACAGGCAACATTTCAACTAAGCAACAAGCTTATTAAATGAACCCACTGGAAAAATATCCAGCAATCTCTTATACAAGTCGAACTTCATTTATTTCTTATTAGGTTTCATCATCAGGGACAATCAAGAATCCTACAAGTGATGTCGCAGAGCTTACTGCCTTTATTTCTGAGGCTTAAAGAGTTCAGTCGAAGAATTAACGTCACAGGCCCAAAGTTACCTCTCCATCGTTTAACATAAATTTTTTTTCACCTGCTTTACTATTTCCCCAAGTTGGTATAAGGAAGTAAGAAAACTGGGAAATCCATAGGCTTCATAAAAATTGCACCCACAGAAAATTTCCTTCCTTGTCTTTAAAGGGTCAGCAAATAGCACTAAAGTGCTAAAAATTTGAAAACTTATTCCTGAGGTGATCTAGATGGGCATATCAGCATTAGAGAAATGAGTGCAACCTGCAAGGAAGTGGGCGTCAAGTGTAAGTATTTTCTCCAGCTTCATACAGCAGCCAGTGCAGATTAATCTAATCCAGGTTATGTCTTCATTTCCCTTTTGTTATTCCCTATTTTGGATCTCTGAAGAGAGAAACCTTAGCTTTTCTTCCTTCTGCTTATCCACTGAAACACTTTCAGGATTCCACTTTCTCTCTAAAAAAGCTGAAGAGAATGAATTTAGCCCAGCTGAGGATGTGAGAGTTACTGGTCACAAACTTCAATGTGACTGCTATCAACTGGGAGTGTACACTGCTTATTAGTGAAAAGACTGCCAAGAACAGAACTTTAAAACACCACACAGCATTTTAAATCTTGCAGATGTACAGACACATCCCTTCTGATCATATCTTAATGATCTTGCTTTCAGAACTAAACATTAATTAAGAAATACAATTAACGTTTACAGAAAAAAAAATTTAAAAGTAAGACAGGAAAAAAAAAAGTAGCAGCCTGTGGTGTGCCATCAAGACTCCTTGCTTCAAAGAGATCCTGGATAGCGGATTTTTTAAACACCGTTTTCCCCAAAGATAGCATAATCAGTGAAGCAGGTCACAAAATTTTATTTTACACACTATGAGAACTTCTGAAACAAAGGAAATACATACGGAAACAAGAGTGTGAAGTGCAGATGACTTTGGGACACAGAAATCCTACTGTATAAAAAATATTTTGATCCTTCTCGATTTAGACCTCCACTTCAGCAAGGATTTCTGCTCTAAATATTTCAGTAAATTTCTCTTATTTGAAAGGTAAGGCTTACTCTCATTTAGAGAAAGAAAGATTTTTTTTACATTGTGCATAACTTTGAAAATTCAGATGAAAGTTTTTCTTTCAGCAAGGTTTTACTAAGGAATATTCAGGAAGTTCTCTCAAAAGAGTCCCTATTTCTTTTTTTTTTTTTTTTAATTAGACTTTGATATCTTCCTGTCCCAGTCCAGATGTTGATCAAAAGAGGATATTCTGCTATTGAAACCTTGGGCGTGCATAGAATCCAGCACTACTTTACATTCTAGGCATACTGGAGGAGGGAATATTAACCCAGGTTCAACTCTGGATTTGAAATTAAAAGCACTGGGTTTTTCAGTACCTGTGAGCTTTATAATCTCTGTATCACTTCTGAAGGCCACTTCATGGAAGTTTAACTCCTCATGCCAAAAGAGATTTGCACATTTTATTGCATCTAACACATCCAAAGCACCATTTTATTCCTGGAAGGAAACACACTGGTATCTAAAGTCAACAGTGATACAGATGTTTGCAACAACTGCAAGTAAAAAAACAATGGCATGCCATAGGAGATGAAGGCCACTTAGAGAAGACTAACATTAGGGTAAGTGCTTACAGGGATGGACAAAATATACTGAATAAGAAAAAAGGCGATTAGATAGGGACAAAGCACCAAGAGACAAGAAAATAAAATAGTACTATCTTGGCTCAATGGCACTTTAGACTGTACATTCTCTGCAATTTTTCAGTGAAAGTTCTTTATATAATTTTCACAAAATGCTGCGGTAATACAAATGGGATAGCAATTGACAACACCAACCTTTTAAATAAAAGTGTTCTACAGTTGATTTCCGTTAAAATGAAGTACAATACAATAGCCTTTGAATTACTATTACGGGAGAAGAGCTGTGGATATTCTGAATTTAAAACATTCATAATTCTTGGTCACAAATTGAAACATTTTTGTATGAGTGTGGTGATATGCATGTCAAGGTGACATCATCTTTATTACTGTAAAGAATCACTATCTCATGTACTTACTATATGAATAAGAAAAGTCACTATATATGCATATTCAGCTTCTAATAGTGGGCTTTGTATATCCATGAAGTGAGAAGCACATACATAGCAGAATATCATAGAATATAATGCTCTAAAATTTAATAAAATGTACACAAGAAAAATAGCAGGTATCAACCTCACTATTTGCTTTTACTTAGAAGCATCTCTATACCCTATTAAAGTGCAGGAAATGAGAAACTGTATGAGAAAAATAAAGCTGTAGATGAAAAAGCAGGCACCTCAACTTTATAGCCCTGTTTTGCTTCAAATAGTTTTGGACTTGATTGGTTTTATATTGCAGTTAAGAACTTGAGAAAAAAGCATTATTCCATTTTATTAGTATCAGATTCCAATAGGGAATAAAGCCTTCATGACTTAATATCAGAGTCTATCGGCTGACAGAATCTATCAGAGTGATCATCCATATTACTCAGAGGTCCTGATGCCATTTATCGTTCTCAGAACTACTTGCCCTATTCAGCTCTGATGCTTTTGTGGTCTCTGCTTCACTTCTCACTTTTGTCTTGCCATCACAAGTACAATTAATCAACTAATCTTTGAGATGTCAAAACACATTCGGTCCTTCAGGCTATTTCCTCTCGTCAAGAAAAGCATTATTTTCAGTAATCAGACAAATGTATTTGCCAATGCAAATGCTGCTTACACAAATTCTCTTTTCATTTACAACACTACTGTTTACAAAGACACCATCAATACTGTTGTATTACTCATGCTGTTCAATAAGAATTGCCCTTTTGTTCTAAACTACTCTTATTTAAACACCTGAGTAAAATTAAATAGGAAAATAACCAGTTAATAAAATTTGCAACAAACAAAACAAAATTCACTTGGATTTTAAATACCAAAAGTAAATTGTCAATGAAAGCAGTAACTTTATTTTAAAAAAATCCCAAACTAAAACTAACTTAGCTAAAACTAACTATGGTAGGTCAACTGTTGTGGCTGGCAGATGCCCACCCAACCACTCTCTCACTTCACCTCCTTTCCTGGACAGGGGCAGAAGGTAAGATGGAAAAGTGTACGGGTCAAGATAAAAGACTTTTGTAAATGTCTGTTTCTGTGACATCTCTCAGGCCTATGTTGACAGGCACAGCCTTGCAGTTCAGTAAATGCATACAACTCTTTCTGTGGGCCCTGAAGCAGTTGAGTACTAGGTAAACATTACAGAAAATCCAATAATATGTTTTAAATTTTGCTGTCTGTATAATTAATGTTTTGATCAAGAAGAACCATAACAAAAATAGAAATGCTTTTCTTAAAAAAAAAAATCTATATTCCTAAAGAGTTAAAAAAAATTCAATAGTTCAGAAGTAGCAGAATCAGGACTATTCACACAATTACAGTTTGATTCATTTTCTTATAATATTTAAAAGACAGTAAATTTCCTTTTCCTGCTGTCTGAATCCCTTTAACTCCGACAATATGAGAATGAAGGAACAGAGATATGTAGAGGTTTATAGGCTGGGGAAATTAGCCTGCTTTCAAAATTTGACCAGACTTGTTTCCATCTACTACATAATTTTAGCAACACAGAAAGTACTGGTAATCTGGCCTTGACACCAATACATATCTGTAGCAAGCAAGGCTCATGACAACCTGGCAGTCCTCAAAGCAAAAGAAGAGACCTAAGACCAATAAAAGTAATTTTGCCTATAACTGCAGGTCTGAGGCATAAAATAAAGCAAAAACATTATAGAAAACTTATTTCAACTTCAAAATGTCAGTCTTGCTTATATGCACTTATTTGAATTAGAACGCAGGTTGTTGACAATGATTATACCAAAATGCATCTAATACAAAACTGCTGAGGTACCAATTTAAGGGTGAGAAATATTCACACAAACTGAAGAGGCAGTAAAATAGCAAAATAACTTTTGTTAAAAAGAAAATAAAATATATTTAACAGGGTAATTTTCAAAATTATTTTTAAAGTTTATAAAGGTGGAAGAAACTTTGATAAGCTTTTACTGTGTTACGCCAAGGATCTTAATTTTGTATCATGTGAAGTATGCATAAACCATTAAAAAGAAATTACCTTTTACAAGTTTTTTGATGCCCACTAACTTTGTGTTAAGGCCAGAGGCATTTCTGCACTCTGTAGAGACTACCACTGTTTTGCACAAGTTAAGGCATGATGCCATTCATCCATCAGCTTACAATACACTGTGCCCAGGGCAAGGCACTGCCTTCAGACTTGGTGATTACCTTATAAATCTATACTGCTCCAATTCCAGCTGTATTTTCCAAACTTTCAAAAGATAACTATGATTATATTATATTTGTTGCAAACACAAGGTCAAAGACAACTGAAAACCCACAAGCTGATTTGGAAGTTTTGTTATATCATTTTCTAGACTGTTTAAAGCAAAGACTGAGTAGTGCTATATACGCACACTGAAGAAAGTCCATGAAGACAATTACCTGAAAAATCCATTGCCTTCCAACAAAACACTTCATGTTATCCTGAATGCTACCCAGCAAAAAACACAAGTTATTACTTACAAATATTTTCCATTTAAACATGAATATACCAAAACCAACCTACCAAACAATAGGTTATGGCTGAAGTATGCTTAATATCATTGTTGATTAAGTGATGTCTAAGTATAAGGTAACACTATATGAACATGCTTAATCATAGTAGGTCAGCATACAAACATGCTTAGACTGGAGTTGATAGGAGAAATATCAGCCGTAGGAAAATAAACTTCCTTGAATTGTTTTTAATGAGGAAAAGAAAGTGAAAAGCTAATCAATCTTTATTTAGACTATGAAAAAAACTTTAACAAAGATAAACTCTCTTATAGAGAACCAGTACAACAGCTAGGGTTATTTACCTTTGTAACAAGTTTATTTTCTCCTGCTCCCAAGTACAGTCAAGCACTTATTTACCCACAAATTATTTGGTAATAGATCCTGGACCTACTTTCTCTGAAACATTAAAGCAACATGTTGCAAACACTTACACATACTCCTTTTCACAAAAACATGAGCAGAAGGAAGATGTGGACCTGTTAAAGAAAGTCCAGAGGAGAGCCACGAAGATGATCAGAGGGCTGTAGCACCTCTCCTGTGACGACAGGCTGAGAGGGCTGACATTGTTCAGCCTGAAGAGAAGGCGCTGGGGAGACCTCATTGTGAGTACCTTAAAGGGGCTAATATAAAGAAGGAAGAGGGACTTTTTACATGGGCAGAGTGTCAGGACAAGGCCCAATGGTTTTAAACTGAAGGAGGGCAGGTTTAGATTAGATGCCCCATCCCTGGAAGTGCACAAAGCCAGGCTGGATAGGGCCCTCAGCCACCTAATCTAATTAGTGGCACCCTGTCCATGGCAGAGGCATTGGAACTAGATCGTCTATAAAGACCATTTCAACCCAAACCATTCTATGTTCCTATGATTCCATGAAGGGGAATTGTCTCAAGAGTTTTAACACACATCCCACATGTTAAACTCGTAAATGTGGCTTTCACTGCATAAAATGTGGGGAGCAGTTAGAAGACTGATTGAAGGGTCAATAAAAACTATTTTCATTTTTCTTTTTAAGGCAATTTCATTATTGCTAAAATCAGAAATAACTTATTTTAAAAGCTTATGAAGTGTGTTGGAATCACAGTAATGTTAATGAATATTCAATAATAACATGGAAGTAAAATCATATCAAGTATAATATCATAAAGGTATGGAGCAGCAAGAAACATGGAAACACGACTACCTTGTGGACGAGTAAAAATGATAGCATGGAAAGCACAAAGAGAGTTATTGCTGAAAAAATGTGCTATAGACCTTTTTAGTTGGAATATCTTTCAAAAATATTTAAAAGATTATATTCCACCATTAAGGGAATGAAAATTTTAATTCCTTGTTGCCTATTTTTGGCTAGCATTTATATCCTTTAAAAATATTTGTAGAAGTAATAGAGGTAGCTCCCACTGTACATTAAGGGTGCATTCCTGAGCAAGGAGACAGTTACCAATTGTCAGAAAAAGCAATTTCTCCTCGTCAGGATAAGCACAACCGCTACATGTAATAACTTACTAAATACACATCTTTAAATATACACAGGCAAATTATGAAGGATGAAGCAAGCAGGATGGAAAGGAAGCAGAAAATTATCAGGACTGTCACTGAAGTGCTACTTCTAACTAATACCTGACAATCACCTTATTTTTACTTCTTTCATTGTGACTGATCTGATTCACCTGAGGACAAAGTTAAAGATGGTGAACATGCAACTGCTCAGAAAATGGGCAGAAGACAACTGTCACAGGAGATATATATCAGGCCTTCAGTTGCTCAGAAGTACCAGCTGAGATCTTTTGAAACAGTGATCCAACCTGAAATATCAACCTGAATAGGCTGAAGCACCTACTTCAGTTGATGATCCTATTCTCTGCCTTTTATTCCCCATATGATATATACTGTCCCTGTGTATATAAATTGTGTGCACGCATCTACCTGCTGTAGCGTTAATTCTTACACGAAAAATTGGTTTTCTGCTAAACAAAGGTACTTCATTACTTACACTACGAAAGGCTAGAAAACAGAGCAATGACTGGCAAAGCAAATCTGAAACTATAAATAAAGCAGCAACACCTATCAGAGTATTCCTGTCTGAGAAATGTATGCATTAGAGAGGCTGACAAGTAAAATGAAGTTTTGAAGCAAGAATCAATTTAATATAGCGTAAAAAACGGTGAAAGAAACCTGCTTGGATGAAGTGGCTTTAAGTGCCTAGTTGAGCAAAGAAAGCTCATGAGTTTTCATAGAAAACAATATATGTACAGAGCAATAAGCAAGATCCAGCACAAACAAGTGCTCTTTCCTCAGTTTTTAATAAGGTTACACATTTGCTGTGCACTTTGTTATGCAGCAATAAAACATTGCACATTGCTGGGCTCCAGAATCTACAAAAAGAGTAGCAGCAATTACACTGGTAACTCTTGGATTGGCATCATCTCTCATCCTCACCTTCTACAATCCTGATTAATCATAAGACTGACTAGCTACGACAAAAAAGAGAAAAAAAACATATTTCACTGTCTCAGAATTTTTGGCCTTTATATTTTTTTCTCTTTAACCTTTCTAATGTTTCGAAGAGCAAAGACACAGAACTGAGCAAAAGCAAAACTGGAATTAATCAACACTTTAAGTGTAGTTTCTTTGGAAATGCAGGAACTGAATTTTGGGTCACAAATACAATGGCTTCCAAATTTTTCCTCTTCTGGATGCCATTTTTTCTCCCACCTCCACTCTCCCCAAAGGTTAGAAACTACAAATACACTTCAGATAAGTGTTTCTATACTATGACATACATAGGAAACTGTAGAAATCCCTTGAAGGTTAGTTTCTGACAAAAAAAAAGCTAATTTCAAAGCAAGGAGATGAGTCCATGGCAGGAAAAATAAAAATATTTTACCCACACCCTCCCTTTTTTATTTCTTCTTGATTTTTATACATAAATCTGCTTTAGCCTCTTCCCCACAAAAAGAAAAAAAAGAAGAATTATGCTAGTCATGGCATTTTGGACTGAAATAAAAGAGCACGATGAAGCAGATAGTCTTCCTACACTCAAGTTACTATGTTCCTCTAAGTTAATAGTCTGCATATACTAATAAGTTCCCATTAGTAGAGTAATTAAATTTCAGCTTTGTAAACTATTTCACATCTACCTTTTTTAATAAAGCCTGAAATATTTTTTGTTTCTTTTATTTCCTTACTTTTTTACTGGATGTAAGCAGAGTACTAAGAATAAGCTGAGATTTTAGGAATTATATTGCTAACTAGAAGAGCAAGAGTAAACAGCACTTTTCCATTCTACATTCATTATGTTCATCCAGCTTTGTCCTTACATTCAGAGCAGGTTTTTCTACTGTCACTTTCAGTTTCAGCAGTGATTACACATTATCTCTCTTTATGAAAACCATGATCTACTTGATTATGCGCCCTAGCTGAAAAGTACTGTGAAAATAGGAAGCAATTTAAAATGGTAATTTGGTGTATGGAAATAATTTCAATTATTAAAAGTTCTTACCTAAAAAGTTTTTTATTTTGTAAATTCAGCTTCTAGGTAGATGGTGTTGCAAAGCCACTCTGATAAAGTACCAGTGATTTTACTGTCACTCATTGATATTGGTTTGTTATTTACTGGTTTACCACAGTATTGTGACTGTATGCATAAACATGTATGAATATACATCTTCTAATTGCTACTCCCAACTTCATCCTGGATTACTACTGCAGTGGTCCTCTTAATTATTAATTACACACTGACATATTTTCTTGTCATATGAAGCGTTTTCTCTCTACTCACCATAAAAATGTTAAATACCTCAAAGCTAAGACTGCCAAAATGTCACTCAACTGAATCAACAATTACTACAAGTTACAATTATAAATGTTCATATTGATAATGCAACCAGGTTGTTTTTTTTGTTTCTTGGACCAGGCAGAAAGGGAAAGGGTAATTATATGGAACTGTATGCAAGAACAGGTAGAAAAGCATCTTCAGAGTTTGGAAAAATGATATTTCACTGACATAAACAGCATTTGCCTGAAATTAACATGACAAAAAGTGTCTGCTAAAACAAAATAATCTCCATTGATGCAATCCTATTTAAGAGGCTAAACCCGCAAATTTTATTCATTTCTATGAATGTTCAAATGTTTAGCCTAGTGATGTCTTCTATTTTTTAAGGACAAATGAGGAAAAGTAAGATCAGCCATTAACAGGAACCTAATTTTTGTTTGGGTTTTTTTAAATGAAAAAGAAGGCAAATATTATTTTGACATATTTGCAACGATGTTGTTACAGCATTTCGGATTTATTTGGAACTTATCATTTGCAGACCAAACTTTCAACTTTTCAAAGATGGTTTTTATTGAAGAATTCTGAATTTTTATCAGTGTACATAATAACTGTAATTACAGATGTAATAGCATTTCAACTGCTTCACCAATACTGTTACAAGGAGCTTGAAGAGCAGTGCACCTATGAAAAGGTGGAAACACACACACAGAACAGTATTTAAAAAGAGTGAGCATACCTGTGTTCGCAGAATTTCGCCTTTTGACAGTTGCATATCACCAGTCAACTCTTTCACGGTAATGCCGAGTGGTTCCAGACGCTTGCTGAAGTAATTTGTCATTTCGGCTGCCAAAGCTTTCATAGGAGCAACATACACAATCTGCACCAAAACAACACTCACTTGATAAATGAGCAAAACCCACAACAGCGTTTGTTTCATGGCAACCATTACAAATCACAATTTATTGTGAAATATGATGCCAGGCGCTTACAGTGAAAAATCTTAATAGTGATATATGAAAAGTAGTTATCTTTGTTGGATAAGTGTGCAGCTGTTTAAAGGACAATGGATTTTGTTTATACAGCCTCATTGCTTTGAACATTGGTTCTGCATGAAAGCTAAATGCATTTTCATAGCTTTTTATTCACATAATAAGATTTTTAGAACACAAGTAAGAATAGCTTTAACAATTATGAAGTAAATCAAAACTAGCCTTATCTTTAACTTGAAAAGCCTTAACATCCTTGAGAACTTTCTGATTTCATATTCCATGTATAACATGTAATAGATTTTACCTTACAAGTTAAAAAGCTGTTATTTTGTTCATTAAACTCCTACCTTGAACTCATCCTTTTTGATAACACCATGCTGGACATGCTGGCGAATTTCATGAAGGATTGTCAGCATGGCAATGTTAGTCTTCCCAGCTCCAGTGGGGGCACAGATCAGCATGTTCTCGTTTGTGTTGTAGGCTGTCTCGAAAACTATAGACTGGATTCGGTTTAGTCTTTTCATGCCTTTAAAAGCAAGTTGTCCGATCTGTTAAAACAAACAACACACATATCTTGGACTTTTCATAGATGTTTGTATACGTGCGTGTGTATCTATACATATATTAATCATAAGAAAAAGAACTCATGGAAACAAACCTTTGGATACTTGTCATAATATATTTATTATTCCAAGTTTTTTTTATTCTGAGGCTACCACTTCTACCCAACCCTCAGACAGCGAATCAATAATGAAAACAAATTATAGCAGGATAACATCTGCTAAAATTTATCTTTCGCCTCATACTATTTCACCACTAATTTTTTTAAACTCAAGAGTGTGATCAAAACTAATACACAGTAAAATATTAACCTATTAGTAATTAAAGAACAGCAAAACAGCATTAATCAAAAAAGAACAATACACATCTCAAAATCTAAGATGACAAACTATGACTACTCTATTGGCAGATGAGGCAGTAATACAATGGAACTCAGTAAAGTTAATTTAGCAAACACAGACACAAAATCAGTAAAAACTTTCTCTTGCTTCTGAGAAAATCTCCATCTTGCAATTGTTCATGTTCAGACCTTTCTTCAATAATATTTACAACAAGCTGCAGCCACCAAAAGGAACATAAAACTTGTATGTGTAGTCCAAAACAAAGTTAGACAATGTTTTAAAAAAAATAAATTTTATAGTCCATACAAGAAATTATGCTTATTATAGTTTAATGCATGTTTAAATCTTATAAAGTACAAATCATCAATTACAGTAATACTTTGCTCCTCTTGGTCTCTCTGAAAAATTATATTTTTACCAGGAAACAACCACTGTACAGGGACAGTGGCAACTGCTGCATTTGAAGATTATAAAACCTTTGCAACTGAAGAACAGCCCTAAAAATATAAAATTGATTTTCTAATAAACTTAGTTTTCCTTAGTTATTTTTACAGATGTTTAAAATAGACTGCAGAATACCTAATTATTTTCTTTCTACAGATTTAATTATGTGCAATGTTTCCACTACAAAGAATGAAAAGTTATCTTACTGATATATTTGAAGATTACAATTTTTACTTTACTTGTAGGAAACAACAAAAGTATAGTAAAGAACAGGCCTCAAAGCATGTTCTGAAGATCTCCTTTTCCATTATTCTGGGTGCTTTAATTAATTTCCAGTGATTTTCTATGGTAAAAACCCTCTCCAATGCCAAACTGTCTCTACAATTCTTTCCAATTCTAAGCAAATCATTTGAGCATGACTCAATTTATTACTACCTCAAGTAATGCAAGCTTAGGAATGAGGGCTTCATCAGCTATTTACATCAAATAATTCACTTAATTTCACAACAAACAACACTAAGTCTACCATTGTGCTGCAGCTTTCTTGTAGTAGCTTCATGTGAGGGGCTACAGATACAAATTACAAATTCAGATTAATAGACCATTTTCACAATAAATGAAAATTCTCTACACTTAAATCTATAGGAATGATGTACTTAATGACTAACCAACTGCAGTTTTATTTTAGATGACTTTGAACATGAAAAAACAATACTTATTGATATAGAAGTCAATGAAATGCTACGCAATCAACACACTATTTCTTTTTGAAAAATATCCTTTTCAATTTAACAGTACCTTTGTCTCAGGAAAGCTTTCAGGTTGAAAACTTCCTATGCCACACCAAAAATGAAAGTACTATTCAAATCATGAATTGCATTTGTATTTATAGGATTGACTAATCTCACATATATCCAAATTTCTACTTTAAACTGTTGTCTTTTGTGAAGGAAAAAAAAGTATTTAATGCAAGTAATTCATGCACTTTTCACCAAGTTCCTTCAATTTTTTTAGTGGATGAATTTCAGGATTACAACAGTTTTCACAGTTACTGTTCTTGCACAGTTTATTCTGCTTGCAACACTGCAGGAGGAAAGCTTATTTGTTTTGCACCATGTTTGTATACATAGTGTGTACTTTGTGTGTCATCTTCAAAATTCATTTAATCTTCGTGAATGAGACTCTTATAAAGTATTAATGGTTTCCTGGAGACCTGTTGATTGAACCTGCTGCTATCAAGGTTCAATCAGCTATTTGTATGACCTCTTTAGTCATTTTAGGTTTCTAATTTGCCTGTTACTTCATCTTGAAATTTCTCGACAGGTCTTTGCAATTGGTTATATTTTTCCTTTTCCCTCCCATTCCATCAAGTTGCTTTTAGAAGGTGTTATAAACACTGCATAAAGTTCAGACTGATAAACACCATTTACACTGTTTATAACAAAGGATCTACAGAGAGAAACTCACAAGTAAAACTGGTGATTACTAATAAAACACTACATTACACAATATGTGTATTATTTAAAGAAGCAGTTTGTAGACAAAACCAGAAACTTTGCTGTCTAAACCAAGTCCAGCCTAAGTATCTTCAGAAATGGATGACAGGAATTTTCCACAGTCACACAGTTGGATATGTGTGGCTTTACACATACAGGTCACCTTACAGCTGTGTGATTGTTAACATCCTTAAATACGTCCTTAAGTTATCTTAAACTACTGCCTGTAAGATGCTGTTCCAGCTCCAACTTTAAGTGTGCAGTATAAAACATCTTTTCCCTTTACATTTGGCAGAAATTACATATACTACAGCCAAAGGAAATGCAACTGTAAGCAAAAAAAAAAAAGTAAGAAAAAAAAAATAGAAAAAAAAATTCCTGTCTCTTTTCCTATTGGAAAATAGTAACACCATGGATTAACACTGACTTGGTAAGTAGCAATAAACAAACAGATGTTCCAGAAAAAACAGAGGAACCAGTGTAGCAAGTTAGAAAAATTAACTTGTTTTGTGGAAAGATGCTAAGCCTATTGAAATAGGAATATTAAGAGCAGAATAAAGATTAACAAAAACACCCCACAAAACAAACCAAAAAAAAAAAACAACCATAAAAGCCTGGTTAAGAACTAGCAGCACTTTTTTTAAAAAATAATGGTATTCTGAACCAGAACCTAGTTTTTCCTTCACCACACTAATTAATTTTCAGGCCGGCATTCACAAATCAATATACAACATTCAGAATCACAAAACAATCAATGAATAATATTCTTTGAAAGTTGACTCTGCAGGAATATACTAAGGATTAAAAAAGCTAAAAGAGAAAGTAACTCCAGAGGAAAAAAAATATCCTAAGACATCTTCAACCCAATCCCCCATTAATTGAAAAAATATTATCTTTCTTCTACATTCCATTTTATTCCAAACAGTGCATAATGCAAACCCAGTAGTTTTGCCCTCATAAAACAGTAAGGCAGCATACAGAAATGCAACAAGTATGCACAGAAGTCCACAGTTTGACAAAGGTACAAGATTTGTTTTCTTAAATTGTCATTTGCACCAACTACATATTTTTAAAACGGAAAACAATTTTTTTCCCTCCGGCACATAAACATCAGCCAAATCTTCTACAGACCAACTCTTTCAGAAAAACCAGCAAAATCCCTTCTTGCTTAAAGGTCTGGCAGCCACTGGATGGCAGAAAGTGTTTTTCACTGAAAATGAATGAGATGAAACATTTTTTAGCCTTCTATTCTACAGCTGATTTATCCCTACAATTCAACACAAACCATAGGAAGTCTGAGCAGAATACAATCTGAATGTTACTCTCAACTAACAGGATTTCAAGCCTAAAATGATGCCATTTTTACACAAGCATGAATCAATGTGAAAAGCCACTGAGAAGCAACCCTTTCCACAAACCAGATGATACTCAAAGCAGCTGTGACGTGAATGAATAAACCCCCTGATTTTACTTCAGTAAGCTTTCCAATTCTTTCCCATGGAGTTTATTGTTACAACTAATTGCATTTATGAATAAATGAGATTACACCTAATCAAGATATTCTAAATCAGAAATTTCATCAGAAAGATATTTGTGTGTTAGTGCTCTACCAGCAATTTAAAAATAGAACAAGTTTGTTTAAGTCATAAAAGTAATATTCATAAACGAGTCCATACGGTTCAGTCTGCAGGCAAGCCACAGCTCAGAAACACAACTGCTTTAGCAACACAGTAGTGGCAGTGTCTGCTCTAAATAGCACAGACCTTCAGCACTTTAGACAGTTTTAGTCATGCAATTCATTACCAAGACCTTGTAGAAATGTTCCATAATGATGACTTCTTCCGTCATATTATAACAAAGTAATAAGATTACTACCCATTTATCTTAGAGATAATCCATTGCACCCATAAGCCAAGGTTGAGCTTTCAGCATTTTCCCTACTCATTAGCTTAATTTTAATGTAGAATTATTTTATTCAAAGTATCTTATATATCTCAGGTGCAACAAATCCCATTCTGCAGTCAGCTGTTCTACTATACTTTCAGTTAAAGAGATCATCTTACTGCTAATAGTATGACTAATCCATGCTTTTTTACATAAAAACCATGAAATTCAGGATGAGAAAGCTCTGATGTCCTGTGTTCTGACACATAAATAATCTCTAGGTCATCTTTCTCCTTTGCCGTCCTCTGGAATGTTGTTGGTTAAAACACATATCAATGCATATACAGTCATATACACACACAAACATATGTTTTTAAATGTATGTATATACACATACACGTTTTAATAAACACATTCCCACTATCCTTCTAAATTATGAACATTTAGTAGTCCCCCCTGCTTTCCAATTATGCATCTATACACTTAAAGCACTTTTGTGCCAGTGGAAATCCTATTTTGTTACTGAAGGTACACTCAGAAATAAATATATATGTTATACCTGGGGAATTCCACAGCTTCCCTCTCCTGATGATACTTTTCATATTCTGCTACTTCCATGAAAAAGTGGTAGCTCATGAGATTTAGGAACAGAGATAAAGAAAAATATAACTATATAAATAGCATAAAGGTAAATTATTTTCATATTATCTTAGGAGCACTATTTGAGAATATAATTTCCTACCTGCCCCAAAGACTGAAATGTTGTCTTTCAAACTGCGCATATACATTTTAAGCAAAGGCTCATAATACGCAAAAGAAAAACTGCATGATGTTTGGATCTGCTCCATTTAGCACCAAATCATATCAGTGAGATTTCATTGGACTTAAGGGAACAATTTTTGCAGGAACAAGTAGCATACACAAAGATATGAAAATTATACAAGCGTACCAAATAGAGCTTACGACAGGCTTTGGGCCATAATCAGCATTACAATTTCTTCAAGTAAGTACAAATTATATCTCATCCAGAGTGTAGTACCTGAAAAGTTATGTGCTATAAAGGAAGCTTGGAGTAAAACACATTAGACAGATGCAAATAACAAAGGGCACCAGAGAACCAGCAGCTTATTTCAACACCGTACCTGCTACAAGTGACTAGACTAGAACTGAAAGCAATTCTTGCATGGTATGGGCTATTCAGGTCACTGTTAGCAGCAACCACAGATCACGGAATCATTTAGCTTAGAAATCATCCAGTTCAGCCCCTCTGCCCAGCAGGATCCCTTACACCTATGCAGTTGTGCTTCAACTATCAACAAGGATGGGGACTCCACAGCCTTTCTCAGCAAAGTGTATCAGTATTTGACCACCTCACAGTAAAAAATTACTCTCCTGTGTTCAGATGAAATTTCATGCGTCTTAATTTGTGCCCATCTCCTCTGGTGCTGCCACTGGGCACCGCTGTTGAGAGTCTGGCTCCCTCTTTGTTAATCATTCTTACATCAGGTATTTATACACATTTGTCAGATTCCCCCTGAGCCTCCTCTTCTCTCCTCACACAAAAGATGCTCCAGTCCTTTAATTAGACTAAGAAGTCAGAAGAATTCCTAGAAATGGCAAATAATGAACCATGTGGGTAAAATAATACTCTGATGTCTTTTAGAAGAGAGAACCACAGCCCATATAAGACTTCTTTGAATATGCTCTTAATTGGAATTAAACATAATCTTTTAGAAAACTACAGAGCCTTTTATTTTATCACCACATTCACTGGTTAATGCAGTAGGTATTTAAGTAGCAGTAGCCATCAGAAACCAGGGAAATTTGCATACCTTCAAGGTATATTAGTGACATTAAACTCAAAACAAACACCGAAAAATTCTGCTAGGTTCTGACAGAGTTCACTAGATTTAAAAAAGGATCCTGAGAGAAAAAAAAAAATTAATATATTCATTCTATGTTAAAGGATCAGCTCTGCTCAAAGTTACCATAACACAAAAACGATGAAAATTATTATGGTTTTTTTTTTTTTTTGAATGTTGCTTCTAAATTGTGATTAAACATTCCAGACATTTCAGACTTCATGTTTGCCAAACACTGAGAGTTTTCTTGAATTACTCAGTTCTCAGAAATGCCAAAATTCTGGACAGTGAATAACAGTGAGTGCTGTTCAAGAAACAAATTTTCACTAAAGAAGATCCAGAGTCCATCCAGAGAAATCCAGAACAGTTCCATTTAAAAACAAATTGCAGCAAAATCTAGGAGTATAACAGTCTCCTACAAGCTATGGAAACATAAGCCCTCCTTGAATAAAAAAGCCAGTGAAAACCAAAGAACGTCAAAGAATAAAAAGCCTTCATCTGTGGTTTTGTGTGTTTGTGGTTTTGTTTAGGGTTTTTCGGTTGGTTGGTTTGTTTGTAACCAGTCCTCCCTTCTGCTCTCTTGAAGAAAGAACAAAGATCTAATCAAAATCAAGAGGTTTTAGGGAAAATATTTACCTTCATACATGACAGCTAAGAGTTTAAATGCCTGAAGCAATTTCAACAAAAATCCTTGTAGGTCTGTAGTTACATTGTCACCAACTGTAAATATAAACTATTCTCTTGATGAATGACACTATACAAAAAACTGCAGCAGTCATACCTTTTCTATAGACTTCTGAATTATTCAACCACTTACTCTTGTACTGAAAAGACAACATTGAGAAATATTCTTGGGTTCAATGTATAGATTATATCCAAAGGCGTCTGCATGTACATACTCCAAATCAGTTTGAAGGAATTGACAGGACAGCATTGTGGCACTATAAGGCTTTCATTGCTCTGAATTAAAAAACTGAAACAGCTTGGGGGATCTCCTCCCCTCTCACTGGGAGAACTGTGTTGTGTTCATCAACTTAGTTATAATATGACAAAAGATTATAGACAGAGTGATTATACCCTCTGGTGGTTTCATTTGAGGAAATGGATAACAAAGTGTTTCAGAAAGATTTTTCCATAAAAGCAACTATTTCTACAGCAAATGTACATAAGTTTTGGCATCCAAACAGACACACAGGAGAGATTCTGATTTCAGTGTCACTGCTGCAAACTCAAAAGTATCCAATGTCAAGAGAATTATTCCAGATTATAGCAATGAAATGGAGATCAGAACACAGTCTCCTCTTGGAGCTTTCTGATGCCATTTGTAAATTACACACAGAAATTACCTTGAACTAATGCTGCTGAAGGAAAATTGGCAGCAGTTGTGGCATTTCCTAATAACCTCAGAAGTTAAAATCTTATGAGGATAGAAGGATTTGGGTTTAATTTGATCACATTTCATCCATATTAAATGCAACCAAAATAGGTTTTCTTTCTCATAAAATCAAAAAATATCTTAAAGCTGTGCAAAGCTAAAGCTTATGGGAGAGTGAGATACAAAAAACTGTACAAATTTTTAAAAAATATTTAAAATCTACATTCAAAATATCTACAGATTTTTAAAAAAACATTTTAGATGTCCTGGCCTGTATATACATCTCCAGTATCACTATCACTCTGACTTTTCTAGATGGAGCAATGAGGAAACTGATAATGATTATATGCTACAGTCTATTCTTCAGGTTTTGTTGGGGTTTTTTTCCAATTCAGAGAACACTCTCATAATTTCTTATACTAGAATACAACTGAAAGAGACCCTTAGCTCTGTTGATGGCATATTGCTCTCATAATTTACTCCCCTGGGAAAACACAGTGCATCTCTAACAGGAAAAAAAATCACTGTTAGATACACACTGACTCAAAAGCCACTGCAATCAAAGAGTTAATACAGAAAAACCTTTCCCAGTTGTTCAAGAATATAGACACTGCAAGGCAAAGGGAGAAATCCAACAAATTATAAGGAAAGGCAATGAGGGCATTGAGAAAGCAAGTACACGTTCTGGCCATTGGTGGAAAAAAAAGTTAGGCTACCAACATGCAGCATAAAAACTGAAGTCCTTTTTTCTAACGAATATAAAATGGTTTCAGCTAACTTTTCCCAAGTAAAGAGATTATGATAGGATACAAAACTATGCAAAAATTACTTTTTGAATTCCTGTATGAACCACCATTTATGAACTAATTGGAAGAATTTTGAAACAACTGCATCATATAAAGAGAAATGTACTCTTTTTCTTCCATATTCTTGTTGCAGTTTTGAAAGAATGTCACTACCAACATAAAAAAAATTCTAAGCAGGAAGTTGTGTTGATGAGGGCATAAATTCACCTCAAAAAAGGTGTGACTACTCCAACTAGTATATGCAGATAACTGGAAAATTCAATCTCATTCAGGAAATGGAGAATACTGACAGAAAATAGCAGATAGTTTTTGGCCAAACCACAAAAGTACTGACAATGAGGAAGAGACAAGATATCAGACAAAAGGGATCAAAGTCCTAACCCTCCCATTCCACACAGGCTTATGTGAATGACTGAAGTATGGGTCAGGATAAAGACACAAAACTTTCTGAAGGACTGCATCCAGGCATTTGCATTCAGCAACTCTCGGGAATTAATAATTTCAGGATTAATGGAAAATTAATACACTGAAAACTACAGATTCACAAAGCCTGAAAAGCTGATAAAGAAGGTAGCTCCTACCTTGCAAACAACACTAGAGATTTAACAAAGCTTTCCCACATACTTTGTAAACTGCTGCAGGTCACATCTGGGGCAGATATTTTGTTTTTAAAGAATCACAGAATGGGTCAGGTTGGAAGGGACCACAGTGGGTCATCTGGTCCAACCTCCCTGCTCAAGCAAGGCCATCCTAGAGCATATGGCACAGGATTGTGTCCAGATAGTTCTCAAATATTTTCAGCAAGGGGCAATCCACAACCTGTCTGGATAATCTGTTCCAGTGCTCAGCCACCTGCAGAGTAAAGTTCTTCCTGATATTCAGGTGGACCTTGTGCATCAATTTCTACCTGTTGCCTCCTGTCCTATTGATTGGCACCACCAAGCAGAGCCTGGCTCCATCCTCTCGACACCCTCCCTTCAGATACTGATAGACATTGATGAGGTCTCCTCTCAGTTGTCTCTACAGTTTTGCTGGTATAGTAGTTATTAATATGCAAACACCTTTTTTTTTCTGATGTAGTCAAATTATTGATGTGAAATTTGAGAGACATATTCTTATTTAGCCTAGATGATACATGTGACAACAAGCCAAAAAGTCTCCATGTAAGGAATATGCACAGCAGGGAGATAGTCTCAAATTTAGAGGTCCAGAAGGACAGAGGTCCACAGGTGTCCAAAGCAAGTGGAAGTAGAATCAGGAACACAGAAAATTATCTCCAACACAGTCTCAGATGACTCAGAGAAAAAATGTCCACCCTTTTCAGATTCAGGGAACACAGGAGAGAAGGAGCAATATTTGCGAGTAGGTTTCCTTCATTATGTTATGTTTTATGATAAGTAATTCCTATGAATGACTAAATAAAATCATCTTCCTATATATTTTGTTTACTGCAAATGAAAAGTTCTCAGTTCTCTTCTCCTCATTAATTGCCAACAAGCTATTATTATATAATGCATACTTATTTATTAATATAAAAACTGAAAATAACTCCACTCTTATTTAACGTGTCTGGTTCCAATATTCTAACTGAAAGATTAAGTAGTAGGATAATTTCAATTTTCCAATGAAAATTCAGAAAAATTATTTTGTTGTAAAAAGATACAAACCACACACAAAAACTATTTCCCGCTTTAAGAGACTTTACATTAGTTTTTGCTCCTTGTTGTTCTGCTACTCAACTCAAACTACTGGTCTTCAAAAAGTTTAAGTTTCACTGTATTAGCATTTACTGTGTGATTTTGAGGTCAATGGAAACTGTAAGTCTGAGCTGAATAGCCTATCAGTTATAAAGTCAATCTTTTATTCATATAGCTCCTCTATCCCAAAATCTTTTAAAAATATATAAAATTATTGGGTTATTTCTAAGTGAATCCCTTGATGAACCATCTCAGTCCCACTTCTATCACTGAAAGACACAGCCCATTCTTATCTAAGGTAAAAGACTCATGTCTTAAGGAGCATACTGAAACTTGTCCTATTTAAAGACAAACATTAAAATCAGACAAACTATAACTTCTCTAAAATATTTTGAGTGAGATTTAATCTTTTAAATGTTGCAGCATTTCAGAACTAGAATATACCTACCTCAACTTTGAAAATTCTCACTTTGAGATTACACTTCTTAAAAATTAAAAACAATTTTGGTCTTTGGTATAATTTGAATTAGAATTTAAAATACTATCTTGTATTTCATTTTAAATGAAGACCAAATACTCATAAGAATGAAATTCTGCCTTCAGGGATGCTATCAAAGTGTAGTAGACTACTGCATTCTTCCACACTCGTACTATGAAATTCCACTGAGAAGTGGCTATTCCCTAAACAGGATGCAGCAGAAGCATGTTATTCATTCTCCAGTCCCAATTACCAAAACAACTAAAACTACTTTGAGTTGTTTTAATTAAAAACTTTACAGATTTCTGCATGTGCTTAATACTAAAGTCCATAGTCATGTCAATGACATATATGTGACCCCCTAAAGAATGAAAAATTAACAGTTGCTTTCTCAATTTAAATATTTCACTTGTTATGATCATTTAATGAGGCCAAAAAACACATAACAGCTGCAAAGTCACCAGGTAGACATAATTGGATTTCAAATATTACAGTGATTAAATGCAAGGGGAAAAGAATGCTGTGAACCAGAAGCTGGATTTCTTTTGAGCTACATGCAGCTGCACTGTGGAAGAACATGTCTACCTGAAATGCTTCTTGGAATTTAACTGGTCATTGGGTTTACTCTACAAAATTTAATACATAAAAGTCACCCAAATTACAGTCAGTTGAATTTCACAATGTGAAGCCTAAATAGTATCTTCCTTGAAAGCAAGGAACCCTGTTTTTAGGAGTAGAGTAACAACATTTCATATTACTGTATAGTTTTGAAGCACAGATCTCTTCCAGTATTTTATTTTTAAATGACCCCTAATTAATTCAGTACTATTTTATGCATGCAAAGGCATTAGTTCTAACTGCTCATGTAGAAGCGAATATTTAATCTGTTAATGTAGCAGGCACTTCAGGATTATGTTTTCAAACTATTTATCTTACCTTAACACGACAAACTACTTTTTCCTACTAAACCTAACAAAAACCAGAAAAACTATCAGAATGATCAGAAAGGCAATTATAGCTGAAATTAGAAATAATTTTAACACATCAAGTAAAAATGAAATAATGGCAAACAGAAGAATATTCCCAGAGGACTAACTATTGCTGTCATAATCTCTCTAAAGCTCAATTTTCTTCTCTATTTCACCTAATTTCACACTTTTGCTACCCAAGATGGCAGCCCTGTTTTACAGTACAGGTATTAGATGACTTTTTCCTAAATTTTACAAGAAACGGCTACAAGCATAGTCAGTATTTTTTCCTACAAGAACACAGCTATGTTGTTCTCATGAATTACAGCTAAACTAGCAGCGTTCACAGAAGTTTTCCTACCACAGAAAAATAAAAGGTAGGTGAGGGATGATGAACTTGTGTGACAGGGTCACCAATGTGTGGGAACAATAAAAGTTTAAGTACCAGAAGACAAAAAGTACAACAGTTTTAAAAGCTGTTTGGAAAATTTGTCTAATTACTTCTGATGGTAAAATTTATTTTTGTTTGTGCACTACCATCAACAGTGAATCAAATATGCTACAGTGCAAAAGGGAACATACACTCTCACAAACACCCCTGAGAAACATCTCTCAAACTTAACCAAAGAAAAACTGAAAACCTGCTCTTTGGCAGCATAATCTCCTCCAGACTGGCTGCATCCTTTAGTAAGACACCACACACAGTGTAGCTGAGACTTCTGGCTGCCAAATCTGGATTTGTATTTTAATAAAAGAAGAACTTAAACTAGTTATAAGAATGAGAAGGTTGCTCAGAAGTGGTGCTCTTCTGCACAAAAAAAAAAACCAACCCAGCCCTTTTTTTTTTCTTTCTTTAAGTATTCAGAAGCAGTTTCATTGGATGAATCTTTACACAAATTAAAATCCTGGCAGGTAAAAGCAGGTACTTTGTTAGATTACTCCTAGGTACAGGCAGATGCATCTACTCCCACAGTGGCTCAGCAGGTGTTTTTCAGCAGCTGGTGCCCTTTACTGGTTTGCCTTTGTAAGTGTTCCCATCAGATTTTCAACTATTTCAGAGGCAGCACTACACAATATACACACACTTGGCAGCTGTGTAGAAAATGAAACAGGCTTAACATTTTATCCAAATCAGATGCAGTTAATTTTATCTCATGTTAATATTAAAAAGTCCATTTCCCTATTCATATTTACTACTTGCATGAAAAGGAGCAACCTAAACAACTATAAGAATATATAACTCTTATCAGACAGTACCTACTAAATATTTTAAAGCAATTTTTGCTTAGGATATTATGCACAGCCATGCTAGTTTAAAGAACAGACTAAAAGAA
The DNA here is from genome assembly GCA_026261815.1 of Monarcha castaneiventris obscurior. NCBI lineage: Eukaryota > Metazoa > Chordata > Aves > Passeriformes > Monarchidae > Monarcha > Monarcha castaneiventris. The sequence continues at coordinate 3,536,925 of JAMPIT010000327.1, forward strand.
ATTAAGTTCTCTATATTCACCAGTACAGATGTCCCTATTATACTTTGAGCCATATTATCAATTAATTGCTCTTCTCTTTGAACTTCTCTGCCCAAGAAGAGATAACCCAAGATTTTACAGAGCTCTTTTCAAAAAAAAAAGGCTGTACATTACTAACATTACTAGTACTTAGAATAAACAAAGTCTCTCTAAATTAGAAGGTCTGTTAAAGCTCCAATTACAACCTCACTAATGAAAGGACATTTGAAAACATTATTTTTTAATCACAAGGATTTTTTCTTGTTTTATCTACATTTGTTAGTGGGTTTTGCCTGTAGTCATTAATATCAAGCCCTTAAAATAAAAATGTCTGTAAAAACACAGCCCAGACTGGCACAACAAAGATCATATTTACCATATTTTCATAACATCTTTGCCCCTCTCAACATCTCCAGTGTCTTAAATGTGATTTGTTCATGTAACACAACCATCAAACTTATCAGATGTTAAAAGGGTCTTGTTATGACTATGTAAATATATAAGCTAACACCAAAAATAAATAAATCTATAAAGTATTTGTTGGGAGAAAAGGGTTCAAACTGGAAGATTTAGCAAGGACATAACAGTTTTGCTCGAAGTGAACTTGCAGCTGGGTCTGCTAAGAATGCTGGTGTGGGAAAACTCTATTATGCTTAGTGCTGTTCATCCTCTGCCTGTTTTGAGAAGTATTCTGAGAAGAATTCCTGTTTTGAGATAACACCCTCTTGCAGGCATGCTTGAGCCTCCTGCTGGGAGAGAGATCATAAAGGCACAGCCTTGTGATAAGCTGGTAATGTGCCCTTTGATGTATCAGGGCTGATAGTGGGGCTGCTACCTCCCCCTTCCCCCTCTGCCCACCAGCATGAGCTAAGGGAGCCTGTGCCTCCCTGTGTTTCTGCCACCCAGCCTTGCTGGTGAAATAATGAAATTAATTTACTCTTTGCATGGCAGCTGTGGTTTGGTGGTCACCTGTATGTGTCAATTCACACAGTATTATACAATATACTATATTCTAACAGCACTTAGAAACTGATTTTTAAAGAAAAAAGATAAATGTCTTGATAATCTTAAAAATTTTAAAATCACAAGACTACAAAAGGTCTTGAACTAAACTGCATAGGAGACTAGGACAAACGCAACTGAAAGAACAAATTATCAGATCATATTTTAAGCACTCAATTTTAAGACACTACAAGGTAGGTAAGGGCATTATACTACAGCTGAAAAGCAAGGAGAAGGCTATTGGCCAAAAAGAAAAGATAGTCTTTCATTGAAAAGTCATCTGAAAAATTTGTGTAGATGAGCTAAGACAGCACATGCTGCAAAGGAAACTGTCATTCAGTCTCATTCCAAAAGGATCCAACTTGTCCAGTGTCAAACCAAAGCAAATAAACCTGCTGTCAGCCTACCAAAAGACAGGTTTACAGCAGAGGTAGGGAGAGAGCACTATTTTGGAATAAGAAAAAAGTTACACTGCAAACTGCTATGCTGGTTGCTTTTTTAAATCAGGGACATATTGTACAATCTGGAAAGACCTGTGGGTGCAAGTGGTTATATACCAATTTCTCCAGTAATCCTGGTAAACCAAAATTTTAGGAAAGTATTTACAATGCTTCCCCATTCTTATGAGACAATAAAAAAAAGCCTGTTTTCATTATACTTTTCTGGTGAATATCCTTCTAATTTGTATAAATATAGTCTGTTTTTAAATGGTCACATTACAGTAATTTGATCCACATCATCATACTAAAAATAAAAGCCACATCATATAAATAGGTGAAGGAGGATGTAGTTTGAGTAAATACAGGCTTACATCTGATCAATTATATAATGCCTAGCTCCAAAACTCTTGTGAGATGTGATGTATTTGCTTTCTTTACCTTCATTCCTCCCCATCCCAAAAGAGGGAACTGTGTCACTACCTCCACAGTGGTGGATAGACACACATTAGGCACAGTAAGTGCAGGCTGCTGCTCAGTGAAAGCCACCTTTTGCTCTTCATAGAATCTGACATAAGATCATGCTTCAGTTCTCATCTACCTCCAATTATTCATCATCATCCCCTCTTTTTTTGCATCCTACATACGTCTCTTATAGAGACAGAGATTGGCTTGACTATCTTCTTTGCATACAGATCTGTCTTAAAAATAAAATAGTAGAAAGCTGACAAGATGAGGGAGGCAAAGAGAAGGATTTATAAAATAGTGGTCTATTAAAAGGCCTCTCTTACTTAATAATCAACTCTGCATTAATGGGAAATATATATATACATACCCCATACCCATGTTGTATATATTTGTTTTACATATATAGATGTAGTTTATATTTTTAACTATCCAAAACTGTCTTTTTTAAGTCTATGATAATGTTGGACCGAGAATGGATGACAGAGAAGTCACACCCATCTAATACAGAGATGCTTCAGAGAAAAGAGTTTCAATTTCTCATCCTGTGTTAAGAGACAGGTCCTTTCAAAGACTGTAATAGTATCAAACTCCTTTTTGGTGAGCCAAAAATCAGTTTTCAAATTCTAAGGGTAAACCACAATCCTTACTGACAAGTACCACTGCATTTGAAAATACTATTTTAAAATACTAATTATAAAAATATAAGACCATTCAATTTCTTTTTGTCTTTTACTATCACTACCTTAAAGAAGAAAATCTTTATGCTCAGTATACCTCTTCTGAGATAGTCCATTCTTTTCTCTTGCTTCAGCACTGGCTTAAGCTCTTATTCTGATATTCTGGGAAACCTGCTTTATATATTTTGATACCAAGTTCAGAGATGCAAAAATACTCTCCTATTTGGAGAAAGTAGATATAGGTGGAACCGTGTTTGGAACAATAATCTCAGATGACTGGACAAAATTACCTGTCTGTAAAGTATTTCTTAATCACATATTTATTCCTTTATATCTACCTATTTCATTACTAATTTTCTCTGGTGGTGCGAAGTTTGCAACTTGTCAAACTCCTGGTTATTGGAGAGTGATCATAATGCTGATCCTCCCAGGCTGTGCTCCTCAGAACTCTGCCTCACTGGAGCTGGGACATCCACTTGCCATGTTAAATCAAGAAATTCAGACTTTCACATTTCATTATGGAAATAATTCAAAGTTGTACTATAATATTCATAAAGCCTTGCTATCCCTGCAGTGTATCGGTATTTTAAATACCATATCAAATCTATTTGACATTACCATATCAGGTTTCTTTTTCTCTAAATTATTTAAATATGTTTTTTGTTTTAAAGGTGTTACCCAAAATAAATAAGGTTAGTAATCAGGCATGAATTAAAATCAGTGATCCTACTGAACAAAAAACCCTGTCTTACTGGCAAAGGAATATTAGAATAATGGAAAGGTTTTATGAAACCAGAAAAATGTTATGGTACCATTTCTAGTATTAAAGGTGATATCAATAAAGTAAGATTTTTTTTCAAAATACTTTTTGATTTATCATAACGGGAAGATGTTCTCCATTGTTGAAAGAAAAAATAACTTCTTAGCATTCAGGAATTCATATAGTCACATTTATCTGCAGTGAAAGCTGAAGTCAAGTGAGGCACACGTTTAAAAATATTACATCCAGTGAATTATACTCAAGCACAGCAAGTGTCTTTCAAAGGTGAACTAGCCAGCCACAGAGCACGTTTGCATTTCTACAGTGTGAGATTACAGGATTACAGGTGAATTTTAAAATCAGAATACCACTTTACAGCTTGCACATCATAGCAACAGACCTTTTGATGAAGAGTTAATAAGCTATTTCTACTAAGAAACAGGATTTTCTTAATGGAAAATACAGTAATTTTACACAAGATGGACAATAAACTGCTGGTTTGGCATGAAGCATGTATTTTTGCTTGCTTTTAGCCAAAGCAATATTATTTATTCCTATAATTTTAATGAAACAATGCCTAAAAGCTTCATTTAAGGGTAAGAGAAATAATCAAACAATTTGATGCAGAAATTTTACATATAGCATCTGGGACTCTATACAATTAACTCACATATTGAAGAAAATTAAGCCAGAGCTTGCATGCTTTAAGATTGTCATCAGTGTTGTATCTTAACTCCAATATTTTTGTTCACCTGTTATTGCACATATCCAACATCCTTTGGACCACCCCCCCCCGAAATATGAAGATGGACTGTAATCCCTAATATTCGCTACCAGCCATTAAAGCAATTGCACCTTGACCTACATGATTTTCCTTAAGCTGGGACTAATGATTACAGAACTTGTAAACTCTCCTCAGAGCAATTCCTGAGTATAATTCATTGTATAAATGACAGGATTTCAATAAAATGCAAAATGTTTTCTAAAATTATTCCATGTGGTTCAACCATCAATTGCTGTTTGGAAAATATGCAATTGAAATATGCAGTAAGATCAACTTTGGAATTCATGATCCAATATTCTGAATGTGAAAAATGTAATTTATCCAAAACCATGCATACTTATATTCAGTAGACTTACCTTGTACAATTCTAAAAACAAGAAAACATTACAGGAAAAGAGAAAATATTGATTTTGTAATAATTCCTTCACGTAATGCAGAGAGAAAAAAAATACCTTTCTTATTTAGATCATTAAGCAGTGCTAGTAAAAGGAAATGGAAATAACACGAAAAAAAGAAATAAATCCTACCATGAACACCCACTTTAGGTAAAAAGCTGAAGCAATTTTTCACCATTAGCAATTTTTTAGATAAAACCTGTTTTCACAATCTCGAGGAGTAACTTTCCCCGGCCTGAGTTTATGACTTTAAAGGTACATTTATTCAGCAAAAAGTCTGGCACAAAACCACCTTTATAATAAATACAAAAAATATATTTCACTAATGGTCAAGCTGCATGTCAATTGAGCGAAGATAATAAATCTAAGCTTGTGCTTGCCCCATTTTTTAAATTCTCATTATTGTAACAACCCAGCTGGCATGTCACTTGTACAAATAGTAGAACTGTAATACTTCAGATTAAACTGGTGTGACCAATCAGCTACTTATGAACCACCTGTGCTTAAACTGTGGTAAAACCACAGTTCTCCAAAAAATAATAAATGTCAAGAAAAATAGATCTCTACAAAGGGGGTTGGAGGTGGGATTTTTTGCCTTTCAATAAGATAAGAGCCCTTTGCAACTCCTTCCATGGGACACACTGAACACTTCTGCCTCTGAACACCAGGGACATTCCTGAACAGCAGCACAGCTCCCTCTGTGCCACCAGCTCCTGCTCCCAACTCAACACGGGTAGGAAATAAACAATATCAGACAACACAGGTGGAGTGAGACTGTTGGAGGACGTGAAGCAGCAGTTCAGATCATAATGGAGAAAGGTAGGAGACAAAGCAGGGAAGTGCTGAAGCCAGCTGTTTATGACATGTTATGGCTTGTTTTTATGGCTGGTAAACTGTGCAAGGTTGGTCACTCCTGATCTTATATTTGCAGTGCATCCTGGGACTAGGTAGGAATGGTAGCTATAAAAATTTGGACCTTTGTGAGTTCATATGACTTTCATCTTAGCATCTGTGTTCTTTCAGGCAGTGATTTCACTAATCACGAAGTCATAAACTTTTTAGGCAAGGTTATGCAAGGAGGCCCTAACTAAACTAAATACTTACTTTGAAAATACCAGCCATAAGATTTCAGACAATATAGTATTAAAACAAGCTTAAATGTGTTATTTTTTCACTCCAGAGTGCAGTGGCAGATGCATCCTGGCTACATTGCCAATCCAATAAAAAAGAACCCTGTGTTAATATCTGTACTGGTTTAAGGCATTGCTGCTGCCTTTGGTGTTGGTTCGTAGAGGTTTTGTCATTTTGCCTTATACTTCTGCACAAGAAACTACTAAAAAAGGAAGCATATACATGTTTCAAATGTGGTTAATATGTGGTTTGTTAGAATTAGTGTCTAGAGGAATACATTTCTCTCATCTCTTCTCAACCTGTGTTTAAAGGAAATAAGAAAATCTAAATCCTAACTAATACTTTAAAACATTTAAAATGCAAGATTACTTCCAACTTATATGATGAAGAGCTTTGATTTCTGGCCAACAGTTCAAAATATAAATGAGCACCTTATGAACTCAGTTCTGACCTTAGGAGTTTTGAAGATGAAATGCAACGGTGTACTCTGCAATACATGTTACACAGTCAAATACTCTCCCCAAACTGCTGACAATGGGATCAAAATCACATAGCTCGTAAGAAACAGAGTTCTTAAAATGATTTTTGTGCAAATGAAAGCATACAGACTAAAAAGAAGAGAAAGAAGAATATTTATAATTTTTAATACCATCAGGACTTCCCCAGGGAACAGCAAATGCTTAGAAAGGAGAAAGCTCAACATATAATACTTAAAAACCCAGCAACAACAAAGGAGTTTGTTGCCCTGTGCTTGTTTTCCCTGTGGATTACGGGTTCCATGCATATTGACTTGTTAAATAGGCTGAGTACCTTTATGTCTAGACTAACTCAACATCTTACATCAAAACCCTACCACTAATGGCACCTCATAGTAGTCAACAGCAGCAGAACTGTCAGCTTCCTCATGATGCCTTTAGAAGTTCCTAGTCATGAAATATCTACAGGTATATTTACTGTCATCTCTAGACCTTGCCCACCCACTCAAATTTTAGATAACCCTGCAAACATATCCATACAGAGATACAATAGAGCCATTCTGTGAGCACCTATACCTGCTAGGGAAACACCTAAAAATCATTATTTTTCTGCTTTTGCTTACACTGTTTAGTCAAAACCAAAATATACTGAGAGAAAATCTTCATGCTCTCTAAACTGACTCCAGTTAATTGGCAAAAATTTGAAACACCAACCGAGGGGTTTCTGAGCTTAGAGATTTAAAACAGCCATGCAGAGGAAACAAAAAAGAAAAAAAAGAAAATTTGCCCTAACCAAGATACTTACATCTTGACTAGGTATGTCTTAACTTAGTCACTGGCAATTCCAGCCTCTTTTAGCTCATTGATAAAAAAAGCTCTATTCAACAAATGTTGAATCTATGAGTGTCATTAGTGGAATCAGGAAGCTGCCAAGTCCTGCAGCTGGACAAACTTCTTAAATTTGTCACCTTTTGTTGCAAATCAATACTAAACTTGGGGGCAGTAATCACATACATGAGTGTTCAGACAATCAAAATTGTATTTGTTGTTGACACTTCTATTTGATCTCATGTAATAAGAATAATATCAAAGAGTTAAGTTCTGAAGAAAATTGATTCTATTTCAAAATTTCACTGTAAAACTGAAAAGCAGACCTCTTGATACACAGTCTACAAAGGAGAATTACTTATTAAAATTATATAACTGATGCATTTTTTAACATTTATTTTAAACAATATATGTGCAAAAATCTGCAAACTATTCATTTTAGATAGCTATTTTTCTGTCTGAACCATATTTTTCCTGAAACTGCATACTGCCTATTGAAATATTGGTACTTCTTGCAAAAAATTTACAGATTAGTTGGTAGTATTTAGCTTGGGAAAAAGATATTTTATTGCAAAAAAAGCTGTAATGCAGAATATTGTCGTACAAAATGACAATAGCTGCAGTAGCTGTATTTTTCTATCTGGTTAAGCTGTCAGTCAATTCATAAACACAACATTAGGTACTGTCACCTAAGCAGAAAAGAATAGATTCCGATTCTAAAATTAAACTGTCTTCAGTCTTGAAAGAGTTAAATCTTTACGTAAGACAATCTTCCCTCAGAATCCCAATAACTGCTCTGCATATATTCTCATTTCCTGCTTTCCCAGAGAGAAAAAGGTGGAAAACATTTATCCATGTTATATGCTGCAGAACTAAGAGACTTAAAACCTTCACATGAACACAGAGCTTGCTTTTTATGCCTCTGTTCAAATCTGTACCAAATCTTCCATTTTTCAATATAGATTTCAATACAGATTTGACATATACAATGAGGAGTAAAAAGGTACCCGTGATGGAGTACTACAAGTTCTACACTGTAAATAACTAACAAGACATTTAGTTTCCTTACCTCAGCTTTTCACTCTTTTAAGTCAGTAAAAATTGAAATGTTAACATTTGTTTTACCTGCATTTTTCCTCTCTGCTCTTTACTTTCTATCACCAAAGCACATTTAGAGATGACTTTGCATCCCATAGAGTCTACAACACCATATTCAACACCGCTGAACTGCATCAGATGTAAGCCTAGTGCAGAACAATGCTGTGCAGTCAGAAGCCAACCTGTACAGGTCAGGGTACAGAAGCTCAGGCTCACTTTTTCCTGTGATCTTCAGAAGAGAACAGAATCTCTGTAATACTTTCATTTCATTTTAGTGATTCAGATCACAGCTCAAAACCATAAATAACTGAAAATGTAATGCCAAAGGAACTGAGAACTGCAACTCATGAACAAGTAGTTCAGATTAGGAATTCCTTGAATCTGAGTCAACATGAAAGGGATTATATCACTGAACTACGTTCCCCAATAAATATTCTCCAAATCAGTAGTGAAGAAATTAACTGGCTGCATTTACCTATCACATATCACTGGAAAAACTGGCAGTATTTCCAGTTAAATTTTGGTAATACAAAGTAAAAACTAATTTAATAACTTTGAAATGGTATACTCACCTCATCTAAGTCTTTAATATAAACAATTTTCTCTTCAATACCAACAGGCATTGGTTCACTATGGGGGATCTTCACCTCTTCATACATTTTATTGTTTTCTCTCTGAACTGACTCTGGTAAGAACACCTAAAAAAGTATTACAGGAAAATTAATTAAAAATATGAAAACAGAAAGTGTCATTATGTATAACTCACTTTGAACAATCCTTTATCACTTTCCTTCAAAAAACGAGTCCAAACCAAAAGCAAATCTCACTCATTCATTTTAGAGATAGCACTGAGCCCCCCAAACGGAAAATAATCAGTTTTACTACTCAGAAAATAGTCCCAAAACCCCCAAAAAGATAACTCTGTTTTATTAAATTTCAGAATCCATTAGGTCTAGAATTTCATAAAGCATTCATTTTGTTAAAGTCAATTCAAAGGTATCCAAAAGACAGAAAAGTAGTATTTTAAGAATTAAGTGACCCTAGAAATAAAAGCAAATACATTAGGTGAGAATAAGATTATTTCTTCCAGAGTCAAAATAAAAATAGAATATATCAAAGAGTTTAAAACACCCTGCAAAGAAGCACTGCTTCATACATTGGATTCTGAGAAGGAGGAGACTAAGGAAACAAAGGGAACTCTGCTGCACATTACTCATTGGGAAAGATGTACTGTTCAAGAAGGGTCATGCACCAACATACCTTTGCACCCCCAATGAATGCTGACGTTTTCATAGCTTCAGCTCGGGAATCATAGACATGTGGATAATGAATTTTCTCGAAGCACATCTCTCTCTGTCTACCTAGGACTGGCATACTTCGAGCATTCAGAAGTGCAAGTTCTCTGTGAACAGAAAAAATGCAGTAATTCTGTCCATTTCAGGCTGCCGCCACAAAAACTGAGCATGGTATATTAAAGTCAGAACAAGAGTTGTGGAAATTAAAGAAAAAAATTTTACACTGTTATTCTCTGGCATCAGTTAGGCCAAATTCTTAAAATACACTGTTTTGATAAAATTCAGAAACACAATCCAGTAAGTGCAAGGCTTTCCTAAAAGCAGTTTTGACTCTTTTTAAGTAATACGGAAACATGATTTCACAGTTAGATACCAGTCTCACTATATTCTTCTCAATACAAAATACAACAGCTTATTTGCTCCTTATCCTCTCCCTCCTCTACTCCTCCCACTACCTTCTAGCTGACAACTTGGAAAATAGCACCCATTAATCTTGAGAGAAAAAAAGAAAGATAGTTCTGATAGATTTAGTACAGACTTCATAAATCCTAAGCAAGTAGTGTGCGTAAAGGAACTAAGAAAGATAGCCTACCCCACTAATCTGCAATTCCAGCCCACGTAGATGAGATCAAGAAGATTCTCATTAAGCAAATCACTGCTTTCTTCCCTGAAAATTGGGTTTTCATATTAAAAAAAATTCTACACTTGTAATAAAACGTGACTTGAAGTCAGAATCACCTAATCACCAAAGCAAACTAAAAGAAAATAAACTGTTATGATATGTTGAAGTAGCAATTACAACAGAAGCATTTCTCAACTTTTGGGATTTATTACCTTTGCATCCGCAGCTCTTTGGGATCAAAGCACATTTGTCCTTCTCCAGAAACTTCTCCATCTTCCCCAGCCTGTTTTTCTTTTCTGGCATTTCGTTTTTCTTCCCGACGATATTGTTTCATTAACAACTTTTCTTGTTCAGACTGAATTGTGACTTGACAACCATAATTTGGCTTAGCATTTTCTCCTAGAAACTTCTTGCATTGTTCTGCAATATGATAACAGGCATGCATCTCCGTAAGTACTGTACTCCATCTTTTTTCCCCAGTTTCATTCAAAAGGTTTGGGGGGTTGATGTTTAGTTGGGGTTTCAATGTTTAGTTGGGGTTTCGTGCTTGTTTTGGAGGTTTTGTGTGTGCATGTGTGAGTGTGTTGTGTGTTTAAAAATAGTTGAGCTTTATGCAGACTGTGCATCAGTAGGCCTCAAGACATCTAAAAGCACCACCAGGTCATGTCCCAAAGGTAAGGCATTTAAAACAAAAAACACGTTATCCCAAAGCGAGGGGATGGACTAGCAGCAAAAGGAAGAGCATTTTTTCTTTTCTGTATTTATAACTTCACCTAGAGTGGAAATGCTTATTGCTGCTCTTACATACATGCACCAATAAGCAGGATGGCGTGAAAACAGATTAAACAGGGTGATTTTTTTAAACAACCTCTTCACATAACAATTAGTGTGTATATACTAGATAACATGATTGTATTGAAAGCATACTCACAATGCAATTTCCCCGAACAAGTGAGAAAATATATCCTACTCTATACAATCACAAGGACTCCTTCCTTTTATGTCGATACGCAGCAGGATTATCAAGAAGAATCAGAACCACAGAACAATTACAGTAAACAATAAATCTAGGGGAGCAGGGAACCCAAAAAAGCCCAGTTACATTCACCTTTCTGAGCTCAGTACTGGCCAGAACCAAAGACGCAACCAAGTTTTTTGGTTACATACAGGCTGGGAGAGATTTACTTTGTTTTCATTTTAACAATATTGGTGGTTTTAAATGGCATTTTTCAAAATTCTGCAAACAGACTATTAGTTTATATAGGTTTGACTGAATATTAAATACTTAACTCAGTTATGTTTCATATATACTTCCGCAGCCAAACTCTGAAGCAAAAAACTTGAAAACCTTTTTTCATCAAATAAACCCACTTGACTGACATTTCGAACAATTTGTGCTGCTTAGTTTTCACCTACAGCAACAGTGAAACTCCTACATCTCACAGCATGCATACTGGATAAGGCAACAATAACTTGTTAAATAGCATTGAAAAAATTCTAATAAACTGTCAAAATGTCCACATTAATACCATCATGTCTACAGCTTTAACTCTCCCTCTCTCGTATTAAAAGGGACAATAATTGATGCAATTTCCTGACTAAATTTAATTCAGACTGAACACACCAGGGCAAAGAAATGTTACTTGATTTGTCTGATAAGCACAACAATCACCTTTACTGCCACAGAAGCAAATTACATGAGAAATAGTCAAATAATACAGCATGGTACAAAAATGCAGTACATGTACAGTTTCTTGTCTTGTGCTTATTTTCTAAAGGCACAAATTACTCAAAGTTGACTAAATTTCTGACAGAAATCATTCCCTTCCCCAAATGAAATTTTGGTAGCATAAGACTTCAATCCCCATTAGAAATACCATTTTGATCAACATAAAAAATAAAAAAAACCTTATTAAAAGTAATAGACTGAACTCAGGGCAGAGAACCTTCAGTCTCAGAGAAGATACCCTGAATATTACTGACTTTTTTACCACAGTGAAAGGAGGGTTTTCTCATCAGTGAGAAAAAGCATGAAATCAGTTATGCTTTTCTATTGTCTGAAAAACATAACATTGAAAATATTCTTCCTCCACATTCTAGCAGAAATTACTGTGATAGATTTTACTGATGGCATAATTGAAAAGCTTCCAAAATACTACTTCTGCTAAGTGAGAAGAAAATACTCCTGTAACTATACTCTGTACATAGGAGAAAAATATAATAATTCCATTTCCACTGAATATATTTTCAATTTTTTATTTTAAAAAATTAAAGAAGGGAAAACTATCAGGACACAAAGCCTTGTCTAGCAAGACATTCCTCTTTGAAATCACAAACAGGTAAAACTAACAGTTTCTCTGATGAATTTAGACTAACCATTAGCACAGCAAGAGATGAACTTCTAAACACTTGCTTATATAACATTTCATTGAAGACAAACATTAAAAAGGGGTCATTTGCATTTTAAAATTATTGTGAAGATACATAAGTCCACCATTTCTAGCTCTATTCACATTTTTTTAACTCCATTTGCTGTGAACACGTAATGGGCTGCATGGTGCTATGTCCATGTAAGATTTATCACAAGTCACAACATATACGAAATCAGATTTATTTTTGTCAGAGAAGAAAGTAATAAAGCTTGTTTTAAAACAGAAATATGTTAAACATATTTTAAAATAATTACTCAGTGCAGATAAATTAATTTATAAAAGCCAAAATCACAGTACAAAACCTGAATCTCTTTTTCCCCCTCTCACCTATTCATGCTTAAGCTTGACTTTATTATTTTCAGAAGTGCTTGTTACTGTGCTTTTCTTCCCCAAGGCCTACACTAGATGATAGTACAAAGTAGAGGAAGCAGGAAAGCAAATGAGGAATAATAGAAGATCAGATTATTGCCAGAGTAATCCATTAAAACAGGAAAAGTGCAACTGTTAATACATTCAAAATCTGCATATGCCCATAGGCAATTGAAAACTAAATAAACATATGCAATCTGTATTTGTTTCTTCTGTATAATCAGACTACCATTTCTTTCTTTAAACCCAGAAATACATTCCCCCATTGTCTCCTGGGATTATTCTGCTTGCTTTTTAAATATACATGGACAGTACTACTGTTGGAAATAAAACAGAGCTGCTAGAAAACTACTTTTTATCTGATTTGGAACAAAAATTTTGTAGTCACTTACCTTGCAGAGCCTGGAATCTGTTATCATTTGGACAAGTCAAAGATCTTTCCAGAATCAGAGATCTGTTCTGTAGGAGTTTCTCTATGAGTTCAAAACCTTCAGGGCCTAGCAGTTCAAATAACTACAAAGAAAATAAAATCATAAGTCATTATCCAAAGGTACATAAATTTATAAACAGGACTGCAGTATTTCCATCCTTGGTAACATCATTTCTGTTGACAATGACAAATATTTAACAAATTAATGAATTTCAACTCCTAGTAATTCAACCCAAAGGGTATAATTTCTAATACGAGGTTCTCTACTACAAAAAGGGAGAATTACAGAAAGTTTTCAGCTGGAAGTATTTAAAAATCTGTGAATTTTGTCTATTAAGTAAAACTCACCTTCTCTTGGGATTCTTGTATAAAATTTAACTCTTCTCAAGACTAAACTTTACATCTTTTTATGGTTATTTACATATGCTGTAAATTTATTTCTCCATAATCTATGCAGATGAATCAAGACAACCAGTGCCTTGTCAGGAAAGTCAGATATGTAGGAAGTTATTCCCTTTACAGTCAACACGAGATGTAGCCTACTGCATTTTCACGGTCTTGTCCCACAAAAAAAAATTAAATATCATAGATGTGGAGTGCAGCAGGAATAGGAAGAAACAGTTAAGATGACACTAGTATTGACTTTAGTCTATAGTACTTGTACATATAATCCTGTGTGTATTTCGAGCACATAATGTAAGAGAATTCTGTACCAGTAAGTGATACTTTGGCCCAATGATTTTCTTACTCAAATGATCCCCTTGAAGCAGGTTAGATAAACACAGTTCCCTGTTTAAAGTTCCATTTTCCACATAATGCCAGGTTTTAATGGACCCCCCCCCCCGAAATCATTAAAAGCACTTTCATCTCTATCTTATCTATAATTATTTTGTCAAAAATCAAAGCATTACAGTAAGCAGTAAGCTACTCAAAACCCATTCTTGATTTTTAATACTGCTCAAAACAATTTTTCTCAATTTTTTTCAATTTCCAAAAAGGAAAACAGGGCAGTTTCTCCTCAGTGCTTTTTGAATTTGCTGCTAATATTATCCACATAACTTCAGAAATCAGGTAAGAATACAATGAGTAATGTACTTTGATGTGCTGTTCTGTGAAAGAATAAGACTTTGGCTCTGCAGGATTCAAGTATCTCTGTTCTAACTATAAAAGGAGAGAGAGGTCTCATACTGTCCTGTACTTAATTTGCCAACTCCTTAACAAAGAATTTTTCCATAGCTCTCCATGACTACTGCCCTCTGGGAACACCTTGAAATAACTTTATGTTGCCTCTTCGTAGATTTGAAAAATTCTGAACAGTGCCAATGGCATCAAATCAATGATCCCTTTTTTTTTAGGCCAATCGGTACTTCATAATAGAAGTTGTCATTTAAAAATAAGGGAGGAAAAAAAAAGAAAAAACTGTTACTCCTGGACCTCAGGGGTTTCTAGGAAAACATAAGGTTTGTGCAAATTAGTACAGTGACGGTGCAGTTTGAAGAGACCATGAACTAACAGCTGAAATGTACAGAGTCTTGTACGTCTTTCATTACAGTAACCAGTGATGGCAAACTGGAGAAGCAGTCTCCAGAAAAAGTAAAATATGAGAATACAGTAAATGTGGACAAATAGAAGATTCTCAAAATTAACAAGCTACAAAAATATAGAACAGGGAAACTGCTGGTTAGACACCAATTCTGCTGTCAGGGATCTCAAGCTATGATGGATTTCCCTTTATCCAGCCTTTGCTAGCACTGGTCATTAATTCTCCTATTTTGCATAGCTATTTACACTTTACAGCCACATTTTAACTAATGTTATGAAGAAGATGACCCTGTTTTAACATTTCAAAAGAAAGTGGCCATTTAGTACTGGTAAATTTGAGTAGGTATTTTCCAGGGGCAAATGCTTAAGGCAGGGAGGGAAAAATAAGCACAAAAGCAAAAAGAAAATACATGTTTTTGAAATAGCTTAATTGTATAAAGAACTGAACACAAACTTGTCTTGACTTTGCTAATGATTTGTTGACTGGGGAATACCAGCAACGCAGGGAAATGAAATTCTTTCAATTCAACCAGATCTGGGCTCAAACACTAATTTCTCACCAAGGCAGCAGACACAATGTAAGCACATTCAGACTTAGCATGCTGCTCCCCCCAAACCCCCAAACTCAAACTCACAGCACCACTCCATCACCATCAGCAGACACATAACACACTAGCCCTAAAACATCCAATGCAGATATCTATCTCTGCACAGGACTCCAAAACATCTCTCTCACTGGGAGTTGTTAAGAACAATCTAGTAAAGCATCAGTCAGAAAAGATGGGGTTTGCTGGGGAAATAGATAACATAGGTGGTTTTTTTTTTTTGAATGGGATAATATTTTTCCCTTCCTGCTTTCCCAATATATTCTGAAACAAAAACCATCTGTACTAATGCTACTTCACCCAGTCAGAACAGCAGAACCTCACAAAGAAGCAGCAATGTTACACAATGCATTCTACTCCATGGTCAGAGATCATGAAGCAAAAACTTCATCCCCAGTGAGCTGGGGGCTAAATGGAAGAGCACCAAGGTGAAATCGCACATCCTGCTCTCCAGACATCCTTCCAGTCAGAGAGGGCCAAACCCATAAAATACTACGCCAGACTCTGCAACACCTGTGTGGTGAAAGTCACTCCATTTTGCCTTCTTGATGGGTGGACAGATATTCATTTGCTACAAGCAGTTTGAGAACTGTATTGGTCACCTAATTAATCTTGCTGCTGTCTGAATAGGAAAGAGGCTTTCAGGACATTTTTAATAGTTAGGACAGACTAAGCTCAAGAATGAGGGGGAAAAGCAAAAGAATACAGAAGACCAGGAGCCATGACCTGTTCTTATGGACAAGATGTCTCCCATGCTCACCAGAAGCCTGCCAGAACTCATGGGTGGAAAACAACCATTGAGAGCTAAACCAAGACAAGTAGAAGAGAAATAGAGAATAAGTTACAGAGCAAGATCTGTCACCACCTACCACTGATGGTAGGAATAGTGACATTGCTAGAAAAATTTGCAAAGACCAGAAATAACTAAACTTGAGGCCTTGCAGCACCAAAATATTATTAATATTCGTATTTGTTCATACTGTAGGAGTAATCCATTGCTTCCTAATTAAGGTATGAATAAATATAACAGAATGCTGCTGTTTCAAAGTACAGTTCTTAACCTTATCATATTTTGAGACTTATGAAAACACATCCATGAAGGAGGCTTATTAGTAACAAAATCAGAGCAGGATAATGAGAAGTAAAATAAACCCTTAAAACACCTTCCTCGCACCCCTCCCTCCTTCCCAGTTCTCCCTCCTCACCCAGTGGCACAGGGAGACAGGGAATGGGGATTATGGTCAGTTCATCACCAGTGGTTTCTTCCACTGCTCAGGGAGAGGAGTCTTTCCCCTGCTACACCATGGGGCCCCTCCAAGGGGAGACAGTTCTCCATGTACTTCTCCAAAGTGGGTCCATCCTACAGGCAACAGTCCCTCTCAAAATACTGCAATGTGGGTCACTCTTCCATGGGGTGCAGTCCTTCAAGGAGAGGCTGCTCCAGCATGGGTTCCCCACAGGGTCATATGTCCTACCAAGAAACCTGCTCCAGCATGGGCTTCTCTCTCTACGGGTCTGCAGTTCCCTGCCAGGAGCTAACTGCATGATAACTTTTCATCTTCCTAAATACGTCATCACAGAGGTTTTACCACCATTTCTAACTGGCCCAGCCTTGATCAGCAGCACATCCATCTTTGGAGCTGCCAGGGATTGGCTCTGCCAGACAAGGGAGAAGCTTCTAGGACTTTCTTACAGAAGCCACCCTTGTAGCACCTGCTGCTACGAAGGCTTGGCCATGCAAACACAATCCATCAGGGTGGGTGCTAGCATTCCAGATTTGGTATGTTATTATATATTCTGGCCTGAAAAATCAACACCCAAGACCCAGAGAGCAGGCAAAGGAATCTGGTGAATGTTCACAGTTGACTTTCTATTAAGTTATAACGAGATAAACTAGACAGTGGTCAACAGATGGAGAGGCTGTGTGTCAATCAGCAGTTTCTTGAATCCCAGCCAAATTATTACGCTCCTTGAAGTCAGTAACAGATTGTGCCCAAAAGGCAACCCTGACTGCCTCTGCTAAAAAGGTCCCACATGACTTCAGCTACTACTCTGTAACCATAAAAACATGGATGAGTGAGATACATGGTCACTCATATTTGTTTGAGTGATTTTTACATTTCATTTTATGTGCTTAATATCTGGAAGAAAGCGTACTGAGTAATCAGTGTAGGAACAAAAGGACAAGACGTGTCATATTGCATTAGAAAGGTGAGGCAAGGTCCCCACGTAAATAATTTCTCCTGAATATACTCTAGCTCTATGGAAAAGGCAAGGAGGAAGATAAAAGCCTTACATATAGACAGCAGTCTATCTGCTAGAGCACTTACCAGAAAGAAGTTGAACCCCAATGAGACAAATGACATAGCGAATTTTTTCAAGTAAGGCTCAGCCGTAAAAAAGTACATCTTTATGTTGAAGACTGGAACAAGATTTTACTCTGAATGTTAAATAGCTACTCCTCTCTTTTCAATTCTATAAAGTATAATTTACGAGGAGCTTTGGAGGTCCTCAGATATGAGGCACAGAACTGTGAGTAATACTTTGACATCATAAACTATCTGCCATCACAAGGGCATTTTCTTGATTTCTACACCTTCCTTGAGGTGGGAAAGAGCCCTATAAATCTCAGAAAATTTGTTTTACAAGTGCACACAAAAATAGACTATGAACAGTTCTTGTACCTTGCTTGAGTCTTAGTACTGTTCTAAAGCAATAAATGAAACAGAAACCCAAATTCAGCCAACCAGTGGTTGTCCTCTGTATCTCTTTACTTTCATAGCCCAACAGCTCATTTCAGTTACAGAGTCCCACCTACAAAATTAATTGCTATCCCTGCATTTTGTGGCTTGTTTGCAGATGATATTGCTTTACAAGGCACAGTTTTCAAACAGCTGTGGAAAAATCATCACCATAGCATGATCTCAAGTTTCACCTGTCCTAGTAGCTCTGAAGCAACTGAAATGATTGCTTCATTTGAAAAATTATAGGGTTAATATAATATTTTCCTTGGGCTACAGGCTTATTTCAAAAGCTGTCTGAATATAGTACCTAGAATACTGCTTAAAAAGATTCAGTAACAAAAACAAGGACATTAAAGATAGAGGGTTTTTTTTTTAAATATGAAAAATTCAATACAAACTTCATGGATATAGTATATACACTGACTGCTAATTACTAATGTGCTGAAACATAAGAGACTATCACCATCTCTAACAACTACAGACTATAGAAGAACACTTGGTTTAAAACCAAATCTCAGATGTTTTGTCTTTTCATGTTTCTTACAGGTTGATTAAAATGAGACAAGCCAGATTAAACATGATTTCTTACCACTGTTATTAATAACAGGTGTTAGGTGTGTGAGAAAGCAATTCAGCTCTCAGATCTGCTTTTCTTTTCTTAAAGCTTGGCTTTTTTGAATAAAACACCCATTACATTAAGTCCATCTTCCAACTCTACAAACCACCTAGGAGACTCAGTGGAGTCTAAGCAAACTCAGCTTAACTGCACTGGTCTCACAACAAACAGAACAGTAACCAGACACTTCAAGCCCTCTTAAGACAAGTTGTTGATAATCTATGTGTACGCACTATGCTTTTCTGATGGCTATTCCTTGATACAAGGGCTGGAGGACTCTCATATTGCAATCTCACTGATCACAGGGATCAGATAAGGCAGAACAAGCAAACCTTCTAAGGGAACAAGGAGCACCTGGCTCTCAGGTAGCCTCCAGTGGAATCAAACATCACCTTCGAGACGATGAATGAGAAGTTACTCCTTCTTATTAGAGAGATCTTAAAGATCTGTCTGTGAACTAGTTAGCTTTGAATTTTTGGATTTTAATATCAGTTGGCAATTAGAAGAAAACAATTAACTAAATAAAATTTAGGAATAGGCAGATTTAAAAAAGCAGCAAAATTCCAGGAATTCCCTCAACAAAAACTTTGCGTTTTACTTATACAGTAGAAGGCGGCTGAGTAAGGAAGCTGATGGAAAAGTTTTCATATAACATTCTCTTTGGGAAAGACATTTGCACAAACGTAATGAAGTAATAACAAATTCTTACTCAACATTCAACTTTTGTTTATTTTTCTCATTACTGCATTTGCAGTACAACAGAAACTGCTGGAAATCTGGTCTTCAGTATGGGACACATTTTTAGTCCAGGAGTACAAGTACAATAAAGACATGGCCAATTACTCTTTTTAATACCATCTCTCCTCAGCATATTGGGATTATGCTCTGTTTTTATGTATTTCTGTTTGCACAGATGACTATACAATTTCACTCGAACTAGTATTTACACTAGTTAAAATACATGAATCGCAGCAAGGAAAACTCCAAAAATAGTATTAAAACATGAAAACAAATGTCTTAGAAGACTCAGCCTACAGGTACAAGGCTTCTTTTAAATCAAATTGAAATCTATAGTTAAAACACTGACATTTATCAGTTACAGGAAGCAAAAAGTATTTTTCTTATAACAAGATTTAAAAAAACAGAGTATCAGATTTAAAGTGTATGTAAATATTGTTTAATAGGCCTAAACCTATTTATTTGACTGTCAATTTTGATTACAGATAATTCTTTACTACTTGTCTTGTAATAAAAAAAAGCACAGTCTGTCACAGCATAACTCGAATTTGATGAAAATCTTCTGTGGGAATCCAGAGTGCCGAGAATATTCCTCTGCCTGTTTTGAAGAACTTAACCCCCCTGAACAATGCTGTTTTTGACCTTTATCCATGGAGAAAACTGCCTACACTCTGGGAAGAATTAAAATCTACACCAATGTGAACTAGATAGTAGAATATTATGTAAGAATGTCACAGGGTGAAGAATTTAGAGGTTTTAGGTTTGTTTATGTAGTAAATAGATAAATAGTGAGGTTTCCAAAATGGTGGATGTTTACATTATTTTAGACATGGTGCTCCTTCTTCAAGACCTCCATTTTCTGCAGTAGAAGTAGCTTAGTATGATCGGATAGAATTTGCTGCAGTTCCTGTCTGTGTTATAAGGTGATTTACTGGACATTGGTGGAAAAGTAAAAATATCTGTTGTTTCAAACTTCTATTGGGTAAAATGCCTTTAAAAGGGCTGCGAAATCTTGATACGAGGTCACTCACAGCATCTCTCTACTCTCGCTATGTTCTTTGTAACCTTGTAGCTTATAAGAACTTAATAAACAACTCTTAGAAGAAGAAGAGACTGAATGCTGGTCTGTCCTGTCCGTCTACTGAACCTCTAGCGAGGACTCTAGAATTCTCTCCCATCAGGAGAGGCTGATTTATGGCACAAAACATGTCATCTTCCTCCAGCTCCTTGTGCAAATCCATACTAAAACTGCCTACAATATCTGAAAAAGAGATAAGCACAAAATCACAAATCTTAGCAAACTTTCCCAATATTTTTATGTGAAAGTAAGTCCACTGGAGAGCTCATCACCACCATCATCTGTGTTTTAACAGCAACTAATTAGTAACTTAGACAGATGCACTTATTTTGAAAATTTCAAATACATAGCTACAAGGCAACTTCCACCAGCTTATTTAGCCTGAAAACTTCGGCAATTACAAATAATGTGAAACAGCAGCTACAAACAGCAGACTACTGACTTGCCTTATGAAAAGGAAACCCTGAAGACAAATTTAAATGAAGAAATCCTCACTGTTATATGATTCCTTAAACTAGTATTTATCTTCAGAAGTATTCTGGGATAAGTTGTTAATGATTTTTAACATTTAACAAAAGTCCTGAAACGAGATAATCACTGCACTTGCAACTTTTCTTACCTGTAGATACAAGGGCAAGGAATTCTGACTTTACCCAGCAGAAAACATACATTTATAGAAGTGATTTCTGTATCAGAATCAATTTGATTATTTTTTAGGGATGAGGATTTAAGAATTTAAGAAGTTAAGGATTCTAAAATGGCAGTGGCTGGCACAGAACTCTATTCTGCAAAAGACAAAAATTGCAGGTTTTCTCAAAGGACAGCAATTCCCAAACCTGCCCATTTCAGAAGGAGGACTTGGCTGAGTGTGGATTTGCTATCCCAACGTGTACTGACAGAGTAAAACAAAATACCAGAAAGCCAAGTTGCTTAACAAAGGTGAATGACAAAGAATAGCAAGGGACCCTAATTCCGGAAGCTAGTTTTATCCCAATTAGGATAGTCAAGTCAGAACTTTAATATCCTCTGCTGGACCTGGCAGAGTTCCCCAGAGAAATGGACTATGACCACCAATCCCAGGCTGTGAACTCCAGCACTCTGGGCAGACATACACATGAGTGGGTGAGAAGAAAACAAGGCAAGCTTTGGCCTGAAACAGCCTTTTACATTGTTTTAGGAGTGTGCAGAAAAAAAAATAAAAAAGAGTTTCGGCAGATGGAAGATTATTTTAAAGCCTAGCTTTCCAAGGAAACCAGGCCTAACACATCACTGTGCGTTTAGCAGTGTGTGAACTAACAAGTGTTAAGGCTCTTCAGTAACTTCCAGTTTTGACAGTTTCTGACTTCCAACAGAGACAGAAGTGTTCAGGGCCAGTAGTGAAGACAGATTTGAATGCCTGCTCTTTGTGCCTCCTGCCCTTATTCCCAGAGAGGCTGCAGCAGGAGCACAGTAGCACTGGCACGCACCAGTGAGCACCAGCCCAGCACCAGCACAAACCCTCACTCGGCCAGCAAAGCTGCAGCACCCGCGCTGCGGCAGGCACCGCGTAACAGGAGCCAGGCCACACCGAGCCCTGCAGGAAACCCGGCCCTGCCACTTGCACAGCTCAAGCAGCTGTGGGCTTGGGATTCCTTTGTGGGTTTTCTCCCTTCCTGCCTTCCATAAAATGATTTGGAGGAAAGTGATTTTGTGCCTAGTTAATAAGGGAGCCTTAATGTTTCAGGTGCCATCTGACTGCATTTCTTGCAGAACTCGTATTTCCTTATGTCTCCGTGTGGATGTGAGAAGAACTCAGCGTCAAAGAAAATAAAAAAGTGAAAATTTCCATCAGACTGGCTTTCTCTAAAAAAAGATCTCATTAAGTTTAATAATATATTGAAACTGATTCAAAAGGTATCATTAATAGATCAAGCCTCATACCAGCTCAAAGATGCAACACACTTTCTCTCAGTACAAAACTGAAGTTAAAGAATTGACAGGAAAGAGGAACAGTTACTGACAGGAAGGACAGTGAACAGCTCTCAGCACCAGGATTAAGCCTACCATTTCTTGGCTCTCTCTGTGGCTCTTTCATCATTTCTTAAGTTACATCCCTGAAAACCAGCACTCAAATGCCATTCAATTGGGTTTTTTATCAAGGGAGACAGCATGGTTCTGTTTTCACAAAAAGACAAAGTTTCCTATCGTCTGTGGGGTTTCAACAGTCCTTGGACAACAACAAAGCTGTATACTTCTGGATTTAAAAAAAAGAAGTCCACAACTAAAAAAGGGGAAAAATGTATCAAAAATAAGGATTATTTTCTCTACATGAAAGGGGAGCAGATAAGCTCTGTGGTCAAGAATAATGAGACCCAAGCTTTGTATTGTCTGAATATAAAACTCTTGGTAATTTTAATAAAATTACAAAGAAAATATGAGCTTGAAAAGCCAGTCTCATGCCAAGTTAGAAGCTTTGATGATAAGATAAAGATAAAACACCACAGGGGTGATCCTCATATGCCTGTACTTTCCCTAAATGGATACTGCTTTTATGAACTAGGCAATGGGGAATAAGCTTTGTGATATGTTAATTTGTTAGGGCTAGAAAGTCATTATACAGAACAAAAAGAAGTGCCACTTTGACACTTAAAACCAAATGTTTTATGAGACAAGTTGCTTTGACATTGAAATATCATATGTCATGCGAGGGTACACACACACAAAACTAAAAGCTAATGTCATAATTTCATGGTACATTAAGAAAAATGAAGATTAAGGTACAACAATATATTATTATATACGAAGTTTTCATGTGCTGTGGCATATACATAGCAATGAACATTTAAACTATCTGGTTTTAAGTCAAAGTGAATGTTAAACTGTAGCTTCTGGAAATGTTCTCTCAAAGGAGACTCACAAGAGCTATTCCACTCCTTTATTGATTTTAACTATGAAATAATTATAAGAACAGTTTAAATTTTCTACTATGTATCAATTTCTACAGTAAAATTGTGTGTGAATAGTTACTGAGAGACAAAACTAACAAATTAGTAAACAGTTACATGAAAGTAATACAATTGCAACAGAAATTTAGTCTGACCTCCTTGGCAAAAATCTAAATTGTCCAAATACAACAAAGAAGCCGCTGTGCTTTCAGAGAGGTTTGGAGATGAAATTCTGGATGAGTTCAGGAAGAACATAGACAAATAGTGACAGAATAGAATGTATTAAAAATTACTATTAAAAAAAATTGCCATGGCTATGAGCACTTCCTCTTCTTATGTCTCAGATACTTAAAAAAACTACTACATATTGCTCTTCCATGTTTTCTCATAAGCCTCTTATCTCTCATACCTAAGCAAGAGATTCATAATCACTTGTAAATATTCAGACAACGATCCTAGATAAGTTATAACTTATAGCTAACTTTACAATCATGGGTAGATTAGTACCACTATAAGGGCTGGCTGAAGAGCTCTCCAGGAGCAAATGATGAACATTTCTGGAAGTCAGATAAGTACATCCATTTCTTTCCAAAAATGAGCTATTTATAACTTTTGAAGTGCCTTATATGATTTTCAGATAACATTTTAACTATCACTTCAGACTTTGTTCAATACTCCAAAACCAAGGTATCCAGTGAACAGTGGTTCAATAATTATAAAAAATTAGTATCAGCAGCAGAAAGCATGTAAGAGATACAGGGACATATCAATACAACCTGTGAAAACTTACATTATTAAAGAGCACTGGTAGTCTAGCCATGGCCTACATAAAACAGGCTATTGAGTATTTATTGAAAAAATACTAATCAGCTTCTGATCTCAGTGGCTGCTTAAAGCCCTTAGAGGCTACTGAATAGTCATTTCCAAATGGAGCAATTAGGCATCTTACAGCATCCTGAAGAACAACTCACAAGGAGTAGACAATTGCTCTGTGTTTAACAGATCTGAGTTTACTCTCATGCACATTTCTTTGGTTACTGCAAAAATTGTGCTAGAACTGGAAACCAGCTTCCCTGGAATCTGAAAGTTAACTGAAACTCTTGGTGAGATTGTTCCTTGCTAAGATGAGCAGACAATATCCATGAAACGTTTGTTTTATGCTGTCAGTCTATTGTTCCCTCCCTCCCTCCTTCAGAGTGCCTTTTCCTGCAAGCCACAGTCCACTGATGCACTCCTCCCACACTAAATGTTTGTATTACGGCTACTTCTTCGCATCAAACCAGACTGGTAATTATTTTTTTCATATTTCATTTCCTCAGTTTTCCATGCTTTATTTCACATGCTACCTTCTATATGATGGACCTTGTGTGAACCCTTTTCCAATTATTTCAGCGCCTTCTACATATAGTAATGATGAAGTCAACTCCTGAAACTGCTTTCTCTATCAGTAAGAATTCTATATTAACACATTCTCCACTTAAGATCAACGAAAAAATGTAGTTGTAATACTGAAAGTATCTGGCAGTGCTTAAAATGAAGACCTTTTCTATATATAGACATATATATAGACATAAATATATGTCTATATAAATATTCTATATATAGACATATATAGACATATATATAAACATAAAAATGTTGATGTCTTTAAAATATGTTCAGTCACAATAAAATTGTGGTTCTGGCTTCTGGGGGCTTTTAATGTAAATATATACATATGAATATTTTTATGTTTTCAGCATCTGCATTTTTTTAAAGACTGACAATTTAAGTAGCATGTGAAGTTATATGTAACATTTAATTTGATTACTTAGAGCAAGGAGAGTCAGTAGACTCCTCATTCTAGAACTCATTTGCAAATTCCACACAGCTCATTTCCTCAGTTTAGTTTTTTCCTCTAATGAACTTAACATGAGTACAGAAAGATTTAGTCATGACTTCTACATGATAAAATCAAGTACCACAGTTTTTTGCCATTCTTACAGGTAGCGTCCACAAATCTAATCTTCACAAATGGAGGTCTTCAATAAACATTGCTGAGTAATACAAGACAGTATTTTGTAATTATCAATATAATATGCAGCATTCATACTATATTTAATAAAATAATAGTACAAGTAATATAAGATGCTGAAGCATGGAATGATTTTGTTGCATTTCTGAAGAGTTCATGCCTAGATCCAGCACAGTGTTAACATGCTAACTTAGAGGCCTAGAGAACTTCTGCAACATGACAAAAATACACGTGAGACACTGTTTTGACATCAAATATCCAAGATTTTCACTGTATTAATGCATATTTGAAAGTTGTTTCACAACATCCTTCCTATTTCCATAATAAATATGATAGCTCATTAAAAAAATTGTTTATGCTCTAAACCAAGGTATTTAGGCAAAGGTTTTTTACAAACCCCCCAAAGCTATTTTGCTTTTTGAACAAAAAGCTTGCTGTATGACTCTTCTCTGTTCACACGAGTATTCAGTGTTTGTTAAATTATTTATGTAGTTATTACTACATATTACCACCTGATCTGCTTAGATCATGCTTTCAATACTATTTTATTAACAGTGTAAAATTCGGCAGATTAACTACTCTATATCATTTTAACTAGTTTAACCAGTCAGTGTGTAACCAGATACCCAGTTCCTCTGTGGGAAAGTCTCATAAAAATGCCACAGCACCATAACATCATCTAAGTGGCAAAATCTTCCCAAGCACCATAGAAATACATGTTAGTGCAATCCTATTTTGTAACAGGGCTATTTTGTTGGCTGTGGATGTTAAACACCAGCTATATATGGTTCAGAAATCACCTCTGTAAAATAAATTAAAACATAAGCACAGACTAGGACAGG
Organism: Monarcha castaneiventris obscurior; assembly: GCA_026261815.1. Classification (NCBI taxonomy): domain Eukaryota; kingdom Metazoa; phylum Chordata; class Aves; order Passeriformes; family Monarchidae; genus Monarcha; species Monarcha castaneiventris. The sequence continues at coordinate 3,563,250 of JAMPIT010000327.1, forward strand.
TAGTAAAAAAAACAACCTTTTGAAATCAAGGAAAAAATCTCCAACTGATTTTAATAATGCTCGTATTTTATCCCAGAGGTTTTGCCTTTGCGCTTACACACAAATAATTATTATTTTAAAATATATTAAATTTTCCTATTTCTTACACTTTGGACAACCACACCAGCCATTTCACCACTGACTTCAGTTTCTGGCCAACTTAATTTTCTCATTCCCTAAAAACTGTAGTGTTTACTTATGCCTCAGTACATAACACAATTTACTGCATTTCAAAAGGTGCTTCCCACTAAATTTTCTAAAAATTATGTATTAAGTCTACTTATACTGGCCTCAAGTTCTGCCAAATTGCATTTTGACATCAAAGTTGACTTTCTTCCCCTAATAGTGGCTTAATGAACACTGTACAGGGAAAATAGCCTTGTGCTGGGGTCTCAGAGCACCTTTGGTTCTGCTTCAGATGAGTTAGAAAAGCTGCAGCTGGAAGTCCTATGCCTGAAGAGAAGAGTAGCAGAAAAGCCAAGCTTTGGCTTTGACAGGGAACAGATAATACTCTGGGAGCAATGAAGCATACACAACTACACTGATGTGCCGAGCTAGTGACAGGTAAAACCGAGTTTCCAATATCACAGCATTTGGAGGAGCCAAACCTTTGTGAAGTCCAAAACTTGGCATTCATACAAAGCAGCAAGAAGCTGACACTTTAGGCCCTATTTTGCTTAAGAAAAGCAAAGTAAACATCTACTTTCACACCTGCATGCTGCACTTTTCTGATGGTGAAGGTCAGCCTGTAACTAGGGAAATGGCTACACAGAACATGCAAACAAGCTCCACTTGCCCTCTGAGCCAAGCAGTAGTATTAGGCAAATATTGAGTCAGAGCCAATTGCATTGTGCACAGACAGTGAAGCCTGTTTCTTGAAAGCACTTCTGTTGGAGTCTGCACAGTATGTCAGATGAATGATCTCAAAACTAGCACCTGCAAAAAAAAAACCCTGTCCGCAAAAAAATGAAACGCTGAAGCACTTTTCACAGTCCATACTATAATGTGAACTGTGAAGACTTCAGAGCTCTTAACATAAATTACATATTCAGACTGCTCAGGGGATTGCTCTCAATACAGACCTGAGAATTATTAAAGTGAATTCAGGTTTAGAAATGCAAGCTAAGTATTTCTCAGGTCATCAGATTTTTGGATACTAATAGAACATACAGTTTTTATGTGTAAATATTACACTAAAGTTCTGACTACTCTGGAAAGCAACGAGCATGATGTAAAGAGAGAAGAGTGTCTGCAGTGTTTGCTACTGACAAGCCCCCTAAGCCACTACCAGGAAACAAAATCTACACACACTTTCCTAGCTTTATTCTAAAACAAAATGCTTGTGATGCTGTGCAACGTTGTATAAGCTCTTCCCTTCATTTACCTGAAGGAGTGAATAAGTGTGTGCAGTCTGTAGGAATTCAAAAATTATTTTGTAGCTGGTTTGCATTATGAGCTCTAAAATACACTCTTTCTTATTGAGCTGTATTTCAATGTCATCTCACAGTCTCACATTTGTCTTGGCTTACACACTGAAAAAAACTTTAAATGTTCATATAAATAATGACAGGCTTTTAAAGGGTATTAGAAATTTGGTCATGTGAATTAAGACTTTATGTAATTTTCTCTTATAAGAATAATGACCATTACAGATTCCTGTTTAATGCAGGAAATAAAATGAATTATTTTTCTGGACAACAAATGTCTGTTATTTAGATAGATACTTAAATTAGGAGACCAATTTAACACATCTGAAATTGAGGTCACTTTAAAACCTAATTGACATTACTTGCAACACAAGGACTATTTATTTCCAGTATACCATAATTCATTAATTAAGTTACACATAAGGTTAAAATGTAAGTACTTAAAGAAGCACACTCCACTTATTTATCATGAGATTCTACTAATAACAAACTTGTAACAAAACAAGAAGCCTTTTAATTTAAACAAACCCAAACATATGAGGGTTAGGAATTGCTTTTTTGGTAAGAAATTAATCAGAGAAAATGAAGACTTAAATTAATATGGAATTCAGAGTAAATATATGAATTTTCTCCAATTACCTCCATTTTTTCTTTTGAAATTACAGAATCACAGAATGGCTGAAGTTAGAAGAAACGTCTGGAAATTATCTAGTCTCCTGGGTTGAAGATTCCACAACCTCTTGAGCAAACGGCTCCTGTGTCTGACCATCCTCGCAGTGACAAAAAATTTATGTTTACATGGAATATCCTGTAATCTAATTTATGTCCACTGTCTCTAGTCCTGCCATTGGGTATCACCAAGAGAAGTCTGCCTCCATTTTCACCATGCCCTCGCCACCAGGTCTGATCAGATTCTCAAGACTTCCCTTCTCCAGGCTGAATAACCCCAGCATCCTCAGTCTCTTATTGTATGTCACATGCTCCAGTCCCTTCATCATCCCAGTGGCCCTTTGGTGGCCTCAGTCCAGTATGCCCATACTGGACACCACTCTATACCTTTCAGATTTTATTTGTTCATCCTACTGCTCAAAGCAGATCCAAAAAAATGCATAAGAGTGTGATGTTAATTAAGAAAGTCCAATATTTAAGTAGTAACTACAGATAGTTTTCATAGCTTTTGCTCTGTTTGCTCTACATTTCGTAAGCAAACTGAACCAAGTACAACTCTCAATAAAATACTATTAATAATAAAGTGAAAAGATATGGGAATCCATATATTCTCCAGGTTAAGAGGCAAGTACTGATCAAAGTCAGCCTAGACACACATTTTGTCATGAGCAGACTACCATGTGAAATGCAACATCAACACTTTTTTAATTAAAACCTTTTCATATTCAGGGTGCTTATGTGTATTGTTCAAATAAGAGGGGACAGCATCAGATAAAGTAAGTGATGGTAATCTAAGAACTGTGGGGCTTTTTGAAAAACAACCATGATAGGGAAGGTGGTATTTACCCAACCTTACAACATACAATTTTCCTTGCAAGCACTGTGAAACACCAAGTAGAGTTTTCCCCACAAAACACCCAGCAAACATAACAGTGAACATTATGCAGGAAAATTTAAGGGGTCTTACCTCCTTTATCAACCCATCAGTTTTTAGAGTAACATACTACCCAATATTTATATCAGAAATTAATTCAGCAGTCAATATTCTAAAAAAAAAAAAAAATCCAACAAAACAGAGACTGTGTTCTAAGAAAATATGCATCTTTCTATAGTAATCTATGAGATATGTGATAAAAAGCTTTCTAGAAAAAGAAAGGTAAACAGTACCTGAAGGGCCATAACATTATTATCCATTGTCTGTGCAGCTCTTTACTTTTCATTCTGATCAGAATTAACAACACTGACAAATCCCAGTTCACTGGGAATGACATGCACTATGACTTGCAAACTGCAGTGGAAAGCTGCTACTTCTATTGCCAAATCTGTCCATTATGTTTTGGTTTAGACAAGAAGAGTTTCTAAAAACAAAATATCATTGCTGCAGGCTGAAGGATACACTGTTTAAGAAATGCAACTTAATTTTCAAGTATCAAGAAAACACATTGAAATCCAAGAATCTAAGTTCAACAAGGACAAGTATAGTGCAGGAATGCAGCACAGACTGGGATCTATCAATCTAGGGAGCAGACCTGTAGAAGTGGAGCTGGGGGTCCAGGTGAACAACAAGCTCAATGAGTGAACACTGTGCTGCTGTGGCAAAGAAGCCAACGGGATGATGGGGGGCATCACAAGGGCATTACCAGCGCAGAAAATGAAGTCAGTTTCCCACTCAGTGCTTGCCAGGCCATGCCTGGAATACTGTGTTTAGATTTGGTCCTGTCTATATTAAAAAGCTGTGGCCAGGCTGGGGAGGGTCAGGAGAAAGGCCACTGGGAAGCCTGCCATGTGAGGAAAGGCTGAGAGAGCTGGGTTGTACAGCCTTGAGGAATGAAAGCTTAAGGGAGATCTCATTACTGTGTTCTAGCACTTAAAGGGTGCCTTGCACAAAGGATGCAAGAATCCTGTTTAGAAGGATTCACAAGGAAAGGACAGGGCAATAGACACAAGTTAATGCTGGAAAGATTTTTACTGGACACAAGAGGAAGATTTTTCACAATAAGAAAAATCAGTCATCATAATAATCTTTCCAGAGATGGGGTGGATTCCCCAGCATCGGACGCTTTTAAGATTCAGGTGGGCAGGGTGCTGAGCCATATTGTCTAGATCACGCCTTTGCCATGAATGGTTGGACCAAACAATCCTAGAGGTCCCTTCCAACGTAGTGTCCTATGATTCTATTTATTGGCTCAAATCCCTACATCAGGAAATAATTTTAGAGTATTTTCCTTTGCAGGTGTACAGGCATGTTTTCCATTTTGAGTTCCATGGACCAACTGACTTCACTGTCTAGGTCCCTTACTATAGTATAAATTTCCTTTTTGAAAGGAAAATTTTGACTTTTCAAAGTTACTAACAATACTTTAATTCAGTTCAATTTTAAAATTAAAATTCAATTTTTTTCTACAATTAAAATATTCTTTTGGATATAAGGTTAAAGTGGTTAAGGTATAAAAATGATCGCACCAAAGCTAGGAACCAAATTCAGAGCCCACTATTAACACAGCTTAAGTGAAATGTAATCCTTCATAAATTTTCAGAAACCGGCATGAAATTGTAGGCCAGGAATCACACGTACAAGGGCAATAACACCATGGATAAGAAAAATATAAATATGATTGGAGATAAATTAAAAGGATATATTTTGGAAAAAATCAAAAAGACATTCAGGTAACTGGCAAATGGCATAAACATAGCATGGGCATACTCATGATACATCATTTGGTCTAACACTTCATTAATCTAGAAAATTAATAAATAGCAGTTGTCTCACATCTGGACTTCATTTAAAACATTGCAATTTTCCACATGAGGACTTGTTAAATTTGTGAAGATGAGCGTTAATAGAAGAATTAAAAGTTGGCAAGGAACTGCCTGAAGGGTAAATGAAAGGAAAGGGAGTGTTTAAAAGGCATGGCATCATCTGGAAAAGAAGTTATAAGCACAGTTCTTTGATGCTCATTTTTAAAACTGCTTTGAAAAAAAAAAAAAGGACAATTGTAGCACAGCACAGGAAAAGTGATCATAAAACCAGTCCTGAATAAAATCAAAAAGCAGAAAACAAGGGTTCTTTTCAAACACCCAGGCAACAAGACTCTGGAGCAGTCTTCAGGGAAGAAGTTGGGACGTATTTTTCCACATTCTTTTGTTAATGAGTCTTCCTCAGTTTGAGATACTGTATCATCAACAGAAAAGATGCCTTCTAGATTCTGTGAAAGTTTAAACAGATTTTGCTTTCCTTTACTCTCCTGTACTTTTGCAAAAAGGCTGGTGGCAGACACAGAGGAGCTTCCTGCCAGTTCATTGAATTGACAGATTAGTTAAGCTCCCCTTGCTCTTGATCCCATGAGCATCTACAGGTTCAACCAACAAAGCATATTGGCAGACATTTGTGGTGGGATTAAGGTAAGGCAACAGAAGCAATGTAGATGAACTCATGTGGAGAAAAAAAAAAATCATTATCTTGCTACCAGTGACAAAGGCAGCTAAAGAAAACTTACATGCAGAAGCCTGAGAGACAACAGGGCTCCACTTAGAAGAGACTGGGGAAAACTGTCTAAAAGTCTGTTGCTACATCAAGCATTCAGAGGCACACAAACACCACAATGAAAAAAAATTCCAACTTAATGAAACAACAAAATAATCTATTAACTTCCATTCTGAAATAAGTATGAAAAGAACTCAATTTCAGTAATAATGCAATTAGCTTTTGGCTCTAATGAAGAGTGTATTACTGGATTGAATTAATAAGGAATACATACAGGAAGAGGTGTTGCCCAACTCATGACCTCTTTTTTTTCATCATATAAAATCTATATTCCACAACTTGTACTTTTCTGGTTTCAGGTCTACTTTGCTTTGAAATTTATGTTTTTCAGTCTTGAAGCAAGGATCGAGGTCCTTCAAACTCCACACAATGACCCTTTGGCCTCTTACTGTAGTTTTTACTACCTGACTGTTCTCAGGTGCTTATGACAACAAGGAAGAAAACATATTTCACATTTTTGGTAGGAGTGATGAATACTGAATTATTTTTAGGAATGAAACAAAAAGCAATGTTTGTTTCACACCATGACAGTTTGCAATGCAGCTGGGTTGTATTTACTGGTAGAAGTCCTGGATACCACAGTATGTGTATATGCTAACTTTTTAATGCAGAGAGCTGGAAACAGTCACAACCATAAGGCAGACAAAAGAAGCCTTGTGCCTGGGCTTTTAAGTGGGCAATTCAGTGCATCATATACACAGATAAGTAAATATATGTATTATTACATAATAGTCAAACTACTGCTTACAATGTAGTTTTCTTGAAACAGTTCTGCTGTTTCATACCTTAGCCCAGTGTTCTTCTAGTAATTTACACAGCATTTAAAATTATTTTCTCTGGGAAACACCATTTAATCTAATTTGCTAAACAATATTAATATTCTTAATTTTATTTGGGCAAAGTTCTTGCCTTGTCCCAAGAGGAATAAAATGCACAATTTCTCATAATGTATGCTGAATTAATAAAATCTTAACACAATTCTGATTGCATTTCCTTTTTTTTCCTCCTAATTATTTTATCTCTACAGGAAATATTTTCTTGTTTTGTTATGATAAAGGGATAAAGGGTACCCTCTGCCTTAGAGTAAAAATAGATACAGGTAGTTCCAAAACAAAATTCAGAAAAATTTTGCAGATAAACTAGACAAGGGTTCACAGAAGAAAGAGACATGTCCTCTAAGAATAGCATGATCTAATCAGAGGGACTAAACTCTTCCAACTTTTTCCTAGTTACCCAGGGAGGTGCTAGATGGAAAAACTGCTAAAATGTTCTCAGATGGCTCCAGTCTTCATTTATCATATACTAGAAACAGAGGGCTCAAATTGAGGAATGCACTGCATACTGAGTATTAACCAAATATAAAAATAAAAAAACATAACAGTTATTGGCCAAACTCTGTAGCTGGCTATTGTTTTTTTCTTTTTGTTTTTAAATAATGGTGTTGTTACTGCATCATTACCATCAACAAAATACATATGCTCATCAACAAAACCTGACACACTGAAAAGTGTGTAGCTGTCAGTCAGCTTTACTAGACTTTATGTCCCCAATGAAAAGCACATGTCCCAAACAATTAGAAAATAAGTTATAACTCCCATATCACTCCAATCATAAGAATCAATTTTCCTCTAATTAAGAGTCACCAGTGATATGTCAGATAAACAAACTGTCCCAAAGGAAGAGTGAAATGTTCTTCAATAGTGAAAACAAAGAACAAAGTATTTCTTCTACCTCACCAACCACTTCAAACATAAACTATACACTGCTGGAGAAAGCAATTAATTTAAATTCCTTGTAGAGCTCATTAAGTAGATAAAAACCTTAATAGCATATAGGTGTGTCTATACATACACTACAAAAAAAAAAAACCCAAAACAGAATGCCACCCCATAAATTATCTTAACTGCTCATATTCTTAATGTGATCTGGCATCTCAATAAAGTTTGCTTAAGGATCAAATGAAATTGTCTTACAGAAGTCCACTTGCCAATACCCTCACCATAATCACGTTCTTTTCTGGTTTAATAATAAACACACAGTGGTATCTTCCTGTTTTAAAACATAAAAACATGTTTTATCAATCTGGATTTTTTATTTACAAAGAATTATCCTTTCATATCAATAGTTCTTTTTTGGGGGTTTGGGGGTTCTTTTTGTTTATGAAGAAAAAATATATTTTGTAGCTTACAGACACTGTAGCCTATATTCATTCCACCAAGAAATGTAGGATGTTCAGCATGCATGATCAATCAACTTGTTATACCATCTCACACAGCAAGCCTCTGACCTAGTTCTAGAAATGGGTTATCTTCAGGTTTAAAAGCACCATCTGCTCTTAATGATGGCACCAACAAAATTACTGTAATAAAAAAAATATCCCTAAGTGATAGTAAAATCCGAAGCCCAGAAGAAATTTTCAAGTCATGACTATGCCTACAGAGAGCACAACACAAATGCCAGCTAGCTTTTAACAAAAGGTGATCAGGTTCAAATTTGTCATACTCCCTCTGTGACCCCCACATTGTGCAATGAACAATGAGATAAGACTCTTGCAAGGAAAAGCAACAAAATAATGAGAATGGGGAGATCTTTTTTTTATTACTAGGAGTTTTTAAAAATCCAAAATAAGATGCAGTTTTCAGACACTTGAGGGAAGAAATCCGTTTCCTCTCTAGTGATGCAAACAAAAGAATCTAACTCTTAAATTAATTTTCAGTTCACTGGCAAACAATTTGTTCATATTATCAAACTGAAACTTCTGTAAAGCCATCAAATCAGAAATTTTGCCAAGAATTCTTTGTTCCAGGAACTAATGGAAAGGAAGTCTTTATTGGTGGCCTACATAAAACCTGATAGCTTGAACTTTCTGCCAATTGATTTAGCAATCCATTATGATCATAAATTTGCAAAATAAAAATAATGTTATTTCTTCTTGCTTCAAGCGAAAGGTTTAGAGCTTTTTCCTTTGACATTTTACAAATTAAACTCAGGCATTAAGTAGGCATTATGCAGAAGTATGGAATTATTTCTGCATACCCTATAATGATATCGGAAATCAGTCACTGATCTAGAAAAAAAAATTTGAAATCTTCACCTCTGTACAATTAATATACTTCAGGTCCTTTTCAAAAATATACTCTTTTTTGTGTTTCATTTCACATTCAAGTTTCTTTATCCAATCTTCTTACCTAAGACCTGTTCAGTCTTCCATTTTCACGTGTCTTCCCTCAATATAACCACCCTAAGTATAAAGCTGTTTGCAGACACACATTAAGGTATTATTTTTCAAATATATTTCAATGCAGAAGAAATCAGATCAACTTCCACTTATATTTAGGATCCGTAAGAAAATATACATGTCCAGAAAGCAGCTCAAAGGACAGCCAAAATGTGGTCCACTGATTACCAAACTATGGCTTCAGCAACTATACCATTACACATTAGATATCCATACATAGTTATCTAAACCTAGAACTAAGCACACAGGTCCTCTTCTCTATCACCTGATGTTTTTATTAAGAAGAATAAAATCTGCAACTGCAATGGCAAAATTTCTGAAAACTTTCACTATATTGTCTTTCACAGGATCATCTATTCCCACTATCAGTTGTATTTCGGTAACAAATTTTCAAATTTAGAGCCTTTTTGAAAAGTCAGTTTGAGAATTTAAGTACTGGATGTTTTCACAAAAGGAAAGCAGGGCAACATAGGAAAAATAAAGTAAACGTAACAGAACAGTGCAGAGGAAAAAAAATTACCAAATTGCTGGAATTCTTTCCCTACCCCATCCAAAATAGTTCCCCCTTGTCCAGATTAGTCCAATCATCTCCTGTGAACACACCTGGAAAACTTCTTCTCCATCCTTTAATCATGCTTTTTTCCCCTTTCTACTACTATACTTATCTTTCAACTCCAGCAACTGTTCCCTCTCCCTCACATTTTCTCTGCCCTTCTTGTAACAAACCCAGCCACCCCCTTTCCTCATCGAAAGAAACAGACTTGATATGACAAAGTTTTAAAGTAGCAGCACCTGCTCAGCCTTCCAGCAATAGGGAGGCTCTGAAACTGGAGATGAAACCTGCCCAAGAAAGTTAACTTCAGCTTGTCTTTGCAAGTTCCTCACACTTTTATAGGCAATTTAAACTGGCTTCTGCTTAAAAAGAAAGTATGGAAAAGCTGAGCAAATGGTCACAAAAAAAAAAAATACTGTCCACTGCAGGGGAAAAGGAGATTATTCATATAAAACTGATGCTGTATCCTTCTTCTCCCTGGTAAATTATGATGCTGCCACAAGATTTTTCTCAAGACAGATTAAAAAAAAATAAAAAAAAAGCATAGACAACAATTGGATAAAGTATATTGGCATAAATTAGTGTTAAATCACTGTATGTTTCTGTAGCATTCAAATCTATGCAGTATGGTTAATGTGCGAGTGTACCTCATTTTGAAGTTCATCAGCACTTTTGGTAGAAGCAAGGATCTCATACAAAGTGCAGCAGAGGTCTTCTGTTGTTGGCCCTCCAGGGTTACCTCCTTGAGATTCCTTCAGGTACTTTCCAACTTCACACCATAAAAAAGAATCATCTACTTTTTCCAAAGACTTGAGATTAGATTTATCATCACAGTAGTTCTGTAAGTGATTCAGCTGGTTATTCAAAAATTTGTTATAATCTAAACTTATATTTTTCTGTGCATCAGTCTCACCATTCAGAGGCAGCTCTTCAGAGTGATCCAAATCATGCATGTCAAATGAAAACACTATATTTTTACCGAACAACACTCTGTTATCACCATTTTGCTCTTCAGCCATCTGTATGAGGGCTGTAAGCTGCTCTTCAGTGAAGTGAGAAGCAATCCGAGACATGGCATTGCAAGCTGCAGTAGCAGATGATGACGGAAATGGCCCAAACATCTGCTTGATCACCTTTGTCTCATCATGGCCAACACATTCTTTCCCATGAAATGTCTTAAAGAGGAAAACAGCTCCACTTTCAATTGCTTCTTGTCCATTTTCAGCTCCAACTGTTAACAAAACCGTATGTAACTTAATACATTTAATACTAAGAGTGTTTCATTACCTATAACATAACTGTATTCAAATTCTTGCCACAAGTCTCATCAGCAGAGATATCAAAAGAAGACCATAACAAGTAAGAATTGTTGCAAGGTACTGAATTATAAAAGGTATATGATAATAAAGCATCTGTCTTCACTATCCTTCTACACACTAAAAATTCATATTTAGAATTACCAATGCTTTATTATCTTTCTGACCTAGAGAAAAAAACTTGCTAGAGGTCTTAAACTCACAATTGTGTATTTATAAGCTCTTTAATGTTAACAAATTTCCACTTTGTCTCACTATTTATTCACTGCCTAATCTGAATATTCATAACAGAATAAATATACAGAACTCAGCTGGGAATTACTGAATTCTTGTAGTAATTCCCACTAGAATTACTTCAGAGTGTATGCTAAGTTAGAAAAATTGCTCAAAAAATTTAAAGCAAATAAATGTATGAATTTAGATTTCTATCTACAAAATATCATGTTATGCAAATAAACAATATATTATTAGATAAAAACATGAATGTATTTCTTACACAAATATTCACAAAGGTACTCAAGGAAAACATAACGAAAACTCCATATGATGAACCCATATGTGACAACAAAACAAATTTTTAAAAGTGACCAATCATAACCTAAATAAAACCAGCCAGCTTACTGGGGGTTTTGTTCATTTTAAATGAGGACAACGTGCAAAATATTTTTAGTTGTGACTTGATTCAACTTAGGTTAGGTTTAACACTAGAAAAAGCAAGGGATTTCTTCCCCACAATCTAACAGGAAAAAGCAAAAAAATTCTAGCATAAGCAGATGGAAAAAGGCTGAGTAGCTAGAAGTGTAACATAAATGGAGGTGGCTACAAATTCAGTGTTTAGCTTGACTTTTCCTTGACTTTGAAAAGCTGAAAAGTTCAAGGACAGGACTGGAGGTGCTATTTACAAGATAATTAGAAACCTACATATGGAAGATACATTATATACAATATACACATATACAATAGACATGTAAATATGTCTCAGAGGAAAAAGGTGGTTCGGCCCCTCCCTTTTAGCATTAGCTATACAGGAATCACAAAAAAAACCCCTACATCTAAAAACTTGTCGTTTGTCTGCATGAAGCTCACTCTTATATTCCTAACATAGAAACCTATTATTATGTAAAGTCACTTGTCTCAGAACAGAATTACTAAACAGAACAGATTACTAAACTAAAAGAGCAATTGCAGGATTTGAGAAAAATCTCTTAGGTTCACTATGTGGTATTTCTCCTTTATTATCGACGTCTCCTACTTGTGAAAGCATCTCTTCAGAAAACACTACTCCTAACATCTCAACAAAATAAACCAGACAAGATGGCAAGAGATGGCAACTATTAGAAGCTACTCTTTTTGGTTTTTTGTTCTGTTTGCCTGCCAACATTTTAGCCCAGTACCTCTTGTGATTAAACTATACAGAGTGGATATTTAAAACAGCTTTCTCAATCTATTTATTATCAATACAGATTGCACTTTTTCCTACTAACTCTATGGAATGACAGTTGGTGCAAACTCAATCCCCATCTTGCCTGACTTTCCCTTGAGCCTTGTGTGCTGCAAGTGCCAGCTGAAATCTGTGTACTGAGGAAGAGGTACCTGGGCTAGGGCAGAGAGGGGGCCCTTCCCAGAGGTTTCTCTCAGAAAGGCAGCAGCCAGATGCTTAAATTCCAGCCTGAAGAGGTTAAAAGTCTACTAACGGTACTAACCAGTTTAAAACTTTTTGTCAGTGATTTGAGAAAACCTCAAAATTATACTTCTGATGACTCAAGAGAGCAATACATTACAACTATTAATAGCTTCAACAGGCATCTTCTGCAACTGTACAGCACAATTGACTACCACATGCTGGACATAAATAACTTGTCTAGCCTTTTTTTGAAAGTCTGTGTTCAGACATTTGTTTCTTTCTCAATTTACCAGGTATTTCCAAAAAATGGTTGAGAAATGGAAATGTAAGTGTGGCAAGTTAACATCTGTATTATAATAAAAGTCTCTGGTCTATAATACCAAAACCAGGCAAATATATTTATTTTTATTAATTCTCTCTGTCTTTTTACTCAGGGTTCTATTCAAGATATTTGAAAAACAATCAGAAAAGGAGCAAATATACCTATAAGATTGAAAGGAAAAGTCCTTAAATATGTGACAGTAAGAGATTGAGCCATGCACTCAATTTATGAGCTGACGAATTTAAATTTTGCTAAAAGCAAAAGCTGAATTAGGTTTAGTCTGTCAATGAAAAACTAAGTTTCCAATCAAAACTAAGTTTTCACACATTCTTTGACATAATCTATTTCAGTTTTAAAAGTTTAATTCCAGATGAGTGAAATATATTTTTATTTCTCTCCTCAACTCCAAACACTTCACGCAGAAAACATTTCTTACATTTTTATCTGCCTGTACAGCAGTCTAATTTTTCATTATACCAATTACGTGGAATTAAAGCAGACAACACCAGGATCCTTCTTTTCTTAGAGTACTGCTATTCTGAAAGAAACTGCTGGTTTTGCATATTAGCTGTCAATCACAAACCATACCACACTCTACAAAACAATACCATGAAAAAAGCAAGACTATCCATATAACAATGGAATCTTAAAATAAAACAGAAGATCAAATTGTGCATACGTGTATTAGATTAAATGGAGTTTCAAAGATATTTCAGGGCAAAACTGGCTTCAAGGTAGAACCAAAATTGTACCAGTACATATATTATGCAGGCAGAAAGCCGCTTGAACCTGTGCCCACCCCCAAATATAACAATGTATTATTAGACTACTAGAGAATGAAAACATACCTATTTGTTTTGCAGCTTGTAAGATAGTTTTTAAATCACCATTTACAGTTTGGTATTCTTTTTTGTCCAAATTGTCATCAACAAACTTTATTATCTTCTTCCAAGTAAGATCCGACTTCAGCAACTGGGCATGTAGTTTTGATCTTTTAGTCTGAAAATGCAAAATATTTGGGGTTTTTTAATTATTTCAAATTAATATATGGGGGTTCCTTTAAAATAAACACCAGATAAAAACAATTCCTTCCAATTACACTCAGTCAGTACATTGTAATGATTGCAAGCACTTTTCCTTTTACTTGTTCTTTAGACTCTTTCCTGAGTGTATGAAAGAAGGATACACAAAAGAACACACACTCTCACTACTTTACTCTTTCCAGAGCAAAATTCTTTATAAAGCCAAACTCTTGCAACTTCAAGAGATTTACAGTTCCCAAGATTCCAAACTCATTTCACATTACAGCTTCCTACAAGGCATCTATTGCTTTAATGTATTGTTTCTCAGGAAGCAAAAGAAGTACCTAAATTCAGTGAACTTAATATTAGAAAGGAAAAGTTTGGCTTCCCAGCTCTATGTAAGCTCGGAGCTAAAAGCACACCAGCCTTGCCCAACTTCTTGAAAGATGAATTAACACAGCCAAGCAAATTTTTCCATATAGCACATCATGATTGCAAGGGCCAAGTGTAAATCACAAAACTACAGCAAATTTGACTTTGAGTGAGGACAGTATGAAGGAATGCACAGGAAACTATAAACACTGCCCTTCTTGCTTGCCTACTCTCATAAAATAGCAATGCAAATGAAGAAAACAAATGATTCTTATTACAACTATGCTTTGTAAAAGAAAAAAAGCTTTACCGTTAAGTCAGCTAATTCTTCACTGTAATCCTCATGTTTAGTGACATTTGAAAAGGAGCGTAAAGCGCCTGTAAGACGAGGCAAGGCCATCTGTTACTCATTCAGTGATCCATAGGATGAGAAATCAAATCCCAGTCCAAGTACCTAGATGAGAACAAAACAAATAACATGGCTTTATTAATGTTATAAATACAAACTCACATTGTGAACTTGAAAGACCTTTTCGAGCTAGCAGAACTTGGCTGGAACTTCAATTAAGTCAGTTAAAAAGAAAAATCTCTTAAAATGATGATAATCAAAATTCAATAAAAGGGAGGTGAAAGGCACATAGCAGAGGCAAGAAATGGTAACATGCAGAGGTCACTCAGCAGGTGGTTCTTCTCTCTCCTCCCTAAATAAAAGTTACCAGCAATGAGGCAAAGTGGCAATTATTTCTTTAGCACCCCTAACATTGAGTATTATAGTGAAATCTATGTAACTGAACTTTAGCTCCCAATAACAGTAAGTGATTACAACCTACAGGGAGATTTCCTCTGAGTCAGCCCATGCTGGGACCTTTCAGGTCATTAACAGCCTCTGGTGCTGATGCAGAGAGAGGCATCTTTCTTGACAAGTGCTTAGCCATTTTTAACCAGCAAAACAGGGAAAGAAAATTATGGCAGGAAATAAAGATTGTCAAAGGCATAGAACTGAACTATTACAAGAGATAAAGGGAACAAAAAAGGCCACCAGAAAACTGAAAACACTATGCCTCGGGATGTTTTCATCTCACAACTGGGAGTGCACACACACACACACACTTAGAGCAGGAGTCTCTTCAGAACTACAGCTTATTTCCGTGCAGTCTTATTTCCTCTGTGGATCAGGCTCATATCTATGCACCAAAACACAGCTGTTCCCCATCTGAAACTGTACTTCTTCCAAGCCTTTTACTGAAATTATTCTCAAAGTTATTTAATTTCAAAAGGTGCCCACAGCTGAATTGTTTAATGAACCCTAAAGCACAACCACAGTTTCTGATGGCAGCAGATAAGACACGGACTTAGATTATTTTTGAAACAATTAATGATACCATTACAAACCTAATGATCTGCATCATTCTTAGCATGCCTGAAGATGAACGTCCATCCAGAATTTAAAGAACTTGCAATAGAGTTAATAAAATTACTTCCCCCCCAGTCATATAGTACAGAACTCTCTGCTTTCATCTAATTATCCTTAACGTTTTTCCTTATTTCATGACTGCATTTGTATTTTAGCTTGCAATACAGCACAGAAGAAATCCAGATGCAGTGTTCCAGTCACAAACAGAGAAATGTCACTGACTGGTCAGGTCTGCTTGTTTTCCCACCTTGCATTAAGATGCTTTATGAGAATAACATTACAACAGCTGATACTTTGGAGACAAATGTTATAACGATGAAGCTACAAAACTTGGAAATACAAAATCTTTAACTGTGAAGGGCACAGAGAGCATGTGTTCAAGCCTAGAAACAAACAGAGCTAAATATCACTGCAGCTTTTGAAATGTCCAGTGGATATATGACATGTAATTCATACCAGCAGAGGTCCTAGTGAAAACAGTCTGTGAATATTACAGCCACCATTATTAGAAGGGAAATAATGTGTCCAGACTTTGAGGGTACATCACTCTCACACTGTTCTAATGACAGAACTGCCATTAGCTATTAGACCTCACTCCATTTTATCTATTTATTTTATACCTACACTCAAATACCTTTTTCTGCAGCATTACATCTCTTTATAAAAATTTAACAACATAATTCTAATATTACTTTAATTGTCCTTTCTGAAATAACATGCACAGTAATTTATGCAAGTTTGAACATACTTATAGAAAGTTCACTTTTCACACACACTTACAAATTTTAAAGCATCTCCAGCAGGCTCATTCATTAGGAAACTAAATTTTAAATGGATGTTTCTTTCTCCTTTATTCAGTGAGTTATTAGCAGCTCCTGAAATAGAAAACCTGAAACCCTAGAAGACAAGAGGACACTGTCCTAACCACAGGTATGGCCAAAGAGCAAAATCCAGCCCTGTGACTCTACATTTGACCTTGAACTAGTAAATGCTGCTCCACGCTTGCCTGTGTGTTTTCAGAACTTGCAGGTGTCTGAGGGGCCTGGTTTGGCAGAGCAGTTGCACAAGGCTTCTGCATCTCATTTATGGCCAAATTTCACACACCCCCTTCACCTCTCATAAATGACAACCACTCTCAGCAGGGCATCACAGAAAAACAAAACCAGCAAGTAAATAGAATGCAGGGGACAGGTGCAATTATTCCACTGTTAACATAAAAAAACAAGTTAAAATTTATGAACTTTGGCTATTATTCTGCAACACATTAGAGCCAGCTCTGAACATTAAATCAAAAATCATGTGGCCCTATAAGATGCAGTGCAAATTTATATTTGTTTTTAACAAAATATGTTACCTGCCTTCACATAAAGCCTCCTTACGTAGATACCTGCCTGCATCACACTGCCTTTAGAGTGGATCAGCTACCCCTTGTCTTCCCACAGCCATCATAAGGTAAACTAATTCCTTCTGGTTTGAGAGAAATGTATCTGCCCACAGGTGGATCTGAAACATCTGTACTACCAAATGATCCTGCTAAGATCTGCTGGTTTTGGAACAAGGACCTAAAAGGCAGTGGTGATTAAATCCTTTTTACCAGGGCCCACATGTAGAAGATGAACTTTTGCAATCCTTCTGCCCAATCCCCCTAAAGAAAAGTATGAGAAAGGTACCATCTTAAATAATTTTTGTCGGACAAATGGAACGGTAATTTAACCTTCAGATCAGTGCAACTTTACATGGTAAAAAGAATTCTTCTCCTCCCCCACCACCAAGCAATTAAGGACATTTTGGGTACATTCTGCTAATGACTCCTAGAACTGTCTCAGATTTCCTGCCTCTTTTAAAAAACATGTAACTTTCCACCAAGCCTGTTTGTAAATCAGAAAGAGCAATATCCACCTTTCTAAAGCTTTGTGAAGATGAGAGAAAGAACTTTTAAAGTCTATTTTAGTTCTCTAAAAAGCAAGTGTGTTTTTAATGTTGAAACGTTTTATAGAAGAAAGTAAAACATAAAGACATTATACTCAGAGATCAGGTAAGAAACAATTCAAAGTTTATTGTCTGAAAGTCAACATGAATCATAATCTCAGCAGGTTTTTATTCACTGAAGTGAAGCATTAAAAAAATTTTCTAGCAATACCACAAAGGTAACAAAACTTACTAGAGAAGTTTTCCATGTCATACATTCACCAGCTACTTAGGTTTCCTCCACCTCCTGGCCTTCCTATGTTTCTAATACAAGAAAGTATCAGAACCATTTCTTTCTCTTCTTCACTGAAACATTACAGAGATTAGTGTAAAAGACACATCCTTTTGAAATTTACTTAATTCCCATGCTCTCTAACAGATCAAGCCAGCTGCCCAGCAGGGCAAAGAGAAGGTGAATGCTCAGATCTGGTATGTTAATGTTCAAGTTGAACAGAAGTCTTTCTTTCCTTACAAATGAAGGAATTACATAGCATAACACAGCTAAAAATCACAGGTAAAATCCACAGTTACACTATCCTAAAGCACCAGCTTCTGTACTCTGTAATATTTACTTTTTATTTGTCCCTTAAAACCTCACAGCAGTGATTTTGTTTAAACTATTTAAGGAATATTAAGCCATGTTCCCAGATTTTGCCTATATTACCCATAATTCTTCCAACTATTAACAAGTTTCTTGCTGTCTACGTAAACTTGCAATTTATAAAACCTAAAGAAGTTATTACTAGTAACTAATCTAATCAAAGAACATTATAAAGAAAAAGAGGCTCTAGGCATTGGCAGTGAATAGCAGGTTGCTATTGACCACAATGTATTTGAATCAAACGGCATTCTCTCTGTCATTTGAGAAAGTGGAAACATTTCAAACAAAAAAGAAACTAAAAGGGCAAAAGATATCCCACCTACAGGGCTATACAAAAACTAAAGGGACAGTGCAGTAACTTTTTTTACATTTTAAATATATATAAATCAAACAGTGTGATCATAAGGGCACATTAAGACATTTAAATTTATCAATACATGGAATATTTTACTTTACACTACTGTGTAAGAAGACTAAAAATAAATCCCCAAACATTAAATTTTACAGATATGAACATATTTTGGGATGGCTACAATTAACTTCAGCAGCTTCGTTAACGGAAAGGTAAACTTCACATTTTATTTACAAATAAGGCTCAATATTTTAAAAAAACCAAACATCACATTCTACTTGGTGTATACCCTTTCTGCATTGTACACATCAAAGGAAAAATATTTTAAAGAAATCACTTGAAAGAAAAAAATGAAACTGTTAGATAAAAAAGCTATTTTGCACCAATGAGAACATTTTTATTAGATTCAATTAAATTTCTTAACCAAGCATGTTTGATGCAGTACAAATACACACCTAACATCAAAGTTATTAGGTAGGGATAACAGTGGTTTAATAATGTCTAGGACATTAATCAGAAATAGCACGCGAAATCACGGCACTAAAACAACAGTATTTTCCAACTTCTTATTTTGCACCTTTACAAACAGCGCTATACGATGTATTAACAACTGTATGCTTTCAAACATGTCACTTTCTACAAAGGCCCAGACATCGCCCTGGAATTCTCTCAAGTTGTCTGGGTCAAATATTGCTGATCTCCAGTCAAGATTGGGTCAATCTTTCAAAGGGTGACAGCAAGATTAAGGAATATGTACTCAGGAAGAAACAGTGACTTCTTGACATACAGTATTCACCTGAATGAATACCAAAATTCAAACAAGTGTTTCAGCATAACAAAGAAGTGTAACAGTGCCTGCGTGCCATCGTTCACATTAGAGACAATTTCAGCATCTTAACTACATAAGTCACTAAATAAACAAAAAACCCTAGAAAATCAAATAATGGAATTACAAGTCATTCATTCAATAGAGTATTAACCCTTTTCACATTTTTTCATAATCTTAGCCATGCACATGGGATTAAACACCAGCTGTCTAACACTGTGCCTGCTTGCATCAGCTGGAAAGGCATTTCCTGTGATTATGCCTGATACTGTTCTGGGATGATGCCAAACATGTGGCTTGGCTCAATATTGTGTTCATTTTCGGTGTACTTTGAGATAGTTACTAAGGACTGCTGTTGTTAAAAAGAAAAAAAAATTAAAACAATCCATTTTTCAGAATAACTCATCTTCCTTTTCCAAGCACATAAAATGTGATTCAGTTGTTAAACTGAAAAATGTCTGTATTTTTACACCTCGTCGCCTTAAGTTCCCTGCAGCAAGAGACAAACTGTATCCCAAGCAACAGAAACTTCAAGATTTGCCTTACATGCGGAGATGTACTATAAGCAAATTTCCAACTTCAACATATGTAACATGCATGTTCATTTAAACACTAGGCATAAGCCACAAATACAAGATGGGGATGGTGGAGGTGTCATTTGTTTCATTTTGCTTTAAGTTTAACAGGGGGCACTCTGTGCCTCTGTTACAGCCCGTGCCATCAACAGAGGTTGAAAACAACCTCAGGGGATCCATCTTACTCCGTTGGAGAAAGGCTTGTTACTAAAGGAACACATGTATGGAGGGTAAACAGGGATGCATGTGTTCAAAGGAAGTAAAAAGAAGATGAAAAACAATAGGTAAGTGTGAGAAAGAAAAAACTTTGAGTTAATGACAGCTAAGTAACTCATACTGCATTGTCACAGCGGGTCTGAAGCTGGTCAGGCACCAAAAGCCAGGACTTTCCTAGAAAGAGTGTCCTGCAAAGAACAGCTCTTCTAGGGGCCAAGGCAGCCTCCCTGCACAGTGGTGGTCTCAGCAAGTGTAGCCATTTCTCAGCTACAAGTGATTCCAGCCCTTGTGATTCAGCTCTGTGTGAGATCACCCGAGGCAAACTCGGGGACAGAGAGACAGGAGCCGTGTGTGGCAGTGCCACAGAGGCAGCTTTATTGTCCAGCAGTCCCTGGAAAGGGGAGGCCAGGGACAGCGGCTCCCTGATTCAGGGCAGACCCCAGGGCCTTTTTATGGGAAAGGCAGGGGGTGGGGTAAAAGCCAATTTATCGACTGGATACAAGGTATTACCATAGAGAAACAAGGCACGCTGGGGGTGGTTATTTTCTCACCGTAAACTAGAGAGAGGTTTCATCCTTGAGTCCTTTTGCCCTGAGGCTTCTCTCCTGCAAGGGAGTGCAGAGGGCTCCTGAGCGCAGGGCTCACGGCCCTCTACACTGCATCTCACTGAGGATGGCTGAGAAGATATGGGATGCGCTTCAGCAAATATAAGTGCTATAATAATACACAGCTGCATAACTGCTGGGCTAAGAGCATGCTGGAGAACTTGTTCAGATGGTAGTAAAAAGTCTCTCTAACACACTCCTGTAGTGAACAGCAAGCTCATACAAGGATAAAGCCCCCAGAGTGAATTACTGGCCATTACACAGAGCAATTCTGTGAGGTTTTTAAACCTTACAAGGATATGTTCAAGCACTCAAATAACTTACCATATTTATAGATAACAAATGCCTCAAATACTGTATTATCCCCCAGTTCTAAAAGACTTAGATGGTTATTAGCCACTCTACACCACAATTATCCTTCATAATTAATGCTGATTTTCTTCAAAATAGGGTTTCAATAAGCCTCAAGGTGGGAACTGGAGCATTTTGTATCTGGAGCATTCTCCCAAATGTTTTTGAAGGAAACACTAAACATCCCTTTTGAGAAAAACATAACCTATTTTAGCACTTACAAAGGATCTCAAATGCAATAAAATAAAAGACTAAGCCAGGTACACTAATCCTTAAGACCCTGCTTGTACACTGTCACTCAAGTCAAAAAGGAGAGGTAGTATGAGTAGGACTGCTGCCTTCTTATTAACCACTAAGTCATTAACTTTCTTTACAGCAAAGTCATTAGCAATGTTCATATTGCTATGAACCTGCAAAAGACAGGATGTCAGTTCTGAAGTAACTGTCTTACCATCAAGATTTCTTCTCGAGGATTTCTTTAGTAATTAATTATGGCTAATAAAATCATTGCATCTTGCAGACAACACACACAGTAGCTGTGTAAGCACAAGGCAACTTATGCCAAGATCCACATTTAATCTCACAGAAAAATTATTCTATGAAAGCACTGAAGCACAATTTCTCATTTAGAGAAAATATTGATTTTTTTTTTTGTGTGTTGAGCAATTTTATCAATAAAACTGGTAATAATAGTGGTAATGCTGGCAATCTGAAACAGAAAAACTGCAAGTACCTATACTACAGAATTATTTTTCAGAACAGATACATGCAGAGTTTCACAGCAGTTAAGAAAGAGGCTGCAGATTCTACAGCCCTTCTAGTAAGAGACAAGAAAATTAATTTAATTGTCATGTACTAAAAGTATGGAAATGGCCTTCAAAAGAAACACAGATTCTGGCCAACTTTGGCTATCACTAAATGAAAAGTTCCCTAAACTATCAGCTATAAATAAGCTCATCCTATTTCCAGCAGCTTTTGAGTCAGAGTTTTACCAATGGTTGCAGTAAATAGTACAGAAATATGTAGAAAATGAATCATTACATAAAATAAGAACCAGATGTTTTTGTCCACACAAATGCATCAATTTAATTAAAATAATGGAAGTGTGTTGTGCAATTTTAAGTGTTTGCTATATTTAGCAATATCTGGATTTATCGCGTTCATTTAATTTTTATATAACGTTCGTGGTATTTTCTAAAAGATGTCCTTTATGCTTTTTTCTACCATCCAGTATATTGTTTGATACCTGTCATAATTTCTGAGGAGGGAAGGAGTAAGAAAGTCATGACAGAGTTTGCAGAAAACTCTCTAGTTAGTATCTTTCCAATAATACACAGCAACTGGGAACTGAAAGCTATGTGTTTTATCCAAAATTCTTCTAAAAAGTGTTCTAATTCTGAATACACTACACTATGGCTCAGTCTTTCTATCACTCCTTCTAAAAGTGTCAGTCAGCATATATAAAAACTTTTCCAAAGATACGTCTGTAAAAAGGAACTATTCAGGGTCTAGCAGTCCTTTCATCCTTATTGGATCCTTGTCACAGCACACTGAAGGTTCAGTCCAGCCCAATGGTTACAAAGTTACAAGTTTGTATTTCCTATCAGAAAAACAAACAGAGGCACATTCATAAGAGAGCTCACTGACCTAACGTGGTCAAATATTGAAGCGCAGTGAAGATGCAGAGAGTCCCAAAAATCAACCTATCAAGACAAGCTTTTCAGTCCAAATCATGCCAGCCTTTTGGGGATGCCTTGCCCTTCAGAACTTCCTCCTACTGCCCAGAGGCAATACTACCTCCTCCCCTACAAAGAGAGTTGTAAAGAAACCCAAGGTTATAACAGACACACAATAAGCTGTCCCAAGCCAGTCCACTTTTGATTCAGCTTAAATAGTACTTAGCATTGGTAGGATCTAGGGATGAAAGAAGCCAAAATTTCAGCCTAAAAATGTATGAAAGAAAATTAATTCAAGGTGTACCTCACATTATAAGTATATGCCTACAGCCTGAGCATGCCTACTTCAAGGCAGAGGCTCTTCTACAAAGGAAAAAATAAGTTGATTAAAAATACATTTAAGCAACACTCAACTATTGAATAGACACATGGTCCCATAAAGTAATATTATTAAAGACAGATTCCCTTGTCTTCTCTTCAAAGCTCACATGCCACACAGGCACTTCAAACAGCACATCAGCTATTTGATGACCAGCAAGTAACAGCTTTCTAATTGATAATTTAACATTACTGCAGTTTAGAATTGGAACTTTAAAAAAAGGGTAGTGCTGCAATGTTACAAGTGCAAATTAGAATCAAAACTAACAGCTGCTGCCTACCTGTCCTGGGCTGTCTGTCTACAATGCTGGCCATACAGGCAAGAAGATATTTTGAGACAGATGCCTGTACAATTTCCTACAGCGAGGAAATCCCAAACCATCTTTTCAAAGCTTGCAAATATGTCTTCTTATTACATAAGAAAATGGGGGGAACATAAACTGAGGCTTAATATAATTCTTGGCTGATATAATAAAAAGGAAAATAGCCTCATTATGTCTCTAGTGATCTGAGGAGGTTAAAACAGGATTTTTCCAGCTGTACATTTTTTTTAATGGTTGCATTTCTCAAATCAAATTTTACATACATTCTGCTAGAATGTATGTAAAATTTCTTAAAACATATTTTAGAAAATTGTACTGTAAGCTAATACATACATACATATTACACAGGATTCTCCTATTGAACAGTTAAAAGCCTTTGAACAATTATTATGAATATTTAGCATGGCACAACTGTTACAGGCCAACTGTTCAGATTTATAGAATCAACTTTTAAAGACACCACCGAAGCAAAAATGCTACACTAACAAGAAAATTATATGACCAAGCATTTTATTTATATTCATGCTTTGGAAGCAACATAGATCTGTACCATATGATGTCATGCTCAGCAGTAAAAATTCTGGGAAAGGAGAAGCAAAGGGTCTGGGGAAAAAGGACACACGTCCATGCTTGTGGGGTTTGTCTTCCCAAGCAACTGTTAAATGTCTCAGATTTTCACCCAGATTCACAGCCAAAGGGAGTGAGTGAGAGGCTGGGGGAGCATTTGGCTACTGGCTGGGGTCAATTCACCACAAATAATAAATTTCTTAAAAGAAATGGAAGAGTGGACTTTCAGAGATCCTTTTTACTCTGCCCTAATCTTTCAAGAAGAGGACATACTAGAATAATGGAATCATTAAGGTTGGAAATACTTCCAGGATCATCAAGTTCAACCTTTGGCCAAATATCACCATGCTCACTAAACCACATCATGAAGTACCACATCTACTCATTTTTTGAACACTTGTTCCCCCTTAGAGCAGCAGCTAAGACTAAAGTCTTCCTATTCCTTGAATGAATTCATTAGAATCCAGTTTCCAAACAGAAACTCACTAAGTGACACAGTTCAGCAGTCCTCACCAGTTTCAAAGGAAGGAGCAGTTGTTTAAGTGGCTGTCTGGTTTACAAAATAGTTGAATGCAGGCAAGGTAGTCACAACTGTACAAAGTCATCTACTTATTCTCACAACTTTCTCAGAAGGCAGTTTACAACTGGAAAACTGAAATTCGCTCCACAATTCACCTGACAAATGCTTCAATCACCAACCTATCATTCCATAATCATCTATTCTTACTGTAAGACCTATTTAAGATTCAGGCCCGTATTATCAGATTCAGTCTATTTTTTAGGCCAAACATCCAGTGTGCCTTTGGGCAAGCAACAGTAACAGATGGCTCAGAGTAAACACATGCTTTAGAACAAATGATGGTAAAGTCTACAGGAAGTATAATTTATACTCATAAGTTCCACATACAATGAAAGCAGAGAGCTAGCAACTTTTCTATCCCTAAATATCAACCAGGTAAAACATTCTCCACCTTCCTTCTAGTGTTATTTTTCTCTAGCACTCACTAGATTTAACAAGACAGAAAAAGAACAAGAGTTTTAATTTGCATCTCAGACTGCACTCAGCAACAAGCTGGCCACCAAATTCTAGTTCACATGTTTATATACTGAATAGAAGACAGGAAACATCAACTGCCCTCTTTCTGTGATACTCAAGCAGTCCACATTGCTAGTGAAGCCTAACTCTTTCTTGGCTTCACTCTAATGGATTTTCAGTGAACTACACAGAGTTGTGTTCAACTTCAAAAGGAGTATCTATATCTAGAATAAGCTCAAGAGATACATCCGGAATAGGGATCTTTCACACCACTGGTTAATTCAGTGAGCACAATTACCACAGAACCACGGTGTGCTGCTATTGCTTCCTTCAATCACCTTTTTAGGTGTTTGTGCAGTGTTGGGGTGGCTTGACCCTGGCCAGCAGCCACACGGCTGCTTGCTCACCCCCCACAGTGGGACAGGGGAGAAAAAGGAAGAAGAAAAGAAAAAAAACTTAAGGGCTGACATACAGTTTAATAGAGGAAGAAAAGGAAAAGTGAAGGAAAGAAATGCTACCACATCCCATATGGTGACCAATGCTCCAAGCTCCACTTTACTAATCTCCAAAAAAAAAACCATCTAGGAAGAAAAAAAAAACCACCCCTTCTTCTTCCTCTACCTCTGTTTTTATTTCTGAGCATGACAATACAGAGTACAGCACAACCCACTGGCCAATTTAGGTCTACTGTCCAAGCTCTGTCCCCACACAACCTCTTGCCCACCCCCTGGCCAACCTCCTGGGCAGGGAGGGTGGAAGAAAGCTTTGATGCTGTGCAGGCCAGAAGCAGCCACAACAGTGGTGTGCTATCAACATTGTTTTAGCCACAAGTATCAAGCACTTCCACTGTGATGAAAGTTAACTCCTAAACCCGGTACAGGAATGTGCTCACATTGGCATTGTGCAAACAGAGGCAGTCAAATTCCTGAGAGAGAGATAAGCATAAAGAATGCTCTGACTGCATATCCCCTTAGGGGTTGTGCTTTCAATAAACACAAAATTGCTCCTTTCTGTGATATGATGAGGTCTTTAAAAAGCAAGAATGGGTAAATACACAATGACTGACTATTGCTCATAATGTAAGAATAAGGAGGTACATGACAAAACTAAATAGTAATGTAAGATTAATACCAAGCAGAATGCTTTTCCTTTGGGAATTCATTGCCATAAGATGCCAAAAAGACTAAAAGTTCAGGTATGCTTAGATGAATTAAAGGACATCAAATACCTTTGTAGCTTCTGAACTCCACAACTTAGAAGCAGATAATCAGTTATTTAAATCACTAATTACTAGAACATAATATGATAGTGAAGGTATAATTGGATTTGTCCTCCTTTTCTTTTCGATACATCAACTTAGCACCTCTGGCTGCTACAGGAGAGAGACACTAGACAAACATTTTCTTTGAAAACAGAGCTACAGGGTAAAATGAAAAAAGATTCTGAGGATTACGATTTGGGATTTAGGAGTCTACTGTCTCTCAATCTGTTTCTGGGTCCTACCCTTGTTTCCTTCTCTTTTTAGTTCAGACATCAGCTATTATATTTCTAATGAAGTTTCAACTACACATTATAGGTAATTTGTTAAACTGCTTTTGATTAGATAAGTTTATCTGAACTAGAGACTAGACTTTGGTCTCAGTTCTCTCTTCAAACATTAAAGCATAATTCAGTTTAAGAAAATGTGTAGGCTAGAAAGTGCTCAAAACCAACTTCAACAATTGTTACTATAAACAATTTACCAGGAAAACAGTAAGCTGTTATTTGAAGTAATGAAGACTTCAATTTTCTACAGGGAAATTTTGTAGGAGGGAGAAAAGAAACCTGTTCAGCACTCAAAACACCCATATAAACTGGAATTAATCCCACGTTTAACAGCTTCCAAACAAACTTTACATTATAACTAACCAGAGAGACAACATGCGTCTTTCCTTCCCCCAACCACCTCCGCACCCCATTAGCAGCTCCTGTAACTATGTAGCAGAAGAGGAATGAAACAGCCAGGAATAATATGGACCACCCTTAGCTCGGTTCAGTAGTTATAAAGGAAAACTTTTTCAGAGAAAGCACTGTAGGTCAAGAGGACCAGCAGAAGTATACACTGGCTTTTTGTGAAGGATGAGTTTTCTATTAACTATGTAAAACTATAAATATTCTTCCTGAAAACAGAACACTACACCTAGTAAAACTGTAAATGATACTGAGAAACAAGGGACTGCAACTATTTTAGGAGCCAAATTACAATCATCTGGATCACAAAATCACATAATGGGTAAGGTTGAAAGGGACCACAGTGGGTCATCTGGTCCAAGCTCTCTGTTCAAGCAGGGTGATCCTAGAGTGCATGGCACAGTGCAGACAGTTCTCGAGTATCTCCAGCGAGGGAGACTCCATAACCTCTCTGTGCAACTTGTTCCAGGGCTCAGTCACTCACTCAGTGAAGAGATCCTTCCTCATGTACAGGTGGAACTTCCTGCATATGAAGTTCTCCCTGTTGCCTCTTGTCCTAGTGCTTGGCACCAGTGAAAAGGGCCTCGATCCATCCTCTTGACACCCTCTCTTCAGACAGTTATACACATTTATGAGGTCTCCTCTCACTTGTCTCTTCTTGAGGTTGAACAGGCCCAACTTTCCCAGTCACTCTTCATGGGAGAGATGTTTCAGTCTTTTAATCATCTTCATATCCCTCTACTGGACCTGCTCCAGGAGCTTCAGGTTTAGCTTCAATGCAAGTTCTGTAAACACAGAACTGTCAGAATAAAATACTGTTGTTTGACAATTTCTTGCCTTCTCTCTGATTCAGTGAAAGTAATGACCTAACCTCTTCCAAAGGCCAAGCCAGCTCATAGAGAAAACTGAGGCCTAACATGTAAACTAGTTTGTCTATACAACTCACAAAGGCCCTAGCTGGGAGTTGGTCTGCATTCCCATAAAAATGTGAAGAAAGTTCCTGCAAAATCTACATATATAATTCCAAGATGATGCAAGTTTACTCTCCAGTGGCTAGAAGCAAGTCAGATCCAAAGAAAATCATTTTACTACAGCATCTACTGAAAAGCAGCAAGTGTTTAATCAGACTCGCCACCTCACTGATATAATCAATGCCATCTTTAGATGAAGGCCACTTGCATCTGACCTGATGGCTGGTTTGGTTTTCTTCCTCCTAAAAATTTAGCTCTGCAACCTGCCATATGGACATACGTAACCCTTGCTGCACTGTCTCTGAAACTTCCAATATTTTTTCTACTCATGAGCTAGACTCAAGTCAAGTCTATCCTCTGGAAAGCAACTAAGCTTGACCATTAGATTTCTCCTCTGCAGGAATTAAGTTTACCGGTTTCATTTCAACAGTACTACTTTACAGTAAATTGTTTAAAAAGCCAAAAGACTTAGAGGGTCTCCACCAATGTTAGTATCTTAGAAATAGTAACAAAACCTACATTCAGAACTCATAGGAGGTTTTAAGCAAAGGTATTATTTGAATTCCAACATGATGCACAGTCCTGAAGCACCTGAAGTGCAAGCCTTAGGAAGCTACAAGACTGTCAGGTGTTTTATAAGAACAGCTGGCAGTTTACCCCTACCAGACAGAACGAAGCAAGTAGTACTCGAAAGGGAAAACCACTCTGTGTGACCACATGCTTTTTTCCTTCTTCATTTCCCGTTCTCTACATTTATTAACAGCAGCAGTAAGCGCTGGAAGTACATTCCACAGCCCTGCGGCTCCCACTCCACCGCCCCTGCGACAAGCGAAGCCCGGCAGGCGCCCGAGGGGAGCACCCGGCACCGGGGCCTCGGCAGCGGCCTGGCCCCACCGGCCGCGCTGCGGGCCGGGGCTGGGGCACGGCGAGCACTCCGCAGCCGCGGCCCCGCTCCGGCCCCGGGCACGGTGCCCGCCCCGCCCGCCGGGAGCAACGCGCGGCAGCGCTCTGCGGCCTCCGAACGCCGGGCCCCGCCGGCAGCGCTGCCCCGCCGGCTGCGGGCAGAGACCCGCGTGGCGGCACCGGGACGCTCTCCCCCGCCGGGGCAGGCCGGTCCCGGCGGTCCCACTCCTCACCGAGGGCCCGGACCGCGGCTCCGCTCCGGCCGCGGGCAGAGCAGCGCCCGCCGCGGGCCCTCCCCGGCGGCCCCCACGCCGCGCCCGCCCGACCCCCGCCCGCCGCGCACCTGCCGTACGGCCCGCCGGGTCCGCTGCCGCCAACAGCCGCCGCGGCGCGACACTGCCGTACGGCGAGCGGGCGGGGCCGTGCCCGGTGCGGCCCGCGGGGCTCCGAGCCCGCGGCGGGGCTGGGGCCGGGCTGGGGCCGGGCTGGGGCTGGGCCGGTGCCGCCGGACCCTGCTGGCCCCCGCCGGACCCCGCTGGCCCCCGCCGGACCCCGCTGGTCCCCGCTGGCCGCCGCCCGGGTCTCTGCGCCCCGCCGAGCCGGCGCCGTGCCCAGGCCCACCTCGGCCACAGGCCGCTCCTCCGCCGCGTTCTCCCTGCAGCCAGAACGTGTCTCGCAGAGCTGCCGCGGCTGCTGGGCCCGGCCGCCCGCCCCAGTTCCCGGCGTGGAATATGCCGTGCGGGCAGCTCCTGGCAGCACTTCACAGAATCACTGAATCAATTACGTTGGTAAAGACGTAATCTTTACCGAATTCAACCTATGACCGAACACCAGCCACCTCGTCAGCTAAACCATGGCACCAAGTGCCGTGTCCAGCCTTGCACACCTCCATGGGCGGTGACTCTGCACTTCCCCGAGCAGCCCATCCCAGTGTCTAATCACCCTTTCTGCATAGAAGTTCTTCCTAATGTCCCAACTAAACCTCCCCTGGCACAGCTGAAGACTGTGTCCACTTGTCCTGTCACTGGTTGCCTGGGAGAAGAGGCTGATCCCCACCTGGCTACAACCAGGTATAATTCAGGTAGTCAAAGGCAGCAATATGATTCCTCCTGAGCCTCCTTTTCTCCAGGCCAAACAACCCCAGCTCCCTCAGTCGCTCCTCATAAGACTTTGTGGTCCTGTGTCAGTGCCTCGGGCTTTCCTGCATGTGGGTGTCTGTGGCCTTCAGCCCTCAGTGCTCTTTAGTGGCTCATCCATCACCTGCACACTTCATTCTTGCCAAACCATGTATATACCTTGGGGTGTGCCTCTAGAGCTTTACCACACTTATTTATTCAGTTTTATGATTCCTGAAGCAAGCTTTTTAAATAAGTGACCTATGTCCTCAGTTGTAGGTTTCAAGCAAGGAGGCTCAAAATTGTAGAATCTGAGAAGCAAGAAACATATCTGATCTTAAGTTTGCAAAATACCCTGGAAATTTAGGGGAGTTAATTCACTGCTGTACTCCTCACTCTATGTGTCTGTTAACCAAGCAGTATTGCATTCAGAGTCAAACCAGTGTTGTTCACCTGGAGAACAATGGGTACTCACAGGACCCCGTCCCAGTTTATGGTCCCTGTGAGTACTGCCCACTGGTGACACTTGAATTGTCTGCAATTGCATTCTAATTCATGGACCGTAGAATTGACTTTTTTTTTGTTTCTTTTAACAACTAAAAATTAATGCTAATATGTGAACCGTGAATTTTAGTTACTTGAAGAGTACTTCACATTCAGAAAAGAAATAGATTAGTAATTAAAATAACCTTGTCTTTACTTTGACCATGGTAAACTTATTAAATCACCATGTTACAAAAAATTCAACAAGTTCATATGCTGTTGAGGTTGTAAGACAAACCTGGCAGACGTCCTTAAATCACTATTAATCTCTGCTGTGATGAGAGTATCAAGCATTCAAAACTAACTTCTCTCTGCAGATGTCACTGTTACCAACACTGGGAGAAAAATTTTAAATCAATGTTATTATGTGACAGTAATGCAGCTTCCTCAGAAAACATTCCAAATCTCTGTTGCCCATGATTACAAAGTAATCATATCGTGCATGGCTGCAACTGCAATGCTAGCAAAAGTCAGTGTGTTGGAGGTGCTGTTATTCAAATGAGCTGTAATTCTTTACAGTCATCTTGTTCCCATAGATTTTAATACTTTAGTTAAAAGTGACTGGAAGGAGGGGCTGACCTTGGCTGGATGCCAGGTGTCCGCTGAAGCCACTCTGTCACTCCCCTCCTTGGCTGGACAGTGCAGAGAAAATATAACAAAAGGCTTGTGGGTTGAGATAAGGACAGGGAGAGATCACTCAGCAATTAACTGTCTCAAGCAAATCAGACTCAGCTTGGGGAAAAATTAGTTCAACTTATTACCAGTCAAAATCAGAGTAGAATAATGAGCTATAAAACCAAATCCTAAAAACACCTTTCCCTCGTTGCTGCCTTCTTTCTGAGCTGAACTTGATTCCCTAATTCTCTACCTCTGCTCATGCCAGTTGTGCAGGGGAGCAGGGAATGTGGGCTCTGCAGCCAGTTCATCACATGTTGTGTCTGCTGCTCCTTCCTTCTCAGGGGTAGGATTCCTCACACCCATGGCCTGCACCATCACGGGATCCCTCCCGCAGGAGACAGTCCTGCATGAACTGCTCCAGGGTGAGACCTTCCCAGGGCTGCAGTTTTTCATCAAATGCTCCAGCATGTGTGCCTTCCATGCAGCTCCAGTGTGGGACCCCCAACAAGGCCACAAGTCCTTCCAGCAAACCTGCTCCAACGTGGGCTTCCCACAGGGTCACAGGTTCCTTTGGACATCCACCTGTTCTGGTGTGGGTTCCTCCTTGGGCTGCTCCACTGTGGACCTTCATTGGCTGCAGGGGGACAGCTGGTTTCACCACAGTCTGCATCATGGGCTGCAGGGCAATCTCTTCTCTGGCATGTGGAGCACCTCCTCCTTCTGCTTCTTCACTGATCCTGGTGTCTTCAAAGCTTTTTCTCTCATGTTCTCACTCCTCTCTCCAGCTGCAGTTGCTGTTGCTCAGGTTTCTTCTGTCTTTTTAAATCTGTTATCACAGAGGTGCTACCATCAACACTGCCAGGCTCAGCCTTGGCCAGTGGTGGGTCCATCTTGGAGTTGGCTGGCACTGGATCTGTCAGACACAGGGGAAGTTTCTGGCAGCTTCTAACAGAAGCCTAACCATGTATCCCCCCCACTACCAAAATTGGGCTACACAATACAGTTGCACAGACATTGTGAGTGGTCTGCAAGTTTTTAAAACTGAATACGTAGTGTATCATAAGAAAATACTGCTGAGGAAGATATGAGTAAGAAAATAGGTATCTACTGCTGCATAAAAATTCATAATTCAAATTTGTTCCTTGAGACATGAGCCTTTTATAATGTCATGCAGGCTACATAAAGGGGATGTGTCATCTCCATTATTATTGGTTCTTATGCATTGCTCTCTGACTTCCATCTATTTATGTTATCTTCTACTGGATATGAATGTACCTGGATTTAACCCCCAATTGCTTTTCTTAAGTAAATTTTCAAAGCAATCTTAAATTTTTTCCATGGTTCTTCAGGTTAATTAAGCAGTCTGATACTTCTTCTGTGCTGGTGAATATCTATGTAGCTAGAATGGAAAACATGTTTCTTATTAGTCTCCATTTACTATTTGTAATTTCTTAAGTGTATTTAGAAGTTTAACAGCATTGCTTGCTTCACAGTATGGATAAAGAGTGTAGAAACACACACATTACCATAATTTGACAGAATTCTTGAGTGGTAGTGGACAAGTCTTCTTTGTTTCTTTTTTTCTTTCTCTCAGTTGCCGAACCCAAGTTTAAACAGTTACAAATTTCCTAGTAATCCCCACCACTACAATTTTAATTAATGCTTATAGAATTAATAATGAATGATTTTATATATATCAGTTAAATAAGGAAAACATTATTTTAATTCTTTTTCTTTCAGAAAAGAAAAAAAAAGCCTTTTATTTGCTTTTTAAAATAAATACATCATAATCTAATAGAAAATTTATATTATTATATCCAACAAGAAGCCTGAACTTAGAAAGCATTGTAGATACTTTAAAAGATTTCCCAATATTGATTTAGAGAATAATTTTAGCAGCCTTCTTTAGCCATTATATTTCTGTACCTTGATCATATGTTTAATCTGATTGATGCTTGCATAATTTCAAGATGAATGCTCTATTTGTCATGTTTTGTGAATTCACATTGACATATTTGCCAGCTCTTTTTCAGAGGATAATGAAAAAAGAAAGTAAACCAAATGAAAATATCTATTTATTTGGAACATGGAACAAGTAACTTTTTTTTTGCATATGCTGATTTATTTTCTGAAAATCACCATATGCAAAGGTTTAAAAATAGAATAGAATAGAAATAGGAATAGAATAGAATAGAACTGTTTCAATTGGAAGGGAACTACACTGATCATTCAGTCCAACTGTCTGAGCAACTTAGGGCTGAACAAGTCAAAGCATGTTATTAAGGGCATCGCCCAAGTGCCTCTTAATCACTGACAGGCTTGGGATGTTGACCACCTCTGTAGGGAGCCTGTTCCAGGGTTTTACCACCCTCCCAGTAAAGAAACGCTTCCTAATGTCGGGTCTAAACCTCCCCTGGCACATCTTTGAACTCTTCCCACTTATCTTATCACTGAATCCCAGAGAAAAGACCTCAGCATCTTCTTCTCCACTTCCCCTCCTCAGTAAGCTGTTGGGAGCAATGAGGTCACCCTTCAGCCTCTTTGTCTCCAAACCAGACAAACCTGACATCCTCAGCTGCTCCTCACAGGATATGACTTCCACCCCTTGCTCCAGCTTTGTTGCCCTCCTCTGGGCACATTCAAGGACATTCAAATCCTTCTTAAATTACAGGGCCCAGAACTGCACACAGCGCTCCAGGTGAGGCCACACCGATGCTGAATACAGCAGGGTAATCTCCTGTCTGTCCGTCTGTCTGTGCTGTGTTTGATGCATCCCAGGATGTGGTTTGCTGTCATGGCTGCCAGGACACACGGCTGCCTCATGCTGAATCTCCTGCCAGCCAGCACCCCCAGGCCTCTTTCTGCAGGGCTCTCCATGCATTCCTCTCCCAATTTATACTTATATGAATGGATAGAATAAAACTTTGAAGAAAATGACAACTGATGTTTGTGGCAGATAAATTATTGCCAGGTTTTAGTCTTTGTGAGAGATACTAACAGGTTGGAGAACTTTTAACTTACCTAAATGTTGATATGACACTATCTTGCCAGAGAGTTGATCTGTTGGATAATGTTTTTATTAAACAGTCATGAAGTATAGAACTATTAAAAACAGTTAAACCCATGGGGAAGGCTAGAACTGGATTCCATGCTTCATTATTTATTTATTTTTCAAATTATTTATAAACTGGAAAAAAACTGTGTGTGTCATGAATGGGACCTGCTCAGAAATACAAATCAAAAAACATCTATGTTGTTCTGAGGTATGTAGACAGTGTCTTATTTCTTGCTTCTTTTTCATTACTTCATTAGTGATTTTGAAAGAATGCACATTAAATAATTATTTTACGTAGATAATTTCATGTGGTGCTGAAGTGAATTGAGCTGAAATGTTGAATCATCATGGTCAACAGGCTTCACACCCATTTAGGCTGATATTAATTGCTAATACTGTAGAGTCACATTTGGAACCTGGGCGGTGGACCTTACCTGTTTCTCTATGCCCTGGTGATTTATACAAGAAGTGGTGGACTGGTTTTCCCTCTCAGTTATATTACTGCACTGATTCATACTATTCGTGTTTCTTTTAATAAGGTGTCAAAGAAGAGCTGCTGAAGAAAGTAGTGTGTTGAAAAAAGTATTAATATCTTATCCCTACATATTGGATAATGCTGAAGAAAGGCAAATATAAGTGATTAATTCACATGGTTTGGGGGAAAATACTGGAAAAAGCAATATGATTATGTGTCCATTGTGCCTGCCCCCCTCCCCCCACCCCCTTTCCTTATGTCAATGAAAGTTCTTACTTTCAAGCCAGGAAGGCTGAGATCTCTCTCATCTTCAGTATTACTGTTTCCAATATGATGCATTCCTCAAAAGCAAGGCTGTTGTGTTGTAGTTTATGTGTTCTGATGGTGGTACTTACTTAGACCAGATCAAATTCATCTAGATTCACCCCAGAATACTAGTAAATTTTTCCCAAAGAAGTAAGAAAAGGTTGCTCTTCTAGCCAGACACTGACAGAAACATCCTTTTCTCATTGTAACTCGTAATTGATCCTCTTAAGGCAAGTCCTGAGTGATCAAATCTGGAAAAAAACAACAGTATTCTTGCCAGATTCTGAAAATGGGACATAATCAGAGTTTTTTCACTCAGCTACAGTTGCAAATGTCATCTCAACTCTGTTTTCTGCTCACTTCTTCAAAGTTACACAGCCTTGCAGCAGGATATCGCTGTGAGCTCTGCTGAAAGTGGAGCATCTTTTGGAATGCCAGGTGCTAGGTTGATGTCAGTTATACTGCTATGTTTGCCATTCTGGCTCATATCACTGAGCATAGTGCCCTGAAAAAGAGGTTGATTAAGGGCTTTCTTTCAGAAATGAATATGTGAAAGGGATTGGTAGCTCTTAGAAACTGGCAAGGATCTGCTGTAGCTTGGTGGTTCACTCCTTACACAAACTGCTGACGCGTGTGTGTTTGTATAGCTAGACAGAGAAAAAAACCCTCAGGATTTTATGCAAGTTTCCTTCAGATGTCCAGATTATTGTAGTGTTTTTCTCCTATCCTAGGAGGTTTCTCCGAGGCTTATTAAGTATCAAAAGAAACCAGAATGTTGTTATTGAAAGTTCTGCTGACACAAGATGGGATAGTGCTGTAGGGATTCATATCACATACACTGCAGGGCAGGAGGAGACCATTCCTACCAGCAGCAAAGCAGAGACATGATAATTTCTAGCTAGGACATTTTAAGTCCTGCTTAGTCACTAACTTGGAAAATTACTTCAGGCAAATAATTTCAAAACATATTAAAGAAAAATAGAGGATATTTCAACATATCTAATCAGACACAGATGTCAACATTGCCCTGTTTGGAAATGGATTTGTCGATGAAAAGGAGAAACAGTGAAGTTGAGAGAGAGAAAACTGCTGCCTGACGACACTAAAGAACAGATCGGTCCCAGTGCAAGATGCATAATATCTCATGCTTTGTAAATTGCTGAAGCTGCTGTATTCACTTCTGACAAAGGACGGTTGGCATAAAGAAATCAATAAATAGAATTTTGAATAGTAAGTCTTTTGTTATGGACACCATAATTTTTCACGTATTTATTCAGGGGAATTCTATTAGCCAAAAGACTTTTTAAAGTACTTGTATTAAAAAAGATGTTGAGATGTTCCTGCTGAGATTATTTCTTTGTTCCTCATAAAAGATATGTAAGAATTGTCCAGGTGTCCTTTAACACAGATAAAAAGCGTGATTTTTGATGCGATCATCTTGTCCCTTCTCCCTTTTGAAGACTATTCAGGGAACCAATTACTTGTATTGGAGAGGACAATAGTCATGTGAACTGAGCAGAGCAAACCTTTGACAGAATGGTCTTATTTAAAATGTTACCAGTTAGCTTGACTGGAGGGATATGATGGGACTTTTTTGTCACATGCTCACATGTTTCTGTTAGGTTATATGGTAGAAAGCTGGTCTGCACACACAGAAGGGAGCACAGCAGCTGGCAGAGGTACCAGAATTATGGATTTGGATGTTACCTTGCCCAGACCCCCTGCCAGGGCATCCCAGATAAGCCTCAGCTATGTGCCAGGGTGACACCCATCAAGCTGAGTCTCAGAATACCTTGCAGATGGAGGGGGTCACTGCATAAGGGTATGGGAGATGTTATGGGGTGCAGGGGAAAGAGCATTTTGTGATTGCAGGAAACTTAAAATGGGACATTTAAGGAAGGAAAGAGAACAGGGAAGGAGATGAGCCTAGGTGATTTGAGGAGGAGCAATCACAGAGAAATAGAAGGATAAGGGGATCAAAGGGGCCACTTGCAGGTAAAAAAAGTTGGTACACTTGTCTGGCCATGCCCTATCTGCTCAGTCTGTCCTATCTTCTTAGCAAAATCCATTTTCTAACCCTTTTTCTAGGTTCCTAGGTAGGTGTGGTTGTGTCTGCAGTGCCTGTGAATGTGTGAACAATAGTGAAGACCAAGCTGAACTAGCCAGCACATGGGTGCAATGGCCAGGGAGCCAGTTGTGCCTCTCAGGGTGAGTCCAAGGGAGAGCTAAATACTGAGGACAAGGGGACTCCCAACCATGTGTCTGTATTGTGTGAGTAAGGGGCTTTGCATCAGCAGCTGGATTGGAGCTGGGGCATCAGGTGCCAGCAACTGGGGAGGCTGGGGCCTCAGAGCAGCTGCTGGTGCAATTCCTTAACTATTGTCTTATATCACTCCACAAGTAAACTACTTCACATTTTTACAGGAATGTGTTTCTTGAGTGATGAATAACATTTTTGAAATAACTTGCATTGTAATAGAAGATACGTTAGTGTAATAGGTAGCACACTTCCTTACTTTGAAGGTCACTCACTTTCTTCTCTGTGTGCCAGATCATCAGATAATCAGCAACTTGTCCCTTTTTTATGGCAGAATAGAACAAAAGCCTGTTGAATATTTTGACTCCTTTTTTGATGGAGCAAGTTGCTACAGAAGAGCTCAGGTACCCTAGGAGGGCAAGGAGTCATCGCTGATGACAGTGTTGAAACACAAAGACAGAGAATCCACAAGGCATTAGGGAGGTATTTGTAAGGAATTATGCAAATTGAAATTAGTTACATGACACTCACATGGAACTATGCACTTTAGGAATCTTCAGTTATCTTGAAGGGGGGCAGAAGACAAAAGCCAACATAATCTTCTTAGAGTCATTCTAGTAGCCCTGAAAAGGCAGAAGATACCAGACAGTACCACTGTTTGCATTACTAGTATGAAAGAGAAGGTTTCAGTTTGTCAAACATTTATCCTGAGATGGCTGGATAATAAATACTGCAGTTTATTTCTCACAGAAGAAAGCAGTAATAATCTTCTCCACTGGAGGTTAGCTGGAGCAACTATGAGACTATTAACACAAAAATAAAAGAGAAAACTTAATAAGAATGCAAATGTGATATAAACACAAACTCAGGATGTTGTGATCAAGGTCAACAGGTGTGGAAAGGATATATATTTCAATTGCTATATAGTGCTGCTTGAAGTCTGTAGGCAGGAGGAATTGAAAATTCTCACTGATTAGAAGAAATTTGATACAACAGGTATTCCTAAAAGCTGATGAGTTGATTTGTATAATTAGAACATTAAAATCAGTGGTTATTACCTACTTAAGGAGAACAAAATAGTCAAAAGAGGTAACAGTACACTGAAGAAACATTGCAATGATAACCAGCACAGTACAGAAGACTGAAGAAAAATAATTAATTGTCAGTTAATGCTGTAATCTTTAGAGACGTATTATAGGTCTCATACAGGCCTTAAAAAAAGCCTCCTTTAGTTCTTTTAGTCATGATAGATGACTGTTCTCTAACATGAAAGATTGTGCTCCCAGTTGTTGTTTCTCTAATTTGGTTGTCATTATAGCAGGTAAAGAGGCATTAGTCACCTGGGCTGAATCGAGACTAGGCGCTAGGATTATATACAGTCTGGCAAACAAATGAGCCAGAAGTTGGACTCGATGATCCTTGTGGGTCCCTTTCAACTCAGGATATTCTATGATTCTATGAGTGTTTTCCATTAATCAGAAATAACTGATGAAAATTTAATGGAGGACCGAAATTATTTAATCCCACAGTGGAGGCAAGCCCCCTCTGCCTCACTGGTAAAGTGAAAGTTAGAAATAAATCACAATATGCAACACATGAAATAATAAGTAGATACCAAGAACTGCCCGGTAGAATTATTTTAAGAAAGAAGCTGAAGGAAACTAACAACATTGGGAAAAGATCCATGATAGCTGTGCTAACATTAATAGAGTAATTTTTTAAGGGTATGGAAAACCAATCAAGCAGTATGAACACACTGCATGGTTCACTGGTGATTGTCACTGAACATTTCTGTCCTGCAAGAAGTGCAATAAAGGGCTTATTTCACAGGAGGGCTATAAAGTTTTTCCATTAGTAACAAAGAAGATTATAAACATATGTTGTGACAGACAATTCTGAATTTAAGTGGTCTGAATGTAATTTCAGAAGATATGATTGAAGGAATGTTTGACCAGCTGATGTGCACTCTTAAGAAATCCTGGAATAGTGGATATATTCCAGAAAACTAAACAAGATATTTTGTGACATAACTAAATAAGAGACTTTATTCTTGAAAGAAAAATTAATAAGGAGGTGCTTTAATAGAATATTATTCAAATATTAAGTAATGTATCACTATGGATTTATTGAAACTAAGTCATGTAAAATAAACCTGATTTCATTCCTTAGGATTACAGATTTGATTGCTAAAATGAACTGCTTGGGTGTAACATAGTTTTATTTTTATAAATTATTTGACTGTCTTGGATCCTATCTTGGTTACAAAATCAGCACTATGCAAGGATTTAGTGAACTAATGAATTGGCTAATGAATAACCTATGAACAAGTACTTATCAACAGAAAATCAGCCCCTGTGAGGTGTTGTGCAAAGATTGAGAGTGGGCCTGACATTTGAGGATGTTTTCATCACTCCTCTGAAATGGAAAATTTATCAGTGTTAAATAATGAGAGCTTAGAATTATCTTGTATGACTTAAATTTCTTGGAAAATTACATTCCATCAAGCAAAATATGTTTAAATGCAACCAGCCATGAAAGCTATAAATATGTAAGACACTTATAGTTCAAATTACAGACAGTTAAAACAATATATCCGCACATTTTCAAGTATCTACCCCATTCTGTGATGTTATGCTCAACCTTCTACTGTCTGTCTGGGTCTTACAGCAAGTTATCAGCTTCACAAGTCACTCACTGGGAGAAGTATGATAATGATGAAGTCTTCTGCCTCACTCTATGATCCACTTGGCATTATTTCTGTGTTTACTAAAGCAGTGTCCACCTGGCTCTTTCTCCATTGGTCTTCAAGGCAATGTTACATCCAAATTCACTGTATTTGATGTAATTTATATCTCTTAGACACTTTTTCTTTGCTGTCACACCTAAAACTGGTTTTGCCCAGCTCTGAAGGCTGCATTACTTTGAAAACCAATAATTGATGACCATTGCTACTTATTGCCAAGTGTCCTCTGCTGTCTCCTATGCCTGTCATTTCAAGGTTTCCACTATCATCAGCTGTCCATGCTCCTCTACACAGCATTTCACACTAGAGTCAGGGATAAGTTGTTGCACAAGCATAACGTGTTCTTACAATTTATTGGTTTCAAAATGTATGTAACTATAGAAGCAATTTGTACGACTGTACGAATCTCAGTAGAAATTAAAACAAACTATGCAGTACTGACCTGGTCTGGCAATTTCTCTTACCTGGTAAAACAAATCTCCAGGTGGGCCAGGACTAGTCTACACAAAGCCTGACTTGTCCTGGTGCATCTGTTATTAACCCTAAGCCTGTGGTCTGGTGTAAGCAACGTTACAAGACCTTGCTAGGCTACAATATTGTGCTAGAAATTACTTAACCTATTTAAAATTCAATGTTAGGGTTTATAAGACTTGGGGTTATTCAGCCCAGGGAGGAGAAGACTCAGGGGAGACCTTACAGGAACCTTCCAGTGCCTAAAGGAAGCTTACAAGAGAGTTTTACTGTGAGGGTGGTGAGACACTGCAACAGGTTGCCCAGAGAAGTTGTGGATACTCCACCCCTGGAAGTGCTCAAGATCAGAGTGGGTTGGGGTTAGGGTTTGGGTTAGGTTGGATGGGGCTCAGAGAAACCTGGCCCAGAAAGTGTCCCTGTCCACAACAGGAGAGCTGGAACTAGATGATCTTTAAGGTCCCCTCCAACCCAAACCATTCTATGATGATTGCATATTTTGTGTTAGGTTCTGTTTGACTGAATCTAATAATAATGATTTTAAAAGTAATTTAATGGAGAGGATTTATTCTTGATAGATTGAGATATTGTTGCCTTTTGTCTCAGAAAGCTTTCTTCTGTGAAAAGCAAGCAAGCAAGCAAATAAAATTACTTTTTGAATGCATTGTCTAATATTTCCATGGCAACATTAAAAACTCTCAGCTTAGTACTGTGAAAACAGAAAAAAACAAAATATTGTTACCTAATGACTTGGCTCAAGTCAGTATACCATGATTTTAAATCATATAAAGAGAAATTTACCGTGAAATGTCTTCAAGTCAGTTGTCAGCAATTACATGGGTGTTGCTGAAACAGATAAGTTCCAAACATCAACTTCTTTTGACTGTTTTAGTAGTGTGTTCTCTGGTTTGTGTCTGATGTTTGTG
The DNA here is from genome assembly GCA_026261815.1 of Monarcha castaneiventris obscurior. Classification (NCBI taxonomy): domain Eukaryota; kingdom Metazoa; phylum Chordata; class Aves; order Passeriformes; family Monarchidae; genus Monarcha; species Monarcha castaneiventris. The sequence goes on from JAMPIT010000327.1 coordinate 3,604,594, forward strand.
TCTGTGTTTGACCATTACTTCTCTAGTTCTTTGAGGTGTTGTAGCCACAGCTGTCACTGTTTTTATTCTGTATTATCTTGCTACATGAGAAACAGTTAAATACTCTCAGGTTTTAGTGGTAGAAAAACAGTATCTGAAAATGTTCCTTTACTCTGGATGTCACTTTCTCTGCAGGTGTCAGTTGAAAGAACTTGACTTCTTTCAAGAATCGCTGTGTGAAAAGGCAGTTTGTCTGTTATTGTTACGGAACTGTTTACCTGATACATTCCCTTCTAAAAGTTGATTTAGCACTGGCATCTTTTGCAGGATCAGGGATACCTGCTTCTCCCTAAACAGTAACAAACCAAACTTTCAGCAGCAAATCTAGGAGTGAAATGATCATTAAGGACTGTACTCAAATATTATCCAACAGTGTAAAACAAATGATAAAACTAATGTGCTAGTTTTGACTGGGGCAGTGTTAATTTTCTTCATAGTAGCTGGTTTGGGCCTATGTTTTGGACTGGTGATGTGTGGAGGGCTGTGAGCCTTTGACTCAGGAGTCCTCTGAGCTACCTTGCAGGAGAGAAGCCTGAGGGCAAAAGGACTCAGAGATAAGAAAGCTCTTCCTAGGTTATGGTAAGAAAATGAACCACCCCCAGCATGCCTTGTTTCTTTATGGTAATACCTTGTATCCAGTGGGTAAATTGGTTTGTACCGCACCCCCTGCCTTTCCCATAAAAAGGCCCTAGATCTGCCCTGAATCAGGGAGCCGCTGTCCCTGGCCTCCCCTTCACAGGGACTGCTGGACAATAAAGCTGCCTCTGTGGCACTGCCACACACGGCTCCTGTCTCTCTGTCCCCGAGTTTGCCTCGGGTGATCTCACACAGAGCTGAACCACAAGAGCTGGAATCACTTGTAACTGAGAAATCGCTGCTCTTGCTGAGATCACCGCTGTCCAGGGAGGCTGCCTTGGCCCCTGGAAGAGCTGTTCTTTGCAGGACGCTCTTTCTAGGAAGGTCCTGGCTTCTGGTGCCTGACCAGCTTCAGTCCTCCCTGTGATAGTGATGGAAACAGTCTTGACAACACAGGGATGTTTTGGTTACAGCTGAGCAGCTCATGCACAGCATCAAGGCTTTTCCTGCTTCTTACCCCACCCCACCAGTGAGGAGGACTGGGCATGCACAAGAAGCTGTCAGGGGACACAGTTGGACAGCTGACACCAAATGACTGCAAGGATGTTCCATAACATATGGCATCATGCTGAGCATATAAAGCTGGGGGAAGAAGAAGGAAGGAGGAGACATTCAGGGTGATGGTGTTTGTCTTCCCGAGTAACCATCACGCATGATGGAGCACTGCCTTCTGAATGACTGAACACCTGCCTACCCATGGAAAGTGGCAAATTAATTCCTTCTTTTGCTTTGCTTGTGTATGTGGATTTTGCTTTACCTGTTAATCTGTCTTTTTCCCAACCCATGAGTTTTCTCAGTGTTAATCTTCCAATTTTCTCCTGGATTCTGCTGGGGGGGAGTGAGCAAGTGGCTGCATGGTACTTAGTTGTTGGCTGGGGTTGAAGCATGACAAGTAGCCAAATCAAAAAAAGACTAACAAAACCAAACAAAAAAACCCTTAACAAGCAAAACAAAACAAAGCAAAAAACAACACCCCTGCCAAGATTTTATTAAAATATGTATTGAGATGTTAAAGAAAAAAACAATAAAAAGATCAACATAGATTTAGCATTCTTCTTCTGTTCATCCATCTGTCTTGAAAGAAGAAATATTCTCTTGGCTTTATTATGCATTCAGATTCTATGCACCTAATTTTTTACAGCTTGCTTTATTTATCACAGAACAAGAAGAAAATATGTAAGAAGCCCATTTTCATGCATGTTTTTTCTGAAGAATAAGGTCATTATGCTGAGATGCCATCCCTATCATTCTTTAAGTGTCTCTGAATATTCTGTTTGGAGTTTTTAATTGTTTTACTTATCTCAAATCCCTGTTACATGATAAATCAAACCATGGTAATTTTATCTTGTCATTCAGAAACATTTTCTTTAGTGTATGTATAAAATGCTTATCTGTTGTTACCTTTTTTTCTCTTTTTTTTTCTGTTGGTGAATCTCTTCTCTTTTTTACAGCTCATGTTCTATTTCACTGGTAATATTAATCAGAAATATCCAGGGACAAAGTTCTCTTTACCTGTTGCCATGGTCGTGGGGATTAAAAGGCTGTTTACATTTTCACATTCAGTAGCAGCGCTGTCATCATTAGAATCCAGATCTTCATCACGAGACTTTTTGGTTTAACTGATAGAGATGTTAATTATCCTTGCTTTGTTTCTGTCATAGCGTTCCACCTCATTTTCCTGCACAACAACTGAGCTGTCAGCATAAACTTTTAAACATGGCAAAACTCAATGTAGCAATATCTATGAAAAGGATTTCTGACATTTAAGTAACAAGGCACCTTCCTGTAGACTGGTACTTGTCAGGCAGAAGGACTGGAAGTATTACCATCATCTTCAATTCACATAATCTTGCTGCTGATTCTACACAGTGGTTTGTGAAGTCCAGCATAACTGAGAAATCAACAGGTTCTGACTTTTGCTGTCACCGGTGCAGTAGATCAGTTTAACTAATGTAATTGACTTTAACCAAATGACCACCTACTGCCACTGAGGAATAGAAGTGCAAATTTAGCACTATTGATTTTTGCCAGGTCACATCAGTGACTATTTGGCTCAGCTTTTTCAGCTTTGCAAATACAAACTGTGCTATTTGATTTGCTTCATTATAAATGTAACAAGCACTCCTGAGGTGATCAACTAATCAGTGCAGGTTTCTATGCTCATCAGGTCATAAAACTCATTAATGGATACATTTAGCTTCCTACTGCTGTTGACAGGACTGACTGTTTCTTTTTGGTGCCTTATTTAGCCAAACACTGAAAAGAGAGAAGTTTCTGCAGATCAGATAGAAAAAATGAAAATAAGTAAGTTGTTTCATATTTAAGAACAGGGCTGTAGATAATTAACTTACTCTTGTGTTCCATAAGATAAATTCAAATTTCTGTTGTTAAAATAAATGTCTTTCATTATTTTAAATAGCCTTTTCTTTTTAATTCTGTAAAATAAATGGGGTCATGTTTTTATACAGTTTCTAGTATAAAATGGACTTCTTCCCTGCCCTGCAGTTTGTCTGTCAGACACTGACACTGGAGCACTTACTCATTTGTTGCTTCTCAGCCTTAGGCACATGTGAAGACCTGGCAGTGTTACTGGGAAGCCTGGCAAAATGACAAAGATTTGGTAACAAATAAAGATAGCATCACCCTGAGTTGAGTATACCTGACTCCCTCTTACAAAGAGCAAAATTCTCCCCCTCCCATTCTCATCTCAGGAGCCCAAGCAGTCCATATGCAACTGCCCCATTTAAATTTCTACTTAAGTGAAGTAATTGCATTCTAATGGGGATGGATCTTTTCTAACACTTGAAAAGAAAGGAAGGCACTGAACTCACCCTTTGTGTTAGGAATATAAAAAGCAGGAGGTAAAGCATTACAGAATTATGCTTCCAAGTTTTTGAACCCTCTCAGCTGAATATTTGAAGCAACTGAATAGTACTGTGTGCACATAGGAAAGTCAGTTTTCCTTTCTGATTTAGCATAAGTTTCTTGGAATAAAGGAGGCACTTTTCAGAACAAGAAATACACTTGTTTTAACTACTCCCTCAATGTATGGATAAGCCAATGGAAAAAAAAATAGGAAAAAAAAAGATTCAGTTATCAAAGCTCCAGTATGTTGCATGATTAAAAGAGCATAATATTTTTGGTGTTATTGTTGTTTTCACAGAAATAAAAGCCTATGAATTCGAGTTCAAAGCTGTAACTGCTGCTGGGCAATTAATATTGGCTGTACCTGTACTACCTTTTTTAGGCTTACCAGGTATCCCATTGTTTTTTATTCCTTTGAAATAATATCTTCTGGCAAGCCTGCTTGTCTGCATCACTCCTGCCTACTTTGACTTCTCAGCATTTACACTTCCATCCTGGGCACTGCCGTAAGAGGTGGCCTCATGCTGTGTCTTGGGCTGTACCCCCACAAGCTTGTACTTTAGAATGTGCTCCTACAGACAGCAGTGAGGACTCTCGGTACCTGATGTAGCTCTGGATGCTTTCATGGCCCAGGGCTTGCCTGGGGCTTATATGCTTTTCTGCAATTGAACTGGACTTGCCAAGAACACAGATGATCAGAGACTGTTCAGCATAGAAACTCCCTTACATAGATTTTATAAGACTATACTTTTTTTTTCGGCATTGGGATTTCTTCTTTGTTTGGATACAGGGACATAGCACCTTCCACAGCCTAGTCCTGTAGCCTAACTGGATTAGGACTTTAAAGAACGTCTGAGCAAACTGCATTGCAGCATTTGAGTTTTCTTTATTGGATCACTTTTGTCAGGCTTTATGGATCATCCATGTTACAAATAAATTCCCCATGGATTTTTGTGTACATTCTTCACAAAAAGTTTTATTTATATATCTTCTTCCATATTTTTGTAGCTATGATGTCTCTTTTTAGTTTTTGGAGAATTTAAAATGCAGATATTTACAAAAGATTATGGAAAACTTGGGGGCAATGACATTTCTGCCTCCACTTTTATTATTCATGTCTGAACCTGAAAACCAACAGCAGTGCAATTCTCTGATGTTGCCAGAGGAACTACAGTTATTTCAAATTACCTAAAGGTGACAATAGCAATTGTCCTATCCTTTTCCAAATGACAAATGCAAATGTCTTATATATCTTCTACAATGCAAAAAGCCATTGTAGATATGGGCTTAGACAAAATCCCTAGGAACCATAGCAAGCTAGACAGATACTCCTTAGCAAAAATATGGTGTTCTTTGCCCCTCTAAACAATATTCTGCTTATTCTAAAGGAACTTCTATATGTAAACTAAAATTTGTATATTAGTTTAGCTAATATGTAAATAATAGCTTAAATTGACTGCTATGCAACTTACTAATAAATTCACTTGAAATAATTTTCAGTTGAACATGTAGTATTCAAATGATTTGTTTTTATTATAACATCATTTGTGTACATATTCTGTTAATTTTAGAGAGTTTTTATGTAAGGAAAATGTTAAAAATTATTTGCAGGTTCTCTGTAAGAGGCTTTGCAGCAATTTGATCCCAGCCATGCAGATTTAAATTAGGATTGAAGATTAAATGCAAGAATTGTTTACAGAACAACAACAACATATTGTTCCCATTCCTCCTCTACTGTCTATTGATTTTTGTTTCATCCCACATCTTCTTCAAGAAGTTTCCTTTTCTTCAAGTGCATGAAATGCAAAATCAGATGTCTGAACAGAAGCTTTTCTTTGAGAAAGAAGGGAAAGCATAGAAAAATGGCCTTTTTTATAATTTCTTTTTCTTCTGATTGATTGCTATTTTCACTTATGAGGCAAACATAACAGTCTTAGTTTAAATTTTGATTCCTATGGGCAGACTGATATATCATTATCTTCGTGTCATTTCATCTTTGCTCTCATGATACCAGCTCACCCAGATCTTAAGAGACTGAAGAGCTTTGGTCAATGCCATTTAAATAACAAAAAATAAATAAATAAAAATAAATAAAAATAATAATTCAGAAATGCCTAGAACTAATTTTCTCTGCCTAATAATATCTCAATTTCAAGCACAAGAATCTCCTGTCTCAAGAGGAGACTAGAGGCAAAACTGGAGACCCCTGGCTCTGCGTGCCACTGGAATGTGAAGATTTTGCTTTCCCAATGGAATAAAATTAATGATGTAAGATACAAGATATTAAAAATAATGTATTTAAAGATTAAAGCTCCTTGCAAGTGTAAAACTAAACTGCATCCTGGCATTATTTACTAAGGGAGAAGAATTTTTTTGTTTGGCAAAAGTAGTTTGGTCAGGGAGGAATTAATGAGTGAGCGTAAATGACAAAATGATACAGTTCTTCTCATACCTTTTTTTGAACATTTCACACACACACACACACACACACACACACACACACACACACACACACACACACACACACACACACACACACACACACACAGAGAGAGTTATACAGGTTCTTGTCCTAGGTTCCAATATAGATGTATTCTATTACCACCAGCTGTGAGCCATTAGCTGTTATCTCCTGCTATGACCCACCCCTGATAACAGACAATGGGCCAGCAAGAAACCACTGCATGACTCATGGACTTATCTCATCCTATTGGGAGATGCTCCGCCCAGGAGGGAGGAGCCAAGCATTCCCACCTGGATATAACCTGGCCTTGGCACTGCCTAAGTAAGCCCTGTCTACTGGGTTCCCAGAGAACAAGAGCTACCACTGGACCTTCAGCTGGAGACCAGACCTTCCACAGGATCACTGCTTCAACTGAGCTGCTTCATCTGGACTGCTACCACCACCCTAACAGGTGTCAGGTTGTATCTGACTTTGTCAGTGCTTTTTCCTTATATCATTTCACTTATTTTTAATTTTTTCCTATTAACTTTTAATCCTGACTTGCGATCTCCCGCTGGTTTGTTTTGAAACCAATACAATGCTGAAAATATTTTTCGTATTTACCTTTCTTTGGTGAAGACTGAACTATAAAACTGAGTATGAAGTGAAAGATTCATATAGTTATTTTGAAGGAATATCTATGTATTCCTGCATCTCCCTGGAGTAGCAATGAACTTGCTAAAAATTCAGGGATATTGAACATTTCATAATAACGATGAATGATTGCCTCTGTTTCTTACTTGGAGGAGATCAACTCCCACAGTGAAGAGTGCTGCTCCTGTGCAGTCTCTGGCCTGCAGCATTCCTGATATCTGTCCAGAATACTGGCAGGTGACAGGAGACAATGATTGCTTGTTTCTTTATTAGCTTGCTTACAGAAGATTAGGTGTTGGCAGTAGTTGATGAAGTTGCTAGTGTCTGCTAAAGATTTATTTAGTCCTAGACAGACTCCTGCATGTTTTAGGATGAGTGATCAATTTTTTGTCAAAGGAGGTGTTGGTCATCTGCCTAGAGGGAGACTCAACTCCTCATTCTTATATTACCCTGGAAGATGACTGGGGTCATAAGGGCTACTCTTGGGTATTTCTGTGACTGTCAGTTTGAATGAGCTGGATATTTGCAAAGGTGGCGCAGTTTCTCATACCACATACAAATTTTTTTAGTTGTCCAGTCAGATACCTGTGCAATTAATTTCAGGACAAGATTCTGTCTAATCATACTATAACTAAATAATACAGATAGCATTTCACTGAAATGTTCATGGTTTCAGCCTTCCTCCCTCAATGTGATGAAGAATTGATCATTATTGCCAGACAGTATTCTGAGCATATGTTAATAGGCAAAACGCTTCAAAGAGAATATGCATACTGAAAATACAGACTGTTTTCCTGTAGTATAAACTCTCTGTCATTTAACTGTTATCAGCCTCTTCAGCAATGCTATGTGGCAATATATTGCTTGAGAGATGACTTAGTATTCACTTGAAATTATAAATATTGTTGGTAACATATCTAGTAATTTGTGCACAGAGTGGGCTTGTGTAAACCTCAGGTTTAAAGACACCAGGCTGGCTCTATACACGGCAAGTATACAGAAGAAAACCATGTTAGCTCAGTATGAGCCTGTACGATGTTATGTGGTCTGGAATATCCCTTTAGTCAGTTGGGGTTACCTGTCCTGGCTGTGTCTCCTCCCAACCTCCCAAGCACCCCCAGCCCCCTCCCCAGTGTGGCAGTACAAAATGCAGAAAAGACCTTGGCTTTGTGTAAGCTCTGCTCAGCAATAACAAAAACATCTCTGTATTATCAACCTTGTGTTCGGCACAAATCCAAAACACAGCCTCATACCTGCCCCTATGAAGAAAATTAATTCTACCCCAGCTAAAATCAGCACAGGGTATCACTGGAGTGGACTCAATTTGTATTTAAAATGTAGATGTCTAGCAATGGCCATATTCCAGTAAGTCAATGAAGGTATATTCAATATCATCAAGGAAACTCAGAGAAGAATTTGGCCCTGTATAGGGCAGTCACCTAGTGGCTCATCACCTGAATCATACTCTACAATCTATATTTTTCTCAATGTCTATTAATTGTAAAAGGGGCTTTGATAGCTCATGTGCTTTCAGAAAATTCACTGGACTTCTTTAAAATTATGAACTGAATCTTGTCCTTTACATTGAGGACCTGTTATCTTTGCCAGGGTCCTTGAAACAGAAAAGTATAAACTCAAGCAGTTGCTCCTGTGTAGATAGTGTGGTTAGCTCTCTTATATTTCTTGAAAGGTAATCCTCTTAAATTTACATTTCCTTCTAAGTGTATTTCTCTTCCTGGAATGGGCCCCCAGATGACCTTGGTTCCTCTTTTCAGAAGTCAGGTGTAGTACTAGATAATTGCATTCCTCATATAGAGAGTATCAGGGCCTCAATTACTGCTTTCTAGCCTCTGGAAACTTGAGTGTGCATACACAGATTGTTTCATACTGACAAGTTATAGCAGGACTGACTGGTTGCATGCTGGGGACAAGATCCAGAAAACAGCTTCATTCCATAAGATTTAAGACAGTGATCCTCTCTTCCATGTTACTGGAAAACATTTTGTCAGTATGTGGGTTATCATCTATGGGTTGCAAGTGCTACTTTTTCCCTTTACACTTCGGCCTACATCAACAACCTCTACTATTTTTCATTTGCATCTTTGCCAGAATAATAACTAGGAAGTGCTACAGCATCAGTATGGGGGCATTTGAAAAATTTCCAAGTGTTTGAGTCACTTTTGCTGATACTCTTACCCCTGAATCTGTAATACCCATAGGTATCTCTATTTTCCTCAGTGATAGAATCGACTATGTCACTTTGTCTTCCTGTCTCTCTGCACTGCAGTGCTGCAGAGAGCTGACACACTGTACAAGTGTTAAGATTTGCAAAACTGCCTTGATGGGAAGCAGTGAAGTGTAGACTTGTGCTTCAGTAACTGTGTGGCACATGCCTGCAGCAGACACACAGCCCAGAGGCAATTCAAACAAACACAAGCTAAATGTGGAGGCCAGAGATGCTCATAACTCTGTATTTCAATCCACAGAAGCTTTGCAAATGCAAAATTAAGTCTCTGAACATATGATCACTGGAGATTTTTCTGAGTTTGTACTTCTAATGTTCAAGACCAAGTAGCTGGTGTAACAAGTATAAAAGCTACTCTCCAAGTTGCTTTTGGAATTAATCAGTGCTGTTTCAGTTCAGATAACATTTACTCATTCAAAATTTATATTGCACCTGTCACTTCTGTGGGGAATTTTATTTTAGATTAGAGGTTTTCTTGTTCACATGAATTATAACTTCTGTAATTTTTACTTTTTGGAGGAACCTGTTTCAACAAAAAATATGAATGTAGAGAAACTGACATTATTCCTCACAAAATAATTAAATTATCTGTTCACCATGTGAGACAAATGTACTGCACACCTTTTTTTTATTTATTTAAATGTTATTTACATCTTTCTTATTTCAATCATGTGATGGCAATCATCTATATAAAAGGTTTAGCACTATATCACTATAAAGATGTTCTCAATCAATAGAACTTCTTTAATTATTTTTTCTGTAGACTTCTGTTCACACTTACTTTATGGCTTCAGTGTAGAAATTCACTGTGGGTGTTTTTTCACTCCTTTCAGGTAATATATAATTCTATTTCACTTTGTCTGATCTTGACTTCAGTATATCTGTCTATGCAGGGAGTAGATGTCAGAGCTGCTCCTGTCAATACTTCCTTTGTGGAGGTGAAATAACACGGTTGCTATCCCAGATGAGTTGGTGGCCCTGCAGTGCCAAGACACCGAATTTGATAGTCATTGACTAATTGGATAGTCATGTAAATAATTGATGTTCTTTGTTCCATAGCTGAGCCCTTCTTCCAAAAATAATTTTGAAAGCAAAAACTAGAGTAGGAATCTGTTAAATTTAAACCATCATACAATTTGAATAAATAAAGTGGTGTTTACATGAAAGTGTGAAACATTATAATCAGTTCTATGGACACCATTATTCAGGAAAGTTGCTGGTTAACAGAAGAAATATGATCAAGCAAAGGGCAGGCAGGATAAATTGACCCAACTAATGAGTTGCATATTTTTATTTGAAGTGTCGCTTTCAAAATATCTTTGCAGTTAAAAATTAAGGTAATTTTGTATTATCTATTTAGTACTTACATGTGAAACATATCCCCACAATTTAGATCTCTAAAGCACTGAGACAGAAACGAATATAGTTGTAGTTGGATATACGATTTTCTTTCATTTTTGTTGTATGCAATTTAAAGAGCTCTTTCATTTGCTCACTGTCTACAAAGTTTTATCTCCTGGAAAGAATTTTTTTGGGCCTGGTTTACATAATTAACTTTTTGGGAAAAAAAGTAATGAACAAAATAGAGGATAAAACATAGAGTTTCTTTAGGAATACAGTGTGTGTTCAGAGAAAATTCTATAGGAAGGTGGGTTGCATGAATAGATCCTTAATATCCAAGATAGATGATGTATACTGAAAGAAACACATCTTTGTTGAGTTTAACACTGCTTCATTCACTGCATACTGACTGAATAATGTATGACTGTGGTATTAAGCCTGTTGGAAGAAAGCATGTTTTCACACCTGAAAGGCTGCGTCTGAATGCAAATGTCCCACAGGAAAAAATATTGATTAACTTTAGCCTTTCAGACTGAAGGAATTAGTTACATAACTTGAAAGTGTAATATATATCTTATGTTTAGTTTAGGTTGTTTCCTAACAGTTTACTCTAAAATGTAGATGGGATACAATGAAAAAATACTCTTGCAAGAAATGTTCGCAAAATCACAGAATGTTTGAGATGGGAAAGGAGATCATCTGGTCCAACACCCTTCATCAAGCAGGGTCACCTAGAACCTGTTGCCCAGGATCACGTCGAGATGGCTTTTGAATATCCCCAAGGATGGACACCCCACCTCTCTGGCGAACTTGTGCCAGTGCTTGGTCAGCCTCACAGCAAAAAAAAAAAAAAAAAAGTGTTTCCTGATGTTCAGAAGGAGCCTCCTGTGTCTCATTTGTGCCCATTACCTCTTGTCCTGTTGCCATGCACCACTTTCAGAGCCTCACTCTCTTCTTTGCACCTTCCCTGCAGGTATCCATAACATTCTCCCTGAGCCTTCTCATCTCTAGGCTGAAAAATCTCAGCTCTCAGTCTTTCCTTGCATGAGAGGTGCTCTGGTCTCTTCATCATCATCCTGGCCCTTCATTGGACTCGCTCCAGTAGATCCATAGCTCTTAAATACTTATCCATTTTTATCTATCTGTGTATCTATAAAATTTTGTCATTTTATTCAGGGTATGTTTCTTTCATGTTGCAGAGGATTGCAGTGAACTCTATTTTTTTTTTTTTTTTACATTCACATACAGAAAGCAAGCTCTAACTAGAAGATATTGTTCTGGGGCTCCTATACTGATAGCTCTGCATGTTTTTTCTGCTTCTCTGTCAACTTCAGTGCTATGGTTTGGTCTATGTATTGTTGTGTTTGAGCACAGGGCTTGCTGACAGATGGGAAGCTGAAACTACCCTTGCATTCTTCTGTCAAATATACCAGTGTGATCCTAGACCAATATGGCCTCTGTGGGATTACAGCAGACTTTTCATGTTAGATAGAATTTGGTATAAATTTTAATTAGCTGTATATTTACCTTACACGGGACTCCACAGTGTTTTAATTGTAATCTCCTGTATTAAAAAAATCCTCACACACAACTTTTAAAGATTATAACATTTATATATGGATGTTTTACAAGTGATTTTGACAAATTGAAATCAATCCAGCACTAAAAATTCTGCTCTAAAAATACTAATAAGTATCTATAAAAATACAAAAACTTATAGGAATGAATAAGAGGAATCTTACAGCAAGGTAAGTTGTTATTTTTAAGGGATCAAGGTAGCATCAGTAAATATTTTTCTAAAATGAAATATAAAAGATGGAGTTGTTACAGGGTCTGGCAAGCAAATATGCTTATAGTTTTGGTTAGCAGGCTGCTCTCTGTTCCTGCTATCCTTTCCAAAAGTTTTTGCTGTTAGCAAAAGAATTATGAAACTGCTGTCCATTCACGACATAAATGATCATAATTTTGAGCAAGAAATGAGCATGTGCCACATGATGAAGTTTGTGCTTCCTAGATATCTTTATCAGAGCATGCACATGGCTTCCCCCTCCCTTCTCTCTGTTGAAACCAGCTACAGTTTTGGCAGGGAAATGATACACTGTGTTCAATGAATGCATCCCACGCCCTGTGTATTATCTGAAACAGCTCTGTCAGGCCTGCAGTTTATCATTCTTGCATGGCATGAAGCTGGTAAAATACCAGCTGCAGACTCTACCCTTCTTTTCTTCCCACTGTGCTACAATAGCACATTCTTTGTGTGGATTCCTCTTCACCTGGGACCATGTTTGGTGTAGGATACATGCAAGGCACTGGAAGACAATACATATCTGATCATGGTTCTGAACTTCTCCCACGAACAGACAGTCCATTCACCAGGCAGACTCTGTATGGGTGGAAAAGCTGGCACTACGCTAACGTACAGCTGGTGTGTCTGGCTACCCTTCAGTAAAAAAAAAAAAAGCCAGGACACTGGAGTCTTTCTGTGTGACAGACTCTGGGTCAGTAAGGCACCGGACAATTTGTATGATCAGGTGAAGAACCTTCTACAAAAGTTCCCTAGGACTTTGGATTGAGCAGTGCCTTACATTGCTGCCACCTGCAGATCCAGGCACATAACACTGGAGGAATATCCCACAGTTGAGAATCTGGGTAGGACACTGCCTCTAAGCTTATACTTCTAGCATCACTCAGCGTGCTTTCAAACGTTCTACTGCTGCTCTGCCAGACTAAAAGATGCAAGTATTCTCCAAGTCCTAAGAATATCTTCTAGTATTGTAGTTTGGTTCTGCTAGAACATTTCAGATGACCATGGGCACGTGTTTCTTAATTGTGTTTCTGCCCTTGGGCCCTCCTGATGCTCAAATGCATCTACAGAGATGATCCACATTCACGATAATCGAGGCGTAGACATTTCACAGGTCAACACCTACTTTTGAGACACCTGAAGTTATGTCTGAACTTGGAACTGAATATTGTTGCATGAATCCTTTTATAATATCTGTAAAGAACATGTGTAATTTATGTAATTTTGAGTAGTTGACTTTGGAAACAGCTCAGTTGAATCAAGTACTTTTCACATTGCAAGGAATTTGGTTCATTTTTGCCCTACATTCAGCTTGACCCTGTGTTTGCCAGGCCTATTAGTATCATAAGAACTTTGCAGTTGAAATTTTTTTTGTCAGTTACTCAGTATTATTTCAAAAGTCAGCTTTCTTGGATGATGGCCTTACTATTAGGAAGTAATATACTTACTATTGGGAAGTAGTAAACATATCACTTTTTTCAGAGGGAAGAAACTGTAGAGTAAGGCTCAGGCATGTTTATTATGGAACAATGCATTTTGCTTGCATTGCCCATTTGTAAGTGTATCAAGCAATGATTACCACCTTGGAAGGAAAGTTTTGATTTTTATCTGTCCTAACTAGCTGCACAGAATTTGAATAATTACAATAATTATTCCTTCATTAAACTACCTCTAGGAACTACAAAGTGTGATTATCTTATTTCATATTGGGGTCTAATCTTAAGAAATCATTGATTAATATATATAACACTGCTACAATAACAGAAATAAACCTTCATTTATAATAATTTTTTTTACCAGTCACTAATATTTTACTTGCTTCTTTTTTTCTGAAAATGTCAATTTCTTCAGTACAAGATCAATAAAATCTTAGCTTGCAAAAATAAATTTTGTAATTTTTGTTTTGATACTGTCTACATTCATCACCAAGACTTCCTTCAAAATCATAAAATAGTGAATATCTAATGTTCCCTGATTTCATCTCCCCTTTCCTGTCTAGATCCGTGTTTCTAAGAGTCCAGGAAAGCACACCATAATTTTGTAGTGATGTATCCCATCAAGAGCATGCTCCTCTCTGTTTCACCCTAAAGGAGATCTTCCTAGGGCATCTTCAGTGGATTTACCACAGCTTTGAAGTTCAAAATATAGAAAACATTAAGTCCAGCAGAGAAAGGGGGAAGTCAACTGGCATCCAACCAAAACTTAATAAAAACATGGGGGAATATACTTCTTTGCAGAGTAATGTTTTGGCAATATGATAGTTTATTTTCTCCTGATTGTTGCTGGGCATTCTTTCCAACAGAAGACCACTTGAATTTGGATGAAAGACATTGGACAGCTCTAGTTTTTACATGTAGAGTGCTGGGAAAAAAACCCAAAAGCACACAACAACTACAAAAGATATATGTGATTACCGGGTGCTCTTCCCAATGCCCAAATGTCCTTTCTGGGGCATCTGCTACTAATGATCAAAACCCATCAGGTTTACACGTTGCCTGATTCATCAGATTCCAAGAGTGAGGTTTTTATCTGTTCAATTTGTTTAGTGGGCTTTTTACTCAGTGAACATATTTAATAGTCTACACTTGTGTTAATATAACTTACATACAGCACAAGCAGCTAATGGAACCACCAGATCTGTTATTTATCATTCTCTGCTTGAATTGCTTTGAGATTTGTAGCCTGTAGTGTACCTTTTTTTATTGCTTAGCTTCTGAGTTTATGTTGAATATCTGTCTGACCACTACCATTTAATAAAAATTACACATAGAAGAGCTATCTTGGTAAAGAAGAAACAGCTGCAGTGTTAGGTAGCCCTTTTTCTCAAATGAACTTGTATGTGATACAATTACTTTCAGACAGTTTTTTCTAAATATTATGAAATGATCTGAAATAATTACAAAATCAGTGATGGCAATCCAATGGCATTTCAAAGTTATGGAATTGCTTTTTAAATGGATGTTCAATGTAGTATCTTTGTTCCTACAGGCTGTAAGCACTGAGCTGAAACTAATGACAGTCAGTTACCAATGGCTTTACTTGACAAGTGAAGATTTACTTAATAGTGTAATAGAATTGGAGCCAGGGATATTTATCATTTTATCTTTCTCTTTGCAATCAGTAGTGGGTTTTCTTCAGTCTAGAAGATAGTATGTTCAAAGAGGATAGATAACAGACTTATTTTCAGTTTTGCCAATAACTTCTGCTTGGTAAGTCACTTAACCTCTGTGTCTGAGTCTCGCTAGCTGTTAAACAAAGATAATGATATTTTTCTGCTTTTGTAAATGATCCTTCTGGGCATATGACAGAGCAAAATAGCAATCCCATAAACATGGGTACAGGGTATAAAAATTACAGAAAACAATGGCTGTCAAATGAAAAGCAGTTTTGGGAATAAATCCAAATGGATGACAGAGGCATGAATGCACATAAGCACACAGAAAATGCAACTAACCATTTCTAGGAGAAAAATGAGTGTGATATAGGCTTACTAGAACTGATTTGAACAGTGTGTATAGTTATGAGAGGAAAAAAATCAGAGTTCACTGGAGACTTAAGGTAATTGGGCTGCTGACTAGGGTAGCAATATGCAGAGAGTAGTGAACTGCCTGTCCTTCAGGTAGGGGTTGGAAGAGCTACTCCATCCCCATCTGCTATTCACAGGCTGCACCCTGCTAAGGGAAGGGTTGAAAAGTATGGGAAGGACCTGCTCCTCCCTCAGCAGTAACTTAGGTTTGCCACCATCACATGGGTAAAGTCATTCCTTTCAGTGTATTCCACAGCCTTTTGCATGGCTCTGGGAGCCTTAGCAAGGTGAAATAAGTGGTAGATATAAATTGGTAGAGGGAAGTGGTTGCAGGAGGAAGGGAACAGCCAGGAAGATGAAGTCAATGCAGCAGGGGAGGAAAGGGAATCCTCCGGGGGTTGTTCTTGACTCCCCTTTTCCTGCTTTCCTTCATTTCTTCTGTTTACTCCCTTGTCACTTAATCTGCTATTGTAAGATTTTGCTTACTAGCTGAAAAGCCTTGAGAAATCTCCAGGATAGTTAATGGGGGGATTAGTAATTTGTACGTAGAAATAAAAAAACCCATAAAATTTATAAAATCAGGTGATGGAACAGACAATTTGAGGATTATATTGTCCTTTAGGAACAGAATATACACTGCTGTTTTCTCAGTAGATGCTTCTTCTTTACAAATATTAGTCAGACTTTGGAGTACTTGGTGTTATTGATTGTAGTTGTCTGAGGAATAATGAACAGTAATTCACATTGTTTTATGTGTTGCACATTGATGACATTCAACAGGAATTTTATTATTTAAGTGAGATTGGAGAGCATCTGCACAGTTCCCATCTGTGCTCTGAGTGAATAACTTGCCAGCTGGGTTAGCTACGTTTATGGAGGAAGGTGGAGCCTGCCCTCAAGGACTATTAGAATTTCACAAGATGAAGTAATGCTAGCATATATGTAAGAGAAACAGAATATATATTAACATCAGTGCTGAATGTCCTTTTTCTCCAGCCTGTCAGAGCTTGCCAGCTGAAATGAATTACCTTAATATATTTTAAGGACCATGATGGTTAGTGATTACCTGGTCTGCCCTCCTGAATAACATAGCCTATAGAACCTCTTCACAGTGATTTCTGCCTCAGGCTCTTAACTTCTGTTTGTGCTACATACACAACATCAGGAAAAATAAGATGCCTCCCAAACACTGTCCCCACTTCAAAATTGCTGGTGGGGGATTTCCCACAAATTCAACAAGGAACTACAGCGTGGTAATAGTGACTCACTAGGTGGCACTCTTACTTCTGAATCCATACTAAATTAAATCCCAGGCATCTATTTTAAGGTTTTTTAAGGCTTTTGTATTAAGTAAAACACTGGGTTTGGGGGAAGATATTATTCATAGTACTCAAATTCCTTAATGCTTATAATTTCAAAGCATTATTTAGAAGAACTCAGTATCTGGAAGTCCATTATCCTTTCACTCTCATGTCTTTTTTTGCCACATTCTGTAGCTTTTTTCAAACCTTTAATCATTTCCAATGAGTTAAAAGTGTAGAACTCAGCTAGATTAAATTAGGCACATTTGGGCTGGGTAGTAGGCTTAAAAGAAAGGAATCTTGATTACCAAATGTTGCATAACCTATCTTTGAATGGAAGCACTTTGCATGTGGGAAGTCTGGCCTAATTGCCAAGATGAATTAGATATGACCTAGATAGTTGCTTATTGTTCTCTTCCAGAGTAGGGGACTTGTGGGCTGTAGCAATTGGCTTCTCTGTTACTGGGTGGGTTAAAATCTCTGCTTGGCCAAAGTCTCAATCAAGAACTTCAGTTTGGACTGAGTGTACACTGTCCATGTGAAGAAGACTGTAACACCTAAAGTGGAGGGATAATTCCTATTTCTAGTGAACTCTGCAGGGAAACTGAAGTGTGGTGATAGTATTGCAGAATGATGATGTCCTCCAGGAGCATATGCATTCAAGGGGCATCTGTACACAAAAATCTTACCCTGGTTTAGTTTGTATGAAAGCAAACTGATTTGCTCTCAGTTTGTAACTTAGTCTGTAAAACACTTTAGCAAATCTAAGGTATGAAAAATACTGTAATTCCAAATTTGTAAGAAACTGACTATATTAAACAGGTCATTCCAGTTGTATCATTAGCATTATTTGCAAGAGTGAGTACAAAAAGAGATAGGCTTTTTATCCTATCATGTTACTCATATTAGTTTCTAAATTTGCAGTGTTACCAGCATTTCTTACAGAACTACTTAAATATACATATAAAAGGTTGCACTTGGGATTTTATTGGTATAGAGATTATTGTGATGCTGTTTTAGGGCCATGCAAGCATATATGAAAAGAAATAGGTAAGTCTGTATACTTCCATTTTGGCTTACTGAGAGTACATCCACATGAGCAAATAGTGCAATTGGAGCAAATCAGAAAGAAAACCAGATACAGATAAGGACCCAATGCCCACATTGTATCCATCTGCAGGCTGTTGTGACTTCAGACTATCTCTGTACTGCACTGAACACCAGTTCCCGGTTTGAATGCACTGTGTCTGTCTCTTTTGGGAACAGCTTCTGTTCCAGTTTCACCTGAAAGCAATACAGTGTCTATGCTCCAAGACTTCTCCAGAATATGAATGTAAGTAAGGATGATCAGAAACTGGCGATAAAACACACTCATGCTCTGAATTAAATACTGATGCAAGAGCACCCAAAGCACCCTGGATGTCTTCATTTTTTAGTCCAGTGGTAGCATCCACAGGACAGAACTGTGGGCTAATGGAAGAGTAGGTAGCCAATATCTTTAGACTGACCTGAGTTGTTTTATTTTTTCTGGAAAAATCCTTTTCAGCAGGAATAATCGGGTCTTCTGAAGTTTAGTAGATTTGTTTCCCATTTTTCAATAATTTACTCTTACCTTAAAACTTTTGATGATGAAACCACACCTTGTGATTCCAGTGCTTAAAAATATTGTTTCCCATTAGAGGGTAATGTTGCATCATTTTCCTTAAGTTATAGTTGGTAGTGAGATTCCAGAGCACACTGTGTTTTCTATTTAGACATATATGTCTTTATAAATATAAATAGTTGCATATTCTCAATGACTGCCATTAGCCTCATGTATTTTTGCTGCCGGTTTTTTGCTTAATAAATGTCAATAGGTGACAACTATGTTTTGTAGATGTGCTTGTGCATTACAGTGATTTATTTGTTAGATATATCTGAACCTATACCATGGCAGGACAGGAGCTTTGTTATAACAAGCCTGGTGTTGCAGCAATTCAAGGTGACAGATACAACTCAATACCACATACCCTGAGTCTTCCTAGAGACATCTAAAACTTGTAATTGCTCATTTATAGCCCACGAATTACATTGATATTGACACATTGAATATATAGTTTTTCTTTTGCCAAAAAAATAGATTTGCTTTAGTATACTTGAGCAGAATTGCAGTATCTTCTGGCAAAGCCATCTAGGAGTAGCCAAACCACTAATACAGGAGAATTAAGATGGTTTTCCAGTTAGAGCAACTGAATAAATACACCACCTCCTTGACAGATACAACACCTCATTTATAGATAAGCTGATATTATTGGCCTGTGCCTTTATTTCTTATTTCCTGAAAGGTAACCAATGGAACCCACTGACACTCTCAAGAAGAACTTACTTTTTCTTCTTTTATTTGGGTCAAGTTTTGTGCAGCTTTAGTTTTCTCTTTTCCTTTATTAGAGAGGGTGTTGGAGGCCTGACTTGGGTGCTATGTTTACTGCAAATCTTGTGCACTTTTGATCTTTTTCACTGTAAAAACTGTGATGTTCTGTTAATAGAATGATAATGAAAAGCTTGCAGAATAGAGAACAATTTTATGCAAATTTTGTGCCTGTTTCATCCATTGTCACATTCAGTTCATAGATTATTGTGGATAATTTTGCCCCAATGAGGTTGGGACCTCATAGTCTGCCTTCTTCAATTTTTCTTTTAACAAGATCTTTTCAGAACAAAATTCTGATTAAAAGAAAAAAAATAATCATGGAGACAGGAACCTGTATAATGAAACAAAACCATTCAGCTGGTATCATTTAGGTAATTTCATTGGAATACTGAGACTAAATGAAACTTTCTTTCTTCTGTGCCCTATGCTTGCCTTCAAAACAATATTAGATATTAGACGAAACTCTCCCAGGCAGCCATTGTTTTATTCTGTTGCAGAGTTCCTTGCATAACTAGGCCATAGGGATGTCTCTAGTGAATGTTACTAGGATAGTAGGTCTTGAACTCCAAGAAACTCTAGGAATTGTAAATGAGGTTTCACACATATGAGACACTAAAATGAGAACCTGTTCAGAGCCTTGAACAAGATTTTATCTTGTGCATTTTGACTCCTTGGGCTCACCAGTGAGTTTTAAACACAGCATGGGCTCAGACTAGTTCCCTGCTTGGAATGGTGTTCCACATATTGGCTCAACCTGAGTTTCATAATTGGTTTTTTTTTCCTCAGTAACCTATTAGGGAGTAACAATATTCATGTGCCAAAGTGAAATCCCCCCAGAAAATTATTCTGACCTTCATATTATCTCCCTCATCCTCTTATAGCGCTTTGATCAGCGGCCAAATAAGTAATGTTGACAAGTTGATCTTTCAGTTATTATCAATGCACATCTGAGTTAACAACCCATTAAGCAATTCACACATCCCAGAGCCCTGAGTGCTAACTCATGCAGATGTTACAACTGTCCATGTTCTGACCTTGTTTTATCTGCAAGGATTAGAGAGGCGTGCTTGTTCTAATGAAAGTTTATAATACTGAAGAACATAATAATAGTACCAGGAAGCAAGAGAAACATAGCTCACTTAATTAAAGTATTTGTTATTAGTAACCAGTTCCTTTTTTAACTGGATCTCAAACTGTCCTTCGAGGCATCCTACTATGAAAAGAAAATTTACTTCTTTATGAGGAGTGCTTTAAGCCATGTTTTGAACTCAGCTGGGGAAAAAGAGAAGAATTATCTAAGAGTTATAATGAACCATGGTAATTGAGATGTCATTTGTGCTGGGATTTATTAGGAATAAAGAACTAAGCAGAGATAATTATTATATTATGTCATTGTGTAAGACTGCAATTTGCTTGTAAATGTGTTGTGCAGGTCTGCTAAAAATAGTGATCACTTTGTGTCAGATGAAACACCGGTCATGCTCACCTGTCCTGTCTCCAGCAGTGGTCAACAGTGGCTATTCACATCAAGGTGAGAAGAGGGAAAGCATAGCTGATCCTTTTCTGGAGTTCTGTCCCATTGTCCAGCAATTTCTGCCACTGGAAAGGGTTGGCAGATATTTGAAGCCTCTGATGTCTCCTTCATGAACTTGTTGAGCCCAGGTGTAACTCCCATGACACCAGCATTTTCAGCATACTGTGACATAGATTCTGCGTATTATACTGTACTGGTTTTGGCTGGAAGAGAGTTCATTTTCTTTGTAGGAGATCATATGATGCTCTGTTTTGGATTTGTCACCAAAACAGATCAAGGCATTTTCTACTTCTCACACTGCCTCATCAGTGAGTAGGGTGGGAGTGGGCAGGAGGTTAGGAGGGGACATAACCAGGGTAGCTGGCCCCAAATGACCAAAGGAATACCCCATATCATATGATTGTGCACTTAGCAATAAATGCTGTGAGGAGAAAGAAAGAGGAAGTGGGGATGTTTGGAGTTATGGCACTTGTCTTTCCAACTGCTACATGTGATGAAACCCTAGAAATGGCTGAACGCCTGCCTGCCAATGGGAAATAGGGAATGAATTCTTCATCTTTCGTTGTTTATCCACACCCGTTTTATTTATTAATCTGAGTTTATGTCAACCCATGAGCTCTCACTTTCACCCGTCTGATTCCCTTTCTCATCCCAATGTGGAGGTGTGAGTGAGCAGCTGTGTGGTGCCTAGCTGCGTACTGGGATTTAACCATGACATATACTATATAACTATACACTGAGTGGAGAAACATTGCTTTTTGATTTGCCTTAGCCTACTGTCTGATGGAGTCATTTGTTGCCCCCTAGTTCTGAAATGGGAAGAAAGAGTGAATAATTGATTAAAATTCTTGTCTTTTTTGGAGGCTGAGTACTTATAAGACTTTATAGGAGACTTTGTAGGATCATCCTTGAATCAATCATCCTTGTTCCCTTTAAACTTTTGTAGATCTACTAAATCCATTTGGCTATGAGATATTTCCACAAAACATTACAGATATGGGTACCCTGTGAAGTTGGTGATGGCATAATGTTATGTTCTCTCTCTTCTCAACATTCTCAATCCTTTCTCCAATGAAACTCGCTCAACAGACAGAGCAGTATCTGAAGTCTTAATGCAGGCCATGCTGAGGACACTGGAATTGAAGACTGGGAGGGATGTCTGCTTGGGGTTTGACTCTAGGATGTTGCTTGAGTAATCAATTATGCAGATTCATAAAACTATACAGATCATCTGTTTTACATGATGCTATCCTGCCAAGGCCATGTAATCCTCTCCAACAATATTTAACAAACATACGGCTGAAAATAAAACCAAAAATCCATAACCATGTGGTGACATTGAAAGAAAAAAAGAACAAAACTGGTACATTCTACTACAATGTGTTTTGAGGAGGGTTATGGGTGACCCTAGTCAGGCTGAACCAACTTATAAACATAATTACTTTACTAATTAGCTTAATTTTCTGTTTCTTGTAATTCCAATTTTGTCATGCAATCATTTCTATATGCCACCCAAGCATAATTCTAAAGCATTTTAGCTTCATTTCTCATTCTATCTATCTTGGAAGCTGCCGTAGAAATTAATTTCTTAGTGGCCAGAAGCTTTATTCCAATTTTCTGCCATAGATATGTTTTCTGCTAATTTTTATTGCTCCTTAATTTAATCTGGGAGATATTTAATTATTTTTTCAATATACTTGGCTGGACCTATGGTGAAAATTTACCCTCGGACAATTTAAAATGTTAAAAATACTCCGTATGTTTTCTTCATTTCAGATTGTTTTTCTGGTTGGGCAAGTATTTTAGCAATTTGGTTAGCTGTGAAACTTCAAGTTTAAGCACTTTAATAGGAACATATTAAGGAAAAATATACCTTTTTTGGTACATATAGATGATGGAAAATGTGTTTCACAGAAAAATTCCCAAACCCAAAGCAATTTTACCAAATGCTAAGACCAAATACATGGAAAATCCACTGCTAAAAGATTTTCAGAAAATTGAGTAATAGAAGAATGTTGGTTTAGACCTCTTAAATGAATTTTTAGTTACTGACAAACCTTATAATATGGATAATATTAAAATTTTCCTATTCAATACTTTTGTGGTTTTAATAGCTAGGATTTCTTAAAGAAAAAAATAAGTGTTTTTGAATTAGCAGGATGCTTAAAAAAAGTCTAATTTCAAACACTGGCAGAAGACTAATGAATGTGCTAGAAAAACAAAAAGATTGGTCTGAATATTTTACAAGCTTAGGTTGTGAAATTCTTTGATCAAAGGCTTTCAACTATGTCACAGCATTAAGTCAAAGTTTCTCAAGTGTTATGTGAATCTAAGGAATTTCTATTGTTTTCAAGGGATAATTTTTGCAGGCTGGCTTTGAAGTGAGGAAAACACAATGAGGTCTATAAGTAGGTAATCTGTAGAAAACACACCAGTTATGAAATTACATAAAGCCACTTTTGTTCATTGATAAGCATGTGAATATAGGATTTTACACTGAAATAAGAGTATTTGTATATTAAAATATATGCAAAAGTGTCTTGCTTCACATCCACAATCAGGAAGTAAATGAGTGAAAATACAGGGCTTCAAAACAGAAATCAGTGTTGCCTTTTCCCTGGGTAGACAACTGGTGGTAATGGCTGGTCCAGTGTCAGTATGTCCTGATACAGCATCATATTGAACTGACATAAGGCCTGTTACTTCAGTACATAACAAAATTCAAAAACCTGTTCAGATGTTTTCAGGTTTGGTTTCAATACAACCAATAATTTTGGTTTCAGCTTGCCAGAGTATGCTGTATTTCAAATCTCACTCTTAAGTATGTAATTGAAGTCACTGTACAAAGAATTTGTTCACTTTACAGATGGTACTAGATAATGCAGTTAGATGAACTACAGTAGTAGATGTACACAAATAAGTAAAGACTAACATGGATTTATTCTAAGATGGATATAAGGAATTGTTGCAGAACTGTTGTGATTACTGTACTCTAACTTTTTCTGTTACTTACAAGAAGTTAGCTATTGCTTGGACTTCACCTAAATTTCAGTTTATTGTATGATAGTGTCTGATAAGTTAACAATAAAGTTTGCTGTATGGGAGTGAATTTAGCTATATGTACACTGAAACACAGAGTTTAATGTATTACTGTAAATCTGTTAATGTAATCCATTTCACTGGTTACCATGCAAAACAAAAAGAGGGTATTACTGTTAAATTAAAATGTCTGATCTCTTTTTCAGAAAAATACTCTTTTTTTCTTCTTGGAGTAAAAAAAAAAACTCCACAGAACACAATGTCCCTAATTTGCTACGGGGTTATAAAAAATAAAGTGTGATAGATCCATATCAGGAGGTGGATTCTAGCTTCCAAAGAGAGGCATTTGCAATGTGTCCCACTTGACCAGATAATGTTAATGGTAAACTGATGCTTTGATAAAAGATAGTTTTGAATCTTTTAGTAATAAAAGGCTCAGCATGTTCCTTATTTCTGCTGAAATAAGTCCTTCACTACATCATAGCTGTGATAAGAAAGAACAGAATATTCCTGTTTTGTGCTTTCCTGCATTTTTACCTCTGTGCTATTTGGAGCTCTTCTTCCTAAACACTATTCCTATTCCTAAAGTATCCCAACCAGATCTACCTTATTTTTGGTTTGAAAACTGAGCAATTGGAATAAATTGTCTTGCAGGACCTAGAGCAGCATATGGGCTGTCTAGAAGAAGTGAAAGATGTACTCGTCTCTGCCAAAAATGTCCCCTGGAATGCCTGCCCCTACCAGCCCTCACACAATGTCCTATAAAAAAATTCCCTCCCCTCTTTCAGTGATGTCCTTTCTTTACACCATGTCCTTCTGCCTGTCCATTTTGTATGACCTCACAGCCCTCGTGTTGGCACAATGCCCTATGATTGGTAGGACAAGCTGCTCTGTCCTGTTCCCCCAGAGGTACCTCACAACAAGCCTCTTCCCACCCCATATGTGGGGCCACCATTTTGTTCAGCTGCCACAAATGCCTATATAGAGAAAAATGCACATTTATAAATAATTTTTTATTTCTCTGTAGAAGTTTAAATATAAAAGAGGGTAGATACATGCATGAAGATACATGTTATTTATTTATACTTGCACTTCATATGTGTATATACAGTATATATATGCATGCATGAAGCTACATACATTAAAACCTATGTGCCTGAAAATGCAGGTACATAATGTACAAAACTTCCTTTAACAATAGCTAATGAAATGAATAAGTAAAGTTTTAATGTGAATGGAAAGAAAATACATAAAATGTATAGGGCAAGTGTGACTCCTCTCATTTTACTAGGCTGGTCAACAAGCTCTGACACGTTGGGATGGAGGAAAGCTCATGAGAGGGATGGGGGGTGGCATCAGAAGGGTAGATGGCCACAAACACTCTGGCACACACCGAAAGCTATGGAGCCATAGTCCAGCAAGGAATCCCTGTGCAACCCCTGCCACATGCAAAGCAGAGGCAGGCACTAAACTGGTGTAAGAAGTCCTGCATCCAGCCCCACACCACTGCTAGGATGGCTATGCATGGGGTGGACTCATGGGTGGGCTTTGGGGCTTTGCATCTTGCTGAAAGACACAAGCAACACTACCTGAGAAAATAGAAATTCTTAGATTCAGGAGAGAATGTATACGAGGACAATAAGGAAAAATTGTGAAGTGATTCCTGGAATTCCCAAGTGAACTCCCAAGAAAAAAAAAACAGCCAGTGGGTCTGTGAATCAGTAACTGGTATTTTGAGGTATGTTTCACACAGAGAAGGCAGGTGGTGGTGGTGGGGTGAGCTCCCTTTCTCCATGGCTGTGGGGAGTTCACATCTACCTGTAAGATCACAGAGTGCAGGTTGGTACTGTATGTTTCCTTATCTTCAAGAAAATTAGCTTCTAGAGAGTTTCAAAAACTCCAGCTAAGTGACTGAGGTGTGCCACTGTCTATTCACCTTCCTGTCTGGGCTTAAGGCAATCAAAGGAAGGAGAACGGACACAGAAGAGACAGCAGTCTTTGAGGAAAAAAAGGAAAAATGTTGGAGAAGCCTGACAAGAAACCAACTGCCTCCATTTGTGCATGACTAAAATTGCTGGTTCAGTGTTTCCTTTCTTACATGTGTGTACTAGCTGCAGTTTGGTAAACATGTCTGTGCCACTACTTCTGTTAAAAGTTAACTATGCCCCTGGGAAGGTGAGAAGCTTTGGGGGCATAAATCCTCTATTAGAAGCTGCTAAAAGCCAAACAGAAATAGCCTGAACAGAAGCCAAGAAGAAATCTGAATGCTTATAGCTTACACAAGGCTGCAAAAAAGCACTTTAAAAGATAAAAGGACTAGAGGTGAATAAAACATTGAGTTCTTCTTGTGAATGTTGTTTTTCATATATTTAGTACTACTGAAACTGTGTGCTTAAATAATATGATTATTTTTCATGTTGTTTCTTCACATTTTAATGACCACATAAAAATGTCACTGTTTACATCTCTACAGATTACCAGTGAATATATTTGTCATTTTATAAGATTTATTTGAGGTGATTTTGGTCTGGAAGACTGATGGTAAAACCCAAACATAATTATAGCATCACTATTCTGATAGAAATAGTTATTTAGAACACATGGAGCGCCAGCACTGTGGGAAGATGACAGAGGATAAAAAGATAATGGTATGGAAATTATAGGGGAAGATACTGTTGCTACTCTCTGGATGGCACATGGTCAGCATATCCAACCTCCCATACCCAATGCAATCCCAAGGGTCTAAATGGAGGCTGGAGCACGGTGGAGACGCTGCAGCCAGACTCTGTCAAAACCCTTGCAGAGGAGGGAACTCAGTGGTACCTTCTAGCTGATAAGCCCCACAGCAGCTGAAAACCAAGGGAGATAAAGAAAAATGTTCTGTTCTTGAATCAGCAACCATGGTGAAATCACTCTCTTTGGACAATCACGCCTCACTGAGTAAGAGGTATGGCCAAAGTCCCTCAAGTTCCAACTAAACATAAAGAAATAGTATGAAAGTGAGTTAAAAATGGGGAGAAGTGAGAGAGAGGACTCTAAAATAACTTCTGGGATCAGTTGATGGGCTGAACCTGTCTTCTCCCCCACAGGGAGGCCTATTGGGTAAGAACCATTCTCTATGCATGCTGAGCAGTTATCTAGAATTAACTTTTATTGAGGATTAGAGCTTGTTAGTAAATTGCTTTGAATCAATACATTGCTTTAAATATATTTTTGCAGTCTGATACTGTTATTGGCAATTTTATTAATAAAGAGTGCTATTCTGTAAATTGTTACTGCGAGCCCTTCAAAAGCACTGGCAGTCACCAGCGGTGGGCAGAGGTGTGGAGACCCAAGAGGAGGTTTCTCTGTTTGATGTGTGACCCTGAAGAAGTCAGTCAAAGCGCCCTCAGATCCAGTGAACTGCTCGGTGAAGAGTCCCTGTAACAGGACACTGACAGACTGGGCAGGTATGAGGGTCGTGGCTTTTCTGGGGCACCAACAGACTAATCAGCACTAAGGGTTTGAGTAAATCTCCCCTTTTCACATGAAAAGCACATACAGATTATTCTTTACTTTCATTCATACTCTTGATTTCGGAAGAAATATAAATGAATAAACTTGCAAACTATTCAACGTTTTAAATTTCCTATGTGAGATTTCAGTTGCTTTGCAATTTAACATTCAGTACTTTTTCCTTCCTTAGTATTTTGTGTTCTAGGACAAAGAATGAAGTACTAATTTCTTCCCTAGCAAATAAGGAAATCCTGTCTGGGAGAAGGGAAAACTGTGACCCAAGACAAGATGGAAATAAGCTTTACATTCATTCTGTCACACTGATGTGTCTGCCCAGGAATGATGTTTTCCTTTACCTGGGTGTCTGATTCAAAAGATTCTATTAAGATACAACAATTCTAAAAACTGGATTTTCCTTTTGTCTAACAAATATCTCTGCTATTAGGCTTTCTTCTAGGATGTAAGGGTACAAGAGATATACTAGGGACTTTCAGAAGCCTATGGAACACCTTTTAACTAGTCCTTTTTGTGGACAATAATTTCTGGAGTTGGATGACATTTCAGTACTGCTATGGAAGACAACAATCTTAACCAATACAAAGGCATGGAGAGATTGCTCTATCACTCTTTAGGGTTTTAATTTAAGTATCTTTCAAGGCTTACAATCTTACATTTTTACCATTTTTGTGACCATACTAATGGCTTGGAAACAAATTTCCAAATTATCTTGTCTGATGTTTAAATATTTAAATAGTTTCTTTTTTTCCTATTATGAAATATCTTTTCTCCAGCTGAACAGTACTAATAGAATGTAAGACAAAAGATAAAAACCTTGCATGAATTTTGAAGTTATGTTTCAATGTTTGCTATGATATGAAATGCTCTTTGCTGGAGTCATGTGGAAAAAGAATTTTACTTATTCATATGAATTAATTTAAAATGTCTGCCTGATTCTTGCAAAGCAGTTTTCCCTTTGACATCCTGAACGTCTCATTAAAGGGATCTGTGAACTAAACTTTGTATTTACTATCTGCCAGTGATTAATATGCTGCTAAGATGAGGAAAGAGCCAGCTGCCACTCCTAACTAGAAATGTTGCATATGGAACTTGGGTCAAGACCTTTATCTGAGTACAAGTGACATCTCTCCTGAAACCACTAAAGGTCTGATGAGCCAGTAAGGCAGACCTTGACAAATATTTAGAAGGGCTGTCAGTGAAAGGGTATTATGACAGGAGGAATACTTTGAATATTGTTGAAAGATTAAAGAAATACTTATTTTATTACTCAATAGACTTGTTTCAGTCTGTTCTATCAATGGTAAACCTTTTTCCAATGTGTCTTGCATAA
The DNA here is from genome assembly GCA_026261815.1 of Monarcha castaneiventris obscurior. Taxonomy (NCBI): domain Eukaryota; kingdom Metazoa; phylum Chordata; class Aves; order Passeriformes; family Monarchidae; genus Monarcha; species Monarcha castaneiventris. The sequence goes on from JAMPIT010000327.1 coordinate 3,633,274, forward strand.
AGAAGGATGATATGGGTAACAGAAATTAATAAACTAAAGGAGAAGGCCCACCATAAAGTTTGCCAGAATCAAATAAAATAGAGGTAAAATATGACACTGGAACAGATCAGAATTTACAGACAAAACAACTACATACAAAGAAGTGAACTGTTTTCTTCTTTTGCAATTCTGAGGCAGGAATGTGGAACATTTACAGCTAAAAACTTCAGTGGGAAAAAAAAAAGTGGAAAACTTACTAAGGGTGAAATACTGAGGGACAGTACTAGAAGCTTGGGAGCTTCAGAGGAAAGCTCATGAATCTTAATAGATAGCTGTCATTTTATTGTGACCAGTACCAAAGTGCCTGCAATATATTAGAAAACAGCACCCAGGAATCTCCCAGGCCTATGGACAAAATAATCAAAAACATCTACATTGATACGAACTGAGAGTGAATGTGAACAGGTGCATGAAAATGCCCCTGGACCTGCTCCTCTGCTGGCCATGAGGGAGATGTGGGGACTGTGAGACAATCACATGAAGACACAATGGCTGTCAAGAGTTTAGAAATGGTAGCTCACAACCATAAATGGCTCAGAGCCATGAACTCATATCTGTGCATATAGGGAAGGGCTTCCCATGCTGGCATACTCCTGGATAAGTGGGAAGGGGCAGCTGGTCCTGCTGGACAAATTACATGAGACTCTGATCATGTGGGGTATGGGATTTTACACAATAGAGACCCCCAAAGACAGAAATGACTGGAGTTTCATGGGAGACAATGTAACTGGAGGAGGGTAAGGACTTCTGGGACAAGGGTGGGGCCATGTATTAGTAAGAGGCGCAGGGCTTCCCCAGGAAGTTGGCTGTGTGACACTCATCACTGCATTTCTGGGAGCAGTCTTGCTCTTCTGAAGCTCTCCATGTGCCATTTGGTGGGGCTGGCTTTGGGGAATTATTTCCAGTAGCTGGCTAACAGGCATGGGAAATAGAGACTGAATTTTTCTTCTCCCTGGTGCATGTGAGTTTTGTTCTCTCTCTTCAGCTACAAAGTTTTGTCAACCTAGTAGTTATTTACTGATCTGATTACTTCTAAACTTGAACCTTTAGATTTGGCTGAAGCTGGCACATTTACTCACACTTTTCTGGCAGACGGGCTGAGTGGAGACAGACAGAACAACTGTCTGTTTTGTTTGGCATTGGGGCTAGCAGAGGTTTAGATATGAAGAGACAGAGGTGAGTACCTTCTGAATGTCACCTGATTTTGTGAATGAGCCAAATATAAACCAATGTGGGAAATAGTGCAGAGACAGTGAAAATGGACAAAAACACATAGCTGGACTGAATTTAATTTATAATTTCTGTTAACATTGGATAACTAGATGTTTTGCAGCAGTTAGCTAAGGCTATATCCTTCTCTAGCTCTAGATCTATCAGAAATTGGCTCCTGGAGGTGGGATTCATCGTAGAATCACTTAGGTTAGAAAAGACCTTTAAGATCATCATATCCATTAACGCAGCACTGCCACATCCACCACTAAACCGCGTCACTAAGTGCCATATCCACGTGTGTTTTTAATATGTGTCTTTTTAATACCTGCAGGAATGGTGACTCTGCCACTTCCCTGGGCAACCTGTTGCAGTGCTTGACAGCCATTCCAACACGTTCCAAGTGAAAGGTTAACAATTCTTGCACTCAGTAATAATGTTTCAGGACACTCCCTTACCACTCCAGTAAACATTTTCACAGCTTCTGCTCCCTGTACATGTTTTCTGTGGATCTCTAGACAGGCTTCAAACTGCAGGAACTATACATAAAACTGACTACTTACATGATAGATTTTGGGGAGTTAAGCAGGTCACTAGTGTGTAGTAAGGAAAAACTGCAGCAGAGAAGCTTGTTCATACTTGGAGTCTTCCTTCAACAAAGTATGAAGAATGTCAGAAATGGGAAAGAAGCTGAGCACCTCTTGACTGCCAGCCCTATGCATGTTCCTGTGATTGGAATAGAGAATTATTTTTTTCTGTTCAGAGACACATTAAATAATATATTGTGCTATCTTTTAGCACAGCTCTTGTATTGACATTGTTTCATTTGGTTTTGCAACTAAATATTGTGACAGTCAGTTATTTCTGTCAACATTGCATATTTGCAAGTGAAATGAACAGACTTACATGTCACAGATGATTGAATGGATAACTGTCTTGGAGGATTTTAATAAGACCTTAGGAATAAGATAGCACAAAATGCATTGAAGTTGGCAAAGATGAAAGATGCAGCCTCCGCTTTTTGCTCTCCACAGCCATGTAGCTTGTACCAGCTAATTTCACTATATTTAGGGCATATCATATGTACTGCTTTCCAGCAGGACTGCCTTGGGTTTTTGTTTCCTACTTTCAGGGATTCACATTTTATCTCTCTAATAGACTGAAGATAGTCATAGAATAGCGAAGTCATCATGCTAGGAAACACAAACAGGGTCCTCAGCTTTGGTCCAGACTTTTGCAAAGAGATGTCTGCTCTAAAGTGGCATAACCATTGTTACCTACCAGGTTGCTAATGCTAAAAAGTAATCACATTTTACTTTGAAACCTGTGGTTGAAGGGGACTTCTAATTTCCTTTCTTGTCAAACCATTCAGAGGTAATAGAGTACTGATTGTACAAGAGGGGGACATGCATATCCATATTTTGGGGGTACGGATTAAGTCCTTCTAACCGTTTTGGCTTTTGCACCAGTGGTGCAGTTGCAGTAGAAAGGATTTGGCTTTGTGCTTCCAAGTTCCCAAGTTCTCCAGGGATGAACACCAGCGTGAAGAGAAGTTCTCGGCCACCAGCAGCAATCCGCAGGCAGCCAAATGCCTGCAGCTGCTCAGCTGCTGCTCCACCTGTCATCTTCTCTATGGATTGAGTAAAAGTTGTCAGCTCAGCATGAAAGACAAAAGAAAAGGCAGAGCTGGAAGTATACTAAACTGATTGCTTTTGAACACTGATAAGCTTTGCTGGAATCAGTTTTTGTTTCTAATAAGACACAGAGGTTCCCCGTTTGCCTTTTCTTATTCCCTGTGACTGAAAACCAAGGCTTCATTAAGATAGAAGATCCACTGATTCCTTGTAGGCGTGAGAACAGATTTTGTGATTCATTTTGTGTGTTGCTGCACCTATTCAATCTGTCTTTAGTTTGCCTGGATACTTAAGTGATACCACATTTGTCACTACAGTCTGAACAAACCCCAGGAAAAAGCAACCAAAGTAAAGGCTTAAGAATAGTAGGAGAGAGAATGGAAAATGTCTCTTTTTCATGCAGTTGTTAGTTTACTGACAGTAACAATTTTGTAATCTTTTGTGAAGCCATTGCCATCTGGCATTTATTATTTTCTTTACAGACTCTGATCATTGTGGCATAAGGATATTTATGCTGAGGACAGCTGTGTAGTGAAGAGATATGCAGTATAAGCCCATTAGGATACTTGAAGAATTTTGTCCATATAAAACTCTCCAGATCAGATTATCTTTTATGGAGATCTATGCTGCAAGGATTAGACTTCTTTCAGTAAGTTGTCTTTTTATTGCAATTTGCTAAACTTTGGTTTTCAACTTTTTTTAAAGCCTTAGTTTCCGTGGGAAAAAGCTTAAATAGAAGTACTACGTATCAACACACACACAGACACAAAAAGAAATAGAAGAACCTTACATTTTAAGCCATTTCTGTAGGGTTTATTGAGATCAAATTCATGAGTTTTCTAGCTGAAGTTGATAATTACTGAGCATAAAACTGGGCAAGCTCAAAATTGATTCTGTATTTATGCAATGTGTGTAAATAAGACACTCAGAAATGCAATACTGTGTGCGCTGTAGTTGAGATTACTCAGTAAGTGGAATATGTATGTACATATATTATGTAGTAGTATGTCTGTTTTGTGGTTGTGTTATGGCTCTGGTGTACTGAGGCTTTCAGTGCACAGATGTACAACATGTTGTTGCCTTCTGTCAAACAGATGTTAGTGATGTGGTAGTAAACGTGGTAACAAATGCAAGATTCTTTGTCACTTGATCAAAAAACCAAGATCCACGGGAAGGAATGATGAGGGTATGGAATCTAGGAGTTAATCCTCTGAATTTGACAGGATGGCATAACTGAAATGAGAAATACTGTCTCTGCTCTGGATAGCTGTGAAATTCTGCATTGCTAAGTTGTGGAAGATGGAGTAAACTAAAATTATTGTACAGGTTTGGGGTTTGAACTCTTCAAGTGTTTCAATCAATTTTTTCTACCAAGGAAGGGTAGCATCAAGTGAGTATCATATGTTCATCAAATTGGCCCTTGTGACTCTTACTACACAGTAAAAAATTTTCAATGTCAATAATAATATTAGTTACCAATTTCTTTCCCTCAAATAACTTCTGTGAAAAGAGATACAAAAGCAAGGAAATGTGGTTGTCATCTACTATGACGTGGTGTGGTAACAAGCAGCATGCTGCCTTTAAACAATGCTGTAGGGTTGCCATTAGCCTGCTTAACTTAAAAAGTCAATATACTCATAGAAGACTGAATCAGTGTAGAGTAAAATAATGAAAATAAATTATACAGTTCACAGCTATACAGTGTGGAGGAAGTGTTGACAAAAAACAATCTCTCTGGATTAACAACACCCGGTAATGAAGCATGTGCTGCTGGAGTGTCTGAAACAATTACGGACATTGATAAACATGAAATTTTTCAAAATGGCTAAACATCCTATGAATAAATATGATGTGGCAGAGGATACTGGAAATTGTGCAAATGTTATGAACAGCTTAGTGTCACTGTTCAGAACTGAAAAACACATTTGGAAAAGTTACTAGTAAGCATATTCCTATTTACCCCTATTGTATATTGATTAACTTTTAAATCATATGCTCTGGAGTGAAGACATATATTTCTTGTTTTAAAATTTTATTTTATGCATAGTATTTTCTTTATCCTGTGGAAATAACTAGAGTATGTGGTGACTCAAATAAAACAAAAGGCAGATGTGTATATGAAAAGTGTGATTTTTTTTCAGGCTGTTCATTAACTACACAACATCCACATCAGAAGTGGCACTCTTCCCCCACCCTCCCAAGGTTCCATACCATATTTCAGTGTTTATAAGGAACTTCTGTCAAATTTAAGTCAGCTATTCCTGTAAAAACTGTACCAGGAAGAAAATTCTTGGTCCAGTTTGAAGTACTGCCCAATGTCTCTTGCTGAGGAAATTATATTGGCTGGATACATGTCCTTTTGTATCAGCTGCTTTTGTGAGTCAGAAAAAAAGTCACCTATCTCTCCAAAACTGAGGTCATTTGAAGCACCAGTGTCAAATCAATTTCCAGTGCTTCACAGCTTCTTTCTGGACCACCTTAGGATAGTGATGTGTTTGGAGATCTGACTTTTGTAGCTGGGTTCCATTGCTCATCCTGGAATTTTACTTTGTGTTTTTACCTCTTTTTTTTCAAACAATTTACTTTTTCTGCCCTTTATTATGTGTTGGGCCTGAAAATCTCTTTTGAAACTTTCAACCAAAAACATGAACTTCTTATCATTGCCCCTGGAAATAGTTCACCAGTTTGGGTCCAGCATGGTAGATCAATGACCTCAGTCAATGTTCCCAGTGATGACATTATGTCTATATACAGTCATTCACTGGCCTTGATGTTTTCTTGCTAGCCTCCATACTTGTCAGTTGTCTTGACATACTCCGTCAAAATGGGTTCTGTGTAGATTTAAGTTCCCAATTCCTTCAAATGAAACATAGCATGTGTTCCCCCTACAGCTTCTATATCTGAACTTCAAACAAAACCTGATTCTAGGAAAAGAAGGGATTACTTTACTGTGTTACTCAGTCCTGGAGGCTTCACTTCAAATTACCTGAGGAAAGAGATTCATTTTATAACTTCTGAGCTCTGTGAACAAACTTTTTCTGGAGTTGGGCTATTCTCTGTTTGCAGTACCTGTGAGGTGCTTTTTCAAAGCAGATACTGATGTCAATGTGAAATTGCACTCTTACATCTCTACCTGAAAAACTGAGTTTGAAAAACAGAAAATTTCAGGATGTGAATGGTAACACATCCATGCCTCAGACTAACTCTCTGTCAGCCAGTGTAAAACCAGCCCACGGGTACCACTCTTAAAGCTGGTTTCAGAGCAGGGCTGTAAAATCACAATGGCAACTTAGTTAATGTCATGTATATAACTGATATAGTAGTCTTTAAATCTTTGAATTGCTTCTGAAATAGAAACCATGGGGCATCATAGGTATTTTGTTGTGGCTGATACTACAAGAGGTGTACAAGTGAAAATTATTTTAATAGAAAGGGAAACAGACAGGGAAAATAGGGATAAGCTTGCCAGGGAAAAGAGGCTCTAAACTCCATTAGTAAAGCTGCAGCTTTCCTCTTGCTGCAGAAGATGTTTTTGGGCATGAGTTATAAATTATGGCATAATCTACAAATTATGCTCTATAAACACATAATACAAACTATAGTGTGTAGAGCTATAGGACAACTTCTTGTGGAGCTAAAATTGATCCACTTTTCACTTCATTTTGTGGAATATAATTTTCTGCTGATATCCAAGAATACTAAAGATGTTTTGAAATCATGAAAGGAATCAATATGAATTAGGTAGTTATCTAGAATAACACCGGAATTTGCCCCTGGATTGCCTTGTTTATATTTTATTTGTAATGCAAATGGGGTAAACAAAAAAATTATGAAGGTGCAATTGTTTCTAAGTATCATTTTGTAAAAATACTAGCTGTAGTCCTAAATCTGTAACCATTATAACATATGACTTCATGTGAAGAAAAGAGAACAATCTTTTACCTTAAAAGAAGAGAAGGAAAGATGTTGCTGTGAAAACTGATTGGTGTGTAAAAAGTAGACTTTATAATTTTTAACTTCATAAGCTCTGACTGTTTTGTAGACACAAAGTGATTTCATCCCATTATTAATTTACTTACCTATTCAAACTCCAGCTTATATTTGCTTTGATAGAATTCTTTAGTTAAGATTTATAACTGGAGAGACAGACAATTCCTTAGACTAAATAAGGATTGATTATTATTGGTAGCTAATTTGATTTATAACCAATTCAATACTAAGAGTCCCTGCCCTGATGTATTTCTAGTTTAATTTAATATATATAGAGAATAAGGCTGTAAGAAACTTCAAAAGGTCATCTAGTTCAACATCCTGTACCAAAGCAGGAACACTATATCCATGTCATTAGTATTAATAGTCACTTACCTGTGATGTAATATTTTCTGTATTTCTCATCATTGTGTTAGAAAATGTACAACTTGCATTAAATCATAGTACTTGCAACAAACCACATCCATTCAATCTTTTGTATTTCAAGTAGTCAATCTAAAACCTGAACTGCTCTCCTGCCCTTCCTGCCTTCTCCTGGTAATTACAGGAGTGGTTTTAGGGGGGAAGAAACCAAACCCAATTATAAATTCTTATATAAATGCTTATAATTCTGCCTATCTTCAGAAAAATAGAATCATCAAAATAAATCAGATACCCTCTCATCTAATCTCTACCTTTAAAATAGAGATATGGATAGCCTCCTTCTTAGAATAGGATGTCAGGGTATATTTGCTCAAACTCCCATTTTGTTATCAAGGCCAGTTTTGCTTCATTCTTATTTTGCCTGTTTAAATTTTGTCTGTGTGTATATTGCAGGTAAGTTGATGAGGGCGGTGCCAATGTAGTGCCTATATGTGGTGTTCAGTAACTGTGCAGATTTAGGGACTGCAGGGGTTGTTTGCAGGTAGTTTAGAGGCATTTTCTTGCAACTGTTATAGGCTTCTACAATGTTGTTTATATGCTTCACTAAAAGTGCTTTAGAAGAGGAGGATGTAGAATACAATCTCAAATAACCTTGATATCTGAACTGAGAGTAAAATTCTTTTGGAGACCCTTAAGCTGAACTTCGTCAAGGTGAAACACAAGGTATTTATGTGAGGTTTTCTGTGTGTTTACCTTTTAATTTTACATCAAGAACAAAAATCGTTTTAGAGTATGAGATTAAAAATGGAGCAAGAATTTATGAAGCTCATGAAAATCACTGAGCGGATAATCTTTGGCTACAACAAAGAATTACAACCCAAAGAATTCCAGTGGACAGCACTATATCAACAGCAGTGGCTGTTTCTTTTTAAAGAGTCTGTTTAACCAAACACTTTCTGTTCAGAAATTTTTTTTATCACAGATTTAGACATAATCTAACAAAAAAATATGTATTCTTCCTTTGTTAAATGTGTGGAGATAATTAAACTGGTGACAATAGAAGGACTTTGCAACACTTGTGGGCAGTGGGTTTGTGTCTAGTTGATACACATTAATAAACAGTTAAGTTACTTGTGGAAGTTAGGGAATAGATAAGCTTTTGGTTACCACAAGGAATTGTTGTGCTTCAGCCGGTGATTTGGAGACTCAACACAAGCTGTAATTATAAATGTCCAGGTTGTCCATCATGCTTTGTTGTGTACTCAGTGGATTGAATAAGGTTTCCTATCAGACTTGTGATCTTCATAGGTCGATGCATACCAGCTGTGTAACATGTAAGAAGTTCCATTATTCTCATTAATTTCATACATATGATTTAATCTGTATTATGCTATAAACTATGAGATGCCTCTGCTTTGACCTTTTATTATTACATTGCCACAAAAATTTTCTGATGTAGATTTTGAAGGTTTATATTCAAAGTATTGTCTGACAAGGAGAGGTTTTAATGGCTGTCTCTGAAGATGTAAGCAGAGCTGTTGTTATTACCGTTATTTTACTTAATAATGAAAAAAATTAAATGGGGGTTTGGGGTTTTTTTTCTGCCAATGTTTCATAGAAATATATGGATTTTAAAAAGAGATAAGGAAGTGATCCAGGGTCTCAAGAAAATGAAGACTTGGAAAGGTTTCCTTGTGAAGTGTGAATCATTCCTATTTTTGTAGCTTCGTGCATGAAAGATTCAGAGCATTAGAGGTTTACACTTTCCATGTTACAGGAAATTGTGTATTAATATCTAAATTTTTAAGATTTATTATGAAGATACAGGTATTATTTGTCAACCATGACTGTCAAAGATGGATGTTTGACTAATTCTAACTCAAAATGATTGGGCTTTCAGAATTTAAGGCAAAAGGGGAGGGAGAGCTTCTCTTCTTTTTAACAATCCTAACAACTGTATGCAAAATTTAGACTGAGATTAAGTGAATATGGACTTAAGAGAGATGTTTTGATCAGGTACCCATCAAGTATTTTCGGGAGATTTGGATGTGAATTTGGTCCTTTCTAGAGCCCATATTAGGACATCATCAGATTGAGTGCTGAATTTTAAACTAAAACTAAGGAATAATGAAAGGAAGAACTTTTTTTTATTTTCCTTAGAAATGATGAAACATGAAAAGTAATTTCCTTCTGTTGCAGCTGTAAAGAGAAACTTGGCAACTCTGCTTTTGTCAATAAGTCTATCACAGCACATCATAAATAAGTAAAACAACAAAAAAATTTCAATATGAGGAAAACAAGTAACACCTGACAGCTATAATAAGGCTTCTCACTGAACTTCAGAAAGAAATGTCACTTTTAGAGTGGTGAGAACCTGGATGAGATAGGATTGAACTCTTCTGTTGAGCTAAATAAAGAACAGTCAAAACAAATAATGATTAAATTATATACTTCACCAAGAGAGGCTAAGGACTGATATTATCTGAAGTGCTTGCAAGTCCTTATAGTTGAGAATGGGTAAAGACTTATAATAGGCTTGGACATATTTTGAGGAATATAACATATTCACTCCAACAGAGGATTTCATCTTCATTTTTTGAAGACTGAATTCTTTGATTCTTTCTATATAGAAATAGCTACACTCCTGCAATAATATTTTCAACATGCTGTGTTTTAAGGACCTCTGCAATAATGAAAAATAAGTTTATCTTAAGAAAAGTGTATGTATTTATCACATGATTTACAAATAAGAAAAACAACCCAAACTTTCTTAAATCTGATACACCCTGCATTGTACATCCAATAATTAAGTCTTAAAATTTTTCAGTGCAATCACTTACATGTTGTTAGCTGGCTCTGAGTATTCCTGCTGATTGTCATGTAAATTCATGAGCTGTAATCAGCTATAGAGTAATTTTGTTCAGATCATTCTCAATGAATTTTTATAAAGAAAAATCATAATTACAGTAATGAGCATTTTCATGCTCAGTCAAATTTATCTGATGTGACAACTTATGACAGGTTCTGTGACAACGATGGTGTTATGCTGGAGAAGAAATTATTCTTCAGTAATTAGCAACCTGGTCAATCTTTTGTGGATATTCTTCAAGTTGAAGTAGTTAGTAGTGCATCATTTCTATTACTAACATGGTATCGTTTTACTGTTCTCCGTGTTGATCAAGTTTTTCATGTGAAATATGTTAGTCTTGCTTCACTTAACAAGGAAGCACTTTGGATTATTTTGGTTCTTCTGATTTTCACGTATTTATAATAGGCATAGACAGATGTTTATTACTTATCTCTTCCTCTTTCAGAAGTTTGTATTTTGCCTAGGAAAGAGCCCTTGTAAAATGAATTGCAGAAAACTACAAGTAAATAAGAGATGACAGCAGCCCGCCTAGTCAGTGTATGCCCAGATAACAAAAAATAGATAGCCCCAAAATGCTTCTATTTTAAGCACAATCCAGTTCAAGGTCATAATCCTTTTTTTTTGTGTGGCTGATCCATAACTATTTGAAAATCACCTTTCTCCTCCCACACAGATTTCATTCATAGGTAGAACACAACCGTATAAAGATAAATAAAGAGGTACTATCCAAGAATAAGAAATGACACAGTGTTTGTGATCTGTGTCAGTGAAATAGCTATTGGAATGTGGAAAGTTGCATCCATTTTTTCTGTTCACAAAGTAATACAGTATCTGCTAACTGGTACAAAGGAATTGACTATGGAATTACAGTTAATTAAGGTCTCAATAATTTGCATTTCTGTAAAACGTTATAGCCTCAAAATGTCGCATAAACAATTGATCAAATAATTCACTTAGTTTTTCAGCCTTGCTGCTATTCTCATTTTAACTGAATTATTTGAAGTTAGTTAATTTATTTCAACAAAATTATTTCCCTTATTATTCAATACCCAGTTACAAGAGTAATGTTGTGTCCTAATTTCCTCACATTCTTTACATATAAGAATTAAAAAATTAGAAGTTTTACATTGTGCTGTCATTTTCATCCTGCATAATCTTGCTGATTTGATACACACCTGTGATTGAAGCTTGCAACTACTTCAGCAAATGAAAATCCGGTTGTGGACTGTTCATGCTTAGACTTATGTGGATTTTGCTGTTGTAACTCCAGTCAAAGTATGCTGGCATTTAACTGTGTCCTGCAGTTATCACTGCAACTGTATAGACTTTTTACATCTGTTTGAAGGTCCCTTTATGCTGCTGGTACAGTGTAATGGGAAACAGTTTCCAGGTATTGGCATGGGGACAAAGTTTTGGCAGTTTCAAGGAACTCCTAAATACTTTGTTTATCATTGTAGTACAGAGGTTGTAGGCATCAGGCTACAGCTACTTATCATCTTTTCACTGCATCAGTTTCATTTACTATTTGACTTGATGGATGTACTTTTAGAAAGACTTCATAATATTAGTGAGTGAAAGCCCTGAAATTGGAAAATCAAGTCCTAAATGTATATAAGATGCTAAAATTTAATGGAAATATAATGTTGCAGAGGTTCATGTCAGTATTATTTTAAAACTGTTTCTGGTTTATCTGTAGTAAAATACATTTCTAGAACATACAAAAGCATATAGAAATAGTATTTTTAATTAACATATGAGATGGACAGGGACACTGATGGTATTAAATGTGTGTAGTATTTGCTCAATTTGCATCCTTTTGGCATGAATCATGTCTGAAGTTAATTTCTAAGGTACTAAGTTAATAAATTAAATTTACATATTGCAGCAATAGTAGACCCATATTAACTCTTGGAGAAGATGACTAGTGAATTAGTGAATCTTCTCTTTTTTTTAAATCCAACTATCCATTGGTTAGTACACCACAGATATTGTAAACCTAAGTTCAGGACCGAATTTCTAAGGACTAGCTTTCTAAGAAGGCTTAAAGAGCAGATTTCCAAAGTCATGGCATACACCATGTTTAAATTACAGACATCAGTGTTTTGGTTCAGAACAGAAGTTCATTTTCATAGACAATTTCCACGTAGCTCTCCACTTGGATACACACTGTCCCAAGGTCCCAAAGCACATAGATTAAATTCTTCTGAGGTGAAATGAAGCTGAGCACCATCTGAAACAACCCTGAGCCACTTCTGGACTTTAGTCACCAGTTCTTCACAGATCCATTCCCATAGCTCTACATTACTTGCTAATGTACTGCCATACCCTAACTTGATAAAATTATAGTAAGGTATGCTAAATCCTAGTTGTTATGCTGAAGTACCATTTTATATTAAGAAGGTATGAAATCCTTTATTAGGTATTGTTAGATAACTTCAGTTTTTTAGTAAGAATTTAGATTTTTCATGTTAAAGTTGATATGTGAAAAATTTGGGCCTATTACTTAATCTCATTTTATGTAACGTTTTCTTGTCTTTTTCTTGTCATTTACAGAAAATTTGTGATAATAACAGAATGACATCTAATTTGGTTGGGAAACCTAGTTTCTTGCTCTTATGACCTGGTAAATCTAACTAAAAGTCTTATATGAAAGAAAACACTATTAAGATGAAACAGCTGTCTGATATTGTCTCTCTGTATTTTCAGTGATGAGGATTAAGATGTATACACAACTATTTTATGCCACTTTTATGACACTGTTTTAGGTCTGTGTGCATTGGTCTGATCCTCCAAGATGGTATAAACCACCCTTAGGCAGTATTAGGCAATTTAAATGCAAAAACCATTAGAATGATTGCCTTATGAGAAGTGCATCCACTATTACAGCTCTTGTGATATATCAGTTAAAGCTGACTCTGTTTATATATTTTGTTTGTGAAGGCATGACACTGAAAAAAAGTAGGTGGTAAAATACCAGTCAATCTCCCTGTAATTGACTTCTCTTTGGATTATATAAAAAGGTGTTTGATGTCAGGCAGTGTTTTGTAGACCTCACTGTGCTTTTATGTATGTACTCCAAAGAGTATAAACATGGGCAAAAAAAATTAATTGTTTAGGATGATATGAAGCAAGTAGTTATAATGAAATATGTTAAGTGGCCTTTGACATATAACGCCACTGGTTACATGTTTTTAAAGTTTATTTGAAATTATAATGCTATATCTCTCTAGTATCTGAAATTACAAACCATCCCTGACTGTTGTGGAGATAGCAAGAAGTTTTAAGAAAGGGAAACAAAATTATATTTGGTAACTAGACTGCTTAAAACTGCTTACCTTTTTTTTTATTATTATTATTAAAATTATTGTAATTTAGGAATTTTTTTTTAAAAACACTTTTTTTCCCTATATTTACTTGTGTAGATTGAAATGTTAAAGGTGAAATACTTACTACTTTTTGGCTATAGAGTAGGTTCCAAAGGAAGCCATGTACATTGGACGTTTACTACTAGACGAGAGAAGAATAAAGGAAATTGGGATGTTAAAATATCCATTGGTGATACAAAAATGCATATATACAATAGAAATATGCTCGGTTTTAAGTGCAGTTTCTCTAATTATTATTTCCATTGAGCAGACTTCTTCAAGCACAGTAAGGAGTAATGCAGAATAACAGATATGAAGTAGGTGATGCTGTATTCATCGTGTTCATTCCCCTCACTACCAGCAGTTGTGCTGTTCTCAGGACAGCAGGACAATTTTATTTTTTGACAAAAAAGTAGAGGTAACAATGTCATCCTTCAAGAGCATAGTGAAAGCCTGGTTGTAGTCTGGCTAAATGTACATCAAGTTAGCATATTCAGTGGTATTTTGACCTTAAGGGGGTGGTTGGTATTTTGTGTAGCTAGTTTCATAACTGAGCCTTTTGCTAAAGGAAATCTACAGTGCCAGAATACCTTCTGTAAAAGAACTAACTTGTCTACCACATGGTGAGAAAATGGGTGCTTTGGAAGAGCCTCTCAGTTTTGAAGAATTCCATTCCCTTCAACTGGACTGTTTGTACATACTGCTAACACTACAGATATTTTCAAAGTTCCAGCCAATGAGAGACTGAATTTTGTCACTATTTACAGCTTCAGATAATCACTGTTGGGACTAAAAATTATAACCAGAACTGCATGTGTCTTTCTGCTACATTAGTGACTGAGTCACCTACAGTGTTTCCACACTACATGCGTCAAGTTAATTTAGGGAGGTGATAAAATGTATTCTGTTTCCTTTACTGGACTCTCAAAGAAACTACTGACTTTGGAGCATTCTTTCAAAACACTTTTGGCAGTGGTATAAGAGCTGTACAATGTTATATTATATTTAATATATTACAATTTTGTATTTTAATTTTGGAAGATCAGCCACTCAATTCTTCTTTGATTGTTGTTAATGGTAATTCAGATAGGGTGGTCTAGCTAAGGATTATCTATTAAGGTTATAAACTCTAATTCCTTTGAAATGTTCCTTTTTCTGGTAGAAGCTAAAGGACAAAAAACTTTTGCTCTTATCATTCAAGTTCTCTATTAATACTTTGTATCCCTGATTTGAGCATGGTGAAATCTTCCAATTGATTGATTTGCGTTGATCTTTGGTCATATTACCTCCTTGTGCTACTACTTTCTGCTACTGGCCCAGTCTACCAGGCTATTTGGCCATGTTATGCTCAAAATCTTGTTTTGGACAAAAAGTAGCTGTCCCTATATTAAAGAAAGAATTGATTGTTAATGTATTTGACATATCAAGAGTCTAATCTAAGGACCTTAATTGATATGAAGAAGACAACAAAGAAAAGTCTGAACACTTTTATATTGAATAATTCTCAATAACATGGTTAAAATTTCTATACATGCACTTCCTGTTCTCTTCCCCTTTTTCTTGTGTTATGGACAAAATTTTAATATGGAATATTGTACCATTCAGAACAAGAGTAAGCTGTTACATGCTCTTGGCTTTTGTACATTTCTCCCTGCTCAACTGATTAGATGGTGGGCTTTAGGCTTTCCTTTGCAGTCTAAAGGTACTTGCCCAGTTTCTGTGGTGAAGTTAGGACCCATTTTTAGCACTTTATCCAGATACATCCACATTTTTGTTTTGAGGGAGGACCACAACTGGGGAAGACCTTCTATCCAGTTATAGCTTTTGCCTCTAACTCTGCACAGAATGATACTGCTGGGATCATTTCTACTTGTTCTCATGCTAACCTTCGCCAGCTTCACAGATGTTGATTTAATAAATGCAATAGAGATCCATTTTCCTACAAAAACTTTTGCAAAGTTACAAACCATTCCTTGCACTTTCTCTACTGGCAATATGTTAGCATTAGTATGCACACGAAATGTGACCTTCCTCTTGCAACCCCTGCATTCTGTTACTGGGTAATAGGTGGGCAATAGGCCCACCTCTTCATCTTGTTATGCTGAGCTACATCAAGTGATCTTCCAGGGAAGACTTGTTGAAACTTCATCCCAGCACCTCAGCTGTACACCAGTCTCCTCTAGTGAAACACTACTGGTAAACTACTACTGTAGCTGCTTAATGCCTTTGGTCAGCTTTAGTTACCAGGAGCTCTCTGTCATCTTTAGCTTTTTCTTTTCTTTAGAAGAGATATGTCAGCTTACAATGCAATTGATTAACATCTGCTAAGACCAGTGGTTAGTGAGCACACTTCTCTTTTAATAGGCGTTTTCATCCTCAAAACGTTTTCCTAGAATTAGACGGGTCATTCATGGTTCTTGCTTTAGTGCAAGCACAAATACATTTTGTTGAGGGAAAAACCCCACAGAAACAATATTCTTAGTACTTGGCAACAACTACAGCCATACAATACCTCCTTCAGCATTATTATAAATCTTGTAAGCATGATATAAGATTTGTGGAGTCATATTTTAATCTAAAACCTTTATATTTATAGGTTTTTTGCTCATCAAGTTAAGCAAACTGATTTAGAGATATGGAGAAAATGTCAAGATTATTCATTTTTTGTAAAGTTTCACACTTTATTTCATTGCATTTTATGATCTTCTGGCTAATGAAGAGCTAAAACTGAAACTGTATCGCTGTGATCACACCCAAATAAAATTATGTGGTGTGTGGTACAAAAACTGCAACTGCCAACACAAAGTAATGAAAATCTACAACAACAATAAAATATTGGCTACTCAAACCAGTAAACCATTAATTCATTTGCAGTGGAGTAATGTGGTGACTCAATATGAAAAGACTGTATTTAGATATTGTTCAGATATCATATTAACATAAATTAGGTATATTTGGGTATATTTAAATACATTTATGCTTTTCAAGCATTCTGCTAATCTATGAGCGATTTCTCCAGTATCTTCTTTTACTTGCATGAATGTGTGTCACAGAAAAGGCAGTTTTCTAAAATACAGAATAATCTGTTAGAACAACAAATTGGAATGCAGTCAGTAAATTAAAAGTGTTCTTAAGAAGATAGTTAAAGAAAGGAAATTGTTCAGATCTAGTTATATAGTGAGAATAAATCTTCACCTTTCCAAGAAAAGAAGTGAGCTATTGCAAACACACTTGCATTTATTTGTCAAAAGACAGACTTTTCCAGGGTTGACCACACTGGAAATTCAAGTCCCTTTATGCATGTGTGATTGATTATTGCTTTTTTTCTAAATGATGCTATTGAGTCTTATGGGCTATTTCACCCAAAGTGTACCCACAAGTTTGCATTCACTACAAGGATAACATTTTTACACTAGCATTTCCAAAGATCTGATGCACACAGATGATCAAATTGGATCAGGATGTAGAACATCTCAAACTCTGTCCCATTTAATTTTATCTGTTTACACAGAAGCTGAATTTGATCAAGTCTCTCGCAAACAACTAAATAATTCAGTCCAGTGGCAGCCTTATTTCACATGACTTGTACATCTGTCTTGATTGTGAATATAACTGTTTTCCCAATGATGGAGCTTTGCTTTGAAGAAATGTGTCTGGAAAAACAATTTTTAATACATTCAGTAAATAAGACTTTGTTTGTCACTCAACACACATTTTTCCATCTGTATAGAACGTCTTTGTTTTAGGCTAAATAATTTAGTCCAGTAGAACCAGGACTTTTTCACTTTGGAAGTACAGCTGCTTGAAGCAGGAGAAGAGTGTCTTGTCCTCTCCTCCTGGTGTTGGGGAGGATCTCTCTCTGATGAAGAGAAAGAGCAAACAAAAGGAATAGATGGATTCTTTTGGAGTCCTAAAGCCCCAGTTTTGAAAAATACTATAGCATTTCTTTATACAGTCATGTATTGTAGAATTGTTTAGGTTCCATTGCACCATGCTGTGTTGTGTTGTAAAATGAAGTGGTTGCAATGTGATTGAAGCAGCCGACGTTTCAAATCACTTGACAAAAGGAAAAAAAAATAGTCAGATGTATATATATGAGTAGCAGGATTGATCAGAACAAACTATGAACATAATTATCTTTGATTGCTATCCCTTTTTTAAATGTGACTGCTTTGTAATAGCAGTTTGGTTTGGGTTCATGATGATACAGAACTTCTCTCAATTTTTAATTTTCCAGAAACCATACAAGATATTAGTTGAACACCATGATGATATCAAAACATGCATAGATTATTTTTAATTGTATAAATTTGAAGTAATTTTTGCTGTTTCAATTGATTTAATTGTTTGTAACTGTTTCTAATAAAATAGGATATAAAGCTAGCATCAGTACAGGTTTTTCATCCACATTTTGATGAGGGCTATGTCTTCTCTACAGTTATTCTTCTGTTCCTCTGGGCCAAATGCAAGTGTTCGTAACACATTACAGTCTTGGCTCTCTTCCAATCTTAATCTAAGCAACATAAATATGATGGAATTTACTTTGATGGAGTGTCCTCAGGGATATAGACAAGAATGAATTGTCAATGAGAGTATTTTTCAGTTTGCTACAAATCTCTGAAACTCCCGTGCAAAATCATCAGCTGATCTGTTGGTGTGACTTAGCACAGATATCTAGAGTTAGGTAAAGTAGAATAACTCACTGTAAAACAGTGAAACTTGCTGGAGCATGATGAGAATCTCTTCTTTCACGCTGAGAGTTTCTATCTTTGAGGCTAATTCTGTCTCCTCTCTGATTGAACATGTACCTGAGGCCACTGGGAGAGCTTTAATGATCAAAGCGTAAAAAAAAGAGTAAGGTGACCAGTCAATGAGTTGACAGCTGAAGCATGTACTTTGCAAGTCAGGATTACAGATAGTCTGTTTTTCTATTCTCACCTTCTAAATAATTGCTGAAGCTTTGCACAAGGGCATAAATGCATGTAGAAGGGGAAAAGTAGCAATATACTGATAGAAGTTTTGAGAAATGTTTTCAAGTAAGTTCTCTGTAAAATAATGAAGACAGCTAAATCAAAACAAGGATAATGAAGGTGATTTTTTGTTTGTTTGCTTGCTTTTTTTTAAATTCAGTAACGCTGAAGCTAAGTAAGCACCTCAAATGTTGTCTGCTTTGGTGATATACCACTGAAATACATTTTTATTAATCTTCCCAAAATCATGACAGCAAGTGATGTTGTCATTGGAACTCCAGGACCTTCTCTGATTAACAGGGAACTTAAATTCTTTTGAATGTTATCTCAGAAACAATTGTTTACCCTCCTTAGCATCTGTAACTTCATCCTTAGAAGGAGCCCCTTTTTTTGGATTCCTCTTTTGTACCCGTAGTTAATTGATATGAATTTCAAGATGAATTTCTTTGTCTTGTCCATTACAAGAGCAGTTTGTGTAACACAGGTGTAATTTAATGGGGCCGTAATATACTTTTGATATGGCATATCACATATATTGCATATATTCATAGAATGGTGTGAACATTAATTTGTATCATTCACCCATTGGAATCCACCCAAGCTTTCAGGTTTGTCATCTACCCAATAACTTTGTTGACTTTGCTTCACTCAGGTCACAATCCTGAAAATGAAATTTATTCCTTTCCCCGGATTCTGGGATTTGGGCCCAGAAATAAGAAATGTCTTATGCTTGTCTAAGAACATGTCTTTTATTTGACTCAAGGAGGCTTTATACATTTATGTGCTGTATAAAATTTCATCTTTTAATGACCTAGTAGTATATTGCTACTAGGCCAGTTTTCTGGATCTCATGTTAGACAAATAATCTCTTGTAGTTTAGTACCAGTTTGCAGTTATATATGGACCTATATGAAAAGACTAAGAACTTTCTATATATACATAAATATATATGTATATATACATATATCTAATATTGATATACACATATATCTATGGTTCCAAGATATATCTATCTTGGAAAACCCAAAACAAATGAAATTTGTAAAAGGAATATCAGCAAGTAACAATTGAACAAAGTTAGTGGAACAAAACTCAGGTGCCATCTTGCTATTTAACATGACTCATTGTGACACATTTGTCAGTACTACCAGTTTCAGTCTTATCAGTGACTCAAACAAAGTGTGATGGGTGTATATTTCCATATTATGATTTTTTCATGCTTCAGGGTGACACCTTGGAATAATTATTGCAATGAGCATTGCTGATAGAACAGATTTTGCAAAGCAGCAAGTAGAGAGCACTTGTCAGTCCATAATATACCTCCTTCTGAAACTATCCTTTGTAGTGCTTCACTGTAGGCAAGCTAAATGATAGACAGAAACATCATATTTATGTATGAAATATTTTAATTATATAGAAGGCTTAAGTGTTAAAAACATGTATTTTTTAAAAAAGAAAGAAAACGTGTCTTATACAGTATTTGTCAAGGTCAGAAAATAAATAATGTGATAGTTTCTGTGCTATGAATCTGTGTCCAATTTTGGGAAAATAGATGTCCTCTGCCTATTTCTGTTTTATAATTAACCAATACTTAAGCAAGTCCTGTGCAGATACCATAATGCTTCTTTTTTACAAATTGCAAAACATGAACCATCAGCACTAAAACCTCAGATAAAACCTCAGATAAAAACATGAACCATCAGTACTAAAACATCAGTGAATTTAAGGCAAATGAATTCCCAAACTAAATTAATATGTTGCCCTGCTTAATAACTATTTTATGGCAAGAGTGACCAATTCTTGTAAATTCTTTGTTGCTTAGCTTCCTAGTTAATACAGTGGTAAGTCTTACTTTCCTACCTCAAAATAGTGTTTAAAGATAAGCATATTTAAAAAGCGTGACCTTTTCAGGAAGATGTCTTGCAAGTGCCTGAGATTAGTCTTTTCTACCTTGTGTGGGTAAATGGGACAACAATATAATCAAAGGAGATAAGAAAAGGATGTTCGTTATAGAAAGAACATAAAAATAGAAGCTACTTGTTCTGCTCTTTCATCTTTAATGAAGGAAGTAGAATTACAATGAAACAGAGACCTGGGAGTTTCCTTGCTCTGAAAAGTCACAAAGTCTGGGGCTGACTCCTAGTTTTGGTGTCAAAGATTATTTCTTCCAATGACCTTTGTGCTGGCTTTTAGGGATCTGGTCTGAGCCTCATGAGCACTAACTGGGAGTGCTTGGGAGAGGGCATGCTGATTTTCTGGCATAAAGAATTTGGTAATCCTAATATAAAGAAGTCTTAGAGATATTTTCAGGTGAAGAGAGGAGAAAAAAACCGTTTCAGGTACGAAAGTTGAAACAAAACAAACATTCCCCTCACCAAAACAGACAAAAGAGGACTTTTACTTTCCTCCAATTTGACCAGCAAAAACTCTGTTTTTTTCTGGTATGTGTAATTAGCTGTTATGTCGGGAAGTTAAGTCTTTCCCCTACAGACTGCACTTGGCAGGAGGTGGTTGAGGACCACTGTGGTTTTAGGCTGGCTGCCGATGTGAAACTGAAGAGAGTGGGAGAGGAGGATGTTTTTAAATACAAAGTTATTTCTGAAGGTATAATGATAGTGCTTTTTCATCTTGAATAGGATTTTCTTATGGTTCCCTTAGAACCAGTTGACAGAAGAAGCATTAAGTATCATGATCTTAATTACAGATCTTATTTCACTATGAGGAAAGAAAGTTTCCTGGGGTTTCCCTGGTAAGTAGCAGGAATAATGTGGCTTTGCCCACTAAAAAAAAAAGGAAAAGAAAAATTTAAATCTTAAAGGTCCTTCTATATCAAGATATGTTCCATGTCAAGGCATTTTTACATCTGCAAAGATATGTCATGAGGAGCTAAAGATCAAGCTTTACATTTATATGGTAATGAATATGAATCTGTCTTCCAAATGCCTACTTTTTCATGTCTACTTCTGGCATATGTTGCTCCCCACGGTTAAAAATCCTGGACTGAAACAGTATCAGAAACTCTGAACATAATTATAAACTGACGCTGTTCAGAAAACCTGTTTGCCTTGTATCAAAGTTGGCTGAAGGAGGGAAGTATGGGGACTGGGAATTGTTGTCACATTGAGGGGTGTTAGGAGGAAGGCAGAACTGGGCTGGTTCTGTCTGTACTATGAAATGCTGGCATATGGAAATATTCTAGATAGGAAATGAGAAACTTGATTTCAGCAAATAAGTGGACATATTCCTCTGTGAAAAGCTGTGTGTGATAAAGTGTTATCAGCATCTGGTAGAACCTAAAGAAAATTACTTCATTTCACAATGAGTAGTCATGTGAGTATTCAAAGTCTAAAATGGCAGTGTTCTCCAAGAGCTGTTTATATGGCCTCCCCTAAGCTCTAGTTCTACATTCGTTCAAGTCAAGAGATGAAATCTGACTGACTATAATGGAAGCAGAATTAGGCTCCTATTGAATTTTTGGAACAATGTTAGCATTGCTGTCAGCAAGATAATGAGTTCTGCCCTCATGCTTTCCCCTGACATCTGCCCATTTCAAGGTATAAATGAACTCACATGAGGAAATTTTTACATCTGCCTGTACTGGCAGCTAGGAGAGATGTTTTAAAATACTGGAAGCTTGACAAATCCTGCAGCTTTCAAAAGTTAGACTGCAAATGTTTTCAGTTTAGCTTCATTGAAATAGGAATAATAGTAAATAGAAGTCTAGAATTTAGATTTTTATTTTCATCCAAGACTGTGCAAGACAGAACAAGTACTTCCTCTGAAGACTTATAAAAATTTTGAAGTACAGGTTTATCTCTATTTATGTAGTGAAACTAAGGGCAAAAAGAGATTAAATGATCTGTTTGATGCCCTTGTAGAACTGTCTTGCTTTTAAAACAATAGGTTAAATATTTGTGAAAATTTATTTTCCACTTTATAATCCTTCTGCAATTTATATGTTACCATTACTTCATACTTTCTACTCTTCTGAACCTTTAGTTTTTCATATTTGCTTCTAGCATTTTGTATGCAGACACAATAATTCTGTGTCCTACATTACCTGAGTAATATGTAACAGATATGTCTGTTCTGTTTTTCCCATTGTACAAATAGATATAAAGGAGAAAAAAAGAGAAAAGGTCATCTGAGATGGTGAAGACAAACTGAATTTGTCCAGTCTGAAACACAAATACAAAACCCACTGAATGATCAGAAGGGTCTTCATATTGAAAAATAATGAAATATTTAATTCCCACTATGGCTCATAAAATTATTTAAACAACTTGTTACAGACCTTCCAAAGGTATTCTGTCTTGAATACAACCAAGAATAATCTACTTTCTAAACTGGACTGAGCTTTTATTTTCTGTCATCAATAGTAAGAGCTGCATGTCCTTAACATGCAAGGTAATTTTACCAGAAGGAAACAAGAGGTGTTTCTTAGAAATTGCTCCAAGACCTAACAGTGCAAAGGTACTGAATGTTTCCTGTAAGGTGACAGACTCTTTCAGCTTCTGGCTTTTCAGTGTGCAACAATTGAGAGCATTAATTATCTGACAGGATGTACTGAACAGTTCCCAGGTCACAGGATTAAGTTCTTCCAAAATCTCCACTACTACAGACTGTACTTTGTCTGAAATATTAGTAGACATAATGTAGCATTTTCTTACTAAGATGATTTTTAATTTCCATGGTAGCAGACAGTTTGAACTGAATTCAAGATGTGGGGTGGTTTTTTTGTTTGTTTTGTTTTAGCAAAAGGACTAATGAGAGGAGCGAGAATAAACTGAAGCATCTCTGTTCTGTTTGTTATACAGAGCTGTGGTATGTGGCTGTTTCTGGCAAGGAGATTTGTTTTTGAACGAATGAGATAGGTATGAAGTAGAAAGGAACTAGAGGTAAAGGTGTAAAGTGTCTTGTCTGGATCTTTCAGCTGTAGGATCTCTGAGCCATAATGAGTGTTTGTCCACTTCTTGTAGCTTTATGCTGAGGGTTTGGGGAATTTTTATGATTCAAATTGTCTTAAAGTGTTGTGTCTTTAGACATGGTGCAATTTAATGGTATTCTTCTCCACATGTTTGTTTATCCAGTTCTCTTCCCTCTCCACATTTCATACTGGATCTGAATTTAGAAGATGGTAATGCATAAAGCAGATTGCTTGCTGCTAGTCCTGTTGCTTAATTTTCAACAGGAATTTCAGCTACTGCCACTATAAGGGTAGGACAGAGACTGAACTAATATAATCCTCATCCTGGAATGGGCTTACATTATTTTTGCACTGCCTATTGCCATTAATATATTTTTTAAAAACTCCTGAATTAATAAGATTATTCCTATTCTCTCTCAGCTTTTCAAAAGTTCCCACTTTCATTTAGTGCAAAACAACTGAGGTCTGTTGCCATTTAGGTATATTTCAATTTTATTCTTTTTATCAAGCTCCCTCAGTCCAATCAAGTCAAGCCACAACAGATCCAGGAGTACGCTAGGAACCCAGACATAAAATTGTGACTGGTCCTGTGGTTAAATAGTCACCTTTTAGACTCAGGTTGAACTCTTTCCCTCTATCTTAAAGAACTGGACATTGTATAATTTCTTACATCCTTCAGAACTGCTCTAATAATTCAGTTATGAATGATTCTGGAACACTTGAGATTCTGTTTGTAAAACAGGACTTTTTACACTCATTCTTTTTACAGTCATTTATATTCCTCTGCAAAACAGTAAGTTTCAAACTTCCATTCTGTGGGGAAGCTGTTCCTTCTCTACTCCAACTATAAATACACTGTAGTTTGGAGATCAGAATACAATATTCATTCTGACATGGTGTCCTGGTTTTGGCCAAGAACAGGGTTAATTTTTCGCTGTATTTGTGAGTGGGTGGAACCAGGAGCTGTGTGGGCATGGCCAGGACCCTAATGTTGTTCAATACCACCTTAGGTTATTGCCAGGGCCAAAGGAAAGGGACTTCTCCATTCTTTCAATGCCTAATGACTCAAAACATTTGCTCATTTGTGGAGGCTCCAGGGTGCTCTGCTGTAGCCAGGTTTGCATCCCTCAAGGGAGGAGGTGAGTTTTCGGGTCTGTAATGGCTGGTCTTCATAAGACAAAGATAATGAGCTGTCTCCACCTGAAGGCTACAAACTGGCTTCGAGGCCAATAAGAGGCAAATGCTGCAAGGTTAGATGGTGCCTCTTATAATGATAATTGCCTTCCCTTACACAACTTTCTCAGTTGTAAAACTCTGCTGCACTCTGCCTGGGGAAGGTCTGATGGGGCATTACTCACTCAAGCAGCTGAAAAGGTATCATAAACCCTGAAAGACATCCAAAGAACCCTTGCCCTCATTTCTAAGGCCAGAGGACTGAAAGCTCCTGCGCCTCGGGGCGGTACCTGGGTGTTTCCTCTGAGCCTGAGCATATTTAAACCCATCTGACTTTGTGTTTTGTGGGCTTCTTTCCCCACCCCAAAGGATCAAATTGGATCAAGACCCTCGGTTTGACCAGTGGACATCCCAGCTGAAACAATAAAGCCTTGTCACAGATCCATGGGTGGTGATTATGTATCTTTATACTCTTATCCTTTCTTTCTCTTTCTCTTTTTTCCCTATGCATTTTCTAAAGCTATGTTTTTATGCTTGCATATGCTATATAATAATAAAATATTGCTATATAATAACCAAAATGGCTACATATCTCCTTTCCATTGCAACCAAATTGTTCTAAAATAAACCCTACACATATACATTTGCAAACTCCAATCATCCAGAGTCATTTCACTCCAGTCTGCTCCAAGGAATCTATTAACAAGAACCTGGGTTACTCTCACCTTCCTTTGCAGCACAAGGATGAATTCTTCCTGATACTAGAGCAAAGCTAGGAATCTGTGCAGTTACTAGAAGATGTTGGACCTTCAGTGTGGTGGATGTGGTGTGGATGTAATGGCAGCAGCAAGTACAGGGATAACAATGCAGTGGCATAAAAATCGATCAGTTTTAAAGTTCTGACAGAAAAGTAAGGAGAAAATAACTTCATATCACAAAGACTGTTTCACATTAAGACAAGTAGGTGCCAACTTAGGCTGCTGACAAAGATGACAAGCAGCTGCCTCAATCACTAGCAGTAACATGCCATATTTGAAGTCAGCCATGCAAGCTCATGATTGCAAAGTTATGTCACATCACAGGTTGTGCTGTAAGCACATACCTTCTTCTGCTGTAAGCAATAGCCAAAGATATTTTTTAAATCTGTCTGGATTAATTATTGGCAGATGTTGCTTAACATGAATTAAAAAATGCTTTTCCAATGAAAATACTTTATATAGTATTGTAACCATGTGAGTCTCATTTTTGTGGAAAATTTCTGCTTATGGACTGTGAAATGTAAGACAACATATATATAATTCTAAGTGCAAGGGTTTGGATTTTACATTTTCAAATTTTGAATGTTAAAACAGATTTTAATTTTCTCAGATGGTTTTAAACCTTTCATAAGGTAAGGAGCTACAGTGATGGAGAGAGAGAGAGTGCCTCTAAAATTTTCTAGTGCCTTTCTGTTGAATTTAATAGAGTAGTTGAATCTGACTGAAAGTAGCACTTGAAAATTCCGAATGCTCTGAAAATTGGTTTCAACTAATGTTTACAGTGTTATTATTTTACATTTATTTTTAATTGCAATGCCTAGTCTCATGCTAAATCAGTATTTTGCAAAGGTCTAAGGCTTGTTGAGAATCTGTATTAATGATCCAGAAAACTCCTCAGTAAACTCTCTCAAAATGCTCAGGTAAAATAAATCTGAATCACAATTTTTAAACTACTAAATTAAAGAAGTGCACTGCCATATGAAATTATGTATGCAGTGGAAGATAATTCTTCTTCTGTGTGAAGTGTTTATCACCACATTTTTTCCAAATACTGATGAGCTATGTTTATTATAGTCTTCTATGTGCTTTGCATTGCTGTTGACAAATTTGCCATTTACCCCACTATTATAATATATTTTCATACATTTTCCAAATTAATAGTGAGATACTTTATCTTTTGGCCTCCTGTTTCCCTAATTGTTATTGTATAGTCACCACTAAAAAATTCCAGTCTTCATTTACTCTATGTTTCTTTTTATTATTTTTAATGTCTGGTTTGGGTTTTTTTCTGGTCTCTAAGCCAATGCAAACATTAAAGTTTCTTAATTACAAATTTTTGAAATATATAATGTAATAATTTTAGTTGCAATTTGCACCTTCTGTTCATAAAATTAGTTGATTTAACTTACAATTTCCTGCTAGACTTGTAAAAATGCTATTTTTGAGCACCAAACATATGTAAAGACTTTTACTCTCCTATTCCACTTGCACATAGCAAATATATTCAAAACCAGAGCACTTGGTACAAAGTAATTTTAGTTCTGTGATCGTAACTCAATAGATTTGGAGTTTCTCTTAATTAGGTGAAACTATTCCTAAATTAGGAGACTGGCACATAAGCCATAGATCGATGAAATAAATTGCATCAGGAGGGTGAAACACGTTTCACAGAGAATAAAGGTCGCTGTGATATCACTTTTTTTACTTATGTAGTTGGCTGTAAGGGTTGGTATGAAGATTCTCTGAACCTTTGTTATGCATTTGAATGGTGATTCATAATATTTTCAAGGATCATTTGCTTGTCAGATATGGATAATTGCTGTGGGTTAACACCGGCAGGCAGCTGAGCTCCACACAGCTGCTCTCTCACTCTCCCCCCAGCCCCTGCTTTATTGGGATGAGGGAGAGAATTTAAAGGGTGTAAACTTGTGGGTTGAGATAAAGACAGTTTAACAGGTAAAGCAAAAGCTGCATGCACAAACAAAGCGTGACAAGGAACTCATTCATCCCTTCCCATGGACAGGCAGGTGTTCAGCCATTTCCAGGAAAGCGGAGCTCCATCACACCTAATTCTGACTTGGAAGGGCAAATGGCTTCACTCTGAACTCTTTCCTTCTTCTTCCCCCAGTTTTATATGCTGAGCGTGATGCCATATGATGTGGAATGTTCCTTTAGTCAGTTGGGGTCAGCTGTCCTGCTGTGTCTCCTCCCAACTCCCTGTGCACCCCCAGTCTCCTCACTGAGGGGCTTGAATGAAGAGCAGAAAAGGCCTTGACTCTGTGCAAGCCCTGCTCAGCAACAGCAAAAACATCCCTGTGTTATCAACACAGTTTTCAGCAGAAATCCAAAACACAGCCCCATACCAGCTACTCTGAAGAACATCGAATCAACCAAAACAAGAACAGTCAGTAACAGCCAACACTATTTTGAAAGAGTGCTGCTTTACTTTGCTTTCTCTTCTTTGAATAAGTGACATTTTATTCTTCAAGTTATGCAAATAATTTCACGAGGGTTCTGCAATAGCAATTCTATTGAATTAGTGCATGTAAACAAACAGTTTGATTAATCTTATTCATTACTCAAGCCCCTAGCTCAATATTTTCATGGGTTTTGGTTTTGGATTTTGTTCTAAGCAGGCACCTTGGTCTTTATCTTTGTTAATAGTTTAACACACTTGTATCTATACTAGCAAACTTTATCTGGGACAAAAGGTGACTATTATTGTATGTACCATTATTTACAGAAGCAAGAGGTGTAGGGAGCAGTAGTATTTTTCAGCCACATAACCAAAAAGCCTCTGGGAAATATTTGCACTTTTTTTGTTTTATTTATTTTTTGCATTTCACAGTTTGCAATCCTTATTGTATAAGATTGGCTCTATTGTCGCTTAGGTAGAAGGAAAAAAACCCAATTTGTTTGGTTATGAATAAGATTGGATGGAACTCTGAGAAGCCTGGTCAAGCAGAATGTGTCCCTGACCATTATAGGGAGGTTGGAACTAGATGATCTTTAAGGTTCCATCCAACCCAAACCATTTTATGCATTAAAAGAGAAATCTTGGTATGTTGCAGTTTGATGTGCTTGTATTCCTTTCTGCAATGGATGTTCATTTTACAGGTTTTTCTTATATATTTAAAATGGCAAAGGCACACAGACAACCAGTGAAAGAAATTGCACTTGTCCCATGTGGGGCATTCAGGGCTGGAGACACCTGAGGCAGAACTGAGCTTGCTTATTCCAGTAGATCTAAAAATGCCCATCATTCTGTCATGACTAATCATATCAGCTATGATGGCCCCTCAAATGAACAGTACTGCCATAATTTAATGTAGACGCAGGCAGTACTACCATGTGATACACACCATGTAAAACAGTTTTCCAGAATATCAGGTTTGTGAAAAATCTGCACATCTCTCATGTCTCCAGCTGCTTCTGTAATACCACCCAGTGACCATCAGGTAGCAGTGGCAGTCTTACTGAACAGTGAAAGAGAGGTGAGGAGAGGGGCAGAGAGGGTCATTCCTTAATTTCTTCCATCCTTCTGAGGTACATGCTGCTGTAGAGCTCTGGGGTAGTTTCTCTGACTAATAGCTGAATCACTTTACCTAGAGAAAAAGAGTTTTCCAGAGACAGACACTTTCATAGCCATAATATATATACTTTTAATATATCCAAAGTTTATACTTTTAAACAGTGACCCCATATTATTGGTACAGCTTCAGGGAAAAAATGAGAAAATTTGGTTATTACTTTAAGGTCAGAAATTCTGTATCAGCTCACTATTTTTAGTGATAAAATTATTAGCAAGACGAACATATAAAACAATTTCCAGTCTCTTGATACTACATTATTTTGAAGTCAAGGGAACCTTAGGGTATAAATTAACTGCTTGCTGAGTTCTAACTACTGAATAAATATTCTAAGAGAAAAAATTACTTTTGCGTCGATACATTGCAATTAGCAATTACATCTTATATAAACAACACATGATTGAAAGTGATTTATAGTCTCTTGTTTAGGAGTAATAACTGTTGGTATTGGAATTATGCACTTTTTAGATACAAGAACATATCTTTTTGGTGCAGAATTCTAGAAAAAGTGAACAGAAAGTACAGGATGATTTATTTTGCTTTCAAAACTGACAGATATACAATAGCTTCTCTTCAGGCATCTGAAGATATGTACTTTCTGTCTGGCAGCACTCTACCTGTGACTTCTTATCATAAATGATCTTATACCACCGACCAGATGATCTGCTTTTATAAGAAGTTATTTCAAGTCAGTGATCTTCCTTGTCATCTAAAGACTTGAATGTCTTCTTTTATCAGTCCATCAACTTTAAAAGCTTTTCTTTCCTCATCAATTATCTTGAATTCATATTTGCCTTGGTTTGTCTATGATGGACAGAAACTACATTTGAGGACTCGAATGCTATCTAAAATACAAGCTAGTGCAACTGAAATGCTTTTCTTTTCATGGTATTTCTGCTTCTTTTGCTGTAATTTAAATATTACAGATTTATTTTTATGTTCTAAATCCATTTTCTGTTTAAATATTTCTCTACACTTCCTTTTGGCAAGCTTCTTTTCCTTAGTTAGGAGCACTTCTACAAAGTGAAGTCAGTAGCAACAAAAACCATTTAACATTTCCACATCTTTTATTTTCACATTCAAAGAGTAAATATTTTTTTGCTACTTAAAAAATACCAGGATTGAAGTTGGTTGGGATTTTTTTTTCTCCTTTTTTTTTTTTTTTTTTTTTTTAACATGAAAAGCTTAACAAAAATGTCAGGCTCTCAGTAGACTTTCATCAGCATTCTGTGGTGGTTCTGAATGAAATCTAATGCATGCTCCAGCCTCAGCCCTGAGATCCCTAGCCTTTGACAGCCTGTGTAATAAAAATGCAGCACACAGGAGCACTGTTTGAGATCAACATCCTGATGTCTCAGAAAACTAGAGAAACTTCGAAGAATGTAAGTGAACAACTTACACAAAAGGATTTACAAAAAATCCTTCTGAATTATTCACTTCTTCTTTCATATGGTGCATCATATATTTCTTAAATATGGTAACCACTGTATAGTTCAGATAATGACCACTATCTGCTCGTTATAGGTAGAATTTTTTTGGCAACATTTTTCATGTGAAAGTTACCTGCCTTTACCATATTCTTAGATTTTTGTGATTTAAAATTCAAGATGTAAGTAGTTATCTCAGCAAGGGAATTTCAAGTAGAGAAGGTTGTAAAAGATTTTCTATCTTGTCAAAAATTTTGAAGCCTAAAAATCCTATTCTACACCAGCATGAGGTCAAGGTATTTTGGGAGAAACAAACTAGGTTAGTCAAAATGCTCACTTGTAACAAAGAATCTAATTTCCGTCTGTTTCTGACTGAGATTCTGACATTCTGAAGTTGCCAAGTGAGTCTATCTACTAGACTGCTGAGGAGTGGCAAAGTCACTTTCCCTTCTGTTCCATTAAAAATTAATCATGAACCAGATTATCCAATGATTTCTTTTCTGGATGAAAATCTTATGGAAAATATTTCTACATAAAATTTTAGTTACATGATCTAAATAATTGTTGTAAAATCTTTTGGCGGAGGTTTCTCAATCAGTTCCAACTCTGATGTTGTTATAGCTGCAAAGTATTATTTATTAATTCTCTTTATTCCACCCATCTGCTTGACTTTGTGTTTTCTAGAATTACTTCTATTTTCAAACAGTAAGATGAAAACTGTTGTTGAAGCATCTAATTGCACAATCTGATGTTTCCACAGTTAATAGAAGAGCTAAGGAAAAACAAAAAATCAAGAGACCAGCAAGACTAAAAGATTAGAGAAATATAGCCAAATATTTCATCCCATTGGAAGGAAATTTAGCCTGCTTCTTCTTAGAAGGGAAATTGTCATTCACAATCAAAAATGATGATAAAGATGCTATTTTATTAATTTCAGATTTGTGCATATGTATGTATATGTATCTGGTTTTGGAAGACAAACAACATATAAATGTGTAGAATATATTTTATCTGTATTTATATATTATGCAATATGAGAGAATTGTACCTCAGGTCATATTTATGTCATACAAATTTGTTTATACAAAAATAAAATGCTTTGACTTGGGTGATGGTTATTAATTAAACCTTTACCAGCACACATTTGGTACACTTTATATCCAACACATTTATTCCCAGTATAATGAATCATGTCCTACCATTTGAGGCATCACCTGTGAAAGGTTTAAGATGGTTATTGGGTGAAGATTCAGCATTTCCGATACTCAGACAGAGATCCGTAATTTTGACTAGAAGGCTCACAGATGCAAATCACACACTATAAAAATAAGGCAATAGTATTCTGTCTGAATGGATATTTTCTTGCCACTTGAGTCTTTATTGTCAAGATGAAAGGAATTTGGTAATATTTTCTATACCTTTTGGGAGGCAGATTATTTCCAGTACTCTGGTTGCTCTGAGGTATTGTGGAGGCTGACTAACAAAGGTATGGTTGACTTCAAGCTTCCCCTTCAATATTTTAAGCAGAATATTTGCTATATTCTTTCAAGGCATTTTAAAAAATGATTAGCAGTATTATTTCTAAGCCTTAGGTCCTTACTGGTAAATCCATTGCCCAAGGAATTCTTTTATGTATTCAAGAATGTATCTGTGCTCTCCAGTAAAGCTTACAGCTGTTTAAAGTTAGGAGATGTCTCACAAGAATAGCCTTTATCCTTAAAATACTGGTCTCTTTATTTTGTCTTTTATTCTTATCCTTCAGGAATAGATTTCCTTTTCTAATCTAATCATGGTAAAGTATGGTAAATCAAACCATGGTAGACTAGGAGCTGGTGCATAAATCTAAAGCTCAAAACTGTATATCATCTTAGCAACAAAAAAATTATTTGCAAACCAATGAAAGTATTTTTAAAATATTGTATCTTCTGAAATTCTATGTATTGATTAGAAATTTTTTGCAGCATTTCAGAATTCTGATGAGATGATTGCCTAATCCAGCACATCAAACTGTGTCCCAGTGCATCAGGACAAATTGCAGGTGTGTTGCAATCACACCTAATATGTAGTTAAATTGAAAAGTGCATGTGGTTAAAAAAAAAAAAAAAGTATTCTTTACCAAATTTATTGCCATCAAAGGATTTAAAAAGTGGGTTTGTTAGTCAACCATGCTATATTTCTAACTTGCATCCCACAGGAATATAATGGACTAAATCCTAATTGCAGCATCTATAGTAGTGGCAAATGTAATATAAATGTCTGGAAGATTGTGATGTGATATTTTTTCCTCAACCCTCATAACCAGTAAGAATGTTTTTAATATTGTTTAAAAACTAATAAAAATGATTTTGCTACCTGAATAACCTGGATACAAAAATTATTGATATGAATGAAATAAGGACCCCTACAATGCTATTTCTGTCATAGGTCTTCTGAGTGCCTTTTGAAGTGGTTTGCTTTGATTTAAAATGTCTGTATTGGGTTATAAAACACCTCTGCACAAATAGAGCTGAATGCATTGGGTAGTATATTATGAAAGTTTTTTCTGCATTGTGGTTTGTGAGACAATATTTGCATTCATTATAGAAACAAAGATTGAGCAGAATAAATTTAAAGCCTATTAAGTCAGCCATATGCAATATGAATCTGCTGATGTTAATAAGAAAAAATAGCTTTGTTTTTGTTTATTTTACTGTATTTCTGTATCTAAAATTCCTTGATTTATAGAGCATTAATAAGATCATATGTTCAATCTTCCTGGGCCATTTTACTCATCATATTGACAGAAGGGAGTTGATGGCACCTGACATGAATTAGGATTTTATAGTTACAGAATGAATTACGAGGCTACAAAGGAGAATCTGAAGAGTTATCATGACATTTCTCTTGTCAAAAATCTAATAGGGCAAAATGCTTTGGGCTGGTCTGTAACACTGAGTGTTCTAGGGTTAGACACATTTTATCTGGAGAAATGACAATTATTTGTTCAAAGAAATCACACCTCTTAAGACTGGAGTGTCTAGGGAAAGATAGATGAGGCAAAGCTTCTTTAAAAGTTTAGGAAGTAAATTCCTGGCAAATATGGGAAGAAGGATGGAGGGTAAACATAGTGAAGGGCAGAAATATTCTTGGGAATGGTTTCAAATCAACTGACCTACTTCGTTCTTTTGCATACCCATGTTTACATAAGAAGGGTTGTTCGACATCCAACAAGACTGAATGGATTTTTGGATACTTTAGCAGTCATCTAAAGGCACTTGAACCTGGATGATGATTTGCATCTGCACAATGTCTGCTGAATGTAGCTTTGCAGTCATATAGCAGCGCTAATTATTAGTAACCCACTAGCTGTTCCTTAAATTTGCAACCTTTTTGTTACAGTAAATTTCCAAAATAAGTAATTTTTTTGATTAGTAACCTTTTACAGAAACTTCTTTTTGCTTTCAGAATCCTAATTCTGCAGCTGGATTATTTCCTTGCTCTTTAATCTCTTGGTTTATAAACACGTACCCCCACAGAAGAATGAAATCTGCCTTGAGATTTTGTTTCTTCAGCAGTGATAAAAACAGCTTCTTTATGCTTTTTATTGACTAAAATGTCTGTTTTTTAAATTTTACATTTTTATCCTTTTCATGCTTTAGCAAGAACCATGAGCCTCCATGATTGTTGCCCATTTCCTTACATGGCAATAGAACGATCTCTGCAGTTGTTTGCTAATTCATTTGAAAAAAGATGTTATGATAGTAACTTTTTTTTTCCATGCTGTATATTCTTGACAATACAGTTTTCCCCTGTTTATCTTCTTCCTTTTTTTTTTTTTTTTAATTAACATTTGGTCTAGTTGTCAGTAGTCTCATTTAAATTATTTAACTTCTTTTTCCCTTGCTTGTGGGAGTTCTTGAATTCATTTTGATTCATTTTCTGTGGTGCTTTTAATATTGTTTTTTTTATTCATTAATCACTTTGCATGCAATCATATATGATGTAGACTTTTGGCAACTCAATTCACCAGGCACTGTCACATGAATAATGTATTTCTAGACTTCTGCACATGCCTATTAACCTGATTGACCTCAAACCCCTTTCCAATTTCTAAGAAGTTTCCTTCTATAGCAATTCTCTATACTTTGCACCTGATCCAGTCTTTTTACCCAGTAGCCCATTTTAACCCTTATTCTTCACCTCAGCCACTAATCTCTAGTTTGGAACCTTGACAAATACTTTGGAAAATCTGAGTATATTACATCCACTGAATTCTCCTTATCTCTTACAGCAGCAGTATCTTCAAAGAACTCCAACAGGCTAGATAAGCATAACAGTTCCTTGCCAGAGTCCTTGCTAGTTATCCTTAATCAAACTATGCTTCTCCAGGTGTTCTCCCTACTGCAAAAGCCTGTGTGAAACAGTTCAAATCATTTTCTTCACGAAGTACTATCTACAGTTTGCTGTTAAGCCATTTCTGATTACTTCAAATTTAAATCTACAGTTTTTTCTTGGCTTTAGCTAATTCTGTTTTCCTTCTAACTGGTATATATGCTATAACAATATTTTTTGCTCACATTTTAAGTATTATTATGAATCGATGATTACTCTTTGATTTGTATGTGGTCTAAGCAGATCTGTTACTGTGAGCTGTGTTTGTCGCTTGGAGAGACACTTGCAAAGTAGTTCTGCTGCCTGTTAAGTAGATTAGTTGCTGCTTTTAACAAATTGCAAAGTGAATCTATTATAATGATGATGAAATTTTAGTCAGAATTTGTATTAATTTTTGCTCAGTTTTGGACCACTCCTAAATTCACAGCAAATTATGTCAGGAGTCTTTGAAAAACATTAGTAATTTATGTGAGGGATAACTCTTATTATTCATGAATAAGTTTTTACTCAAATCAAGACACCAGTTACCATGTTCTTTAGCTTTTGCCTCTTATTCCTGTGTATACTGCCGTGAGAACTCTAATAACCAAGTGTAAAAATTATCCATATATTTCCTTAATTTGAAATCACTTTTCTGTGGACTGTTATGTAAATGTATATGACTCCACCGGTAGATACATAAGTATGTGATAAGAAATATGACAATAAATATAACTGAGGAGAGGGGCAGAATGAAACTTGCCTCGCCTCGCCTGTTGCCTCTCTTTTCTCCCAGACTTAGAGAAATTATGGTACTGCTACATTTAGGTTGTCCAAGTCTTTCTACAACATCAGTCTGTAAAGGTCAGGTTTGACGCTCATTATTTTCTTTGTTTGGCTTCCACATTTTCATTCTGTACCTTCTTGAGGGATCAGTAAACACACTAAACAGTGCTTATATATGACAGATCAGAAATACCTGACTGACAGTTCTTCAGCAGTATCTGTCAAGGCATTAGAGATGAATGGTTTAAGAGGTTCATTCCCTCCCCAGAGCAGTCTGGGGTACAAGGGGATGACTTGCCTATCCTATTGCTGCCTACTCCTACATTGCTGACTCTGTTGGGGCGAGGTTGTCAGTACAATCTCACTGCAGCCATATTTGTTTTCACCAGACCGTGGCAGATTGGTCCTTCTGCAAAGTTTCTAGCCACAATTCTGTAATAGACCGGCACTAGATAAGGCTTAGACAATTAGGTAATGGAAATGGTAAGCACATAATCCTCCCTTCAATCCATGTGTCTTTCCTTCCTTCTGTCTGCCCTTCCTTTCTTTGTTCTCTTTGGTTTCACTGAAAGTTTTCTGCTTAAGCAGTTGCCAGACACTTTAGTAGACCAACAACTTGAGTCGTTGCAGCTGAAGCAAGTATACTGTGGGCTTGTTTCTCAAAAATGGAATGTAACTTTTATCAAGCCTGCAACTCTGAAGCCCTTACCTTACTGTCACAAGGGATGGAGTCTCCTGTGCACAAAAGAATTTGCTGTCGGAAACAGAAAATTTCCTTGTCCTCCTGTCACCTTCAGGTTCTGAATTGCTGTGACTCAATCTGGCTATAGCTGTTCAATAGTTCTTTTTGCATCTGACATACTTTATTGTTGCTCTTGATTGAGGTAACACTAAATGCCTCTGCCATCAGGAGAAGCCTGGAAATCAACAAGTGGGGTGTAATTTCTGTTGCTTAATAGTGATGCCTAAATTGCTGTTTGCTTTCAGCAGTGCTTAACTGCTGATTTTATAGTGGGAATATAATTTTTTTTTATGATTCTCTCTCACCACTCTTTACAGCTAAAAAAATTTGTGGGTCATAATAATTTCTCTAACTTTGGGAACTGGTTCCTTGAAATTATTTATATTTGCAACTCTCATTTGCAGATGAGCCTATAAGAAGAGATTTAACAGAGATTTGCTCTGAAAATCATGGCCATGCTCTCTATGGAAAAGTTGATGATTTTAAAGGAAAAACACCCCGCCCTTATTATGATGTGTTTTTAAGAGTATGGCTATCATTCATTTAAATTGAATGACAACAAAATATTTTAAATATAATAATTAAGAAATAAAATTGAGTGTTTGA
This sequence comes from Monarcha castaneiventris obscurior, assembly GCA_026261815.1. Lineage (NCBI taxonomy): Eukaryota > Metazoa > Chordata > Aves > Passeriformes > Monarchidae > Monarcha > Monarcha castaneiventris. Next base: position 3,670,072 of record JAMPIT010000327.1, read on the forward strand.
GGAATAAATCTGTAAAACAATGTATTCAATTTTCTTTTCATTTTCTTCATGTTTATGACTGTAATTTTTACCATAAGGAAAACATTCATTTTTTTGTAGAAGAGCTTTGCCACGTCTTGAGCATGTTATTGGTTTTGGCTTCCCAATATATGTAAACAAGGTAAGTTCATACATTTCTAGTACTTTGTAGATATCTGGTGGATGAGAAACAGGCCTGAGCACTGAGAGAATCAAACTGCAGTGTAATATTGATCCTGTGTGAGTGTATTCTGTCATAAAGAAATACACTTGTTAAAATGTGTTGTGTGTTCTCTGCCATGGTCTTTGGCAGTTATAACTAAAATGCTGTGCTGTAGCTTTAGTGAAGGTTTCTGAACAATCAGCTGTTAAAGGTTCTATATAGCATTAAGTTTTGAGTGTTGACTGGCAGAATTCAGGGTCAAGCACCTTCTGTTAAAGAGTATCCGTATCTGAAATATGTCCAAATTTTGTAAAGATAAATCCTTTATAACAATTGCCAAGTTGAAAGTTACTTTTAATTTTTGTGAATTAAAGTGAAATTTGGGTCTATTAAAGCTTTGACAAACATCTCAAGTTAAGGATATTTTCCAAAAATAAAGGTATTGGTCTTTATTTATAGCATAAAACTATATTTGATTATGTAAGTTACATTGCAAGATTGAGGAATATTTTGGAAAATTTTTTCTTTAGTGTCAGTCTCCAGTAACTGGACTGAGTGGGGCAGGAGTACATGGCAAAGAACTCTCTGTCTAAATACATGTCTTTAGAGTCCTCAGAGCACACACACAGTTAGACTCCTTCTCCTTCCAGCTGGTAAGTAGTTTACTTATCATTTTGAAAGCATTTTCTCTGAAAAGAAAAAATAGGATAGGATGACCTCCAAAAAAGGGGAATTCCTCAGTACATTCACTTTCATAAAATATCAACTTTTTTAAGCTACTACTTAAATAGAGGCAAGGTCTGCATCATGCTGAGAATATGTATTCCTTGAAATTCATAAAACAGAAAATGATTGTGACTTAAAATGGATTACCCTTACAATATTTTCTGAAAGAAATAAGTTTATCATTTGATCCATGCAACAGAACATAATTATATTGCCTTCTTCTCATGATATACGTATATTTTATTTGTCTTTTTTTTTACAATATGATCCTTCACATTATCCCCCCTGTAGCAGAACTCTGTATCTTTCCTGTCTTTGAACTGGATCACAAATGAAAATTCCTCCTCCAACCCCCATCAGCATTCTACTTTCAGTGCGAGTATTTTAGCTTGGTTCAATTTGCTGATCCAGCTCACTCCATGGCCCTACAGATAGTTGCATTTACAAAAGCAAGTGAGCAGCACAGATGTGGATACAAGCATAAGGCAGAGAGAGAATAACTACTTCAACTTGTACTGCTGCAGAGAGAAACAGCTATGGATACACAGCCTCAGTTAAACATTTATGAGGAGTTGTGTGGATATACTGTGCACATATCTTGGATCAGTGCAATTTTTCTTTCCTTCATAAAGTACTTGTCATCAATCTTCTGCAAGCAGTAAGTGAAAACAGAAGCTGTCATCCATGCGCTGGTATCTGCCTTACACCCTGCAGGCAGCAAACATCAGCTCAGTTCTCTTAAACACCAGGCCTTTCTACTTTGCTTTTTGATAGCCAGAAGTTTTGCTTTGTCTGTCATACTGTCCAACATAAAAATGTGTTCGATTTTTTTTCCTTCCTTCATTTTAAGGATCTGAAGGACGATGGAGAATTTTTCTCTAAAATAATGCCCTTCTCTCATCCCAGCTGTGTATAGTACCTTCTAGGCATATCAAAACAACTGTAGCTGGATAGCAGTCAAGAAAACTACATTCAGGACATAAAGATCTGTTTTAACATATTACAACAAAACAAAATACAGTATAGCTACAGAAGAAAATGTCAGTGAAACATATGGCTTGACTTTGCAGTCTTTCAGAAAATAAAAGTTTTGCCTCAAGAATTGCAGGCTCAGGCTTTCAATCTTCATTGTCTGAGATGATTGCATGATATTAGGCATTGTGTTCTTCAGCTCTTCAGCATCTGGATGTAATGAGATGCTTTAAGGAGAGTGTCATTCTTGATGTTCTGCCATAGCTCTAAATTGCTTATTGTCTAACAGTTTGCAATACTGATGTGTTTTTTTGCCTAAAGTAACATTAAAACAAAATATATATTCCTTTTTGTTAGAAAACTCACCATTAGTATGTGTGGTTTACAGATTCATGCTCCAAATTATGAAATGAGTATAAAACAATCTTCATGGGTAATTGAGAAAATAATGAAGTTTTTCTCATGTTTGCCAGACAAACACAAAAGGAGAGATTTTACGAAAGGGCTCTTATTCCTGTTCCAAATTCTAACAGCCCCAAAGGAATCAGGACCTGATAAATCATAACAGCTATTTTTAGTCTCTTGTGTAGCAACCTACTTTGTAGCTTTTAGAAACTTCTAACTCATACATTGCCTTGGTGATCTGCACTACTTTTTCTGGAGACATTAGAATTGAGCTGGTGTGTACCTTTAGAAAATATAGTAGATTTACTTTTGTAAGTAGATTTAGTGGTCCATTTATTTAAATATTTTTCCAGCTTTCTAGAGATTTCAGTATAAACAAACAAAATGTTAATTGTAAGAAGTTGTCTTGGTTCTGGCCAGGACAGGGTTAATTTTTTGCTGTAGCCAGGGCGGGCCATGGCCAGGACACGGAGGTTATTCTATACCCCCTCAAGGGATGTGGGGAAGGGAGTCTCTTCTGAGGAGAAGGGGTTCCTTCGGGTGGAGGGAGCATGGCAGAGGGAGCAGTCAGGTGATGCCAGCTCCAAGTAACCATGTGTGAAGCCTTTGCTTATCTTATGCACTTTGTTATTGATATTGTAGCTGTTACTGTTAATTTCCCTTTCTCATTGTTGTTGCCAGTAATTTGTTCTTAGCTCAGCCTGTGGTTTTTAACTTTTGTGCCTCCAGTTCTCCTCTTCAGTCACCCGCATGGGGAGAGGGAGAAGGAGAAGGATTGAATGAGCAGTGCATGGTTTCAGTGGGAATGCTGGATTGGGGAATACGGTTCCTAAACCATGACAGTGTAATTTGGTGCCTCATCTGGGCACCGAAGGGTTGAGATAACAGCAGATCTGTCCAGAGCGGGTTGGAAACAAATTTGTTCTAAGTATATCTTGTATTAAGTTCAGAGCCACTGGACACATATCAATTGGTCTATTCATATGGTTGTAGAGCCTAACCCTGTATGTGTTTCCAAATATTCCTGTATGTGCCCATCCCATTGCTCTTTTTCAGAGCAGGGAGAGGGATCAGGATTTCTTTGTTGCTGTGATGTGTGCTGTCAGTTTAGGACATGATAACATCAAGGGCAATGAGGGTCATTTGGGATGTGTCTTCAGTGCTGCTCTCCTGCCCTTACCTCAGGTTCTACCTCTGGGAGTCCATTAATAATTGTACCCAGCCAGTGCGAAGAGCAAGGGAGGATGATTTTCCCCAGCTTTTCTGTGCCCCCACCCCCCTCCCCCTTTTCCTCCTTCAGGCCTGTTGCAACAGCTTTTGAGACTCTTGAATCCCCTTTGGATGTTAAGGAAAGTATGCTCTTGTTACTAAATCTGCCAGGCTTCCTCAGCATTTAGAGTCAAGATAGAGATTTCTAGGGAGGTTCTTCAGAGATCTCCCCCAAGGGCGGATAGTCACGAGCAGCATAGAAGGTGGGAGAAAATGGGTCAGCTTTTGAAGGATTATTCTGCTTCAGTGGTTTGGAAGTTTACCCCAGAATACAGGACCCTGATAAATTGGCAGAATACTTGAAAATAAAATTCTGTGGCAGTTCCAGAGCAGAAGGAAGTTATGCAGTGTTCTGGGCCCTGGCTACTGTTTATTGGACACTGCTCATTACTAGACAGCACCCTCAGGGGGAAGAAGGGGAAAGCAGATCAACAGGCACCATGGCCACTCTAACTGCAGCTGAGCCAGAGGAACAACCTGTGATGGCTGGTAGCAGTCACCACCATACAGAAGAAGAAATCCAAAACCAAATCAGTTTGCTCAGTGAGGGATGATGAGGAAGCCAGAATCTCACAACAGGAGGAAGAGGCAGGGCCAGATGTAGTCACCCGATCCCTATCCCTGGGTAAGCTGCAAGATATGCAAAAGGATTTCAGCCACCAGTCCAGTGAGACCCTGGTGACCTGGCTGCTCCGATGCTGAGATATCGCAGCCCACGATAAAAAAGGAGATGGCAGTGAAACCAAGCAACTGGGATTCCTGTCCTGGAATTTGGGCATTGGCAAGGGGATTGGGAAGAGGACCAAAACCCTCAGTCTCTGGAGGTGACTCCTGTCAATCATGAGGGAAGGTATTCTCTCAAGGGTGATGTAGTAGTGCGCCCAAGCCGGTGGAAAGCCATGGAGGAGGTATCCAGTGCCTGAGAGAATTAGCTGTGCTGGAGGTAATCTATAGTGATTCAAAAAGCGAGCAGCCCGCTGTAGATCCAGAGGAGGTCCAGTGTACACAATCCATAGGGCAGAAGTTTGTATGGAGTGCACTCTTGTCGTATGCCAGCTCACCAGCATTGCTGTCAATGAAAGAAGAGCAGAGCTGACTCGGGCAATATGAAGATTATCGTTTTTCTGCCTTAGAATATCCTCTGAGCCCTAACCATGCCCTCTTCTGGCTACTGCAAAAATTAACCCTGTTCTGGCCAGAGCCAAGATGGAAGTGAAGACCCAGATCCTGGGTTTAGACTGATATGAATGTCATGCTAAATGTAGAGCAGAGAAGAAACACAGCTATTGATTTGGATCAAAGTGAAAAATCCATATTTTGTAGCTTTCTGTATCTGTAAATGTGCAGAATAAGGTGCTGCATAGACAGATATAAGAAAACTTTCAGTGGATGAGTTTTGAACTTCTGCTCATACAACAAGACAGGGTGTCAAAGGAGCGAACAAAATGCTCAGTTGGAGTGTGTTGCTTTATTTCAAAACAAATAAATATTTATTTTAATTTCTTTTGTCTGGTCTTCCACAGTACACTGGCCTTTTAACTGAGCTATGTATAAAAAACCTGCTTCTAAAATGCTTCTGAAAGTGCTGAGGCTTGGATACCTAATTCTCATTGAGAAGGATGAATAGTATCAAATAATTTAAGATTCTGATCTGCAATGGCTATACTTATGCTGGAAAATTTTAGTGGCAAATACACAAGATCATACAATGGTGTTGAACTTGGGTAGTACAGGGCAATAACCAACAGGTATGCTGGCCATGCCTGAATATCTGTGGCTGCTTTCTCTTTTTCAAATTCAAGATGATGTCCAGGAATTTTTCTGAAAGACTGATACTTGGTTGAGATTAAAACTGCGTTAATGACCATTCTAACAATTTTACAGATTAGATTCTTTTGCTTCAGTGCCCAGAACTGGTCCTCTGTGGCATTGTTTGGTTTACTATCACAGAATGATGGAACGGTTTGGATTGGAAGGGACCTTTAAAGCTCATTTATTTCCACCTCCCCTTCCATGGGCAGGGACACCTTTCACTAGATGAGGTTACTCAAAGCCTCATCTAACCTGATCTTGAACATATCCATGGATGGGGAGTCCACAACTTCCCTAGGAAACATGTTCCAGTGCCTCACCACCCACATGGTAAACAATTTCTCCTTAATATCTAATCTAAACCTATCCTCCTTCAGTCTAAAGTCATTCCCCCTTGTCCTGTCACTATATACTCTTGTAAAAAGTCCTTCTCTGTCTTTCTCGCAGGCCCTCTTTAAGTACTGTAAGGCTGCTCTAAGGTCTCCTCGTAGCCTTCTCTTCTACAGGCAGCATAACTCCTACTCTCTTAGCCTGTCTTCAAAGGAGAGGTGTGCTGGCCCTCCGATAATCTTCATGGCCGTCCTCTGAACTTGATTAGGTCCATGTCCTTCCTATTTCAGGGGCCCCAGAGTTGAACACAGTACTCCAGGTGGGGTCTCGATCTTGTCCCCTGACCTGCTGGCCATACTTCTTTTGATGCAGCCCAGTTCTCTGATCTGTGAGCACAAATTTCCCATTCATATTCAGTTTTTTATCCACCAGTACCCCCAAGCTGTTCTCTGCAGAGCTTCTCTCTCCAGCATAAATTGTCTTAAATTACAAGTCTAGCCAACACACAGAGTGGTTTCATGAAGATATCTTTTGGGAGATGGCATTTTCCAAATGTATTTGAAATTTGCCTTGCAATTTCAAATAGAGGTTTGATCAAAATGTGTTGCACTCTGTATAGTACGAAAACCAGAACCTGCATTGACAACATTTTAAAAATTTAAAACCATTACTAAAAATGAAATATAACAACTGGTTTGAGGAAGTAATTTTTCAAATTTGTGCTGCAAAATATATGTCTAAACTTCTCAGAATACATACAATTAATCTTTAAAAGAATTGCACAAGTCCTTTTCTTGCTCCTTTCTGAAATTATCCATATAAATAAATTGTTGTATTATTTTCCTTAATTCAAGGTCCATTCACTAGCCAAGGTAAATTTCACTTGCTGTCTTCTTATTCCATCCTAGTCATTCTAGTCATAACAATTTTTTCTGGAAAAATTGTTTCACATTTGCCTACAAAATAACTCCCTTAAAATGAAATGTCAACAGACAACAGTAATTGATTGAAAATGCAGGTTCACTGTGTATCCTTCTCTTTTATAACACCTACACACCATGAAATTGTTTAACAACTGAAACTTAAAATGATGCTTTTATAGTCTAGACTGAGTCTACATCTGTAAAACTCAATTTTGCTGAAAAATAATGCTACACAATGTAGCATTGGCCTCATATTTCCCTGAGGTTCATTTGATAAAGACTTTTAACAGGTCCTTCTCAGCAGTATGCTACCTCCACTGATCAGAAATGGTAACATACTAAAAACTAAAGACATGTCACAGCTGACAGTAAATTCCATTTATATAAAACAACATATAGCTACTCTTCATACCCTCACACTTAGGGTATTAAAAGTATGAGTTTAGCATTTGGGGGGGTTGTGGGGTGATAGGAAGAAGAAAGTAATTGCATATTATTTCCCAGGTAAAGAAATGAAAATTTAAATTCTGTCAAGAATTTAAAAATACAGACTGTATTTTATAAGGTGATTTATTCTTTTTTTTTTTTTCTTTTTTCCTAATCCTTTTTTTTTTCTTCAATTTCTTTTTCGTGGTTGAAAGAAGGAATAGAAGTGGATATGTGATGAGAGGTGATGCAGAAAAATCAATTCTGTGGGACAGACATAAAAAAGCTTTTTCATCCCATCAAATGCATGGGACAAAAAATAGGAAAAATGTGCCCTTTAAAGCCTTCAACATGTCAGTTTTTCTAGGTTGTTGGTATTTTTGGCAAGTATCTTGGAGAAATCTATATGGAAAATATCTGTCTCTTTTTAAAGGTCTTCTCTAATTCCTGTTAGACTGTTAATAGTTCACAGGAAACAACATTGAGTGACATTACTAATGTCTCTTCAGAAATACTTGAACATTTAACTCTGGAAAATATAATGGTCAAAGGTATATGCTTCTGATGGGAGAATGTTTGGATAGGGAGTTCCAGCTTATATCCAGAGAGAGCTCAGTTTATTTCAAGGGATATGAGCACCTATATGGTGAATTGACCTCGACTAGATTTCAGGTGCCTACCCAGCTGCTCTATCACTCCCCCTCCTCATCAGGGTACAAGATAGGATGAAAAGTTCATGGATTGAGATAAAGATAGGGAGATCAACTGCTAATTACTTGTCAATTACTATCAAGAGTAAAACAGACTCAATTTGGGAAAATTAGAACTTTTGTAAAATCATGAAATTACTAGATGATATAAATACAGAATCATTACTCACATAACATTATTATACTGGAACTAGCTCAAGGAAGTAGGAGATTGGTTTGAAACATTTTTTTAAAGGAATGGATTTTAGGCAGCAAGCGGTGAAATGTTGGAATTTGTTGCCACAGGTAATTATAGAGACAAACAATATCAATAGGTAAAAAAATGGATTATACAAACTCAAGGACTATAAATATATAAAGAAGGCTTAGAAAACTGTATGCCTTCCAAAGCCCTTAATCCAGTGGCTGGGGATCCGAGGGTGGCATCCGCTTTGAGGGCCTCGGAGAATGGTCAGGTTTATGCAGCTTTCATTATTAGCAGCTCCTATGGTCACTCCTCTAGGCACACCAGACTACCTGTATGATGCTGTTAGGGCATTTCTAGTGCTTGTATGTCTGTCACTGAACATTCATCCACTTATTTTTCTAATTCAGAAAGAAAAACAAGCAAAACGTTATCCTCTATGTAAATTCCCTTTTCCTGAACCCAGCCACACATGTATCTACCTCCTTACAAATATTTGAGTGGAAATTGGCTTGTAAAATTGAGGAATATTTCAAACACGAAACTAGCTACATCATGGTTTTTTTGGATCTCTGGGTTTTATTTTGGTTTTGTTGGCTTTATTTTTTGGTGGTGACGTTGCTCAGTAATTCAAGTTATTGCACATCTTTGGTTTAGTCTGTTCTATTGTTGTATTTCTGGTTCATCTTTTAGGACATAATTTCTCTTCCAACAATGGTGTAGAAACAAGGGGATACTCAATAGACATCTGAACTGAATTGATATGTGCCTGAAATTCCTGAGGTTTGTGTATATCTATAACTGTAGCTTCTAAACACAGGAAACTGTCTTTTCACAATAACAGTTAATGTTGATGAATGGTTAGAAAATGGCTTGGATGATGCATGTGATAATGTTACTTTACAGTAATTTACAATGGCACAATAATCCCCCTAACGACTGATTCACATGAGCTGGAGGCTTTTTGTTGTATTTACAACACAATAAACCCCTACTTCTCTTCGAATAACAATGTTCATTGCAAATCATTGTGTTAGTGTTTATATTTTAAGTTTCTCATTTATTAATTTTCTCTTTGCATGCTGGCCCTTTTATACCTTGTCTAACAATGGAAATCACTGTTGTGGACAGTGACTTAACCACAGCTGCAGTCAACCTGCTGCTGCAATGATTGTAGTGCAAATGTGGACAAGGACTATGGTCAGTGATTTTTTTGTTTTCGGGAAGTCTTGGATAATAGCATAATCACTGAACTTTTTCCTGTCCTGTAGTTGTAGTTAATGCTTATGTGCATCTGTGTCTGAAACTCACTCTTCTGCAGAATAGGACAAAATATGTAAAGCTGATAAGAAGGAATGTTTGTAGCTTGTACACAACTTCAGTAACAAGTATCTTTTGTTTCCTTATTTTTTCCCCCAAGTGATTGCTGGGAGCTATAATATGTCCTAAAAATGAGAGACCTGTAATTAGCTGATGTTCCATTTGGAAGATGTTGCTTTCATTAGGGAATATAGATGTTTACTCCACCCATAATTTCATTAAGAAATCAAAGGGATCTTGAAGAATATATAAGGAAAAAAAAGACAAATTTATTTTTAAAAATTATTTCAAAGCTGTAATACTAGAAGGACAATAAAATGTGGTCCTTGAATAATGTTTTGAACTGATCAGATTGCTTAAAGGATGTGGCTCGTCTGCAATAAGCAGTTTGTTTAACAATTGGTGTGTGTAATTAATTGCCAAAACAATGTCTCAGCCATACCCTCTCTGTGTTCAGTTTCTCATTATGCCATTGGATTGTTCTTGACCTTGCATAACTCATATTGAGTCGTATGCTCACCTGACCATTGAATTACATGACCTCAGATCGATCCGTTATATCTCACAGTTGTTACTTGCAGTGCTTTTTTTCTGTTAAACAGATTTAATGCCCTATATTACTCCATAACTATGTCTCAACCAGGCAAAAAGTAATGTTTGATTATTAGAAGCCTGAATCTTTAAATTCCTCAGGAAGTCTTATCTGTATATATGAAATTAGGTTTCTTTTGCAGAAACATCTTGCCACAGTTTCAAAGTTATTGAGTGAGCCATTATCTGAGACAGAGGATGTTAGAAAAAGAAAAAATTGAAACTGTATGCTCATGAAGCTAAAATAAGAGTTTGATCCAGACATTTCAGTTTGATTTTCTTCCAATATGAAAAGCAGTGTATAGTTTCGGTTTAGTGCAATAAAGGAAAAAAAAAGGAAAGTAGGAAAAGAAACATTTATCTTCAGGACAGATGCTTCAGCCAGTAAGAACAATTGCTGTTTCCCTCTGGGTACAAAATGTTACAAATGTGTTCTCTTCACCCACAGTTTAAGCTCATATCTTGAATTCATACTCCTTGAGTCCAGCTGAATGCAGAGCTTTGGGCTGGGTAGTGATTCGACCCATTGTAGTCACTGCCATCATGATGGAGGGTGATGATATCCAGCTACCAGGGAGCACGTTTTAATACTTGCTATGATCCTCTCTGAAGTTGTACTGTGCTGCAACTCTGGTCCATCACCAGGACAAGAACACGCAATTATGAAAGCTTCCTTATTCATGGCAACTGATGTACAGTAATGCAGAGAATGTTGTGGCCCTACCTCCAGATCAGAATTTAGCCAGTGGCCTCTTTTGTCATCCTCAGACTTCCATGGCATACTTTTGTGCCCTCTCCTTTTCATCACCTCGTTCTAGAACCCTCATCCCTTGGATTTCTCCTCTCCCATGTCCCTAAATAGCAAATTTTTCTTAAATACTTATCTCTTTTATCTTCACATGACCCAACTCAGAGCTACAAGCATCATTTATTTTCTCTTTACATCTTGCAATTTGCTATTGGCTTTACTGTTACCCTACTTACCACTACATTCAGCTACCCAAGCTCTGATTCTTGTAAAAACATGGATACAGGCTGAAATCATTAGAAAAAAAACCCTTCACATGAAATTTTTAAAAAAGCAATAATGATGCAAAGCCAACACTGATAGCCAAAGTGTTTCTTAGAAAAATATTCATGGGCTTTACATTAGCATGTACAGTTGTGGTATTAAAGTCTTGTTAACAATTAATTTGCATTAAAATCTTAAGCCTGCTGTGCCTAGATAAAAGTACAAGTTGATTAACACTTAATGCTTCCGTTACTCTTTCTTGCTCATTAACATCTGTGTATTTTCCTTTTTATTCTTTTTATTTTTCTGGAGAAACATTAAGATTAGTATTTTATCAATGAGTGAAGATAGGGCTAATTCAAGGCTTTGGCCACTGCTACAGCTGCATTCACTGAATCATACTATTTCAGCAATAGCTACAAGTCTTCCATGACAACTGCTAAAGTACAAACCTGTCATTAAGAAAGCTGTGCGTACATAGAGTAAATATACATAGGAATTTACTAAAGTGCTGTGGATTTTCTTTAAAACAAGATGATAAAAAGATATGGAAGAATATTTCTTGTTATTTCTTGTCATGTGAAAAATTAAAGGTTGCGAAAACTGATGTGTTCCACAAAGAAAATATTGAAAAGCATACACCTCCCTTTCTCAGTAGTTTTAGGCAAGAGTTCTTTCATTTACTGTAAAGAGAAGCTCAAACCTTCACATTATTTACCCCAAAAAATGCAGAAAATTACCAGATCTGAATTTCTGTTTATTTTTCCCGTACCAAATACTTTAATGGGATTCCTTATGTTTAAGACTCCCCACCCTAAAGTGGAGACTTGGAATATTTTTAAATACCTTTGAGGTCCTTGAGAAAATGACTGTACATATGTCAAGTGAATCTTCCTGTGTTTCTGTAGCATAGAACATCTGACTTTTAGGAACCTGAAAAACATATGCTGTTCCTAATTACTGAAACATGGCTGTAACATTCTCAGTAACCTTGTGAATCAGGAACATCCCCTCTTTAGGCACGAAAGTAAGGCTTTGAGTTATGAGCTCTGGTCTTGCATCAGACTAGATTGGTATCTGTGTCTGGGTAGCTCTTCATTCCTTCTCTTCCAGCTGGTATTATTATCCCTGTAAAAATGTGGAAGATTATGTGTTCCGGCTTTAGCTGGAGCAGTTCCAAGCTGGGAGTATTATACTCAGTTGTCATTACTTACAGTTTAATACACTTAACTGTGAAAGGTGGAGCTCAGGACCCTCCTTACAATACATATTGGTTTTAACAGCCACAACTGAGGTAGCTGCCAGCTCCCACTGTGGCTGGAATCATCCTTGTCTGAGAGAACAGACTCGACAAGGCTGTCAAAACACCCAAGAGAACTATGAAACTGTAGGAATACAGCTGCTGGGATTGGCAGCAGAGATAAAATTCTGGCTGGATAAGAAGATAAAAGGCACACTTAACAAATCTGGGAATTAATGAAATCTACTAGGGATATGATATTTCCACTTGCCCAGTAGGGATTTTCATGCAAAGCTTCATAAGGATGCTCTACTTTTACATGCATTTTAGTGCTCTTATAATCTCTTATCTCAAGATTCTGTAAATCTGAGTCAATCATTTGGATGCTGTAGCTTGTCAGGTGCCAAACTGTGGAAAACTACATATGAAACTATAAATCAGACTGTCCAGCCAGGTGCACAGTGATCCAAGATACCTTCATATGGGTATCTCATGTGCCAGCTCAGTAGAAATGATAATAATTTGGTTTGTGCTAGATCTGATCCTGGCAAGTACAAGGTAGGGAGAATTCACATTGCTATTATTCTGGAAGTAAAATTCATTTCAGGCACAGCTTTAGCAATTTGTCTTCTGTCATCTATATTTGAAGTGTCTGTGTGAAAATTCTCTCAGGGATTTTAAATGCAAAGGTGTAATATTCTTGTGTTTCCATGACAGAGAGAATGTCCAATCAAACATTCAGTTGGCCTTAGATCTATGCACTGTAAAAGTGACAGTAATTTAGAGCTTAACAGTGAAAGAGGCAGACGGATGAGAGACACAAGACTGATTTTACTGAATTTATTTCTTTTCCTAAGAAATGAGAAAAACAGCTCCATCTCTAAAGATGAACTCAGTTCAGTCAGAGAAGGTAGATGCCTTAGTGTCTCTACAGTGCCTTTTTGAATCTCTGTTGTGGTGCTCATGGAACTGATATGCCACAATCATTTGTTGATGTAGCTTAAAAGTCTGTCAGAGATGAAAGATTTCCACGTTTTCTTGGTTTTCTTGTACGATAGCTATGAGAGGTGTTAGCAGACACTGCAGACAGTCCTTTACTGCTCCCTGGGAAGAGAGGATGTGTCAGCAATTGCAGCAACCTCTGTGGAGAGTGAATCTTCTAGAAGAGTGTTGTACCAGAGCTGGAGAATTACATGGTGGTGCAGGGCATTTGCAGCGTTTGATTCCAAACTTTGCTTGGGATCAGCTATCATATCAAAACTCAGTCCCATTCTATACAAAAGTACAAAATTCACAGTGCTCTTACTTCCCTTAAGAAACTTATTTTAACTTGACAGGATTTGTTAAACTTCATAACATTTGCGAGGTATTTATTCTTGCACAAGCATTTAACTTAATCTTTTGTGGTGCTTCAATATGGATTTTTGAGGGGTGCTTCAAGTTCGGTTTTAAGGGATGCTTGGTTGCATCTTAGCTCATTAAATTTCTTTTTTTAAATTTTTCTTCTTGCGTTTCTGTAGAAAAAATAATTTTATTTCTGCATAATAGACTTACTTTCTGGTTAGCAGAGTGAAAGAGAGAATGTGGGACTGGGTCCTTAGCTGATGTAAACTACTGGGTAGTGGGTTTTTGGTTGCAATAAGTAAAAATTTATAACAGATTACTTTATTCACACTTTTAAGAAAGTGAGGTTTTGAGCAATGGAATTTAAAGAAATCTGACTCAGAAAAGCTAGCTCATTTTGTCCGTTTATCCAAGAGAGAAAACAAAATCTCTCAGAGCCACTATTTATCACTTTGGTTTCTTTAACATATCCAGTTTTTCTGCCTCCAGAAACTCAAGTAGATTTCAGTCAATTGTGTCTTGATTCTGAAGTTTTTGAGATCTGTTTTGAAATGAAATTTGGCCTATTTTTAAAGATAAGAATAGTAAATTATAATATGTTTCAAGACGGGTTTGCTACAGCAAAAGCAGCTGCTCTTCAATTATCTTTGTGCCCGTTTATATTTACCAGCTCCTCTTGTAGCCACATCATCCTGTAGCTCAGTGATGGGAATTTTGGAGGGGAGAGACAGTAGCATTAAACAAAAGGTGATAGGAGTGGTGAAGATGGAGTGGTTTAGTGAAAAAGAAAGGGATGAGGAATAGGACAGGGGAAGACCTTGCCTTATAACATCTATTCTTACCAACAATTCAAATGTGACAGACACTTTTTTTGTGAGATTCATGCTTTGCTCCTTCCTTCAAAACTAACACCATGCAAGGCTGCTGGGCTCTCTGTCTCTCCTAATCATTTTCATTTTGCTATCCTATGTAGGCTGAACAGCAGATACATGTGCTATCTGCAAGTTAGGGCTTTTCAGATGGCTAGATCTACAAATTCCCAGAGGATAATTTTAAAGAAAGTTCATTCAGTTACTAGCAGCATTTTCTTACTCCCTTCAGTCAAATGAATGTAGTTCTAGGGTGGTTGTTCTATACAGTCAAGGAACTATAGAGTCTAGGGACTCTATAGAGTCCAGAGAATCTATTTTCAAATAGCATAAATTAATGAGAACTTTTGTAGTCATGGACACTTTTGAGATAAAAGGGTAGCATATTTTGTGCATTTTAGACTATAATACCTTGATGTAATTTAGTATTTTTCAGGAACTGCTATCATAAAATTCAGGTTTGCTATTTGTTTAACCTGCTAGTGAAAGAAAAATCATTTTTAGAATGGTTGATGAGAACAGGTTTTTTCAAAGTGATTACTTGAGCAGTAGATCTGTGTTTTCACTTAAGGCTGCAATAGAAATGTAAAGGAGAGCATGGATGGACTAGAATTTTTATCTCATTTCCTTCATAAAAAGAAAATACTTAGTATTAAAAAAAATGTAGGTAGTTTTGGAAAAGTCAGTTTGGAAATCTGATGGAAAAAATTGTCATTTGTCATTATGGAGAACTACTTCTGGTTAGAGAAATGTTTTATTTCCTTTGAATCAGTCGGGGCTTATGACATACCAATTTGGTTATGGTCAGGCAGTGATAGGAAAACATATCACACGAAACTGATAAATAAGCCAGAAGATGAAAATGTATCAACATTTTTTAAAAAAACACTTTCTGTGATTTGGCATAGTTAGTTTATACCTGTAAGGGTCTTGATGTTTTAGTATAGTGGTGAAAATAGAGTGTATCTTTCTTCAAAGGATCGGTGAAGGTGCCCAAATTAGCACTGAAACCACCCATAATGTTTGAGAGATCATTGGGTCCTTTTACGGGTGAGTTTAAGTCCACACATGATTCCAATGACCGTGTCTGAAGGTATTGTAGGAGTATAATGTCTCTAAATGCTTTTTAACCTAAGGTGTTTGATTAGGTGGCCTAAAACTGGCCCACAGAACATTATCATTCTGGTGTACAGTCAAGGCAAGCAACCCCTGATAAGCAAATACCCAAATACTGTTGGGGAGGGAGGGATGCCCTATAACTCTAAATGAGACTTGCCAACTCAAAAAAATCAACTGCAAAAATATATATTTTATTTTTAGCTTTAGTGAGAGGTGCATATTTATTTGTTTTTGTTCCATCCCTCAACTGGCAATGAGCAATGAAGAGCACTGCGTGCAGCTTTTGCATAAGCTAATCAAGAAATCCATCCTTGAGTCTCTCATTTAAATTGCATGAAAACTGGAGCGAGAAGGTATTGGGGAAGACAAGGCAGAAATGTTCAGCTGAAAATGAACTGAATTGATAAACAAGATAAATTAAATACTATAATTGTACGCCCGAAAACAAAATAGTGACATGGTTAAGGTATTTTTATAATCCTGTATTTTTCACTACATGTACTCTGACAGCTAAGTGGGAAAAAAAATTGATATTGTGATTGTGTGGATTGAAAAAGAGGAACTCTTTCTTCTCCTCATGATAAAGAATTATGTAGAAAATGGTTGTACTACCTGCTTTTTCAGTATCATCTCTTGTAAAAGGGGTGAGGACTGGAATGGGTGAGAACTGAGAAATTTTTGACTGAATCTGGATTTGTCCTGCAAAAGGTTGTTTTGTGTATTTAAAAAATCAATCACTTTACATTTAAGAAACTCCTGACCAGTAAGAATATGTTGGTACTACAATAAATCAAGAACAGGTCTGTACATATAGTCACAGGCATTTGTTTCCTGTGGAGAATTCCTTCCCATTTGAACTACACACAAATGCAAATGTTGTACCTACTGTACGTAGTACCAAAAGCCAAAAGGAAGAGCTGCAATAGCTGGCTGCAATTTTGCACAGAAAACAGTGGCCAGCACTGATGTGTGGATTGTCAGGACCCCAAGGGTGCTGCTTATTCTTTCTGTTCCTGCCAACCTTCCATGGGCTCTACCCACCATGCTCAGACCTGGGCTATCCCTCCACCAGAGCCCCTTCAACCCCTGAAGGCCATCAGTCCCTGCCCACTGATGCCACACCAGGGCCAGCCTCCATCTCCTCAAAGCCAGGCCCTGCTGTCCTCAGGGTGGTGCCTGATGTCTGGGGCTACCAACACTGCCTTTTTAAAACATAAGTTAACAACATAGTTGTTGGACTATATGTTATTGTGGTAAACACTAGCAGTGTGCACAGTCAGTTGAACGTTTCATCAAGATAATTTCTTTGATTATTTTAGTTGTATTTATATCTCTTGACATCAGAATAGGCCAAAATATAGATCAATGTTTTCTCCCTTGCAGGAAGACACTATTTAAATTTAAAGCTAGACACATTCTATTCTATTATGACATAGTTTGCCCTATCCAAAACAAAAAATTTAAAATTATTAAAATTGTTGGATGAAAATCTCTTTCTTTTTAGAAATGCCACTCTCTATCAGAATTTTAGCACTATGATTAAATTCTGATTCTCGAGCTTGATCCATGAGACCAAGCTACAAGCTGTTGAAATACTGTCAATGGTGGCAACCAAAAACTTGCATGTTTTTGTCTTATACTGGTACAATTAATTACATTTCTTTTTCTGCACACTTTTGAATGAATGTTTATACCTTTACGATAATAATATTTCTATTGGAATTGAAACCTGTCTTCTATTTTCATTAATGAACAATCCTGAGATAATTTTTTCCTTAATTGATGGAGTCAAATTTCTGCTAATCAGGTACAATTTCACACCGTGCTTTGTATATCTCTAGGAGAATTATGGGTAGGCATTATATTGAATCTATATGTAAACTTGTAAGAATGGTCACTGAGTGGATGTTCACATATACTGATAAGATTGTAAAACAGGTAGATTAATACATGTGTTACAGGACAGCAAGAAAACTCCCTTAAATCTTCAGTCACTTATATATGAGATGGCATAAAAGGAGATAGTGCTTTCTAATATCTAGAAAAGACTTTGAAGGTCAAAGCTCTGCATGGGGAAATTAATTTTGTGTTACAGTTGCTGTACAAAGCAGTTGTGATGGGAGTGAGTCACCTCAGTCCTACTAAGGCACAATGTGAGGAGTTAAAGGGCAGCAGTTTTGCTCAATGTGATTCAGCAGAGAGAGACAGAGGACTTCTGGTGAGAAAAGAAGGGCCTCTTATGCTCTTCATTTCATCTTTTGCTTTTTAAAAGTTATTGTAAATTTAGTTACTGGAAAAATGTCTCCCATTGCCCTAATCTTTTCCTTCTACTTCCTGCTCCCTTGCCCTCATTATTGACTGAACAACAATGGCTCTGCACAACTGCATTCACTGGGAGCCCTTCATGCTTTGCCAGACCTTGTTAGTATGCATGTGAAAATTAACTAGAAGTGTAGCATAGCCAGGAAGCACAGAGCTGGCTTCAGCAGGAGCTGAAGGTAAATTCAATTATTAATTTTTTATTTGGAAAATATTTAGTTTACCCACTTCAGTTCAATGAGGAATAAGGAATGCAACATGGGAAACTTTGGAGCAAATGGATTTAAGACTACAAAATTAATAATTAAACACGAGGCTATGAGGACAAACAATAGCTATACTCTATAGATATGCTTACCTCTCATTTTCTTTTAAGCGTATCATGAAACGTTCTCTAACTAAACAAACAGAGACTAGAAGGGAAGCTATGTCTTTCCACTGAAAATCAGTATATTTTAAAATTTAGGATTAGTTAAGGAAATTAATAAGCCTCTGTCACTATTGCAACTTCAGAAAGAATGCAAGGAGAAGCCTTTTGCAACTCCATGTAACTCTCAGATCTAGAGACATCTATTTTTGTCAGGTAAAAGAGGCATTTCCCAAAAAGGCTCATAATTTACAGTTTTCAGTTAGGTACTTGAAGCTGAGCAAAATGAAGCTGAGGGGATGAGGATGAGAAGACTATGCACGCAACACAGCACCAGTGGCCATGCTATCCATTGCTCCATTTGAGCTAGTCTGCCTGGCAGACTAAAATTTTCAAAGTCATTAGTATTATGTTCACGCTATGAGTAAATTAAGATTGGTTAAAAACAAGGGGAAATGTGTTTGGTTTTTTTATGTGGTTGTTTTGTATTTTTTTAGGGATTTTTTGTGTGCATGTATGTGTGTTCTGATTTTGTTTTCGGGTTCTTCTTTTTTTTCTTTAGGAAATAAGTTCCCAGACTGTGGTGTAAATGCCATTAATTGTGTAAGCTAGTACTACATGAATTAATACTTGTGCTAGCTACATGAACTTCTGTGAAATGTGAGGGGAGGTTTTTCACACAGTAACCAATCTAAGTGACTCTGAGTGCAGCTCGGGCGGGTGCCTTTGTACAGGCGTTTCCAGGAGATCTGTTGGTATCTACCTGCCTGGCAAGAGAGAGGGCATTTGCTAAGGTTGCAAGGGAGTGGTGTTTTCCTCTGGCAGTTTGATGATAAAAAGGTGAAAGTGGAAAATTGGAGTACTATGGGAGGCAGGAGGGAAGGAAAGCCTGATCCTTGAGCCCGATCCATGAGACAAAGCTACAAGCTGTTGAAGTATTGCCAGTGGTGGCAGCTACTTGTTTCATTGAAGGGAGAATGTGTGTTCTGTCAAAGAATATTTGTGATTTCCCTGAGCATCATAAATACCATATTTATATTTTCGCCTTTTGACAAAATAGTCGTCATTTATGTTGGAAAAATTGTATTTTTAAAGTATTTGGCTTTGCTTGACTTTTTTCACCTTCAGGAAAGTAGTACTCGAAGTTGCTTAGAGAAGGTATGAAGAAAGTCAATTGTCAAATACTGCTTTGAGTAATTCACCATTTGTCTTACAAGTGTAAAATTCAGCTTTCAGGATGCTGATTTTTTTGTGATTCATTTATGATCTATGACAGTTATCTCAAAGACAACATTTATGAGATTGTTACATTGGCATTTTTCTTGTAATAAACATTTGTAGAGCAGTTGAAATTTGGTAGGTGAGTGTTACTTCAAAATATTGAAAGTGTTTATTGTGGGATATGACAAAAGAATCCTTTCAGCCTCAACAGAATGAAGCAAAGTTTTTATCAAACATGTGTATTAGTTTTCTTAATTCCATTCTCTCTCCTGAAGGGATTAGACAAAATAGAGTGTTCAGGAGCAGCTTGTTTTCTCCCCATCCATTTATAAATTTTGGTTTTTCAGCAATATTGAAATGTGACCTGTAGAACTGTAAAGATCTATTTCCAGAATCCAACCAGAAGTGTAGCTGGTTCTACAAACACCAAGATCCATGCAACACAATTTTGAGCTTATTTTCTTGATACTTAATCAGTTATCTATGTGTACTTCTGCATGTAAAACATCAGATGTACTTTCGGACAGAAACATTTATATCAAACATATTATTCAACTGAAAATTATTTTTGACAAAAATATTAATAGATCAACATTTTCCGTAAATCTTGCTAATTCTGTAGAAGAAGTTATTAAGAAATGTCTCTCTTTGCCTTGAAACAAAATACAGAAAGTGAACATTTCATATAATGTAATGCAGTAAGTGGCACTTCGAAGAAATGGTTTCTATGTTGCTACCTGAACTGTATTTTCTATGATGCACACAGCCCTGGACTCCTGTAATATACTTCCTCTCTTAGTCGAAGATATCTTAATTAGTAGCAAGATGAATTATTTGACGTTTGGAGGGTGAGAGGAAACTAAACTGAGGACTGCTGAAATCCTGAAGCAATTTTTCCAGGTTGGAATATTTCTGACTGTAATTTCAATTCAATCAGAATAATAATAATAATAGTAATAAAAAAATTTGCTTGGGATCCATGTAGTTCAATTATGCTGTTATAAATGTGTTTTGAAATTACATAAATACATTCCAGTCAGTCACACAAATAGATAAGAAAAAATAAACTATGGAGCAAAAGAACATTCTTTACTTTGTGTATGTATTTCCCTATAGACAAACTAGTGACGTATAACATATGTGGTGGCTTATTAGGGAAAATCCCTTCCTCAGATGTGGCAGGTGGAAAGCTGAATAGCTATGCATTTGTTTGCCATAGTAGACAATAACAAGGACAGTTAAACTCAAAATCAAATCCTAATGGACCTGACAGAAAAGAACAGAAGGATTAATTATTTTAGTCTGCCTAATGCACCTTTGAGACTTGCTGTAAAACTTAATTAATTGTTCATGAGGCACTTTGACATCATCATATTAAATAAGTTTGAGACATAGTAGTCGTAGTTTTCTCTCATAAAAGATACATTATAGTCTACTGCTACATGATCTTTCTCATAAAAATAAAAACAAAGTAATAGTAAATTTGCTTTTTATTATGTTTCTTTTATACTGTAATTATTTTTTTAAAATTATATGTGTTCAGTACATAAGCAAGGAGTTGCTTTGTAATTAATTACCATTGCTATTTCCACAGATTTAAACAAAACTGGTATAGGAGTCATATGTGAAGGAGAATATGTGCTAAAATTTGAGTGAAACACTTATCATTCAATACACAAGAATGATCAGCACAGAGTGAAAACTGTTGTCTCAAGCATTTATATATCAAGTTACAAACATTCTTTGACTTCTCAGGAAGCTAAAGTATCAGAGTGTCTCTTCTTATAGGTACAGAGATTCTTTTAAATGGATACAGTCTAAAACACTTCAGCACAAGCTTGATTATTAAGTAAGCAGAAATATTGATATTTAGAAATGTAAGCATGATTATGGGCAGATTTCTATGAAAATAATTGTACCATGCAGCAGCACTCACTGGGAGTAGGAATGTGAGAGAACTGGGTCTGGGAATTGTGACATAACACTAATATTTCTCTGGGTGCTAGCATTTTTGGACTTGGTGGTAAACAATTTAGAGATGCTTTAAGATAGTGGGTTTTTTTCACGCAGGATTTTTTGGGTTTGTGCTTCTCTGAAATTGTTTTTTGGGTTTTTTTTTATTTCCAGCATGCAGGTGTTCATATATGTAGAAATGCAGTGTTCTTAGCTCTTCACTTCTCCCAAACCTCTCTGTAAAAATAGTTTCCTATCACTTTGTCTTCATACTGTTGTTCACATATTGCATCAGTCTCCTGTCCCTTTTGCTCACCTCATATTTGATCTAAGAGAGAATCTAGAATTTCTCCATAATGAAAATGGTAGGTACTCTCAGAACTCGATTCACTCCATCTGCCTAAAATATTTGGTGTAAAATGGGATTATACTGATGGCTAGTTTGAACACACAAAATCAGTAAAGATCCATCCCTTAGTGAAATGTTTTTCCTTTGTGAAATATTTTCACAATTGAACGGTATATATTACTGTACAATATTAAGAATAGCTACTGCATGATTTTATAAGTGAAAGTAAAAGGAATCTTTCATTTTCATTAAATAACCAAAACAAACAAGGGTTGAATATACATTCAATACTAACATACGATTTTAATTTCTGAGGACTAAAACTTACTGTGAAGAATAACCGATTTCACAATGCAACGTGAAAATATAACTAACAAGTATCTAATACAGATTTTACTGTAACTATCATAATTAACATTTACCAGGTAAATGTAGATAATTCTTTAAAGCCTTTTTTTTCTATGTTAACCTGTAAATTAAAATAATCAATAACATAGATCTTTGCACTTAAGTCATATGATTAATTTGGCCCTTGTTAACTTTCCCATTACTGAATGTGCAAGAGTTCTGCCTGTTTAGATTTGGTACTTCATAGTTTTCAACAGTCTGCCACCTATCACACAGCTTCTCTTTACCTGCTTTTGGTTAAGTTGTCAGTCAAAATTACTGAAATCACTTAGAGCCATAGATTCATAGAATCATAGAATGGTTTGTGTTGGAAGGAACCTTTATAAGTCATCTAGTTCAACATCCCTAGCAATGAGCCGGGACATCTTCAACTAGATCAGGTTGCTCAGAGCTCTTTTGCAACGATAACGCTTCTGTTCCCAAAAAGAATTAGGGGCAGTGTCTGAAAACCTTTTGAAGTTTATGACATCTAGAGATGAGGCAGGACAAAGAGAACATGCAAATTCTGATGGTTAGGAATAAAAAATAATACATGTTTTTCTAGTAGTGAAAGGTAGCATTGCTTTGTTAATAGACACAATTGGGAAACAAAATCAGGAAACAATTGTGTTTGAGTTGATGTTTAAAAATTGGACTTCTCAAATGACCATATAACTAAAGTTTAATCATACCACATTTGGAATAAATGGACTAGAACTCATTCTTGCTGACAGACATTTTTCTTTTTGGTAAAGAATCTTCCATTTGCTTTACAGATTTCTCTCTGTGGCAATAAGTGTCAAATTTAGCTGTACTGAAGAGAGCTCACCTCTCTCTTAACCTCTGTGGTGCTTTTTGCAAATATATAGCAAGCTTCAACAGGAATTTCACATCATTAAGTATTACTGAGTCTTTGTTTGTTTGTTTGTTTTATGAGTCAATGGAAATAATGTGCAATCATAAAATGTAAAAATTTTAAGTTTAAATTGTGTGGGTTGGTGTTTAAATTTTATTTAAAAAAAAAAAAATTGTTCTCATGAGGATGGTAGAATTGACAAAAGATCTAATGCTCTCAATCCACAATATCTTCGGGGATGTCAAGGATTATTGTCTTCTTCCCTACACTGGAACAACTTTAACAATGGAGTTACCCAATAAAGCACCCCACAAGGGTGCAATGTTTGTTTTGAGTTGATGCCTATGGTCCGAGTTCCATGTCCACTTCATAGTCATGAGGATTCTTAAATTTTAAGAGGAAAAGTCTGCTCTCCACTTTATGCATGGGCACACATGTTTTCACTGGCCATAAAAAACAGACCAAGCAACAATAGGTGATAAGGAAGTTATGGATTTTTTTAAACTCTTGCACTAGGTTTTAGAAAGTGATAATAGTGGTTGCCTTTAGATATGAGATAAATCCTCATTATTTGCTTGCAACAATGTGATGCCACACATTACCTTCATGAGAATAGAGAAGGAGTCTTGTTTGGTAAGATTATAATTTTCAGACTCTATTAAACTTTTTTTCAGACCTTCATGCCAACCATCTGTTAAAGCATCTCTGCAGAACTAGCCATCTGCTAAGTATTAAATCTTTTCTAGTGCAGTGCTTGTGTATATTTTTTCAGGAATATTTAAGTTTTCTGTTTCAGCTGATACTGTACCAACAAATATGAATAAGTGCATTATTCTTATAATTAAAACTCCTGCAGTATGCATACTCCAGATGGGTAACTTTTAGTACATTAGTCACCATTCGTAGGCAAATGGCCCATCAGAACATTAGTGGATTATCCATTATCTAATTCAGAACATAAACTATATTTCTATTATCTTGTGATTATATAACTCAGGATTAATAGGTAGGTAATAGCCTTTTCCTGCATTCTGCTCACAGTGTTAGAGGTAATTTAATAATGTTTACTTCTCTTGCAGTCGTTATGTATAGAAAACTTGTAAACTGAAAAATAAAATTGACTTATACATCAAACTGGAAAAAAAAACAAGTCTTGTGCATTAAAAAAAGACTGCTATGGAATCTCATTTGTGCCATTGGCAAATATACTGTATTATCTGTATTGAATTTATTATGGGTTTTGCAGTTGGTGGTACTATAATGAACAAATTTATTGATGTGCTAGCTGGATGACTGCAGAATTATTTGTTGTCATAGATTTTTATGGTAACTTCAAATATAATTATCATTTGTAGTTAGCAAGAAAAATAAGCATAATGATTCTGTGCTGTAAAAAATTACCAAAAAATTTATCAGTTTAGTCAGATTAGTATTTTATTTCTTTGAAGCATAACAACAGTATACAGTAAAATACATTATTTTCTAAAACTATGGATAGTCAGTGAAGCACAATAAATGTAGGAAACCACTAATTTCAATCAACTGAGATTTTGCCAAAATGAAAAATACTATAGAAAGTGGAAACCTCTGACAATTCAAAAATACAATTCTGATGACTGAGGTAAACTGAGTCATAATATTGAGAGAATTAAATAGTGAAATTATAGGCAAGGTATTCTCAAGAATATATTTGCTGTGTTCTGTGAGACTCACTTACATTTCCTTTAGGGACAGTTCATGTCACATTAAGTTCTTAGTTTTAAATGTGGGTAACCAGCAGACAAATGAGCTGAGGTTCATTTTTGTATCTATGGATAAGTATTTTAGACTTTAATATATTTTTAAATTATTATTTTTTTACTGGTAGTCTGATGTGCCTACTGTAGCCATTCTACTCACCTTTACATCTGTAGGGTCTTTTCTTAGACTGAATTATAGATTATAGTATTTATTTCTCTAAATATTTTTTAATGTTAGAAAGAGAAGAAACAGACTAATGGAAATCTACCTACGCATCTTTCCTCATATTGCTTATATCATTAACAGTGTGACAACATTCTTACTATTTCTGCTTTAGATCACATGTGAGTATTGTGAATATTCAGGTTCTTGAAGGGAAGCAAAAGTTCATATGGTTAATGAAATGCAGTAATATAAAATGTTGTAGTCTATTTCTATAGCATTAAAAGTACTCAGTACTTTTGCTATTATTAGTGAAAATTGTTTAACCCCTGTAGCAATGTACAGCATAAGAAAATTGGGACCCAGTAAGAGTAATTGTGACGAAAAAGTGGTGTAACTTTCCTAAATGCAGAAAGGCTTATCAGTCTTAGAAAAGGAAATGAATAAAGCTGAAGAAAGACTAAGATAAAATAAGGACAGGGCATACTTATATAGTAAAACACTTAAACTTCCTCAAGTCTCTTTTACTAGTTACTCATATTTTTCTAGCTAAAATCTTAGGCTTTTTTCTCATCATGGAAATTACTTCAGTTTGTTTGCAAAGATATCAATGATATGTCACTTATTGTTTCTCCTGTCTCCAACATAAGCCTTTAAATTGAATTATTGCAGTCTTATAAAATCATAAAATCATCTAGGTTGCAAGAGACCTTTGGGATC
Source organism: Monarcha castaneiventris obscurior (assembly GCA_026261815.1). Lineage (NCBI taxonomy): Eukaryota > Metazoa > Chordata > Aves > Passeriformes > Monarchidae > Monarcha > Monarcha castaneiventris. The sequence continues at coordinate 3,695,579 of JAMPIT010000327.1, forward strand.
CAGTCCAACCATCCACCCAGCACTGCCACTGTAACCCCTAAACCACTTAACCACATCACCCAGGGCCAGATCCATGCGCCTCTTGAACACCTCCAGGGATGCTGACTCCACCACCTTCCTGGGCAACCTATTCCAATGCCTGACCATCCTAACAGTGAAAAAACATTTTCTAACACCTAATCAGAATCTCCCTTGTCTCAGCTGAAGGCCATTTCCTCTGGTCCTCTCATTGCAGGCACGGTAGAAGAGACTGGCCCCAGTCTCACTCCAACCTCCTTTCTGGCAGTTGTAGGGAGCAATGAGGTCTCCCTGAGCCTTCTCTCCCTGAGACTAAACGAACCCAGCTCCCTTTTCTCATAAGACGTGGTATCTAAACCTTTCTAAGCCTTGTTGCCCTTCTTGCAGAGAAATTGAATTATATATTTTTTTTCAGAGGCTATTGCTATGAAAATGCGTGCTGGAATGATTACTAAGCAACTGTTGAGCAAGGTTATGTATGGGTGGTGCCTCTCACATTCTACATTAAACCCAAGCTGAGTGTTTAATGAGCTATGATTTTTGGAGTGTCTTACAACTATCAGGCAAATGTCTCACTTCAGTTATTAGATAACTGCATCTTTTGTGGTGCCATATGCAAGATCCCTACAGTAAGGATGTGCATGCTGAATCTGCTTGATGAAAAGCAGAAGCCTGCCCTCTTGGTCATAACTTTTGCTCTACTCATTGCCAAGGCAAGTGGATGTAGTTTTCATGCCACATGTATATATGTAGTGTGAGTATACTCACAGGATGGCTGAGTCTGGCTGTTTGGGAAAGTGTTCAGAATAACTGTTCAGATACTCTCAAAGAACAGTCAATTCGTCTTACCAAGACTGTGAATGTAGAAATATAGCCATGGGTACAAAGGAGTTCCTTGGTTAAAAACACTCACACACTTACTGAGTTATTATAAGAGAAAAAAACCCAAACTTGTAAATTATAATCATGATTAATAAATTTACTGCCTGTTACTTAATGTCCAGTAGAGGAGAGAATGAAGGGACAAGAGATACTTTCAATGCCATGAGACAAAGTTGCCACGTTTTCATGCTGGCCAAGCACCTTTCATTTCAAGGGCTATCCCAAGTTTACACCAGTGGAAGAAAACAAAAATTCAGCCTGTAATGTGCTAGATGTCAAAGCAGCTGAAAATCAAAGAAACAAATTCACTGGCCTATCTTAGCTGCATTATAGCTCTCTAGTGATAGAAAAGGGCATGCATGGGTCCAATGCCTTTGTCAGTTTTGCTTCAGTTTGCTGTCAGTTGCTTTATTTCCAAGGAATACAAAGAATTTACAGAGAAGTGATGAATACATCACCAGATCTGTAAACATCTGCATACTTTAATATAAGAGTTGGATACCAGAATGATACTGATGCAGGAAGAAGAGCTGCATGGAGATTGTGGGACACGGACTGTGTGATACATTAGTAGATATTGGTAATGGGATGAAAGGAGGATGGCTTCCCTCCTTGCTGCTAAATCTTTTTTGGACAGGCAGTCAGAATGACAGAGGTATCTTTGAAAGTGGAAGAGACTTGATCGGGTTTTCTTTGTAGGCTATCACTACATAGACACTGGCAGATCCAAGATTTTGAAATGTGAAAATGATTCAAAGACCAGTCCAAATTCATTCAGGTCCATAAAACCTAAAATTGGAGTCAGGTTTGTGAATTCTCCTCAGCCCTGATCTCTTGTTTTAATGGAGTAGAGGTAAGGATGAGAATCGCAAGGACAGTCCAAAAAAGGACTATGGCATAACACCACCAAATAATTTGGTAGCTGCTCCCAGAATGCTAGAAGGAGATGTTGTAGTCTTGGTCAATTAGTTTAAACTATTTCTTGAGAAAGCACAGAGTGGACCATAATGATTCATGGTTTGTCTTTCATTGTCTAGTCTGAGACAGTACAGTCTACCCTGCTCTTCAGTATGTTTCTACTTCAATTTTAGCATTGTGGTTTTTCTTTTAATTAGTTACATAGTTAGAAATTTCTAGAGCGTGGGGAAACATTGAGGATGTTTGATTTATTTAAAGCTAGAGGAGACAAGAGAAAATTAAGACAAATAAAGAAGGCTGGTTCAAAGAGAAATTTGATAATCTATTCACTATGCCCAGGACTAGAAATAAAGGGCTTAAACTGCAGAAAGGACAAATATTTTGTAGAAGTTTCTAGAAGTTGCCAGTGAAACTGAATGCTGAAACTGGCTGTCTGGAAGGCCTGAGGGGTCCCAAGCACTGAAGATATGAAAGAAAAGTTATGAATGAACACAAGCAAATGAACTTCTGAGATATTTTTCAGTTTTCCTGTGATTCTATGATTTTTTGCTATTTAATGATACTAACAAACCCTCTATGACATGATGCAACAGGGCAAACAGCAGGGACACATCTGTAAAAACTATGGGATGCTAAGCCCCTGACACTTACGGCTGTCACTGAGTTGAATGTTCAAATTATTTTCTATTCAAAGAAACAGAAAAAGCTGAATGTATGCTGTCCAGACTAACAAGACAATGGTATCTTCCTGATTGTGCTGTTATTTCTTAAGACTAATTTTGCTACAAGCCTAATCTAATTGACACTTTGCCATTCCTAAACCACTCAATATGAAAATACTTATCGCAATGCAATCTTGAAATTTTCATTTATATTTCTATAGATGTCTACATTTTAAAATTTCAGTGGCCTGACCTGAAACCAAGAAAAGGAAACCTTTTTATTTAATGACTTGTGTTATACAACTCAGGTGTTTTGCTATTTACAGTTTTGTTGTCAAAAAAATTACCTCTACCTCTGTGCCCAATTATGAGGTTTTTTTTTTTAAGACCAGCTAATGTGAGCACTATTCCAAGTCTGAACTTATGCTAGACATCTGCTACGTCCACATTCTCTGCTTGTATCAATTAAGTCTCAAAACCAGGCAAGCCTATCTGCACTTTTTCCTAGTTCAGTCTCAGCAAAAGCAACTCTCTTCTCAATATTCAAGCCTGGTTCTCTTCACGTATACCTGAAACTTCATCTGTGTTGCATCAAATTCTCATTCACTCATGAATTCATCACCTTGGTGGCATTACTTGTTCTTCTTTAGTTATCCTTGAGTAGCCCTTTGTAATCATGATGATTGATAAGTCTCTTGGATCAATGCTATGAAATTTTTAGCACAGATTTTGTAACACATATTTTAATGATGGATATGTCTGGATGCTGACGCATAGTAATGATATGTTTTGAAGCCCTATTTTGAGATCATTATCCTTCTGATCTTTGAAGGTCTGATTATAAAGGACTCTTATTTCCATGATAAATAGGTGCTAAATTATTCCTGGCTTCCTTTACTCATAGTATCCACTCCATGCAATTCAGGATGAATGAACAAGAGATTTACTAGTTATTACCAGTGTTCCTGCTCATAGAATTACAGGCAAGTAGCATAAAAGCAAGGGTAATTTTCTGGAGGAAAGAACATCAGACAGTGGGGAGCAGGTAAGAGAGCACTGATACTTCTGTTTGGAGTTCTGAAAATGAAAGTTTATCTCATGTTAATGGTTGGGAGTGGGTAGGATAGTTGACGTCAGGTTCTGTGTCTTAAAGCAATTGCTCTTGAAGCATGCAACAATCACTCTTGGAGTATACAACTTCTGGCTAATGGAGGTGCTGAATTTATCTGTGCCTGGCCTGGCCCATCTTAGGTTTTGCTGGATGGCATTCCACATCTTTTGTGCAGACTGTCAAATGTGGATACTTACCCAAAAAGAGAAATATGTTAGTTCTGTAATAAAAATCTCATGTTTTACTGCAATACACTGGGAAAGTCAAAACACCTCCAATAAAATAAAAACCGTTCATTTCAGAATATCAAATAAATAAATCACATGATTTTGCACCACAGATTTTCCTTGCATATATGCAAAAACAGCATTTTAACGACATTTAGGTCTCTTTAAAAACCCACAGGTTTTGACTTCTTCTTTCTTATTATTTATCTGTTTGTAATGTTGAAGTGCAGGCATTTCCCTCAAGTGATAAATAAATATATAAACATCTCTGAGAGTAGTCTGCATTAAATAATCAGATATTTTTTCACTGCAGAAGACCTTACTAATGTGTGTTTGCCTCCGATCAAACTGTTCATATGCTTAAGCATTGCTAGATCAGGGATGATAGAATTACTGCCTGTTTCAAGACACTGCAACTGCTTACAAAATATGTGAATTGACCATTGATTGTATTAAATGTCTATGCATAAATACAATTTGCTTTTCATCAAGCAATCACCAAAGTTCCTTAAAAGCTTTATGTAATGGACTTGATCAAAATTCTCTATCAGAACCTTCTTCATTTAGTGAATTTTAATGGAGCACTTGGAAAATAAAAAATTAAGTATAAGTGTTTGCTACCATAGTTATATAAAAAAGTCCTTTTATAAACCATTTTACTAATGGTTCAATTTCAAATGTTTATTTTATTACAAACGTTTAGGAAAGTATTATTTACATACAAAATGCTCAGGATTATAACTTGTCTGAATGAAGAAATAAAATAAAGAAAAACAAGTTTAAAAATGAAATAATAAGTACTTCGTAGCTAAAACATCTTCATTTTTTTTATTCCATTAATTCCTTTGTGTGCCTAGTTTTATTCCTTCCTGTCTTAGATTCTTGAGTCTTTACTAGGCTGCACAATAGCTCTTTTAGTCAGTTGAGTTAATGTCATTTCTCTCTCTCTCAGTGTATGTAGGCCAACTACACATAACTGGCTATTTCTACTTTAGGTTTAAAACAGCACCTAATTTTTAATCTACTCTTCAAACTTCTTGTCTTCACAATATTTTGTTTTCTGACTCAAAAGGATTAGTATGGCATAACTTCTTTGAATGCTTATATTTGGGCATTTCCCTACTTAAAGAGGAGATATTATCACTTCATGTATTATCTAAAATTAATTGGGCTCACTGCCAAAATGTCTCCCTCTTAATTAGAGCTGTTTTCTGAATCTTTGATGAGATAGTGGATAGAATATTGTATGTATACACAAAAATGAATATTGTTCTTTATAATTGGCCACAACTGCACCACCATATAATTTGGTATGGCTTGGCTCTACATTTTTAGGGTTTCTTAAATGATTCCTTGGTTTATCATGCAGATGAGATAAAAACATTATTTCCAAAACAATTAATAGCTTTCAATAGTGTAACAACCGTAAATGATTTTATTTGCATAATCATCTTGTGGCATCTCTACACATAAGATTATTCAGGTTGATGTCTCTCAAAATTAATCTCTGTTAATTTGTGGGGGGTGTCAAGGGTATTTATCTCACCAGGGCAGAATGAAATTTCAGATAAATCAAAATTCTTATTGAACTTAACAGTAAGTGGGTAAGTAAATAAGATTGAATGGGTTTCTCAGACCAGACTATTTCTTCCTTAGACCTACAGAGAGAAAAAAGAATAAAGTGTCATCATATTTTCTCTTCCTGCTGCTACCCTGCTAACCACTTACACATTTCCAGAGCAGTGGGGCCAGAGGCTACTGCCTCCTCAGATACCCTCAATTCAGGTGCTTGTGGGATCACTTTAGTCCATACAAACCAGATTAGCATGCATATATTATTGAAATTTTTTAAGCAGTCTGGTTCGTTTTGAATAAAAAGTCCTGGGGAGTACTCACATGGTAGGTCAGAGAGACAGTACTTGCCTCTGGGCCTGGTGACAGTAATTTTCAGCCAGTGTAACCACAGCTGGAAAAAGATTGTCACTATGCTAATGATATGACTGTAAAGACTTAGCTCTGGGTTAGCTTAATGCATAAATGCATTCATGTGTACAGATTAAATTCCTTGTTAAATCTGTACATGGTTAGGCCTTAGGCTGTGACTAGGACTTGCAGTGTCAAAAAATTACAGTGTAACATCTTAATTGGAACTGCAGTGGTCATAGGCAATTAATTTGGCACAAATCTTCTTACAGGTATTTTTGGCCAATGTCCATCAACTCTGATGAGCACAGATTTGTTAAAGAAGGGTGGGAAAACCAAAAAGCTACGAAAAGGAAGAGCTTTCTAAAAATGCTGACTGCTGCAGTGTATCTTCCAGTGTTAAGTGAGGTGGCTGCAGTCATGTCGCTGCTCAGCCTCTTTATCCAAAGCAGGAACGTGTTTGCTTTAATTTGTTATGACAGTGGTAGTTTATAGATGTTGCAATATTTAAACATGCTTGCTTCCTAGATAAGTAGAGTATTATTGCTCATTTAGTGGACTAAATTCCTTCATCAGTTTATCACTACCTATTTGTAAAGTGTTTTAGTCTATTCAGTCATTAATTTACCCAGTAGAAAGCCATGATGCTTTTTGCTGTATTGTAAAGGCCAGATCTAAAAGCATTAATGTTCTAAACTGAAAACACCCACCAAGGTAAAGCTGTCACTCTGAAAAATCCTGCTTAGCTACCATGTAAAGACAGACCATACTTTATAGCAAGTCTTTATGCTTCTCATATGAGCAGAACTACATCTTTATGAATCTTTGAAATTGTCCTGGTTTCAAGTGGCTTGATCGCTATTTTATGACTAGGTCCAGCCAGGAGGTTGAATTTCAGTATTTCACTTCAGTCCCCTGAGAGACTTCAGCCTAGATGGTATTCTCAGATGAACTGACAGAACTAAGCTGTAAGGCTGTTGAATTTCATTGATACTTTCCTAAAAAGAACAGAAAGAGGAGGAGGCTGTGGGTGTATTTTCTAAAATACCTTGTAACAGAATATTTTCTGAGGAAAGTAGGAGGCCCAAGTTCAGACTTGCTTTTCTGTTGGAATTAATTCAAACTCACATCTCCAATGAATTTACCTTAATTGGCCAGATTTTGAGTAGAGAAGTCATAAAATGGAAGCCTGAATACTTTACCTATACAATCAAAAGCAAAAAGCGGGGATTGTAGTGCTGAGAAATATAAAACCACAGTCTGGTCATCTCTTTTTTTACCATGTGAGGAAAAGTCAGTAGCAGAGGGTCTAACATTCTAGAAAAGAGATGCCAAATAAAATTGATTGACTAGAAGTGAAAGTTAGATTATTCAGAAAATAATTTTGGCTCAATGCACGGAGTGAAGTAGTTACCTCTGGAATAAAATTATTTAAGGGCAGACCATTAGGTCTGTAAATCAAAATCTGTGTGTTTCCGAAAGAGAAAGAGCAACCTGTAGGTTATATGGGATTTTGGAGGATGGCCTTCTTATGTTTGAATTCATGAATATTCGAATTTTCCTTGAAAGATTATGTGAGTTTATATGCAGAGTACAGACAGCAGAAGTGAGGACCCAATTACTTCTTAAGAAGCTAAGACAAAATACTGACCTATTGAGTAGTGCTATATTTAATCTTAGAGTTAGACCTTTCACAGGTCTAAAGCACAGCTTCTTCACAAAGTTCAGAGTGTTTTCAACCATTTTCTTTCTAATGAGCAAATATGTTATTGAAATATTCAATCTGGCACAAGAGCTGATGTTGATCAGGACTCTGCACTGTACATTATATAAGGCAAATCAGTACTGTTTTTTCTAGGATGGGTTTTTGTCAGTTTTTCCTGAGCTCCTGAAATTGTGTTGCTTCTGGTAACAGCTCTCTTGAGCTGTTTTCTAGACTTTCTGAGCACAATAGTAAGTGGTACTTTGGTAACTCTTCTACCACCAAAATGTCTTTCATAGAAGTGTTGATGTACTTGATTGATCCAGAGCTGTGTCGTTGTTAAAAAAATTTAATGATTGTGATAAAAATGTGGCTTCCACATATTTTGATTAATTGAATTGTACTCACTTACTGCTTTAATTACATATTTGACAAAAATAAGATCTCAGTGTTGCTTATAGAGTTACTTACATTGCCATGACATTATTTTACAGAACATTTATATAGGCTGCTTTCTATCACCCCAATTCTGCAGGAGAAAAATTGGATTATTGCCATCAAAACCTCAGTGGTGCTAGATTGGATCCTTCATTGTATTTACTTGAGTGGTATTGATCTTTCAGTTTCTATTTCATTAGCTAGAACTCCTTATTCATGGAAGCTCTGAATTTTATGATAAGCCTAATACAGAACTCATTGACTTGTTATTATTTTGTGAGCAAGAATCTTTTTGTTATTTTTAAAATACATCTAAGTGAGACAGAGAGAGGAAAAGAAATTAACAATCACAGCAACAGATCTTAGTAACATAATAGCAAAGTTTTTCAATGCATAATCATCCATTTGTCATCTGCAATGCCACTGGAGATTCATGTTAATTATGCTCATTCATCTGAACCAGCCACAGGGGAAGTTCTCTAAACAGCTTAAGGCAGCCTGGCTACAGAAGACACTCCTACTTCTGTCTGTGAGTTGTGTTGCTCACTTGCTCGCTGCTATTTGAGCAGTCAAGAGACAAACACCTGCAAAATCAAATGGTAAACTAAAGGTAGTAGCATATACATACACATATAGAAAGTATATATACCTTAAAAATGTGGATCTTAAGGTGCTTCAATTTGCAAGGTCTGATATACAAGTAATCTGTAATTTTAAATAAACACTAACATTCATATAGAAACAATCATTAAAGGAATTTTAAAGCTGTACTGTCAAATGCCCAGAACTTAGCAAGTGACAGATTTCTAATTCTCAATTTCTCCCCACTGACAAAAGCAAAATAAGATGTAATCTTTTATTACCATGTTATATTTTCTTTCATAAAAGTCTGTGCTCACAAGAGTGCTTTGTATGACCATTATTTTTATATGGACAAAACTGTACTTTCTTTCTGGTTGAAATGAATGAACTCATTTCCTGAAATTTTATTTATAATTCTCAATATAATTACATATATACATGATATGGCAAACATCATCCTCACACCTACTAAAGCTGTAGCCAAATGGATGCAAGGTCTGAGGAAAAAAGCAAAACCACTGAGCAATCTCTAGAATTAGATCTAGATTAGATGACCATGTGAATACTTAGAGATTTGTGGTAAAAGATACTTGTAATGAAACCTTCAGTTATTCCTTTTCTTCTGTGTGTGTTTGTGATGCATATGTTAGCCAGAGAGCAAGATCTAAATAAATTGTAAGGAGTAACTCCTGAATCATACTGCTGCAACAAATACAAGTTTAATCCTGCAAGAAAGGGTATCAAATCCACATTTGTCTTGTTACAAAATATAATATTCAAAGGACTCACATCATATAAGACAAATTAATTCAAACTGGTTCATCTGAGAAAATCCACCATCAGCTAAACTACTGTAAACAATGACTTACAATGCTGAAGAAAAAAAAATCATAAGGTTTGGCTTATCATACTGAGAATTGTCAATCCAATATTGATTGTACATAAAGAAGTAGTAAAAAATATATTGTCTAAAGAAAAATATGTCTTAAACAATTTTTTTCACATGCCTGACAGATTGTCTTTGATCTTCCTGATAAAACTGTCCTCACATTGGAGCTGACATGCCGCCTTGCAAATCGAGGACTTAATCCACAAAAAAAGGTGCCTTTTCTGTCTCATGAAAGATAGCTATGAAAAAGAAATGCTGCTGAAATTTTACTGAGTCCAATGGCGCTCCAGAAGAGAAACCCTCAATATTTTGTGAGACAAAGGTAAACCCGACTCCTGGAGACACGGCAGATACCTGCCTGCACTGACAGATCCATGCCTGTCCCAAGCCTTGCACTCTGGGACTGAGCACTCCGCTCTCTTTTCTGAAAACACCATCTGTGTGAGGGTGCCAGACCACTGACTCCAGTGCCAGTAAAAAGCAGATGACATCTTCACAAGACAGAGCCACAATCTTACAGCCAAGCCCAAGGATAAATGCAATCAGTTTATGGATGATGAACGGATTGGCAAAAGGCAATCCTGGGCCAGGCAGAGTGTGCTCTGGGCAAAGTCAAATGTCTTTTCAGATATTATAACTGCTCTGTAGATATTTTGTCCAAAAGAAAACATCTCTGTTTTTCTGTTTAGTCCATAATTCTCCCTAAATTTTTTCCTGGGTGTTGTGGCTTCAGCGCGGCTGGAAGCTGAGCCCCACACATTTCTTGCTCACTCCTCCCACATTGTGATAGGGGTAAGAATTGGAAGAGTAGAAGTGAGAAAACCTGTGGGTTGAGATAAAGACAGATTAATAGATGAAGAAAAGTCTGCACTCACAACCAAAGCACAACACAGAATTCATTCACCACTTCCTATGGGCAGGCAGGCATTCAGCCACCCCCAGGAAAGCAGGGCTCCATCAAAAGTAACAGGTACATGGAATAACAAACACCTTAACTCTGAACCTTCCCCTTTCCTCCCTCTTACTCCAGATTTGATTGCTAAGCATGACACCATATGGGCTGGAACATCCTTTTGGTCAGCTGGGGTTTGGCTGTCCTGTCTGTGCCCCCTCCCAACTCCTTGTCCACCCCAGCCCCCTTGCCAGTGGGGTGGGGTGAGAGGGAGAAAATGCCTTGATTCTGTGCAAGCACTGCTCAGCTGTAACAAAAACATCCCTCTGTTATCTACACTGTTTCCAGCACAAATCCAAAATGTGGTCCCATACTGGCTACTGTGAAGAAACCTAATGCTGTCCAGGCTAAAGCCAGGATACTGGGTAATGCTTTCTGTCATCTCAGGTCACCCACCCAGATCTATGCTGCTCAGTACATTTATGGAGATGAGTAATAAACACTAGACTTTACTGTTTCATAACAGCTCTATGAGATGTCAGAGATATATGGCAAACAATGCCACGTCAACAACATTCAAACCAATTTAGGACTCTGCATCCCTTATTTACATGGAGATACGGGCAATTTGAAACTTGAGATAGCATATCCTATATGTATGTACATATTTCTGAGAGCTTTTTAGTGAAGACCATGACAGAGAATTTTGTTCTTTGGGTGTAGTACTATAACATATAAAATAATGCAATAGTTATGGAGGCAGTAATTGAGAATGGTAGAATTTTCCCTGTGGCGTGATCCAAAACTGAGAAATTAAGCCACAGAAATCATAGCTGTTTCCAACTTAAATTAAAAATATGTTTAATCTTGAGTTTTCTTTAATATAAATCATAGCAAATAATTTTCCTACTGGCCTATTCAACGTAATTGTCCTTCAGAAAAAAAGGCAACTTCACTGTTCGAACAGACCAAAACAAGCTTCACAATGTATCTCCCATATTGCAGAATATGAAGTGCATTCTGTTCAGATGTCAAGATGTTGGCAGCAGGGGGGACTGCAGGACTGGCTTTTGTGGGAAGAGGCACAGGGCAGCCCCATGCCAGACAAAGCTGCTTCCAGCTGGCTCAAAAGGATCCACCACTGGACACAGCTGAGCGTGTCATCCAAGAACCTCTGGGAATGTAAGAAAGTGCCAGGGAAAAGACCCAAGGAGGGGAGAGAGAAAGAGAGAGAGAGATAGAGGAGGGAGGAGTGAGAAACAGCAAAGGCAACACCAAGGCTGAAGGAAGAGGGAGGAAGAAGAGAAGAAAGGAGATGAGACAGAAAGAGCAAGCAGAGGAATCACACCACCACAACACCCCTGGCACATGGTCTGCCTCATGGAGGGAGCTGATTGTAAATTGCAGCAATAACATAGGGGAGGAGTGAAGCTGATCTTGAAAAAAGGAGAGGAAAAAGTGTTTTCCCTAAGTGTGTGAATGTTTGTTTCTTTTCTTTTTTTCCATACCTGAAACAGTAATTATATATATACATATATACATTAATTGTCAGTAAATTAAGTTACTTTCCCCCAAGCCAATCTGTTTTTCCTGTAATGGTGCTTGCTAAGCACTCTGCTTGCCCTTAGTTCAATCCATGAGTTCTCACATTCCTACTCCTTCTTTACCATATCCTGTCCCACTGAAGCAGGGGAGAGAGCAAGCAGCTGGGTGGGAATTCAGCTGCCACCTGGGGCCAACTCACCACAAGATGTCTACATAAAGTAGAGTAAAAAATATGTTGTATTAGCATACAAAAGAAAAGTGTGGACAAAACACTGACATTGCTGTGAAAAATTAGTGGGTGAATAAGCTCTGGAAAGCCCCAGCCTGCTGGCATACACAGAATCAAATACCTGGATGCCAGATGTCTGTGTCACGGTGGACTCCATCTGCAGCACATGCTTTCATGCCATATGCTACTTTATATCAAATGGTGGTATATGGTGCCTAATAAATTTACCAAAAACATCTCTGTTCCCATCTCTCACTATTCTTTATTCTCCCATCTCTTTCTGTCACCTTTGAAAAGTAAGTTCCATAGACAACTGTCTTTCTACACAATATATTTCCCCTTTCTCTCCAAAAGAGGATGACTGAACTGTTGGGGTCTGAACAGTTAATGCCCAGATATTAGTGACTAGTTAGTCTGATAATTCACTGTTGTGCAAGTGCATGGTATTTCTTTTTAAGGGGCTAGCATTAATGTTATAATTACACTGTCACACATTTTGATTTTACAGGATATAGCAAAATTATATATAACTTTATAACAAATATATCTAATATAAACAGAGAAGTTTTGAGCCCACATTCATTTTAAGAAGACAAAGCAGTGACAAGAAACCAGCAGGAACAAACATTGAGGATCTTTTAGTTAGGTTTAGGTTTTGGTTTTGGTTTTTTATTTGCAAGAGTGTGGAAACATTGGCAATGCAAAATTTCATAATTTGTATTAGTTGAGTATTTTTTGTTTTCTTATGACTGTCCTCAGAACCTGCAAATCTTTTTATTGTAGAGACAAATGATCTATTAAAAACAAAAGGAGTTTGAAAACTGTAGTTAATTTGCATGTAGATGGTGGTTTCTCTCATCATCAGGTTCCACATTTTTATTGACATTCATTCATGAGGTCCCCTGTTTCTCTCTCTATACCTTACTGTCCTGTAGAAATAGCATATTGAATCTATAAAGTTTGCTTTATCCTAACCAGAAGCTGGCATTTAGCTCTAGTTGTTGTCTTTCATAAAACATCACAATATTCTTGGAACTTTGATTTGATTCTGATTTATTCACTTTATAAACTGACAGATCTCATTTAAATCAGTACACATGTAGTGCAATAAAAATAGTGTAAGTGAGAAGAGAACCCAGCTGCTGGCTTTTTACTTGTGTTGTTATTTTGGCTATGCATTTAAAGGATGTAGCAAGGCACGAAATGTATCTTTCCTTCTCATTCTTCAGAACTTTCTTTGGCTAAGAGTTGCAGAACACAGTAATTCTGTATTCTGCCAAATTGCATGGCAGTTGATATTTTTCTAGAATAATATTATGTATACCTGGTCTATTGAGAGTGTTAAAAGAACCAGAATACAGTCTGGGTCATGAACAATGATGAGTTGAAAGGACTAAGATATTGCCAAATAAAATCAGGACACAATTAGTCACAGGCACAGTACAGGTTTTCACTGTGCTAAATTCAAGTAAGATAATTTTTGACATGCAAAATATATGTCATTCCCAGTATGATGGGGAGGCCAGTGTACCCAAGAAAACCCCTAATAATCTTAATAGAGTTTAGGGTTCTACTTGCTTTTGCATTCTGCCAGTCAGCCTCCTCTACCATGTCTGGCTCCCTTTTTTCCTTTGATTCTGCCCATTGAGTAATTGTTTTTGAAAGAAATAGGAAATAATAAAAAACTAGATCAATGCTTCAGATTAATATCTCTTGACTGATAAAAAGCAGTGACAATATTAGTCTCTTAATGGAAAAAGTAACAATGTCTGTAAAGTAATATTTCAGACTTTCTCTATTTTGTAGTACAAGATTCTCCTGAACTTCATTTATGTCACTATATAGTGGTAAACAGATCCAATGCCAGCAACACTCCCAGATGTCAATAAGTAATAACAAGATGATACAATTTAGTAAATTTCAGGTTTTCTTTTCTGAACCTAGAATCAAGACAATAGGGGCAATTTCTCTGCAGAGACTGAGGGAATATTATTGAAATATTCTCCCAATGTAAATATTCTCAGAAAACAGACTAAAACCCTCCCATTTTTTCACTGAGATCCTCACCCAGCATAGGTGGGAATTTTTCCACCACTTGCTTTGGGCAAGTCTTTCAAGACATGTCTCTCAGCTCTGCTGGGCCTTATCTACAGTGTTAGGTTTTGTATGGAATTGATGTTGCCATTTCACAGTTTCCCTTTAGTTTAAATCAACTTGGTGTTCTGTTCTAGTTGTGAAATGTCCAGCTTGATTCTTGTCTCTCATAAGGCATTTGGATGCATTTTCTCAGAACTGAGATAAACTGCTACATCTGATGTAGAAACTGGCAGTTTATCTTTGATGTAAGTAGCTTTATATCATCAACACACTGAGAGACACAATTGTAGACAGAACTGAAAACCAGTTTTTTATATACCTGTGTGGAATTTTCATTTCCTCAAAATAGCTCTTAAAAGTTTTAGAAGAACCTTGTTTCCTTCGTTAGCTCAGCAGCTCTCCTTTTCCAGATAACTATATCACTTTTAGTGCAAGTACTTGAATGTTAGATTGATGTGGGACTGGCAGCTGAAAGCCTATCACTGACTTTAATGGGAATTGATTAGATCCTGCTGGCACTTAGGCAAGTGAAATTCTATTGCTTGAATGTGTGCAGAAAATTATCATAAACATGATGCAATTGTAGTGGAAAGGTGTTAATTTTTTAATCTGAATCAATATTTGGGGAAATAAACACACCATTCTTGCTGCATCCTGGAGAGGATAAGGGAGGTAACAGTTACTTAACAGGCAACTGAGAAAATTTTTAGAGATAGACTTCTAGTTTACTGAGAAGAGATATCACTTGAACATTTGGGGAAAGTCATTATAATTTGATAGATATTGCCATTTGCTAGATATTACTGACTGTGTTGAAGGATGATGAATTGTCCTCTTTCTCCATTGACTGTTACTGTGCTTGTTGGATCAGGCTCAAAACTTATATATATCTGTACTGGCAAGGAATTGTCTTGGAGTTTGGTGCCTAGCCACAGGAGAACGATAGCTTTTGGACTGCATGGGTACTTTGAGATCAATTATCTTAATTTGTTCTCCTGGCAATTAAACTAATAAGAGCTGTTAATTCCTTATTTTATATCGTCCAGGTCACATGGCATGCTTTTCTGGCTAATATTGCCATTTGAGACACTTCTAGGATGACTGAAAGATAATTCAACTTGTCATATTTTTAAATAAAATATATGTTCTTTTCTACAAGTTAGTACATCAGTGTAAATAACGAGGTAGCATGGCATGACTCACAGTCCTGAGGATTCATTACTTAAACCCATTTGCGTACTTTTAAATTGTAGTGTAATTTCTGAAATGCTATTACTTTTATAGCCTTATGTTTAAAAAAAAAGGATCTTCTGTCATCTAAATTAAAGAGAGGGATCACATGAAAAGAAAGGATAAAACTTAGCACTATCAGAAGATCAAAAGACCAGATCTTGCAGTCCTTCCCACACTCCTCAGATTTTTTTCTGTGTAAGATATAAGAAAAGAACTTCTTAGCTTTCCTCTGAGCTATTATCAGTATAAATAGCTGAAATCAAGAGCTTTGTTTTGCATCCCAAAATTTTTTTCTCCATAATATCTTGACACTATGTTTTTTCCCTATTTTTTTTTTTTTTTTTTTTAATGACAGAGGACATTGCTAACCTTACCCATATCTACCATTTACTAATTCCATTAGAAATGAAATACCTTTTACTAGCAGTACTGGCAGGCCACAGTGATGCCTGATCAGTGGTATTCCTTTGTTTTGAGGTCTGGTGTGCAGCACAGTAGTAGTAGACTTCTTTTTTTATGCCTGGGAAAGTCTGAAAAACAAGTGGAACATGTGAGTGATACATTCCAGGAGTTATAATTTATTCCTCATTTACTGAGACTATAACACTGGCCCGGGTAAAGTCAAAAGGAGCTTTATCTCTGATTTTGGTGAAACCAAGATTTTCTTCTCTAGGTTGCACATAGTTATGATACAATGTTACCTTTGTCTTACATTTGCCAAGAGTGGGAATTTAATGTTCCACTGTAAAGGGAGATCACACTTGGTGTTCTCTGCCAAGCTATTACTTTTCTTCTTTCTTGCTGTTATTTTTTGTTATCCAAGAAGGTGCTCTTTTATGTGTAAATTACAAAATAAAAAGAACACTGAAATAATGGAAATATTGCATGCTTAGGTTTACTATCACTGGTATTCCTTTAACAGAAAGTGGGTGGTTCTATAGTACAAGTCTAGGAAATGTAGCATTATTAGCGTAATGTCTTTAAGAACAAATAAATTTATTTTCTGACTTGATGGCTTGAACACATAAAACCCTGACTTCCCAATGAAAGCTCTACAAGTAACTGCTACATCTACTGTTTGAACTGTTATGCATGACTATTTTGAGCTACATATATACTTTGCTGCAAACAATAACCTGGAGTCAATGTGCATCCAAATTTCTATTGAAGGCTAATGAATAAGCTGTTAACTAATTTAGTCTAATTGTAGCTTTGTTGTGCTAAAATATAAAACTAACAATTCAGCTTTTGCCCTGAGGCTTTTAAATTATAATTTCACCCCTACTGTGCAAGAGTCTAATTAAAAGCTTTTAGCTTTTCATTGTGCATGCTTCTAAGTGATGTTGTTTCGTTTATCAGGACTCACTTATCACTTGATTTAAATAGAAAAAAAAAAAAAAGAAAACTAGAGAGCAACATATTTTTACATGCTATTTTGCTACTTGCCTTGAAAATTGTTTTGTTAATTTGATTATCAGGCAAACCCCATGAAAATCAGAACTGCAGAAATAATCCCTTATAACATCAGTGCTGTTCTTCATGGTTTAAAATGAGAAATGAAAATATAAAAAATATATTTTCAAAAAATGTGACTTGCAAAAGAGTAGATAAGTGTCTTGTGTCTTCTAGAAGTGTTGAAAATGAGTAGATTAGCTCTGGGGTTTTTTTTCATTTAACTTTGTTTCAAAGAGTTTTGGGGTGGGTGTTTTTATAATGGGGCCAGGATTTTTTTATTTGCTTGATTTTTTATTTTCACATGTGGCCGTGGCGAAACACAGTGAAGGATGAAGACCGAATGATGATGCAGAAGACTTCTGAAACAGCTTGCAACAGAAGAAAGCCCTATCTTCAAACATAATCTGTAGAAGACCTGGCTGAATGCTGCTGGTGTCCTCAGCCTTCCTCTGTGGTCTTCAGCTTCACTCACTTAAAATTGCTGTAAATTCAGAAGGACTGTGCAAGATACTTACGAGGGAGCCTTTCCTGCTGCTCAGAAAAATGCTGTTCCTTGTCTTTTGACTAGACACAGGCAAGCAATTTTTATTGCTAATTTTAAGCTAGCTGCCAACACCTAAAAGTCTGAAAAGGCCTTCTTTTTTAGTGCTTTAGTAGTCATTTGACATCGCATGAACTTACAGGTGAGTACTGGCAAGACTGGAGATGAGGTGTTTTCCAAGGGTAAATGCACTTGGCAGTGAATTCAAGCACAGTTTGCAACAAACCCAGCTGGTCATGACATTCTGTACTTAAAGTAATTGAGCCTTAGAGCGGTCCATTCAAATAGTATGAGAAGCCAGGTACATTCCTGCTTCAAGTGCTTTGCCACGCTTTTGTCTTGGGGGGACCATGGAAGTGAGGGTAGGCCTGAGACAAGAAAAGGACATTGGATCTCGGAAGCCACAGTTTGGAAATAACTGTGGCCTGGGTTTCAGGCTGCAAGAGTACATCTCTAGTTAGATGTCTATGCTAATAAACAGTGATGCGGAACAGAAATGAACACTGGGATGTTATTGTCCATAGTTTTAAATTTTTGTCAGGGTCCTTGGTTTGGACTTGGCCTGGATCAACTAGTTTTCATCCAAACAGTTCCTAGGACTGACTTGGAAGTTAACATGTGGGAAAAACTACTTGAACGAACAATCCTATTTTGAAGCTAAGAGAATTTAATCATATGGATTTAGGCTGTTCTGGGCCAATTGTCCTCATGTCATTTTATGGGCCCAGACACTATGTATATTAGTCCTGTAGGAATACCTCAAGAGAGTAAATGGAAGCTGATTCAGAGCTTTGAACTGGAATTTTCATCCTTGGCATAGCATACAGTAAGTGCAGTGTTACATATGCTTCTAAAATATAAATATACACATTTGGGCTAACCATGCTAGACTTTCTTTTAGTCAAAAACAGGAATGTTGGAATGGCTCAGATAATGTACCCTGTTTTAGATAACTTAAATGACTAACTACCAATCTCTAGCTAGTCTGTGGGATGCTCCTGGAAATGAACATGAGATTTCTTGATTTTCTTTTCTTTTGCATCCCTTGTAGTCTAGAGATCAGATCAGGGTAAGGGTAAATGAAACAAGGTATGGTGATATCCAAATGACTGATTGTAATCTGTCAGTACTCTATTTACTATTTGTAATCACTATACTATTTGTATGCACTATTTGTGATCACACAAACACCTCTCTTACACTATGGATTAGCATCCATATCTATCACCCTATCTTCTGATATCTCCCCGTGTATCTGGCTCTAAGAGGCAAACAAGGTCATATCTAATTCAGCTGTTGAGGGCAGTTCTATAACAGCTGCCAAGATATCTTGCCTCTCATCTTCTACTTTTTCGTTTGGGGTTTTGCTGTGTCTTCTTCAGCATGTATTTACCCATCCAGCAACAATCTTGTGACTTCAGCTACAGCAGCTTCAGCATGACATGCTGAAGGCTGACGTGCTCACATGTGGACCTGCCTCATCCCCTCTCCTCTTTAGTTTCTTTCACTGCACTTCTCATGACTTTCCTTTGTGCTGACTGGTGATGACAGTGTCTTCTCTGTCACTTTCCCTCTTCTCTTATGTATGCTCCTGATTGATTTTGGGCACAGGCCAGTGACAGAGTTAAAACCAAAAGACGCTTCATAAATCTCTGTGCCTATTTATGGTGATATGTAATTCAGCTTTCCCGCTGGGTCAGTGGAGCTGGCACTGTTAGCAGGAAGCAACACAGGTTGACTTGCTGTCAAGGCAGTCATGATGGTAAGTTTACAGAGCCTGGAACTGTGAGGAAAATATTTTTTTTACTTGACACTTAAGCAAAGCTAAATTGGAGTAGTAGGGATAATGAAGAGAGAACCACTACAAGATGCCATTTTTAGAGCTACTTTCCAAAATAAAAGCATGCTTTAAATCCATGGCTCTGTTATTGTCTGCATTTAGACTCTGCTCTCTCAAAGGTAATTTTACAAGCTACAATAAAGCACTTCCCAGCATGTAACATTAGTGTTCAAGTGAAGCTGTTACTTTTTATTTTTTTCAAGTGGAGTTGAATGATTAGTAGAGGACCAAGAATTTCAATTGCCTCATCTCTAGTAAATGTTAACACATGCCTCATATGGCTCCCTCTGAAAGTCTGCATTATCTGGCAAGTGAACTGTATGTATACATCTATTTATGTAAACACATTTTCCCCAGTGTGATTCATGGCGATTTAGTGAAGTCAGTGGAAGTTTTTTTGATCACTATCCTCATTGTGAGCTGTTTAAACATCCGCCTGTCTAGCTGTGAGTCAAATTCAGTGGCTATATAGAGATGTGCAATGCTGTGCATGGTAAAAATGTTTGCTGCACCACTCATGGTATGAGCTCATCACCTTTTGCTTCAGCCCAGTCATACACTTTTTTCCTGACTGTAGCCATGATATCTTTCTTAAGAAAGATTTATTCCTTCATTTCTATCTTTTTTTTGGCTAAAAGTTCAGAAGAGCTGGTGGTTAAATTGTCCTCAGGTGTGCTTTAAACCATGTGCTTGGCTCCATGCTGCTGACCTTTCATTCTTAACTGTTCTGCAGACAGACAGAATGCTGCAAGTCATGGTCATTGCCATGCTTGTCTGTCTGGAAGAGTACCTCTATTTTACACCTCTAGGCTTTATTCTGCACTGAGTCTATCCATTAAAAAAAGTCTATCAGCATAAACCTGTCAAAACCCATGCTAGCTTTGCACATTTTCTGTCATTATTGTAGGAGCTATTCATAATATCTCTGAGTGGAGTGAATTGTTGAATGACTCAAAATTTAGTTCCACAAGAAGTATGGAAGAGGCAATATAGTGTCTTTCAAAAGTTGTGTATGCAGAGCTGAACTAAGTATAGATCTGTAATGTGTTCAGGAGTCTATGTGGCTCCTGATATAATCCTGAGAAGCCTGTGGCTTCTCACACACTTGCTACAGATATTCTCCTGCAAGGGAGTGTGCATTCATTTGTGAGAGACCCCCCACGGGCACCACTTTTAGCAAGTCTTTTCTTTCATCAATCCATGCATTTATTCATTTATCCAGCCATGTGAGCATCCATCTAGGCAAAAGTTTTGCTTTACCTATAATATTGGCAAATAAAGTAGCAAAACTCTCTAGTTTAAATATATTTCAGCTCATTCCCTGATGAAATGGAACATATTGTATGTCAACCTAGTGATACTGCTATAATTGTCTCACAGAGAAGATTGCAGAGATAAAATCTTTCAGACAGTATTAAGGCCATCTTTTAAAATACAGTATAACAATAACATGTTGCTGCTTATACCTGAGAATCTCAGCACCTCTTAATCTCTTTAGTACAAAGTGGTAAATAAATGATGAAGTGAGGAAGATGCAGATATTTTCAACATGGATAATTTGGGGTAATGCCATCTAATATGTCCAGAAAGCACATGGAAGTCCATCAAACTGTTAAATTCCTGTATATCTGTATGATCAATGATCTTTCCCAAGACAATGAGCTAATTTTCACAGATGAGCACAGGCAGCAACATTTTCAGATGAGGAAAATTGGTGTAATAGAAAATGATGCTGAGGAATGAGTAAACATTGAATAATAATTTAAAAAGTTGAATACAGCTGACATGTTAAGACAAAATATGATTAAACAGCCAACTGCCACATTTCACATCTAGAAATAATGGATTTGGTCTTTACCAGTGGAACTGCAAACGGTGACTGTGAGAATACTTAGGACTTGTAGTGAATAAAAGAGTTTCAACATAAACTTCTTGTGAAAGTGCAGTTATGTAAAATATTTGTATACAAATATGCAGTCTAATAGAAGGAAAACAGTGAGGTGTCTAATCCAGCAGAAAAGCTGGAATATGAAGGAAAATAAAATAGAAAATTAGACATTTTCTTTTAGAGGGGTCATAATCAGTGGAATCAGCTAAAAAAAATGAAATGGTACATTTTCTGTGTCTTGCTGAATTCAGCTGAAGAACGTAAATTTTCCCCATTTCAATTTGTACCCATTATTCCTTTTGCTATCACTACGGTTCCTGATGCAGAGTCCCTCTCTGGCTTTCCAATAGGATCCCCTTTGGTACTGAAAGGTTGCTATGAGATCTCCGTGCAATCTTCTCTTTTCTGGATGGAATAAAACCAACTTCCTCAGCCTGGAGGTGCTCTGAAAGTTTTTTTCTTGAATAAGGAAACAGACAAAGTCAATACACTGGCATTTGCTTATCCTCAGGTTTTCACCTCAGAAGTAGACATTAGCTATAAATTGGAATATACTACTCCTCATAGTAGGGTTTCACTCTCTCACAAAGGTGTAGATATTGCAATATATATATGTAAACTAACACTAAGAATACATCTCCTACACTGGCCAGAGATCTGGAATATGCAATAACCTTCTCTCTCCATTTCTGGAACAGGGTTGTTTGTACCTTTGTGGACATTCTTGCATTTTAAGGCAACATTTTCTTAAACACAGCTGTTAGAACAGGTGCTCCAAAGGCACGAAAATTTTAGTCCTGGAGAACACAATGGGAATTTAATTTTTAAAAATTTACATAATATGAAGGACACATATTGGACCATATGGTCCAGCAGCATCCCAAAGTCTGTAATGGTTTTATGAATGATTAAGCACTGGCAGAGGTGTGTACTGATTAGATCACCAGGGCAGCATCTGGAGGCTGTGAGAAATCCTAGAGGATATTTTCTTGGCCTTTACTCATCAGTGATTTATTATCCAAAATAAAGATTTGATTGCAAACTGCTGATTGAACTGGCAGAGAGGAAAGCAAGATGGACAAACACATTCAAGCTGGCTATGACTCACCTGAGGGCATAGTAGCTGCCACTAATCTTGGTAGAAACAACATACATGTGCTTTCCCTGCTAACACCAGTGGAACAATCCTGGAACTTTTATGCTACCATATATTGTGATTTCTGAACTTGGTACCATGTGTTTTCCTCCTACAAAAACAGGAGTATGAAAGCCCTGTTCCTTGATTTTAATATGAGTGATCACTTTCATCAATTTATATTTATTTATCAAGGCACAAGGAATACAAGCCTACAGTGTGGTGCAGGCTTATTTTTAATGTGATACGTAATCAACATGCAATTTAGACTTAGTCTGCTTTGTTCCAAGATGTGAACATCTTAAAAGCAAAATCTGACCTTCATAGGTAACATCTGTGGAAATAGTGCCAAATATTCCCTGTAACCTGTTTGAAATTGTTTGGAGACTATTAATTACATCCCTATTATACTTCACATTTCTGTTCACCTGAAATATCAAAGTTCTCTTCATCCTCTTAGATAACTGATTGTTAGAAAGGAAAACAGAATACCTCTACTCATCACCCTTCCACCCCTGCTAAATATTGCATCATGTTTTAGCCCTCTACCTCTGAATCAGGATTTTTTAGCTGGAAGCATGAATGCCAAATGCTTTCATGTAATCTTATCTGTAGAAAATCCAGAATGACTACTGCCAAAAGATTAAAGTGAAGGTGAAATCATCATATCAAACTAATTCCACTAACGTCCCTTGATAATAGCATCTAGTGGCCAAAGACCAAGCCAATCCAAATATCAAATGAAAAATAATTGTTCACCATTTATTGAAATTTTAATCTTGGTATTCTTCTTATTATAACACTTTTGAAAGCAATATCCAAGAGTATAATATCTGTATATGTTTAATCTTTGTTTTATAAGTTGATAAAATATGAAACTAAAGCATAAAGACATTAAAAATTATCATATTTATTGCAGTTTTTATGAGACATGCTGCCGCAAAACACATAAAATCCTCTAGGATATATCTACATCTGGTCTGTCTTGATAACTGTTGAATTTACAATGGTGAAATATTTATACAGGCTTTTCTTTTAAGGAAATATCTGAAGTGTAGAGTTCTTTTCTATGAGATGTATTCTGTCATTTGCTGCTGGAAGATACTGGTGCAGTGCATCAGTGAGAAAGTGAAATATGGGTTTGCCTGGAAGAGGGTTAATTTTTAGAAGTGAAATACCTAGTTCCTATCATTCGTTTTCTACTTCAGTGTAGTTTTTGCCAGTCGAGCAGACTTAACTTGAATATTTTTATTTGGCCTCAAGCATCAGACATTTTTGCCACTCATGAACAGTGTCAACCATACCTTAAAACACTAAATTTGTCTTCTTTTTTTTCACCGTATGTCTCTTCTTCTGGTTTACACAGAAGAACATTTTTTGACTATAGAGCGCAAAGTAAGATTGACAAAGTTTGGGATCTTGTTGTAAAGATTTAAATTCAGATCATCTGTTATTTAAATTCTCACTAAAGGTTCAGTATTTCCTAGAAATTGGCACACAGTGCTCCATGTAAATGGCTTTTCCCCCATCACAGTCAGTCCAGGGATGGTTAGTTTGTGGCTACTGGACTACGTTCACTCTTGAAATGTAGGAAGGCTGGGCATAACTCTG
This sequence comes from Monarcha castaneiventris obscurior, assembly GCA_026261815.1. Taxonomy (NCBI): domain Eukaryota; kingdom Metazoa; phylum Chordata; class Aves; order Passeriformes; family Monarchidae; genus Monarcha; species Monarcha castaneiventris. Next base: position 3,719,397 of record JAMPIT010000327.1, read on the forward strand.
TCATGTGTCCTGCTCTAGAGGTATTCTGATACCAATGAGATGAATAATTCTAATGTGTCTTTTTGAAAGGACAAAACCCTGCTGAGAATGGCATTGTGAGGTAATCCAGACATTTTGTTGTCCTCTTCTACTTTCTAGTAGAGTGATCAGAGCGTCTATGAGCTACTCCTGGAGGGCCCACTACCCTCTGGCCTCTGAAAAGTGTCCTGCAGCTCTTGGTCATAAAATGTTGGTGTAGACTTTATGAGCCAAAAATTCTGGCTATCCTGTTTTCTCCAGTAATTATGACAATAAGGTGAAAATAGTATTTAGCTGTGGATACAGTAGTGAGACACTACAGTATCAGTCATTCTTAAGTTGTAGAACTAAGTTGCAATTTGACTAATGGCAGTGCATGAATATGATTTTAGTTTGGAACTTCCTCAGTACATACTATTTTTAGAACAAAACCTCAACATGCATATAGTTTCACTATTTTTCTGGCTAGTTGCAAAAGAGTGTTTCTTCTGTAAATGGCAAAAAAATCCTTATTTCCTTGACTACCAAAATGTTCTATGGGTCAGAGAGCTGAGGCTTGTTTTTGTCCAACAGTTTTTCAAAAAGAATCTGAAATATTCTTCTTAACCTTGTGAAAGAGAAGAAGGTAGAAAAAATTAATGAAATGGATGTTTTTTGTTGTTGGGAACAATAGCCAGAAGAAACTGGGTGAGAGCCATATGAACATTAAATAAAGAAAAAGAGAACAGGCTTCTTTAAAGAGTGACCACTTGGCATGTGATGATCTTAAATATTATTGTAACTTTGGCTATTGTGTGGGAGACCAGAAAGTAAAACATAATCACTTTCTAGAATATTCACCTTATTTTTGCATTAAAGCTTTAAACTAATATTCAAGTACAAATTAAAAATGTAGAATGCATATCACTGGTGAACTTTTAAACCTTTGAATTTTGCCAATAACTAATTTCGACAGAGCTATTATAAAGAGGGGAACCATACCAGATTTGTTTACACAGTTCAGTTTTGATCTACTGACTTTGAATATAATTATAATTTCAGAATTAATATCTTGTCCCTGTGTATATGACTCTCACACTCTTGCTTTCTTTTGCGTAATGAACCCAGTGTACTTCTTAAAAGCTTTTCTTTTACATGGAAATCCAAAGGGACCTACTACTTGTTCTTTTCTAGTCATTTTAATTATTTATCAATTGAACTTACCTAATTACTATGCCTATCTATTCACAATATAATGTATTGAATACTGTCCAGCTATTCAGGTTTTCCACTGTGGCTTCTGTATCCTGATTAGATTGAACACTGAATAACAAACTGACCTATGCATACAGTGCTCTTAAACTAGCTGCCTGTCTTCCTAGTTTATGTAGAATCACAGCTGGAGCCCATTATGAAAAGAGAATACTTTGTAATTGCACCAAATATACACACTGCTTCTGTTTCAGGTTTCTTTTGTTGTTGTTGTTGTTGTTGTTGTTGTTGTTCTTTTTTTTTTTTTTTTAATTTGGAATAAGTTTAATCAGCTATTATACTCTAGCCATACTAAAGACTCTATGAAATCACCTTTACAAAAACTGATTCTCACCTGCAGGTGGACTATGCCTGCAGTTAAAAAATTGAACAGTTTAAGAATTTTGGTAAATATGTCAAAGATGAATTCAGGATCTACCAGACTTTGAGAAAATGTGGGTCATGTATTAATTTCTTCTCAGAGGACTGGAGGGCAAAAACCCACATCTTAGGCCAACCACCCACACTCAGAATGGTAGTAGACATTCATTGAACTTAATTAGTGTTTGCTTCAAAGTTGTTTAAAGCCAAAGGTTTTTATACTGCTTTTAGTGTATGATGTCTTGTCCTCTCAATTTTATTTTTCCAGTAGCAATGAAAGAGCAGGAAGATAGCCATGCATAGCTGCCACTTTCTCTTATTGTAACCATGTGTATATACTTTTAAGCCAAGAAGCACAACTTTGCAGTCTGCTCTTTGACTAGCTTCTTGTATCCTGCTGTCCTTCCCAGAGCTCGAGAACATCCTGCCTTCTATATTTCTTTTTGATTTATTTTGCTAATTTCTGTTCTGCGTTTCTTGAGACAGACTGGACTATAACTATTGATTCAATGTCCATTGTCTATTTTCTCTCATTTTATCTTCAATTCAGTTTCAAAAAATCCAGCCAAGGGAATCAGAAGATACCCTTAAATGCCTGTAATGATACTTCATTCAAACCACTGTAGGAGTTTCAATTAATTAAACTTTATATCTGGCTTTATATTTGGCTTAATATCTGATATTCAGGGTCCTGAGTAAGGTGCAAAAACTCTGAAACACCTTTCCTCTCTCTTCCTGGGGATTTAACTGTCTGTGTTTAAGGTCAGCTTTGATATGGCAGAGCTGTACTGTCCCAAACCTGACTGCTGAGAGAAAGGCTGTGAGAATTCACTTTGGGGGCCTCCTGCCCTTGGCTTGGGTGCTACATTAGACCCAGGGCTTTGAATTTTACTTTTGTGGTGTTATCAAGAGGATGCGTGATTCTTCCTAAGACCATTTTCAAGCGAAACCAATTTGTATGACTTCATCTGGTTTGTTGATTGTATTTTCCTTCTTCACTTTTATCTGTCTTCCTTTTTTATTTTTTCTTTTTACTTTTATTTCAGTTGTATTGTAATTTGGTAAACTGAATCCATATCTTTCTCCAGAGCACCAATTTCAGCTTGCTTTTTTTTATCCTGCTTTTGTTTCTGTTTTCTCTTTCTTGTCTCATATTCATATGGTAATTCAATTTCTTCATGACTCTTTAGCATATTGAAGACTTTGCTGATATTTTCTATATTCTTGCCTCATCTACATTTGTTTAAATTATTTGAGGATAGAATTTGAATGTAGATCAGCACCTGTTTCTACACTGATGTTTCTTGTGGTTTGACATCATATTTCAATCTCTAAACTATTTTATGGCAATATTTAGAAGTACAGGTCTTGAAATTTTAACTTGCTAATGATTTACCTTCCATTTTAGTCTTGAAGTCCATCAGAAGCTCACTGGAAAAGTCTTTTATATGCATATTTATCAGGGACTCCTCAGCTTTTCCAAATTTTGTTTACTGCTATTATAGAGAAATTGCAACAGTTCTTTAGCCAGCCTTATATACCACAGCAATGAAACATTTCTATCCATGTAGAGAGACTGTTTCATAACATATTTTTGATATTTTTCAAGAGCTTAGTTTTAGTCAAAAAAAATGTAAGAAAAAATAAACAGAGTAGCTGTGAGCATAAACATTCTAGGATTCAGCTGTTTGTATCATCCATCCAAATTTTCTTAGAGCAGAATTCATCACTATTCTGACCAATTTCCTACGAGATCCTTATAGTTTCATGGATCATATACCCAGTTATCCAGTACAGATTCTGAGTTGTGGTGGAAATTCCCACAGCAAAATATTTCAAATATATATATATGGTTTTTTTTAGAGATATATATGTGTGTCTATATGTATGTAATCAGTGCTCAGATACTACAGCAGAATTGAGACTGCAGCAATTCAGTCCAATTAGAATTCTGGGTTATGAGTGACATTGCCACAGAACAGTTACCCTGGTATCCCTGAAGTTCTAAGGCTCATTTAAAAGGAAAAAAACCAAAAAAAACCAAAAAAACCCCCAACCACTATGAAATAGCAAAGCAATTGCTTCAACCTGAGCATGATCTTGTCACTTTTTCTTTGAACATGAGAATCCATCTTCAAAAAGTCTTTGTCAGTTCTAAAGCACCATCAAAGCAATCCTAAGCAATAGCGCAAACACAAATAGCTGATTAGAACTTTCATTGTTAGGGCTTTAAAACACTCAAAGAGAAAGAGCTCCAACAGGATGATTATTTCAGTCAAGCAGATTCCCTTTGTATCACATATAGACAGCTTGTGTAGATACACTCAAGTGTCTGTTAAAAAAAATTAACTGGTTTAAACACAGTCCTTTGCACTATAATCCTCAGACATTACTGAGCTTAAGGTTATTTATCTTGTGAATCTAAATTTAACAGAAATTTCAGCAAAATTTTATTTAGCTCTTTACATCTATAAGGCTGTTATTTCTATAATCAAGAAAACAAATGTCATTAAAAATCCCTAAGCACGCTTGCAAGTGGCAAATTCTAAAGATAGCAAAACCTGGAACACACTTTAGTATCAAGAGTAATGCCCACATTTTTCCCACAGAGCTTGTTGGATAATTCCTCATTAAACACATACGTTAATGACTTAAATAGTTTGGCAATGACCTAAGATGCTCTCTTCTAACTGCATGCTAGCAAGCATAAAATAAGAAGTAATCCTGTACTGTTAGAAAGATGGACAACAAAGTTTTCTTCTATCCCTGTGACCTACGAATACATTTTTGTTGAATTGCTGCTGTAATGTTAACAAAAGCAGATGTACTGCTGAGATTCCAGGGTTTTTTGGGTTTTTTAATCTAGTACAATATAGTATGCAACTATGCTTCACAGTGTGATGATCTAATAGTAGAATAGTTCTGAAAGCAAAATGACTCTGGTTGAAGTCAGACTTTAAACATTTCAGATGTGACCTGGATTGGGCACACAATTTGCTCATTATATTTTAGTATTGACTGAATCAACCACGTACAAATGTATGCACTTTAAAGTGAAAGCTCTTGGTCTGAAATCTGTATTTTGATATTTGATAGCTATTATTTCTTACAAATAAGATGCAACAACCCAAAAATATGTTGTGATACTAGCAGAGAAACATTAAATCCATTGTTCCCTTCAAAGGCTCAAGGTTAATTCTAGAATAGGTAGTTTACTGTAACTCAGACAGCAAGATCTACACAACTGCACGAGATAAATATTTGGTCTCAAGAATTAAAGAAAATAAAATGAAAGTTACACAAAATGCCCTTACCCAAACAAATTAGTGCATTTACATTGTGTATGTGGAAGTCTTTCAAGAGTCTTTTAACTGAGGGAAGAACTAGAGGTTCAAAACTAAAACAAAAATAAAAGTTAAATATTTCATGGAACAAAGTTGTGATTCCCATTTAATATTCTCTTGCTTTGGTCGAATTCAGTTTATCTCTTAAAGTCACAACCATGGGAAAAGAGAATCTTTTTCCTCCTGAAACAGTCTAAAAGCAACAAGAATCTGTAATTTATAATTCATAAAATAATTATAATTTATAATTTATAATTTATAGTTTATAATTTTGCAAGAATATTGTGGGAGGGTAGTTTGCTGACTTCAAATCAGGCCTAAACGTTTCTAAGTCTTCTCTAGGTCTTCTTGACCATAACTTTAGTTTGTGCAAGATGTTACTGTAAGGGTATTTTTATATTTTTGAGGTTATTGCCCAGTTTATTATGTTCCAGAATTTCAATCTAAGTAACAGAGTGATATTTACAGTGCAAAACCAAGATAAGGTGTGTTTTATGTGAAATCCACTTTCTTTATTCTCTTCACCTAACTACCCACTCTTTCAGATCTGGAATATGTTCTATGTCAGTCAGAATGAGGAGATTTTATACTGAATTTAATGAAATGCCATATTCAGACACCCAGCGTGTTTATGTCACAGCACCAAATGAGTGCTCTTGCCAGCAAACAGGCAGTGAATTCACCCTTGAGTTCCACCTTGGGCTAGCTAACCATTTACACCGCTTTGCAGTGTAAAGTCAAAGTTAAAGTTTAAATAGTTTAGGATTTTGTCCTCCATAATATATGATATTATCTTACTGCCGCAATTAGGAATGCTGAAATTCACAATCTGTGCATGTGTAAGATCTTAGCACTGCATGTGCTCTGAGCGTCCCTGCCATGGCTGCACACACCTTTTCCTTGGCCTAACACTATCAACATTTTAAATTTTCAAGACATTTTAAAAGGCTAGGGTGTTTTCCTCAGGTACTTTGGAATGTTAAGTTTGAGAAAATTCTTCTACGATGAATAAATTTTTATGAGTAGTTAAATAGCAGTTAATAGAGAGATGGGGTACATTTGTGCAGCTTGGGTAAATTATATGCTGGTTTAATAATTTTTAGGGCTGTATATTTTACTGATTTGTACAAGCACTTACATTTATAGAATAGAGTTAAAGAACTTTTTAAATCCCTGCAAAGAAAATAAAGAATAGAAGCAGATGGCCTCTAAAGTAGAAGTGAATTATTCTGATGACACTTATATGAAAACTGGTGTTTTCCATACTCTTTTCCATGATGCAATTTGGAATTTAATTTCCATCTTATGCTGCCCTTTTAAAGATATGAGGGAAGTAAAGATATATCTTCTTAAACACTTAGATGTATACTTGTATTTCCACACGTACATTGTAATCACATATATTTATTGACATATAAAAAAACAAACTTTCTATTGGTACATGATTTATATTCTAATTTAAAATTAAACCCTCCAAGCTACTTAATAATCAAAAAAGCAGAAATGTTTCTTGCACTCAATCTTTACTTGAAGACCTATTTTCAGTTGCCTCATCTTACAGTAGTTGAGTAAATGGGTCAGATCCATCTCTTTGTAAGGAAGCTTACTCTTTGTGACTGATTTTAAAAGAGTCTAGACAGCTATTTTGGATGCTGAAGTCTAAATTTGGACAGAGAAGTCCTATTCCAGAAGTTTAGTTCAAAGTGGTTTACAGAACCTTAACCACTGTGAAAGAGTGAGACTGTTTTTTCCTCTGCACTTTGAAACAGAGCTGTGATGGTCAGTGTAGCAGTGATGTGCCTGGTATTGTCACTGTGAAAATCACTTAACTATAACAAAATAATAAATCTTGGAAATATATGAATATTCTTAGACATTGACAGTTAAAGTATCTAAAGATGGATGCAATAACAAGCCTTTTAAGAAAAATTAGGCAATGTAAATGGGATTCAGATACTTAGAACTTAAACCTTCACATTTGTGTTTGGTGTTTTATGTTCCAGTCAGGTGTCTTTCAACTCGGTATCTTGTGTTTCACTGACTAAAAAAGAGATTGGTTGACCTGCTTTTCAGTTAGATCCTATCCTGTCTGCCAAGTAAAAATTAAAAGAAAATACCATTATTTTATAAATTCTAAACCTTTAAATCTGCACTTAGTACAAGAGGAAGAGGAAGAGGAAGAGGAAGAGGAAGAGGAAGAGGAAGAGGAAGAGGAAGAGGAAGAGGAAGAGGAAGAGGAAGAGGAAGAGGAAGAGGAAGAGGAAGAGGAAGAGGAAGAGGAAGAGGAAGAGGAAGAGGAAGAGGAAATCTCTGGAAGGCAGTATTCTAGATTTTAATATCTTGAATCTCTTTCATTTACTTCAGCAATTCTGACATTAGATTTTGTAACTGAAAGAAGACTTTGAGAAAGGTAATGATTAAAAAATGCTATGTATGTAAACCCATGACTGAATCTATGAAACACTTGCTACCTTTATATTGGTTTGCACACACAGTAAGTAAATGTTATGTCAGAAATCAGGCTCCCTGTTTCAAGGCAAATCTAGAGACAGCAATGACTAGAAGTTTTAATAGAACCTGACAAATAGTTGAAGCATTCCTAAACTGATTCTACACATTAGTCCCTTCCCTCTGCCTTTCTCCCTCACTTATAAAGTTTTTATTTTCATGCTTATATCTTGAGCCTCTCTGTTTCCTTCAACAAACTTTGGATTAGGTCATCAAACCACACATTTCCTCCTCCAAACTAAACCTTGCTTTACTGCCATTTTAAAAGCTCATTTCTAATTTAAAATACTGCTGAATTAATAGAAATTATCTGTACTTTGCAGATGTATGGGCATTTTGTGTTTCTATGAAATGTAATAATATTCTCCTGGAGTCTTTCCTGATTTAACTCTCCTAAAACATACTTGCATTTTTTAGCTGTAAGACCTTTTCTGACAAAACACTTCGGGAGACTGGTCTTCAATGTTTATAAGAAAAAGTTCTTAATGTTTTATGGGTTGCCTGTTGCTGGCTGACTGTGCTTGTATGCCAGGAGGGAAAAAATTAAAAAAAGAACTTTTTAAAACTGTCATTATGACTAAGGAGCTACATTTTAGCTTTTTGAATGAAACTGTGCAAATATCACTAAATGTTCTGTCCATGTAGCAATCACCATTATGTAAGGTCACTGATCAAGCATTTTGATGCAGCCAGATCAGTGGACCAACAAGATTTTTTCCAAAAAATGCAACAGATGAGATGGATAGAAGAAAGAGTCTCAAAGAGCAGGTGAAGTTTTCACTTATTTAGTCATAGAGGTCAGAAGAGATGGATTGCCAGTACTTATGCCAAAAGGCATGTAGATGTGGCACAGGGACATGGTTTAGTGGTGGACTTGGCAGTGTTGAGTTTATGGTTAGACTCAATGATCTTATAGGTCTTTTTAAACCTAAGCAATTCTATGATCATTGGTGTAAGGAATTTTTCTTGGTTAGAACTCCTGGCATTTATACTCTCAGTGTCAGAGCGGTTGAAGATGCATAGAGTATATTGAACATTAGAATCTCAACAGGAATGCAAATCAGAAAAAAAAGGGGATACACACCTTTTTAAAATATTAATAAGTTTAATGAAAAATGTCTCCCTCTAAACTCTCAGCTGCACTGGGCCTGACAATGTCAGTGAAAGTTCTTCACTTCCAGATATCATTTCTTTCTAAACACACAGATCAAAATTTCACGGATCTCATGATGGAAAACTGGTAACTTTTATTCATCTAGCTTTTATGATGACCCAGCCCCAGATGTGTTAGCAAAATTTATTACTTATTTTTTATTACTTCCTTATTACTATCTCACAGAATAAGAGGAAACCTTCATTTAATCAAACTGTTTCTGGACTAATATATTACCTATTTATCTCCTGAGATTCAGGGATAAATTTGAAAGAAGACATGGAATTAGTTTAGAGGGGATTTCTTTCTTTTCCCTTAGGAAAATTTATTCACAATCAGCATCTTTAGCATTTTAAAGCCAAGGACTGAGATATTAAGTACCAAATACATACTTACAGAAAGGGAAACACACCTAAACAATCAAATGAGTGACAGGAAAAGTAAGACAAAAATAACCTGCAAATAAGGAAAAATTTTGGAAAAAAATTAGCTTTTGCTCCTTAAGTTCATGGATTTTTGGCCAATGAAGTGGAAATTACATCATGCCTCTATGCCGAAATGAAGACAGTTAGGTTATGCTGATTAAAATAATCTGTTTATAAATTCTGGGTCATAATGCTCTGATGGAAGTGCAAAAAAAGACCAAATTCTTCTATTTTATTGATTATGCACTTGATAAAAAACTGTTTTCTTTAATAACTAAAATAAGTAGTTTGGGAGAGTTTCAAAGCCCAATGAGGGGTCATGAATAACATCAATCAAGACTTTTACCATATTTTTTACTTTGGGAAGACTGCACTTCTGCTCAATCATTGCTACTATTTTTTCTGAATTGCATAGAACTACTGCAATCCTCTGGTGGAAATCCCTAGAAATGAGTCTGGGGGCACTAACAGGGGTTTGATGTTTTAGGACACCTTCTAAGACATGACAGCTGCCTCTCAGATCAGTGTAATTGAATCAGTCAGAAGGGATGATGTGTGAATGTCCCAGTACTTCCCTGGAGGGAGTTTTCACACCTGAGCCAGTTATGGCCCATCAAAAGGGGTGAATGATACCTTTCCCGGTGGAGGAGAAGGTATTTACAACTGAGCCTGTTGTGTAGGGGAGGACATTAACATTTAGTGGCATTTAGAGTCTTAAAAGTATTTTTAGGTTCTGAATGGCTACAACTGAAAATACTTCAAATTTTTATTTCCTTGTGGACGTTTATTGATGGGTTTCCTAAAGTAAAAATGTAGGGGAAAAGTAATTAAATTTTGAAATACATATTTCCCAAACTGGCATATAACAATGAAACAGGAGCTAATACTGCCTTCAAGGTCTGTTACAAACAGAAGAGTAAATAGCACCAATGTCAGTTGTTTTTTTGGTAACAGACAGGGCAGGTCCTCATATTAGTTACAGATATGTGGGTTTCAAATATTATCTAAGTGATTTAATCCAAGTTTGTTCTGCTCCTTTGGGTGTTATGAACCAACTGCTTAGACTGTTGAAAGACACCTTTTACCTGCCACATAGAAACCCATATGAAATTATTAGTTCCATTCTTTGGCTGTGGGACCTGGGGAAAAACCTGCTGTTCAAAGTTCTGAACTTTATTTGATCATCTGACTCACAGTGCTATCTACTGTAAAATGTAGGGAGTTACACGAAAATATTCTTATCATTTGTGGAAACGTTCCCATCTCTGGTTAAAAGTGGAGAACTCAGATTTATTGCATTTGTTTGTATGTGTTCCTTCTATTTAAATTGCAGTGACATGTATAAGAAATTATTGTTAGTAAGAGCTAGCTTTCACTTGATTTTTTTGTGCTTTGTCTCAATTCCCTCTTCAGTGATTTTTAAAGTTGTCCCTGTCCTTTTTTTTGTTGCTTGTTTTCCAGTTGTAAAAGACTTGTTAATAAAACATGAAAGATGAGAGTATCATTAATGCTGGTTCTCCCTTCTTGGATTCATGTCAAGTCTGAAAGAAGAAACAAAACCAGCAAAGCATTTGACTTCAAATTAAGTCTTGCTATGATATGCTTGTCCCCTCCTTCTTACTGTTCATTATAAATTCATCCTGTTGAGATAAGAATTTGCATTTGATTTAGATACTCTTCCTGAAGGGCTTCTAAAAGGGAATGCTATGTTTAGAAAAGGAGATGTATCTCTTCTCTTCTGTATCAAAAAATAATGCCTCTTATCTACTTGGAGAGAAAAAATAAACTCTTGAGGTGGAGGGAGACTGCTTTTTTGCTTTTTTTTTTTTTTTCCATGTAAATCTAGGAAGTTGGAAAGTTTCTCAGCTTCTCTGTAGATTGGGCATTTGACTTACTGGACTGTCAAGTCTGATCCTCTGCGTTTTCAAGACGTCAATGTTCATCATCTATAGACATAGAAACATCAAGTTAGGAGTAAAACACTAGTTCTACAGATTGCAGAATGAGAGGTTAAAATGCTTTCATAAAGATGTTTTGCATTATACGTAGTGTTAAGGAGAACCAAACTCCCCTAAATTATCCAAAGATAGCTTGTGTGGTTCTTTACATCTTCAGAAAGGTTTCATTCCTGGCAGCTGCCCCAACAGCTTCTAGTGTCCTCTCTTAGCTTTCAGTAATTTCTGTAATTTCAGTAAGATTAGAATATTTTATTTCCCTTCTAATACTGTTCTTAAGTTCCTCTCTTCTTCCCAGCCAGAGAACTGTCAATTCTGGAACAGCTCTTTGGTTTCTCTTATCCTTTCTAATTTTCAGTTCCAGGTCCGGGTTCTGCTGTTTACACAGCACTGGTTTCATCCTCTCAGGCTTGTCCTCAACTTTCTCTCAAAATAATATGACCAACCACCGTGTTTTCTATCAGTGACTTTAAAATTCTAGTTTCAGCAATCTCAAATAATGAGAACAAGTCCTTCTTTGTCCCTTTCAATTATAGGAGATTTTCCTGTACAATGTATTTCAAAAATATCTTGTAATTAAGCTATGAAGATTATTTTTGTGGCTGTCCAAACCCGGACCATTAAGCAGTTCTCATCTCTGAAATGTGATCATTATTTCTTAATTTGCATACAGGTACCAGCACACTCTCCAGAGAAGACAGTCCTTGCACAGTGTGAAATGATTTCTCTAAGTCAGATCCTAATTTTACAGGGTATTTGACTAAATATTCAAATTGAGCTGGCTACAATGCTTAAGCTGTTCTCCCAGAAGCTAAGACTTTAGTTCCCAGCAAATGAATTATAGCAGAGAAATTAAGGAACTCGAGGTTTTTAAAAATGCTTACAATGTAAAAAGTATTGGATGGTGAGCCAACCATGGGAGGTGTTCCACTGGACCTGCTATTTGTGAAGAGAGAAGGAAGGACTGGTGGCTAATGTGGCAGAGACCCTCTTGGGCCCAGCAGTCACAGATTAAGGAGTTTTTGATTCTTAGAGAAGTTAACAGGTGGATCATCAGAACTGCTATCTTGACCTCTGGAGGGCAGACTTTGGCCTGTTTAGGAGACTGGTTGTAAGAGTTCCTTGGAGGGCAGTTCTGAAGGACAAAGGGCTACAGGAAAACTGGATGCACTTTAAGAAGGAAATCCTAGAGAAACAGGAGTAGGCTATCCACATGGGCCAAAAGATGAGTTTGTGGAGAAGAAGACCAGCCTGTCTGAATAGAGAGCTTTGGCTGGTACTCTGGGAAGAAAAAAGAAAGTATATTACCTTTGGAGGAAGGGGCAGATCACTCAGGAGAAATACAAGGGTGTTGTGAGGTTATGCCAGGGAAAAATTAGAAGGGCCAAAGACTGTCTAGAACTTAATCTGTCTACTATTGTAAAACAAAAACATTATTTCAAGTACATCATTAACAGAAAGAGGGATAAAGAGAATCTCCATCCTTTACTGGATGCAGCAGGACAAAGGATAAGGAAAAGACTGATGTCTTTTTTTGTCTCAGTCTTTAATAGCACAACCAGTTGCCCCCTTAGTGTCCAGCCCCCTGGGCTGGAAGTTACTGATGAAGAGAAGAATGAAGCTGCCATAAACTGGGATTAAATGGTCAGCAACCTGCTGTGCCACTTAGATGTGCACAGATCTATGGAGCAAAAGGCATCCACCCAAGAGTACTGAGGGAGCTTGTGGAAGAGCTCACCAAGACACTCCATCATTTAGCAGAAGTCCTGGCTGACCAGGGATGTCCCAGTTGACTAGAAGTTATCAAATGTGACCACGTACAAGAAGAGTCAGAAGGAGATCCAGGGAACTACAGGCTTGTCATTCTGAGCTTGATGCTGAGGAAAGTCATGGAGCAGATCATCTTGAGGGCTATAATGAGACACATACAGGACAACCAAGAGATCTCAGTCAGCCAGCACAGGCTTAGGAAAGGCAGATCCTGCTTGACTAACTTGGTTTCTTTCTCTGACAAGGTAATGGGCTTAAGGGTCAGGAAAGGCCATGAATTTTGTCATGGTTTCCCACAGCATTCTCCTGGAGAAACTGCCTGTTCATGGTGTGGACAGATGCACTGCTCACTAGGTAAAAACTGTCTCAATGGCTGGCTCAGAACATGGTGGTGAATGGAGTAAAATCCAGCTGAGGGACAGTTACAAGTGATGTAACACAAAGCTCAGGGTTTGTGCCAGTCCTATTTAATGTCTTTGTCAATTATCTGAATGAGAGGATTGGGTGCACCCTCAATAAGTTTGTAGATGACACTAAGCTGGGAGTATTGATTTGATGGACAATAAGAAGGCTGGATCGATGGGACAAGGCCAGCTATATGAGGTACAACAAGAAAAAGTGCCAGATGCTACATTTCAGTCACAACAACCTGATGTAGGAGTAAAGGCTTGGGGCAGAGAAAGGCTTGGCTGAAAAGCGACCCAGCGGAGAAGAACCTGGGGGCTTGGTTGACAGATGAACATGAGCCAGCAGTGTGCCCAGACGGCCAAGAAGGCCAGTGGGATCCTGGCTTGTATAAGAAATAGTGTGACCAGCAGGAGTACGACAATGGTCGTCCACCTGTACTTGACACTGGTGTGGCTGGCCCTTGAAACCTGTGCTCAGTTTTGGGCCCCTCACTACAAAAAAGATGTTGAGGTGCTGGAGCATGTCTAGAGAAGGGCGATGGAGCTGGTGAAGGTTTTTGAGTACAAGTCTCAAGAGGACCAGCTGAGGGAGCTGGGGTTGTTTAGCCTGGGCAAAAGGAGGCTCCAAGGGAGACCTTATTGATCTCTACAACTATCTAACAGGAAGTTTTAATGAGGTGGGTGTCAGTCTCTTCTCCCAGGTAACAAAAGACAGGACAAGGGGAAATGGCCTCAAGCTGCATCAGCGGAGGTTTAGATTAGATCCTAGGAAAACTTTCTTCACTAATAGAGTGTTCAGGCATTGGAACAGACTGCCCATGGAAGTGGTAGAATTGCCATCCCTAAAAGTGTTCAAAAGGCATGTGGATGTGGTGCATGTTTTAGTCGTGAGCATGGCCGTGCTAGGTTAATTGTTGGGAACTGATAATCTTAGAAGTCTTTTAGAACCTAAAAAATTCCCTGATCTTATAAAAAAAAGAGTTAGAAATATTTAATAAAGGTGTTTATTTTTACATATTTTGGTGGCCCCATTATTTCACTTACAGTTATCACTGCTAAAGTAGGTCATTATTCTATTTTATAATATAATGCCATGGTATGTGACTTCCTATCTACTTAAGATGCATATTGTAGAGGAATGTGCCCCAAGGGGTATTTTCACGTACTAGAAATGACTTTCCATATCTGATAAACTGCTTAGGTTTGAATAGTGGAGTAATTTCCTTTCCTTTCCTCCTATGAAATGGACCAAATACACTTTATATAGTCTAACTAAAATAATTTCAAGGTAGATTAGAAGCGTAGGCTTGCTTTGGGTGAAATTCACTTTCCAAAACCTCAAAGAGATTTAGACACTGCACAGATATTGTAATTTTCTACACACTAGTACACTTTAATTCTTCTGTTCTCTGTCTGAAGTCAATGGAGCACACTTTACCAGTTGTCCTAATGAGTAGCTAGTACTGACAGCTTATTAGTGTGGCTGTCACCACAACTAATATGGGAGATACAGTGCCATATATCTGAATCTTGACAGTGGATTTATGTCAATTTCTAAGTCCCAGGAAAAGAAATAGCATTAATTATAATTCATTAGACTGTATAATAGATTACTTGGTTTAAATGGCTGCATATTTGAGGATGAAGGTCTATTCTCACCTGTATATTAACCACAAAAATATCACCTATGAATCCTATTTATATTATCACTTTAAGATTAGGCATTTCAAACAATCAAATACCTAAGTACCCTGCTATGATATTTCCCCTTGAAAATTAGTTCTCTAAATTCATGGTGAATAAATATCTCAGACTTGGAATAACTGGACTTGGAATAACTTGGAAATTAGTTATCTTTTAATATTGTCAATGTGATCAACAAACACACAGTTCCCCATGTATGGAGAGTTTGGGCATAATTGTCAATATACTGGCATGTAACAGTACAGGTCTACAAAAACTGTTGCAGCTCATTGATACATGATTAATATTAATTGTTTATGTGGTATATACTGAGTGAGACATGAAAAAAGCACAATGGTGATAGATCCATTTAATTCTTATCTTAGTCCTGGAGTTTAAATCTTATTTGAGTAACAATTCGATTGCGAAGTTAAATTAAAGATTCTTCCCATTATTAGAATGCCCTCTTCCATATTTACGGTTCAAGGTTACCTATCTCTTGGGCATTATCTCATGCTAGAGAAACTTCCACTCCCCATTAATTAAATTAAAGTCTTATTTTTATTATTGACCGTAGTGCTGTTTAAGGCTCTGTTATTAGGTGGCGTATCCAGTTCTTGTTTAAGACATAAACAAGCAATTTTGCTCACAGACGTTTAAGTACTGTGCTTGTAAAAATTAACTGGTGGTGGTTCTGTGTTGTTTTGTTTGGGTTTTGTTGGGGTTTCTTAAATTATTTAATTTTGTACCCATTATGACTACTTCTAAGTTTAGATGCAAAACTAGGCCCCGGTCACATAATTTGCTCTACTTAGGTTTTGCCTTTATTTTTTTTTCCAAATCTTTGTTTATAGCCAGAAGGCTTTATTGGTCCATCTATTAATATTTTTCTTCCATGCATCTAAATTAGCACTGGATTTGTAAAAACCTATAGACACACAAATTCATTAAATTGATAAATACATATTCCTATTTATAAATTTTTCTATTAAAAGGTGGGAGGGGGAAATTCTATTGGGCTCAAAGAACAAAGCACAAGGATAAGACATTTGATAAAATATATTAGTATTCATAAACAAGGCTATAGAATTTCTAAGAATAAACCTGAGCAAGACATGACACTTGCATAAGCAAAATAGAATGTAGAAGTTGGTGCAAAACAGTTTTATTGGCATGCTGTTGAACCTCAAGGAGAGAAAAAAAAAGGACTTCTCTAGAATTCTTTATAACTTGCTATGCATATTTGCTATTGCAAATATTAATGACGTGGATGCCTCATTTAAATGTTTGATGAAGGCAATATAGGATCAACTGCAGAAATGTTGCTGGCTAGGCCTAGAATTTAGAATGTGTTTCAAAAAATTGAAGTAGTGTAGAAAAAAAAATAAGAATGATATTGGACATGCACGAGTTTCCACACCTGGGAGTAAATGAGTAGTTTAGCAAGTGCAAGTGAGGAAGCAACTAATCAGGGCATAGTTAAGCAGAAAACACATAGATATTACTGTGACACAGCAATTATGAAACTATAGTATCATGATATTGCAAAGGAGCCAAACATCATATTGGGATTTCTGAACAAGATGAGAACCTGAAAACAGTAATAATAGTCCTTCCACTCACTGCTTTTGTTGTAGTATTTTCTGTACTATATACAGTTCTGCTCACTTTAATGCAGTGATATGGACCAATTAGAAACACTGACAAAAACAATTATGAAATACTTAGAAATCATCCTGAGTACAGTGGACTCGGGGAGACACAAGAAAATCAACAAGAATGGTTGAGACTGAAAGGGACCTCTGAAGGTCTTCTAGTCTAACCCTATCCCTAATTAAGCGAGGCCACCTAGAGCTGTTTAGCTGGGAAGATGTCCAGACAGGTGAATACCTTCCAGGTGGGAAACTCCATTCACTCTCTGGACAAGCTGTGCAGATGCTTGGTTACTCACAGTACAAAAGTGTTTGCTGATGTTCAGAGTGAACATCCTGTGTTTCAGTTGGTGACTTTTGTCTCTGATCCTGTCACTGAGCACCACTGAATAGAGCCTGGCTCCATCTTCTTTGCACTCTCCCTTCAGATACTTACATACAAAGTTCCTCCCTGTGACATCTCTTCTCCAGGCTAACCAGTTCCAGATTTCTCAGCCCTTCTTCATATGTCAGATCCTTCAGTCCCTTCATCATCTCCTTTTGTTGGACTCTTTCCAGTCTGTCCATGTGTCTCTTGTACTCAGGAGCCCAGAACTGGACACATTACTTCAAGCGTGGTCTCACCAGTGCTAACCGTAGGGTAAGGATCACCTCCCTCAGCATGGCTAGCAACACTTCTCTTAACACAGCCCAGGATACCATCAGCCTTTCCACAATGGTGCATTACTAGCTCGTGTTTAACTGAGGTATCTACCAGTATCCCAGTGCTTTTCCTGTCAAGCCGCGTTGCAGCTAAACAACTGCAAATTGGAGGATTGTTCCTTCCCAGGTGCAGGACCCTGCACTTGCCTTTGTTGAACTTCATGTGGTTCATGTCAGGCCAATTCTCCAGCCTGTCAACATCCTTCTGGATAGCAGCACAATCCTCTGGTGTATCAGCTGCTCATCCCTGTTTGGTGTCATTGGCAAACTGGCTGAAGGTGCACTCTGCCCCGTCATCCACATCATTAATGAAGATGTGGAATTAAATGGATGGAGCAATGAACCCTGGAGTACATTGCTAGTTACTGGCCCTCCCACTAGACTTCATGCTACTGATCATCATCCTCTGGGCCTGGCCATTCAGCCAGTTTTCCACCCACCTCACCATCTGGCCCATACATCAACAACTTCTTTATGAGGATCTTGTAGGAAACAGTGCAGTAGGCAATAGCCACTGCTCTCCCCTCATCCACCAAGCTGGTCACCTAGTTTTAAAAGTTTGTCCAGTTGGTCAGACATGACCTTCCCTCGGTGAATCTATGCTGACTGCTCCTAATGATTTTACTTCTCTTCATGTACCTGGAAATGGTTTTCAGTGTTAGCTTCTCTATCACTTTTGCAGGAACTGAGGTGAAGCTGACTGGTCTGGAGCTTCCTGTATCCTCCTACTTGCCCTTCTTCAAGAAAGGAGTGACATTTCACTTCCTGCACAATATTTATTCAGTTGTTCAGAACATAGCTTTAGAAAGAGGACTAAAAACTCGGTTTTATGTCCTCTGCAGGTAAGGGGAAGAGTGATGATTGTCAGTTGTCATAAGGCTGTTTGAAGCAAACATCAGAATATTTTCTAACAATAATGACAGCTAAGCCATGAAGGTCTTCCCAGGAGGACTTCAAAATATGGCAGTCTATTGGAGAATATTGTACAATGCATCATGACTGGAAACAAATAAAATAAAAATTCCAAGCCATGTGTGTATATATCTCCAAAGGCATTCAGACACAGGTTAAGCTTTATTCTTTTACGGTTTCTGGTAGTATCTATTTTAGCCCTCTTAGAATGTAATACACTTTGGTACATCTCTTAAACCATAAAGGGAGTCAAAGGTAAGTCTTGAATCAGGTGAGGTTGTCCAAATGTGAGATATTAATTCCAGAGTTATGGAATATCATCTTGAAAGAGTCTGGACATTCCTATTTAAGACCTATCAGCTAAACTTAATGGATAATTCCATCCCAACTTGCTAGGCAAGAAGAAAACAGAAGAAAATTGTCTGATGTACAGATCAATGTAGCACTATGAGAAACATCATGCCTGCTATGTTACACAGGTCAGTACTTTAAAATTAGCAATAACACACGATGGGTACAAATTCCTCATCAGTTTTGTATGGGGTCCATCAAACTAACATATGGATATAACCTATGGCTCATTGTCTCCCTCAAGTGGATAATACAAAAAAAAAAAAGGGATTTGTTTCTTTTAGACAGATTTTTTGCTTTTATTCTATACTTCTTTGACTCATTCTTCTGTTTGAAGGGACATGAAGCCAGTTTGACCAAGAATATGTGTATACAAGATCATCATTAAAAGCTGTGAAAAGACAACATTTGGGAGGATTTTCCTTGGCCGAAATAGCAACAACAATTCTTTCTTTGCCCATGAGCTGTACCAAAAATATTTATGTCATAGCAGTAGCAGACACTTCCTGAAAGACCATACACTGCAAGAGCGTCAAAAAAAATTAAAACAATGGCTGGCAGAAAGAACAAAAAACTCAGTTGTCTGCACTCTGAAGTCCCAAAGGTTTGCTTCAGTGTTTTCTGTGACAGGGCACAAGCTGTGAACCACTCATCTTGAACAAATGTCAGTACTCAGATTTGGGTCATTAAATTGGACAGAATTTGTTTAGGGCTGTTAAGCCACAGCACCCAGAATTCCTAAAAGATTATTTTGGTTGGTGTGGGGTCTTTGCAGATCTGGTGTTATAAAAAATATTTGATGGAAACTCTTTTGAAAGATCTTAAATTCTGTCCGTGTTTATGTTATCATAGCTGACCTAAATCGAAAGACAAAGCAGGAAAGAAAAAAAAGTATTAAATATTCAGATGTACTGGGTAGTAGTGATAGACTTCTGTGGGAAAAGGATGTATCTGTCATCCTTTGGTAATTTCACTTTTGAAGCCCTAAAGGTATTAGGCTGCAAATTTATATTACTCCTAATTTTGAGGTGTAAATTCACCTAATGGTAATGTAATAAACCCAGATAATTTCATTTTAAATATTTAAAAATAATGCTGGGAAAAACAAACAAACCAAAAAACCATTCTCACAAAGATCTTTGCAAATATGTTTAAATTTTTTATGGCATTAAATTCTTATTGGCATTTATAAAAATTTTAAAGATGACGTGTATATTCTTATGTGATAAATTTGTAAATTTCAACTAAAATAGTCAACAATAAAAAAGAAGCAAGCAAGTAAAGAAGTTTGGGGGCTGGGTTGGGGGTTGTGGGTTTTTATTTGTTTGTTTTCTGCTGTTTGTTGTGTTGTTTTGGGTTTTTTTGTTTTGTTTTGTTTTTTCTGATTACAGTCTAGGACCTTGTATAGGAAATTCTCTGGTACATTTCATTGTGGATACTGACAAACTGGGCCTGTGCTTTCCTGTTTCTTTCTAGTGGTCAGTACTGATAAAGTTCAAAGTTCCTACAGTGTAACAGGGAAGAAACGCAAGAAGTTCTGTCAGTAGTGAAATGAAGGAGTTTTGCAGTAGTCAATACCTGAGAAATGACAGTCAGAGTGTCTTCCCATTATGTCCCTGATTGGCAGTGTGAGCTTAGGCTTGTTGATCCAACATTCCTGCTCCAATACTCTTCATTTGAGTACTAATGAGACATATGCAAAGTCCGTAAATGACCTGAACACTAGGTAACGATAACAGCACTGGAGGCACTGGGAACCTCTTTCTTGTCAGAGAGGACCTAATTCTTTGTAAACTGTTGTTGGCTGAGGAAAGCATTGAGAATTTCATGTCTGGACAGAAATGTAACCCAGGCAACAAGGGAAAAGGCTCTACATCAATGTAGTTGAGATGAAATGACTACATGAGGGTATTACACAATCCATCTGCAATGTTAGAACCATACCCCTTTTCTTCCCCTGCCTTCCTTTCTGTCATCTTAGAGTGAAAACTTTGACTCATGTATTTTTTATGTTTGACTTGTTCTCTGTTTGTTCTCTGGTCAGAAAACTCTGGGTAGTAGGTAACAAAGCAAAAGCAGTCAGTGATAAAAAAAAAGAAGGACGAAATCACCGAGTCAGTGCTTGCACAGACGTTTGCTCATCCGACCTCATACGCTTCCCACCCTATGCCTGCTCTTGCAGCGTTAGCCTGCCTCTCCCTCCCCGGGGATCGTGGAGATGACTTGATTACTCCCGTGGCGATCCCCGCCACTCCTTTCCCTCCTGCAGGATCGCTCAGAACTCAGCTTTCCAAGACGTTCTTCCCCTCAGTTTTCCACCCGCACCCGCTTAATCCTGAAGTCCTGGAGTGGCGCCTCCTGCCCAGCTCCCTTCACCGCCCAGGGTGGCATGAAGCGCTCTGCTTTAGCAGTGCGTTTGCTTTTAACAAGAGTTATCTCCATTGCCGCTGCAGGCAAATGAACTGACTAATGAATTTTCTGTCGGCCACGGAAGTGTGCTGCAAGTAATTAAGGGATGTGCTGTGGGACCGATTAAGCTGCAAGTCACAGCGGCCGGAGCCCAATTGCTGAGAGCCCGCCGCGATCTGTGCCGCCTGCGCTCGGCTCCACAATGGGATCATTGACTATTTATTTACTTCGCACAACAACTCTGCTGTTTATTTAATTATAGGAGCTTTTCAGTCACCAACCCCCACCCGCCCCAGCCCCATCTCTTCGACGTTTTTTGAGTCCTCCCCTCCCGCCTCCCGCCTCTGATAACCAGTTGGTCGCTTGGGTAGATGAAGCGGGGCAACGCCTGAGCATCCTTTGTGGGGTGCGGGCTACGCTGCCCCGCGGATCCGGGAACAGGAATTTTCCGTGAGGGAAAGGCTAGGAGACAGGGATTTTCCTGTCAAATTGCTCATCACATCTGCCTGGAGGTCAGACCTCCAGAAGGCTGCGGCGTGGAGGGGGGAGGCGGAGGGGAAATCCTGCAGCTCTTCAAGGCATGTCCGAGTCACGAAACAAAATCGGGAGACGCTCAGAAGAGGCGAAGAGACGCCTGTGGCGTTGTGGGGGCGAGCGCGGCTGGGCGAGGGAGGAAATCATTGGCACTCCCGCAAGGCGGAGCGGACGACACATTTCCCACCCCAATTCATTAGGGAGGCCTTGGTCCTTTCTCCACAGCCCCCCATCCCGCAGCGTTGACGCTTAGGAGCGAGTCGGGCGGGGGTGGGGCGGGGGGGGCAGATGTGGTCGCCCACTCCCTGGATCGTCTTCCAGCCCGGGGAAGTGCCTGAGCTTAGTACCCGCTGGTTCAAGGAAGGAGCGGGGACAGGCGGGTTTCACCATGAGAACGGAGTCGAGAGGCAGCCGAAGCTTTTTCTAGCATTTCCGCAGGCTGAGATAGGAGCACTCCGCTCACCCCAGCACCCACGGGGAAAAATGGGGAAGGGCAGGGGGTCTCTGAAGCTGTTTCACAGGCGGCAGGATCCAACTCCCACTTCCTTCCCGTTCACAAAACGGGCTCGGGGACCCCATTTAGGAGCTTGGTCTTTTAATGCCATGAAAACTCCCTGTCCGGCCAGCTCGGGCTCTTCGGGCGACGGTGCGGGGGGGAAGCCCTGCGGCCACCGGTGGCTGGCGTGCAGCGGCGAGACTTGGCGGTGTGGGGAGCCGGCAGTGGCGGCCGCAGAGAAAGCGGGTTTCTGCTCCTTTAAAGGGCGCTGTGCAGCGCTCCCGAAGGGAGGCGGATCTCCCTCCTTCCTCCCTTCCCTCCATCCCTCCCTTCTTCCCTCCCGCCCTCCTTCTCGCTCTCCCTCCTCCCTCCCTCCCTCCCTCCCTCGCTCGCTCGGGCGCCGCTTGCCGCCGCCGTCAGTGGTGCCCGGACGCCGGCTGCACCGCAGCCCGGGCTGTCCCCGGCGTCCTGCCACCGCCCTTCCTCCCCCGCCTCCGTCTTCCTCTCCCTCCCCGATTCCCCTCCCGCAACTCAAGGTAGGAGGATGTCCCGGGGTCTCCGGCTGGCCGCCACGGCCGGAGGGGTTGCATGAGGGGGGGCGGGCGGGGAGGCCGGGGGTGTCGGGGTATGCACCGTGGCCGCGTTTTGCCGAGAGCTGCACACCACGATGGCTCTTGGCCAGGTGTCTCAGGGCAAAGGAGGACCCTGAGCTGGCCGACCCGAGCCCTGTTGCCGCCCGGGTCTGTCCCTCACTGTGGCAAAGGCAAACCTGTCGCCTTCCTCTATTCCTCCCATTGCTACTCCGCATCGTCAGAGCCGCCGCTGTCCCCATGCTGGAAGTGGAGGTGTGGGAAGAGGGAGCGAGAGGCCAGGGCAGCGCAACCCCCCTGAAGCCCCTTGCCCGGTGCCTGCCCGCTAGCCCGGAACTCCCTCCCTCCCACAGCCGGAGCGCTGCTCCCGAGCCGGGCTCCGGGAGGCCGAACCGGCTGCACTGAGGATGTGCCCCCCGCTCTCCTGGGGGAGCGGAGGTGAGAAACGGGCTCTAACTTCGCTAGAGTTGTGGGTGGACAACAGTCTCTACTTCCGTAAGGTCTCCTTCTGCTCCTACCCGGCCCCCACCGTACGGCGCAGCCAATCCCCCTTTCGGCTTATCGGCAACCCTCTCATTTATTTCTGAGCAAAATCAGCATTCTTAGGGTGAGCATCCATCGCTAAAGTAGCCAGGGCGCTGACACTGTGGAAAGCAAGAGACATTCCTATGAAGTGGAGGCATGATTGCAAGAGCCGTGCGTGCACTGAGAAGGAACGAATACATTGTAATGAAAACCTCTCTTCACATTCGCCTTAGAAACTTTTGGGGAAGTACAGCATGAAAAACATTAAGCATCATGATTTTCCTCCCAAAATCCTACACAGCTTTCCCAACCCCTAAGGAAGCTGAAGGGACCAAAGGCTGATCTGTAGGTCATGTCACAAGTATTTGTTTTTGCTGCCTAAAACTTGCTAGGAAAATGCATTGCTGTGACACTCAAAAGTGCCTGAACAAGAAAGTCTATTGCACACTCACTTCATTAATTAGAATACAAGACTTTCCACTAGCTAAAAATTAATTACCATCTTAAAATGTCATTAATCATCGGCGCAGCAGAAACTTGGTTGTAAATTTGGACTGAGATAATAACAAACAGAGAAGGACCTACGGGGTTTTTTTTTATAGCTGGTGGGAGTGAAATGCCAGTGGGCCGCAATGTGTTTTTAAATGATAATATCAACATTCATTTGAATACTTTGGCAAACGTTTTAGAAGGGAGGTCTGTGTTACTGCTTTGTCAGCAAAGCTGAAATACTTGTTTCTAGAGATCTGGAGATGCTGGTCAGGTGTTGCGTTAAGCTGTGGCTCTCCTCACACCAGATTGCAACAGCAGGAGGACTGTGGTGGCATGTGAATCTGAAACGTTTGCAAGGATTCGCTGAAAAATGTCCGAGAAACATTTGGGGGACCATATGTTATACATACATTAAATTTATATCAGCTGTTGTTGTGAGAGGTCAAAATAGTAGATTATGTGATATAAAAACCTCACTATCTGTTCTTAGAGTCACAGCTATGACCTGAAAATAAAAGCCCATTCCTTTTTAAAGTAATATGATAAAACTATACATCCCAGTAGGTGGCAGCTAGCTGGAACTGGGTTAACTTTTATAATGATAACAGCACATAAAAATTAGATCTGATGGAAAAAGCTCCTGATATAGTAAGGTAATCAGAATCACATATCTCCCCTTTCCAAATGAAACATTATGTACATAATGTACACCATTTATACCTGACGCACAGCTAAAAGTGTAGTAGGTTTTTATTACCCAGAAAAGATATAAGGCCTCAGACTGTCTCTTCTTCTTTCCCTGTCTATAGCTGGATTACTATTTTTCATATGAGCTACACTTGAACACAGTCTTGTGCATTAAAGATGTCCTTGTGTATTAGAGGTGTGCTACCATCATGTCTACAATAGGTGACCAAACAAATCAAAACATATATCCAAGGAATTGTAGATTTCCCAGTTGCTGATCACTGAAGTGTAGAAGGCAGTTTCATACAGACTTTAATATGAAAAGAGCTGTGTAACAGTGGTGACAAGCTCCCAAGACAGAAGACCAGCTTATCTAATAAGACATTTTATTAGGGATTTCCAGACTTTGAATTGTACATCTCACAGGGAAAGAAATATGAAAGACATCAAGAATATTTACCTGTTTTCATATTGAAATCATTCTGGAGGGTGCACAAAAGTATCTTTTTCTTTTTCGCAAAGAAAGGAAGTTAAAGTCCAAATAACAGAAGAGGAATCTAGGGTGGGGAAGACTGAGGCTTTAGTCAATTATATAGTCTATACATGATCTTCAGTCACCAAATATTTAGTGAGTTCTAAACATCTGATGTCTTGTAAGATTTGCTTTTTAATATAAGGGACTCGTATTCTTGAAAAAATATTTCTGGGTTAACTACGACTTTTCTTCAAGGTGGGAGCTAGGGTTTGAAAGAAGGGGGAGGGATGTACAGAGAG
The DNA here is from genome assembly GCA_026261815.1 of Monarcha castaneiventris obscurior. Taxonomy (NCBI): domain Eukaryota; kingdom Metazoa; phylum Chordata; class Aves; order Passeriformes; family Monarchidae; genus Monarcha; species Monarcha castaneiventris. The sequence goes on from JAMPIT010000327.1 coordinate 3,744,395, forward strand.
CATTAGGCGATGTCTGATAGTAGATAAGGAGGACATCGTTACTTCTTCTCAACCCATAAAAAGCCATAAAATAGCTGGCTAGCTAACATAACAGAGGGTATAACATATATCTTTAAAGAAGCCGATAACAGATTCTAATTTCCTTTCCGCGCTGTGGAATGAGTGGGAAGGGTGAAGAGCCCCGGGCGCTTTGGCCCCTGCGGCGGGGGCGGCGGCCCGGAGCGCTGTCCGCGGTGCTGGAGGGGCCGCCCCGGGCGCTGTCCGCGGTGCTGAGGCCGCCGCCGCCGCCGGGGGCTGGAGCGGGGGCAAGGAAACGCCGTGTGAGCCTCAGGCGTCAGACCAGGGGCTGCAGCGTGGGCTGCTGAGCGTTTAATAGTAACAGGAATTAACCACAAGTTGTTTTACGATTCCAGTTCTAAACGCCTCGGTGAGTTAGGTGCTCTGTTGGGCTGACAGTACATATAGCTGTATTTTTTTTTTTCGAGAGAGAGACCTTAGAAAATCAAACTGATAACAGGAGTCACTTTGTCCAAAGTTATGTCTTGCTTAATGTGCTAAAGCTGACGATGAATATTATATCTTCAAAACTTCTCCCCAAAGCTAAATTAAATAAATAAAAAAATCCAGTTAGACAGCAAGTTGCATTCTGAGCATTTACAATTAAAAACGTATTGAAAGACGTCAAATGTCCTTTATTTCAGCAGCACCAGGGAGGGAGGCAATGAACTTTCACAGCATTCACGTGGGTTGGTTTTATTTCTCCTTGGACTAAGATAAAATATAAACGAGTAGAAGAGAATAAATGAAATAGTAAATAGAAGAAAAAGCATCTCTCTGCATTTTTACTGGGAGATATTCTAAGTGTGAACTGAAGGAGTCGCTAGATATCCTTGCTTTTAACACTAGGCGTTCTTTTTAAAGTGCTCCAATAGTCAAATCATCTGATTGAATTCCCTGCTAGACTGCAGAACTAGCCATTCATGATACTTATTTTTGACACTGCAGTTATGCCTCCATCTTAAGGAAAAAAAAATCAATGATGTTTAATAATCCCCTCGCAGAATGTACATTTCTTTTCATCAGCATTTTACAGTGTTTTAAGTAAAAGTGTGCTGAGGAAATCAGTAAGGCAAAATGATAAAAAGTTACTGTGAATTGCTAACACTTCTAGGGGTACAAAGCACAAACGCTACAGGTTATAATCCTAATGCTGCTGTTACTTATTTACAGGTATACAACACACAGATGTTGTTTAAGAATAAGCTGTAACTCACCTCTGCCATGCTCCGTTTTTGATAGATTCCACAGAGTGTTCTCAGTAGCTTGGCATAATTGGTATTTATTTCTGTAAAGTCAGTTTTTTTCTATGTTCTTCTGTATGTATCTGTGGGGGAAGTCTCTCAGTGATATTTTCTTTATTAATGGAGGGAGATAAAGGAGATAAAGGAAACAAAGGATGTCTGTAGGCAGAATGTAGAATAAAATTATTTCATTTTCCTGATGGGAAGTATAGGAATTACATTTAAGTGTTTGTAATAAAGCTCAAGTAGATTCAGCAAATCTTGGCTTAGATTGCAAAGTCTGACAGCCTTGGTTTAATGTATTTCAGTGGATGCAGGCACACAACTAATTGCATTTCCAAGGAAAATCTGAAATAGTCCACAGAATGGGTTTATATTCTTTGGAATACCTGGTCAAAAACCAAAAGTCTGTGGCTGTATTTGCAGATATAAACTCAGTATCCCATTATCAAATTGAGAAATGCTGTTGTTCTCACTGAGGACAGCAAAATGACAAACTACATAGATCATAGTACAGGGAGAAACAGCAACATTTCAATAATACTGGAGTGAAGGGAAAGCAGAGTGCAAAATAAGAGAGTGGAAGAATAAAGTGAAAATCATAAACCACTAAATCCCGAAGTTACTGTCATTTAAGCAACACTGCAATTTCAAGCAAGTTTAGCGAAACAGGTCTGTGCATTCAACAAGGTTGCTCCAGCATTGCCAGTTCCTGTTACCTTGCAAAAGCTGCCTTGTGCTCCGTTAGCACTGGGTCCGGAGCAAGTTCCTAGGACAGTCAGTATACAAGCCATAGCATTTATCCTACTTCATGCATTAAAATGAGTAACAGTTAGTGATTGCAAAAATCTTCTTTTTTTTTTTTTTTTCCAAACTTGAACGTTGCTCTGATAACCTGCATGACTTTGTTGTCAGCCTTCTCTTTCACAACTCTAAAGCTGAGTGATCTCGACCCAAGCAGTCAGGTATTAAAACACAGGAACTGATTTTTACACAATTGAGTCCCTTCTCCCCTCTAACACCCCCCTCCCCCCTCCCCCCATTAGCGATTGTTCAGAACAACTGAATAACTAATAACAATAAGAAGCACGTAAATAAAACCGAGCTGGTTTTTTGGGTTTTTTTTTTTTCCCCTCCGACAACGCCGGGCGATCAGATCGGTTGCATAATAGAAACTGGGAAGGCTGTCTGGCAGGCAGCCTTAAGCAGAGAAGAGCTATCTCAATTTCTCTCACTTAATCTTGGCTTCGCGTCAGAAGCTGTGCAGCAGTGCAGTAGAATGGGAGCACGGCAAAAGCTTCGCCAGTGAAACGGCGGGTGCTCGCTATGTGGCGGTACCTCAGCGATTTCTCGGGCTGGATTACCTATTGATTTTCCTCCTTTCTTGCCTCCCAGGTTTACTCGGCTGGACATTGTGTGTGTTTGGATTTCTCAAGGATTCTCCCCCGACTAACATGGATGTCCCACCATTCCTTGCAGTTGAAGGTTGTTCCTTGGCGCAGTGAATGAAGAACATGCAGGGATTGCTAATGGGTTTGGGAAGCGTAGACTCTCTGCTCTCTCTGTGACCATGCCGTGATCGTGTCTGAGGGCCATCAGTTTACGTATCCTCATTCTCACCCTACCGGGAAACCTGACGGCTTAGAAGGGGGAAGTAAGGCAGCGCGTGTGTGCATAGAAACATCATGAAGATTATTTCCCCTATTGTAACTAATTCAGTCTTCAGATGCACCATTAGACTCCTTCTTTGCTTACTGTGGATTGGATATTCTCAAGGAACCACACATGTATTAAGATTTGGTAAGATTTCCCGACACTTTTTTCATTGTGTGTTTAAGCCTGAATGTGATATACGTAGGATTGACTCAGAAGGGGATGCTGTGGGAGAGCTGGGACGTGCTGCCGGAGCCGGGCAGGGAAGTCCCTCTTTATTTTGCATCTGGAGGGATGAATTGCTGTGTGATCTTTTTTTTTCCTGTCTCTGTAGCTCATTGTAGCCGTAGTAACGGCACGATGATGATGATAATTATAATAACAATAGAAAAAAGACTGGCAAACGCGGTTGCCTAAGGCTCTGCGCAGCTTGCGTGGCTTCCTCGTAATTGTTTTCATTGTTTTGCTTTATTGTTTCCATAGTAGGGGAAAGCATGGCTAATATGGTGCTTGATCAGTTAAAAATCTGTCAAGTAGTTGTTAAGTTTCGGCCGTCCGTCTCTGATCCCCACAGAGCCGATCCCGTGCGGGCGCGACTCTGTGATTTGAGACCTTTGGGCTGGTTTCCCTTGAAGTGTCTGTCTGTTTGCTTGACACTTGAGTGGCATTTAGGGTTAGAGGAGAGATGATTTATGTCCTGAGCGGTGCTCGGGGAAGAGTTTATGCCGTACCTTTCAAAAGCACGGCTTTTCTATGCGAGGAAAGTTGTAGTAGTTCCCCCCTCTCCCAGGGGGAAAAAAAAAAAAAGGTAAATCAGAATGACATTTCAAGAATAGGTTTACACTTTAAAAGCTATCCCAGCTGGACCAGGGCACTAGCCTTAAGGGCTCTGCCTGTGCATGCGCGCGTGTTCGTGTGTCTAAGCAAGCAAGCGAGGGACAAATTCCAGCGGCTACATCCCCTGCAGAAGTTTTGCAGTGTGGAAGGGCAGGACGGAAAGTTCGGAAAGCAGGTCCGAAGGGGGTTGTGCGGCTGGGGAAGTCCTTCGGTCCTAGTCCGGGGCCAGCTACGATGGGAGCCCCGCATCAGCCTCCTCCTGGTCGCCCGGGTACCGCGGGCGAGCCGCGGCGGGGGGGGGCGGCGGAGGGGACAGGCGGAAAATTGCTTCCCCATACAAGCAGCATCCTCTGTGCCTGCCGACAGCATGGGTGGAGGGAGGGGGAGCGGATCTCCCGCATTCGCGCTGTCAGCGACAAGTTGTGGCAGCCTCTGCACCCATTTCTGTGGGGCACTGAAATCTCTTGCCTTTGCCGGGGAATAGTGCCTTGGTTTGTATCTATTTTAGTTTAAATCAGCACCCCCGCACACACTTTTATGTGGAGGGGAAGGTGAGTAATGATTAAAAAGTCACCAGGCTGTTACAGATCTCGTGTGCTGAATTCCTAGCAGCACATTTTTTTTCTGTTTCCATCTGGTCTAAAGGTGGTGCTTAAGGCACGTTGCTCTTAGCAACCATTCTCAGGAATGCCTGTTTCTTTGGACATGGCTAAACGGGTCCGTATATCATTGTGGGGTCTATTTTGCGATCAGTCTGATCCATAATCATGGCCGTGACTATAGCGTTAGGATACCGGTGATCTGGCACTGGCCGGCTGTCTTTCCACGGGAGCCTAGAGTCTGTCTCTAGGAGCCTGAGTTACTTTCAGGTGTAGCTATGTAAACAAACATCTTCCTGGCCACAGCACTAGCAAGAGGTGGACTTTCCTTCTTTGGAGCGGCATTCCCTCTGAGTTGTTAGTCCGGTGTACCTCTAAGAGACAGCCCTAGAGAGCAGCGGTTTGGCAAGAGCTAGAGCAATAAATAATCCCGAGGCTGAAAGGTGGTGCAGCCGGTCTCTGTTACCGAGTGACACGGCAGTGCAGGCATGTGTTTTACTGGGCTAACTTCGCTCCCCAGCTGCATCCTGGTCACACAGCTGGCCAACGGGTTGTGCTCACTCCACTGTTTGTAGAAGCGAAGTAGAAATCCGTTTCTGCATCTCTGCCTGCTTTTCCCAGTCTTTTAAAAGAATTGTCGCCAAAACATCACTGAACATTAGAAGTAGGTAGGGAGCAGTTGGTAAGTTTATTTTGTTGTGGAGAATCTTAGACGTGAAAAGAGCAGGAACATTTTTGCCCTGCTCATCCGGGCCTGTTGCACCTCTCTGTTTTAAATGAGTCTGGATGTAGCTTAGTCCAGGCTAAGTCACTCTGTCTGTGACCACGAGAGAAATTCCACGCCTTCCCCAAAGGTTGTCATCTCTGTCTCCGTGTAGGACATGGGGGGGGGGGGGGGGGTTGGAGGGTGGAGGGAAGGAGCAAGGAGTGAGCTGTGGAAAAACTTTGGTTATTTCTGAGGGGGAATTCCCCACCGCCTCCTCCGGGTTCCCGTTCTGTGGGTCCCTTCGGGATGTCCTTGCGACCAGGAGGACGGGATGCCGTGGAGTCCTTCCCGAGGAGAAGCGAGAGCTGAGGAGATTCCCTCCAGAAGGCAGCCTGCCAGCCCCCGCTATTCCTCCTCAGCCAGCAGCGCTATGGCAACAGGGGAGAGCTTGAAGCCTGCCAGAGCTGCAGCCCCCTCATTCCTCCTGTGCAAATTAGCCACCATAGATTCGCATTGTCCTTCCCACGGCTCCTCTCATTGTTGGGACTAGCCAACATGTCCTTTCTCTCTCTCCCTCTCTCTCTAAAGCTACCTTTTAGCAACCACAGAGGGAAGTCGAACCGCCTAGGTTATTTGTCAAATTCGGGAGGTTATTTCTGTCTGTGGCTTATGGAGCAAACACGGGGAGAGGCTGGTGCGATGGCACCGCTCCCTCCCCAGCGACACTTGCTCAGGCATCTGGACACCCGCCTGTTGCTGCTGCTGGAGTTGGGCAACGTGGTATTCGGGCATCACACCAGGCGCTCTTCCTAAATGACACTTTGCTTCATGGAGCATGCCACCAAGCTCCTTCCCTTGCCCTTTCTGAACAGTTTCCCACAAACGAGCCCAGGGAACGCCGAAGGTGAGGTTTGTGTATAAAGTACTCGAGGGTGTCAAATGGCAACAGACCTAAACCACTGATGCGGATAAAAGGACAGGTCCCACCTTGACGAGGGAGAAAAGCGGCAGCCTAGTATTTGTCTCTCCGCCGTGCTAAGTGTGATGGAAACCTTTTCCTTATCACTTGGCACCGAACAAAAGCCCAAATGCGTGACCGCCGGCACATCCCTTACGTTATCGGTGATCACATTTCGCAGCTTTCCGATTCACTGCTCCTGTGTAAGCGCAGACCCACGGCAGCGGCTCCCAAGAAATTCCAGGGAACTCGGCGGATCCAGAGCCTAGCCGAGCCGCCCCTCTGCCCATGACGCCTGGACACGTCGGGCTGCCTTTTCGTAGGTCTGCCTTAACTTCCTGAGGATATCTCAGCACCTTGTCCCCGAAATGATGAATTAACAAGCTATTAAGAGATGTCAACCACCAGTAATCACTCACCTGCGTTTCAGAAACCCAGCCCTTGTCTTGCCCAAGGCAGTAAGAGCCCGGGCTATTTAAACCCCGTTTTTTCCCACCTACTACTTCTATATGGAGCTTGATTGTCAGCTCTTTGAATTCTGGAGCGCTCTAAGATGCCCTCTTTTATTTAAACTGCCCGTTTCCGGCCTTGTATCTACTGCTGTGAGCAATTCGTCTTTCCTACAGCAAAGGTGTGAAGAGAGACCTGTGACGGGAAGGGGAAAGACGTTTGGACACTGGATTTGCTCTCATTATTCGTGGAAGTGTGCTGAAAGACTAAAGACCTCCACTGCAGGGGGCTCAATTGCCTGATAAGAGTTAACCCACTTTGTGTGATGTTTTATTTTCTTCAGGGCATTCAAGAAGAGTAAAGACAAGTAGAGGCATATACCTGTAGTTTTGACTTTTTGTTGCTTTGGAGTTGCCTGACTTGAAGTAGATGAGAAAGGGAGCTGAATGTTTTGTGTTACAATGAACTACAAAGGAAGGGTGTGTGCACGCATGGGGCTTCTTCCAGCTTAAAAGCAAAAGAAAGTCAAGAGAGAGACAGGAAAAACTTTTCAAGGAAAAAAGGAAGAGTTTTAAACTTTTACCAGAAACATTTCTTACTACTGACTATTTTTAAATTTTTTTTCCCAAAAATCCACCACACCAAGTCCTCATGAAACCTAACACTTTCCTGTTGCCCTACATAAAATAATAAACACAGCAAATCAAACATTATAAAATCATGTACTCTTTGTGACTTAGAAAAAACATCCCTCATTTTTCAACTCCTTTGTGGGAACCCTGAGAGGGGAATTGCTAGGCACTTGGGTCTTCCTCTGTGAAGATTTAGCACGGGTTTCATCTGACATGCTTCTTAGCTGAGCTCCTTTGTCTCAAACAGATTGAGTTTATCTCCATGTAATTGTTTTTATGAGCTCGAGCGTGGCAGAACCAGAGAAGAGGCTGGCTCGTTGCATCCACTGCCTGTGCAGCTGACAGTGGGTGCCAAACCACACGGTTCTGGGATTCAGGAGACAATTTTAAAATTGTAGCAATTAAAACCTGCGAAGTCATGACACAGCAGCGGGAACTATCTCTGTGCAGATGTGCATGAGACAAGAGGTCAAGAGAAAAATACCTGCTGGGTAATCGAGGAGAGCTTTCTTAAGGGACTTGCATTAACCCTCCTGGATGTGTACTTTCTTTCCTTTGGATTTTGCATTGACACCCTTTAATGAAAGGAGGTAAGGTTTCTGCCTCTATTTGAGAGAAACAAAAAAAACGTACATATCGTGTTTTAGTGGGGAAGGCAGTCTGCCTTCAGATCAAGAGTGAGATGAAAATCTGCAAGCCCAACTCTTATGGCAACCCTCGGGCGTCCGTGTCTTGGCAAGTCCATTCAGAGCCAATGAAAAATTTACTGCCAAGGACAAGAAGCTTTCAATATCTGTTAGCATTCTCTCGAAGAGGAGTTCAAAATCAGTCTTATAAACAACAACAGAAATCTTTGAAAGAAGAGTAAGGTTAAGAGCCTCGGGAAGGCAGCAAGGAGGTGAGAAGCATTGTTATTGACTGGTCTAGATTAAACAGCACAGAGGAAGATTTCAATTTGATAACGTCACAACCCTTCCTGTTTTTCTTTGCTGCTTCTGCTGACAATTTTGTAAGGTAATTAAATTGGCTGATTGAAGTCACAGTGGTCATGGGGCGATAAAGACCGTTTGGATTTAATGGAATTTAGAAACAACGGTGCACTGCACACAACTCTTACAGAACGAGAATTTTAATGACTCATTCAGGGTGCTGACTACATAGAACGTCCTGGACGAGTTTAATTGAAAGGGCAAAGCAGATTAGCTGTATACAGTCTTTATTGCACTAGATAGGGGAATTAGAGTTATCCTTTTAAAAGACTCATTATTGCATTATCAAGATTTAATGTAGGTTAAGAAAGCTTTTATCCGTGTGGGCTTTCTGGAATATCCCCAGATCCTTTCACCCAGTGTTTGGAACACCAATAGTCTCGTAAAATGATTTTCACACAATTGTCTGATAGCTTGTTTCTTACTGACTGCTTATTCTTACTGATAACTTGCTTCTTACTGCCTACTTGTCCTTTGAAGAGATGCAAAGTTCGAGTAATACCTCCAGTTTAAATGTGGTTGCTGAATGAAATGATTTCTGCCACCAGAGATAAGAAACTAGAGAAAATGAGATTTTTTCTAAACTCAAATATTAGAGTTTAGTTTTATTAGTTTAGCTTTAGGGCTTTCCCCCTCCATTTATTTATGTATTTATTTTATACCAGAGAAAATCCCCTAGATTTAGGAAAAAAGCAAACCAAACATTTTGTAGTAATTGTAAATAAAGCAGGTCTTTGTCCCCTACTTAATGTATTTACCTTGTCTGTTTCTGAGTTTTAACCTTCATCCTCTTTAATCTCTTTCAGAGGAACAATTACTAGAAGGTATGTCAATAATGCAAAAGAGAAACTAAAAGGTGCCTTATTTCCATACTCCCTAATCTGCAAGGCAAATTAATTTTTCCTGAATAAGCTTTTTATAGTGTTATGCTGTAATGTATGGTGGAAGATTAGATTAAACAACATGATAACATAATGACATGATGTCATTATGCTGTCACATCTGAACTGGAATATGGAGAATCAAAGATCACTGTCATATTAATACTTATAATTTTGTGTGTGTCCTGTGCCATCCATGCTGTTTCCCCTATCTTTTCCTCACTCCTGCCCCATTTCCCCCCCAAGTCCTTTGCTTCCTATATTATACAAAAATAATTATCTTGGGTACCTTCAATTTAAACAGTCAAAGCTTTCAGTAATGCAAAGAATACAGAACAAACATGTGATGATCATTATTCCAATACTGGAGCTCAGCCAGATTTGGATAAAGTAGGTGGTATAGTAATGCTATGTAAAACACTAAGCAAACTCAAAAACATAATCTAAATGGCATTAAAAAGTACTTCTTAATGAATTAAAAGCACCATGCTTTTTTCTTCCTTTAGGCAAAAATTAGAAGTGACAAATGGGTGCAGTGCTCAAGTCAAGACTGCTCTTTTTTACATTGCTGTAAAGCTACGCTTGCATCAAAATTTGCAAGTGACTTGGATCAGTCATGATTCAGATTTCCTTGAACATTATTCTTCTAATCCAAAATGCTATTGAAATACAGTAACTAATCTAGGAATGTGTTTGGTAGGCTGCTTTGAAATTAAATACACATTTTTAGATAACATATTTTTTAAAGTGTTTGCATTTCCAGGTGTTTCTGCCTGGGGTATAGAAAAAGAGGTTCCCTGCTGGTAATGTGAGGGAAGTATATGGTAGGGGTAGTTTAAAGCACAGCTATGTTGCAGAGTTTAGATCACAAAGTTTGCACTTAGTTCACAGTATCCTTTTCTGTTATCAATGCATTGGAAGGTAAATTCATTTATGGGTCTTAGAGAATTTAGTTTTTGGAGAGATACATTAATTCACATGAACTGAATGTGTGTTTTATTATATTAATATTTCCATTCACAGACTCTTTAAAACCTAATTTTTTCAAGAAAATGGTCATTTGGATTGAAAGTCAATTGGACTAGCAATGTTGAAAATGTCTGTCAGTTTTCCATCATGAAAAAAACTTGTTTGTTACAGTCACTAATTCTTGTATAAGGCTTAATAACTGACAGAAGAACAGTCCAGGGAGAGCTTTCCTACTTGGCTGTCAGGAACTGTTGTTTGGGAGACTTGATGTCCTTTTAAATTCAAATTATGATTACTTTTTTCCCCCTCTTCTTTTCTTCTCTCTTTATATTTTACTGTGTGTCTCTGATGTTTACTAATTTTAAAAACATCTTATCTGATTTCAATATGTATCATATTTCTGTGGACAAATGGAAAAATGTGGTTTCATGGGTGGACAGAATTCCTTTGAAAGAAAAGTGTTTGGTTGGTTGGTTTGGTTGGTTTTAAAAATGTTTGTAGCTTGTGTGTTTTGATCCTTTCCCCTTACTTTGTTTTTTCTTTATTTATTTTTAAATGGTAAAATGGATAGTGATTACTTATCTGAAAGAGGGATGTATGTTTGAGTATGTTTTTTTCTGGTCCTTTTTTGGAAAGTCTTTGTTTTTCTAACTTTCTGGGAAACTCCATGGGAAAGGTAAAAAATCTGGAAATCCTCATTTCTGTCTTAAAACTAAACTTCTAGTCTAAGCCATGCCTTAGGGCTTCTCTGCAGCATTTGGAGAGTGAAAAAGGCAGAAGGATTAGACAAGGTTGACTTAAGCTGGATAACTCTTAGATGACTTAAGTTAGGCTAGATGAACCATGTCCCCCGTGGAATCAGCAATACGGAGGAAGTCAAAGTGGACTGAGTAGGTTTTTTGTTTTCTCCCCAGGCTTTAGTATTTATTACCACATATTGAACTAATTTTTTTTTCAGATGGAAATTTAAAAGGGAAAGATTAATATATAAATGGCTCATCAGTTTCTTCCTGATATGTGAATACAAAAATGCTGAATCAGAGACCACTCACTCATTCTGCTAAAAACTTGCCAGCAATTGGGTGGTGCTTGTTTTCACAATAGATAATCACAGCTAGTCCTGTAAATAAGGACTTGTTTGTGAACACATATATTTAACTGATTACCTACTCTTCAGAAATTTATTGAATAAAGATTGTCAAGCTTGCTTCAAAAGGTGCAGAACTATTTCACTCTGAAAGAGTGTCCCACCTTCATATATAGCTCTTTATGTATGTCCAGTACAATATTTCAAATTGTCACATCGAAGGTAGAAAGAGCTATTACTTTAAAATGGGTTTTGTCCTAAGGTAACTGATGCTGAATGTAAAACAATTTTCTTAAAAAAAAATCCACATGTACATGATTAGGTAATAATCTGGGTAAATTTATTAAGGATTAGTTTATTATTGAGCTTGCCATCCATTTGGGCTTTTGTCCTTCCCTAGGAGCTAAATATATACCAGCTATTTCAATCAGCTCAAGAGCTAAACATATGTCAGCTATATCAATCAACTCACATTTATGCTGTTATTTAAAAGTTGCACAATTAGGACATGATTTACCAAAGAGTCCATAATTAAAATAATTACACTAGTAAGCATGAAACATTTACAAGAAAATCTGAGTCTCATAGCTCACAATGATAAAATTTGACTTTCACTTTTTTAAGCATGTAAGCAAATATTTTCAGTCCTGCCCCAACTGTTCACATTGTAAAACTTTGATGAAACCAGTTATTTTACTTGGAAACCAATTAATTCTTCCATTTCTACCTATATTTTCAGTGTGAGTGCTCAATCATCAGTCAATACCAACTACTGAGGTTGTCAGAGATGTACAGTCCTTGAGAGTTTAGTCGTAAGTTGATATATGATAGTGTGTTTTTATCCTTACACTGTGGATAATAGGAAACTCTGTAAAGTTTCTTATATGTGGTGATTCAAAACTACGATTTATGGATCAAATATTGATATAAGATAACTTGCAGTATGTCTTAGGTGTGATTATCCTCTAACTTTCTGTTCAGGTCAGTGGCTTATGTTAGTACGAAGTGAAATAAGAGTCAAAGTTGTAAGCTATAGGATGCTGTTTAGAAAAAGAGTGCTTTAGATTTCTCTAATGCTAAAATTAAGTAATTATGTTAAAGTTCAGGGATATTTGCCAGTTTATCCTAGGTATAGTCATTGCCTGTATGAATTGGTGATAGAGTATTCTTCCTGAGTTGCATGATTAGGTCCACAGTGAAGTTGAATACAGTGCTCTTCCAGTCAAACCATCTGTGCTGGTTACCATTAGCAAAGATGCTAATTCCAGAACCTGTCTTTCCTTGAAATTTTTTTCCCCAATTATCTTTTAAAGTTACACTACCGTTTTTTGCACCCACATTTTATGTTCACTAATTGGCCTTAACACTATGGAGGCATGTACTATGAAACAAATTCAACATGATAAAAAAAATTTGACTGATGATGGTGTTTTGTTGGGTTTTTTTTAGTTGAAGAGTATACTCTCTGTTTAATGTAGTTAAATAGTAGCAGAACAACTTGTTTCACTGATCAAATGCTGTAACACAATAAGAAATACTGTACTATGTAGAAATATATGTAAATAACAGTAGCAAACATGAAGATTACATATTCTGTAAGAGAAAACTATTTTCTAAAGTAATATTTTCTAAAGCATTGTTATTTGGAAGATTTATCCTACAAAGCAGGAAAACTTTAAAAAAAGTTTCATGTTACTTATTCATTAAGAATTTGAGTAAAAAGGCGCATTAGGAAAATTAAAAGTACAGAGAGTACTCTAAAACAGTGGAATTAATTTTCTTTTAAAATACTTAATCACAGTGGTTTTTGGTTTTATATACATTAATGGGAACATACATGTTCATTATGCATTTTAATAGCTAATAATTGTTAAAAAATGTCATACAGAACTTTTAATAAATTAACAGCATGCATTTGAGTATTAAAATTCATCATTATTTTTTCATATTGTGCCACTTAAGGACCAATATCAGGACTGAACCCTAGGGAATATTACTTGTAACCTCTTTGTTTATCTGACTTCTACTGTTTAAGCAGTGTTTACAGTTTTCATGAATGCTATGCTAACAGGGTTGGGGTTTTTTATTCACATGATAAGAAGACCTTACGCTAGCCACCTTTTCAAATTAATGATTATGCATTTTAAAAAAAGTATTTATATACTGCTTAGAAACACCTATTTTCTCTGGTGTTATGAGGCACCCATATATGCTTGTAATCCATGTAGCAATGATGGTTTGATGTTTCACTCTCTGAAGCTGATTTTTGAAAATATTACTGTGCAAAATTCAAATGCAAGGCCAGTGGTTGGTCATAGCTAATTTGAGGGCAAATTTGGTGCTCTTCTTTTAAAAGGAAATTATCAAGTGCCGAGGGAGCATGTCTTGCTGATTTTTAACAACTGTGCTTTTGAACCAGTCCATTTTCAAAGCTAAGTTTTTTGGTGCTTGACTTCATACCTTGAGGTGCTGATCTGTTTCAGTCAATGAACTACTTGGACACGTTCCCAAATAGTCCTGACAACACTGTTGTCTTCATTGTGTTGAAAGAAAAAAAGTTGATAAGCAGGATGGAGGTGGTTTGAGAAAAATAATGCAGATGAATTGAAGGCCATCAGAGTTGAAAAAATAACAGAAAGGAATTTAAAAGGGTTAATGGAAAAAAAGTTTGCCTAAAAAGGCCATATACAAATACTAAGATTTTTGTTTCTGTCTTGTCAAAATTAAACATCAACATAACATTTGACAAAATGACCTGATAATTCAACAAAATAAGCATAGCTTTATTTTTTTTAAGCCAAGAATTTGCTCAGTTAAATCCCTTTGCTTGTTATTGAATATTGAGTATCATGTTTACATAAAGAGCAGAAACATAGTTAAATAATCTAGTTTTGCCTAGATTTGATCTTTTCGTAGCCTTGAAGGAAACATGCATGGGGTCAGTTCAGGAGAAGTGGTAAACCCTGTGCATGCCTCATCTGTCAGCAACCGAGGGAAGAATATGGAAATTTGTGAAAGATACATGTGACTTCCTTCCAGTACTGCTATATGTATTTGTTTGGATGTCCTTGAGAAGGAAAGACTATAAAATATGAGTGTTATTAAGGCTTATCTCTTCAGATCTCGGCAGACTCTATCATTCACGACGTTCAATGTGCCTGCAGAAGCTTACTGTGTGACTGTGATACAGCTAAGAAAAATGTGTTCAAAAATGCATTAAATCAGATTTCCTAATGTCTTTTCAAACCTGCCTAAACAATGAAAAGTCACATTTAAAGATCAAATCAGCATTAGTCAGTCAGAGCATGTTCAGTGTTGTCCATTTGTGACCTTTTGTGTCTAGACATTGGAGATTTCAAATGGAACTGTAGATTTGTATCATTCTGTGATCATCAATGTTCATTAAACACTACTTTTGTTGTACCTTAAGGTAAGACTATACTGTATTCTCAAGTAAGGAGCGTGCCTTGCTTTTCAGAGTATTTTCCACTCTTTTCATTCATGGGAAGATGCTTCAGTTGGATAAAGCTGTTGTATTTAGCTGTCATGTGGCCTCAGGCACTCTGTTCACAGTGATTTCTGTTATTGTCCTTACTGTCATCTTCTGGTTTATAAGAAAGTTGTAACACAAATTTTTGGAAGCCTTCTTCACTCTGTTTCTACAGACAACTGGTGTTTTACTCACCAGAACCCATCTGATAGTTATAAGGATAGAAAATTAGAAGCTCTTTGTCTTCTACTCCACTCTGTACTTCTATACACTTGAAGTAAACAGCAGTATTTTCACTAATCCATATTAACAATTGATTATTGTACCTTTGATGATAAGTCCTTGTACTTATTTTTGGTCAATAATTTGAATGTCACAAAGTGTTCTTTGTGACTTGAACAAAGGAACTGGGCAACAATGGTTTTACAAGTACAGCCCTGTGTGAATGTGCACACACACGTTTTCATGCTGTGGTGACCCAAATGCAGAAAAAAAGTGGGAGTATGTTTCCTTTGCTGGAGCTGTTGTTAACGTAAACCAGGAGAAGTGCCTGAGGGTGTATCAGGGGTCTTTGATGGAAGGACTCATAACGATTATCCATCTGCTTCCTGACAAGTAGTGTGAGCCTGGGACAGCAAAGAGCTGTGAAGGTGGAAGAATCTGTTCTCGCAGGGTGTGATCTTCATGAATATTTTCAAAGTGGTCGTGAAAACAAAACAAAAAAATTCAAGCAAGAGACCATGAAATTTAGCAAAGAACCTGCAACGTCAAGCATATTTATGACAGAAAAAGAGAACACTAGAATATTCTACCCTAAAAAGGATAAACTAAATTCTGTGAATGAAGCTGTGGATATATACATGCTCCTGCCCACAACACCCCACTGCAACTGCTAAAAATGTGGAAGTGGTATTTGTTAAGACATCAACTCTGTTTGCCATGGACCGATATTCTTGGTTTAAGGGCAATCTTCATTTGGAGAGGATTTACCTGTGTGAGACCAATAGCAACTTCATTTCACCACACTTTTAAGAGCAGGTAATTATGCCAATATTTCAGGGTTCAGCTAGCAGTGCTGTAAATCAGTAGACCCTAGTGAAGCTCCCTTCTGCTGCAGTTTAATCTCTTAGTTAGATCAAAGCTACAGTACTGCAACAAAACTCTTGGTAGGTGTTCTGGGTGTTAGCTTTAAGGAGCCATGATATGCTGAGCTTTCAGTTCTTTACTGATTAATTAGGGGAACTCCTGAGGAGGCAGAGGAGTTTTCACTACTTCTCTAGTTGACTTCCCTATTTCATCAGGCATCTTTTCTACAAAAGCTTCCCCACATGGATAACTTCAGAAATATATTTAGTAGGTGCAAAGCCAGAAGAGATTTTAATTCCATGATTCACCTGTTGAACCATAATTTTAAAGACCAAGAAGCTGAAGGACTAATAAAATACTAGTTTAAGGTTTAGTGTTCTTGTAGCTCTGATACTGAAGTAATCAATGGAAAATCATTTTGTGTATTTTGCAAGAAAATAAACCCACGGATAACCAGAAAATATTTGCTTTGGTGTCACCCTAAAGATAGTTGAATTGTTAAGCAAAGTGAGAGGAAAACTGGAAAAGGATTAGTCTAGGTATTAATGAAATACATTACGGTTGGTGAAGACATTTTTTGTCCTATTATGCAAAATTTCAAAAAAAAATTCTATCAAGGCTGGCAAGCAATAGGGGCATGCTAAGATTTTCAGATGCTTTATGAGTTCTGAAATTCCCTATCCTAAGTACAATATTTCATAATTACAGTGTTACTGACCTGAAAATGCAGAGGATTGCAGTGCTTTTGATTTTTCAAATGTTTTTAGTCCATGTTCTATAATTACTTCTCTTAACTAAATTTTTTCAATATTTTTTAGAAATTAGTTACCTTTCAATAGAATTTCACATTTTAAGAAAACAATTTAGGTTTATTTGCTTCACAGGTAAGAGTTTTCTAACACAATGCTTATTTCAGAACTAAGACTAATGTTAAAACTTCTATAAAAAGTGCTAGCTTATTTTTAAAAAAGTAACATTATCTTGATTACATTATTTATATTTATAATATAAATATTTTGCATTATTTATATTTATAATAGTTCTTTCAGTAGCAACCAAATATTTTCCTTTATGTCTTATGCAAACACTTTTTTCAGTAACACAAGTGGCACAAAACTTTTCAAATGAACTTAAGTTCCATTTAGAAAATGTTTTAAATTATTATATGTCAAAAAACCCCCAAAATCTATCAGTCACTACATTCACCAATATTCTCATTGACAACTGCAAAAAGAAAAATGAGCTGCATTTCCATGACCATATTTCACTACTACACTTCCACAACTTTTTCTGCTGCAGGGCTGAATGTCTTTGGCTGAATACTGCTTTATCAAGTATTTACTTTGCCTACTACTATTCCATATTCTTCCTTGCCATATGACATCTTTCACTGTTATTTCAGCATTTATGTGGAAGAAAGAGTTATTTAAAGACTTGAAGTTATCACTGGAGATCTCCGGGTAAAATACTAAACAGAGTCCTGACAATTTTGCTCTTCTGAGGTTTGTGCCAGCAGTGAAGTGTATGGCCTGTGGGTATGAAGAGATGTGGAGGATGGTTTTTAGCTTCTATGTAACTTGGCAGGTTCTTGTCTTATTTCTCTCAAAAGAAGAATGTGTTTAGCTGGGGTAAACATGTGAAAAAGTTTATAGGAAACTTGGAGTTAAGAGTGCTTTATCTTATTTATTAAAACCAACCTAAAAAATAATACACCCCCCCCAAACCCCCAAACCCCCAAACTAAAATACATCCCAAACCAAAACCAAACTGTTTTTCCTTCTGGACACTAATATTACTGTTTTAGACACAGGAAAATGTGATTTTGAGAATGAAGAAACTACAGAGCATAGTTTCATGCTATACTCAAACACTGCTGCTGAGAAATGTTACTGTGTCACAAGAAAAGAACTGTTGGCCACTGTTAAATAGGTAGATCATTCTTGATCACTACCTTGATGGGAGAAAGTTTATTATTCAAAGTAATCCCACAGCTGCCCAGTAGCTGTCAAGAGTCCAAAGCTCAGAAGGGCAATCAACTCACTTTACGCGGAATTACGTGGAATAAAGCTGTATTATTTTATTTTTCAGTATTCTAATGGAAAAAATGATGAAAATGTTGGTATTTTATTAAAGACATTGTGTTTGTGTACTTCAAGCAGTTGGAGTTTTCATCCATAGACCAAGATTCTTCATGTGCCAGTTTTCTAGAACTATTTCCTTTGTACAAAAGAAAGAGATGTAAGTATAGCCATACATAAAACTCATGACACACTTATGAGGTAATTTATTACAAATAAATCTTAAGCAGCTTTGGTCAAGGATCTTGTGTTATCTATCTGATTTATCTTTTCTTGAAATGGATCTCCTGTGACCTTGCCTTTTTGCCTGGATACAACTCCAATAAACAGATAAATGTTGGTAATGACCAGACAAACACAAGAGAGAGAAACTTCAATCATGTTAAAATAAAATAATACTTGTAAAAGACCAGAAATTTAAGTGAGCACTATACTTAAATCACCACCTGTGGTTCTTGACACTCTACCAATGGTTATGGGCAGTTATTTTTTTGGGATGCTAATAACTGCTGAAAATTTATTAAATAAATGAAATAAATAAAGCTATCTTTTTAAAAGAGTGCTAGTCAGTGCACTAAAATGCACTGCAAGTGGATTTTAAGTTAGTTTTTACAGATGCATCTGTTGGATTACAATGGGAAGGGCTGTGTTTTAGAACTGGGAGTCACTTTCATGTTACTTCTCAAAACATTCTTAAATCCATTCTAATCCTGCTTTATAATAATATTAAATGTTCAGTTTCTAACAGTAGTGATAAAAAATTCCTGCATGTACTTTGCAAAGCATTATAATCACTTTTTAACAGTTGTCATGGCAGGTCATAGGATTCCATATGAAGTGATAGAGAATAAAAATGTCCACACAGAAAATTAAACATTTTCTAAGTCCTGTTTTACTTATGGAAATAGAGGGTACATATTGTGTCATGTCCCTGTGCTGTCCCCCCTGAATTAGTGTGCCCATATTGGAATGCACAATACATCCTTTTCGGTCCGATCAAAATGACAAACTGTTTTTTGCCTGTGGATAAACCCAATTTTTATAAATTAAAGTCTGTGCAATAATCATAGGTTTTGCTTAATGACCTTAAATTTTGCATTTAGAAACCAGTGGCTTTTAAATTTGAGTAAGCTTGGAATCTGTGGGTTTTTGGGTTTTTTTTTGTAGGTTTTCTTTAGAATATTTTGATTGTGCTTTGTGTGTTTGGGGTTTTTTGATCCATAATAAGTAATAATATTTTTTAATTAAATTAAATTCTAAAGGTTTAATTTTGAGTCAGAATTCTCAGGAATCTGAACATGAATAAAGCCTTTTCTGATAAAACCAAGTATGTCTGCATCTCCTCCCCCAGTCTGGTTACAATCATTTTTTTGCAGTATTTGCACAAATAATCTTTGGTTCCTATGCTGAATGCATTTTCCACACCTGCTATTTGTGCTTGGTTATGCACTTGAGGGTGTAGCCACTCTGGACCATACCCCATCTGATTGTTTTTCTGAGAGGACAGAACTCCTAAAACTTAATGTTTGACATTAATGTTTCGACATTTTTCTATTATTTGGTATTTGGCTGATGAGACCAGTATCTGAGACAGTATTTGATTTTACTGCTACTTTGTTATGAAAGCTTTTCTTCACTCAGACTTGTCCTATTGAATCTCTGACTGCTGGGAGATTGGTTTTCCCTCACATTTTAGTGTGCTGTTGAAATAACCTCAAAGGTGGGCAGTCTTCTTGCAGGGGATTTTATAGCTGGCTAAAGAGTTGTAAACAGAAAAGGTTTTTTATTAAGGAATCTAAGGGTTTGATGGATTAATATCTCACATTATATTGAAGAGTCAGGAAATGTTAATAGCAAGTTGAAATATGCATCTTTAGGCAAATAGAATCTGAAAACCTTATATTTGATTTTGACCTAAGTTCAGAGCTTTATTGAATCCAGGATGATTCTATGTGTTTACAGGCTTGTCCTAGAAAAGTGTACCCTACATGGCTGAATAACTGTGAAACAAAACAATTCTGCAAAGATGCTTAAATCTGATTACTTGAGACCAGTTAAATACCTATCTACGTAGAATTACAGCATTCAATGACTTTCATACTGTAATCAATGACTTCAAGAATACAAAAGTTAAATATTCACAGAAATAATATTAAAAATTTTGCTTTACATCTTAACTTCACAATTTTGATTTGAAGCTTAATGCAATTTTCAGCTTCAGAAAAGATTCTGCAATTTCCTTGGCAATTTATGAGAATATATCCAAATAATATAATTGGTTTACAAGAAATCCCTGTGTTGTTTAAAGAAGTATGGTGGACCCTTTCACTCAGTGTATGTTTCATAAAATAAATGTTATTTTAGAGCATGTATATCAAATAAAAACAGATGGGTCTTGAAACAAAGCATATGGGTATACATATGCCTAGAATGTTCTTTAGAATGAACCTCCTATGAGCTGTGTTGTACAATTGTTGGGAAATTCTCTCCTGGTGAAGTGACTGTTTTTGACTTTTTAGATAGCACTGGAAATATAGATACTTAAAAGCAAAATTTTACTTTTAAAACATAATTTCAGTGGGTGCTGGGAACTTATTAGCAATGTTTTCAGCAGTACTTCCATTAAAAGTTTCCAGTGTAACTGTAGACAACATCATATGAACAGAACTTGTTTTTTCTGTTCTTAAGCTGGCTGAAGTGTAGGCAGCAAAATATGAACTTTCTTCAAGCAGTAACTAAATAATGTAAGCATTTGTTTTCACTTGTGGAATGTGTTACTATTCTGTGACTATTTTTGGCTGTTTTCCTCTTATCTTGATCTTGGAACACCTAAATGCCAACATCTCAGTATGCGCATACAGCCTGAAAAACTCATTTAACAATGAATTGAATTAGTCTTTATGTCTGAGGGAAATCTCAGGAAGAGATAATTTGGCAGGGTTCTCACAATAAACATTATTTTCCATAAATAGATATATATTTTCAAGAATTTATTTTTCAGTGGAAGTAAATGCTTTCAAATTAACATATTGCTTCTCTTGTAATATGCTGGTGAATGTCTGAAAAACTCCAAAGGTGGAATTTCCATTTTGCACTGTGACTGCTTTAAATAAAAGACTATTACTATACAATTCTAAACATTAAGAACTGAGTAATGAATAATAGCTCCTGGACTTCTCTGTTCCCTTTTTTGTTTTATATTCCATTTCCATTAATTTCTTTCTTCATTAATCCCATAGCTTTATCCATCCTTTGCAATTTCAAGCTAGAGAAAACAAATTAAGAAAAAAAAAACTCCTGTTAATTGACTTTATTTGCTTTAATGCTGCTAGTCCATATTATCTGCTCTCTTAAATTGAGTTTGGGATTGCCAGATTTAAGGGTATTACACTGCATTTTGGGATGCTGCCAGCATATCCCGAGTAAATATATTTAAATCAAAGCTAAGCTGCTTAAAATATTCATGTTACGCTCTTAGTGTGGTTTAGAGGAATATGAAACCATTTAAGACTTGCAAACCTGTTTTATGGCAAAAAATGTATTGGGCATATAGCCTAAATTGATAGTCACTATTAACTTTGTTTAATAGGGAATGGTTTCATCTTTTTATTAGCAATCATACATTCAGGGCCTAACTGATCTGAAATTTATGGCATAATGCAGCTTCACTAGTTATAGATGTAAAGAAAAATATTTTTAACCAAAAACTGTTCTGGGAAAAGGAATATTCTGAGGAGATAAAATAATGCATATTTGTTTTGAACAGTTAAATGCATTTGTTTTATGTATTACATTTTTATGTATTGCAGGAAACTTTGAAGATCAGATTCAATAATACACTAATTCAAAGGTCTGTGTATTTCTAAATAGTGAGACAAAAGAGAAATATCTACTAATATGTATGGTATCCTGTGGAGAAATAGATCCTGTATGAGAAGCAAACCCAGAAATTTTAGTATTCCTGAGGCTAGTCAGCCATACCTCAATCCTCAGAAAGGTGATGGAATGCCTCCTCCTGGAGGTCATCTCCAAGCACATGGGAAACAAGAAGGTGACCAGGAGTAGTCAGCATTGATTCATCAGAAGGAAATCATACTTTGCCAACCTGGCTGCCTTCTATGATGAGACACCTGCCTGGATGGATGAGGGGAGAGCAGTGGATATTGTCTACCTGGACTTCAGCAAGGCTTTTAATATTGCTCTCATGATATCCTCATAGGCAAACTCTGGAAGTGAATGGCAGATCCCAGAGGGTTGTGACCAGTGGCACAGGGTTTAGTTGGAGGCCTGTCACTTGTGCTGTCCCCCAAGGCTCAATACTGGGCCCAGTATTGTTTAACTTATTCATCAATGACTTGGACAAAGGAACAAATGCCTCCTGCTTGCTACAGAATCCAGAGAAAGCAAATTCTGTTTTGAGAGTTATAAAACTCTGGATTTGTTCCACAGTGTGCCTGTGTAGGTCTTGCTTTATCAGTCTGTCTGTCTACCTCATATAGAAAAAGACAGTTGAAAGTCTAAACGAAATAATAGGGGGTAAGGATGTGTGGGGGAAGAAAGTTAAATCCCAAGCCCTGTCAGTTCCTGCATTACCAGTTCTTAAAAGGGGCTTATAAGAATGATGGAGACAAAATTTACTAAATGTAGTGTAATACCCTTAAAGCTGGAAATCCCAAACTCAATTTAAGATGTTTAAGGGTGTCTTGCAATAGAACAAGGGGTAGTGGTTTTAAACTAAAAGAGTGTTGATTTAGATTAGATCTAAGGAAGAAGTTTTTTTACTGTGAGGGTGGTGGAACAGATTGCTCAGAGAGGCAGTAGGTGCTCCATCGCTGGAAACAGTCTAGGTCAGGTTGGATGGGGCTCTGAGCAACCCGATCTAGTTGAAGATGTCCCTGCTCATTGCAGAGAGATTAGACTTGGTAGTCTTTAAAGGTCCCTTCCGACCCAAACTAGGATTCTAGGATTCTTTTTGGGGAAAACCAACTCAAGGTAGATTATCCCATCTGGAGAAGGGAAAAGGGCGGACATGTTGAGCCTACAGCTGAAATGTGTGTATTTGCAAATAGGGACATGTGTGCACATATAGACATAACACTATTTTTGTTTCTCCAGTATCTTGATGTAATCTTATTTTAGATTTTTTAAAATGAAATTTTGATTCTGTATTTTCAGCTCTGTGTATAGAGCTGACATACATACATACAGATTACATACACGTATATGCAAACTGAAGTTTCTAGTGAGTACCTCATGTTAACTTCTACAGCCGACCTGTGGAGCATTCTGATTTCATTCTCTCCTGCCCTTTATTTTCAGCAAAATTCCTTTATTGCTCCTTTGAGTTCTGTAAAGCTTCTATTTATATGCTTCCAAGGCTGATAGAAGATGGAGATTTTAACCCCCACCCAATAAGGAAGGTATTGAATCTGCATGTCTGTCTCCCCAGATCATGTCTCTGCAAGACTACTATGTCATCCCATCAGCCACCTGTTAAGAACCCCTAGGTTGCTGATCATGATCACCTACTGGACTCCCTAAATCATGTAGGGACTTTAGATATGGACTTTACCCTGAGGCTAGGCTCTGAAATCCCTATGTGGATCTAGCCCTCAGTTGCACCTTGCTTCCAAAATGGATGCCCTGTTTCACTGGCTTACATTTTTCTGCTCATTATACCTGTGTAATGTCATTGCAGGCATGACAGCAGCACTGCTGTAAATCAAAGTAAAACTCACCCAGCATTTTTAAGGGATGTTTCATTTCATTCACATTATGTTCATCTTTTAAACTACTTTTCAGATATAATCTTTAATTTCCTTTCTGGGTTACTGCGTAAAAATTCTAAACAGTGTGTATGGCTGAAGTAGCCCACAGTGATGGCATCTAAAAACTAGATAAATTACTACTTCTAATGAATGGTATGTGTGTAAATATGTATTTAACATACAGCTTAGTATTTCTCTCTTGTTCAGCTAATTTCTAGTGAACACTATTTCACTGATAGGGTGAAAAGAATCCACTTGCTCTGGCTTTCTGGAATAGATACATTGTGCAGACATGCATAGCCACTACTTTTATTTGTAAAGAAGAAGTGTCCCTGGAGGATAGGATACATGCTACTTGTGTTAAAGTCCGTTTGCTGCCATTCTGCTGTCAATACTCTTCCTTCTGTATGCATGTTCAGAGCATCATCCTTAAAAATAAACCAATGGAACATAGAGAGCCAGTAAGTCTTCCTAGTATATATTTCCCCATTGTTTCATCTTTTTGGAAAAAAACCCTTGCTTTTTCACTTTCTGCTACAGTTGCTATTTTTTTTCTGCCAGGGAAGGGATGAATTCTTCCAAAGAGAAAGCGTTTGAAACAAATATTATATAACAAAAGGAAATAATTTCCTTATAAAATGTCTGCTGAATGTAATGGAATTGAAATAAGACATGGCAAAATCACATGATGGCTATGTGATCAGTTCTCACTAATTCTGTTTTCCCATAAGGAAGCAGATCTTCTGACTTCAGTGAAAGCCCAGTGTCTGAAAGACTTCTTGCACAGTCTTGAGTGGCCACTGCTTCCTGAACAAATGCAAAACTGAGATGCGAGATTCCTCTGTCCCATAGGTATGACAAAAAAAAAGCATGTGAAAATCTTTGAAAACATTTGATTCGTAGCTTTATATACATATACTTAAAAGGCACAAAATGCATGAAAAAAAATTTCATAGTTATTCTTCTCCCAATAGTGTGCCCAGATTTAAAATGTAGTTTTAGCCACATTTTTTCACACAGGTCTAGGCCTCTTAAATTTTGATAATCAGTTTGAGCAGCCAGATAAACATGAGACACTTCCAGAAATAAATCAAAATTCACATGGTTGTAAGATGCCTGCTGAGGCAATTGGCAGGATTTCCAATACTGACTCTTGGAATCGACTTGCCTGGAGGTGCTTTGAAACAAAAACCTACTACAAAGAGAAAGGTACCTCTCTGTTAAACACCTGACCCAAGCTCTGTTTTTATTTGAATATCCCTGTGAAGATTTCTAACAGCATTTAAAAGGTGAGCTTCTTATTACTTTATATTTTCCTTTTGTTATTTTGTATATCTCTATATATTGAATGTATATAATTTTCTTCCAGCTTAAGTGATGGCAAGAAATTGAGTCATGTTCTGTGTGGGTAGAATGTGTTGTCATTTAGAAACTTAAAAGTAACTTAAGCACTCCAGTAAAGGTTTTTTTTTGTTGTTTGTTTGGGTTTAGTTGTTGCTTGTTTGTCTGGGCTTTTTTACCACTGTAATAGATGTGAGATGCAAACTAAACTGGTAAATGCTTTAAACAGAAACTATTAGGTCCCAAATATACATACAAGAAATTCAAACACCCTCAAATTGTTTTAGTTTCAAATATTTTTGAGAAAAATGGAAATACTGACCGGTGTGTCCAGATCTTTTGACAGGTTATACTAATCAGTCATCTCAATATTTGACTGTTTATTTCAATGCCTAAATTGGGGGAATTTCATCCTAAAAAGGAGAATCATAGCCTAAGTTAGATACTCAGGATCTGTATAGGGTATATAGAGAGAGGAAGCCACAAAAACTGACATGTGGAACAGTAGCCAACAATAAGCAGACAAATGGCCAATGGTTCATTGTATTGGTTTGAAAATATACCAGTGGGAGATCGCAAGTCAGGATTAAAATTTAATAGGAAAAAATTAAAAATAAGTGAAATAGTACAAGGAAAAAGCACTGACAAAGTCAGATACAACCTGACACCCTGTTAGGGTGGTGGCAGCAGTCCAAATGAAGTAGTTTAGTTGAAGCAATGATCCTGTGGAAGGTCTGGTCTCCAGCTGAAGGCCCAGTAGTAGCTCTTGTCCTCTGGGAACCCAGTACACAGGGCTCCCTTAGGCAGTGGCAAGGCCAGGTTATATCCAGGTGGGAATGCTTGGCTCCTCCCTCCTGGGCGGAGCATCTCCCAATAGGGTGAGATAAGTCCATGAGTCATGGAGTGGTTTCTTGCTGGCCCATTGTCTGTTATCAGGGGTGGGTCATAGCAGGAGATAACAGCTAATGGCCCACAGCTGGTGCTAATAGAATACATCTATATTGGAACCTAGGACACTCATGTCCTGGAATTGGAAGTTGTTCATAGCTATGAGGAAGTGGCTTCATGTCTCAGGAAGTATTTTTACAGTTGTCTGTAAAACTGGTTTTTTAAAAAATCCCTACAAACAGTTTTATCACATTTTATTTGCAAGACTAGTAGAGAAGATCCATTTTAAAAATAGAATTGTCTAGTAGCTAATTCATTCCTACAGGATGTTGTAATTCTGAGGCCAATTTTTGCTATGTATGATGGGGATTTAATACACATCTTTTGCAAACCTACGGCTGATGCTGTTTCAGCTTTTGTATTATAATGTGTTGAGGCAGACACCGTAAGAAGGAAAAGGACTTTCTAGCTTAGCAGTTAACACACTTGCTTGGAAGAGTTCTCTTCTAGACATGAAATAACTTTTTTTTATCCCTTGACTGTTAGAGGCATAATAATCCTTCTGGCAAAAGACTGAGCCCCATGACTCCTCCTAATCTGTTGAGTTTTATACTGCTCTTTCTTCCTCTGCTGGTCTTTTGAATCTTGAATGCTTTAATGTATAACAGAAATGCTTCAACAGAAGCAAGGATTAAAGGCATTCACCAATTCTATGACCTTTCAATTCTCAATAATTTGATGGTTAATACAATCAGATCCAGGATTAAAGCATAGATTTAAATCCTTGCAAGATTGAAGCAGGTGAGTGTATTGAGCCCTGGAAAAAGTTAGGGAAGCCATCTTCCCCTGTGGCTGTTGTGGTATTTTGTGTGAAACCAAATCCAATAGGCATGCTCTAACACCAGCTATCAGATTAAGCACTGCAGGCAAAGCAGAAGGAGGAATGGCTCATCTATTTATGCACCCCAGCAGGTCTAAGTCTGACTTGAGTACAGAGCTCTCTTGACACTGTTGAGCCTTAAGTGCTTCCAGGCATGCACAAAAGCAGAACCTTTGGCAGGTTGGAAATGTTAAAATAAGAAGCCAGCTTTACTGGCTTTAGGTGTTAAAGGATTAGTTCATAGAATTAGATGGAAACTGAGTGGGGTGAAAAACTAGAATTGAGGCATTTGGACTTGGTGGGGTATGGTAATTACTAGACCTATATACTAGAAGGAAAAATAAAAATGAGGGTGTTGTTTTTATTGAACTAAAAAAAGCAAAATAAATGCAACATGTTCAGATGTTTTTACAGCAAGAAACTTCATAATTTTTTTGTTTTAATAACAGTGGTTGGGCAGGTTTTTTTCAAGCTAATTTATGAAGCTGATATATACTTTGACACTGCTGTAATCAGCAGAGTCAATGACAGTCCCAAAGCCTTACATATGCAGTGTTTCCACAAGGTGTTCAAAATATTAGTACTAGCAACAACCATACTCACCAATATAATAGAAACACTGAATGGCTTGTGTTGAAAGGGACCTTAAAGATCATCTAATTCCAGCTCCACTGCAATGGGCAGGGACACCTTTCACTTGACCAGGCTGCTTAGAGCTCCATCCAATCTGGCTCTTAACACCTCCAGGGATGGGGCATCCACAGCTTCTCTAGGCAGCCTGTTCCAGTGCCTCACCACCCTCACAGTGAAGAACTGAAATATAGAATTGTTGTCTACCAAACCAATGTGGCTGGTATATATGTCATATACAGCATAAAAAGATCTTGGCAAATCTCAACATTAATTTTTTTTTGTCACAGTCATTCCTACTTACTTTGTTGTCAGTATTAAACACTATTATTTTGCACAAACACCTACAGATTCAATTATGGTAGGAGGACAATGTGCACCATGTCAGCAGAAAAAGGTAAGTTTTGCCAAGATTGGCCAGAAGTCCTGGTGACTGCACACTTTCCCTATTCTAGAATAGCTAAGTGGGCACCATTTCTTCCATGTAAATTCTTATTAATAGCAAAGTATGGGTGAAAGGTAGACAAAACAACAAAAGGAAGACATCGTAAGACACATGTAAGTAATTTGTACATTTCTAAATGTAATACTCTATGTTGTTGTTATTATTATTATTATTGTTGTTATTATTATTTGGACTGATAATTTGCTATTGTATGTGGAGTAGTCGTTAGGCTGATTCTGAATATGACATAGCTTTTGAGATCCAAAACAAAGACAAATTTTGGTACTATTTGTTGGTTTGGAATTCACAGAGTTCTTATGGAACTCTGAAACATTCTGGAAAATACTGAAAATTCTTATTTTTATGCTATTTGGCATGTGTCTTTCATTCTCTTTCTCCTTCATAGAAACATAGAATGGTTTGAATTGAAACAGACCTCGAAGATAAGCTTTTTCCTCCCTCCTGCCATGGGCAGGCAACCTTCTACTAGACCATGTTATTCAAAACCATGCCCAACCTGGCTTTGAACACTGCCAGGAATGGAGCATCCACAGCTTCTCTGGGCAACCTATTCCAGTGCCTCATCATGCTCACAGTCAAGATTTTCTTCCTAATATTTAATCTAAACCTACTCTTTTTCATCTTAAAGCCATTTCCTCTTGTGCTATCACTACATGCCCTTGTTAAAAAGTCCCTCTTGACTTTCTTGAAAGCCCCTTTTAGGTACTGGAAGGTTGCTATAAGGTCTGCCAGAAGCTTTTTCTCCAGGCTTTTTCCAGCCCCAGTTTTTTTTCTCCAGCCCCAGTTTTCTCAGCTTGTCTTCACAGAGAAGGTGTTCCAGCCCTCTGACTATCTTTGTGGCCCTCCTCTGGACTCACTCCAACAGGCTGATATTCCCTTACCTCAAAACTACATGGCTTTCAGTCAATGTTTGGGCCTGTTCTTTTGAGTGCCTGGAAGTTCTGGTTACTTACTAACGGGTTTTCAGCTGCTGGGATAAACCTGGTTTGCAAAGTATTACAGAAATAAACCGTGTAAGAATTAGCTACTAAAACGTCAGAAGAGAAAAAGCCCTCAAACCAAATTTAGAGGTGAAAATTATAATTATGTTTGATAAGGAAATCACTCATAAAAGCATAAAGCAATCAAGGCATAATTATTTTTTCTTAGGTGAAGGTCTAAAAAAAATAATGTGTAACATAAAAGATCCTATATTATTATTATTTAAGGGATTTGTTGCGATGAAGGTTGTCAAAATAATAGATCAATTTCACATAGCTTGAATAGATGTCTGAAATGAGATTATATGGATGAGTGCAACACACGACAGCTTCTCTGAAATTATATATTGCATGTCTAGACAGAATGCAAGTTCTCATATTGACTATGTATTTGATATTCTGGAGATTATTTTGGGGAGCAGTGCAGTTCATTCCAGGTATGTAGTAAAATACGAATACAAAATGATACTGACAGTAAGTAAAAAACCTTCTTTCTCTGGAAAAACAAACATCCCAGAATTATCTTTTCTGGGAAAGGATTTCAAAGCTGGTTAAATAATAGATGCATGTGAGACTGAGTGATTTCATTGAGGTGGCTAGCACAATAACAGCAAAAGTGTTTAAAGCATGCTGTATCTATACAACACTCAACAAATCACAGAATACTAATTTATTTACTTACATTCTTAAGTAAGTAATAAATCTGCCTTCAGCCAAATTAACTTACTATGTGAAGCAAGTCAATCCTCTGTTGAGATTATACCTTAAAAATCGTAAATATAACAACAAAATACCATTTGATGATCATGAAGGACATAGGAAAAGGTATTTACTTTTACAGAATATAAACTTAAAATGAAAAAGTTTAAGCATAAACTTTTCTCTAATGATTTGGACTTCTTATTTTGCTCGCTTGTTATAATGCCTTACACAGAAATGAAATACAGGTAATTTAAAAAAAATTAAAAATACTTTATGATAATGATTGATTCCTTTTTTCATGTTTTATAATGCTCAGATCAACCTAACGAGCAATTTCAAGAGTTAGAAAAAAATCAACAACCTAAATCGTCCTTCACTTTAGAAGTGTAACACTGCATAATGTGCATGAATGACATCACCAGTTGAGCTTTTTGATTTGGAATCAGTTTTGAAGATAGATTATGCAGGAGATATTGCAGTGGTATGATTTTGGTTGAGGTGCTCCCTATTATATAGGGATGTGGTAAGAGATGTTATAAAACAGAGTAAGTAATTTCCAGGAGTTCTAATTATAAAATGCATTATTTTCTCATAGAAAATAATTAGTAATAATTTGTAGAAATGTATTACCAATAATGAACAAAGCAGAGGCCAGCAGGTTTCTTTACCAGAACCAGCAGGACAGGATTTTGTGCTATACTTTCTTTTAGAAGTGGCAGGAACTTCACATGGACTGACATTTAAGCTGAAGATTAAATAAAAGAACCAGTGTTCTCAATTTTAAAGGGCAACCTTTGGTAAAGTAAGAGCATTGGCTAGGGGTAGTCAACTGGAATAAGAGCCTTCCTGGAATGAGGTAGCATAAGTATAAAATGAAAGTTGTCCAAGGTCAAGATGAAATACACCTT
Source organism: Monarcha castaneiventris obscurior (assembly GCA_026261815.1). Taxonomy (NCBI): domain Eukaryota; kingdom Metazoa; phylum Chordata; class Aves; order Passeriformes; family Monarchidae; genus Monarcha; species Monarcha castaneiventris. The sequence goes on from JAMPIT010000327.1 coordinate 3,774,674, forward strand.
GTGAAGAAAATGAATATGAAAATTTTTCTTAGGTTTATAAATAACAAGAATAAAATATAAAGTTAAAAATACCCACCCAAACAAAAAACGTAATGTGAACTGTTTTCTAGTGAAGATGAACTGAAGTGCACATAATCTGGGAGACCAAAAACCCAAATTCTTTCCTTAGTGGTTGAGTAAGGTTTATGGTTGTAGTACAAGGTACAACATAAAGCAAAAAAAGAATAAATACTTGTGCTGAAAACTTGAAAACTACAACAAATTGAAAACAATATTGAAGCCCTTTAATAATTTCATGGTAAGGATTTAGATAATCTCTCTATGTATCGAAAACAGGACAATATACATAAATATTAGCAAATGATAGGACACTACTAGATGTACAATCTCTGGTAGCTCATGCTAAACTGCCAACTAAGTTTTTGAAGGAAAGGAAAACCTCAAAAATTAGATTTAAATAGAAAATAAGAATTATTAAAATGTTTTGTGAACTGTAGACTTTATTTGCTGAATCTCTCCGAGAAACTATTATTTTTATTAGAGAAAGTAGGTTAAGTATATCCAATCTTTCTAAATTGCGGAAGTGATTTGACAAGATGCTACATGGGAAATGCCATAGTTAGACTAGAAATGGTGACCATTATCCTGGCTTGATGTTGAGAAACTGAAGAGGAGGTGTTGTGGACTATGCTGATGGGCAAGAGAAAAGTTAGCAGTGGTGTATCTCAAGTTACACTTTGACAATGACTTTTAAACTTTTATATTACTAATATAATCAATAAAAAGAGAACTGTAAGGGTGAAATCTGCATAAAGCAAGAAGGACTATCCTGATGACAGGATAGTAGAAATGGGATGGAATTTGAAAGATGTAGCTTGCCTACGCCTTAAGGGCATGAGTATGTGTGGAAAAGAAATAATGAAATGCAGGAAGGGAATGCCAGAGTATAAGGAATGTACTAAGAAAGAGATAGGCTATTATGGTCACTCGTATTCAATAAAGATGGACAGAAACTGAAAAAGCAGTGCAAAAAAAAGGAAGTGGGAATGGTCAGTGAACCAAAACTTGCCTTAAATTTGGAAACCAGGATAGTCTTATCCATGCAAAATACTATTGAGGGAAGATAAGACTATGATCTCTGTGTAACACACAAAATGAAATTTTTGGGAGGCTAAGTTACCTAACTTAAAGGAGAATTCTAACACAGGAGCACACTTGATCTCAGAATGTCAGGAGTCTATTTCAGGGTTTCTTGATTCACCTTCCATAGGAATAGTGGAGTAAAACATGAAATTATATTTAAGGCAGAGTCAAATAAAAATAGGCAGTACTTCTGTGACAAGCTTCTTGTGTTTGATGAAAAAGGTTTCAGAGATCCCCTCCAGTCCGCCGTTTCTTTATATTTGAAGGGAATTTATTGTTACCATAGTAACAGACATGGAGACTGAATTGCTTTATTATTCCTAGATGCAGTCTAGCTAGCATGGACAGTGAAAGAACTAATTTTACTTTGTTAATTTTTCTCTCAACCCTGAGTGGCACTTTGAAAGTTAAATGGAAGTGCTGTGGATTTGTACTACATTTATCTATACTGCTGACTAATTCTCCAACATTGTCTTGGCCTCCTTGGGTGCTTATGTTTAATCAATAGCTTTGACTTTTGGGCCACTGATGCTATTTGTAGATCAAAACAGAAAATAACTTGCTACAAGGTCTGTCAATGTATGAATTTTATGGAGATCAATGAATATCAGGTTTTGAAACTGAAAAAGAAAATTTTCACAGCATTTAATGTGGTTTTCTCTCTCTGGACAAGAACATGTGTAGCAATAGCAACATATATTTTCATTATTAAAAGAAATATTGCAGAAAAGTTACAATACCATTAAAAGAGGATTTTATCATTCTACCACTAATATTGTATTATTGTATTACTATGTTATAGAAGTGCCTGATGATTTTGTCTTTGGTGATGTAAAAGTAAGATGAGCACCTGTGATTTGAATTTGAAATTGATCTTTGAACAACACCATGTTATCTCCCCTTCATGAATCTTCAGTTCTCACTGTTCGGGTCTTATTTTTTTTCCAAGAAATGGACTAGTAATGGATTCTTTAGCTGGATATAGATATGCCTCTTGTTAAACTCTGGGAAATAAGATAGTATCTGAACACCTGGTGGTCTGGGACTATGTTGACAAAAATTGTATTCCACTGATGCCATAAATAACTTCATAAATTTTTACAGCACTGGGTATAACTTGTTTCAAAAGCAGGGAGAAACTGCAGACACAGTGAATATGCAAAGCTAAAAATAAAGAAAATTGATATAATAATATCTGCAGTAGAAACCTAGTTATTATGTACCAGTATGTGGAACTGCAAAATACAGAAAGTGTGTCTTTATATATTTTTCAGTTATTTAATGTTTTGTTCAGAATTAAATGTCATATTGTTGAATTTCATTTATATGTTACAGCAAAACCTCAACAGATGAAAAGATAAATGAAAGGTTAATATTATTGCAGTGGAAGATTAAGATATGTTAGACACTATTCCTTTTTCTCCAGCAGGCAGCTGATATTATGAAGAGTTGTTGCACAGATCCCTTCAAATAACGACTTTGGTGTATCTATGGGGATTTCTGCTTTGTTTGGGGTTCTGTTGTTTGTTTTTTTTTTTTTTTTTCCTTTTAGATCAGACAGTGCTTTTATGCTGGTCTGAGTCTGTGTTTGTAGACTTAACTATAATCATACGCTGAAAACGAAAACTGTATGTAAATAGAGGTTTGTGCTGCATTTCTCTTAAGAAGCCTAGTAGGAAATGAATAAAAGTGTACTGCACTACTCAGCATAAAGTAATGTCATGAGCTTAGAAAGACGATCATTTGAAGTGCATCACTTGCATGAACCAAATTGCTGGCAAATGGATGTGACTGGGATCTGATACATAAGAGGGGGGTCTTAAAGGTCCAGTCCCATGCCCTTATTCACACAGAGCTTAAGTGTGGTTAGTAGGAACAGGCGAAGGAGCAATTGCAAAATGGAGAATATGAAGTTGAAAGTCTATGGAGGCTCATGTCTTATGGAAATTTGCCTTTTAAACCATTGGGGCAATTATTTTTCTGAAAATTTTAAAGAAGGCCAGTCACACCTGTTCTCATAAAATGGGTTAAACTGTATTGATATGACCATGACCCTGAACAGCAAAAGGACACTAATTTAAAAAACAAAAAAGTCGGAAAATCTCTTCCCTCCTTTTCTGCTTCAATTGGTTAGTGAGACTACCCAAGTTCAACTGTATTTTTATGCTCTTTAGATAATGAAGAGCCCTTTCCTTTTTATTAACTTGAAAGAAAAGTCTGTATTGTAATACAAAAGACTAATGTTTCATTTAAAATAGAAGTATTTTATTGAAGATAGATGCAACCCTTATGATTCATTTAGGAACAATTTTAACATAATTTCTGAAAATGTTACCATTGGTTGGATGGTGACTGATTTTACTGGAATCTAGGAATAGAAAGAAGGAACAGGGTGAAGGTGGCAAAAATACAGTATGGCCTAAGCTAATACTCCTATATGCGTATTATCCTTTTGCAGTGGGATTACAGTGCCAGTAATTTGCTTGAAAGAGTGAGTTTTCTTCAAAACTTTCTACTCTTTGGAACAGTTACAGACTTTTTTTTTGTTATCTGGAATAGTATTCTTTAATTATGTGCAGAAACAATTGGTTTTCATTCAGACATCTGGCAAAATCTATATTATACTTTGAATCCAGGAGAATTATTTTTCTTAGAAGAGAAGGGAAAAATGTTCCTCCTTAATTTTTACTTACACATTTCTGTGACATTGAATGTGACCAAATTTTCTTACTAGGATTTTGTAAAGGTCAACTCTCAAATGTGTAAATTGAGTGTATATGAAAGAGAAGAGAGAGTCTTTGTAGCATAGTATGTCTGCCTGCTTTATGTTCATTAAGGATGTAGTATGTAGCTAAAAGAAGTTTTGAATGAGGTTTTTCAAATTCTTTTCTCACCTTCAAAATGCTCATAGAAATGAAGTCTTTTCATCACACAGCTGTTTTACTCTACCCACTAATACTCCACCTACTGCTTTAGAGTGCAATTAATTGTGAGATAACCTATGTTAAACCTTCAGCTCATATCTGCTGGAAGATTGACCTATTTTGGGAAGTGAAACAACACAAAAGAAAGAAATAGCTGCAGGGTTTTTCTGCTCTTCAGATGCTTTTGGCTAAAAGAATAGGGACTGGAGGGATTGTACAGCTGAGAAAAAATGTATGCTTCAAGATAAGGAGGTGTAAGAAGGTTAGGTAGACGTATCAGCACATCAATCAGTTACTTAGTCCACTCAGAGAGGGAACAAAGGTTTCTCCCTTGTAATCCTATGTATTCAAATGGGCTATCTAGGACACCTTCAGGTAAGATTCCATTCAAGTTGGTGGGATGAATTTAGGCCAAAATCACTGAACAATTTCTGCATTCACTAAACAGTTGTTTTATCTGCTCACAAAACACTAGAATCAAAATCACACATCTATAAATCTTGGAAAAATGCAAACTTTACATCAGCTTGCATCTTTCTTAATATTGTTTGGTGTTGCTTTAAAAAAAAAAATTAACTCTAAAAACTGCTGTCTTTTTGTTTTCAACTTTATTCCTGCATTTTAAATTCACACAATTTATTTGAAAATAGCATGCAAAACATGAGTATTGAAGCCCCATGGAAAACTGCAGAAATACATTGCCTTTCTGTGAGACTCCTTAAGTCTTCCTCAGTCCAGCATTTTCTTGTATGGCTTTTACAACCTATCCCTTGATCTAGAATTGAAAAAGTAGTAGACAATTTGGCTTATCCCTGTTTTCATTTGCTTAGTTAACACTATATAATAAATATTTTATAAAATAAAAATATTTATTTTTAAGTTAATAAAAATTTTGCTCTTCATTTCAAACTTAGCTTTGCAACATTGCCAATAATCTCTTTGGAAAATGCACATTCAACAGGCACTCAGAAAGTCAAATTAGACAGTATTTGAATTTTTTCTCATTGGTGTTCATCTAACTGTTCACAGCTTCCTAAGTTAAATCAGTCCCCAGAGTTACTATTGGCATACTAACACTGCTAATATGAAGATGGCAGTAATATAATAACAACTCTGAGTGACTCTCTGGGAGTGTCCTGTGAGAATATGTGTATACTGAATTCCATTCCTGATCAATCATGATTAATATCAATTTAACATCTCTATGTATCCATCAGCATTTGCATAACCACAGACATAAATTCTGAGGGAAGAGTTTAGTGTCTTTATGCAATAAGTGCAAGACAGGAGTAGAATATGTGTACTATCAATCCACCAATGTGAAAGGAATTAAAAACAACTGGATTTTTGACAATTTCTCAAATACTGCAGAGGCCCAGAGCCTGATGGAGTAAGGTGTACTTAAGCTCCTTGTATCTGTGTTTAAAAACCTCCAACTTCTCCTTAGCCAAAAGCCACATAGTACTAAAAGAGATGTTTGAAGGGCTTTGTTGGTGTTTCTTTTCTGGTCAAAGTGGCATCTGTTTTGATGCTGCAGTGTTGTGTTGCATCTCGATCAACATATAACTCCAGAAAGGGGCTGCATTCCTCTGGTATTTCTGCAGACTCTGTATGTCTAATTAACCATGTCACCCCATGATGTCTGTTTATCACTCACAGCTGGCTAATAAGGATCTGTGCCAGCTGATGACTTTTGTGGAGAAAAATGCATAATTTTCTGTCTAAATAATCTTGATCATATCTCCAAATAGTCTTTGTTGTGGTATTTAAGTTATGCAAATATAGCAGAATCATCCAGTTGCTTGGTAAACACAAATGTTTCAGGGACCTATTCCGATTCATATTGATGATGAGATAGAAAACCAGAATAGATATGGGATTTCTAGGATATTTTTACCCTGAAGAAGTAAAAGTGGTTAAAAAAAGATGTGGAAAAGGTGTGGATGTTGACCATAGTATAGCTGACACATTATATAGCTGCCTAGATTTGGGATGTTCTTTTGTGCTATCCTTCCATTCAGGAGGATGGCCCAAGAGATAGGTGACAAACCTACCTGCAGAGCACTGTGACTTCAGCTGGAAGAGCTCTATAGAGGGAGAAGTGGCACTGGTACTAGAGCTCTTCTGCTAGTGATGAAACTGACTCTGGCAACCCAGAAATTGTGTGCTAAGAAACCTTCCTTTAGATTACTGTATTTACAGTGCCTCTGTATTAGCTGCTACAGTAATCAACTACCTCCCATTTAATTTTTTTTTTCAAAACCACTAGTGGTGTCATTGAGGAATCAACACCCATTTTAAATTTTGAATTAAACACTGTCTACACTGAGTAGTGAGAAAGAGAAATGTGAATGAAGAACAGCGCTGTAAAAATTGAAGTTTGCACAAGATGAAAGTCAATAAAACACTTGCTTTGCTTCATATAGTAAAACGTATTTATTTATTAATTTTTGCCTTAAACATATTTTTTGTCTTGCCTGTAGACCTGCCAGAAGCTACACAGGTAAGTAAGAAAGTGCATATCTGAAGCAGAACTAGAGTCTTTGTCATAAATAGAAGCAAAATCAGATGCCCCCAAGGTCAGCGAGACAGCAAGGTTTTAAAAAAATAACTGGTGCAAAGGGAAAAACATTTTCAGTGCAACACTTTCAATGCAAAATTCAAATAGTCACAGTGTGTGATGAACAGAAAGGACTGGGTAAACTGGGACTACCCATTCTTGCCTGAGGCTCTCGAGGCCATGGGGAAAACCTGCCTTACCTAAGCTGCTCCTTGAGCTGTGAAGATAGAGAGGTGGCAAAAGAGAAAAATCAACAAGAAGACAACAGAGTTTAATCAGTGGAATTTTTTTTTTACTCATGAAAGTTTGATAAATATTTATTTTTAGAAATGAAATAACTAAAACTTCTCACTTCTGTTCACAAATCCGAATGTTTCTGTGGCCCAAATGTTAATATGTAATTTAACATATTATTTGCACTTTAGACTCTGTAATCTCTGTTCTATTAATAGAACTGCAAAAAGTCTTTCATATCCAATACCTAGGTAATAAGAAATATCTGGAGAAAGGAGAACCAACCAGCAAAGCTGAGGCTTGAAGAGAGGGGCCAACTGCGATTTGCATTAAAGCTCTTGATTGTTTTAAATATTCTCTTTTAATTTGTTTCTACTTATGACAACAAGAATTGAGAACAAGTAAGAAATCCTAAGTCTATTTCTTCTTAGAAAACACGCCTGATTTGTTTTTACCTTTTCCCCAAATATAATTGTCCTTAATTCTTGCTGTGTCAGGAGTGACTGAAGATGATTAATAAGACCATGGTTAACCAAGAGGCAATTCTGCTTGAAATGAAGGAATGCAGAAGATCAGAGGGTTGTAAATCCTAGATCCTTATACCTCAGCTGATATGGTCTGTAGGTCTTCCATCTTCAGAAGAAATTATGAAACACATGATATTAATAACACAGGTGGCCCATGGTAACTAAGTCCAGCATAGAATATTTCCCATGGTTTGCTATGCAGACGAGTTAAAGGATGGTTATTAGTAAATGTTATGATACTGCATTATGTGGTAAAAACTGTAGACATCTCTCTCCTCTTGGTTAGTTATTGTCTAAGATGTAGGTGAAATGTCTTTCATCTTTATTATTATTATTATAATTTTCTTGCTGAAAAGTTTGTTAAGGAAGAAGATGAGATTATATCCTGGTTCTGGAAACAGCTGTTAGACCCTCACAGACATGTATTTTCATGTCTGTGAGGCTCCACTTGTTTCAACATGAGTCTGGTTAGATCTGTTTATTTGCTAGAGGAAAAACTAGTCAGCCTTTCAGGTAATAAACTTGTTCAATCTTTCAGTGTTTAAAAGAGAGGGACTCCCATAGCTGGTCATTATTTTAAGCAATATGTGTTGCAATTCACAGCCAATATTGCACATTTATATTAGGCAAGAATTAAGACAAGAATAATGAAAGAGAAACTTCAGAGGAGTGAAAATGTAGTAGGTGTAGACCATGGATATGAAATATATGATGATTTGTACCCCGAAAAGAGAGAAATAATTTTAGGTACTGATTCAGGTTTGGGGTATTTTTCTTTCCTTCATTTCTGTAAAGACAACAAATTTTTTTTTATCATATCCTGTTCCTGATGGATGACGGAGAGGTTTCAGTCAGTATAGCTTTTTATTTTCTACTAAATAAGGAAAGTCAGCTCGCATCTACTGGTTAAAATTGCTGGGTACCCAAAATAAAATAAATATATAAAATGTAATCCTCTTTGGAGCCAGCATTCAGGCCTCATGTGAAATGTATCTCAAGTCCCTCATAACTGCCACTGAAAATGTGATATGGCCTTTGTTGTTATATGAGCATTGGTAAAATAAAGCAGCTATTGCTTGTCCAGTATTCTTTTCCTTCTCTGTGGGAATATCTTTATTACCCTGCTAGATGAAAGATGTTGAGGATTCTCTTGCAAACATCTGCCACATCTGTTGCTTTTTCATTGAGGGGGAAGTGTCTCACTTTATCATTGAGTTCAAAGGATTTTGTGGAGTATGGATTTGTGGCTTCTTGACTCTGTAGGGCTAGAACTCATCAGTGTGAGGCATGGACAAGTCAGTGAATTTTCAAAAGTGGAAAAAACATTTCTTTTCATAACATTTTCACTTGAGACTGAAGTAGTTTCAAGCTCTCTCTTGACTAGGTTTCCCAGAATATCATGAGCTGGGCCAAGCAGGCAACAGGACAGTGAGTAAAGAATGCAGAACACTTTGGTAAGGAGCAAGGGAGACTGATAGTCTTGGCTCTGTTTAAATCCTGGCCTCTCCTTCAGGTACTTGCATATTATATTCTTGCTGGGTGTTATTGTGAATGTTAGCAAGAAATAGGCAGGTCTTCTGCAGAGGACACAAACTGAGTCTATTAGGTGTCCGTGATGCAAGATGTATTGAGTGTAGATCAAATTCTAGAAGAGTCTCTGCTGGGTGATTATATGACTGGTAAAATGAGTGTGTTCAAGTGTACCACAAGCTGGTCACAAATCAGATATATGTGACTTAAATGTTCTTGAAGTCTTGCTGTATTGATTCAACGGAGAGAGTGCTCCAGCCTTGGACCCCTCACTGAACAGATCGAGAAAGTAATTTAATACTCTGGTGTAAACACAGCTGTATTTCCTAGGGTTTTTAATGTACCTATATGTTTCTTTATGTCATTATAAACTATCAGTGAGCTGTTGAAAGATTATGAGAGCCTGCTTGAATTTCCAGCACTCTGGTTTGTGGGTTTTGGGTAAGAAATATTTTCTGTGTTTAGTCCTGTAGTTTGTAAGCATTTTTCAGCCTGTGACCTGTACTGCCTCTGTATAAAATCTTTCAAAAAACCCCCAAAAACCCAAATAAAAAAACCCCAGTCCAGAATGAACTGTTCAGGTCTGCTCATAGCATGGTCTACTATTTTTACAAGCAAACACAGTGTGATGACTAGGAAAAAAAGGAAGACATGTTTGACTTGGTTCTAGAGAGATATTGGAATAGGGATTTCTCTTGCTTTAGACAAGGCATTTCACAGGGGGATTTTTCTGATTAATTAACACAGATACAATGCTTTTGCATAAATTATTCAGCAATTAAGAGGAAACTGTTACAATATGCAGTTATCTTGGCCTAACTATAATTTATGTGGCTCTTTAAAGAAGGATAAATGGCAGGTATAAAACACAGTGAATTTAGGATGGTATGTGTCCTGCTTAACCACCTGACTCCACTCTGTTAATGTATTTTCAGTTCGCTTTCAATTTTTTAATATATATTACTGTTTCATTAGAAAATCTATTTATTTAAGTAGACAGACATTTAGTAAACTGACTTTTTAGTCAGTTACATTTCTCACTGATTGTTTAGTCTTGTATTCGATGCCTTCTATATGTATCTTAATATGCACCCACTTCTTTCCCTTTAGTCCTTGTGCTTCTTCATTTTTTTCTATTCTAATTTGTTTTCAGAACATTGCTATCACCATTTCCTGATTCTTCAATATTTGATGCTTGTACCATTCTATTTATTTCACAAACTTTTTAATCTAAAGAAAAAAACATGGCTTTATTACTTTATTATATTTATAATAATTTATTTTATTTCTTTATAGTTATTGCTTATACTTTATCACTTTATGTATTAGAGAAATTCTGCACTTAGTGGCATCCTGGATACAATGATATAAATTGTAATAATAATTGTTATTTATTTATGTGTAAAATAATAGCAGCTACCAGTCAGGGCTTGAACTTCTACAGTTGACTTCTGAGTTGAATCCTGAATCTGTGAAATCCACTGTGGAAAAAGCTTCCTAGAAATGCCCATATCTTTGATAATCCTATTTGTCATGCAAGGTCTTTTAGAGAGGCTGCTAATCTTTCTAATGCATGAGAAGGAATAACTGATTCTCAGATATACCCAGCAAACTATTTTCATTTTTATGGTGTTCTTAGGAAGGTGTTCACTAGAACATCATAGTAATACAGGAGATTAGACATACAACCCTAAATTTCAGTGTGGTCTATGCATTTTTCTTTAATTTCCTTAAATACCTATTGGCTGTGCAACTTGACACAAGATAAAATTCACCTTGTGAAATTTGCCCATTTCTTATGTCGCATGTAATTCCACTGCTTTTCATACTATCTGAGGATGTAAGAGAGCCTAGGGTTCAGGCATGTGCAGTAGATGTATTCGTATTCTCTCCTTGCACTCAAGTTCTTGCTCCCTGCTTTGGGTATGAAGTGATGATACTTTTAGCCTCAGGTCACACATGTGCAGTTTGTCATACCCTCATGAGGATTCCCTTTGAGACCTGATTCCTCACAACTTTTTGAATTGCCTGTATTAATCTTTCAGTGCAGTGCTAAGCCCAGTCTGTTGGATCCATGGTAAAATGGAAATCTTGTCTAGGCAGAATTTCAGGACTTTGGACACCTGTCAGAGATTTTCACAGAGAAATGGCCCTTTGGAATCTTCCAAACTGCTGCAGGTGTTGTAACTGTGATTTATCCATTCACAATAAATCCAACTGATTCAAGAGATGCTCAGATTTGTGGTTTAGCTCTTAGAAAGGAAATGGAAGCCTGAATTTTTCTTTAGTGAGATTAAAAAAAATATATATATATCATTTGGAACACCTGGCTTAAGAAGCAGCCCTAAATAAACTCAGCTAAGGTAAGCCAAACTAAATTAAAAAAGATAAGTAGGCGGAGCTATTTTGAAATACAAAATCTAATTTTGATATTGCTGACCTGAAAATGGATTTTAGACTTTTTTAATTTTTTTTTTTTTTGTGTCCAATGAGTTGATTTGAAGATCACTAAAATATGGCAGTACTTGGATATAAAAGAGGAGAAAACTGAATGCTTGGTAGGTCTGGCCCAGAAAAGCAATGAGCACTCAAACACTTTTGGTACAAATTTAAGAAAGTCAATATATTATTCTGCATTTTGCTATCAGGATGCTGCAGCAACAGGAGTCTCCCAGGGTCTACCAGGGCAGGGCCAGGCAGGCAGGACCAATCCCATCACCCCAGCCAGGAGCAGGGCGAGCAGGAGCACTGGAGGCAGCTCCATTTCTGGTTTTCAAGCACCTCTCTGGGGATGGGCCAAGGCTGAGTCACAGTGGGAGCTCAGCTTGGTGGGGCCCCTCGCCAGGAAGGGCAGGGCTGTGATTAATTGAGTAGCAGTGAAATCCTTTTTCTCTTTTCTGTCTTGTTATTAAAACAAAGACATTATTTTCCTGGCTTCGTGGTCTTAAAAATGCATTCTGTAATTAACCCCTCCCTCCCACCTTTCATGCTTTACAACTCCTTTTTCTCTGTAAACTTGAATCTGTTGTGGAAGAGACTTCAAAAGCACCTGGCATATAAAATCGATATGTTTTGTTCTGTAATTTTATTTTTTGTTACCTTGCATCTAGCATGAGAATCTAGACAGAACTTTGAAACCATCTTTAGGAAACTTTATTTTCTTGTGATTTTCCTTAATATAAAGTAGCTGAAATGCATTCTGTTCTACAAAAAATCCTATTCCAGTGCTTAGCACTTTTTTATAAACCTAAAACTGGTGATTGTAAAGTGTAAGGATTATGGTTCTAAATGTAGGTATTGATTAAAAAGTACTGTATGTATATTTAAGTTAATGAGAAAATGAATGAGAAATCTGTTAAGGAAATATCCTCATGTTTCTACATCCCCAAGTAAGCAAAGGCTACAGTAGGTACCACAAACTACAAAATGAAGAAGTGACAATGTGATGATATGCTTCTGTTAAATATCCAACAGAAATCACAATATGTCATGTATGTCACTTAAAGACAAGGGGATCAATATTTCTTCGTAAATTCCTTCTGAAATCAGTACCAAGTGTTTCATTGCTTTTTGAAGTCATGTGAAATGTGAGGATTTTACTGAATTTTTTAAAGAACCCTTTGTTCCACAGTATGACAGTTATGTCTTCTGTATAGAAATTACTGACATTTTGTAATTAATCTTGCTAAAATATGTGGGTATCTATTTGGCATATTAAATGTGTAAATTCAAAATCCATTAAAATTTCAGCTATACACAAAGGAACAGTAAATCTAAGAGTTCTGTTTTTAGCCATCAACCAAGCAATTATGAAAATTAGTCTTTAGGTTATGGTGATTGATTTAAAAGCATAAAAGAAAGTAAATATCATAAAAACAGGTATTAAATTTTACAAGAAGGTAATTATATCACTTCCCACGAAAAAAATTAACCAAGAATTAATGTAATTTTAATTTCTTTGGGTGAATATCATTTGAAAATTGACATGTGATTCTCCACAATTTCATATGTTGTGTTGATATTTTAATGGTTGAGAGTTACATAGGATAATCAGACCAACTGAGACTGTAATGCACATAGAAGGAATGTTCATATGTTTATTCTTTGTCTTTGTAGACTCTCAAAACAAGTTCTACAAGATGTAAAGCTTCCTTTATCAGCTCTACATTTTTCATTGTACCACTAGGGAAAAAATCTGAGTTCACTGATTGAAAGCATCTTGAGAATATTATGAATTTACTATTTCTCAGCAGGTGTTCTACAGGGATGTTTATAAATACAAATAATGAATACTATGCTGCATAGGTAATATGGTAATCACATAAATTTAAAGTAAAAACCCCCCTTTGGTGAGCAAAAATCCCAATAATTCCAATGGAAAATGCTATAATGCCTGAATGAAAGAGGTATTGCTGTACTGGCTGATTCTAAATGGATACTGATAAGGTAATAATAGACAACTAAGACAAAGAAGAATCAAGATGCTTTATTTCTGGTTGACATTTTTCCCTTTGCTAAAATGAAGGGTGGAAGGAAAATGAATATTGCAGATTCAGGGACCTGCAAAATTGGATAACACCTTTAGCTTGGTTTCCTGCTTGGTCAGGCAGCAATTGAGAACTGGGGAGGGAAGTTTTACAGGAAAAAAAGGATTAACCCATAGAGTCTGAAAGGGCTTTATTGAAATAATGGCTTGCTGAAATTGGTAACAATCACAAGTCTGTGCTAAACTTTAATTTATCGTCACAGATGGCACACACTTATGGACTTGTTCTTCATAGCTCAGATATTCTGTCAGAAAATATCACTGTCATAGCCCTGAAATTTCTGCTTATTAGGATATCTTTTTGCCCCTCCTAGCCTCCTGGCAAAGCTCATATATTTGAAGGAATCCTGGTATGAAGGCTGAAGATGACTGTTAGGACCTTTCTATATCCTTGGTCTCAAGTTACCCTTTGTGTTGATGCTACCCCAACCAGACTGACCTTTACTGTTAAGTGCAGAGTAGAAGTGTGGTCAGAAAGCCACAGACCTGGAAATTAATCTTTATTTCACTGAAGTTCATTGTCTTCCTCCACATTCAGCACACGGAGATGCTGTACAACTCTTTCTATAAAATTGTCCTCTACTTTACAAAGCATTTAAAAAGTTCTATTCTACAACATGGGTAACATGTTAATAACAAGGAAAGTAAACACGATTTGGATGAAGACATATATTTTCTCTGGCTGGTACATGAATTGACACACTGGCATCTAGGTGGCTATGAGTAAGATACTAGTTCCAGTGTGTCTCAGCTCCCTGAACAAGTTATGACTTGATGTGGATAATGTGAAATAACTATCAGGAGGTATTAACCCAGTAAATGGCTCAGTCATTTATACATCTGGCAGTATTGAAAATAGAAATGTCAGAGATTCACAGCATATTTAAAAATGCCTGTTGTTCCTCATGCCTCATCTTCATCATTTTTGATAATTAAATTTGCAAAAATCCAACTTTTTTTTCTTTGGGATGTGGCAATTTGAATAGGTTTAGATCCTTAGTGTTTGATAAGCTCCACTGAACTCCTTTGGATGGACAAAGAAGGTGAATATCACTTTGTTAAACCCAAGATAAATGTTTAATTTTTTCTGATGTTCTTCCCATTGAGAAGGAGTTTTTCTTTCGGGGTTTTAATACCGTTGAGGGTTTATCCTCTCAAAGATGTCTTTTCCTTGTGTCATATGCAGAAAGAGACCATGGCTTAAAAACAAATGCAGTAAGAACTGGCTGTTTGTTGTGTTATTTTTCAAAACCTCCAAAGGTTTTATGTTTACACTTAAATATTCACTACTTGACACTATCAGAAAAATTTTATTTTTCCTAAACTGAGTGTATACACTAAAAAGAATTCAAGGGTCCTTTGTAGAGAGAACCAGGTTGGGTTATCCACATGCAAACAATAGGTATTTTTAAGAGAATGTGTATTTTATTTCTTTCCACTTTGCTTTCAATAACTCAGGCCTTATGCATTTACGATGCAAGACAAGACAGCACATCAGTTCAAAGATTTTTAAACATTACATACTTCAGTGTATGAATGAGGACATTTCTATTTTGGGTTTCTCTTTAAAAAGCACAATATATAATTATAATTGGTTGATTGGCAGTCCTTCAGATGGTGATTTTAAAATGTTATACAATTTGTTCTACAATCCCTTTTCCAGAGTTACATGACTGCTAATTTTAAAGAAAGATAAAGTATGTGATATATTATACTTTAGGGACTTGAATAGTTAAAAATCATATTCACATTCCAGTAAAACTTGAATGTTAGCCTTTAAGTATGATAAATGATGCAGAAAAGTCTGACACATAACATTGACCACTACAAGTGGACTGGTCTGGACATACTGCCTGCTATTTCCAGGCAATTTTTGTTTGTTTTTTTTGACTGAGAAATAGATTTTCATCCTGAAAGCAGACATCTGTGGTCTGTCGAACTTTTCTGTCTGTGTATAGAGCATATAGACCTCTACCCATTATATGGGACAGAATAATTAAGAACTGGCATGTAAAAATTAAAGTAAATTTTACTCCATTAAAACAAATTTTGGAAATCTTGTTTTAGAGAGGATGGCTATATAATTTATGGAATAATTCACACTGTGTTATTTCTGGAAACTTCATGTTTCACAGAACTGATTACCTGCTTAATTTTTCCACCCTGTTAAAGATCATAATTCAGTGATTAATAAAGACTTCTTCTATTTATTTCGTATTGCTGAGAATTTGTTGCCTGATATTGGTCTTGAGGAATTAAATTTTATATTAACATGGTTTCTTTCTTTGTATTTCAGTAGTTCTCAGTTATTGTGTTGTTGGGGTTTTTTAGTTCTACACAAAGAGACAAACTAAAAAAACTCATGCCAAATTTTGTAATATTTCAAAACCTAGTTTGTCATCTACAGATGAAGTAACATGGACTGTTTCTGCAGGATGTTTTTACTGCCCTTGCAGCACTTCTAAAACAGCTCAGCATCTCTTTGCTATTATTAGCTCCAAGTGTACACTTTGTTCTAGTGACATTTTTAAAGGACCTTTTGTGCCCTTAGGTATGTTAGACATAATATTTATCAGCTTAGTTCTAGAGAAAAGCTCTTAGGTCCTTTGGCTTCAGGAAAGCAAGTTTGGTGATCAATCACTGATTGATGGTGCAAAACTACCACTGAAACATATTCAACTATTCTTCTTTGCCTTACAAAGTCTAAACTAAAATGGTAGCTGTAGCTGTCAGTATTCGAACTACTAAATGATTCTATTGCTTCACCTTTAGCTCCCCTCCCTAACCTGCCAATTTGGATTTGCTTACTGTTATCTGTCTCTGTAACTGCTGGAATGTTTACATAGTACTGTTTGCTCACAGCAGGCTTTAGGTCTCTGACCTATGTAAGGGTTACCCTAAGAAAATGTATTGGAAAGGCTTCCTAAAATGATACTTCTGCTTTAAAGAACCCCTCCTGGTTTAATCATACTGGGATTTCCTGGCTGAATTTCAGAGAAATCAAAGCC
This sequence comes from Monarcha castaneiventris obscurior, assembly GCA_026261815.1. NCBI lineage: Eukaryota > Metazoa > Chordata > Aves > Passeriformes > Monarchidae > Monarcha > Monarcha castaneiventris. Next base: position 3,791,146 of record JAMPIT010000327.1, read on the forward strand.
TTTCTTCATTTTGTCTCATTGACCTGCGCTCCTTTCATTCTAGAATTTCTTCATTTTATTCAAGCCACTGCTATTGTAGCATCTCACGAACTGCTGAACAGGAGCAAGTACCAACCCCACCATGGCAAGGTGCATAAAGAGGATACTAGGAATGCAGAGGTTATCTCTATCTTTACTTGTGTGCAGATAATGGGGTTAGTGCCAAAATGATAGTCTCATATCCAGGGTCTGAAAAATCCCATCTAAATGGACAACTTCCTTGAATCCTTGACTGAAAGACTGGCAAAGACATTTTTTTAAACAAAGATATCAAGCTACCAAATTCCAGCCAACAACTTTTGTACTATGAGAGTCAGGCTTTTGAAATTTCAAATATATAGGAATGGTATGATCATTGACAAGAATGTAAATAAAAAATATTTCTGTGAAAATAGATGGAATACCACTGGTATAAAAAAATTAAGGGAAGGAAGATTAGGTTAAGACATCTGTGAATATGCAGGCAGCTGTAGCACAATTCCTTTCTGTTTATGCCCTGTTTTCCTTTCTTATTCATATTGAGAATTGAGTGCATGATCTTTTGAGAGGAACAGGGTTACATCTGTTTTCTCTCATTGCTTTCTCATCTAATTTTGACACTGAAGGACAGGAATAGAAGACCTTCTGGTTGCAGGAAATATTACGACTTCTTCCTATTTTCTCATGTGGAATAGACACTCATCATAATATGCTTTTATAAGTATATTAGAGAATTTGGAAGAGAAGAAAGCTGAACTAAAAGAACTTATTTGTATGCAACTTTTCACAAGATTTGTATGTGACCTCTCTACACAGGAGAGTACATAGGAAAGTCATACATTTGGGTAACGCAATATCTCAAGATAAGTTACCTATTATTGCTTGATGATCAGCAGCTAACTCAGCTCTGTTCTGTAAATCAACAAAACAAGACCAATGTTTTGAAAGTCATGTTCACACTTGTGGCAAGGGGTGGGCAGGGGGTGGGCTCTGTGACAGGGTCTTGCCCTATGCTGACCACAGCTGGTTTCAGGCAGCTCCCCAACACACCCTCCACATGACACAGCTGAGTCCATCTGCAAAGTCAGGCGTGTCTGACACATCAGAGAAGGAGACAGAGAGGAGGTGCTCCAGGTGTTGTAGTTATTACCCTGCCATCCATGGAGAGGGTGTCTGTGGAGCAGGAATTCCCTGCAGCCTGTGGAGGGGACCATGATAGAAACAGGTAACATTCCCTGAAGGAACTGTGGCCTGTGGAGGGCCCACACTGGAGCAGGTTTATCCTGAAGGCTTGCAGCTTGCTGAGAAGACTGATGCTGGAGCAGGGGAAAAGTGTGAGGTGATAGGAGTGGCAGAGAGGAGCTGTTGAGTACTGACCACAATATCCCACCCCAGTGCCCATCCCCCTGTGCTGCTGTGGGTGTGGACTAGAGGAAGGACAGTTGGGAAAGAAGGAGTGAAGCTGAACTTGGGAAAAAGGAGATGAGAGAATTGGAGAAAATGCCAATTTAACTTGTGCTTGTTTGTTTCCCACCATTCAGCTTGTTTAATTAGCCATAAATTAATTTTCCCCAAGATGACTCTGTTTTGTCCATGATGTTAATTGGTAAATTAACATCTCTCCATCTTTATTTCAACCCATGAAATTTTGCATCTTGTCTTCTCCTTTCTGCCCTGCTGAGAAAGGGGAGTGCGAGAGTGCCTGGGTGAGCAGTTGACAGCTGGCAAGGGTCAACCTACCACAAAACTAAAATGTAACTTCTCTTTAACTCCTGTGTTCTTAAATAACAGTTTGATAGCACCATGGCATTACTTGGAGAACTGCATGCATAAACATGCAAAGGAAGATTGAAATTTTTAGTATGTTTGACAGTTAAAACCGTACATTGAGATAAAATGGTGACATCATCAGTGGACAAAAGTTTCTTTGGCTGGTGAGGTCCATGTTTGAGGACTTTGTACCATAATGGGGTAGCAGAAAGATGATGGCATAAATAAGGTCTAAGAAAGGGTATTACGTTTTCTTAAAGAAACTCTGAAACTGTAAACATATGCACTGATTACCATGTCAGTGGTCCCACTAATTACAAAGTTCCTGTCTTTCATTTTTTTTTTACTAGAAATAATGAATAGTTGCCAGGCTGTATAAAATTTAGCATTTACAGATTCTTAGAATCATAAAATATGCTGAGTTGAAAGGGACCCATCAGGACTATTGAATCCAACTCCTGGCCCTGCACAGGACCACCCCAAGAACTGCACCACGTGCCTGAGAGCATTGTCCAAATGCTTCTTGAGCTCTCTCAGGCTTGGTGTTTTGACCACTTCCCTGGGGAGTCTGTTCTAGTGTTCAAACACCCTCTGGGTGAAAAACGTTTTTTCTAAAATCCAGCCTAAACCTCCCCTGATTCAGCTGCATGCTGTTTCCTTCAGTCCTGTCACTGATTAGTCCTGCTAATTGCAAACACAGCCTTCCCTGTTTCAGCCTGCACAAAAAGCTAACGAATTTAATATGTGGCTTGTTAGTTCTTTTTAGATGTCTAAAAGGATGGACCCTTACCTTGCTCTGTAATGTAAGATTTTCTCTGAGGCACTGAGAAGTAGAAAAGGCTCACAGAAGTAAAGCTTTATGTGCCTTCATTGTTTCTAATGAATGGTAACAAAGCATCCTAAGGGTGACACATGCTTAAGCTAGGAGTACTGTATCCAAGAGATCCAATATTACCCTTGAAAGGCAATGTTACTGCATTCTCCATAAACAAACTCGGAAGACTCTTCACAATGAGTAGTTTCCTTTAAAAACAAAAGAATTCTAAGGAAAAAGTGCTTAAGGATCTCATTGGGACTATAATGCAGTCCAACAGTTAATACGTGAAATAGTAATATCTTGGATGAAGATTTAGTTAAATGAATATTTTATTATTTAAGTCTATTTTCTTTTTTGTCTCAGTTTTTTGTTAACTACAAGTAATATTTTAAAATTGGCTTTTAGGGGTCAAGCTTTTTATTTTTATCCTTTTTTTTATTTATATGCTTTCTTACTGGTAAAAAAAAAAACCAAACCTTTAGAAGTGTGTTTTTTAGTGTTTTGGTTTTTATTTCCTGTGTACTCCTGACCTTCCCTTCTTGTCATGCCAACCTGACATCTGACAAACACTAGTCTGAGGGTAGGTGGTACACATAATAACAAACCCAAAATATCAAAACATGTACTAAGGAAGTTCTATTTTTACTTATTTTTAAGGTTACCTGCAGTTTCATATTAGGGAAAAATTCCTTTTGGGCATAATTAGCTCTCTCTGTGATCGCTGATGACGAATATATGCAGTTCTTTCATAGAGTGGACATGTCCTGTCCTAATGCAAAGGTGCCAGTGGTGCAAACTCATTAAGCAACACTGAGTCAAATGCAAACAATTGACTTTGACTGTAAACCCTGACTTCTCTAAGTAACCAAAACTTGTCTCTTGTACTCTCAGTGAGGTTTCCCATTGTTTTTGTATAAATCTACAGCTATTTCAAGCAAGGTGGGGAAGAAGGATGTGTATTTTTATAAAAATGAGAGAAGAATTGCGCAAGAGATAAGACTGGTAAAAGAAGGCAGAAAAGGTTTGACATAAACTGGAGACTGACATTTAAACACTGGAAGGGGAGGATAGGACTGGCTTCAGTTCAAACTGGGGAACAAACAGAGAAGGGAAGTATCTGACTGCTACAAGAAGTTGTATCCTCTGCAGCCTGGCAAGGTGATAGAATGACTATTTCTAATTCTTCTACTTATCCCATATATCAGGCATGTCTCTTTTTAAAGCAAAACGTGGATTTATATTTCCCAGTATATGGGAATATTCATATAACATCTATACTTCTGAATGAAGTGTAAGTCTTAAACAAATCAAACTACCATTCAAACTTTCCCTAAAAGAACTAAGAGAAAAATGTAGTGTGAGAAAGACTGTAGTATAAAGTGTCACTAAATAATGTTTTTTTAATAATTCAGGCACCTGTAATCAGGTATTTAGGTACTGCAGCAATGAAACAGATATAAGAGTGGAGTAAATTTTTCACTCTTGGAAGTGAAACATTTCCTTTCCTAAATAATGTGTCTGTGTATCAAAATAATAATAAAACTATCATATAGGAGGAAAATCCCTTGGGTGAATTTGTTCAGCTTTGCTCTCTACCTTCCCATTCTGCTGCTTTATTTGTTTTCCCCGAAGGAATGTTCATCTCATCTTCACTGACATTTTAAAGTCAGGTGGTGACTTTTAGTTTTCTATCCATCCTGAGTTCCTTCAATGCCCTCAAGAGTGATCTTGACTTCCTCATCAAACAGTAGACGCCTCAGTCCCACCTAGAGGTCACAGCCATGACAGAGTTACTGCAAAAATAAACATTAGTATGTTTGTAATATTTTTTTCTCTCACAAACTACTAAGCAGCTGAAACCAACACTGGCAATCTATTTGATTGTAAAGGGAATGGGCAAAAGGATTCATGTTTCTAGTGTGACATATTCCTTCTGTTCTTCCTAGCATGTTAGGAGAGACAAATATATTATCTTTTCTCTTTAAGAAGGTCATGTTCTCCCAGTTGAAGGATAGAAAACACTGTTATGATTTGCTTGCAAAATTAAATTCACTATGTCAATTTCAAGTTTTGGAAATTTAAATCTATAAGAAAAGGACTATTTTTTAAATAGTTTAAATTAATTACTGTTACTTTTTCTCATTTTTGGAAATCCTATTTATATTTCCATGATATATTTTAAGATGTTAAACAAGTCCTAGAGAGTATTATTACAAAAAATTTTCAGAAGGCAAAAGACTCACAACATTAATGATTGCGTTTCTTCCTTGGGATCAGTTAATTGGTGTTCCAATTCAGTCAGAATTCCTAAAGTCATTCAGTTCAGATTCAGTCAGAAACCCTAAAGTGAAATCTGATATTTTGTGGAAAGTCATGCTGCTTCCTGTCTTGCTTCTAGATTAGTGCCTGCCCTTAGAGATGCACAAAATAATTTAGTTTGGAAGGGATCTCTGAAGGTCATTTTGCCTAATCTCCATCTCAAAGCAGGGCAAACTTTAAGCAGGTGGGTTGGTGCCTGTCCATTTGACAGAGTGTTTTTTTAACCAGAATCTACTCAGTATTTCAATATTTGTCCTGTCACTGTGCACCTCCAAGAAGACCCTGCTTATTTTCTTTGTACTTTCTTACTGGTTAGAAACAGTGGTAAGATCATTATCCATTATATCAAAATTACGAATAACTTTGAAATGCAGATATTAAATGCACTTTTAAAACGTCTGTACTTTTACATAGTCTTTATCGAGATACTAAGTCTGCATCTTGACAGGTACCAACAGTTGTTCTCTTCATCTGATAATTTTTAACTACAATTTATATTTCATGTAGTCCTTCCAATGTCACTGTTACAAGGTGTTTAGCTTTTAGGATATGAACTAGCTGTGAACAATTCTCAGCAGCTCCTAGAAATCTTGAAATAAATATGCTTCCCTTGACTACTGATAAAATGGAAAGTTGGATATATTTGTAAGGGACTGTCTCGTTAGTAATCTACCGTGTTGGCATAATGTGCATTTTTCCATATGGTGAGGCAGGACTCTTCCAATCATTATATGCTCTCATTCAAATTCTGCCTGCTGCAGGAAATTAGCACTGTTCACACTTGTTTAGGCTTAATAAAAATCATTTTTCCTAAAGCACAGGGATAAGGTCACCATCTGCCACATGAAAATGCCAATTTCAAATGAGCAGCAGTCAAAGAGAGTGTCTTTCATTTTTAGACACTCTCAGAAGGAACTTAATAGGAGAAGTCGTAATTGGTTCTGACATCTATCAGATTACAGGATAATGTTAAAGTATCAGATTTTCAGTTTTGCAGATGTGTATTTTTTTCATATAGTGTTATGAGTGTTTCATAGACCATTTTCCTATTTTCAGCTCTGTTCACATTTGGGAATATCTGACCATACGTAATAGGCATTTGGAAACCCTTCCCTAAACATGAAGGCAATAGAGCATTTTCCTACCTAAGTTCAGTGATTCAGCATTCATAGCAGCTTTGATTTTTCTCAGTTATTTTACACTGTCTAATCCATATGAGTATACACTGAAATATTTTGATAAAAAGGTCTGTTACAAATTTATAGTCTCTATGAGAACCTTCTAATTATAGCAAATTGAAATATATATATACACACAATGACATTTTTCTACTGCAACAGATTACAAAACCCTACATTTTCTATGAGTTACAAAGAACATTTACACTTATTTATTCAGAGTGCATGTGCTAAATAAACACATAATTAATGACTATAGAATGAATGATTGAATATGGCCTTTTCATGACCAGAGTGTTCATACTCTAATAAAGGAGATTAAAAAATGCAACTCCATCTAAGGAGTTGAAGAGCTCTCTCACTTAAATTTGGAAACATCTGCTTTTCAAAATTATACTCAGTTTTGTAATCTTTCCAAACAGGAAATAAAAATTTACATTTGATTATTTTTCTAAATCTCCTTAATTTACAAACTGTCTGATAATGATAAGGTTGTTTGAATTGAATATACCATATAAATATATTCAATCAGTAGTTCTGTAGTCATTTGTTATATATTGATTTAAAAAAAAAATCATACTGTTATCTTCTCATTTTGGGAAAATCAAGTAATCCAGGAATTAAAAATAACAAATTTCCTAATCAGTGACTTTCTCAAAGTACACAATTCACAAAAGTACAAGCTGAGGACAGAGTCAGGCTGATGATTGACAGCCTGGGGACAGCAGAAGGGATGAAAGTCACATTTAATAGTGACAAAAACACATTGTGGACAGAAGAATATTGTGACAGATTGTTTCCACCTCACTTATTACAGAATTCTAGACTTGTGTTTAGTGATATCATGTGTCCTAACATCAGCTTGAAAATAAAGGGTGATTTACTATTTGGTCAATGAGAACTGACACCACTTCTTAAATTGCTTCCCGCAGCCACTGACGTTTTTGGCTGTAATCAGAATTTCAATGCTGACCTCTAACTATTTCCAAAAAATTATACTGATAGGTTTATGAGCTGGATGTTTGCTTTGCTCTCACAGCAGTTTTTGGATCGGGTGATTGTAAGCATAAGTTGCCCTTTATCTCAAATGTGAGTAGCTAATTTCTTTATTGATGGCTCTGATGTTACAGCTGCTGTAAAGCCAGCTTCATTTGCTGCAGCTCTGTGTTCAGCAAAATATTCCAAATGACCTCATGGTTTAATTCTAGGTGCTACATTTTAAAAATTATTATTATACTTATTATTTAAAATAGTTTACAGCTCTAAAATCAATTCTGGCAAGTGAAAAATTAATAAATATGTAACTTTGATCAGTTTCCAAGTAAGTGTGCTTCTGTCACTCTTTATAGTCCATTCATTACTAACTAAACAATCTTTTGTCAGCTGTGGTATTGGTTTGTACCGTTTCTCAATATTGCAACTTTTTTCCCTTGTTCTTCCTTTTATTTTCTGAGATGCTTTTACAGGTGTTAAGATTCTATTTTCATACTGTTCACTTCCTCCTTTAATTATATGGTGAATAAAAATCCCATCAGAGATGATAAAGGGAAAAGCATGTGTTCGTTTTTGAAAGCTTTCTTCATTTTTAGGAGAGTACTTTTAACTTTGTGTCATGATTTAAATAAGAAAGAGGAGCATGGATGAATAAAATTCTTCCCTTACCTCTGACTCTGCAAGCACTACCTGGTATATAGATGGGCCAGGTCTGAAGTTAGTCGTGCATGTACAATCTGTTCTGGTGGCAATGTTGCATACCTGGTGACAGGTTGTGTGCAAAAAGAGACAGATGGGATTTTTAGATATCTCATACTTTGTACCTACCAATACGGGTGGACTGAAGCACCATAAAATGTAGATAAACCGTGCTGTCAAAAGACATGCCAAGTATAGGGATACTCCTGGCCCTTGCTCCTAAGAAAGAAAAAAAAGGCATGGCATAAAACTACTATAGAAAATTACTTCTTAATGAGGAACACCTAAATAAAAACAAATATATTATGGCATGTTATATGTAGAAAATAATGAAAAAACTATCCTAGAGGACTTGGCAATTAAATGCGAAGGACACTAATATACCTGTTTATATTGTTAACGTTTCTTTGTATTTCCCCTTACCACAATTTTGTGACACTTTAGAAGCTATTAGAATGACACTTTAGTCACCTATGGAAGCTAGAGTGAGTCTCCTGCAGTTGCAGCAGCAGTTAATGGGGGTTATATTTTTACAAGTCTCTAGACATCAGTCCAGCAAAATTTATCAGCAGAGCAGACTAATAGTGAAGTCCAGCATTGCTGTAGGAAAGCATGGTAAATCAAACTTTCTACCTGGCTCGTGTGTGTGCTGTAGTCAGCAACAACCACTGGCTGGGGGCACACAGTGCTTCTGCTCACAGGAACAACAAAAGCAACCTCCTACGATGCAATGAAATCCTTCCCCAGTTTAGCACGATTCCAGTAGCAGGCTGCAGATGCAATTTAGTCTCTGCTCGTATTCACATTTCTTCCAACTGTGCCAAGGGTGGCCATAGCCATATCTGAATGACAGTGTTATGCACTAGGAGATGAACTAGTATATTGTTTCATTTTGTTCAGCTGTGGCTGAAGTCATTCCAATTTAGTTCTAGTTCAAGTTCAACAACATTTCAAAATAGCAACTTCTTCTTTCTTTAATAAATAATTAAAAATTATGGCTTGAACCAACTTCTGTTTAGGAATATAATGGGTTTGCTTCAGCTGCCTGGTAGTGCATTTAAGTGGGAGCTACAATGTATTTTCCAACAAAGAGTATGGGTAAACCTATTAAGGGTAAGCCCTTTTCAGCCCATCTTTCCTGACCCTAAATGCAAGTGAACGGAAATAAACTAGAGCAGAGTTTCACCCTAAAAAAAAGATACATTAACATTTGTACAGCACTGCTTGTGCTTCTGCTATAAAAAAAGGCTCTAAAAATGGTGTAGTTCTATATTTAGGGCCCTTCACTTCTATAACAAATATATTCATTTTATAAATAAATATTTTAACTGCTAATCCTACCCATCCAATTTAAGGTCTGAGAAGCTCTCTTTTTCCCTTGTGCTGTCATAAGTGAAAAAAAGTTTTGAATGCCAAATGAAGATTTCAGTTGTGTCCTCAATGTCTTCAGTAACAGAGCTTTACTATCTGGAATACATTTATGTAGTATAGCTGCTGAGTGTAATCTCAAATCTTTTCCTTTTTAGGACCGCATGGGTCTAGCAGAAGTTTGTTTGTTTGTTCCAGTTAAAAGAGCAGAGATATCTGAAACCATAAAAAGGACTGATTTAGAAAATAAGAAAGAGCCAATGTACGTAATTAATTTTTAAAAAGTATAATTGTCCTCTAATTAGCATAATGAGTTAATATTATTGTAACTCTTCCAATAATCCCCCCTCAAAAAAAAAAAAAAAAGTCTATTTCTCAGTTTCTTAAAAGGAATACAATAAAGAATAAGACCCATAAAGAGGCCAGTGATCTAACACAGAGAAAATACATCCATGTAACTGTGAATACACAACTGTGGTGGCCATACTTGACGTGTTTCTGGTTACTGCTCCACTTTGGCCTGCAATTTGCTGGTCATACAGTCCATTGAAATTATTTTAACAGTGTCCTTTCTTTACAGCACTTTTCCTTCCAAAATTTACTTAAAACATGATCTACCTTCATGGCAAAAGCCCTTCTCCCTGTACTTCACAGACATTAAAAGTGAAGACACAGACTTTCCTGAATCAAATGCCTGTCCTATGAGTTCTTTGTCCTGCTACTTTCTTTCTTCTCAGATCTTGGAATGAGTTGAGAAACCTGCATCCTTCAGGCAAAAGCCAAAGGAATATATTTTGCCTCTTTTAACAGGAGTATATCTTCCATGACATACACTGTAAATGAATATAGGGTTTTATTTGTTGGGAAAACATTCAATGGTCTATTACTTTCATGTTATTACACTGATTTATAGACATGGTATTTGGGCACATCTGTATGAGCCATGTTTATGAATTTCTGACAGGGATCTAGAAAGCAGTAATAGTTTAAAGAGATCAACCCTGAGCCACTTCTGAAAAATATTTTTACTATCAGAGATTTCATTTCATAGCCACTAGGCTTAAATGGAACGTATCTTTATTTTTTTCCTTCTTATAACTTTGAAGTCCTTAAAATTCTCACTTGACAGGAAGATATATTACTGTGTGTTTGTCTTTAAAATCCACATATTTACCTCTTCCTGTCAGAATTGTATGATACTCAAATGTGAACATATGCAGTTACAGTATTTTTATCTCTGCAGCTTTGTGTGAAATAATGTAGTAGAAAATGCTATTTTATAGTATAAATTCAATTCTATAGTCTAAGGAAATACTATGAACTCTTGGAGGCAGTTTTTAAGCTGTGTAATTTTTCTAAAACAGCTCTTCAACACCACTGCTCCTGCAAGTAGAACACAGTTCAGACTTGCAGGCTACAAGTTAAAAATCAAGTATGGGTTACATACTTGGTGCTTAAGAGATTATGTTGAAGAAAATACTCATAAATGTAAATATGTTACAATGAAAAATTTTCTATAGTCTTTACTAAGTGATCTATGATTTAGAAAGGCATCAAGTTCTTCTGAAACTAATTAAAATTGAAAGTTAAGAATGCATTTTCTTCAAGTATGAACTTCCCCTCTCTGACCTCGATTTCTGACCTTGATATAAAATAGTTAAAAGAAAAAGATATATAAATATTAATAAATATTTCACTGTTGAGCAAAATGATTTTCTGAAATTTAGAAGATATATATTTGCAAGGAATTGAAATTGACTCAACATAGGCTTAGAACATAACATAATCAGACATTGAATAAGCTTGTTCCTTGAAAGGGAACCTAATTTCAGATAGGTCAAGGCATTCCCCTTTAGAAATGGAATATGACTGGACTTAATAAATCTTTTTTTTTTAGTGCAGCTAAATGAAGATTTTTACAAGAAATTCTCCTTATGTTGTTGCTCTGCAAAGGAACCTTAAAACATACAACTTCACTTTTCCCCACTTTAATATTTTCTCCATATTTCCAGAGTAATCAAACAAAGGCTTTCATTTAACTGAAAAAAATGGACTTAAAAGCATAAGAATATGACAGCGTCCAATGAAGCTGTGGCTCACAAAAATGAATGACTTTCAATTATTTGTGATATATGGTAGAGGTGCATCACTGTTGTCTTATTAGTTTCACACCAAGGATATCACCAGTGTTGGCTTTTAGACTCTGTTTTAGTAGGACAATTTTATGTCTTTTCCTGCTGCTACCTTTCTTTCATTTCTTTTAGATTTACTGCAGCAATTGAAATGAGGAACACCCACAATCTCCATTTTATCAGTACACATTTAGTTCCAAAATATCACACTGTTCATGAAAGATGAATTATTCAGTGCACTGTTTAATAGTGAGAGGTCTGTAGATTGTTTGTATTTTAATTAAGCATAACCTAAATTCAGAATCAGTCCCTAAAAACTGAGGATGATATTCTGGGTTTCCATTACTTTAGTAAGTGATAGCTAATTAATTTCAGAATATATGTCTGTAGGGGTAATTTTAAGGAAGAGGATTTTTTGAGAATTTGTTTCAAAGTGCCAGTCCACACTTTCCTACTAATCTTTGCATTGCGCAGAGGAGTTACTATGCTGAAACTTATTAATTTACTTTTATATTCATTATAGTCTGCAAAATGTTAAAGAACCTTTTGTATTTTTCAGTTTTGTTAGCTCATATAGAAAGAAAAAACCTGATTTGACAATGTTAAGATAAAAGTCTGACCGATGAAACAGAGAAAAAGCAAAAGGACTGAGTGTTTAATTATTCTGGGGAATTGTGATGTTAACTGTAGGTGCCAAAACAGTTTTTCTTGGGACTTGACTAGAGCAGAAGGATGAGGATTCTGGGATGAAGATTGTTCTGAATTTTAAAACAATTTCTAACCTTTGGGGAGAAAATGGTAAGGAAGAGAACTCTTTTAATTTTCAAGGGATAAGACATGGATTCAGGTTATTCCCTTTTGGGATAAATCTAGAAACTGATGTCAGAATTTAAGTCACTCTTTAATTAATGTTTGATGGTGGAAATATTTCTCTGTGGAATGAAAAAAAGGTTGTGCATGTATCTATAGAGTGAACGTAGAACAACATAATTTCCCTTCCTTTCAGGACATAGTTTATATCTAAGAAAGTCTGTAAGTGTGACAGCTTTTTCTTAATTAGGAAAGGTATACCTTACTATAGTCTTTCATGAGCTGTAAATCAACACAAGAAATTTAAATTTCAAAGGGGCTTCACCTTTCTCTTATTATCCTGATTACTGATAGCCCTAATGATGTTCACATGATACCAACTGGCAGGTGATTAGCTATTCAAAGGAATACTAAGTAAGTTTGCTGATAATAAAATTGGGAGGAGCTGTTGACACCCTTGAGGGCAGAGAGACTTTAGCGAGCTGGGCAGTCATCAACAATGTGAAGTTTTACAAGGGCGAGTGCTGGATTCTGCACCTTGGATGAGGCAAACCTGGTTTTGTGTATAGACCAGGGAATGAGCAGCTGGAAAATAGTGCCATGGAAACGGACCTGGGAGTCCTGGCTGGTGGCAAGTTGAATGAGTTAGCCGTGCCCTGGCAGCCAGGAGGGCCAACAGTGTCCTGGGGGGCATCAGGTACAGCATCACCAGCTGGGCAAGGGAGGAGATGGTCCTGCTCTGCTCTGCACTGGGGCAGCCTCAAGTTCTGTGTGCAGTTCTGGTCACTGCAACATAAAAAACTCATTAAACTATTAGACAGTGTCCAAATGAGGGCCATGAGGGTGGTTAAAGGTCTGGAGAAGAAGCCATATGAGGCTTCTTCCCCTATGAGGAAAATCCACATGAGGCTTTCCACTATGCTCAGGTTACTTGGTCTGTTCAGCCTGGGGAAAAGGAGACTGAAGGGAGACCTCCTTGTTGTCCTCAACATCCTCATGGGGGGAAGTGAAGGGGCAGGCACTGATCTCTTCATTCTCATGACCAGTGAAAGGACTCAAAGAAATAGCGTAATGCTGAGTCAGGGGAGGTTTAGATTGGATATCAGGAAAAGGTTTTTCACCCAGAGGTTGGTTGAGTACTGGTACAGACTCCCCAGGGAAATGGTCCTAGCACCAAGCCTCACAGTTCGAGAAGTATTTGGACAATGCTGTCAGGCACAGGGTAAAATTCTTGAGGTGTCCTGCATAGGGCCAGGAGTTGGACTCGATGATCCTGATGGGTCCTTTCCAACTCAGACTGGATTTCACAGAATTGCAGGTAATGTGTTATCTGCTAACACTTAAATCCTGCATGCTTCTATAACCTAGCCTGTAAACCTCTTTCTTTTCTTGTCTAAGGCAAAGAGATGTTCCTTTTCCGTTTCTTTGTCAATTTCGTCTTTCTGTAATTTTTTTAACAGCACAGCTTCATCTCTCATTGGAATTCAACAAAGGTTTTTCAGGAATAAAGGTGAGCAGCTTTTTCTGGCAATCATAGATAGGTTTTGCTAAAGTTTAAAACTGGAACCTTTGTATGAAAGCGTGAGTTTGTGATAATTGGTATAAAGCAGTTTGATGAGTGGGGAACTGAATGGTTGGTAAAATAAGAAACAGGAAATGTTATAAATCTAGTTGTCTCTCAATTTAGAAAGAGTGAAATAGACTGCTTTGAGTGGTAAATTAATCAGTAGACTGTATTTGCTGATTTTGAAGCAAAATTATCCTTAAAACAGTAGTGTTGATTTTAAAGGTCAGGCATATAAAAAAGAATATATGCCTTCAGTCTAGCTAAGAAAATGAGCTTGTAATAGATACTTTCCAGGTACTAGAATTTAAGACTGAGGTTAGCTCAGTTGATTAGAACATGGTGCAAGTAGTGCCCAGAGTGTGGGTTTGATCCCTGTGTGGACCATTCACTTAAGAATTGGATTTGATGATCGTTTTGGATCCTTTCCAACTCAGAATATTCTGTGAGTGTAATATACAGTAAGATATATATATCTTACTGTATATATAAGTATATATAAGATAGACTTTAGCAAGAATGTTGTGAGGGACTGTGTTAAAGACCTTACAGAAGTCTAACTAGATGACTTGTAGCTTTTCTCTTGTCCACTCATGTGGTTACTCCGTTGTAAAATGCCACTAGATTAGTCAGACTGTGATGATTGTTTTTTCAAGCCACAGAGTTACGTGCAATATAGGACTTTATTTCATAGCTAGCAATGAAGAAGTATTTTTCCAGTATGCCAGACAAACTATATAAATGCAAGGAAATTGCTCAGTGCTGTGGCTGCTTTGTAGTATGCTTTTGAAAGAGTTTAGAAAGAGTTTGGCACAGTGGGCAGCTGCTGTTCTGCATTTTAAGGGAAGGCAATTACTTTATATTTACTTGCTGTGTTTAGTTCATGTGTGATTATCCTTTTTGGTACCTTAGTAGCCTGATGCTGATGGCTGACTTCTGCCTCCTCTTTCCAACATTCTGAACCCATCCTCTCCCTTTTTCCTCTCCTGGCCCTCGTCTGTCCCTGCTTCCAGTGAGTCAACGCAGCTTGCCAAACCAGCAGTTTTAGGGTTTTCTTCTGTGGTTGGATTTCTGCTAATGAATGAATTAAATGAGCTCACTGAAGAATCAAACAAGCGCCAAAAACAAGACTTTGGAAGTCTGGATGAAAAGGCTGGGTAAGACACATAGAGAGGAGGAAGACTCCAGCTGTCTTTGGCAACAGTCAATTATTAACTCTTAACTCACTTCATGCATTTGTGCCCTCCATCTCCCAAACAATCAGGTGCTCAGATTTCAGTCCAGTGGTTAAGTGACTACAGTACCTAAATAAGATCCAACAATGGATCTTATTTAGGTACACAATAGTGATTTAATAAGAGAAAAATTTGTTATGTATTCCTTCTGTTTATTTTTCCTTTTTTTTTTTTTGTGCGTTTCCATCATTAAGAGATGCACTTTAATGTATTTTTCTCTGGCACTCTATGATATAATTTAGATTATAGTCTGGGTTACTTTACCAGTGTTCAGACGGGACTAGTTTAGGTTGCAATTACATAAGTAAAGAACCCTACAATGTGTACAAACTTTTTCATGGGATAATGTTGACTAACTTAGGTGAGAAATATATTTCTTACTCTTGTTTCTTTTGTAGAGTGATCTCTGTGCGTTCACTATCCTTGACTCTTCAATGTTATATACTCTTGTTTTACTGTTCTTTGTATTACAAGGAGTGCACCTAATCTTCAAATGTTGTAATTGTTTCTGTGCTAAATTTTAGAGAAACATGCATGTTTACTGCTCAATCCAGAGCTTTGCAGTTGCCTAATAAAACCCAAATGAATTGATACTTGGAGAAATAGCTTCTAATTTATTCTGCTGAACACAATAAAATCTTTTGCAATGAAAACATTTCAGAAGACATGGTTCTATAATTTAGTGTATGGTGGCCAACTGACTACTATACTTATTTTCAGGGTCTATAATGAGGAAACACCCCAATTTTTTATGTATATAAAGAGGGAGAAGCGTTTTCTGTACATACCTGTGACCTAATAATTCAGGAGAATGTGGTAATTCCACTTAAGCCTAATAAAACACAGCATAAATAATAAATATATAAATTACATTAAACCTCTGATGCTAAAATCCGGTGCACAGGACAAGACAGTGCCTTTTATTTATTTTTTTTTAATTTAATGCAATTAGATTTACAAATCCAACAAAGACCTTTGCAACATTGGTCTAGACAGTCATGCAATTAGAAATTATGTCTGTTTAAAACATACTGAAAAAGAAAGCTTAGGGTAGGAATTTCTATGGGCTGGGCGAGACCCACTACTATGAGTCAATGGAACATACAGTGTGGGCTCTGTAGACTTTGCTTGCCTGTCTTCCTCCAGGCACTGCTGATCTCACTTCTGTTTGTAACTTTTGAGTAGATTCAACTAATATGAATGAAGAACAAGATGCACAGACAGTTCTGAGCTGAAATCAGTCTGATATCTCTGGTCAAGCAGATGGTTTCAACAGCCTCAAAAAGGGAGAAATAGATCTGAGTGTATGTTATTGCCTCCTGGTATTAGGAGAGTATGCTATAGAAACATCTGCAAGATTTTCTTTACCATCAAGAGAATTGGGAGCTTGCAATTTTTAATGATAAACCCACATTCTTCTTATAGCATCATGTGACACCAGGATCTCATTTGGAAAAAAAAAATCAGGTATTAAAATCATGAGAACAACAATTACTTGGACCTGATTCTTATTTCAGATGTAACATTTAGAAACACTATTCAATCATTTTGATCTACTGTCATTTTGCTCCAGGTTCCTAGGAAGATCCTGTAGGGAACTTGGCCAGATCTGGGGAAAAATTTTGTGCAGGCAGCTGAACCACCTAGGTCACTGAGGACTTTTCAGACCTACAAGTGCAGCCATGCTAAGAGGAGAAATTAAATGTCTCTGTCCACATTAGTTCAAAATGAAATAACTAACAGACAAGAAAAACACATCTATCTTGCTTATGTCTACCTATGTGCAGGGATTTGAGGTAGCTACATCTCCCAAAGCTGTTAAAACTGCTGAAGTGTTTAGGTACAGCTTGGCCAGACACAATATGTGACCAGAAGCAGTTTTGTTAGTTGCAGCCAGCCTGCAGTTCTACAGTATTACTTCCTTGTCTCTTGCCTTATGCCAGGCCTTTTGTTTGTAAAATATGCTAGCGTCCTTCATGCTAAAGATGGGTTTAGTAAACCAAAGATAATAATATTAATTACTTTAAGCAAAATGTGCTGCTTTCACTCTCTATCATTAAATCTGGTGTGTTCCACCCCATGCAACAACTGTTATTCCAAGTAGCTTTCCGGAATGGCAGCAGACAGTTGTTATGATGCACCATATGCTCTGGATGCAAATTTATTTTTTCTTGACAGGCTTGCGTTAGTGAGTGAGATGGTCTAAGCACAGGACAGAAGCCAGCTGATTTTTAGTCTGTCTGACAAGGATGTTTCCAATGACCTTGGTCATGTCAGTCACCTGCCCTGTTATGTTTCTCCCTTCTGTAAGGTTGGTGTATTAATGCTGTCCTCAGATTATGTGTAGGACAGCTAATTAACCAATTACTACATCAATAATTCAGCAGATAAACTTGACTACATAGTGTACTTGAGGTTGTGGTATTTTATTAATAAAAAACAGTCATTGAGTAAGGAATATATTAGAGAATATAGATGGACTATATATATATATCTCTATATATATCTATCTATATATATATATAAAATGTTTATACCTACTGTGCAAAACTGAAATATTGGGATGGCAGTAAAAGAAAAAGCAACAGGAGGCTTTTCATACATAGGAGATTTTTATCTTCACAGGGTAGGAACAGGGGGTGAGATGTTGCAACTCCTGTTTTGAAACAACCACCATATTATCAGCATGCTTCTCCTTAAATACAAAGTATGCAAATACCATGAGAAAAGCAATGCTAAGCTCTACTTGTGTGACTAAAACTGGCAAGGCTATTTTGAAGAACCTCCTAGGTTTTTAGTACAACCTTCATTTGACTTGCACTTAGAGATCATCTCTGTTAGTCTAGTGACATTTTCCAGTCCCTTAGGTATGATTTAAAATGGGTTTCATTTAGATCACAAAATGTGCACAACTGCATAACCTATTCAGTTACAGTAAGCAAGTAAAACTTACTCTGCTTTATTATTTTTTAAGCACAGTACATAATTCAGCAATGCAATATATTATTAAATTGGTAGCATCACATTTCCTTTCAAATTAACTTCTTTGTTCTTTTATAAAAATCGTTTTCCTTTTCAGAGAAGGCTTCCCTGTTGACTTCCTATTCCTTCTTGCTGAAGGAGTTGCATTAAATGTTCTTTTGAATGCATCAAAACCATTCAGTGTGTCAGCAGCATGGAACTAGAGCACAGAAATGTGGATGACCTTACTTTAGGGATAAGGCTAGCTTTTCTGCATCCTTTTTTCTACCTGTTAGATGAAAATAGCTTCATTTCCAATTCACATGTTAAATAGGAAGCAAGCACTGATTTGGCTTTTTTGTCTAAATTGTTTTTATAGATGAAAGCATTCCAGTCTTACTTTAGATCTTTAATTCTTGATAGAAAATGGCCATTAATTTCAGTACAATTTCCACAATGAGACAGTGATCTTGCCTTTTTATGTGCTGCCTTCTAATCTT
This sequence comes from Monarcha castaneiventris obscurior, assembly GCA_026261815.1. NCBI lineage: Eukaryota > Metazoa > Chordata > Aves > Passeriformes > Monarchidae > Monarcha > Monarcha castaneiventris. Next base: position 3,809,510 of record JAMPIT010000327.1, read on the forward strand.
GTCCATATTGGTTATACAGGAGGATGACAAAAATGACCATTGTAGAATGTGCCTTGATCTTTAATTGTTGTTGGTTATGACAGGTCCAAACTATGCTTACTCTCAAACTGTGTGTGTTAAAAGGAATACAATGAATGGATAGCTACAATAGGTGTGTTTCTGAGACTGGTTTCTACTTATCAGAGATTCAGAAACACAGGTTGAGGTTTACTTTGCTTAGCTCTCACCATCATAAAGCTTGCCATTAATTGTAAGCAAACTTCTAGGCTTCCTCAGAAGACATTGAAAGATACTAATCTTGAGACTCATCTCTCCAACAGGAGGGGAAAGAAGTAGTTTTCTGGCATTTAGAAATAAAGTAGGTGTCTAGGTTAGATTTGATGTCAAACTTCTACTGGCTAAAGTCGGATGAGATGCATCTTGTTTGTGAAGATCTTCGGTCAGCTTTCAAAATACTCTGCATTTTGTTCAAGAGTTGGTTTTACATGCACGTCTATAAAAAGAAGAAGTCCTAGTATTGACAAACAGGTTCAATTTTGTTTAAATTGAAAAAATTTAAAAAACCCTAAGTATGTAATATCCTAGAATTATATAAAGTGGAATATTGAATTAGGATTATTTTTTTTTTCTTCAGGCGGATAAAATTAATTGTTATTGGTTTTGGAGGTTTCTTGTAGTAGACCAATTTATAACTTAATGTGGGGAAAATACATGCATTGAAGGGAACAAGTGGTTGTATTTTCTGAGCTATGACTATATGAAAATTGCAACTCTGCTTGACTAATATAAGATATGTGTATGCTCTGTCTTTTTTAAAATGTAAAGCAGTAAAACATGGCCTTGCATATGATTTGGTTTTTTTCCACAAAAGAGTTTCTTTTGTCTGAAAAGTGATTATCCCATTATTAAAGATTTTCTAAAGGGTAAAAAAAGTCCAAACACTTAAAATTTCTGTTTTCTGTGTACTTATAGTATAACTGCATGACACTACCACTGGAATGAATGTTTGTGCATTAAAACAATAGCAAAAAATCCATTACTATTCCTAGTAACTCAGCATGGTGTCATTAGGTTATGAGATCTCAGTTAATGTTAATATTTTGTTATGGTAGATTATGCCTTACAGGCACCCTGAAGATTGTAGCTGAATTCTTCATTATAGAACGCTGAATTTTGGTTTTGAATGAGCTCAGTTTTGTTTGTGTGTAACAACAGAAGTTGCTAAGACATGTTGGAACAAGGAACTGCTATAGCAAACTGGGGAGAAAGCTGGGCATATAATGATTAGCTATTTTAACAAAACCATGTTACCACATTTTTTTTGAGTTACTGAAAGTAGGTTTGAACTAGGAAATTCTACCAATCCTTACTTAGTGGGTGTGCTGTTATAAACCTGAGACAGCTTTGAATCAAAGCCTCCCCATGCAGGGAAATTTTCAATTAATGGGCATGAATAGACCCGGACAACACGAGAGAAGGGCAGTCATCCAGTCTGGCTTCCTGCAAGGATAGAATTATTCTTTATGCACATGTAATAAAATTTGTGAAGTCTGGTTTACTGTATTCCATCTATCCTAAACTCGACCCTTTTTCACATGAGGTTGTGCAGGGAATTTTCAATTACTTACAGGTAATGTCTAAGTTAACCATTTTTTGTACAAATGTGATTCTCCAGCATCATTACTACTCTTTCTTCCTGCTTCTTCTGCTATCTTAACATATTTTGCTTGCAACTTTTCACATTCCTCCTAAAACTCTGTAGGTTTATTTGATGCCACAATACAGGATCTAATTTTGGCACCATTACCGACTCTGCTTTATAGTATTGTGAAGAGAGTGGAATCTACCATTAAGCGCCATCAGTTTTTGCTAGTCTGCTTTCTCTCTCATGATATCAGATAGTGATCCATAATACAAATCACACTGACATTTTAGGAACTTCTAGTCAGTACACTGGCAACTAACTTTTTTTACAGGCATTAACTTTGCATGGGTGTGTTGGTAACTAACACATTGCTTCAAGAACAGTTTTCAAGGAAGATTTTGTGAGAGTATAAGGTAGAAGCAAAACTGTAGATGGCATTTAGAATATTCCTTTTGCCTCTTCATTTTAAAAGCTGAGCAGCAGTAAGTCAAGGTTGAAGGACTGACTTACTGTTGTAATAGTCTAATCACCAAATTGCATATCATTACCACAGAGACACACAAAATTTAAATTTGATACAGATATGCACTTTTAAAGTACTTTTACAAATATTGATCACACCTTTTTCTATGATCTGAAACTCATTTTACTTAGTGGAGACATCCATCTGAATACTATGATAGCATCAACAATCGAACATAACGAAAAATATATGATAAATTATAGATTTTTTAACTATTTGTTGGATGACTGGTTAAATTGCAAATGAGAATGCCCAGAATTTCCTTCAATGTTTCATTCTCTTCTGCTTAGACTACAAATTAAATGTTATTGCTTATGAAAAAAACACCAAAGAACAAAACATCACCTAGTGAGCAAAAGACATTCTATAGCTTGGGAAAAAAAAAGGCAAAAAGTTAAGAAATTTGAGATGGGGAGTAAGAAAAGATACTTATATGAGCCTCTGACAAGCAATTTTTTTGCTTTAGTATTTGAGATTCTATTTGTTCTGGTTATAAGTCATGAATTTCAATAGCCTAGAAAGAACTATGTTTCAGTTGTCTAGACTGATTTGTTTCCCCCTCCTGCTTTTAAAGTTGCCACCCTTTGTGAATGGTGGCATGAAGAGATGCATGTTAAAATGTAGAAGACAAGGGAGAAAAAAGTTGTTTTCTTAATATTTCAGAGTGGTATGGCCTTCGTTATGAATTAACTTAAATGAAACAGAAAGATGGTTTCCTTTCTGCCGGCAAGAATTTGAAACATTACAGCATTTCATGTAAATTGTTTTCATTGCTGTGTATTTCAGCAGAAAATTTTCTACCCAAAAAGTAACTTTTTTTATTTACAGGGAACAATCTTTTAGTATTTATTAAACAACAATTAGATAAGAGTACACAAGATCAAAGAAATGAACACAGTAGTTACATAAATTTCAAGCTTTTGTAACTCTAATGTGTGCTGTCTGCTACTGCTGATTGTGGTACTTGGGTCTCAGCTGAAAAATGTGCAAAGCTACATGAAATGAGAGCTACACAACTCCCTATAGATGCTTATCTAAGGCTGTTTGTGCGTGTTTTGTTTTGTTTTTTTAATCTAGGAACTACAGGAAGGAAATTGTAGTCAGCAAGTCTCCTGATGTGCTGCAGTTTCAGGCGGAAGAATGCAAAATAACTGGTGAATGGATCAAACCATCCACTATTAGTTAAATTTTCTTATAACTTTTTAGGACAGGCACATTAGATATTCATGTCTAACATACTTTTGTGGAGAAAATGCAACAGTTTTTGGTAGTTTACAGTGGAGAAGGTGGCAGCTGTTATTTTTTTGTATTTAGGGCCCAAAAAATCCCATTGCTGGGCTAAATGAGTATCTGTGTGAAACGTTACGAGGTTTTTCCTACGTTCTTTCTATATCAGATTTTTTTTCTTCTGTTCTTTAAAGTTCATGTTATCTGGAGTCTGCCTTGACTTCAGTCTAGCTGCCCCCAAAAATGAAAAGTATTTTGTAAATAGTGTTTTGTAAAACCATTATTTAAGTTTCTCAAATTAGAAGTAGTGTAGCAGGAGCACAAATGTGTATTTACTTCATTCAAATAACTTAATTTCTTTTGTTTGCTGCAAAGTTCCGAGCACTGAATAGTCCTCTCTTGTGAGTTCCAAATATCAATCAGATCTTTTGACAGATGGAGCAATATGCAACCTTGCTGATATTTTCCCATTCAGCCAGGCAGAAAATGCTGGTTGAGAGACTCAGCTACCCACTGGCAGATATTTTTTCCTTGGTGATTGACTGATGAGTGCAAGGTATTCTGAATGTATCATGACCTAGTGGACTCAAGATGTCTACTCAGTTTTTGCAACTTGCCAGTAGGCTAGGATAAGCTCTGTGACTATTTAGAAACATATACAAAATAAAAAATGTTAAATATTCTGTCATCTTTATGGAATAAGCTAATGGTTGTCTTTCGCAAGGTTAGCCAGAAGCCAAATATTTAGCATATTAACTAAATATGAAATCTAAGTAGTGCATTAGTGAGATGCTCTTCTGAGACAACTAATTTTATATTTACTTCATTGCAAAATGTGTAAGTTGACAAAATGGGGTGGGGGGTTTTTGTTTGGTTGGGTGGGGTTTTTTTGTTGTCATTTTTGGGGTTGGTTTGTTGGTTTGGTTTGGTTTTTGGTTTTTTTTTGGTGGTCTTTTTTCCTTTGGATTTTTTTTTTTAATGGAAACCCATTGGTAGAAAACTGCCTTGTTGGAATTGCCTGTTCACTGCATGTCACTTCTGCACATAAATATGTAAGAAAAGCTATCTGATGCCATTCAACGTTCATTCAAGCATTCAAGAAAAAAATGGGAACCCTATTTCTAGCTCTGTCAGTGAAAGAATTATAAGCATTTCACTCACCACTTATTTCAGAACAAAGCTATTTAACCTGACACTTACTTGCAGGAAGCTATATCCAGTAGTGGCTGATGTATGTCCAATGCTTTTACCTACTATTAAAAATCATATTGCTGGGCTGTAGCAATAGCTTTTACAATCATATGTCTGGTTATAATTGTGTTATAAATTTTGATTTCCTGTTGAAAAGAGGCAGTTATTCTACAACAAGAACTAAAAGATATCCTTGGTCTCAGGTTTTAGTAGTCTCTGCAATACTAACAAATAAAAGTCGATATTAAAGGTTTACATCTGGATCTGTAATATGTAAAAAAGAAATAACAGGCTCTTAAAATTGTTTTTAATTGAATACTTCCTCTTTTCTCAGGATACCATGTTTATTTACCCTTGACTGTTCTTCAGGTCAGACTTTTTCCTCTAAGTCCAGTATATCATATGACAATCTAAGCAGTTTCAGCCATAGCAGAAAATATAAACAACTTAGTATAATGAACATGTTCTTTTTCTTACCATATCAGCAATCATACAAGACGAATTTTGAAGGAGTAATGTGTCAGGAAAACATTAAAATGGAAAAGAGCTTGTAAACTTGTAAACTCAAAGCTGAAGAAGAAAACTGATAAGTGAGTTGTTAAACAGCGGGTTCATCTTACAAGCACTACTGATTTAAAACAAACATTTCGTTTTGTCAGGGCTTTAGCTGCAGATCATTACTTTGGTGCAAACTATTTCCATGCATATTATAGTCTTATGAATACTATTCTCATAAAAACTGTTACAAATGGAAAACTAGTTTGGAAAATACTTCAGGGTATTGAACTGAAAAAAGAGTGATTCCACTTACACCCAGTCTTTGTTACAAAACATCATAAATGTTTCTCTACTACTCTCCATAGCTATGAATCTATTCAGCATTACATTAAATGTAAAAGAATAATTTTTACAAAGAATTTTAAAGAGGGGATCTATCAAATTTTAGTTTAATTCCTGTATTGATTTAAAAAGAAATCATGATCTCCTGAACTTAAATTATACAGTCAGTTCACAAGGCAGAAATATAAGTTGACCAGGAACTGCAGTATTGTACACATGTTGTGGCAAAAACGAAATTTACTTCATACTTTAAACGTCAATTATATAGAAACAAACATGGAATTTTCTGAGGTTGTATTTTTGTTGCTTCTTTTCTTCTCTTGCAAATTCAAATTTTGCTTTCAATATCCTATGGCTATTTTTGAAGCAAACTGTCTTTCTTTTCAATGTGTGTACATGTGCATTTTCAGCTCCAGGCAATTTCGAAAGCATTTAATTAGTTAGACAGGAAGTATTAGTTAATATTCAACAATGTTTGTCTATCAGATATAAGGCAAAAAATTAGTTATATGGCTCTTCATTAAAAAGAGGAAGCTGATTTCAATTTTCATAAAAATAACCTTGGATGCTGCCATAGCACAAGGTACCATAAAGACCATATGTTACAAGTATACCAGATGTTAATTCTTGTTATACACACTCACTCAGGAAGCCCTTGCACCCTGCTTAAAGCTTTAACAAAGTTAAGTGTAAGTATTTAAAACAGCTGTGCTGAACTGAAGGAGATTAAAGGTGTTTGTGTTTGGCTTGAATTAAATAGATCCCCTCCAAGGATCTTTTTCCTTCTAGTATGTGTTAATAAATTTGTTGCTCTATTCAGACTCTATATTATAAGGTCTGATTTCTTGCTAATCACCATGCAAACCCCCACAATTAATCACAGAATTAAATCCCAAGCACATGCTAAAATGTGAATTTGCTATTTTCTGGTCGTTTGACTAGAGAGATGTATATTTTTAATAGGAGTCAGTCTGAGAATTTTTAATTAAACTGGTTACAGATTTGTTGAATTACAAGTTGGATTTTTTGAGGCAGGATTTTTATATGAATTATTGAATATTTTTATGCACTGATTAAGAAAAATTTCAGATCTGGGTGTCCATCTACTGTTGGTATAACATAAATGCCTTATTTCTTTCAGTCTGTGAAGATCTAAATATTTAATATTTTCATTCTGCAGTAAACTATGGCCCAAATAGCACATGTCATTCCTGGTTTAAGTATTGGCACTTATGGTTCAGGTACTTTAATCTTATTCTTAATCAACTTTTATTAACAGATGTACTGAAATGAATAGTATAACACAACAGTTGTGAATACTAACCTGCAGCTTTAATATTGAATTATACTGTAGATCAAAGTGTGCCTTCTTCTAAAGTCAGTCATGTTGAGTTTCAAAGTGTTACAGCAAGTGCTTGTTTAATTGTATTTGGTGAGAAAACCGTCACTGCTAATGTACTGCGACATTTAATAACAATTTTGTTTGTTATAGAGGCAGACAATACCTTCCGTAGAGATGGAAATTTGCTTGCATCTCTTGCTTTTGTGCTTGTTTTATTTCTCAACCTCTTCTATGTTGTTCAAAGTTTTTGTTAAATATAATTTTCCACCTTCACCTTCATATTTGAAAACATGGCAAAACCAATCAATAAACTGGGGGAAAAAACCCAACAGCCCACGTACTTGATTAACTTTACCACTGTGGTGACAATGAGGAAGAAATTATAAAATTGGTCTTTCTATTTTTCGGTTCAGTAGAGAAGAAAGAGGAATAAAGATGAAGAAGCCAAAGTTCTGGTACTGTAGGAGGGGAAAACAGCTGCAATTGACAATTGCAACTGACTTAAAAGAAACTTGTTTTTTACAACCTGTTGTAGCATAAGTGACAGAAACAAAACAACTCTGCAGAAATTTCTGACTGTTGGATTCTTCTTAAAAATAGTGCACTTTCCAAAGACTGAAAGAAAATATATTTGTGTATCGTTAAACCAGGGAAATTGTTCATTGGATGAAATTTTAAGAGTTACTCTAGTAACCATTATTTCCAAATATTGAGAAATTATTTGTCAATGAAAAAATTTCTTTCCCATTTTGCCCACCTATCTAGCTTTTCATTCATAAACAATTAAGGATATTCTGCTCGCCTACCTGAGGGTAAAAGAAAATGTTGACATGCAGTTGACTAAGCATGTGCCTATAAAAATTTGGCTCTGACCCTAACTTGTGTCATGCAGTTGGCATGGCTTCTGATTAGTAATTAATTAAATCAATGCCAGCAGACACTAATGGTATCTTTCCATAGAATGGCATGCCAGACCTATTAAGGATAAACTACTTGGTACTGATTCTTGTCTTAGACTTTGTCAGTTCAGTTGGATATCTAGCCAATGTCATCATGTGAAAGATTCATTTAGAAAAAATGCTGTTTAAAATATTTCATTAGAACTCAGCTCAGAGAATATTTTTTGCTTAAGCTGTACTACTACTTGCTCACTGGATAGGGAAGCCGCCAAGTTACTGCAGGATCCAATTACTTAAACTAAATTATTTTTTAAAAAATCAAAAAAAAAAACCCCAAAACCCCAAACCACATTTACTCTCCTCCCCTCATCTCGGGTGTAGCTTATCAGTTTTGAGTCAGTAAGGTCCAAGAATACTGCTAGAGATTTAAGATGTGACTCTGGTTGCAAGCGTATTTCAGTAAAATCAATGATTTTGGAAGTATATAGCAAACTTCCTCATGGTCTTTAATTCCATTTCAAAGACTGTTTTTCTACTGAGCACCTTTAGCTCTGCAGGCAATGTCAGTTCCTGACAGCTGATAGACACCTGTGAGTACTACTTATTTTTATGGAAGGCACTTCTCAGGATTTGTCATGTTTATTGACCCTTTTCGCATCAAAAGTTCTGATTTAAATCTCTCTAAGTGAAAGAAATATCCAGAGGCTACAACTGTCCCTCAGTTGTAGTTATGTAAACTCAAATGAACTTCACTGGTTCAGGAGTTTAGAAGCTTCTTACCCAGTTTTGAAAATAAAATTAGTCTGTTTGGTGTCAAAGGTTAGGAATACTTCTTAAAATGTCTTCCTGATTACTTATTCCAGCAGTACTGCCATATTGAAAGGTGCTTGAAATCCTTAGGGATGAAAGCTGACAGGTGCTATATGAATGCAGAGTGTTATCTGTGACAGATCTAGGTCAAAATCTTAGTCACGGCAGTAAAATGCTCCTTTGTTCCACGCGTGATTGTTGCAAAGGGCAGGTTTGAAGTCTTTCTTGATTGTTCTCAGTGGCTCTTAGTGTGTTAACAGTGTGCCACACTGATGGGGTCAACTGCTGCTTGATATTGTTCCTCTGGGAATGTTTTGGTTATGTAGCCTGAGAAACATGTGGTTCTACATAGATAGATATAGGCTATAGATATTTGTTCTTTACCAGCTGCATGGTGGTACGTGGGGAAGGTAAGGAAACAGAAATTGTTGATGAGATCTTATTTGACTGTTGAAGATCTTAGATCATACATGGATGCTGTGATTTTGCATCCTAAATAGGTAACAGAGAATTTTTGCAATGAAACTAAAATCTTGGCAGGACCAGCTTCAACATCCTGACGAATATCCAAAAGAGACTGTGTGTGATTTCAATAGAGTAGTGCTGAGCAGTAATTCTGGGTTAGTAAATAAAGTTGCTTGGCACTTGTTTGTGCTCTTTCTCACTTTTTATGAAATCAAGACAGGAAAACCCACATAGTGTACTGAGGGCTGGTTTTGGTTTTAAGGCTTTGCATTTAGAGATTTTAAAGTGACTAGCATGGATATGAATGTCGTAACTGATAATCTTGCAGTCCTTAATTGAACTCTTTCATGGCTAAGTTCACAAAGACCTTGTATTTTAAAATTGCTTTAAAAACAATGTTTAAAAATAGGTTTTTAAACTAGTATGCATTATTTTAAAGATTTTTTGATGGTTTTACTTTCTTGAATGTTCATTTCAGTCTTCTGTTTGAAATAGTGTCACTGTTTTCAAAGATATACATAAATTCTAACAGAATTTCTGTATGTATACTTTTAAAGTTACACTTAATTTTCTCATATACAGAAGTTAAATTTTGTTCTAAATTGCCATTTTTATTAAAATGATTGAGTTTTGGTTGATAACAATAATTTATCTATGGTAGATATGCATATTTTTTGAAAACAGCTATGGTTTTGGCTTCTTGGTGTCACTGCTAGAAACATCTCTAATCCATCAACACTGCGGGTGATTTTTAAGTATTTTCTTGTAGCTGTGGCTCCTAATTTTTACTTGGTAGCAATTTACGTATATGACATAGCATTTGTTACTGTTTGAGTAAAAATTATCATAGCTAACAGATCACAATTTACACTGAAGTTTTATAAACATGATTTTGTTCTTTCCCTTTTTGAAGGCAGATATAATACCTACTTCTCTTTTGGTCTGTTGACCAAAATTGTTGAAAATGATTGAATATATTTATTGTAATATGTTATGCCTTGTATCTCCTAACCAGCAGCAACACAGCAATAAAACCCCCTACCCAAAACTATTCACATGTGCCCTCTATCCCCCCATACATTTTAATTTTAAGCCAACATACTTTCTTTGAACAAAAAATTTACCTAATAGCTTCTCCTCTGTGCCTACTGAAAGGACTAAAATCTGTTGCGCATTCCTTTTGTATCTATACCTAGCAACAATAATGTGCAATTTATATACCTCACAAAATTACTCCAGAAAGCAGATTTGCTCTGGAGAGTAGAAGCTGATATAAGAGTGGTCTAATCCTCCTTGGAATACAAAAAAAATTGGTAAACTTTGCAACGTGCTGTTTAATATAAAGTTCATATTTAAATCTTACCTATAGGGTGTCTTGAAGCAAGCTAATGTAGGACAAAGGTTTAGGTAATTCTGCATCACCAAAAGGTCATGAGTAACTGACAGTAAAATACATCAATTTTATTAAAAACACTGGTCAAAATTCTTTTTCAGATGGTATGGAATAATCTCTTTAGGGACACAATAAGTCTCTTCCAGGATGGCAGAAAAAAAAAAAAAGATAAAATTCACCTCTGTTGTCATGAAAAGGGCAAGAATGGACTTGTATGATTTTGTTTTACTGGGGAAGTGGTCTTTGCTTTGAGGCAAGGAAAACTGGAAATAAAATTCCCTAGCACTGAGTGCATGCAAATCTGTGCCTTATTTTTAGCATGATAAAACATAAAATAAAAGACAGAATTGACATTTAGATTGGGGTAGTGACAATGACCCCAGGATCACTAAATCCTATCAGGCCATTTGTTACATAAAAGATAACAATTATGAAGTGGTTATAGGTAATAAGGGCAAAAAATTAGCATCTGAGAGCTCTTTAAAGCTTGCATCTCTTAAAATTGTTTTCTTTGATATATGTTCACTGTGAAATGTAATGCTAAATTTTATTGCAGTCATTTAGACTGTTTTTAACAAAAACTTACTGTATTAACATAGAATTTGATATGCACTTGTGGGGTATAAATTCTACTGCTTTACCATTTATTAAACTATACACTTGACGCTTGTTCTTCTGAGGCCTTCATAATCATGGCTAGGTTTCTGTCTATTAATGTTCTCTCATAATAGCAATGAAATCCCAAGCAAATAATTGTTGCACAAAATAAAAGAAAACAATTACTGCTATGTTTTCTTTTTCTTGGATTTGAACAGGCTTATACCACATGGTTTGAACTCTTTTATACATAGTGGCTACTCAAATATACAATGGCTGTTATAGATTTTCTTTATAAGGTAATCCTATTTCGTATATGATAGTCTAAATAAAATTGTTCTTTTGAGCAATGCCTTACATATGAGTAGGTAGCTCATTTGAGTTCAAATGAAATATAAATTACATGGTTCTTTACTGAAAATCGCTTTCCAACCAAAATAAGTCAAGATCCCATGAGACAGATCACACAAGCAACAACAATTTGGTCTAGGAACTCAAGTACTTGACTTGAATTTAGTTCGTCATTTTGGGATTTGTTTTCCATGCATGAAATTGGCAAAAATAACACACAGTGCTCTTAAAGTAGGGAAAAAAATTCTACATGTCCCCAATATATGTATCTCTATAGCACATCATATAAAGCCACGGACAAATTAATTTGTGTCTTTCTTTCTTACACCTAATTATTGAGTATGTTTGTAATTTTCAGACTAAAGCTTTATAACCAGTTGTATAACTATAGGTTCCAGAATGAAAGTACTAAACATTTTGAAAACAGTGTCATAGAAAGACTAAGTCAAGTGGTGTCCCAATTTCTTTTGGAAAATGTTGTTACTATGGTACAAATACTTTGAGGTTTGTTTGACAGAAAATATTTCAGTTTATCGAAAACAGAGCAAAATATCTGAGCCACAGCTGGAATCTTTGAAGCAATCAAAGATGTAGGCTCTCTTTTCAATGAAAGTTTTTGTTGAGATTGGCTTGTGCTTACTATATCAAAATCTCTTGGCTCTACTTAACTTTTTTTTACTTTTAATGTAGAAAAGTCTGTTAATCACCTTTTTAAAATAATAATTTTAATTTAAAAATAGTAAATTAAAATAATATGAAAATGTATATTGATCAAAATTTCAATATCTATAAAGTTTCTAGTATTAATCAAATAATTTAGATAGTCTACTTTTAAGCTAGAAAATCAGGCAGTTTTCCAAGAAAAATCATAACTTACACACTCTTCTTATAACAATGACCTTGGTTTAAATAACTTTAAAAATTAAGTTGCAAATTATCTATTTAATAACAAAGTTTAGTTTGGAGATACAAGAATTTATGAACGTTACCAAATACCATTAATGAAAATCAGAGTGTTGGCGTAAAGAGCTAGAGTGAAGTGAAAGAGTTGCACTTGTTACAAAAGGGTACAATGTAACCTCTGTCAAAATGAATACATTTTTCATACAAAAACTAAAAAAATGCTGGGAAAACTGTTGAACTATCTATGTTTTATATACGATTAAAAGTTGAATTATTTGGTGATAATGCAGGAATTCCATTCAATGAATATAAGACATCAAAAGTCCTGGACATACCTGATGGATGAGGTAGTTACAAAAACCAATTTCGTCTAGTTTTTGGATGAAATTTTCAGAACTATTAAAAATAGTCTCTTTCTTACACAACACAAAGGCTATTGTTTTGTTCTTTAAGATCTAACATTCATTAATTGCTTCTCTAATTGCTTTCTGGGGATTTGTTGGCTGATAGATTTATCTTTCATTGTTAGAAAAATCTGATAGCCACTAAATAATAATAATTTAGCAAAGTAAATGCTGCTCCAATAATGCTGCAAATGGTGAATCTGATTAATCACTTCTAAATAACTCTATCTAGTTTTACACTGTAACAAAAATATTCAGTGGAGATGTAATGGACTTAATACTCAAAGATAACTGAGATGGTTGTGGATATGAACCATGTCATGCTAGATTTTTCCTTTGGCTGTGATCTAATTTTACATCCTTTGAAGCCAGTGATTAACAGTTTAGGGTTTCTGTCTTCTAGGACAGATTAGAACTGAGCTCAAACTTTCTGATGTATATGAATAAGGTCAAAATTTTCATACTTGATATTTCAGATTCTTTTCCTTTCCAAGGAAATGTTATCGACAAAAATGGAAGCTCTTAGGATGAGTCAGGTTGACTTCGGTTGCAAAATAAATCTGCATACAGAGACTATTGATTTGGCTAATTGTAAATCAATACAGTTGAGTTTTTCTGTAGGGCTTGAGCTATTTGAGAGTGAAAATAATAGACTAGCATAACTGTGGCATTCTGTTGAAAAATCTGTTCTGGTTTGTGGTGCAAACTAGCCTCTGTGTATGTGCTCTGCAATGCTGGAATAAGTATCAGTTTATAGACATATAGATATATATCTATATATATAAAAATATATCTTATATTTTTATAGATAATATAAAAAATATTATCTATTTTGCTGTTACTTTTGAGCTTTCTCTAAGTGTTGCTAAATGATGGGGCAGATTAGGCAATCTGCTTTCTCGCAATACAGCTATATTTTCTATGGGCTCAAGACCTCAGGATGAGTTTACTTTTGTGCTGAAGTCTCGTTGGGAGTTATGCATCTCTATTCCCACTATGACATGAAAATTACAGGAGTGGTAATCACATCAAACATGCTGATATGAGGAAAGAGTTCTTTTCATAATGCCATATAGTTTATACTAAATATTTTATTTACTGGTTTGACCCCAGACATCAGGTTTGAGCTTCTCTTTTCTTAGGAGCCAAATTCTCATAAATCCCAGAGAGTGCTCAAAGAGTAGACATTTGATTTGCTTAAGGGGATGCACAGGAAGACGGGTTTAAATTAGTCTTATTTTCTTATATAGTTTCATTCTTGAATGACATAATTTGAAACAAATAAGATATTTCACATTAGATAAAGTATTAATCTGGATTCTAGTTCTTCTTTAAAGGCTGTTTATATATTCAATACTAAGCAGCTATTGCACAGACTACACAACCTGAAGTGGGAAGTAGAAGCTTTCTAGGAGGCATCTACAGAATTCTGTGCCTTCTGAACATGGATTTGTATGATTGTAGGCAAGCTGTGATCTAGATTACTCATCTAACATGAATTTCAATTTTGAATGAATACCTGAACTTGGAGGGTGAGCTTATTCATATACCCAGTTTTTATTTTTTCATTTATTAGTTTTGAGATAAAGACACGAAGCTCTAGATGGCTTCAACTAAATGATGTGTGGGTCAATATTTATTATCTAAGATTGATCTGCTGTACTTTAGGTATTGCTTAAGATCTAAATAGGTTTTCAAATGGGCAGTGAGATTTTATTTTTTGTGTTTAGGATTTTTACAAATGTTTTATTTTAATTCCCTTTGTATGCTGTTTTCTCTCTAGGAAGTTTCTATGATTTAAGAAAAATTGCTTGGTTCCTCTCTCTAGTTTGAGCTATAAAAGGCAACAATGGAGCTATAAAAGGCAACAACATTTGTTTATCTCCATTTCATGATATTTGTTATTTTGGCAGCTGTGCACTTTCATTTTGCCCATTTACCAGAACTCTATGTACTCCTGTATTAAAGGGCACATTAGGATACTGGATTTTGGTTTTGTATTTTCCTAGGGCTGGTGACTATGGAACACTTTAATCTGGAATCCAAGAGGAATTGGTCTATACCTCTAATTTAAATTTCTCAAGGATAGGACAGAAAAATGTATTTCTGTGTGTATATTTTCTTGATTTAATTACTTTTTCTATGTTGTTAAGCGCCCTTATTTACACTGTTGAGCCATATTGAGCCAATTTTTTTGACCCAAAGGGACTTGCAGTCCCTTTTTGAAAGTCTTCAGAATTTTACAGTCTGAGAGATATCTATCTATTAAACACCTCTGACTGCAAAAGAAAAAATACATTTTTCTGATGAGGAATGAAACAGATTTCTTTGTTTGTTTGATTTTGCAAGTGGGAGTGATAAATGCATTTCATGTTACTCCATGTCCACATGTCAATCCAAGCCAAACAAGAGACACTCAACTTCCACACTGCATTTGGCTGCAGACTCACAATTCCCAAAAAGCCAAGAAAGGGCTCATAGTGTTTTTCAATTACTACATATAAGGAAATAATGAACGAGGTAGGGTAACTCCAAACTGATTTATAAGCAGGTGTACTTTGACTACTCTTGAAAAATATTTACTCTTTTCTCCTTCTTTTTAAATAATGTCTATACAAACAGAAGATGTTTCTCAAGGACTTACTCTATCTGGCAATTTTTTCAGCTATTATTGAATAAAATTTCTACTTGTAGGTGAGGTGTGAAATCTAACACATAATAGTTGCAACAGCAGCCACAGAAAGGAACACTGTGTTTTAGGTTTCAAGAGACAATGTACAGTGTGTTTCTAGGAACAGCTTCCTCCTACCCTTTCAAGTAGAGCTTTATTAAACTAAGTGCAAGGTTCTGTCAAGCATGTCTATTTTTATTAAATATCTAATCTTAGCTGAATGATGTGGTCTTACAGCTCAACATCTGCTGCTATTTACTCAATGACTGTGAAGGTCTGGACGGTGATCCTGGGAAATACATTAGCACTAAGCAGATTCCCTGCTTACTTTAAAATAGATGATTAATCATTGCTTTCCAAATAGCCAATGAGTACTGTACTTGTCTTCTAACTTTCAACAGTACCTCAATTTCTTCACAGCTGTTTTGGTTTCTCTGTTGTTTTCTTTCCCACTGAATATTTTGGGATATTTGGGGAAATGGGGGATTTGGGTTGGATTTTTTTTCTTTCCTAAACTTTAACCCTGTGAATTCAGAACTCTGTGTGGTATCTAGTAATGGATTCAGGAATAGAACTATAAAAGGACTGAAGTTTAAAAGTGTTGAAACATCACAGTACTGAACATTATAGTGCCTAATTTTCAGACACCTGCTGATAAGAATTCACAGGTCTGAAATAGGTACATAAGCTTCAATACCCAGAGAGAATTTTATAACGAGTACATGGTGTAGGAAATCTATGTATTTATAGAACAGAAAGAGACAGAAGCACAGTAGTGATAGTAGCTAAATTACTTAAGTATTTTCTCCACCTATGCCAGCAATTTCATTTTGCTAAAGCCTGTCCCTCAGTAGTACAGACACTGCTGCCATTAGGGAAATGGGAATGGGAGTTCCAGTGTTCCAGTGTTCATTGGTGGAAAAGGGAGTGGAGTCTACATCTCTCACACAGTATTTAGCAAAAACTTAATAGTATTAAGCAATAGCTTTATAAGCTGAAATACTATATGCTGAAAAATCAAGTACTAATCTACCTCCTTTGGCAAAAGTTTTAATGGATTTGAGAGTTGCTGTTCATGTCCTTTGTGTAATGTTTTTTGTGAAATTGTACAGTCCACAGGTACAAGGCAAACTGGTACGCTCAAGAAGTACTGGTCTTCTGGTGTAAGAGGAACAGACTCACTCTGGAGAAAGTGATGTCAATTTCTCAGCTGGTATAAAGGAGTACAGCTCTGAGTTAATCCACACAGCAGCTTCTGTAATGCTGGTATAGCAACTGAGTGGCAGAAAATGTGTTAGGAAAAGTAGTGGTTTAGCTGTACTAGGAAAGCAGTAGCATAAGAATTCCTCCCCTATCCCCTCTTACTCCCATTGTATTTTATGGCAAGCTTTCATTCAATTTTATAAATGCAATATAAAGAAGAGACTCTTCTGACTGAGGCCTCACTTCAACTGCTGAATAGGGACACTTTTTGCTTGTTCGGATAGAAAAACGTGTGAGCCATCTAATAGCACTGTGAAAATGCTGCAAAGACAAGTCTCTTCAGTTTTGCCAAGAGGTAAATTGGCAAGGTCATAAACATGTAGAGCTCATGCTTATTCTTTCTCTCAGTATCCAACAACACTAAAATAAAACAATGTCCACAAATTCCAGTACTACACACTGGTTTTGTTTGCATTAAGTAACAAAGTTGAATAAGGAAAATCCTATTCAAAGTTTTCAGAAAATCTTCTCTGTCTGTTCTCTAGAGTGGCTAAACTTATGGAAAAAATAGTAATTTTATATTTCATTATTTATGGAATTTTTGTGTGATATTTCCAGAAATGCATCAAGGAATGTATGTAGCACAGTGAAAAATATTTCTGCTGTTTATTGACCTTTACAGCCTGAGCTGTGTTTCCAGCTTAGAAAAGCCAGTGTGTATTACTTCAATATTAAGAATGTTATTTAATGACATCTATTTGGTTTGGTTTAATGATTGCCCCATTCTGCCATCTTGCCTAAACTGTCAAAAGCAGCTCAGTAACCTAGCTTGAAAGACTGAATTTGACATATTTGAACTCCATTGGGTATTTCCAAGGAAATTTTTCACAATTCCTGGTAATCATTGCAACTAGTGTGACTGATGCTGCGGTAAATGGTGAGAGTCCTTTACCAGATGCAAATCTATGCACTTTTTAGGGCAGTATCTGTTAAAAAGAGAGACAGGGAATCCACTTGTATATGTAAATGCTATCCAAACAACTCAGTCATATCTACTCTTCTGCCATAGGAAGAAAATCCTATGCAACTCCTACACTAACTAGACTGCATGAGACACAAGCTTGTTCAGCTTATACTTCCCATTGCTATTAAATATAAAAGATGGATTTTATGGGAAAATTTCATGATCTTAAAAATGCTTGCAGGGTTTATTTTGTATATAAGTAGGTTGCATTTATGGAAAGAATAAATAACTTTTTCTTAAAATAGTTTTCTCTAAACATTTGAACTGTATTGATTCTTCCACCTTTACCCATTATGGTGATGAAGTTTACTACTGAAAAAATAACACCTACAAAATTCTACAATTTACTGTTGAGTAAGTGTTAAAAAAAAAAAAAATCAATAGAGCTACTACTTTTCTTCCTCCCCATCCCAAGTCTCCGTTTTTCTATTTTATATCATCTAGTCTGAACTAACAGATTTATAAATCAGTTCCTTGAACAGTAAAATCATTTGCCATTTGGTGGAATTGGCTGACATTTCATTTTTGCTGTGCAGATTGCAGATAATGTTGACATTATTTCGCTGAGCGCTGTACTACATCATTAACATATTGCTCATGACTGAATCTGAAATACTTTCATTCTCATAGTGTAAAAACCTGCATTTTCTCTGCAAAAGAAATGATGGAGATTTTGTTGAGATGAAATAATTAATGTTTCAGCATGGTAAAATAGAAATTGTGTTGAAGTTACAAAATGCAACTCTAAAGTCAAAGTTAAAAGTGAAAGAAAACAACCCCATAGGTCACGTTTACTCTTGATATCCCTAAATCTTGCACAGAAATGAACAACACTCATGAAATAGGCTTAAACCCATGCTGTATCAGCTCTATAGCAATGCAGGAGTTGTCAGTTAGAGCCATATACATTTCTGCTTGCATCACATGAAAATGAAAATTTAATTCAAGTTTTAGGCATAATGCCATTCTTTCCCATATGTGATTATCTTCTCTGAAAAGGCAACCAACTGGATTCCAAAGTAGCTTTAAATGACCAAGAGCACTGAAATCCTAGGCAGATTTTATCGAGTTGACAGACAATTGTTAATTAGTTTATTTCTATGATGTTTTAAGATCTGCATCTACATATTTGTTTGTAAATCAAGTACTTTGAAAGTTTTATTTATTTTATCTTTTGCTGAGGGAGAGAGATGGAACTCAAGAACTGATTCTGTCTTTTACCCTAATGCAACCTGTGTTTCACCGTTAGCGTTGTAAGTGATCATAAATAGTTCCTTTATCCTTCCCTTACCCTTATGTATTTATCTCTTCCTTCTTAGATATTCTTCTTTATATCTTTGATTACGTATGTTTTGCCTGATAATAGGATTTTTTTTCTCTAACACATTATGGATCATATGCTGCCATTCTTCTCCATGTTAAATTGCAACTTCAGCTGTTTGTTCTAATTGTCTACAATTAAGATTACAGTTAGCAAATAACAGGTAACTTTTTGTGATTGAAGATGAAAGTATGTCATTTTGGTTGATTAATAGCTTTTCAGTTGTATGTTACACACACAAATTCTTCTACTGACCAACTAACCGGATGTGCAATAAAGAACAACAACCGTCTGTCTTTGAGATTCATCCCAACGCAGACCAGCATATTCCTCAGCAGTTTCTCTCTCCTGCTCCTTTCTCCTCACAGTTTCCTTGCCCCAGTGTGGGTTCTTCCCATAGGATACTGTCCTTCACAAACGGCTCCTGTGGGGGTCCTCCACTGGCTGCAGTCATTTCAGGAAATATGCACCTGCTTTGACATGTGGTCCTCCCTGGGCTGCCAGGTGATCTCTGCTTTTGCACCTGGAACGTCATGTCCCCTTCTTATTGGTCTTATATTGGTGTTGATAGGATTGATTCTCCCAATTTTTTCTGCTCCCCTTTCTCTGCCCCTTGATGCCAGCCCTGCAGCCCCACTGCTGCCAATACCTAGGCATAGCCGCTCAGCACAATTTAGTGTAAATATATTGATAAAAAATTGATTTCTCTATAACTATCTAATGTAGAGTAAATTTTTCACACATCTCAAAGACTTCATCAGCAGTTACTTATTTCCTACTACACATGTAGATGAATTACTTGTTGCCAGGGAGACAGTGTTTTTCAGTGTTTATACAGTATATGCTGTTCAAAATAAGAAGCAAACATTACCTTAGTTGACATGTTTTGCCATTAAGAACTAATAGAACTTAAACCAAAATAATTTCATTTCAGTACTGCATTGCAAAATATGAAGTGATTACACATTAATTTTGAATAAATATAAACTTTTTCTACGGGGATTGGTATTTCTGTTGTTCATTAATATTAAATAAATATTTGAGTATTTCCCTTCCCCAGAGTGGATACTTTTTCATGTCTGAAAATATCAGGATTTTAAAAATATTTTTTTGCAGGTCAAATTATTGTTGGACATGAATCAAAGCACTAGATCTCAGCTGTCTGATTTTTTTTTTATCTTCTAGACAAGAAATAATATTTTCCTAATTGTTTTGTGCTTTTAAGAACCTTCAGAATCTGTAAAGCATACATATTAATGTCTTTGGAGTTTACAAGCTGGGGACATGGTACCACGTATGAGACCTGCAGGTGCAGAACTACATGCTTTAACAGGCAGAGGCTGGTTCAAATTTTTTAATGAATGTGTCTTGTACAGCCTTTAAAGTGACTTACTTCACTGGCAGACTTGCATTTTGGGGCTGCTGCAGGCAAACATAAGAATATGTTTTCAGGAAAAATGGCTTATAGTTGGCCAGACTAGCAGCAGAGATTTACAGCAGCCTCATCAGAAACATAACATTCTTGTATTGTCTTGAAGCCTTCTGTTTTCACAGATGATCAAGCAAACAAAAATTGTGTAATTACTTAATCAGCTCTGAGAATCTGACTTTGTAAAATGTACATTATAATCTACTGTCTGTAGGGGCTTTGCTGCCTGGTCTCCTTGCTGCTTCATCACAGCACTACACTGATTAAATCACAGGGGCAGTGACTAGTGGCAGTGCTTTCTCATTTCCACTTTTGCCATAGATTTTCTTGCAATTCTGAATATTGTCTTATGGTGGTTGCTAGCCAGGCAGCTGAAATATCTTCCTGCTGTTTTGCACTGCAAAATCAAATTTTGCACCTATCTTACATCCTTGTGTATGCAACAAATAAGACAAATTTGAGTATCATGTTTGTCCTTTCCCCATATTTTCTGCACAGTCATGTGGTCCTTTTGTTTAACTCTTGCCTGAATTTCCCTTTCAGCTAAGCCACTAAACTGATGTTATGTAGATGGTTAAGCCTAGGGTTTTCCATATGTACAGATGATTGCAACCATACATCATCACACATTTTTTCTGTGACTTTTCATACTGGTTAAAAGAAATGCCGTATTTTTCCTTCCTGCCTTTACTAAATTGAAAATAACTTCTGATATTTTGTTTTTGTACTCCAGAGGATGTCAAAGTGACTTGGATGGTAAAAAGCTTCAGTAAAAATACTAAGTGTAGCAAAATCTGTTCCAAACAACACTTTGACCTGGGGTTAGAGGGGGTGCAGAGAACTCTGTTGCACTCAGGCTGACTTAGTCTTGGTACTGCAGTATTAATCAAAGCATGGAAAAGTTTGTAACTGAAAACACAGAGACCAGCTCATTCTGTAGTATGTGACTGATATTCCAGTCACCCTAGGATACAGGATTAATAAAAAAGCAGCACTCTTTCTTTACCTAATTTGGTGTTTTAAAATGTGGTGCTGATATGATGCAGCATTTTTAAGAGGAGAAGAAAATGCTTTCCCAGTCCCTGTTGTTTTCCTTTTCCCTTGTTCATATTGGAATCTTTTTCTTATTTATACCCCTTATGTATTTATGATACATAAGATGTTGGATTCTTTGTCTTTTTTTAATCTCTAAAATCAGTTTTACTAATGCTCACAGTTGCACTCTTTAGTGTCCAGGAACTAACCACTTGTGGTTTTTGTTTATATCTTTAGGAGTCCCTCTTAGTATCTGGAGCTTAAACCACCAAGACCTCTGCCATAATACACCCATGCTCAAGCTCATTTCTCAAAGCTCACCAAAAACTTTATTATATAAAGAAAACTGTAATCTCAATGGGATTGGTCATGGGAGATGGAGAAGTCTTTAATCTGAAGTAATGCACAATGGCTGTCAAATTCTCCAAGCCAGTGTTGGCCCAATATTTTTTCTTCACAGTGGGCTTGTTCACACCAGGATGATTTGCAGGCTGTGGTTGCTTTGTTCCCATGATCATAGGATTGCCTGTCATCAGTGTAGTGGCAGACAGGAGCAAACAAAATTATTGCTTTCAGATTCATGAATGCATTTCTTCTTTGCTCTTCTGGGTAGAGGTTGGGGTTATGCAGGACAAAGGTGAAGTGAGGAAAGGGAGAGGAGGCCTAACACTAAGATAAGTTTAGGCATCTGGTTCATAGGCCATTATAAAGGATCATATAACCTTTCCTTGTCCAGTAAATGATAACCAGAATTATTTAGTGCTACAGTTAATACTTACAAAAGATGTAGTGTTGAGCAACAATCATGAAAGAATTGTGAAAATCAGCTTTTACAGAGCTGCTTTTTCGATATGGCCTCCTATAACAGATGGACTTGAGTGACTAGTATTGGATTCAACAGTCTGAGCCTCTCCTAAAATTCAGTATGAAACCATTCTTTTAGAAAGCGAAACAAGCTTGCAGGAGCTTCTGTGGGAACAGGGACGAGCAGTCAGATTCCCTTCATTGTTCTCAGCTGACTCAGCTAATACATTACAAAAGCTGTGCTTCCTCCTACTCCTCTTTGGCCACGTTCATTCCGTTCTCCTATAGAAGCTGTGCTGCTGTGAGGAGGAGGACACTGCTCATGTACATCATGATAGCCTAGACCATGTTCCAGGATAGTGTTCTCATGCAAAGGAAAAAAATATGGATCTGAAGCCATAAAGCAGAACTCTGAATCTGCATCTCAGGCAATTTTATCTTCAGTAGTCTGACCAAGAAAACCACTCCATTTATTTTCATAGCAAATGACCATTTTGAACAGAACCTACTAGTTCTAATGGTGACTTTGACTATCTGTTAAATATTATTTCACTTTGAACTCTGGCAGAGAATTAATCAAATTCTTGCTGACAGTGACAGTTCAACTTATATTTTAATGGAGGATTTAAACAGATAAGAAAATGTGTTAAGAATTTTAATCTTGGTATCGGTATGATGCCTAAATCTAGATAGGGGCACATCTTATTTGTCTCCACGTTGGTTGTAATGGCTATGCATTTATATAAGCAGTGCCATTTCTGGGATAGCGGGGTTTTATTCTGTCTCATGAAAAAGA
The DNA here is from genome assembly GCA_026261815.1 of Monarcha castaneiventris obscurior. Taxonomy (NCBI): domain Eukaryota; kingdom Metazoa; phylum Chordata; class Aves; order Passeriformes; family Monarchidae; genus Monarcha; species Monarcha castaneiventris. Next base: position 3,832,383 of record JAMPIT010000327.1, read on the forward strand.
TTCTCTTTCCAGGACAGAAAAAAAAAAGTATTAAACTCTTCATACAGATTAGTATGAGTCAGATATTAAAGTCTGCTGAGCAACTCATGAATTCATAAGAAAGATTCAGTCATATTATGCAGGAAATCCTAAAGACATGAAAAGCACTTGAGTAATAAAATGAAATTTAAGGGACAATTAACTGATCTTGACTATATGTAACCTTTGGGATAATTATAATTTCGCTGTGGTTTTTTAGCTGTATAAATAAATAATAATAGGCTATTCCCTAAAGTTTAAATTTACATTCAACAACTGTGGTTTAAATGCTAATAGATACATGTGATTTCTGTTACTCTGTACATGGATCTTAATATTATTATACAAATTTAAATGTTTGATGATACTCTACTGGTTAGAAAAATACAGTTTTTTTATCATTATTATTTGTTTATAGATCAAGATGACTGACACATTTTTTAAAATTCTAATGCTTCAGGCTTTAGAACAAAACATTCTTGCAAATTCTTTGAGGCACTTCCTGAGCAGAGTAAGCTATTTGTATTCAACAATTGCTGCACCATATCTTCAAAGCTGGAAATCCATTTTCAGTCTTGTAGTAATGAGATACAACCTTCTTGTAGGTAAACTGTCTTTTAAGTGATGTTGATGTTTTTGTTTCTTTAATAATTCTGCATTTAGTAGGTTCTAGGCAATGAAGTCCATAATTCCTTAGGTAAAATTTAAGTGATAATAACATTTAAGGAATTCTATAGAGCCTTTTTAAGACAGAACCAAGAACTAGTGTTAGAGATTGAATAAAACACTTTATTGTCTGCTTAACTCTGTTTGAATAATTGTTGAGCAAACATTATTTAGTATCACTTTTTCACTACTACATTAGTATGATTCAAAAAATATACAATTATTCTGGTAATGTTTTGCTGAATTTAAAACAAACTAGTTCTATGTTAACACAAAGAATGTATTTAAAAAAATCTTATTATAAAACATGTTTAAAATCAACTCTAAAGCAGTGCTTCAACTCCACATATAGATGTCTTGAGCCTTGCACCTATTCAATAGTGTGCTTTTTGTCTTTTGTATATTGAAAAGTCTTATTTATATATGACAATTTTTTGTGTGTTTAGTGTTCTCTTAGGAATGGAGAAAATCTTACTTATATAGGATACTGGTTTTATTAAAAACCCCCATGTTTGCAAAAATGCAAAATGAGAGATCATAGTTTGCCAGCTCTATCTCTCATGGAGCCTCTTGTTAATTTTAAGACACATTTGACCATCTACATCTTTTGTGCAGATGTTTACCCTCTCCTACTCAAAGGTCAATGAAACAAATTTGTAGCAAACACCATAGTTCTATCCCAGTGCATATTGAGGAGACTGTACACTGTTCTAGGCTGTTTAGGAACGATGATAGCCTGAAAGAGTAGAAAGAAAAAACATATATACAGTATCCCCTTCTCTCTTCCTGAAAGGTTGGCATAATGAAAATATAATTGAAAATAAGGCTTCCAGGACCACTTTTACTTGCAATTAGTTTTGTGCATTTTCTTCAATGCTGTATTGTTCATGAACATTTAAATGCTGCTTAAGTGTCACTATATTTCAGGTCTGCAAAAAAAAAAAAAAAAAAAACCCAGTGATTACTCCTAATTAAAAATGCATAGCAAGTGCCAGAAAATGTCTCCAACACTTACAGAAAGAAAAAGGCTACAAGTCTCATAGTTTAATGTCTTTCTTAATACACACTTCTGAGTGTGAGGCCCTTGGATAAATTGCATAGGAAAATGACCTATATAAATACTTCCAGATCAATAAAAAAGCCAGCCTACATGCACAGCTGACATGGCAAGGCAATTGTTTTTACAGAAATTTTTACAAGCAGCAATTTCTTTTGTTGAACCATGGTTTCTGCTTGGGAGTATAAACATTCTCCCCCTGCCTAAGTAACAGGGAAATATGAAAAAAACTGTTCAAAGTGTAATGCCTTGAGTCTGTGATGCTGGGGATGATGAAAAGAATTTTGGTGAAGGAAAATACTAAAGATGGAAATGTTTAATTAGCAATAAACCAGTACATTATTACTGATGATCACAACTGCACAAAGCTGCAACGAGATGCTTTGTAGCATTTATTTTTCTTTTCTCCTCTGAAGGAGAAATCTGTGGGTTGTCAGGGACAAAACGGGTTTGTCATATTCCTGAAAGAGGAGTCATCTGCTGTTAGTACTTAAAAAAAAAAGGTTGACAACTGGAGGCGGGGTTTTCAGTCAGGAGAATTAACTAATGGATGATCACAGGGTGCAGGCCCTTAAACTATGCAGCCATGTAACTTATGTCTATGGCATCTGTGGTACTCTGACCTCAGTGTGGGATGTAACTGAGGAACAATAGGCTGAGAAATCTGGTTGCTCTTCAGTAGGCAAATATGTGGAAGATTTCTTTATTATGTACAGCCGGCAAAACCTCTGTTATTGTTGTTAACATCTGACAGAGAGGTGCTAAATTGTGTCCAAAGAAGGGCAATAGAGTTGGTGAAGGCTCTGAAGTCTTGTAAGCAGTGGCTGAGGGAGCTGCGATTGTTTAGCCTGGAGGAAAGGAGGCTCAGGAGGAGATGTTATTCTGTCTGCAACTACCTGAAAGGAGATTGTAGCCAGGTGGGGGTTGGTCTCTTCTGCCAAGTAACAGAACAAGAGGAAATGGCTTCAAGTTGTGCCAGGGGAAGTTTACATTGGATATTAGGAAAAAATTATTTCAGAGAAAGGGTTATCAATCACTAGGCCAAACTGCCCAGGGAAGTGGTTGAGTCACCATCCCTGGAAGTAGTTAAAAGATGTGTAAACATGGTGCTGAGGCACATAGTTTGTTGGTGGACTTGGCAATGCCAGGTCAGTTGGTTGGACTCAGTGATCTTGGGAGGTCTTTTCCAAGCTAAACAATTCTGTGATTTTTTATCATGAGGGGCTATAAGGCACTTGTGATCATCTGATGCACTGAGACTGACAGGATTTGGAATGGTAGATTTGTGGTGGTGGCAAAGCAGTTGCAGAATAAAATATTTCTATTCGTTAGAGAGGAGAAATGAAAAGTGGAAGGAGCTAAAATGGCAAGAACATTGATAGGATTGTAAATGCACCTTTAAGGTAGTGTTTCAAACATGCTTCAAAAAAGAATGATCAAAGATGCTCAATGGCTTCCATGTCAGAAATAATTCAGTAGGACACTTCTCTTAACTTAGAAAAAAGGGACAGCTGAATGGGTTTATAACATAGGACTGTAAAATAATGAGCAGCGTGGAGGAGGTGAATACAAAGGTGAATACACAATGACTGCTCACTCTTTCTTCCAATACAAGAACCATGATACATCAAATGACTCGAACAGGTAGCAGGTTCAGTGGAAATTCCTGCCTTGAAACATTGTAGGCACTAGAAGTTCATGGGTATTCAAACAGTGACTGCATTCAATGGGCCTTTATTCCATGGATTTGCCCAAAGAAACCTCTTGAGCAAACAGGACCTCTGGTTTGTGTCAAGGACTTAATAGATATACTATGTGAGAAGGATAAAATTATTCCTATGAGTGTCCCCTTGAATACTTTTTTCTAGGATGGTCATGATTGGACATTAGTGGGGACAATATATTGGGCTAGATGCTAGACAGATCTAAATCTGACCCAGGATAGCTTTTAATGTTTGTTATCTGAATCTCTAGGTGAGTGATGCTTTTGTTGCTTTTGTCTTGTCAGTTTATGTACTCTAGCAGCCAGAGGTTTGTGGGAAGTTAGTGTCCTCAGAGATATAAATATATTTTTTCTTCTGTCCTAAAACTTGTAATATACAACAGAATGACACTGATTCTTTGTATTTTAGGATCATCCCACCTGTAACAAAAGCACTAGTAGAGAGACTCACTGTACTATTATTTTGCTTAAAGAACAGTGACCTTGCCTTTAAAATATTAAGTGCATTATTCATTCAAACAATAAGAACCAGATATAAATAAATATGAATGATTGTTAAGTTATTTTTATATTTATTTGTAAAAAGATTTTTAAGTCAGGAATAAATTTTAACTTTTCAGAAATAAGGCTTAGAAGGGGGTTGAAGTGTGACGTTCTGTTCCATATAGGGAGGCAGCAGGTACCAGGAGACTTCATCAGAAGCATTTTCAGCCCTCTGGGGGAGGAGAGTTCTTGGCAAATATAACACACTAGAAAGTAATGGAAGTTGGGAGGTCACGAGAGCTGTGGATCTTGGTAGAAAAGCTTTTCTGGTTTAGGAGATCCTGCCCACCACTGTAAGAAGAAAGATACTGTTTACAGACTTATGCCTTACCGTGATGGTTCCTCCTAGGAAAGGTTCTTCCTAGGGAAGATTTGCGTTTATCTCAGAAAGAAAGTAGAAGCCTTAGGAAGGGAAGCTTGACTAGGCAGAAGCTGTTTGATAACACGTATTAGAAAGAGAAAGTAACAAAAAGTCAATGCCTCTCACAAGCCTTTAGGAAGTTATTATTTCCTTTAGCTGCTGTATTGAGAAGAAATTTCTTGCATCTACTTTTCCACTTCAAATAGGACTATCTTCTCTCCTTTATTCTTCTTAACCTAGTTGAACTATAGTAGGACTTGTGATTAGATTGAGTCTGTGTATTTTCCTTTAGTACTTGAAAACTTCTATATTTAGTGACCATGTAGACATCAATAAAAAAATCTCCTGTGCAGACAGAAATTCCAGTGTGGTTTTTGAACTTATGTTTGTATCTAGCTGACTCGTGGCACTCCAGTTTTCCCTAGTGTATAAAAAGAGAAAAAAATTTCCCATATTAAGTAATTAGTTCTCTTGTTCTTTGATCCTGGGTCTCTAACAGCGACAATATTTGTATAGCAATGTGTTTACATTTAGCCTCTAACTGCTGCAGTGATAAATCCTCAGGGTGATGAAACGCTGGAACAGGCTGACCAGAGAGGTGGTGGTTGCCCCATCCCTGGGGGCATTCAAGTTTGAATGGCGCTCTGATCAACCTGATCTAGTTGAAGATGTCCATGCCCATTGCAGAGGCATTGGACTAGATGACTTTTAAAGGGCTCTTTCAACACAAGCTATTCTATGAATATATGTTTCTATGCTGTCTGAGTCTGGACAGTGAATCTTGTTATACTGAGGAATTAAAGTACACTATATATTGAGCACTCTGTTATGATACATTCAGAGAAATATACTTACTGTTTATTAAAAAGCTTCACCACCTACCTGCCTTAGGATGCTTTTTTTAATATATCACCGCTGTTAATAATCCACAGGGAACCCAAAAAGGGAACTCATTATTAATACAATAGCAGTGGGCCAAAGCAGTAAGCGATCATCACATCTTGCATTAAAAAATTACTTTATACTGTAAAATTTCCCTTACCAAATCACATTCTTGATCCTAGATACTATGCAAGAGAATTTAAAAAAGAAATTGTTAACATACCCATTGTGTAAAAAATGTCCAGAATATAAAGGAAGTAATGAGCTATTGAGGGAGTCTCTTGATGGATTATGGAACCGGAATTCATGTTTTTACGGCATATAGTTGCTCTATGAAAAGGCATTAACCAGTTTATCTTCCTAGAGGAGGAAGATTCGCTGCACTTTGTGATTAAAGGATAGTGTTATGAAGAAATTAACTTTTAATTTTTCTTAGTAATTTTTCCTTTGATCCAAATAAGATTCATAAAACAAATATCAATATTTCTCTCTATATATAATAATACTTTGGTACTTTAATATAATTTAATATCTGCTTGAGATTTCATCTCCTATGGATACTGAAAATAGATGTAGAAAAAACATAACTAACACTGGAATACTTGAGAAAGCTGGAAACATGGAATATACAGGTTATTCATCAATTCAATTTGTTAACATCTTAATCACTTATTTAAACAACTAGAGTACAAAATGTCAGTGGTTCTGTACACAATAAAAATATTCAAATTTTCAGAGTATGTGCCCTCTCATATAATCTCAACATTTATCTACCCCCCAGCTTGGTAGCATCTCATACAAATTATGTTACCACGGTGATTTTTACTGTACTATCAACCACGCTCTTTTTAAAGAGCCAGTATCACTGCTAGCTTTTGTTTATCTTTTATAATCAATGCAAATCCAGCTAGTCAGGCTATTTTGTTTCTTTACTTTGGCAGACACCACCTAGGTTTGGGCTTACATCTGTTTTTTGGCTTGAAAACGGCAGTTTTTCTATCTGTTAGCACCCCCTTATTAATTTCCTGATGGCCCCCTTTCAGTACAAACATTAGAAGGTATTTTGTGAGCCTAGTTACAGATCCACAGATCTGCATTTATAGAAACATTTTGTGGGAGAAAATTCCTGTACATTACAAAAAAGTGAGAATTTATAGGGGAGTTAAACTAGGATAATCTGACAGTAAAGGTCAATAATCACAGATTATTACTCTAGATTAATTCAAAGCAGCCATAAAAAAGTTGATTTCTAACTTCTTTTTAAGTAGAAGATTAATTTTTTTTTTTTTAATTAAAAGATTTTAGCTTAAGTCAATATAGAATTATACTCTGGCATTTTTCCTTTAAGAGGTAAATGATAATAATAATAAAATATCTTTTAAATGATAATAAAGTATGGATCTGATTGTTAAGGAAATAAGGCAAAACCTAAGTACCCCCAAGGTGATGTCTATCAATCATACAAGAGAAAGAGCAGGAGATGCTGACTTCTCTACAAATTTGGGTTCTGAATTTGTAGCATTTCCAAAAGCTAGTTGACTACTACATGAAACAAGTGTTTTTCACTGTTACTGGTAAATGTGATCTAGGCAGAGAGGATAAATTTTTGCTAATAAACAGTAGTCTGCTGCCATGGTATGTAACTTATTTTTCCCCAATAATAACTCATTCTTCAGTACTTGATGCATGTTTTGAGAGCTAAGAATAATGAAGTAAATATATGAAAAAGGTTCCACAGCTATTGAGAAACTTGCAGCTATCATCTCTGGCTCTAGAGGATGCATGTTGGATACTCTAAGTGCAGAGTAGATGGTGAGAAAGATTGGGATGCAAATGGGAGTGGAGCTTTTGAGGTGGGAGTTTTGGGACAGAGGTGCAGGGATTTAATGCAGTGAGATAGCAAGCAGCTAGTAGAGTTTCAATTGGCAAGTATTGTCTGTCCATTAGAGGTAAACATTCAGATTTCAAGTTTAAAAAAATTTCCATAGTTGAGTGAGACAGAGGAATTAAAATGACTGTATGTTTTTGAAGAGAATCCCTTCTGTTTGTAACTCTGAATTCAGGTATTTGGCCTTCGGTATTACCAGAATGTTTTTTAACCCACCAACGAACCAAACCAACCTTCACAGTAGTTTCTTCATTCACAGTTGAGAGGAAAATCCCAGGCACTCGAGCAAAAAGAATGTGCCCTGAGAGTTTTTGAAAATACTACACTATGATTGCAAAATCATAAGTTTTGCAGTTATTCTTGACTTTCCTGTTTGCTATTTTGAAGTTTTTCAAGACTTCCTGGACTTAATTTCTTCCTTTCTACCCTTTGCTCTCTTCTTAAGCATTTAGTTTTGCACACAGTGTCAGGTAGATTTTTCTGACAGCCATATACCCCTGTGGGCTTTGACTTGATGCCTCAACTCCAGCGTGTAACACTGTAGATTTTTCAAACTTCACAAATGTGAGGTAAGAAAAGTTGATAAAAATTTTGACTAGTTTTGCATCAGTCTGCTTTTTTCTTCTAAACTTCTAAAGTCTTTCACTCATTTGGGATTTCAGAATTGTAAAATAATTAATTGGTTAATTAACTGTTCGTTTCCCAAAAGATTGAGCATATATCGTCCAGGCTGGGATCAAACGATCAGTTCTTAAAATAATTTTCAGATACACTGACAAAGATATTGGTGAATATGGGCAACGTACTTTGGCAAGGGAGTGTCAATGTATGGGAAGCAGAGAAGTTAATAAACTACTAAAAGAAAACAAATTGGGTGCCATGAACAACTTAGGTGGAAATGAAGGAAGATCATCAGTAATGATACTTGGAGATATTATTTACCAGGTAATCTAACCTTAAATTTATTTATTTTATCAGTGTTTAGGCTATCAATCTTTAAATTTTTCAGTTCACTTATAAGTATTAGGACAATTTATTTCTCAATAATAATAAAAATTAAAATGCAATAGTTCATTTAATTAACACAAAGCCACAGGAAATATACAGCATAATCTAATCTGTGAATCAATAGAATACAACAGTTCTACATGCCATGAATTTGAAACCAAGAAAAATACTTGTAATTTGCAATTATCACCTTGAAGCACTGGGTCGCAATCAAACCCTATGTGGCTGATTTTAAGGATAAATACATGCCTGTCAAACCAAACCCTTCAAAGATTCTTCAAACACAGAGAGTTGCAATGGCAAAAGAAAAGAAAAATAATGAAAAAGGTGAGAAAGAAAAAAATTAAAAGGAAATCACTCACCACCACTAGACCAATGCCCAACCAATTCCCATGCAATAACTGCTTTGGAAGAACTCCATCCCCAATAACTCTTTTGGAAGAACTCCATCCCTAATTGTGTTGCTGACCATGATATTAGATGCTTTGGGGATGATGGTTTGGTCAAGTTAGGTGAGCTGTCCTGGCTTTGTCCCCTCCCAGCTGCTTGCCCTATGCCAGCCTTCTTGCTGGGGTGCAGTGAGAAACAAAGAAGGCCTTGACAGAAGGCCTTTTGTGAAAACTCTGTTCAGCAATACCAAAAATGTTGATCTGTTATCAACACTGTTTTAGCCAAAAACCTAAAACAAAGTACCCTACGGGCTGCTGTGAAGATGATTAACTCCATCCCAGCCAAAGCCAGGAAATGACTGAACAAGCACGTTCAGTTGTTTCACTTCTAAGGTTTCGAGTGCTTTGCTTTTCAGTTAGAAAAATTGAAAAATCTCTGGGTTTCCCAGTTTTTGTAGGCAGCATTGAACAGTGGGAAAGAACAGCCTAATCTTAGACTACTACATAGCAAATTTAAGAAGACATGAATATTTTGAAATTTCAATTTGAAACTTCTATTTGGTTAAGCCTTTTGTTAAGCCTTTTGTTAAAGGATATAAGTTGACATAAGTATAATATAAGTGTAAAATAACTTGAGGAAAAGTGGAAATGTAAAAGTCTGAGATGTAATTTCAACCAAAATATTTTTTTTAAATCCAGCATTATTTGGTCAAAATAGCAAATCTTATGGATATCAAATCTGTATTTTGCAAAACTAAGTATACAAAATTACCTGAAGCCCAAATGTCTCTCTTTTTGTTTATATGCAACTGAATAGCTGAGCAAGTCTTTAAGAGATACTATTTGAAGGTTCCTCTAATGCTAGATGCAGTTATTTCCTGCAATAGCATCCATAAGGGATAACATGTGTGTAACTGTCTGTCTGATTAGAGTCCTTCCCGATTACAGTTGGCTGTCGTTTGCTAAAGCCATCTACAAGGCACAATCAACAAGCAATTGTAGCCTGGAGCATAAGACCTTTGAGCAGAACCATTCAGAATGGGGAATTGGCTTCAAACATGTTTAGAATACATTTATTTAAATCTTTTTTTGCTTCTGATGATCCATACATTCAAAATTATCAAGTTATGTTTTTTTTCTGAGGGATCCAGAAACAGCTCGCAGAAATGAGGATTGGAGCAAAGCTCTTATTTTAGGCTTTTGTGACCAGCTGATGAATTCATATTCCTTGTTCGATTTGCATCAATGGTTTGGTTACACATTTATGTATTATTTTTGCAGTACACTGCCTGCAAATCTTTTCTCTAACATACTGGATTCCACATGTGCTCTTAAATTATTTCACTTCATTACCTCACTGATTTGAAATAATTGAGTAGAGATGTACCTATATGGCCCCATGTCTAATGAGAAATTATATCATGGAGCAAAGAGAAGACAGAATCTGACTTTAGGCCCTTGCATGTTTTGAAAGTAGTCTTTTAATCTAAGGTGTAAAAATTCATAATGCAAGATAATGCAAACTAGTCCTTTAAATTACCCATTATTAAGGACAAATTTGAACTTCTAGAGCTCTACATTACTTTAGAAATCAGCACCATATTAAAAACCATATTAGGCTTGAGGAAATCTGAGTCAGAGATTAAAATCTTTCTGGAAAGTGAATGCAGAAAATTTTGGCCCAAGGATATTATTTTATTAAAAAATTAGCATGAGTAAAATGTATATGCAATTTCCTGTTAATATTAAGCTATATTTAAAATAAATAATAATGCAAAATTATTTACTCTAGATCAATTTATATGACAGAAAAACACTGGTCCTTGAACTTTTTGAAACATTTGTCTTGTTTTCTATACATGCTTCTGGTTTTTTGTATTCATGGATAAATAACCGGCAAACTGAAAGGTATTTTGGAGACAGACTTCAACAGAAGGAAAAATGTTTATAAGAAGTATCTTAAATGTTATAGAAGCTTTTCAAAGGGGGTTATGTATAGACTTCAATGCAGGAAAAGCTAAAAATAAATGAATATTCAAGGTACCAAATCAAAAAATAGCTTAATACACTTCAGAAAAAGGCAAAGAAATAGTTTGCACTCTCCTATCTGTATTGCTGCCTTTCTGGAAAACAGAATAAATGACTCTTCTTTCCCAGTAAACCTGTGCCAGATGTAAAAGACAAAGTGTCACACTTCATTGTTTCCATGGCATGAGCAGCATTTCAACTAAGTTGTCACTGTTCATTCTGAACAGGCCTTTCCACAGGTCTGACTCATTACAGATTTGAATTGAATTATAAAGACACTGAGGCTAGTGGTTTACATAAATCAATATGAAAGGCTAGAAAACCTGTTTTTCTCAAATGTGGTCACTAACAATGACAAGCTAATAATTTAAGACAATGTTATTTAAATCTAATTTACATGATATCTTTATATATATGACAACTTAATCCTGTGAGGGTTATTTTTGCTGTAGAATGATATGCTTCTGCTTGTGTCATTTCTAAAGAAATCCCTGCTACTGAGTGGGTACGGAAAGCTATAATTTGGGAGCACATTTTCCAACACACTATTCATGAGGAAAATCACTGCATGGAATATTTAATTTTTGATTATTTGAGGAAAAAGACCTATAAGAAAGAATCCCTATAGAAGACCAAGGACGTTTTATGATGGCTGTTTATTTCAAAATGCAGTTAACGGTAAATAATTAAACCACAGTAACAACTTAAACAGTATTCTGTAATAAGAGAATAAATATTTATGTTGTTGTTCAGTAGCACTGTGGTAACAAAGAGGAACTGGTAAAGAATAAGAAATAAGCACATTGGTGAGTAAATACAAAAGTAATTATGAATGTGTGAGAGTACAGCCCATAAAGCCCTTGCTGTAGGATCTCATATTGTTACTGGCTCATGTGCATTTATCTCCCACGTTAGATACGTACACTCAGAAAAGAACAAATAAATAAGAGGCTTGAAGGACAGTCTTTGATTTATCTTATCTGGACTCTCTAATGAACAGGAAGAAAAAGGACAGATTCTAAGAGCCTTCCAGCCTATTTATTTTGAATTAGTCTCTGCATGTGCCTTTCTTTTTTACTGTAGTGGGGACCATCACGCTAACTTCAACAGTCTGACCCTTCAGCAGTAGGATGAATTTTGCACATGTGTGTTCTGAATCCCCTGTAAACCTTTAGTGGGCAAATTCTATCTTTACAGATATTTTCAGCCTACCTCCAAAAGGGAACCCAGAAAATTATTTTCATACATATAAGATGAATTATATTTTTTATCAATGGGTATGTATTGGCTTAATGAAAATTAGTTTCTAGCTCAGGGAGGTAATACTGTTTAGCTGGATCAGAAGGTCACTACTTCTATGTAACCTGTTTCCCGTTAATTATTTGAGCAGTCATTGCCGAACACTGATGTCTTAGTTTTCTGAAATGTGTGAAAAGTAACAAATCCAGACAAAATTTATATTTTGATTTTTTAAAGCAGGTTGGGGTAGCTGAAAGTGATTAATATCTCTTTGTATGCATCTGTTTTGTGTATCATCTTCAGAAAGACTGCTGAAATAAGATTTTAATTTTTCTCTAACTGCAAAACAGTTAATGAGGTTCACCTGCAGGAAGTAATTGAGGATTATGCAAGAGTACTTAGGAATACTGGATATGTGTGTTCAACAAAGAGCAGCAGGGAAATCTGACCTCTTTTGAATAGCACTTTCAACATACAATTAATCTAATTTTCAGGAATATTATAAAGGCTGCTTACAACAACAATCTCAGAAGTGACATCCATCTTAAAGAAAACTAATTGTAGGTGAAATTGAATCCAACTCAGTGAATAGGATTCAGCTGCCATAATGTAGGTGCTATGAGATATATTGCCTCCAGCCACAGTTACAAAAGCACTTGCAACTCTAGTGTATCCTTTGTCATACCCGCCAACCTCTATAGGTTGCACCCTAAGACAGTCAGAAAAGGCAGTAGACACCTGTTTTCAGACAACTGAATCTTGCTTTCTATCTCCTTAAAATTTGTCTTTCCAATTCAGCATTAAAATTTTAACTATGACTGCAAATAAACTTGAATTGCTGGGCTGATGAACCCAAGAATAAAAAACAAACCAAACATAAAAGATGATTAAAAAAAAAATCTATGAAACCCGTGCAACATAACTAACCCTTTGGCTCATAATTGTCACTGAGCCTTTACTTGTGTTATATGATCAATTGTTGCACAAGAGTTTATTGCTCAAAAAGCTGATTGGTTTTGGTCTGAATTACTACCCAAAAGTCACACTGTAAGTAAAAATTAGTAATGAGATATTTTTTAGCATCAATAGTCTGTAGCTTTGTTCAAATATAAGAATTATTTAAAGTTTTTCAATATTTTAAAAAGATAGGCAAAAAAGGATGCTTCAAAACAGCAAAACTCATGGTAATATAAAGAGCTAAATGGAAAAAACCAAAGAAGGTTAATTATGTTGCTCTTTGATATAGAAGAAATGTGTTAGAGGTCTAGAAATGTAAACATGTGGCTGTGTTTTGACCACCAAAATATTAACTATAATTTTCTCTGACCTTTTTGTTCCATAAATTTTAATAACATATTTCAGTTGTACTGTGTGGCACTGAAGGTAAATTTATTAGGACTTTTATCTGTCAGCTGTGCTTGAGAAATACTAAATATTTTATACAAACTATATAACTAGTGAGCAAATATGTCTTTTCACAACAAACATGAAATGGAGAAAATTTAAATACCAAATTCAGAGAGATTCTCTCTCAGCATACAAACCACCTGTACTACAAAAAGTCGTCTACTGCAAATATCACAAGTTCACACCATCAGAAAGAAGAAAAATTCCCCAGCTCCCGAAAGAAGACATATATATCCTGTAATGCTACTGGTTTTGAAGCCACCTTAGGTGATGGCAACCTATATCCACTGTCTGCAGCACTGAAATCTCCTTCTTGTTTGTTTTCTCCAATTCATACCTCTGCAAAAAAAGTGACAATTAGCACTGAATACTTTATCACTTGCATCAAGTAAGGCCCTCTAGTTCTTGTGAGTGAAGAAACAGCGAATAAGAAAACTGTACCCACCATCTGCATGACATATAGGTTTTTGCAGAAGTCTACTTTATTCCAGCTCTCTCTTTACCAGGTTGAATTATATTTTCCTGTTCACTCATTATGTGAAATTCGTCATACAATTTGTTGCCATCCTCTTTAACTTTTCCAGATCTATTACATAACTATTGAAATGAGCAGGATTTGGTTCAAGGTTCAGATACACATGGGTGCCAAGTACCCAAACCCTCTTTTTAGTCAAAGGAAGTCAGCAGACAAAATAGGCAAACTGATAAGCTGCAAAGGACTATTTTAATTTGAGATCTATTTGCAGTTTAGAGACTCCTGTGCAGATAACATGAGACCTGGGAAAGACACATTCCTTTTTCTGTGCCAGAGGCCAGGAAGGCTAGCTTCAACAAGGTCAGGTAGCCCATATGTGAGCATATATATTGACTGTGCTCAGGTCAGCTGTTCTCCTGGGTCAAATGCGTGCAATGGGAACTTGTCCTGCTGGCACACCTATTGGCTTCCACATCTCTTGGCTTCCACATCTCTTGGCTCCTACACATAACTGTCTAAATCTTGAACTTCAGTCGTTCCCTCCCTGCCCTGCCCACACCCCCTTCCCCTGCAGAGAGGATTAAAGCTATGTGCAATGTGCAAGATACTGTCATGAAAGTAAAGCTTCCGCCTTATACACTATTACAGAATTTATCTTTCCATTTACTTTCTCCCCTGTTTCGTTGCTGATATTTAGACTGTTTTCCTAATGGAAATAGTTGGAATGATTCTGTCAATATCCTACCTCTTTTCTAAGTATGCTTCCTTGCTTGTATACCTGAAAACAGAGGTTGTGAAGGTAAGATTTGTGAAAAAGGTGGCTAGATATTCATATCTATATGTTCACATGCCTAAATCAGAATGATTGTCAGTGAAGACAGTATTTTTCTTTAGACGCTGACAAATCCAGTTGTAACACATAGATTCCTTGAGAACACATTTTATATGACACCAATAATCTATGGAACATCTTATTCCTCTTAAAAAATTTGTGTTCTCTGTGGAGGTGTTTGGGGATAGAAGAAAAAAAACCACCTCAGCATGGGGAGACACTGATTGTACTGAATGAAAAAAAAAATTCTTTTGGAACCATGTAAATTAGAAGAAAAACATGGCCATTGAGATTAGTTCAATTGCTTGGAGCAAGGTGCTAATATGGCTGAGGTTGTGGATTCAATCCTTGTATAGGCCATTCACTTAAAAGTTGGACTCAATGATCATCGTGGGTCATTTCAACTCAGAATATTCTGTAATTCTGTGATACTACCTAGTCTTCTGTTACAAATACAAGCCTTCACTGTGGTCAAAGTAGTTCAAAGCATTTTAGATTTTTTTTTTAAGTATATAATTGTAAATAAAAAAGAAAAGCTAATATTCTAGTCATGGATTGTGGTATTCTGGTTAAAGATGTATCTGTTTGGTCATGCACTAGAAAAATATATAGAAAAGGGAATAAAAAGGAAGAGTTGCTTTGTATAAGGTAACAGTTAATATTTAATCCAAATACAGGGTTCAGATAAGGTAGGGTGCATAATTTTTTTGCCAAAACAACTTTTCATTTTTCTCAAGAGTTTTCTAATTCAGTAATTAAAATGTAATCATCAAATTAGTGAACAACATTTTAGAGCATAATTATCATATTAGCAAATAACTTCTTAGCATCTATATTCTTAATAAAACAACATATCTGTGTATAATTGAAGATCAATCTAAACCCAAACTCTTGATACAACTAGTTCTGAATTTCGACATATAGATGGAAGCAGAGTGAAAGTGTACCCTGTGGAAGAATCATTTGCACATCTAGATTGCGTTTCAGTCATTAGGAGTATAAACACCTTCCCTCTCATAGAAAAGATTAATTGGGTAATTATTTAGAAATACTAGTGACAGTCAAATTTATTGCAAATGAGAGAGGAGTGTAAGGTACTCAGTATCTCTGTATTTCAGATCAAATATTTTTACCTTCTGCTTGTGTATGACACTTTCCCCCAGATCCTCCTATAATAATACTGCAGGCTGTGAATTAAACACTGCTGGTTTATCACTGGAGACGTGAATCAGTATCTGTGATATGCAGCATACTGAAACTGACCCCCTTGTGCTTTATTAAACATTTTTGCTTCTTTACTTCAAGGGCCTGCTGGAATCTGTTCTTCGCAGGAGAGTGCCGTAAATTATTAGTTTCTGAAGTGCTCAAATTTCATATACATTGACACACTTTTTATTGATATTTATCACATTAATTAAATTAATTTAGAAATATGGATCTATGGCAAAACTTGTTCATTGTTAATATTTAAAAGAGAATTTAAATTTGTATTTCTTTTATTTATGGAATTGATATAGTAAATTTCATTCATTTTTTTGGACAGCCATGTCTAAATTTCTTCTGCTAAGCTTGTTTGCATTAGTCATACTGAGATTTTAATTGTCTTGGGCCACATTACAAAATGCATAAGCTTCACTGTTCCTGTAACTTATGAAATAGGCAAGTTCAAGAAATCTGAACTGATGCATTTTTAAAACTCAAAAATTAAATCTGCTCAATTTAGCAGCCGAAACACCTAATATCTCTGCTTTTGGAAAGAGACTTCTTTTTTTAACTTGCTCTTTTATCAACACTTACACTTAACAACAGCACTGAAGATCCGCCTCTTTCTTATGTCTTGGCATTTTTATCATTAGCACCTAATATTACTTGTTTGCTCATACTATTTGCTTGTTTCTGCATTCTGAGTTCAGACTACAAACCCCCTGCCCTTTTTTTTTTTTTTTTTTTTTTTGTTTCTTCCATAGCCGAAGACTCAAAAAGGTAATCATTGAGAGAATACAAAATATCCATTTTTTGCAACCCAAGTTTTCATACATCAGGGACAGAAATAGTGAAGATTTTTCTAAATAACATTCAGTAACCCACCCTGGTCTTCTGAAAATTGCTTCTAAGTATCTAAGCCTTATGCTCATAGTAGCACACACCATATTTTAATCAGGGTAGTAGTACTTTTGGAAAAAGTGATTTTGATGAGGTTGTTGCTAAGATGAAGAGATAATGACTTAATTTCTAAGCAACTCTCTAATGTAAACAGTTTTGGAAACTGAACATTTGAGTACTGAAGAGAAATATTAGTTATTTTAACAGTGTTTGTCACATTTAAAACTCATCCATCAGTCTGATTTTGAAGGGTTTTCTTTTGTTGTTGTTGTTTTTTAAATCTTTTATGACTATTATAAATTTTCCTGGTATTTTCCAACTGTTCAATTGTAATACAGTCAGAAAACACCTTGAAAAGAAGCAAAAACGCCTCAAGCAGTACTGAAGAAAACCTATGTTTCAATAGGTCTAAGGGTAAAATGGAAACAATAAACAGTTCCAGTTAATACATTGTAATACAGCAGCAGGAGGAAGTAGTAATGAATTACTACTAAGCAAGGTAAACATGATGCAGCAAACTAAAATTTGGAAAGTGTTTTCCTAAAATATAAAAAGAACTGATTTTTTTTCTCACTTTATCGAAGCATCAAAATAGGGATTGTTCATATTTACAGTTCATAGCAGTCATAGAATGATAATGGTGCTCTGCATCTGTTACACAGATGTATGTGTATGCATATACACATACATATATACCTTTTTATATATGCAGTCTAGATATGTCTTTATGTTCCTTGAATAAATTAGAAAATAAGAATTGGTTCAAGTTACTGAATGATGCCATGTGTGGAAATTTTGAGAGAAGAAAGTAGTTTTTGAACTTGCTTAAATCACATAAGTACCTACAAACTCCTAAACATTTGAATATTAAGCACTAAAAGAAAAAAAATAATCCTAAAGCTGGTGATCATTTAAATATTTAATTTCTGAAAAAGATTCTGCACAAGGATCCAGATACTAAAATTTCACTTAGTTTAATGGTAGTCACAGCATTTGGCAGGCCATAGTTCAGGCTTTTATTTTGTTTATCCATTTGCAGGATTCAAGTTTTAGTCTTTTGTGACTGCAAATGAACTTTTTATTGGCTCTCTTTAATGTCCAAAGTCATGACAATAAGTATTCTTCTTTTAAGAAAGAAATGGATTTTTTACAATGTTTTGCAAGTTTAAGCTTTTGTGAATAATTTTAAGATAGTTTTTGTTCCTTGATATTTTTGGAAAGAGGAAAAGGACCCTATTGATTTTCAGGATTTATATAGGCTTAAGTGTGAGAATTTGTTTGGGTTTTTTTTTCCCTATAGAAAATAATTGCATATTTTGTGATTCTCAATTTGCTGGATCCTGTGCTGTTTGGTTTGTTTCTTTTAAATTATCTGTTTGGTCTTAGCAGGGTGAGTCAAATTACCTGGATAACTGGGATTTGACCCTGAAGGTACTCCTGGCTAGCACATGCTGATATTTGATGTTGAAGATGCATTAGAAATTACCTAATCAGAAAGGGCAAGCTGAAGGAGACCTGACCATATGACACCTGTCTAATAAGGTGCACTGGTATTGTGGCAAAGAATTAAGTAAGAAAGCAAGTTGGGAGCTACAGGCTGGGACCGTTGATTACTCAGGAAGAAAACCTGACTCCTGGCCCTGAATTTCTCTCCCCTTTCAGCATTTTCTACAAGAAATTGATTGGATAAGAAGCAAATAATCTAGAAATCATGGGCTGGCTCTTCTTTCATAACTAGCAGAGGCATAGAGAAATATGTGATAATTTCAGGCTTGCTCTTGCTTTTTTGGATCTTGTAAACTGAAAATTCCTATGTGCTAGCCTATCTTCAATCAAAGTTGAAAATTATGTTATATGTAAGTGTGCTGTCTGCTGGGTAGGACATCATTCTTTACACTATGTATAATGGTATTTGTTTTCTGCTTTATAGGCAAATACTTTAACAAGTTTTCTTGAAAAAAAATAAAAGAATAACCAGGTAATCACAAGCAGCATACTTCCTTGAAGCTGTCTTTCCATGTAAGCTACACATTAATCTTTTACTAATTAAGAGTCTTCTGACTTCTGTGAAGTTTAAGCCCTTTTCTGTTTCATCTTTATGTGTTGAGAGATCCAAGCATGAGCTTCTTATCATGCAGGATAAGAAATATAATCTCTCCCTGCTTGGATGTCTTTAGTTCCTGAAAATCTTTCTGTTTTCTAGGAATTTTGAAGTGATCTTTGGTAACTGTCTAACCATGGTCTCTGTGAATTTCTTCAGAGAAATTAGATATGTGACTTTCCTAAACTCTGCTTGAAAAATTGCGGTAAAATTTGGCATTTTGTCTCAACTCTCCTTTACCTTATTAAAGCAAAACTGAAAAAAAACCCCAAAAAAACCCCCAAACTGAAACAAAAAATCCCATTTTTCTCCAGCTTTTGCATGTGGACATATTAGTGTTATTAAGCACAATATTGTAGGAGTTAAGTTCAAAAAATGTTTACTTTTGTAATAGTAACTTATTTCTTATAAGTGAGTCACTTTTATTTTAAAAGCAAGCGAAAACCTGGATACAATTTCCTTCACTGTCTGTGTATGGTTTGGCTTCTCAAATGTGATTACAGGCACAAACTAACGTTTAAGAAGACAAATAGCATGCAGCATAATGGAAAATAGAAATCCTGGCCTGATGCAATATTGTTAGCCTTTTTCTATGGTTTGTATGATGAGGTTAGAGAACCGGTTATGCCAGTGTTTTAATACATTTTATGACTCTCTCTAGAAGGAAATGAAATGGTTTATGATTTGTATATCTTTAGACCTATAAGTAGGAAAGTTAGAAGATGGTAAATGCCCAGCAAGTAGCCTATAAGCAGATGTAAAACTTTCATAAGGACCAGTGTAAGACTATTTCTGTAAAATTTAGGCATTTAAGTTTGCATATTATCTCATTTAAATAAGTTTTGGAGGAAAAAATTTTCTTCATGGACACTGAGAATCTTTTCATCTCAGTATTGACTGTCTCTAGAAAAAAACAAGGGAAAGAAAAAAACTTTTTTTTTAAGGCAGTTCAAAACATTTTGTTACCCAAAGTAAGGAAAAGCACGTTTTAGCAAAATCTCCTGAGGCCATTTTTGCAGTCAGACTTAATTTAGTATTTTGTTTCCTTTTGTTACTGTGAATCATGAGAGGCTAATTATTATGTGAGTGTGATAATTGCATTGATATTATCAAGTCTATTGTGTAATACATTGTTTAGCGTGTCAGAGAAAGCTAATGTACATCCCTTGAAGTAGGAAGAAATCTCATGGATAGTACATTCTAACACTGTAGAAGAATGTGTTCAGGTATTGTTATTTTATCTGTCATCTTTACTCATGCACTATTGATATTCTGACTGACAGGAGTAACATTCATAGAGATGCTATCAAAAGAGGTATTTTATAAGTATACTGCGTATTTCAGCCTAGTAATATTTTTTAAGCTGTATTTTATTTATTAATTTTCAAAGCATATTTGGAACCATGCTGATGAAAGGGAAGGTTCTGATGTGTGTTGTTTGTCACATCTGACTTGAAGATGGCAGAATTCATCCAGTTACATTTAAAACAATTTTGAAGATACTTATCATTTGTATATACTTAGCTTTTAAAACCTTTTTCACCAGTTTTATAAAGTAAGGAAACTTTTCTTCAAATGAGATCGACAGTTACTACGTCCTTATTATTTCCCTACATTTAAGAAAAACAAACCAAACTCTATCTTTTGCTATTTAACATTAACAATATAAACCTAACATTGACTAATTATTTAGCCTGTTCTTTATTGTGCAATCAGAAAAGATACGGTTTTATTTGTATTAAATCAGTGGCTAATTCAAATCCTAAAGGATTTTAACATGCCTTAAAGTTGTCAGTTTCATGCAACTACACTAAAATATCAATTCAAATATAACTTAGATGCTGAATTTAGTAGTTTTTATAGTGCAAAATTTGCAGGATCCTGTAATCATGCCCTCATACCCTGATTCCATTAATGCCTTTAACAGAAATTGTATCTTATTTCAAAACGTTAGATTTTACAATAATTGTGCCTGTATTGCAATGTCAAGATGTTTTGGGATGAAATATTTATTTTTAAGAAAAGCTTCTTGTCCACTATAGTGCAGGAAATCAGTAGCAATTAAAGTAAACCCCTGAAATTCCAGATCCTACTTCCTTCCTCCAAACGCTATATGTACTCAGAATGGATAAAAGTTACTGCTGAAGCGTGCTGTCTTTTTCCACTGTGCCTTATCCACATAAAACCAGCTTCAAAGTCAAATAACCAGCATTTTCTTTGTCAAGTAATCCTTTTCAACTTTTTCCTGTTGTGAGATTCAGAAAGCTTTCAATATAATTTTGAAAAGAAGTAATAAAAACATGGTATGGTTCAGACTCACATAACTGTATTCTAAATCTATAATTCCATAAACTACATTACTTTATGGAAAACGTTGTAAAGAAGAAAATCTTTCATTCATTTTTAACATCTTGTTAGAAAGTGATTCAATTTCTTAAATCCTGTTCCAGACAGAAATAAGTGGCTAAGATGTAATTTTGCTCTGTATCTATAGGAAGCACAAGTTTAAGCTGTCAACCTTTAAGGAGTTCTTTTGAACCACCTCTATAGCTTTCAAATCCATAACAGGACCTGAAAGAGGATTATCAGTACAGTGCATAGCACACTTGATTAGGGCTGAAATGCCTTCAGCCAGCAGCCTCAATCAGTCACTGTAGCTCAGCACCCACCGTGCCTACTCCTCACAGTACCATACATGCCATGTCAGTGATATCAGGGTTTTTTTGGATGAGCGTCTTCCCTGCCTTCTGGCTATACCTCTGCTGGAGAAGTGTAGTCCATTCACACTTCCAAAAAGCCGTCAGTTACATCTCTGTAAATGTCTACAGTGTAATACCATCCTCCGAGCTCTCAGTAATGTGCTTTTGACTTATTATCTTCTCCTTGTAGTACCTTCTTGCACAATCATTGGCTCTGATTACCAAATGGCCAGTTTCAAAATTGGAACATGTCAGATATAAGCATATATTTTAATTGTATAATACCAGATAGAATTGCTTGCACTCTGTCTTGAAACACTTTTCTAAAAAGTTGTATATCACAGATAGCAGTTACTCCTTTCTCCCAAATTTTCCGTCTAATTTAACAAAGCCTGTCTGAGTTTTCTGAATGTGAAATAATCAAAAAAAGAGATTTCTATTTGTCACGTCAGGATTAGATCTAAGCAACATAATTATCTTAGATTCAAAGTATTGACCTGAGGCGAGGAAAAAAAAAATTTAATTCCTACAGAACTTCCTATAAATTTAGTATTAAAATTTAAATATATCTGGATGCTTTCAAAGTAAAATGATGGGAAGAAATATTATTGGGCTTTAATATCAATTTTTTTCTAGGCTTCAGTCCCATTTTTAATGTTACTTAAGAGAGAGGTTTACATTATTATATTTAAAGAGTTAGTATATCGTTAAAAAATAGTGTTCATGTCACATGTGACAGATACTAGTTTTTATAACATATTAATAAAGACCTTCATAACTGTCAGTCAATTTGTGCAGATTGGTGCATGTTGATAATATGGCTATAATGTTAAAAAACATATAGCTATTAATAACTAATGTGTGTATGTTCAAGACCTCTATCTAGTTCGTTTGATATTAGAAAAAAATAAACTTAATTTTATATCTCCATTCAAGGAATTCACTGTTAAAACTAAAATTAAGATTAATGTTACTGTTTCCATATCTTTGTTAATGTGAAAAATGTTACGTGTGAATGATTTTTGAATTTTTGTATCCTGGTTCCACATTTAAAAACCATGTTTTAATTCTGTGTGAATAGTTCATACATTTGCAGTATTATTAAAAGCAGTTATTTTAGACTAAGTAATTTCAAGTAGTCTGTAAATTTCATTTCGATTGATTTGATAGATTATGATTTGATGTAATGTGGCCTTCTGTTGCATGTTTAAGGGTTTAATTTTTCAGAGGGCAGAGACTGCAAAATAACCTGTAGCTGCAATTAGATAGCATTCATTTCCAATGAAACAAACAGGTGACTGCAATTGTACTAGAAACAAGGAGGAATTCTTTCACTTAATATTAGCCAGATAAGCTATTAGCTTGTTTCAAGGTCTACTTGGATACTTTTGAAGCTTGCTTGAATGAGGATTTTTTCAAGTAGGTAACAGTAGCTCAGGTTTCATGCTATGCCACTATTTCAAAAGTTCTGTACATGTAAGAGAAGCAGAGTTATCCTAATAACTTATTCTGGAACTTCTAGTTATCCAGTGGTTTGTGCAGTTAAGCAGTTTTCTACTTTCTCCTGGGCTTTGTCAGATGTTAATTGGAGATGATAATACAAAATACACAAGATGGTTGTCTTCAAAGGGGACCCTATGGTGAAATAGAAATAGAAAATTGAATGATTCAGAGGATTAACCTATTATTTGCAAAATTAGGTAATTTAGAGAAGGAGCATTTTTTGGGGGGGGGATAATTTTCGCCAAAATATGTAGAAAGCTGACTTTTTTTTCCGTCTGGATTTTGTGTTTAAGAAAATTATTTGAAAACTGGGGAAAACCAGGATGATTTGTAAAAGAGAAATGTCAATTCTACCACAGATTTTTGATGGAGAATGCAGACTTTTTCATTTAAACAATTTCAGAACAAACTTTTTTGGACTTGTATGATTATAAACGATTTTAATCCTTGGAAAATAGTAAGGACATCTACATTATATGCTTTTTGGTAAAATATTACTATCCTTTTTTTCCCAATGGTTTTTGTTTCTGAAGGAACTGTTATTACCTCAGTATTACATTGATAATTGATTTTTTCCTGTTTGTTATGGTAAAAGAACTTGGTCATATGTTTTGTTCAACACAGACAACTGATGAAAAATCCTAGTGGATTTCACATACATTAAAAGCAGTTCTTTCATATCAGCATTATTAGGAAATTTGAATTATCCCAGATGTCACTTCAAAGATGTAGTATTTGGAGAATATTTTTCAATTGCTCTTGCTTATCTGGCTTGGATTGGTATGTCCCAAATATTCCTCATCATTATGATTCTTCAGGTGTTGATCACTCGGAAAAATCTGGCGAGCTTTATCTAAGTGGTTATTGTGACAGTAAAAACTGGAAGGGCTCATCTATACAGCAGTCACGTACTGTACACAGCCTATAAAACTTCATGGGCTGCAGATTGAGCTGTAGATACGTGATCCCATATTCCCTGGTGTCACTATTACAGGGCAGAGACAAAACTGCCTTATCATTAACACTGTAAATGAAGAAGCCATATATGAGACCACTGAAGCAAGTTAAGACTTACATACATATTTTTTTACTGCTTTTAAGTTTTCTCTCTCTGTTTTGAGGTAGAAGTGGAATTGCAGCCTATTCCTCCAGGATGTGCTGCTGGTTGTATCTGAGAGCTAATGTTTCTGCCTATCATGGGTCTATAAACTCTGTTAAAAAAAACCCCAAATCCCAACACCTGCATTTTTCAAGCTGTTAGACAGAGATAGGCATTGGTTTGGCTGCTTGTCCACATACCAATGGCAAGATTTATGACTCTTCTGTCTGCTTATCTGAAGGCTTGCAGTGCATTCCTCAATTTGATTATTAATAAGGCTATCCTGAATACAAAGCAAAGCAGCAGTAAAGAACAGCCTGCTTGGGAGGGAACAACATGACACAATATGCTATGTACCAATCTGGGTACCAATATCCCTTCATAATTGAGTGTATCTGAACTGGAAAGCCAATTATTTTATTTTCCTTTCCATTTTTAAAAAAAATGCAATGTAATTAATGGCTGGTCTCCCAGTATTAAGACAGTGGATTTGTGCGACATTGTCTTTAAAAATACTCAAAGTTGGGGGTTTTTTGCTATTATTTACATACTCAGTTACAAATATAGGAACAAAATAGTTAGTTTAAAGTTACTGAATAAGTTTCTATTTCTTATGCAGCAATGGAAAAGCACCATTTAAAACTTCTCATTCTTATCAATGCTTGAACTCATTTGTGTGTCTTTGCTGAGCATCCTGGAAACATCTAATACATAGGACTTTCAAGCAGGCTTACAAGGTTTCTCTATCTGGAGAATGAGGATCTGTTTTTTTAATATGTTCTCATATTCAGAATGCAGACGTGTCTATCTAAGCTCCTGCTCTGCTTAGTGGGTGCGTTCAGTTTAAACTGTTTAGACATCCAATTAAACAATGGTGCTGCCCCATGGGCTGTATCAGGTTGGCCAAAGCTGTATTCACTACTGAAGAACCTGGCATTTTCAGTCATTTTGCAAATAAGTAGGACATGGACTTTTGAGAACCAGCTGATTTGAGTCTCTTAGTGTGAAGGTTAAGATGAACCTACACCTGCCAGCATCCAAAACATTTTACTATATATTTTACTAAACTTAAATTAAAGGAACCTAGTGGATTTCTTACAACCTTCAGGTTAGAAAATATCTAGGAAACTTCAAATATATGGTCTAATTTATATTCCTCTAGGGTTCTTATTTTTAATTTCAGTGTCTACCTAGTGTAAAATGTGAACATATTCAGGAACAGAAGATATGTTTTCCTTCCTCCTAGCAAAATATCCTAATCATAGAACAACAGAAACAGGTTATTCTACTTCTCTTTTTCTTAGGAATGGAAATATAGCCCAAAACAAACAGATCACATGATGCCAGGTTTGGTTTTTTTATCACAGGGACAGAGAATAAGTCAGTGAATGAGGGAAGAAACTCACTGAATGGTGCATGTGGGCAGTTACACATCATGGCCACTCACAGGAAATATCATCTTCCAAAAATTGTCTTACTCTATGGTGGGCTGTCACTAATATTAGGAGTTACCTAGATATGAAAAATCAAAATAAAATTTCCTTTTTATTTTTTTATGCTGGGAGTAGTTGCTGCATCTTTGACATGGAAGTCCTTGTCTCAAGGATTTAGAAATCAGAATAATGAAAAATGGAAGAATAAAGAAGGAAGATTGTATTGAGCTTCAGACACATTGAAACGATGGAAGAAATCTTCCAATGTAAAAACCTCAGGAGCAGAAAGATTCTGTAATGTTTATTTCTTTTGATTAATCCATTTTATCTTAGGATATAATATTTTTTTTTGTAATTGTTTGTATGGTAGTGGTTTATTCAAATATATTTGAATAACTGCCCTTCAGATGCCTTTGGAAAACCTGTGAAATCTATCTTAATTTTAATTTTGTTTATGGAAATGTCTTTTTATTTTCTCTGCATATCTATACTTATAATTTGTTACTAATTTTTAGATTTCTGCAGCAATTTTAAAATATTTTCCCCAAATCAAAATACTATCCTCCTATATGTCACCATTTGAATTGCAATGTTTAGATTCTCTAAGTCTTAGCAGCACCTAATCTTGTCTATTAGACTATGTTTCCCTGAACAGGGCACTCCATTAATTTCAAAAGCAGTAGGTTGCCTTTCATGTTCATAGTCCATTACTGTGCAAATAAACATGGTCATTTGTGGAGGCCAGTGGGCCAGTGGCACAAGGGACAAAGGGTGTCCATCGGTGGGACAGGCCCTAGTACCAAAGACTCCTCCCCAGGTTAGGAAGACAGAAAAGGCTTCCCCCAGGGTGCATTTTTCTGTTATGTTAATGCACCCCAGTTCTGCTTCCCTGGTTGGCCCGTTGGCCTCCCCACCCCTTCATACCTAATATGTCCCTGCCCTAGAAAGTTCTCCACTCCAAGTTCCCCCCATTGGCCCTTACCCCATTGTCACTCCCTCAGAGTTTTCCCATTGGCTCCCATTCCCTAGCCCCGCCTGTGTACCGGCACCATGCCCTCTGATCATTGGTCTTTGATGCTCCCTCTG
Organism: Monarcha castaneiventris obscurior; assembly: GCA_026261815.1. Lineage (NCBI taxonomy): Eukaryota > Metazoa > Chordata > Aves > Passeriformes > Monarchidae > Monarcha > Monarcha castaneiventris. The sequence continues at coordinate 3,858,923 of JAMPIT010000327.1, forward strand.
CTCCCATATATGAAGCTGGACCCTCCAGTGTTCTATGTTTTCGTCCCTGGACCATTTCACGTGTGTGGCTGCAATAAACCTCTCCCCTGGAACACCATGCAGAGGTACTTCCTGCCTCTTTGCCATTGACCCATTTTAAGGAGCTATCCATGTGTGTGTCTGTGTGTATGCACGCATGTGTGGCGTGTGGTGGTCCTGCCGAGCGGGCTTTGCCTTGGAGATGATTTTAGGAAGGTCGCAGCACCTCACCATCCAGCACCGCCAAGCCAGAGACCGCGACAGTCATTTTTTTGAGTTTTAAATTGTAATAGGCTTGTATATTTACTTGAATATTATCTAAGTTTCTTTAGTTCCTTCAGTTTTGTTAATATTGGTTACTGATAATATAGATATATACATATGTGTGTGTGTATATATATATATGTGTGTGTATATATTCCGTGGTCAATCAGGTTGGATTTCCTTAGATTTTTAATTTTTTCTTAAGAGTCTGCCTTTCCCATCATTGCCTCTTTTCCAGTTTGAAATGACTAAGGCTTAAATAATTATTAGTCACATCTTATCTCAGTGGTTAGGGCTTGTGCTTTTAAAGCAATATTATATGAGCATCTGCTCCTATGGCTCTTGCCAGAAATTAAAAAGGCTTATCTGCAGGAAAAAAAGGTTAACCCCTCAACTCTGTAGTGAGAAATGGGTTGCAAGAGGCAGGAGTTTTGCAAAATGAAAAAGCCTTTTATGTTTAATATTATCAGTAAATACTAAATACAACATTTTGCTTCACTAACAGTTTATCTGCTTGGTTACTCACAAGGCTGTTTACAAACTGACTGCAGTTTTTGACGTTCAGTTTGATCCAGTCACTGGATATTCAGATTCTGAGTGCTTCTTGCTGAGAAAGTAGTGGTGTTGAATAAATTTATTTTTGGACAGTTCAATTCCAAGTGGCAACATTGGAAATGAATAAATACAAGCTAGGAGAGAGTGAATGAGTACTATTTCTTGCAGATGCACAATGCTTGGCTTGTAATTAGTGAACCTGAGACAATGGCCATTGTCTGTCCCTTAGTATTGACAGATGGCTGTTAGCATGAGGGCTGAAGAGACCGTAAGGATGCTGGTCATTTTAGAGGCATTCCACGTCCCCATCATAAGGACATATCTTCAAAGTACATTTATTGTCACAATACCCTTGCCCTTTCCAGATCCAAGAATAAATTATAATACCCCAAAGTATGCATAAATTTACATTCCATGGGCAACCATATCTCATTAATGAGAAAAGCTGAAGCACAGCACTGTCTCGCAAACATATTTGCTTCTTTTGTGATTAAGGTTGGCTTAGAAGTGTTCTAGAAATTGTTTATTACTTGGGGCATATCCTACATATAATGGTAGCATGCATGTGGGGTAGCATGTGGGGATGCTTTCATTGCAGAAGAGAGGTTATGCAGGGTGTAGTTTCTTGGATTCCTGTATTTACTGAGAATGAAGTTAGCATCTACATGCAGTTCAGGGCAAAAGAGCAAAATCTGAACTTCTTGCTCAACCTATTTATCAGTTCGGGCAAACAGTCATGTTAAAATAGCTCTACATTTTCATTTCTGGAGGCAATTTGAGGCTTCCCAGTTCCATGCTCCTTTGTATGTTTTACTTCCAGTAAACTGTCGAGTTCATTATTCATGTATTATAAGTAAAAAGTAAGAATCCAGAAGTCTCCTTTCCACCTGCCACACACACATAGGTTGTGGAAGATCTGGAAGGGGCAGAAGTATTCATTTCAAGTTTAACTAAATAAAATAGTAACTTTAGTAATAGGAGCTATGTGATAATTAAATATCCTTCATCCCTCTCCTGTTTTTCTTCTAAATTTTGTGGTTAATGCATAATGCTAGACTTTTTTTTATTCACAATACTAAAATGAGTATTGTATGGAAAAAACCCAACAGGTTTTCCTCAAGGTAAGTTCTAATTGTTGCTGGTTTATTTATTGTCTGACTCAAAGCTCATAAAAATCAGGACCTGCACTGTATCAGGTTTATTAAATTAAGTATTTCAGGCTGATGTATCTTTTCCAAAAAGATGATTAAAGATGTTATTTTATGCCCTCTTTGCTTGCTAATTTTTCTTTTTTTTGTTCTTTTGTCTTTTTCCCTCTACCAGGAGGCATTTTTGAGTGTGTGGAATCTGGTCCAATGGGAGCAGAAGAATTAGCCTTCAGATTTGCTGTGAACACAATCAACAGAAACAGAACTCTTCTGCCAAACACCACATTAACATATGACACACAAAAGATAAATCTCTATGACAGTTTTGAAGCATCCAAAAAAGGTAACCTTTTGCATAATTAATTTTTTTAATGAAGAACTAAGACTCAGTTTAATTACCTGAAAAAATGTCTATCCAATGAAGCCATATGCAATGTGACTGTAACATTGTTGCTGCTGACATTAAAGAGCTGCTTTATTAAAGGTTGTAATGGTAACCGTTTGACAGTACATTGCCACTTTTGCTCCCACTGACCTTACCTAAAAGCTATTCCCTTAAATATTCAAAATCTGAAATAAATTTTGCTGAACACTGTGACTAGGGTGTTTCTGAGATCAGCTCCTTTGGAGTGAGAAAACACTATCTCCAGACTTTATCCAGCAAAATGCCAAGTGCCTCCAAATTCTGCTGAACCTGGGATTCAGTTTTAAGCATTCAATCACTTTAAGTACATCTTCACAAATGCCTTTATATAGTTAATCATGTGTGGACTTCAAAAGGGAAGTAGTAGTTGTAATTTTGTGCAGCTTATATCAGCATGGCATAAAAATAAGCCTAAATATTAAGTCTGTGCTTAAGCCTATCACTGTCAGGGACATGTCTCAATCTGAGTTAACCTCTTTTCTCCTAACTATAAATGATATGTTTACAGAAGAAGTAAAAGTTAAAATAATTTTGAACACTTTTTCTAAATTTTAAAATCTTTGATTCTCAAAAAAACCCAAATTTTCAGATTGATTTACATTTAAGTCAGGGACAACAGACAGGTTTCTGCATCCTTCCTGTATCCTAAAAAGTGCAAACACCAAAAAGTTCAGTATGTATTTACGGAAGAAAATACAAAGCCTCATGTCAAAACTCAGTAGGACTGAATTTTGCCTTGTATTACATATTCTTTAAAAACATTTTTTTTATAAATTGTAGAGGTAATTTCATATGGATGTTATATGTAACAAGAAAATAAGAAGGGTGAAAGAATTGAAGGCCAGCATCCAATTGGTGTTACTTATGGCAGGCTTCTAGCCTAAATCTGCCAAGTGGTCTGGTCCCAACATGTCTCTCCCAAGCACTGAAGACAGGAAGCTTTATACAATAAGGGATTTTTGGTGTTATAGTGGGCTAAGAAGAGTGAAAACATTTGATACAACATTAGAAATTATACACAAGGGAAAGCTCCTGTGTCATGATGAATGTACCTGAAAGACATCTTAAAAGTGGAATTTCATACTGATTAAATGTTCAGTTTAGAACTGAAGCGAAATTTTTTTCTCTTTTACTATAACTGATCAACAGACTTAATTTTGCTGACCTGTTTTATCTGCTTATTTGACAAAAAATTCAAATATAGAGACTTGTTAGGTATGAAAAGAGAGTATCCATATTTGTACAGAAATACAGTTTGGTCATTGAAAGATGCTTTGATTTATGAAAAATTATAGGCTAAATATTTTTGCCTAGCAAGATGGCTTCTTTGCAGAGTAGGGTGTATGGTAGAAGAAAGAGGCAAAAATACACTTGTAATAGTGTATCTTTGAGTTGTTATTCTAGTGTTTTGGATGATGGATTAAAGCAGGTTTTGAGAGAGACTACTCCTTCCTTTCCATCTCAGCCAACAGTGTATACACGGGCTGATTCTTAATTCTGTTTCTCTCTTTTGCCTTGCCTTCTCACCTTCCAAATTCAACTGCTTCCTGACTCCTGCACATGCTGACCTGTGAAATCTAATGGAGCAGTTTCTCCCCATTCCTGAGGGAGGATGTAGAGAGCAGAGAAATTTCTCCTGAGATCTTTAATTCTTTAACTCTTTCCTGAGAAAATGCAACTACTTTTAGCCTTCACTTGGGGTTTGCTAGCCCGAATATTATGTTGCTAATTCTTAGCAACATAGACTATAATAGCTGAAGTTAGAATGGCAATATGCTATTGATTAGATATATTGAATAGATTGCATATATTCATTTTTTGCACTTGCATCTTGGATGAGAATGCAACTCTTTATTTGTAACTGGTCAGGCTATATCAAAATCTGTGTAATCTTCCAGTGCTAATAGCTTTTTGCATCATCAGTTCACAATACAGACAACTACATTTGTGCTCACAGGTGCTTTAGTTCAGAATCAAAGACTAAAGGTTAACACAAAACGGTTCATTTTATTATGATGGATCCAAAGCAGAATTTTAACAATGATGTTTAAGCATTTGACTCACTTTTGTGGTTCATTATCATGTCCATTAGTGAGCAGGCAGGCACTGCATCAAAAATAGCCTGTTTAGACCTCTTATTAACATACATTTTTGAAGTTGAATATAGATGAATTATTAATGGATTTTTAAAGGTACTATATGAAAAAGCAACCTGAAGGCAAGATGATATTTCCAAGCTACTGTTTCAGTGAAGAATAATGTAAATGCAACAAAATTTTCCTCAATGTGCTAGGAAAATTGGTATGCGTCTGATACAGCCAGTGCCATATTAAATCACGTGTGAAAGCATTATTCAAATCTCAGAAAGAGGAAAAAAAATCCATTGAAAAGCCATCTGGTAGCTATTGCTGTTGTTAGTGATCCCATTTACTGACATTTGCATAAAGCTTGTTGATTACTCTTAGGAAGGGCAATATTAGCATAAATGTTTTTTTATTGAGCTAGTCATTTAGGCAACACACCGAATAGCAATGAAGATCCTGTGTGTCTGACAAGTTTATTTAAACCACCAGTGTTCTGCAGCAATAAAAAGATGTGCCAGCATAGTTTCTGGAATGCACTTGAAAGACTTAGCAGTATTTTCATCAAGTTGAAAAGCATGTGCACAATAAAACAATTAATTTTGAATTGATGAGAAAAGCAATGCAGCAAGATGTGTTTCTACTTCTTGTTTCCTCAGCTGTCAGGAGCATTGATGGTGGAGTAACAGAATTAATCAAACCCCATACAAATACTCATATCTAGTTTGGTTTTCATTACTTCTGTCTACCAAATGAGTTGTTTTCCTAGAAGACAGAGTCTGTTTTTCAGAGCTGCATGCTCATAAAAGTTATGCCTATTGTAGTGAATGACATAGGAGCAGGGCATTGGCCAAAACTCTGGTCTTCAGTATTGACTATTTTTTCCTGCCTTCTTTCTGTCATGCCCTAACGAATATTTGACAAGATGATACTGAAGTATGCTGTGGGAGATAACACAGACCAGAGACTGCTAATGAACAATTTAGGTAGGGCCACCCTCCATCAGAAAACAGGAAGCTGAGCCACTCGAATACAGCAGTATCATGTCATTGACTCTCAGGGCCAGTTGTATATACTCATACAAGTAAAGAAAAACTAAGCATTTCCAGTTTTTGAGAAGGGACACTGAATTTTTTTCACTAGCAGATAGCAGTTTAATTTTAGAGAAAATGTTGTTCCTTAAATTGGACTAGTCAACATGCCTACTTTCAGATACAGAAATTCAAATGTCCATTTCAATGAAATTAACTCTGGGCCTGATATAACTAGAAGTTACTTCACATATAAAATTTCTGAGTAATTAGGACCTCAGTAGAAATAGTGTTGATTGACTGAGGAAGAAGTTAGCATTTAAACAACCTAGATTAGGATACTGTCCTATTTGACCCTTTTCCAAATGTAGGATGTTATCTGTGCTTTTTAAAAGACGCACAATTGCTCGCCTTTATGACTTCTACTGAGACAGAAATATTTTTTCAGACATAGCTGGGCAGTATTTAGATGTTAGGGGTCAATATTCATCAGTTTGTAGTGAGCACTTGGAAGTGTATTCCAAAGTTGAAATGTGTAAGTGAAAGTGTCACACAAGAAGGGAGCTCTGTCAGTAGGACAGTTATATTTCACGGAGTGCCTGTTGTTTAATATGAATTGTGCAATACCTTCTGGCACACTGCCTTTTTTCCTCTCATCATTGACAGACTTCTGTCTCCTCTTCAGCCTGCGATCAGCTGTCCCTTGGGGTGGCAGCCATCTTCGGACCATCCCATAGCTCCTCAGCTAACGCTGTGCAATCCATCTGCAATGCTTTGGGAGTTCCACATATCCAGACCCGCTGGAAACATCAAGTGTCAGACAACAAGGACTCCTTCTATGTCAGCCTATATCCGGATTTCTCTTCACTCAGCCGTGCCATCCTTGACCTTGTGCAGTTCTTCAAGTGGAAAACAGTTACTGTTGTTTATGATGACAGCACTGGTAAGGCCAAAGTATTAGACTATGTGCAGATATATTCACAGACACACAAAGAGAGGGAGGAAGAGTGTCACTACTCATATTTCTTAATTTAAGAAAACGTAACTAATTTGCAAGAATTTTACTGGTGAGGCAGTGTTTAACAAATAATGTGGACTTACTAGCATAAGTGTTCTCATAAGTATGCTTCAGTTGCTGAACGCTGTATGTTTGAGCTCACAGCTGTCAATAAATTGGTCACACTCTATCTGTGTTTTCTGCAGTGTCTTAACAGTTGCTAACAGCTATGTCTTTTGATTTTACTTAAACTTGGAAGAAAAATATAGTAACTTGAAAGATACACTAGCGTGCCCAGTGAAATAGAAAACCTAAATTCTGGTGCTGCTTCTGGTGTTGGTTAAGTTTGAAAACAGATGCCATATTTGTTTGGAATTTTAATATCTGCTTTTCAGATAGAAGTGGAGAAGGAGCCCTGTTTTCAGCTCCTAGCAATTGGAGCAAAAGGAATTTTGGGGTCTTGTTTTGCAGATGAGTTACAAGAGTTAAAAGGGAACTCCTGACTATCCAGCAGAAATATACTGGTTTATTACCTTTCCCTTAGTCCCCCTAAAATTTGTTTTGCCCTTCTGTGTTGCCTTGACAGTGGCACCTTTGAAAAATGCTATAAAACAAACATTTCATTTGAGGTCTAGTGGTGGTCAGAAGGAGGATCTCGGTTAAAAGGAAAATATTACTGTAATGGAAGATAAAAGGAAGGTACTTGGCCAAAGAAGATATATTTAATCTTCTTGGAAATGCTGCTAACTTCTTCCATGCTGGTTGATCTGTCATTGTCAGGAAAAGAGCATAGTGAGCCTCAAATTCTTCTCATGGTTCATTGAACCAGAAGGCTGTTGATGTGCTCATTATATGATGCTACTATCTATCCAAATCTGAAATAAAAAAAATAAGATCAAGAAACAATGTGAGGCTACCCGTAGGGAAGACTAACTCTGCTAGATAAACAGCATTACTACAGCAGGACAGAATGCTTGCTGTTCAAGCTCAGATAAGATACATGTATAGCTACCAAAATGTGAGGAGAGAGCAGAGAAGACAGTGCATAGAAGTCTTTATAACTGATGTTTTTCTTTATGCCTTTTAAAAAAATGCAAGGCAGTGAAGTTTAGAGGCTGCCTCACTAGAAGTTTGTTGGCTGATGTTACCAAAAGTCTCAGGTAATCAAACTTCTGATTTAAAGTTTAGCTTTATAGACTTAAGGTAAACAATATGTAGTTAGTTTCTCTTTTTTTCTCTCTCTTTTTAAAATTTTTTTTGTATTATTGTTCTGGAATAGGAAAGGAAGTTAAAGCCTCAAATTTTAACAATATGATGATAGAAAAAAGTGAGTGATGGTGACAGAGTTATTGACTTAGGTTTACATAAATTGGAAATATTTCACCTTGATTTAAAAAATTTAGAGGCTAACTATTTTTTCAAGAGCAGACTGCCCCTTAAAAGAGCCAATTCAGTTAGAAAATTCATGTTTTAATACTTTGAAACTGCTTTGCTCAATAATTTTAAGTAATTCTTTTCTGTTCAAAAAAAAAAAAAAATACCAAAAAAATATTTCATGTTTAATGGTCTGTCCATATCCAGAGATACATCATTAACAGCCTTGATAGAGCTCTTCTCATAAAGTATGTTTTGAAGCCAGGACATAAACAGAAATGGAAATGAAGAAGAAAAATAACTTTTTCTTGTTTATCTTGTGATCTACTTGTTCTGCTTGTTATTACTGTTAATATTTAAGAGAGAAAACCCCCCAAACATGGTGTCTCTTAGAATAAATTTTAAATAAATTTCACAATTAATTAGTAGAGTGAGTTATTTAGTCTATTTGAAAAGCATAAAGAATATATTCTTTATATTCAGGATATATTCATTCTACAATTATATTTCTTTCTGGAGTAGCCAGGCCCTTCATATTATGATGCTGGTTGTTCCCGTGGATAAACAGTAATCCCATCTACAGCACACTTTTTTTCCTTGAAATCTATTTCTGTCTGAAGAGGCAGAAAAAATTAATCAGTTCTAAAAAGGTTATCCTCTATCTTTTTTTCTGATGTTTGCTGTAAGTGAATTTAAATTCTACTTTTTAAAGACTGTCAACATCTTTTTGTTAGTAGCATCTCCTATGGATAATTCCAGGACTTCAAAAGCAAATGACGCTGCTGGGAAGTCCACAGCATCACTTGCCTTTGAAGTACATATAGGAACAACTCTTAGCTATGAGAAACTATCAGTCTTAAAGAAGCGGATTTTATATCTGCTGGAGTTTGAGAGCAAACTGGTGGGTTTGGAGGCAGGGGAGAGAAAACTTCTGAAAGGAAGTAATTGCTTGACCTGAGGAAGAGGTTCTCTCCTGTCACAGGATAAGACAAATATTCAGTTGTGAGTCTAGAACCAGAGCTGAATATGATGTTTCAATTAAGATTTTGGAAACTGTGTTGTATGACTTGTGTCATTTAAGATTTAATCTCAAGTTATTAAAATGAAGACAATGAAGACAGAGCATTTATCACTGTTTATGTCTGTTTCCTCCATTTGATCAGTGATTCCTTAATGTACGATGGATATAATTCTTAATTCCCTCTCCTTTGTTTCTCTTTTAATAATTAACCCACACTTTACATGCCTTCATTGAAAGGTTGTTTAGAAAGATAATATAGACTTATTTTATGATGATTTTAGAGCAATGGATTTCCTTAATCTGAATAGACAATTCCCCAAAGGGCATCCTGGTCAAGACAATAATAAATTGGTATAGCAGCTTCAGTGATAATTTAATTGTTAAAATGAATATTTTTTTGTGAGGTTCAGATTTTCTTTATGTATTTCTATTATTATTGTAAACATGGGTACAAGGGGAGTTGATACTTGTGTTACAGAGAGGAAGAAAAGTATAAAACATGCATAAACTAGGTCTGGATATTTCTCCAACAAATTATGAGGGCTCGCCCATGTGCCAAAATCCTGCAAGATTGTAGGTTGACTCTGAGGGAAAGCATAATTTTTTGTATCTATTTAATTACTTATATTTCTAAAAATGTCTTAATATCTTTAAATGTTAGGGCTCAGTTTTATGAATTCTCTAAGGAATTGTTAAAGATTTGTAATAATGAAGGTGAGATATCTCATCTGCTTCAAAGCATTCTAAAAAAAAATTGTGTCCATGTTCCTTATCCCTTCAGTATGTTATATATCTTCTAGAATAAAAACAAATGGTAAAAGCTGTGTGGTTACTTGACACTCTGCAGTCAGTAAAAGCCCATGTTAACTCTAGTGTCACTCCCAGAGGTGTGCTAGAGACCAACACTCCAAGTGCATAATTCAGCTGCCCCGGAACAGGACCATCATGTCCAACTCTGTGCAATTGCCCAGGTTTCTGTCTTGTATGAAGGAAAACCATTTATGTGACTGATCCACGTAAGTGCAGATGCAGTCTTCCATACTGTTTTTTGTGTTTTTAAATCCACTGAGTAGGTGCCTTCAAAAAATTTATTGGCAGTGTCCCTGCCTGTGGGGACTGGGTTGTAACTAGATGATGTTTAAGGTTCTTTCCAACCCAAACTATTTTATAATTCTGTGAAATGTTTAAAATGGGCATTTGTATTTGGTCTGGTTCTAATTTGATTTGAGATTGTGTGGTATGAAGGTGATACAGGGGAAGTCAGTGCTTGTTTAGAGCCCAATTTAAATAAGAGAGAAAATTTGGAATCCCAATCTCCCTTGGTAATAGTCTAAGAGATTACTTCTAAGAACAGCCATTAGTGTGTTGTATCCCTCATCTAAGTATTGTCCCTGTATTCTCAGTAGAGGAATGGCTGTACATCTCACTCCTAATTTGAGAAAAGACAAAAGTTGTTTATAATGCACTATGGGTAGCAACTAGACCCTGCCCCAAGCTTTATGAAGCAGAAGTGGCTGAGTCAGAGATGAATCTATGTAGTCCAGCTATTGCTTCTCGTGTCAGACTGAGCCTAGGAATACTGGATTGTTCTGTGCTGATCAGACCTTCCTCGTGTTCAGGAGTCTGTAATGAGGAATGCAAGATAACTTGCCACAGGAGAAAATAGAGGTTGTGCCATGCTGAAATAGATACAGAGAAACTTCTAGAGAGGTATGATCAATAACACTGGAGTGAGAAAAGATCAGGTTGAGTGTAGTGTAATAAAGAAGACTCAAGATTGTACAAATAAGATGAAGTAGATGAATAAACTAGAAAGGTAATTCTACCTTGTCTTGGTAAGAAGAGGCAGTTTTTTACAGTGGGGATATGATAACAGAAATAAAAATGAACATAGAATGGACAAAGGTTTTAATACTATAATGAAACCTCTGCCCTGGTAGTATTTTATGGAGTAGGTATTGTGGCACTAAGTAGATGAGTTTTTTCTTTCCAGGAATTAGAAATGTGTGTGTCCTTTTTTTGTGGACCTCTGTTTTAATAGTCGTGCACTCATTTTTATTATTTTAAATTTTTTTGCATTAAATAATGGCCACATTCTGCTTCCTTCTATGATTGAATTTCCTTTTTTTTTTTCTTTGTCTCTCAAGATTTTTTTTAAATATAGCCCATCTGTTGTACAGGCAAAACAATTGTAATGAGGCTCTAAAACACTTTTCTTCCTAAAAAAGATAAATATTGCTTCCTTTGATAATTTTAAATGGCAGAGTATATTCCTTTAACTAGGATTTCATGTTAAAAAACAAATAAACAAAAAAATGCCTCAGCAACTCAAAAAACACCAACCAACCTCCCTCCACCCCCTCCAAAAAAAAAAAACCAAACCAAAAAACCTCCTAGCAGGATATAATGAGAGGCTGGTTACTTTTTTCCCCCCTTAAAGTAATTTATGGTCTCTCTGTTAATTAAATGCCACTAAACTGTCCCTGGACACTAATTAAGTCCTTTCAGATTTACAGATTTTCTACACTCAATTGTCTTTAAGAAAGAAAAGTGGAAAAATGACAATATGTTCATCAGCTACATGTCCTAATGGATTTAATTGGTCTCAAAGCAGTAACTTAATTTCAAGTACATATTCTAATCTCTGTGCTAAAGAAAACAGACTAGACAAATTGTAAATAAGTTTGTGAATCTCAGACAATTAAAAAAAACCCCATGAATAGTTAGATGACAGTGCTTTTCAATTATAATGGCACTTGTATAGATATCAATATATTGATACTTTTCTATATCAACAGAACAAGTTGATATAAACAGGGTTCTGGGTATTTTTTCTTAATTAACTTTTGTTTTGGTCTTGGGTGAATGAGTATAAACACCAAAAATCTGTTACATCTATGAACAGAAGCCAAAGTAAAAGCTGAAAGAAATTATTTCAGAAATTAAAATGTTTTGTGTTGGTCTTTAGTACTGAATCCTGTGCTATAACTGAAATGAAGAAAGCTGAAAGATGTCATTTTGTTGTTATTTTACCTCTAGTATACAGGTTGCATTGGTTTGTAATAAAATGACAATTTCTTTTTTGGGATCAGTATTAAAATTCCCATTATTGAGTTCCCAATGTATTTGGTATTATTTTGGCCTCACCTTGATTGTGTGTGCAGTTCTGGCCTCCACAATTTAAAAATATTATTAAGGTACTTGAATGTGTCCAGAGGAGGGCAACAAAGCTGGTGAAAGGGCTGGAAGGCATGATGTCCTATGAAGCCTTTGGGCTTGTCTAATTTAGAGAAAAAGAGATTGAGGGGTGCTCAATCTCTTTTTGCTCTGTGCAGCCTCCTGAGGAGGGGAAGTAGAGAGAGAGGGAGAAAGAGGTACTAATCTCTTGTTCCTGATATCCAGTGACAGAACATGTGGGAATGGCTCAAAGTTGCATCGGGGGAGGTTCAGACTTGAAATTAGGAAATATTTATTTATTAAGAGGTTGGTCAAACACTGTAACAGACTTCCTAGAGAGGTGGTTGATGTCCCCAAGCCTGTCTGTGTTTAAGACGTATTTGGACAATGACCTTAACTTGCTGTAACTTGTTCAGCCCTGAATTGGTCAGGCAGTTGGACAAGATGGTGGTTGTAGGTCTCGTCCAAATGAATTATTCTATTACATTTTTCATGCATCTTATTTCCAGATATCTTACATCTTGTGGTTTTTTTTGTGTTTGAGGGGTTTTCCTCTTCCTTTTACCCTGCACTTCTACTACTGAAGGATAGTTACTTTTGCAGTTAATGTAAATTTAAACTAAGGGGAATTAAATAACTTGTGGGTGACATGGATGTGAGGGGATGGCAGGTGGGCAATATTGCTAAAGGATTAAGGAGAAAGAGCTTCTAAGTGATTCAAAGTAAATTTTGGCTAGGGAGGAAATTTCTTTTTAAGGAGAGTATACATAATGCACTATAAAGATGAGGAAAGGTCTCTAAGATACTTGAGAGAACTGGTAATGGAGAAGACAAGGAAAATGAGCTGGTCTGAAAAGGCCTGGTTGTCTCTGCTTCTGTGTAAGTGAAATAAGCAACATCGCAATTTACGTCAAAAGTTGTTCTCCTTTATAAACACGTCTGTACATGATGGTCTGTTCTGAGAGGGAAGGAATGAGAGTTGAGAATGCTGTATGTGAAGGTTTGAAACTGGTGTAATAACAGTGCATTTCACCGCAATTTCAAAGGCAAGGCTTAAATTTTGATGGTCTATAACAGAAACTTATAAACTGACATGGCTGTCATGCAGTAGAATATATTTCAGGTTTGAAATTTTGATAGTTTTGAAAGGCAAAGTTTGTTTAAGAATAGATGACAGGCAAAAATAAGGTGAGATTTCTTAAAAATAATCTGGGGTTCTCAGTCCACAGTACAGTAGGAGACATCTGCTGGGAGCAGTTGAAAGAAAGCACAAAAGAGTATTATTGTTGTGATTTGCACTGCTGTGGACCAAGATTCGAAACAATCATTAAGCTATTAAAATGAAGAGTAAATAATACCCAACTTGGTTAAAAAGAAATAACAATTGTCAAGGGACCTAAGTTTTCAAATTACTAGAGCAAGAGACTTTTGAAAAACTTTAAAATGAAGTGATCTTCAGTCTTTTAATAATTACCATTTGAGAACATATGGATGGTAGACAAAGTTCAAAGAGTTTGGGTAAGGTAGACAAGGTTCATCCCAACTTTGATATTTGTCCAGAATTTGAAGTATACTTATCCTGGTTCCTTATGTTTAATTAACGTCTAAATCATCCACCTACTCCAAATAACTTCCTTCCTAACATGGAGCCTGCTTAAAATTGGGTAGAATGAAGTGAAGTTGTAAGTTGTAGTATGAATTCATTTGTTGGGTTTTGTTTTGTTGGTTTTGGTTTGTTTTTGTTATTGTTGGTTTGGTTTTTTGTTTTGCTTTGTATTGTTTGCTTTGGTTTGGTTTTGTGGTTATTTTGGGGGACGGGGGTTGGTTTTTTTGGGTTTTCTTTTGGTTGTTGTTGTTGTTGTTTTAAATACACCAGTTAACTGAATTTCTATTCCTGGGGAAAAAACTTCTGTTTACTTGTAAGCACTAAAAATGTCTCTAAATGTTAAGTTCGAGCAAACGGCGAGATTTCTTTTATCAAGAGCAAATAATGTAAAACTTCCTCCTTTGCTGGGTCAGTGTGCCTTGTGGGAAAGGAAAAAAACCAGTTGCTGTGATACGTATTGAGTTAAGAAAGCCAAACTGTTTAAGTTGACCTTCATATATGCAAATTAGGGCAATAGGTACTTTATGCAAGTGTTGTCAAATGGATGCAAATAAAGAGTAATAAACGTAAATAGATTGGTTACAGCTTACTGAAAATATAGGCTTGCAAGGTTCATTTTCTGGTATGAAGAGTATATAAATTACGTATGCAGGTGGCACTCCCAGAAGTTACAATACTCTAGAAAATATAATTTGTGTTAAAGTATTTTAATAGGTCTCTCTCCAGCGTAAGACTTGGTCACAGTGTGGATAAGTCAACAATGGCATTATGAAAAAGAAAGCATAACATTGAACCCAGGTGTCTGACCTGGAATTTCATGTGTAAGAAATTCCCAGGTGATTAAAATTTCATCTGTATTAATAAAAGGTATCACATTTCATTACGTTGCTCTTTGCAGCAGATCTCAAGAAAGATGAGGGTTCTTGAGATCAGAAGTTAAGGAAAATATGACCTGGGAGGAGAGGACTGTAAGAGTGTTATTTTAGTGTCGGGGAAGTGGACAAAAATTCTTGCGAAAGGAAACAAATTATCCTTTATATTAGAGAATAGTTAGACACGTTTTTAAAACTGTAGTAGAAAGAATTCAGCTAGGAACATTTAGGACAGAACAAAATAACATGGGGCCTTGAAAGGCTGTGGAAAATCCAACTCCTGAGTTTGGTGGTTTGTTGGTGTTTTTTCTGGGTGGTGTTGGGATTTTTTACTATTATTATTTTTTATTCTTTAATTTTTTTCGACATCAATGGTTTCATACTGCTTTTCCTAGAGAGAACAGAAAGACAGGTAAGGGTGACCTTCAAAGTCTATATCAGGACCATTGCCTACCACTGGTGCTGACTAATGTCTCTTTCAAATGTACAGAAACATTAAATTATACATGAATATTAAGTTACTGCACTGACAGTGATTCCTCAAATTGGATTTATATTTCTATTATGTATGAATGAAAACTGCATCTGTGTGTACTTTTGTATATTTATACTGTTTCGACTTGTGCAGTTTTAGCTGGCATTCATTCTGGTTCTTTGAAGCAGATGCAGAATTCACAGTACTGGTTGCTTATGAATGGCTAGGTGGGTACCTTTTCTGTAAATAAATGAATTTGTACATAAATCATATCAAAGATAGAGAGTGGGGTGGTATTGGCACAGAAGGTTAAATGAAACTATGCTTTTTCATTTCTAATTTGTGGATGATCAGTTCACAGTTATTCTGTGTTGCTTTGGTGGAATGAATGGAATGAGTATCTAAAGGAGGGTTATGTTTGCCAATGTGAACAAAACAGACTTGAAGCTTCCCATGCATATAAGCTGGAATGGCATGTAGTTCCGTTCCACATCTTTTCAGTCACCAGTTCAGAGAGGTTACAGCATTTGTAATACTTTTATTAAATATTTTTATTGAAGACTATTTTTAAGCTTTCTTCAATAAATTCAAATTTGATAAACTTACAATAATTAGTAGCACTAATAATTTGAACAATGAAGAAATATTATCCTGACTGATTGCATATTCCATAGTGTCTTTTAAATACAGAGTGTTTCAAGTGCTGTGCACAGTAGTTTCAAGTGAAAATACAATTAGTAGTTATGTGCTAAACCTGTTTGTGGTATTTGGATGTAGCTGGTTGGTGTATTCCTTTACTAAGACAGTTATTGCACCATTTATTCAATAAAGTTCAGAAATATTTTTCTAGTGCTGTATGAGTAGATCAGCTGTGTAGAGGATGTTATGAAGTTAAAATTTTTCTTTCAAACACTTTTAATCTTATGCAGTTTGAATGTTAATAATTACTTTAGCTAGTTTTCTGAAGAGGAAGAGTTAAATTCTGTTTTTCTTTTTTGGTAAATGGACCTGTAATTGTTCTTTGAGAATAATTCTATACAGATTTTCATTAATTTTTTAAAAAGTACAATAAATGTTAACAAGTTAAGAAAATGCGTGATTCTAGCCTATCTTTCAGGAAAACATATACTGCAGCCCTCATCCATATTTTGGCCAATAATTGAATTTGGACTTACTGCAACAAGACTCAGTATTACAAAAACAAATCTATGGGTTTTAAAAAAATAAATTTTTAAAATCTGTAAGATATTTTATAGTATTTTTCTATGAGCCTAAGGAACAGAGGTGTAGGTAATATTTCCATCAGTTATAACAATGAATATATTCAAAATAGTACTTTAAATTATTTTGCTTTTTTGGGTTTGAATAAAATTAAAAATTTAAATCTTACAGAAAACTGCCTGGGGAACATATGATCAAAATAATTGTTTCTTCCATGAAGACTGGAAAATTTTTTATTATGTCCAAATACTAACTTATGTGATAGGGAAACTAAGTGAAAAACGAAAAGAGAAGTTTTTTCACTCATATAGGTGAAAAACTGAGGCAAGATCAGTTTCACATCTGGTATGGGGCATACATTTAAGATTTATCCAAACTTAAGTACACTTTTACTCCTATTTCAGCATTACGTATTTTGTCCTCTGGTTGGGGGAACACTGTGAAATACACTTGTGATGTCAGTCCCTTTGTGAATTGCTCTGTCACTCAGTTCAAATATTACTGTCTTAATTAATTTCAGCTTCAATTACAGAGTTCTCTTTTCTCTTGCACTCTTACCAATTCTTTTTTATTTTTTTTTAAAGCAAAAATATAACTGCTTTTGTTTCCAAGAAAAAATGTGCTAAGCTAGTGGAAATTTCATCTGAGGATGTTAATTTATGTGTCTTTTCAGGCTAAGTCAATTTTTATTTATAGTAGACAGTGGTTTTTATTTTGCTTTTTATAGTTTGATACACTAGTAATACTTCTGTGGTATGTCTAGGAATTGCTAACTTGTTCTACTGCATCTTTTACCATTGATTTTGACATCTTTGACAAAATCTTTTATCCTTTGACTGTAGTATAGCTCTTTTTCTCCCCTCTTCACCCTCATTAAACTGCACTGCTCATAGCTCAGCCACTTGAGAGATCATATTTCATACAATTATGATAATTTTTTTGAAATGCTCAGGACTGTTAGTTCTTATTGCTGTCACCATCATAATATTGAATTAATGATAAAATTTTATTAAAATGTTCAAAAAAACATGTTTAGAAAACAGAATAACAACATTTCAAATCAGGCATATCATAATAGAGCATTTGACATATATAAATGTCAAATGTAGCCGGAGACTAGAAAACCATGGCAAATCTAATATTTTAACAAGGCATAATGTTGTTTTAATTTTCAGCATTTCCTTCAATTATGTTATTTTTTTCTTACATTTTCACACATTCGATGCAAAGGTGAGGAAAGGATGTACAGGACTCTGAGATTTTATTTTTATTTTCTTCATCTTGGTATGGTGATCTTCAAGATCAAAACAGTTCCATGAACTGAAGGTCTTTTCTGAACTTTAGTAGCACATTGATTCTCTCTTGTGGAACTGTGTTGGATGGGGTAGAGGGCTTTTTTCCACTGCAGTACTGCAAAGCCTTTATTAGAAAAGAATTGTTACTGGAAATAAGCTGAATTGGGATTGGCTATTTACAACTATAAGCGAAAGATGTTCACACCCATGCTCTGATGTGCTTGCTTAGCATATTTAAGGAAAACAATAAAGCTGATTATTGCCTTGCTCTTCAGTTACAGCTGGTTATGCTGAAACAGCAGTACAATGGATTTAACATTCTGATGCTAAGACCCAAGAAAAAGAAAAATTAAGTGATGTGCACAGTATCAGAACAAAAATCTTGACTGTCTATAGAGTTACACCTGGATCCATGGTTTTACTGTTCAGTGAATTTTTTTTTTAACCCTAAAGGTAGTCTCTTCCATATATGGCATTTAAGCAATTGCAACTTCACTATTAGTCATGAATATAGTTTTAAACACTTCTGCTTTTCTGTACTAAGTAATTGTTTAAAAATTATATTTTTTTTTTAGTCCAAAAGAAAGGGACATCAGGGTTTGAGTTTGTTTTTTTATTTTTTTCTGGCCTAGTCTAGACACTTTTAAATCTTTCACAGTAGTGAAGTTTGTATTTCAAATGCATATACATACCTGCAGACACATGTCTAATTAAAAATACAGTTCTGCCTATTTTCTTGTTTGTTTTAGAAGGAACTATTTTTCTCAGATATTAAGAATTGGAACAGGCTGCCCAGGGGCATGGTGGAGTCACCATTTCTGGAAGTGTTCAAGGAAGGCACTGGACTTGGCACTTAGTGCTATGGTTTAGTTGGCGTGGTAGTGTTTGGTAAAAGGTTGGGCTCTATGATCTTTGTGGTCTTTTCCAAACCTAATGTTCCTATGATTCTATTCTATTTCACAATCTGGGAAAACAAACGAAAGAAGAAAACTACCTGGACTGAAACGTTTTCTCTGATTACTGGCATGGCGACCATCCAGGAGGTAGTTTTTGAAAATATTTTCAGTAGGAAATAATGCAAATTTTATTTTTCCTCTCATACTCAGTGGTCCAGAGCGATCTTTTCAGGGTGACTAAAACTTTTGGGTAGTGATATGCTCAAAAGAGCTATATTACCTAAACCCCCACCCTTTCCTGTCCCTCTCGTCAAAAATCCCAACTTGATGATCACATTATAGTTTTCTAAAGCACAAGCTGCTGCAGTGTAAACTCTTTAAATATGTTTGGATAGCCAAAAGGCCACATATGGGCAATGTGAAACTTGGAATGAATTCTTTAGGATATGATAGAACATGTCAATATAGTCTAAGGTTGTTCTGATTTATAAACAGTAGCTCTTTTGTATTTCAGATGAAGAGTTTGGGGAGTAGTCACTACTGTATGGTTTGATAAGGAGATAAGTACATAGGTATAGGTAGTTTGACATTGTGCACCTTTTATACATTTGCATTTTTCCCCCCAGAAGGAAATTATGTCGTACAAATACACCTCCAGACGTCATTTGAGCAAATACTACTATTATCATGGGTGGCTCTTGTGTATTGGCTTGCCCTCATGAATCTAATTTTTAAATTTTCAGCTAAAGACATTTGAAACAGAACAGCTATATTTTTCATAAAGGGCTTGCTAAATAGAATTTTCTTTGGCAAAAATTCTTTTGAAGTCAGTTACCAGACACGTTTCCTTCTTTTTACTGATACAGTACTATAGTTTCCCTTGTAGAAGTCAAGTTTAACAGAAAAGTAAGTCAACATAATACTAGATACCTTTGAACTCTTCTTCATGTCATTGCCACTAATCATAGCACATTTTAAATATTGCAAGTTGCAGATGGCATCAGACTCTGATGCGTTAATATTTGTAAAATATATACATGCATACATATGTACTATTCTGATTGCTTTCCAATCTTTCACCTACAAGATAGAAAAATCCCGCTAAAATGTTGGGCTCTAAAGCTACTAACAAGGAGCTGCATAAATTATGTTTACAGTGAGGAGACAATTCTTTTTTCTGGACTACATATCTTGGAAATTTTTCCATTAAACATACCATTGCTACTGTATCTTAATGGGATTAAATATAACTGATGGTCATTTTAAGGATGGTTTACACTGCTGGAATTGAGTGAAATGATCTTAATGTAGTAAAAAAGCTTAATATGAATAAATACGAAAGGTCCCTCAAGCTGTCTTTTTCCTTTGTCTCTATTTTCTCTGTGCTTTTCTTAATGGCATTGCTGTATGAGATATAACAGCACAAAGAACACAGAACAGCCCACTGTTTGAGAGCCCCTGCTAGCTAGTGCAATTTCTTTCTAATCCTTTCACAAGAGGGGTTTTTTTTTTTAGGTGAGAATGATAAAACTAAGCTTTAGAGTTCATAGTAATCTCTGCGAGTTATTTTGCGGCAATGAATTGTTCCAGTTGATGCGAAACATTCTATCAATGTCAATAAAGCAGCATTCTCCTCCCTTCTACCCATACCCCTTTCAAAGCCCAATACACAATGAGATTTTTCTGGGACATAACCAAAAAAACTGGGCAGGGGGCTGTCAGGGAAGGAGAAGAGTAAAGAGAGGTGTGAGAAGAAACAACTTGCTAAAAATACAGAGGCTATTCTCTGGCGGCTCCGCAAAGCAGTATATTATTAGTTTTGAAATTTTTGATGTTGTGAAGTTAAGGAGTAGCCTTTAAAAGAGCATTAGTGTTTTCGTACAGAAAAAGGTTCATGTGTTCAGCCTATTGCAAAGTGCATTTGCTTGCATTCTTCCTGTGCAGCACAAAGGCAGCATTAATGGAAATGATAAATAGTTTGATGAGCAGGCCAGGTGGCATAGCAATGGCCCGCAAGACTGCTGAGCTGGAGACAGGTTTTAAAACAAACTTGAGGCTCTTGCTTCCTGGACTGGTTGAAGTTGAACATGTCGAGGAGGTAATGTGATTGATCTCTTTGGAGGAAGATGCCAGCTGGAGAGCTCACAAACTGCTCCTTCAGGATTCTCCTTAAAGATGAATTGATGGCAGCTTCTGAAAAGAGTTACTCACACCGCACTCTTCCCAGCCATTCAGAGGTAGGGCTCTATCACAGTGGCTGCTAAAAGAAGGAATTGAGAGTTTAAAGGGACAGGAAAAAGGTGTCCCTGGTGAAAGAAAATGCAGGAAGTACATTCCCAAAATGCAGCTATTATTTCCATACTGTTGTAAAATAGATTTTTTTTAGGCGCTTATACACACAAATGGTTGTATTCTGCTTGCTTTGGGGGTTTTTTGTTGGGTTTTTTTGCATTACACTGGGATCTTGTAAATCATAAAAATAAGTGGTCACCTTTTCATCTGAGGCCTGCAATTCATATTATATTTTAAATCAATTATTTTAAAATTATTCTAGACAAGTATTCAATTAAAAAAATTCTAGATCTCGAAATCATGGTGAAGAAAGGACTTATCCTTAGCTTCATAGTCCTTGCAGTTCTTGAATTATATTCTTCCCTTCATTGCAGGCTCTGATACCTCTTCTTCTGATAGGCTACATAGGTGCCCTTTTGAAACTGTCCCTTTCTGAAACTCAGTTCAGAAACTTTTATTTCTCAGTACATGACAGCTTGTTACTTTTATCCTGCATAACCAGCTTGTTATGACATTTCCTCTAATGTCAGACAACAGCAATGAAACTTACTTTGGTATTAACAGTAGCTCAAAAATTGTAGTTAATGTAAAAATATGTTTGTTTGACCTAAAACTACTCTGGCCCTCACCAATATGCACAGAAGATAGAAGGGTAGAAATTGAGTCCCACAGAAAAAAGTGCACACAGCAATCTTCATTGAGTCTTAGGAATCTCAATCATCCAAATGGAGGAAGTGAAAAAATAGAAAAAATTTTGGTAACATTTAAAAATGAAAGCAAACAATTAATTTGTCTGACTTCACCTGATGTATTCGGAACTATGTGTTAAAGAGACTAAATAAGGTAGACCTTGTTTTTTGTTACTCCAAGGCTTTAGTTTTACTGTAAAAATCCTTTAACATGTGATGTCTGATAGCTGTGAAAAATTGAATTCCAAACAGATTGTTATTAAAGGATAGTGGCAGAATTTATATCATACGTGGATTGCCTGGTTACTTCTCAGCTGTGCAATATTTTGTTCACCCTGAAACTTTTTTTCCCATTGCTACTGCAGAAACTATTCTTGCAGAAGCCAGGATGTTCGGGTGTTCAGGGGAAGAGAAGATCAGTGACAACCAGGAGCTGGGAAGCTGTTATTGTCCATAGATAACCCAAGTGATACAGTTTATATGTAGGACCTTGTTCTTTTAGCTTATATCTTTCCAGTGCCTAATTTTTAATTTGGTTACAAATAATGACCCCCTGTTCAATATTTAATCTAGAAAAGTTTTTGTTTGTATATGGTAGTGTTTTTGTTTGGTTTTTTGTTTGTTTTTAGATGAATTATGCCATTTTGTTTCAGGAAATTATTTTGGTGGGTTTTACTTTCCAGTAAAACTAATCTATTTTTTTGCACACTTTTTAAAACACAAATGCTACATCTGGAATGGTAGATACAGAATAGAAGGAAACTTCTAGACTTTAATTAGTATTTAAAAGAGCCAGCTTTTGGAGTGTGATCCAGAACTGGAAAACCTTTACTTGCTCTCAGTTCCCGCTAATGTCGAAATGAGGAAATCCTGCTTCACAACACTTTACCAGAGAAATAAAAAGTACCAGAGTAAGGTATGCTCAGCATTGTCTGATATTTTTTTTGTCCTGTGAGGTGTTTCTCTTCAGCAAGGAGCTGTAGGGTAACTATGGCAGTGGTACTTGCCACCTGTGACACACCTTCACAGTAGCAACCCCATACCATGCACTCACCACAGAGTGGCATCTTCACTCCCTTGCAAGTGAGGGGGTTTTGCCTTCCAAAATCATACTGTTGAGAGCCCAGAAAGCTGGAAGGGGTTGAACATATGCCAGAAAAAAATTTATTCCTTATAGTGGGTGGCCAAGTGGACTACTGAAGTGAGTCATTTAGTAGACTGGAACATATTTTGTTCTCTGCCATACTCCATCTGAACTTTAGAAATGCTGGTGGCTGAAAACATGGTGAAATATATATGTTAAAATCTTAAAAATGGAAGTATGTGCTCACTGTAACTATTAATAAAATTAAATATTCTGCTACACATAGAAGCTGTGAACAAGACTACACATTAAAAGTTTAAGGTTGCTTTTTATTTCACATTGATGAGGACAGGAGAAAAAACATAGCTTTGAAACCCCTGGAATTTGCTTATGTCTCAGATTTAATTTATCTTAAAATATATTTTGAGAAACCTTGTTAGTTACTATTTGTTATTGACAGTTATTGAAGACACAGATACTTCTTCATGTGCTTGCCTGCACATCTGTACTGCTCCAGCACTGAGGTCCAGTCAGTGCACTGAAGAGATGCACATTCACAGGATTTATTCCCCATATCCTCACACTCAGGTTGCTTTGGTAGCTTTCTATCTTTTATACTGCCTTCCAATGTGGTACTTTGTTTATTGCTCATCACTTCTCTATCAGATGCATAGGTAACATAGAAGGCAGACATTATCATAGTATTCTCCTTGTCAGCCTTTAATGGCTCCAGTATTAGTTCCTACAGCTGTAAATCTTCTATTTCAAATTTTGGTGGGATTCTCTGAGGTAGTCCAATAATGATAAGATTTATGAAGGTTACAACTTTCTTTTTGTTTAAATTCCTGAACAGCCCAGTTAGGACCTTTAGGGACTGATGTTCTTGGGTAATGCTCTGGAACAGAAAAAAGCTTGGAAGTTTTGGAATTCTTGTGTTTTGCCCACTTGCTGTTTCTTGAGTTTGTTAGAGCATGGAGCTAATAACACCAAGACTGTGGATTCAATCCCGGCATGGACCATTCACTTAAGTGCTGGACTTGATGGTCCTTGTGGGCTCCTTCCAATTTAGAATATTCTGTGATTCTCAAACTAATTAAACTAAATGTTTAATTCATTAGGGTATTGGAGAACATTTACTTCAAAAACTCCTGTAGGCAAGAAAACATTTCTTGCCATTCTGTAGCAAATCTTAAACCTACAGTAAAAGACCAAAACTGTATTGTATTGGTGCAAGCAATGGGGATAGATCAAGGGACCTGTCAATTTGTAGCTTCTTACATTCATTTACTAAAATTTTGTTACCTAAACTTGCTACAGAGAGAAAAGCAGCATCACTTTTCCCCTTTCCATCCCACCTCAAAGTTCCTTGACAGCTTAACTATCCATCCCATGTCCAAAAGTGTAACAAAGGTGATTGATATAACACCTGAAAATATGAATAAAACATGCATATTAGGGACTCTGCCCTTTTGAGTAAACAATGCTTTGAAAGAGCAGTTTGCAGTCAAGAAAGAACAATCAGTCTTCCCTTTAACACTTGATATATTAAAAATACTCAGTACTTGTACAGAAAACTTGATCAGGAATCACTGTAATGTTTTGTACAATCAAATTAATTTCAAAGTCACTTCCACGAACGTAGTAAGTTCTGTTCTAGAGTGGTTTTGATTCCCAAACTTGCACAGTAGTGTAAAGCTGCTTTTGTCTCTTGCTGTTCTTGAAAAGTGGTTCAGTATAGAAATATGAGAATAGATTCACGTGAGAGTGTTCCACAGTGCTGAAATGATTCACAAGTATGTAAACTTAATTTATTAGTTCAGAGACTGGCTAGTCTGATTAAAAACTATTAGTCTGAGATACGGCTTTAATTGAATTAGAGTAATATGTTCTATGAAGAGGAATGTCATAGTTGCATGATAATGCTGGAGGAAGATTTGTCTGTCTTCAGGTAATCCTAACTGAGGCTCTTACTGTCTGTTAATATTAAGGGAAAAGAGACTTGTGATAAAATGTCGGGAGTACAGATACTTAATTTTTCTTTTTAATAACATTTTTGTGTATCAGTTCCAACCAACTGAGAAGGGAAAAGAAAATCAGGAAACTTTGAATGCTTATAGTATGTGCTCCTGCTAGCAGTCCAGGTTCTTGTTTTGATAATTTTCTTTTCTCCTGACTCCTGTTTTCTTTAAGGTCTCATTCGATTACAAGAGCTCATCAAGGCTCCGTCACGGTACAACCTAAGACTAAAAATCCGTCAGTTACCAGCTGACACAAAAGATGCAAAGCCATTGCTAAAGGAGATGAAAAGAGGCAAAGAATTCCATGTAATCTTTGACTGCAGCCATGAAATGGCAGCAGGCATCTTGAAACAGGTAATCCTTATTTTGCTTTAGATGGCTTAATCTTTTTCATCCCTAATAAATAAAAGTATTATCCAGACCTAATGGTATTTAACAAGCAGGGAAATTGTATTTCAGTTTTACTGAGGCCTAACTGAAAATCAGTCAAGGCTTTCAGAGGTAATTTTATTGGTGACACAAATCGTAGGTGCTTTAATTATGTTTTTATAAAGAAACAGATTAATCAATTTATGTTCAGGATGAACATGAAGGAATATTATTCTTTCAACTATGAATAACTGGTACTTTGGAGAATCGATGCTTTAAGCATGGTTTTAAATATTTGCTTAGTGTTATTTTATATATCAAATCTATATGTATGTATGTATATATTTATTTTTATTTGAGGCCTTCAAGATGCGTATTCCTAATCAGATGGTGATATCTGAATAGTATGTTACCAAAAGGCATTATTAATGTCTTCCATTGAGAAGACAGAATTGGTATCCATATCAGAGCCATATTCTCTTTGCACTAATTTTGGAACCACAAAACACCCAAGTACATTTGGGTCGATGCTTTGAAAATATTGTGTGCAAGTAGGTGCGATACAGCTGAATCCCAAATACTTAGTTGGCTCAGAGACCATCTTCCCCATAGTCTTCTAATTAAGCTATGACTTCCAATAAGGAGGATAGGAAGAATACCTAAACTGAAACAATGTTCTACACTTCTAATGCATGGCTCTTAGTGGCTTTAATTCATGTTTATATTATGCTTGCTAGAAAACTGTAAGGTCTAAATTGAAAACATAAAGTATTTAAGAGTTGAAAATATGCATCTCATTAGAGGTACTTACGGGTATTATTGTGGGTACAATTAAAATTGCTAGTTAGCCTACACATAAAATATAATTTCTTTTCTTTATTGTTAATTGATTGAAAAACTTTTATTAATTCCTAGTGATTTTAAACCTCTACTGGTGTTTTTTTTCTAAAGATAAGCCTAGTTATTCTAGTTCTTTAGCCCAAATCATTAAATGTACATTTAATTCTTTTAAATATTTTAAATGTAAACAATGCAGATGGAAAATGTGTTAATGGCAATATTAAGATGCAATACTAACAATTACTCCATCAAGATACATTACTTATACAGTACCTAGTAGTTTTTAGGTGAAAAGGAACTTTTATTTCACAGTATACAACACTGTGAAAAATGTAAGAATAGACGGAAATGGGAATAAAATTAAAAGCATTGTATCTTTACTCATGTCCCAGGACCCAAGAGTGAGGACTCAGGCTCTTTAAATCAAATTGTACGCTGTTCTATCAAAGTACGCTGCTCATCCTAAAGATTACAGACGGAAGATACAGAAAAAATTCTTTCATGAGTGTTTAGATCTTTATACAGATTCTGTAGATTTTTACTTTTCCATTCAGGTCCTATACTGCAATGCCTTAAATATGCCTAAAATTTGTAGTTCTGAAGCTAAATGTGAGCACTTGCTGTCAAGATTGACACAAGAGATTTTGAGAATATATTTATTATTTAGTGTTAATATTCCAAATATAGTGTTTATAAGAGATTATTGAAAAAAAATCTTTATATATCCATTTCTGAATTATTACCTGATCCACTTTTTTTCCTGGTAAGGGAGGGATGAATCTCGGGAGACATGACAAGGAGTTTCATCTTGAGAGGATGGTTGGAAAGATTAACGATGAAGCTGGTGGAAGACAACACAAGTTGAAAATAGAAAAAAAAAAAGTACCTTGAGAGCCTAGTGAAATGGCAACTACTCTTTGCTGGCCAAAAATACCTAATGAAAAGTGAAAAAAAATCCCATTAATCAGACAAGCATACTTAAATTAAGGCAAATCTCACTGTTATCTACATCACCAGGCAACCAGGGAAAGCATACATAATTTAAAAGGTTAGGGAAGCACTGTAATAATGAGAACAGAGAAATTACAATGTTTGAAGAGGAAAAAGAAGTGAGATCTTTAGAGAAGTGAGAAAGTGAAAGAAGGAAGACCTGGAAAAGAGGCAGCATCATCGCATAGGAGAATAAGGAACACGCGTAGGATGTTGTGTAGGGATCCTTTGGAGTATGAAAGACTTGATTAGAAGCAGTTATGATATAGGTGACTGAAAATGTCTTACATATATAGAGGAAGACACTTTGGTTTTATTAAAAAAAAAGTTCTTCTAAAAGCTAAGAATGTTGGTAGTTGTAAAGCTCCTAATGAAGTTGTAATATTTCTCATGGGAATATGGTTTTCCTGTGTTTAAGAGAATTTAACTGCTACTGGAACACTATAAATCTAAGTGCTATTGTGGAATTCTAAATACACAAGTATAGGCATTCTTTGGAAAAGCAGTGTGTTTGTTTTCAAAATCTTGTTTAAAATTTTATAAAATCTGAACTGCAGCTGCTATTTGGATTCATTTTTCTTTGGAAAAGATCATATAGATTATTCATTTAATCAGTTTTCAGGCAATGTCACAAGTAAAAAATTCCCATAGCCTTCAGAATGCTGATAATTATTTTTAATACAAATGCTGGTATTATATTATCCCAGTAGTGTAATTGTGGCCTTCAGTGTCTTTAAGGAGATCCATCTGGTAGCAACTTAGCAAAGAATTCCTTTGATAATTCCTGGAAAGGAAGAAAATACTAAGGCAGCTTTTGTGCAGAGCATGAAGATACATGCTTTTCAGGAGAAAAATGCCCTTCAAGAATAAACATTATGAGACATAGATTTTATCAAATTTTATTTTAAACAAATATTAGTTTTTATGCAGTTGAGAGGAAAGCATGAATTTTTAAAATGCACAGTTTGTCAAAAACTACTTGGTATTTCATATTTAGCAAGAGTGAAGAAGGTACTGGATAGATACCTGAATTTATAAAGTAATTCTGTGAATTTTTGTTCTTCATTTTTATTTAAGTGATATCTATTTTGCTGTTCACAATTTGACTCAAGAGAATTTTCTTCCATGGTTGGAAAAATGTGCACATGTATAATATAAGCTTGGGTCCTTCTTTTAAATGCGTGGTATTGTTCATCAAAATAGAAAAAAAATTCCTATTAGGTAATTCATTTTAAGGAAAGAGTTCAATAATGAATGAAAATATTGTCAACTCAAATTTTGTGTTGTAACTTAATGTATCCATTAGTATGTAAAAATACAAGCCTCTTTCACATTTACTGCACTAAACAGTCTAATAATATTCTTTCTATCAGAAGATCTGGTTCATAAATTCCTTTAATAGTCAGTAATCTTCTCTAACTGCTAGGATATGACTTGCTTGACCTAATTTTAGTATAATTCCAACCCTATAGTCTGATCTTAGTAGTGTTCTTTTGCAGCATTCCATTTGCAATGTAAGTGTGATAAAAATGTATTATGTGGCCTCAGAAACATTAATCTTTTGTTTATTTTTTCAAGGCTTTAGCTATGGGGATGATGACAGAATACTATCACTATATCTTTACCACACTGGTAAGTGGTTTGTAAAAACATAGTGATGACATAAAACGAAGATGTTGCTTTCCTAATTATATTACTTAACAAAGTGGAAAAGGTCTCTCTGGAATGGGGTGTGAGTGCAAGATGTTTTCTTTGCTGAGCCTTCTGACTTTCAGTGAAAGCTCATCCGGATGGTTTAATTATTGTTCAACAGTGCCCTAGAAACTGATAGACCTGAAAAAGCATCTGACTGTAGCCCTGCAGTTTTTAACTGCCAAGGAGGGCTAAGTGTATATTATAAGTGTATATATAATACATAATTAATTGTTTATTTTATGCATTTTGTCCTTTTTATGGTTTAGCTATTTGTATGTGAAGAGTATGACATTTTAAAATTTACTCATATATTCCATATTTTTAATCCAACATTTTACAAGATATTTCTTCTCTGTCATATGATTCATGAATAATTTGGTGTGAATCTTAGCAGCATTTTACTTAACAATTCACATGAGCTTTTTAGGCACATGAATTATGCAATATTCTTTGGTGTCCACTGTAAATGTAACTTAGAAGGAATTTGATCATTCTTGGATCTATCACTTGCAATAAATGAACATTTAAAATGTGAATGCTCTTATAAAACATAACAAACGTACATGAAGACCTTTTTCCTGCTCACCACAACCTAACTAAAAAGCAGTTTAAGAGTTGGAAAAATATTATTCTAGAGTCTACGGTATCTCTAGAGTTGCACACATTTCTCTGTCTTGAATTTGCATTCAATTTTGTCTAATTAGATTGCAGTTCACTGTGTTTCTTAAAAGTATGAGAAAAACATGAGACAGATGTGCCTTGGCAAAACCATGCTTGAAATGACCCATGTTTAAAGTCACACTCGTGGTTAAGTTCTTATGAAAATGAATCCTTTGTGGTAGGGTAGGAGTCCACCTCAGAACCACAAAACAGAAGTTTATAGAAAGTATTACCATGAAATAGCTAGTTGAATAGAAAGGAAAATAATTTGTGAAGTTCAAAGGCCAACCCTGCAAAAATACCTGTCTTATTTTAGAAGGGTAAATTGTTCTATCACTTACAGGTTTAGGATTGTACGCAACAGAATTTCCCTCACTAAATAGATTTCTCTCCATAAAAATGGATTAGAGATGTTTCAAAGTTGTTTTTTTTTATTTTTAAGATTTTTGTTTTCTTACTGATGAAAATTGTTCCTTTGAGGGCTACACTGTCCATGGGCATTGAATTTTCACTCCTAAAGCTCTGTTTAAAAACCAGAATCTTCTGTCATTTACTTATTAGAACATTAGATTTTCTATGGAGACAAGAGGATTATATTGACTTGGAACTATCAAGAGATAATTTACTGTGCACAAACATATGATAGATTTTGATTTTGCAATGTAGCTCTGGAACTTGCATCAGAATTCAGTTGTTTTGATATATTAATTACTTCTTACCTGACATGGTGAAAGTCCTGTCAAATAAATTTTCCAGTCACAGTGTTTACAACAGTCTTCTGTGTAATCTCCTCTTGATTGATTCAGGATCTAATGCACTAGCTCATTAATACACTGACCTGTGTGCATTCGTAATATATGCATAATAATATTGCGTATATTTATTACATTCCACTGTAAACATGAATGTGTTTGGGTTAAAAAATTGCATTTGAGGTTCTGAATTCTTGTACACTAAAACCAGAGAATTTTTAAAGAGAAAAATGTAACTTAGTTCTAGTTCTGTCCAACATTTTGTTTACAATAAAATGTTTTATTTCTTCGCAAAGAGGATGTGAGTTAGGTTATTTTAAATGAATTTGAACACCTGAATATCTTAAATATTATGTATGAGAAATTATATCATAATTGCTAGCTACAAAATTAAAAATGAGCAGTGATTGATAACTGGTTGATATTTTTGTGGGCTTAGTGATGTTAAAAATGGGTGTTATATTCTGGTTTTCCATAGTACAATATTTAATCTTCCTCAGCTATAACCAATAAACAAAATGAATTAAGGCAAGCATTACACCTAACACTACCTGACAACAAAAATTAAATTAAAAATTGGATTAATGACTAGCTATGAACTGTAGGGAAAATTTCTTTGTTCAATAAACTAAAATTATGTTATAGGGAAATAATATATTATCTATAACCTTGATTACATCTTTCTTTTCTCCGTGTTCAAGACTTGATCTTAGACCTGAGTTTCCTGATGTCAAGTACTGTTTATACATTGCTTCTTAGGATTTGATCAAAGCACTAGGACAACCTTGAATTTACTTTCTTGAGCCAAAATTTGATTAAATTTAAAGCCATGTACATTTTCCCTTGTCCCTGCTCACCACCACCCCCACTCCCCATCCACTCCCCTCCACCAGTTTACCCTCCTAAGATTAACATGTTTAAGCTTTACTGGAAGTGAAAGCGCGAGGAAACTCTTGTTCAGTTTATTTTACTATTTCATGTCTGTTTGATTTCTTCTAAGGTCAAGAACTAGCAATTGATATTAATATTTAGCAATTAACAATAATATTTAAGCTTAGTGTAGTATTTTAGCCTACCTACTAGTAGATACAGTTCTGTAATTGGACTAACATTTCCTGAAAGTCTGTTCTTCCTCTGATAATCAGATTACTCCCACTGTAAGGGCAGCCAAGCTGCATGCTCACAGACACAGGCCCCCAGACAAGCAGAACACACTTCCTAGCATGAACAGCACTGAAAAATTACCATGCTTTCATGTGGGGACATGGTCCAGCAATTGAAATAGCAATTGCAGTGTATTACAGAATTTATACAATGGTGATCTTTTCAGGACCTGTTTGCCTTGGATGTGGAACCCTATCGGTACAGTGGTGTTAATATGACTGGATTCAGAATCCTGAACACGGAAAATACCCAGGTGTCATCTATCATTGAGAAGTGGTCTATGGAGCGCTTACAAGCACCCCCGAAGCCTGATTCAGGTTTGCTGGATGGATTTATGACGGTATGAATACCAGTATTTGGTTCCTTTTTTTATATG
Source organism: Monarcha castaneiventris obscurior (assembly GCA_026261815.1). NCBI lineage: Eukaryota > Metazoa > Chordata > Aves > Passeriformes > Monarchidae > Monarcha > Monarcha castaneiventris. The sequence continues at coordinate 3,890,307 of JAMPIT010000327.1, forward strand.
TTTGTGAAGCTGAAAGAAAATTTAGCTTTTTGTTTGTCACTAAAAGTCTTTAGAGGTATGTAAGCAAATATTATTGTAAACATGAGTCAGAGAGTAACTGTGATATTTCTGTTAACATTTTGCAGATTGAATACATGATTTTTTTAACTTTCTTTCAAAATTACACATACTGCATTTTTTTTTTTCAAATTATAATGCTATATTCTGAATGTCAAAGTCACCTAGTCCATAGTTCCCTAATTTGCTGGTAAAAGATTTTTATGGGACAAAAATCAAGCTAATGACAATTCTCTCTTTCTTTGTCTTTTGTGTCTTATTCATGTATGATTCAATCACTAATAATGTGTCATTTTTAATTTTTACATAAATCCTGTTTTTAAATATTTTATTAATGTTATAAACAGCACCTTATTACTATCTTTTCCACTTTCTGTGCCTTCAGATTAATCTGATTAATTAATCTGGTTGTTTATTTTTATTTTTTCCTTCCATTCCCACTATTCTTTGGCCTCACTTCAGTTCATAAAAATCACAATTATATTCCTGCATGTAAACTTTCATTGCCAGGTTTTGGTGACTTTCTGTTCATTAGTTGGAATTAAATCTGAAATTGTAATGTCAGGAAGGGATCTGTTTTTAAAAACAGCCTACATTAGGTCTGCTTTGGTCTTCAAATTTGTTGGAAGATTTTCCTCTTTAGCCCCTTAGCAATTTAAGTAGTTGGGTTTTGTTTGACTTTGATTTTTTTAATTTTTGGGGCTTTTATTTGTTTGTTTTTGTTGGGTGTTTTTTTGTTGGTTTTCTTTAGGCTTTTCATCTTCCATTTAAAAAATAGCAAATTCTATTTCCTGAAGACAGGCATCTTAATAATCTATCAGATTGTGTTAATTATTCCACATGAAACAGCTAATCAACAATCTTTTTCTACTGATAAGGTTTAAGGATCTTATAGATATTAGGTACTAAACTACAATAAATATGTTAACAAGTTAATTTAATTTTTTTTCTGGAAAATTACCCTTTTTAGAGAGAAACTTTTTTTTTATATACCTACCGTATATAATGTCTTGAACGTGATAACTTGAAACATGTTAAATTTTGTTTACTAATTTCCTTGCACTGCACTTTACAGATTCCATCATACAGTAGTTTAAAAGTTATATTGTTCATTTTTCTAAATAATTTCAAACAAGCAAATGAACCCCCCCCAAAATTTGAAACTTGTGTGAAGCATGCATCTGGTTTATATTTAGCTGCTACTTATTACTGTAAGTCATTGTTTCATGCTTCCTTGTTTACATTAATATTTCCTTTTTTTTTTATTTTTTCCTTTTTGAATTTAAAATTTTCATCACTTCTTCTCATTCATTGTAGTTGTATATTTTATGTATTGATCAAAGATGTGACCGATCTCAAACCTTGGGATATTTACAAAGACCAGTAGTGATAATTACTTTATGAGAACACAGGACCATGGTGAAAAAATAATGGAATAATAAATATTGGAATAGAGTTCTGTGGGCCCAGTGCATGTTTTTCATCTCCTGTGGTGCTGTAAAGAAAGTGCTTTTCTCAGAAAAGCTTCTGATGTGAGGCAGAAACCTATAATTGCTATTATATGACTGTGTAAGAATAATACTTTACATTACTTTGCCTCAGGATAGGAAAGTATAAAAAGTGCATGAAAAACACAGTGGCTTCTCTTCTGGACCTTTAAGAGCCCTCTGTGCTCTAAGTGGAACCAAGTTTTCATACAGACTGGGATGAATATTTTATGGTCATTCTTTTTGTTGATTAAACACGTAAATGTTCTTTGATTACCTGGGTTTTAAATACCTGAGAGATACAGATAATATTTGAACTATATTTAAAGGGCAATCTTGTCAAGCATTACGAGATTACAGAGTTCTTTTTATCTGGCCCTTAGATACAGGAAAACCATCCACAGTGTGTGCATTTGGAAGGTGCAAAAGTCACATCATGACGTCATTGCACAATGTTCTTTCTGTGCTCAGAATAAAATAAGCCACTTTACTGACTTTTTATCAGTGAAGTTGTAAAATGAGTTAAGTGTGTAAAATTTCACTTTCATGTCACTGTTCACATATATTTAAAGTCAGAAATTGACTTGGGAATCAAAGACTCTTCCCAGATATTGCTGCCATGGAATATGCTAACTGATATGCGCTGGACTGAAAATATGTTTTATTTTCACTGGTTGATAATGGCTACAGCTTAATCAGAAAAAAATTAGCAAGAAGACTGCTTAATGGGAATGCATTCAGCTTGAATCACACAGCTAAATGGCATTTAATCACATTTTAAAACACCTAAAACTCATGTCAAATAAAGACCTGAGGCTTGTATAAAATATTTAGAGGCCTCAGTGAAGACTAAATGTTTTCTGGTGGTGTAAAACCAGACAGTTATGGATTGCAAGGTTTTTAAGCTCAGGTGGTGTTTGTGTAAGGTACTTCTACCTCTCACTTTTTCACCATATTGATTTACCCTTATGACAGTTTGAACTATCAATGTAACTCTGACATTGCTTTTCCTTATGTATGATGAACAGAGTTCCCAATCTTAATGGTTGTTTCAAGGTCTTTTCTGTAGGCTTGTATAACTCTCTAACTAATATAATTTTTCCTCATAATTATCTTACCTTTAGTATCCTGATATAATAAAAAGTTGTTATAAAATTTCATCTCATCCCCTTGTAATGTTCCAAGTCAAATTTTCAAGTGTGAAACCTATTGAGTTCAATTATGATAGTTTTTCCTTTGTTTCTAGGCTGTTCCTCAGCACAGCTCTGAAAAGGGTGATGGTTTAGCACACCTGAGAGGAAAAGTGATCAAAATCAAATTTTCAATCATATTTCACTCTCCTCTTAGGATTTAAGTATTTCTTTGTATGGACTTTGGAGAAAAAACTTACGTGTATAAAAAGAAACTAAATGCACTCTATGATTTAGCAGAGTAACTACAGTACAACTGGCTTTTTCCATGACTGCAGAAAATCTGCAGAAATGTTGGAAAGCACTTGCTGTGTTGTGTCAGACTATACACACTTTACACGGTCTTCTTGAGATAAAAGGTATGCTTGTTTATAAGAAATGATTTATAAGAAATGATTTCTAATGAAGTCTAAACTAATTTCTAAACAAAATGAAAAATGTGAACATTCTTTTAATATCATACATAGAAGTTCTAAGGAAGTCTTGCTGGTTTACTCTTATTGAAGAGATTTTTCTATCATCATTTACATACTAATAGATCTAATTTGTGCTTTTGTTGGTTCTTTCATATTTCCTAATGTCTGAGAATAATCAAAATGATATTCGTCCTCATAACATAGAAAAAATAATTTAAATGTGTTGCTATTCAAGTACATTTGTAACTTTTTAACTCACACACTTGTGCAGATATGCACATGCACACTAGGTATAGCTTACTAAGCTACTTAAATAGTTATATTTATTCTTAAATTTCTTATAGTCCTTTTTATTTTAAGTATTCTCAGCAGTCTAGTATTTACTTTGATCATTGTTTTTGTATCGCCATACTGTTAATAATCAGAAAAAAAGAAAAATATAGCACTTATAAAAGTAAATATCACATGAAACTGGGACATGCCATGACTTTTGTTTCTTATAAATAAAAGTACAGGAATTTGTCAATGATAGTTTTGCCACAGGTAATAAATCATGTTGTTAGAAAATTGCAGAAGAAGAGAAGAGTCAAAGGTCAAACTGTTGCAATACTTGATCTTTCTTGCTAGTAGAATTAAATGTATCTAACATTTCAGTATCTACTTATCATTGTCTTCTTGTGTCCTCTTGTTACTTGGGTGAAAAAGTCCAAAGGAAACATAGGATTCATTTTTGCCCATTTTAAATCCAAATCCATTTTTTTTTTTCAGACTAGGACAAACTTTTAAATTAATTCTGGCTTGATCCTGTGCTTCCTGACTTAATTCAGCAGTACATATAAGTGAGTTTTTGTAAAATTTGGCTTCTTATATATTTCCAAATAAAATCCAAAATGGCTACTCTGTGGAAATCAAATGGACAAATATCCATTCATTCATGCATTTCCCTGCTTCTTACCACCTATTCTTACTTGTTAGCAGTTCAAAAAGCACTTTATAAAAGTTAAACTCCAGACAAGGTGGGTTGTTAGCATTTGTACCTTGTATTATCACATTACTAAACAACTTCTAACTAGATTGAAGCTCTTTAAACTATTCTCTGATATATGATGCACTCATTACTGTTATTTTCCAGCAACTTTATACTGAATTCTGACATTTGAAAGTGATTGGTACTTAGAAACCACTTGAAAAGAATGACTTGGTGTTGATAAAAATCTTTCTTCTTGAAAAATAAACTTACAGTACAAGTTAATAAAAACCCCAAACAAACCATAATGAAATAAAAATAATTTATATAACTTCTGTTATTTTTTTTTTCTTTAAAAGTTTGGATTTGCAGGAGTTCATCCTTATTTTAGTCTGAAATAAAATATGAATTTTGAATTTTCCTGCAAAATGGATAAATGATAATTATTATGACTCAATATTTTTATTAAATTCTAACAATATTGTCATCTGTACTGTATAAGTAGAAAAATATTCTGGAAAACAGAGGGGCAAAATACTATATTAAAGAAACTTTACTTTGGTAGACTTCACTTACTGAATCTGTACACGTATTACATCAAAAGAGGAAAAAATCCACAAAACCCTGAACATAAATACACTTTCACATTTATATATGTCAACCATGATTCACACCAAGCAAAACAGAGCATACATAAAGTGTTATGAGTTCAGAATTCTTTTACTCTACAACTATTAATCTTCACAGTTTTCTGTGCCTCAAGTCAGAATTTAGCATGCATAATTAAGATGACCTAACAAGCCCTGCTGCTTAATTAATATAAAGTTTTCCTTACTAATTGGTTTTGCTTATCATCTAATTCAGCTATCTGCTCTCGTCTTATATAGAGAAGAGTGTGATTTGTTTTTCTATTTTGACTGTTAATTCTATTCTTTAATGCCCACTTTTGTAGCTATGTATGGGAGGTGCAGAGAAGCACTGTGGTACTTCTGGAATGCAAGAGCCAAGGCCGGTGTTTGGACATTTACCCCAGAAAAATCACAGTTTGCAGCTGATACATTTTGTGTGCTGCCTGGCAGAATGCAGCATTAGTTTGTTGAGCGCTCACTACTAACTATCTTTATCTTTTTTTTTTTTGTTAGTTTATCAGTAAATGAAAATCGTAGTTGAAAAAAACCCCTGAAATATTGAGTAATATTAAATACTGTAGGGAAAATCCTAGAGATTTTTTGCATATGCAGAATGGATATATGATTAATTTCTGTGCATGGGATTTTCATTTGCTTAAAAAAAGGGAGATGAAATTTTATTGATAAAGTTTTGAAATTTTTAAAGCTGGTGTATAGACTTCCTCTGATAAAGAAAATCAATTCAATGATACTTTCTTTAAGTACATAACTTTAAAGAAGATGCAAAGACCATGAGGAGAGATTGTAATAGCTTCATAATTATTCTTAATTGTAGGAATGTACAAAGGCATTTACTCACAGATCTGCCTAGGAAATTCATTTTGAAACTAGGTATTTTAAGGGATACAGTAAAAGTCCTGAAGTTATAATTCCTTTGGTATTTGAGAATGGAAATGAAAATGAGAATAATGTTGGATTTGTAAATGTGTAGATATTTTTCCCTAATTAGCTCTCCATATTTGCACACAAAAGACTGGGGGGATATATTTATATATTATATTCTTTGTTTGTTCTCTTTTTCCCCTGATTGTAAGAGAGCTTCCAGTAAGCAACCTCTCTATGTCTAAACATTATGACTGTTTTGTAAAATCTAATTTATCTGAATGTTCACTTTCTTAACTTTGTGGTTATGTTAATTTAATATTCTCAGAACTTTTGTTGAATCCAGGGTCAAGACAAAGAATTGCTTAAAAAAGTATTGTCCAACAGTGAGTATAGATGGACAACAATGATGTATTTTCAGTTGCATTAAATCATTGTGTTTAAAAACCCTAAAACCTTGTAAGGAATTGGACCAATACATGAAGACCATGTTAAATGGCCACAGGTAATCAGGTGAAAGAGCACAGTAATCGACAGATTTCTCTGGCTTATTTTTGGCAACGTTTTTTGAATCGTGTTAAACTAGCTTGGTTAAACTACTAGTGTTGGAAAGTGTACCTTTTTTTTTGCATTATAAAGTTTGGAAAAGATTAAGAGAGTAATCGCACTGAAACCATAGCAATTGAAGTTGAAAGAAGTGTCTGAAACATAAAAATCCAAAATTTAAAAAGAGGAATTCAGTTCTTTTATAGTGATATAACCAAGGCTTAATGATTTTTTTCATGAAAGAGATAAATAGCTCCCATGTCAGATAATTGAACATGAATAATACTGAGAGCACTTTTGCTCTGAAAGATAAGTATGTATTTCCCAAGTTCTTTGCTCTACTTAAAAACAAGCAAACAAACAACAACAAAAAACTCCAAACAAAACCCCAGCCCAACCAACCGAAACAAAATAAACCCACCCCCTCAAATCCCAATAATTTTAATCTAGGTGTTGCTAATCCATTCTAATCAAGGTTTGGCTAAACAGCATGAGCCAAGAAAAAGTGTGAATTAAAAAAAAAAAAAGTGAAGCTGTAATAAGTGTAGGTATTAGGATTTAACCAAATAGAGTTAAAATGATGCTCTTAATTACTGACTCAAGAAATAGGGGAGATCCAAAAATGGAAAAATATTCTATTAGAGTTATTATTAATATTAATATTTTGTATATTTAGTTCAATATATTTTTTAACCTAATTTTGTTCTAAATAAATTTCATAGTTTCTGAGGAGTGTTCTCCAAAATTTTTTTTTTTTTTTTGCAAATCTCATAAAAGAAGCAAAAAAATTATGGTGTAATTCAGGGTTTTCTTTCAGAATACTCCTGGAGCTTGTCTGACTTTATTTATCCTTGATGTCAGTATTTTCAGCGACTGTTAAATAGCTTGATACAAATTAGTAATTTAGTTTTCCTAACAGTAAAAGGATATTTGGGAAACTGCAATCTCTTATCTGCACATGACAATGTGGAAATAACAGTTATATTTGGAATAGCTACTTAAATAATAATTTACTAACTGCTATCAGGCACTGTGGCTGGACAGGAGAATTGGATGAGAAGAAGGTGCTGTTAAGGTTCCTGAGGGTGAAAAGATCAATAAAAATAAAAAGAAATACTTGTTACAGAAATACAGTCTTGGATTCAGATTTAGAGCTTCAAAGAGGATATCTTGTTATGTAGACAGCTTTGTAATTACCCCTTTAGCTAAAAGAATTTTCTGGATTTGCTGATGAGATGTGTTTAGTAACAGTGTAGCAGCAAATGTGTACTTCAAAGGAAATACTAAACAATTACTCATTACTGCATTACAAGCTGAGAATCTCCCCTAGGCACAGTTAATTTCGTGAGTTTAGGGACTATGCAGAATTTCATGCTGTAAGATGTTTTAGAAATGATTTGTCAGCTATTTTGGGAATTAATTGCATTATTAAATATTTGAGTACTGTATACAGTAACTTTTAGAGTTTTAGGAGACAGGATAGATCAGAAACTTATTATCCTATCCCAAAGGAAAGATCTGTCCAAGTGCTGTATAGCATATAGCAGAAATTGCAGTTTCTCTCCTATGGAAGATTTCATTGAATTCTTCCAGATGTGGTTTGAGGATGTATGTATATATTTTTAAATATACTAAGATTGCCATTTATTTTTATCATACTTTCATGTTAGAAATCTGCATGCTGCTACGTCTTTACGAAGCAATAGAGGAAACTCAGTGTAACAGCAAGTAGGGAAATGGCAGAGCTTCTGCAACCTGCAGGATCTCCTACACAGTGTAGAACAGTAGCTGAAGCACAGGTTGTTTTTTGGAATAGGAACTTGAGTGCCTTTTCTCAGGAAATATGCACGTGTCTGCACTGTATGAAATTTAAAGTCTGAGGACTGCAATTAAGTAACTATAATCTGTCAAAAATTATGTTTCTAAAGAAGGGCAGTGAAGCTGGTGAAGGCCCTGGAGCACAAGTTTTATGAGGAGTGTATGAGGGAGCTGGGGTTGTTTAGCCTGGAGGAAAAGAAGCTCAGGGGAGACCTTGTTGCTGTCTACCTCTGCCTGAAAGGAGGTTGTAGACAGGTGGGTGTTGGTCTCTTCTGCCAAGTAACAAGTGACAGAACAAGAGGAAATGGCTTTGAGTCATCCCAGGGGATGTTTAGATTGGATATTAGGAAACGTTTCTTCTCAGAAAAGGTGATCAAACAATGAAACAGCCTGCTTAGAGAAGTGGTGGAGACACCATCCCTGGAGGCATTTAAAAGACTTGTAAATGTGGCACTTAGGGACATGGTTTAGTGGCGGAATTGGCAGTGCTGGATTAATGATGTTTATTTATACACTGTGTTTATTGTAAATTTTCAGGAAAATGAGCCAAAAGAAAGATGACTTTTATGTTCTTTCTTTGCTGTTGTTTTTAGAACTTGCCTTGAGAGGCAGCATAACTAGAGCTGATAATCAGTGAACTTCTCTGCAGGAATGAGTAACTCTAGGAAACATTATGGTTACCACTGTAGGATGTAGAATGGTGACAGTGTAAGCAACCTAGGTTAAGCAGCAATGTAAATAATATATTTTGTGGAGAAAAGGGACCATCAATTTAGCCTTTACTGTGTGCTTATCAACTTCACCGTGGCACTGCCTGTTAGGACTGGGAATGTACTATACTAAATAGTGACACTTAGAGGTATGTTCTGGGTAAAATCCTAGTCCTTTGGGAATTCAGGTATGGGTAATTTGGCTAACTGTTAGTTTGCTACATGCATTCCAGGCTCAGATAGGGTAAGCAGATGAAGAACTACCATTTTTTAGTTTTTATTTAATTTTAAAGTGGGGTATTAAACACTGCATACTGAATGGAGCAGAAAAGAGTGAAAATCATAGGTAAATATTTGTCTCTGAATATTCAGGTGGTTATTTTGGATGTAGTTTGGTAGGCTGGAACAGTGTTTATTCATTATATGCTTCTCATATATTAAAACCAAGTTTTAGTTCCTGCTGTTTCTGTCTGTTACTAATTAATACTTGTTAATTACTGGGCTAGTTGACATAGCTGGAAGAAATAAAAAAGCTTCTGGGGATACCATTTTCTCTGCTGAAGACCTGTAAGTGTATGTGCTTGAATTTTTGAGTTTTTCTCTTTTTCCCCATTTCCAGATACTTATAGATTTGTCTAATAAGAGATATTGCTTCCCCTAGTTTTTGCTTATCTCCTTAAGTCACAGCACACTTTCTGCTTTTAAAGGGGTTTATATAGTACGTGTTGACCTTATGGGGACTTTCATAAAGATCAGATATGTAGTTATTGCTTAAATTAATTTCCCTAAGGTATAGCATTATTTCTTGTCCAGAACATCATGAACTCCATTTTAGAGTTTTACAGATGCACAGGATATTGTGTTGGGCCTCCACCCTTCTGTCCCTTCAGAAGATCAAAGGTCTCTTATAAGTCCAAAGTCATGTCTGCCCACCTTCAGTGAATGTTTAGTGTCTTCTTGATATTTCAAATTATGTTCTATGCCTGAAATTAGGCTACTTAGTCAAGCTTTTAAGTAGAATTGTAGCAGCAAATATATTTTCCTCTTGAGGAGTCTAGAGGGAATACAATTGCCACAAGCACACATACAGAGTGGTTAAACAGTGCCTAGGAAAATTGAAGCATTCATTCAAATCTGCATCAGAATACCTTTATGTCAGGCTGAAAACAAAATTAACAAGCTTTCATTATTGTATATATTCTCTGTGAACGTGAGGTGTCTACTCTCCCAAGCCACATTCAGCTCAGGAGATAGGTGAGAAACATGTACTGGATGCACTTTTGAGAAACCTAGTAATTCCAGGTTCTGCTCAGAACATGGCTGGTTTGTGGTGTTTTAGTGTAAGGAGAATCATTAATTCAGCTTGTCTATGCTTTACAGACATAGGTGTAGGGGTCAATCTGCCTGTCTCCTTTTTTGCAGCTGTTGAATTGGCAACCTTCCAGAAAGCTTGGTGGCAAATCATGTAGAACCTTTCCACAAATGACTAGTGGTCTGCTAAGTTTTCCAGCAGTGACTTGGCATATTCAGACATATTCTTTCATGGTGGTGGCCACGTCTTAGGCTTCATTTGTTTCTGTTTGCAGATAAACTGCCCAGAGAGCAAGTTTAATATCCTTTGCGTGTGCTTCAGAGTGAACTGTACATACATACCTCCTAATGAAGAAGATGCCTGAACAGTATGTGTGGAATTTGCCTCTCCTAACTTAATCCATGTAAAATTCATATGTCTAGCAATTGCTTACATTACCTTTGCAGTCAGTTCAGGAAGAATAGAGAAATTTGTTCTAAAAAAGCTACATAGACTATTTAACTGAATAGGTGTCTATAGGGAGCCTGGATGTTTGACTGGCCATTTTAACAGGTTGAATTTAGAAGAAATTATTCCTTTCTGATGTGTGTAGGTTTCACACATACCGACCTGTACACAGTTTTTTATTGTTCTTTGACATTTGAAATTGTGTTTACACAATCTGCCCTGCCTGCAGCTCTAAGCAGATATGTATTCCTTAATATGGACTATATTACTTTGGTGCCCTATCTTGAATCAGTTATTACATGCACACCAAGTTGGTGATGTATTTTGATAAACTAACTAAAAATGCACTAAGAATACAGTATAAACTGTAAGTAAATATCATTGCTTCTTTTGTGCCTAAAGCACAAGAACATGGTTGCTTTCAAGGCTGGTCCCAGACCATCAGCTGTCAGAACTGTCTCAGCCTATCCAAAAGTGTGTTTTCATTGCTGTGAACTCTTGCAGATTTTACCCCCCTGAAGGAACTTCTTTACAATTCATCTGGTTGGATATGGCTTAGGTAGTGAAGTTAATAACCATATCAAAAGCTATATCACTCTACACTACTTTCTTCCTGATGACGTTTAGTGAAGACTGTCATTCCTTATCTGTTCAAATCAACCTGAGCATATTTTGTAGAGACTTGATGAAATTATCTCTTATGTTGCACTCCGTAAACACAGACAGTTTAGTTCTTGATAGAGATGAAAAGAGGGAGGAAGTAGTTTTGAATTCTTCAAATAGATATAGCAGTGCTGCATAACAGAAAAGTAGACAAACCTCCAGAACTTTTGGGTTGGTAAGTCCCTAATTGTATAGAATACTGAAAATGTTCATGAAGTTCCTTAGCATTTTCAAATTAGCCAAAGACTTCTCTACAGAAGATAGTAAACTGAATCTTCATGGGTCAATGTATTGTGGTGCTAGTCTTTCAATATGTCTTTTCATTGTCTGGACAGCAAGAAGAATCCAAGGGTTGGTCATTTTGTTATTTTTACCAAACAAACCCAGACCAAATCAAAACAAAAACAAAAGGAAAAAATATATACATTCCAGTACTAGCCTAACAACTTCATGTGACCTGGAGGTCTCTAGCTAGCAAGATAATATTATTTACATACTTCTATTTGTGATTTAGTCCATTCAAGTAGAGCTCTGTGGGAAGGCAAACAAGGGGAGAAGAAATTTTTTCTGAGTAAGTATGAGCCATTAAATAGGTCAAGATTAGATATGAGACCTTCAACAGCCAGAAATGGAACAGCATTAAGTCTTCTGAGTTCACTAGGAAGTTGAACGTGCTAATGGAGGCACCATGCTGGGAAAGAATAAATTTTCTTTGGAATTTCTTATGAAGAGATGATTGAATGTTATGATATGAATAGCTGTGCTAGATGCATAGGAATTTTCTGCCAGAAAATTAAGGCCCCCCTCTACCAGACAATGGCTCACTGGAAGAATGTATTAGTGGTGAAGTAAAATTTGAAAACAGATTATTTCCTATTTAAGAGTCCATTCACTTTCCTCCTAGACCCATTGTCTCCACCATGACTACTATGGTCTTTATTTTCATTCCCTAATCAAGCACATGCTGTTTTAATCTGACTTGGGAAGGTGCTTGTTTGTTGTCAGAAAAAGGTTGAATTCATTAACATATTACATTTTTCAGTTCAGGTGTAGTTACTGACTTTTGTTGGGTTTTCACCAGTGTGCCTGAATAGATGATGCATTATACATGCAATTGTTTTATTCAGTTTGGTCATCCGTAAATCCCACCTTGTCTTCTGTATAAATTTCAGTATCATCTGGTACCCATTTGTGTCTCCAAACATTTAATATTCCCTGCATAGTTCTATTATGTGATTCTACTATAAGTGCAATAGTAATTTATTTTTTTGTGATTAATTATTAAGCTTTTAGAAGGATAAACACATTAATGCTTCTGAAACCACATAAAATTATTACTGTTTATGGTGTAAGGTGAGCTGTTATACAATTTACAAAAATGAAAAATAAAATCTGATTAAGATGTTCTTTTCTTTATAGTGCTGTCTTATTCTTCTGCCAATATTTCTGACCAGAAAAATAATTTTCCTATTTGTCTCTCAACTACAATAGTAAAAGCTCTCCTTTCCTAGAAAGCCCTATTCTGCAAAAATTTTCATTCTATCAATCCATAAAAGATGCTTGGAGTGAAAGGCATAAATAATCTGCATGTATCAAATAATACTGAAAAGTAGATGTTGTCCAGAGTGGAATAGATATTCTCTGTTTACTGTGCATGCTAAATTTTCTGCCCCAGTTTCTATGTAAAACCTCCCATGAATATCTAACCAATATTTTATTGTAAAATCGTATTTGCCTTGATTTACAATGCAGGAAAAACTGTGATTAAGGCTCTGTAGTTTTCAGAAGTATGTGTAGTAAGGAAGGGATTGTATCTAGAGTAACAAGTAGATAACAAGACTTTAGTAAACATAAATCTATAGAATTGTCAAATTGTTTGGGTTGGCAGGGTCCTTCAAGGCTCACTTAGTCCAACCCTGCTGCCATAGGCAGAGATATCTTTCACTAGGGCAGGTTGCTTAAAGCACTGTCTAACTTGCCCTTGAACACTTCCAGGGGTGGGGCATCCAGAATATCCCTAGGCGACCATTCCAGTGCCTGAACAACTTCATTGTAAAGAATTTTTTCCTTATACCAGTCTAAATAATTGTCTTAAAAATTGAAGTGAGAAACCACCTTTCTAAACATATATAGGTATTCAAAATTCTAAAGTCTAATCAAACTGCGTTATATATGTATATACCAGGTCATATGTAAAGATTTTAATGGAAACAATTGTAAAGTGCAAAGTACTTTCAGACATGTGAGATGTGTACCCCTTTATAGTCCATAGAGTTTTAATTCTGGTACCTGGGCATACCAGGTGTGTTTCCTTTTGGTGCCTGCAGAACTGAAAACTGAAAAAGAAGTAAAGAGCAGGTGCACAACGCTTTTTTTGACTGTGAATTTCTCACTAGAGAAAAAGTACTTTGGAACATAGAACTGTATTATAGAACTTGATAAAGTATAATCTGCATAACATTTTTTGATTTGCAGTGCTTTATTTGGGATGTTTCTCCATCTTGAGATTGTAAACCCACTAAAATATTTATCTCCTTTTATACATATATTATTTTTGTTCTGTGCCCTCTCTTTAATATGTTTCTCATGCCAGTAATTAAATCTAGTTTTAGACTATACCTACTTCAAAAAAAATGCAACTTTTAAATACTCAGAGTAGGTTTTTGAGTAGTATCATTTGTCTCTTTGGCAGTGTAGATTCAATGATTTCTTGTAGCACTAAATGTAATAGAGATTCACTGTTTTCACAAAGAAAAATACTCAGCAGATAATAGGCTTTTTACTAGAAGTAAATCTTCAGTTACATTGGTGTTGCCTTCATGAAAGCAATCTTTCGGTTGTTGTGAAAGTTAGTGAATTTACTTTGGAGAAATGGAAATAATTTGGGGATACCTGATTGTTCGATAAACTATTTATATGTCTATCTGATAAATATAAAGAATGTGCTGAGAAGTAAATTAATTTGTATTTAAATGGACATGAAGCAACAATCATTCATGGAACTATAATGTGTTAATCCACCACCCATTAGTGTGGATTAGGGATGCAGAAATCAAATTTATATTTTCACAGTGGCTTTAATAAAATTTTGAAAAGACCCCAAATAAAGATTTGATTAGAGTGAATTTACTATTTAAGCTACTTTATATATAAAAATATGGGTTCTTTTTGTTGGGATTGATAATTTGGTTTCTCTTAGGCGTCATGATTTTTTAAACTGATTTTTTAAAATAAGATGATGCTCATGAAATGGAGATCTGTTCTCTTCCACACATGGTATTTCAGAAAATGTCTAGAACAGTGGTAGATTTAAGTTCTAAGTATTCACTTAGTGTATGATGAACCTAGCATCATACACTTAAGCAAGGAATTTAAGATAAAAGCACTGTAGTATAGCATCTGTACTCTTCCTCCTTGGAGAACTGAATTTTGCCATGTTTTTGGATTTAAATGCTTATGCTACTAGTAATTGCTTTGGCTTTTCTTCAGATTCCTGTTTTCTACAAACAAGAGGGAACTGTTCACAAAGGCAGATGTTTCTCATGAGATAAAGAGAAAATAAAGGAATGAAACAGACTCAGAATTAATTTTGAACTTCCTCCTGCTGGAGTGGCAGTTAGAAGTGTCAGAATTCTGTTGTATGCTTTTCCTGTAATGCATTGCCCTCTTAGCAATATTACTTTGACTGCCACAGTAACTATACCTGTGGCTATTAATAGATCACCAGAGGTGATCTGAGTTTTCACCAGGATCACTAGCCATTGAAATAAGATTCTAATGACTCCCTTTTATCTGAATGAGTAAAAATTGCCACAGGAAATCCATATCAAGGTATAAATAATAATAAGAATCAAATCCCAAACAGTTGCTACTCAAAAAAAAGTCTGAGAAAGACTTTTTTTTAAGCATTAAAATACATTCTCACTGAGGGATTTTTTCTTCTCACTGGGAATATTTTAGGTAAAATAAAAGTGTGCTATATAAAAAATACTTGGAAATGCATATGAAAGTGTTTTAATCACTGCAGGGAAGAAGATGCTTTCTGTAATTAAAATACCAATTGAAAAGGATCCCCACACATTTGTCCATCCTGAAGCTGAAAACACAGCCTGTATTTTATAAATGTTTATTATAATGAAAGCTAATTCTGTTTTATGACTATATTGAGCTTACATAATTCTTGGTGGAAGTTCAGACAGAGAATTGCCTGTAGTGGTAGAAACACTGACTAGTGTGTATTTGTCACTGTATATATTCACAGCTTGAATTTTGCATGAAGTGAACTTTCTTTGCCCTACAGCAAGTTTTAGATTTTATGAACCGTTGTACTTCTAGTAAGACGTAAATGTGTTTCAAATTCCAAAAATAACATAGAAAATGACTGTATTTCTTACATTCTGCTAAGACCATTATGAGCTGGCACTGAAATAGTACAACGGCTGTACTTGTTTTGCTGCCAGTAGTGTGACCCTGGCTGCTTGATTGATTTTACTTCATTTCATTGTTACAACAGTATAAGTGGAACCTTGAGCATTAACTGTAAGAAAAGCTTGTTTCTTATGGATTTGTGTCTTTTAAGTATGTGAGGCAATAACAGTTGTCAGTGAATTTTTACAATAGAGTTAGGGCACCTCTCCTGTGAAGTCAAGACTGATGAGTCAGCCATTGCCTCAGTGAGTTACTCTGCCAGACTTATTTGGCTCTTTTCATCTAGGACTTTCACATGTGTGAAATCTCTATCCTAATATCACATCTGGAAGAAAGCGGAGCCCTCTTTTCTAACACATGCCCCTCCACTGCTGCTGCTCTTTCTCTTTTCAGTCCAGCTCTTGATGGCTGATCATGTTAGAGCTAAAGCAGTGTGTTTATCCATGTTTTCTCCTTTTTGCTTTTTTTTTTTTTGGTGTGCTTTAAATAATGGTGGCAAATATTTTTATGTTATATATAAAGCCATTAAAAATTTCTTTCCCACTATCTACACTGATAGATACTTCTTGAACATTGCTATTACGATGTGTTGGGAAAGAGAAGTAGGGTAGGAGTGCAGAGAAAGATGGATTATTTACATGTTAAATGTTTATACTGTGAAACTATTTAGGTTTTTTCCCCAAAGAAACCAAACCAGTACAATTACTAATAGTAAATAAACTGAAACGTAAAGCCTTACCAGTGTTTTCAATGTTTTTCCACATACAAAGATCTGTTCTAGCCCCTTCTGACTTGAAAATATAATTTTTATTTTATGGTGTATTTCCTAACAGCTACCAATATTTAGTATTAGCATTGCTTTATATCTTCACTCAGTCTTGTAAATGACCTAATACCTACTGAGAGGTGATATATATGATTATCATATACTGACTGTAGTTTTGGTCTTTAGAAAATATGCTGTAACTGATAGTAAGTGGAGACCTCATAGCAGACTTCCAGTACTTCGAGGGGTCTTAAAAAAAAGCCAGAGAAAGAATCTGGAACTGAGCTGATAGGACAGCAATAGGTTTAAACTGAAAGCTGGGAAATTTATGTTACATATAGAGAAGAAATTCTTTGCTGATGGTGAGGTTGGTGGGACACTGAAACAGGTTGCCCAGAGAAGTTGTGGATGTCCCATCCTTGGCAGTGTTTAAGGCTAAGTTGGATGGGGCTTTGAGAAACCTGGTCTAGTGGGAAGTGTCCCTGATACTTTCCCCAGAAGTGTCCCTCCAACAGGGGTGTTGGAACTAGATTATCTTGAATGTCCCTTCCGACCCAAACCATCGGGTTTGCGATCCTGTAAAGGTGATGTAATTGTTCACTTACGATACAGATACTGAGGAAAAATATTTTTTTACAGGCTATTAATTACTAGAAGTACACATTTAACATTTCAAAAAAGTTGGAAATGAGAGTTAAATACCATTTCTGTACATAGAAGTAAATTCTATACCTTCTGTTACTGTTTACTGCTTAATTTTTAAGGTTTCATATAGAAGTTAATGGTCAGAAGGGCCATACCTTCCTTTCAAATTTCGTGTTTATCTGTTAATGAAAATGCCACCTACTCACAACCCAGAACCAGAACATACAAAATTTAATTAGTGAATATTTTTCCACTTGATTTATGGGGCTTGCTGTTTAATCCCCACTGGTTATGAAACTGTTTTCTTCAATACCCATAACATGTGCCATCCAGCTTCCTTGCTTGCTGTGAACTTGTAAGCCCCTTCAGTATGTGACTGATGAATATGAAATTGAATCACAGAGCACAAAAAAAGTGGCATAGACATGACTATACAGACATGATTTATAGGTGCGGTTTTAAAAAAACTATCTGAAACTGGAATTTCAGAAACTGACTTTGCATAGGACTTGACTGCTTTCTGGCATGCAATGATTTGAAGAAAGCTGCCTTTGCAAGATCAGATTTTACATGTTCAGAGACGAACAGTGTATATATATAACCTCTCAATCATTTGATCACTAAACTAATGACTTTGTCCTAAAGAACCTGACAGTAGCTGAAAACAGAGAGAAGTAAAGGCTGGAAAATGGTCAAAATAATACTGATTTTGAAGTATACCTATTTTAAGACCTAAAATGTGCAATAAGAAACATTTGGAACACAACAATGATTTATTTGTAGAAATTCATCTATATGTTAAAGATATATTAAACTTTGGGTTCATTTTTTGTGAAATTAAGTTGAATGTACAGTTTCCATTTTTACTCTATATTTCTGACAGACATCCTTTTAAAAATCGGAATTGATATTTGACAGAATAACTTGAACAAACAAGCTTAAAGACTGGTAGATTTCTGGAGAGTGGTAAAAATATTGAGACCTGAGAAAGCTAGAACTGCATGTTAACTGAAGTTTTTAAGAATGTTTTTCTAAGTTCAGTTCTGTATTACTCTGGTAACTATATCCTAAAACATGGCTTATGGCTATGTATAAGGTCCAGATATATACTTGGTTCTTTAGGCACAAGTTTTTCAATGTCAACAAGCCCTGAATTTTAATGATATTTTCTTTGTAGACATTTATAAACCACCCTGTGATTGTTTTTCATTTTTGCTATGGGCTGTGAAACTAAACCAGTATTTAATTTATTAATTTTCCAAAGACTTTTAAAATTATTCTTGCCGCAGCCATAAATAATATATTATTCAAATATAATTTTACCTGGAAGAGATGGGAAGCAAGAAGAAGAAAGGAGTGATTGGCTGCTGCTTTTATGAGATTAGAGATAGATTTTTACTTGGAATATGTATTATTCATGTGTGGAAATCTCATTTGTTTAGTTCATTATAGAAATTAAATTAGAAATTACTAATAGAAGTCAGGTATCCTCTATAGACACAACCCCCCTAAAGACAGTGCACAAAGCTGTTATTCAAATCTATGAATAATTATGTCTAAGTGTAAAGTGGGTATCTTAACACAATCACAGAATGAAGGCTTTTTTCTTAATAGGCTGGTAGGTTTTTCTTCACAGATTGAACTTTGAAAAATTAAGTAGATAGCTGAAGCTCTACACCGGATGTCCTTTTCAAAAGGCTAAAGTTTTAATTTCACGGATTTCTATAGAATATCTTTCAATCTAGCATAAGGCATTATTTGCCTTGTTTCAGCAAAGGATATTATAACCCCCTCTGTTAGTCCAGAGTTCTGTATGTTCAAATGATTTACCTATTTACCTTTTTCAGTGTGATTTTAGATATCTATCTGGTACAGATGTAGATACATTTAAAAGGCTAAATACTGTTCAGAGAAGGGCAAATATTTTCTTCTGATGTCTAAAAGTATAAATATATTAAAAAATCTGTTAGTATATAATCAGTAATATTCATCCACTAATCTGGACATCATTAACAGGAGAGTTAAATCTTGTGTGTCTGGCTGGGATTGTTTTATTAAGAATTTCAGTAAAACAAACAAAAAACTTGTCTGAAACAAATTTGGAGTAACATTTTTCCTTCTGATATATGTAAAGTATTCTAAATTAATGCTAGGAAAGTAGAAATCTTTTACAAACAAAACAGCAGTTAGACATTAGAATTTTAATTTTTCCCCTGTGTTCCATTCTGATTAGGTTTAATGAATGCAGGAGAAAAAAAGAAAATAAAAGAAAAAAAAAAGTACACTATCTGTATAACCTTTAATTTTTGAAGATATTGTTTTTCTTATTCTGCTTTACTCAGAAGTAGCTATTTTACTTTGAGCCATCAAGGGCAGGGATGTGATTCAAGACAACCAGCACAGCTTCACCAAGGGTAAGTCCTGCCTGACCAACCTAGTGGCCTTCTATGATAGAGTAAATACATCAGTGGACATGGGAAGTGCTACAGATGTCTTCTCTCTCGACTTCTGTAATGCCCTTGACACAGTCCCCCACAACATCCTTTTCTCTAAATTGATGAGAGATGGATTTGATGGGTGGACGGTTTGGTGGATAAGGAGTTGGTTGGTCACATCCAGAGGGTACAGGTCAATTTCCAGAGCCACAAAGGACATCAGTGGCAAGTGGTGTCCTTTGGTACAGCCTCAGCAAATTTGCAGATGACACTGAACTGAGTGGTGCAGTTGACACACCTGAGGCACAGGTTGCCATCCAGAGGGACTTGGAAAAGCTCAAGAAGTGGGCCCGTGGGAATCTCATGGGGTTTAACAAGACAGAGTGCAAGGTGCTGCGCCTGGGTGGGGGGCAACTCTGCTATCAATGGCTGGGGGATGAAGGGATTGAGAGCAGCCCTGCTGAGAAGGACTTGGGGTGCTGGCAGATGACAGGCTGGAGATGGGCTGCCAATAGAATCATTAAGGATGGAAAAGACCTCCAAGATACAGAGTCTGATCTTTGACCAAACACCACCATGCCAACTAAATCTTAGCACTAAATGCCATGTCCATTCATTTCCTGCACACTGCCGGGTGTGGTGACTCTGCTACTTCTCTGGGCAGCCCATTCCAATGCTTAACCACCCTTTTCAGTGATGAAATTCTTCCCGATGTCCCACCTGAACCTCCCCTGGCAGAGCGTGAGGTCATTTCCTCTTGTCTTGTCATTGGTTGCCTGGGAAAAGAGGACAAAACTGCCTGGCTACAACCTATTTTCAGGTAGTTGTAGAGAGAGATAAGGTGTCCCTCAGCCTCCTTTTCTTCAGACTAAACAACCACAGTTCCTTCAGCCACTCCTCACAGGACATACTCTAGATCTTCCACCAGTTTCATCATCCTTCTCTGGAAATGCTCAATGTCTTTCTTGAGGTGAGGGGCCTGGAATTGGATGCAGTACTTGAGGTGTGGCCTCACAAGTGAAAAGTACAGGGGGATGATCTCTACCTTACTTCTGCTGGCACAGGATGACATTTGCCTTCTTGGCCACCTGGGCACGCACTTGCTTGTGATCAGGAGCTGTTGACCAGCAATCCCATGTCCTTTTCCGCTGGGTGGTTTTCCAGCCACTCTTCCCACAGCCTGTAGTGTTGCATGGCGCTGTGGTGACTGAAGTGTGGGATCCAGCACTTCGCCTTGTTGAACTTTGTACAATAGGCCTTGGCCCATTGATCCAGGTGATCCAGATCAAATATGTGCTTGCAGCCCAGAAAGCCAATCATATCCTGAGCTGCATCACAAGAATTGTGACCAGCAGGTTGAGGGAGGTGATTTTTCCTCTCTATGCATCTTTTCTTGACTGGGGTCCAGTCCTGGTGTCACCAGAACAGGAAAGACATCAACCAGTTGGAGAAATTCCAGAGGAGGACCACAGAGATGATCAGAGAAATAGAACACCTCTCATGTAAGGAAAGACTGAGAGAATTGTGACTCTTCAGCATTGTGAAGAGAAGGCTCTGGGGTGACCTTTGAGCAGCCTTTCAGGACCAGAAGGGAGTCTACAAAAAAGCTGGATGGGACTTTTCACAAGGGCATGTAATGATAGGATAAAGGGGAATGGCTTCAGACTTAAAGGAGAGTAGGTTTAGGTTAGATATTAGGAAGAAATCCTTCACTGTGAGGTTGTGAAACACTGGGACAGTTTTCCCAGAATAGGGGACAGTTTTCCCAAAGAAATTGTGGATGCCCAGGGAAGTTGCCCCATCCCTGGAAGTGTTCAAGGCCAGGTTGGATGGGACATTGAGCAACCTGGTCTAGTGAAAGGTGTCCCTGTCCATGGCAGGAGGTTTTGGAAATAGAGGATTTTTAAGGTCTGTTTCAACCCAAACCATTTTGTAATCTATGAAGCAAAGAATTTCTTTACTTATTACAGGACTTTTCTATTCTATGGGCAGATTAAAGAAATAACTTTGTGCGCTGAATAACACCTCATGATGACAATGTCCAAAGAAAAGATCCAGTCCTCATTAAATATAGTTCTGCTTGGCTGCTCTGTACTTTTAATAGAAAATGAAGAACAACTGTGTGAAAAAACCTGTTGGTTGCTTTGTAGCAATATGTCAGTGAAAATCCAGAAGTTTAGTGAAAGGTGATGAACAGGGATGGCTTCTGTAAGTAATGCATTTTTTTTTATGTTAAAAAGAGCTAGCTGAAACATGTCCTTATGAATTGCTTGGAGCCGAGTTCTGATAGTAAATGTTATTCATTGAAACATACAAATAAGGAATGAAGTATGACCGCATAGAGTGTAAACATCCGTAATTGCTTGTGTAGACAGCATGAGAATCACAGGTGGTTTATGGTGATGACTGAAGCATCTTCAAATGAATACCAGAGGTTTTTAACTGGAAAAATTGATAAGGGCACTGAAGGTAATAAATAGTGTACAGAAGTTTGCAGAACTTTTTTGAACATCAGGTTTAAGGAGAACTTATAATTTACGCAAATATTAATTTTTTTTTTTTTTTGTGCTGTATGCCCAGCATAATGTCTTACTTTTGGCATTTTTATGCCCAGTTAGATTTTTACTTGCAACTTGATGTTCTCCTCATATTTTCTTCCCTTCACTGAAAGAAGAAAAAAGGGGAGATTGCAAGACCTAGAAAATGTTAGTTGCTTCTGCTGAGAATCTTCTAATACTAAATCCTTTTTCTCCCATGTTGCTTTATCTTTTATTTGTCTTCCTCTACTTTGAAAACAGTTGTTCTCAGACAAGAGAAGGATGACTATCTCAACCATTCCTAGATGGCACTGGGAAACCAAACTTTGGTTTTATGCTTTTAGAAGACTGGAGTCTAATAACTTATCTTTTTCAATCCACAACTAGATATCTAGTAATTTTTACCTAATTTGTTATACTCCAGCAGGCTTCCCATCTGCCAGTCAAAGGAGAATGTGAGTTTTCTCTATATTCTGGTTAAATGGAGGTAAAGTTTTCAAAAGGAATGAGTTGTCTGTCTTTACAAAGGGGTGGCTGAGGCCTGTGGAGGTGGAGAGGTTTGCAGGCTTTAGATGCCAGTGTTCTGGAAGTTCCACACTTTCTTAAATATTTAAGTCTATAAAAATATAGACTGCTACTGGCTAGCTGAATTAGAGTGCTGACTAAGAAATGTGGTCTGAAATATCCTGTGCATGGGGTATGGAGTTACATAAGGTATGTAGATTCCATTTCGAGGTCTGGGCTCTTAAAGGTTCAGTGTAACAATACTGAGTATTAGAATAAAGATCTTTTCCATGGTTTCTAAAATTATAGAAATTCAGCAAGTTGGTTGGTTTACCTGAGAGAAGCGTTTAAGAGGATACAATGAATTAGTCAAGTGTTACATCTGGAAAATTGAATCTATTCGATTCAAGAAGTGTAAAATCTCAGTTTCAGCTTCATCTAGGAATGGAGGAAAATAAAAATGGAGGAAAGCAATTGCATTAAAGAAGTCTTACCTAATAAATTAAACATGATAGCCTATAAACTATAAACATGATAGTATAAGCTTGGAAGAACTCTTATTTCTGTACAATGCTCTCACTTATTTTGTCATACTATTACTGAATTATATTTTAAAAAATCTGTGGGATTTCACAGGATAGAGCAGTTTGGGTGGCTGCTTGCTACAGAAGAACTTATATCACAGTGAATTTTCAATCCATGTTCAGAATATATAACAAAGAAGAAATAATAAGGTCTTTACTCTTGAATCTTCACAGTAAAGTGCAAAGTTGAGCAGCACTGAATGAAAGATAAAATCTGAAGGTAATTAAATTCTATTTTTCTTTTTTCGTAATTTGGCAAAGTGAGAGAAGCATTCTCTCAGGGAATGCAGCTATGATTTCTGCCCTGAGTTTGAATAGATAAATTTAAATTTCTTTTTTCTTTTATTCCTGTAAGGGAATGGAAACATTTGATAGGTGAAATATTCAGATATGTTAAGTGTATAAGGAAAGAGACAGAAATACACACATCTAAAAAGTATTTAGGATCTTAATTCAAGTTTTCATGAAAAAAGCTTGCAAAGATATTTGCAAAGTGAATGTGAGTGGAGAATTTGCAACATGTACTAAACCTTCTAGAATATCTCTGTCGTCTCCCATCTCTTCAGCTTGTTTTTATATGAGCTTGCAACTTCCTGAACACCAGGCCTGTGTGACTAGGTATTTCCAAGGTCTAAGAAACAGTTTTCTGGGAGATTACTCCTCAGGTGGGTAGTTAGTGACCTTGGTTTGTAATTTGTAGTGGAATTGGAATGCATTTTAAAAATGGTTCTTTTTTTTGACAACCCTTTATTAGCAGCCAGCAATTAAATGTATTAAGAGCCCTTGTTGTTCACACTCTTTCAACCACAGAACACTAAGGGATGTATATGTTATAATTACAATTATCCATTCTCCTTATTGTCCTGCTGAGGAATGCAACTGTAATTCTGGCAAACAGACTACACATTTGGCTTGCTGTCCTTGGACTGCAGATGTCTAATTGCAGGCAACCATTTCATTTCAAATGGCTCATTAAAACAGAAGACATTTAGCATTGCTAACATGAATCTGCAGCTATGATTATGCATTTAATTAGAAAAGTGCAAGCTTTTTCCCTTTGTAATCTGGATTTATCAAATTTCTTCTATGTAATCTGTTTTGGAAGAACTTGAAATTGGCTTAATTTTTTGTCTTTTTTGCAGTGGTTCATATCTGTGTTGTTCATATGTGAGCTTGATAAGACAGAAAAAACAAAACACACTATGCATTTCACAAGTGTTGCATGTTTGTGTACTTTGTTGAGTTTGAAATTTTCTTAATCTGATAATAATTTATTCTGCCACTTTATTTGTACCTGCAGCTGAAATAAATTTAAGTACATAAACATCTCTACTGCACTCACCCTGAGGAGCTACTAGTAAAGTAGCAAGATTAGATTAACCCTTCGGATCATTTCTCTTTCCTTTAACACTATTGGTAAGAAAGGTTTCCAGTATAAATAGAAAATATAATCTCCTTGAGTCTCCTCAAAAAAACTCCTTGAGTTTTTTCTTTTCTTGAGCTCTGTATCTTATTTATTGTCCATTTGTGTGTGTATTGATACCACATTTTTTGCTTAGCATAGCTTGAAGCTATTATTGATAGAGTTCCTTACTTCTCTGTATGTTTCTCTTATAATTCTGGTACTCTTACAATCCTTAGTGGTTAACTATTTTAGTAGTGTTTCAGTAAGTAAAAATAGTCAGGAGGAGAGTGGGGCAGGGTACTGTTGTGCTTGGACAGAGAGATGCATTTTCACTGCAAGCAGAGATAATGAACACTCATTCTCCATCCTCCCCTTCTAGAAAAGTTTTTTTCTCTTGCACTTGACCTTTGTGCATCTTAATCAGTTTCAAAGATCTCTAGCACCAGTGAATATGTGCAGTATGCATTTCCTGAGGAAGTTGCCTGTCACATTAGGGTTTCGGGGTGATCCTAAGGGTTAAGACGTTGAGCTTAAGTAAACATGTGGAAGAATGTCCAAGGAAACAAGCTTCTGTACGGGTGCTAATTTTGAAATATTGCTGAAATTTCTCAATAAAATACTGTGCAGTGCTTTGAATTACAGGAGTGGAACAATCTAAACTGCTGATTGTTCAGAATAAGGGAGGTCAGGACAGCAAAATATATTTAGGAAATGTGTAAAACCTTCTTGCTATCATACTTCGAGTAGGTACAAGGAATGTTTATGAGTTTATGGCTGATGAGGCAGTCAATGTGCATGCTAAAACTGTGAAATTCGACCTGCTGTCTAACTCCTATTAAAAATTAAAATGGTTATAAGCAAAGGTAGACTGGTCTCAATGGGCTTTGAATCTTCAGTTTTAGAAGTCTAATTAATTTCCACATTTCTTAAGGTGCATCCTGCATCTTCTTTTTGTTTTGCATAATCTTGAATTAAACAGGAAAACACAAAGTTTTGAGACAAAAATATTTTGCTGCTGCTGCTTGAATTAGAGTAATAAGCAAGTCTGTTTTCTCTCCTGTCTGGTCTGTTACAATTAACATAAAATGTTTTATTTATTATCCAAGTACTTCAGATAAATGCTAAATGTGGGACATCTTCTATTCCCTTTCCCACCTCTCACAATAAAAAATGAATGGGACTAAGAAAACTAGAATTGTGTTCAGAATCTCTTTGTTTGCAGTACTATCTTTGTTATATTTTTGATCTGTTGCTTCTCATTTGTATATCTGAAATCACCCTTTAGATAAAGCAACAACATGATTTCAACCCTTTTAGAAACAGAAATGCTGCAGCTTGTCTAGAGAGCAATTTTCTTAGCAGAGACAGGAATCCATGTTTGTGGATCACCACAGCTGTGAAGCGTCCCATCTAACTTCTAAAATAAGTACAGTATTTTCCAATGAAACAGTTTACTCCCTTGGACTTAACTTGGGTGGATTAGAGCTTATTATATAATAAAATTTGATTTGTTTCATAGAAATTACATCATACAGTTTCCATTCAGATCTTGGGTTTTTATAGTTTGAAGTGCTTGAAATTTGTCAAGATAGTTTTACTCAGAGTATACAACATAAGCTATAAGTCTAGACTTCCTCTAAGCTCAGGATAACCAGATGACTCACAGTCTCTAATTCATGACTCTCCTGGTAGTTTTTAGATGGTTGAAGTTATAGAAATGAATTCTACAACAATTTGTTCTGTAAAGCCACAGTTCAATGGGACAAAATTTTTAAAAGGAAATACACTTTGAAAATATTCATACACAAAGCCGCGTGTATTATGTACATCCAAGTAATAGCCCTGAAATGTTCATAAATGTGTATGTAAACAGGTGTTCAGTCTTTAAGAGTTGTTTTCATATATTTACTGCTCTCTAAGGATAATTTGGTTGCTCAGTTTCCTATTTTTTTCTTCTTAAGAATGCAAACCAGCTTGAAAAAACAGTCTCTCAGCAGATCTCTTGTGCCAGTCATGCACAAGAAAAAGAGACTGGAGTCTCAGCAAATATTTCCTTCTTTAGCAGCAGTGATTAGATAGTCTCTCAGTTAGTTTGCATCTTGAAAGATACTTTCACTTCATATTTTTCCCTAATGTTAATCCTTTAAGAACAAAGAGCAGTGCACAACTGTCAGTTTTAGTGAGTTGGATTCGTTTGAGCAAGATAACAGTTCCCAGAGGAATGTGAGCATGGGCTAGAGTACTTTACAATCTTGCTTTTCTTCTCAGGGAGCTTTCTTGACTTGGCCTAGCTGCTGCTGTTTATTTCCCTGAGGAACATCTGTGAGAGGAACTGCATTTGTCTCTGAAGTACAGAACTGCTTCCTGGTTTTATTTTTCCCAACTTTCATTTTTCAAACAAACATCTACTTTCCAAATTCTTTCAGTTGTGTTAATACTATACACTGCTTAATGGATTGTGGCAGAGAAAGCGACTTTCTCAGAATTTTAATACATAGCTATTTAGACAGCAGTAGCTCATCCAAGGAGAATATAGTGATGACTTTTTACCAATATTTTAATCTGATAATTTTGTTCAGATTTTAACCAACTGAAATAATGTTAAATGCTTTTTTTTTTTTTTAACGTTGTAAAGAAAAAATAATTAACACCCCTGCTTCTCAGATTTAAACTAGATGTATTTAAGCTTCATGAGATTAGAGAAAGAAATTACTGGGTTCATTCTAGAGGCAATTTTTATCATTTTCGGGGAAAGGTAGCGGAGAAAACCATTTTGTGATGAAGAGCTGCGCATGGAAACACTGTCCAAGGTCTAAGCTAAGAATGTAGATGGAAAACATTTATAACTGGCTGCTCTACTTAGGAGCAGCCTCTCTTTTAAAGACTGCAACTACAAGCAGGATAATTATATATTATATATTATATATTATATATTATATATTATATATTATATATTATATATTATATATTATATATTATATATTATATATTATATATTATATATTGTATATTATATATCCCTTTAATGTTGCTCTAATTTCTCTTCTGCAGTACTGAATCTTTTCTGTCATTCATTGATCCAGAAAATTTTGTCCCTTGTTCAGTGGCATTAAAACAGAATGTGCCACTTTCCCTTGTTTGTGATGTACTGGCATCTTATGAAATTATATTCTTTTTATAAAAGTAAGTAACTCCACAACTGTTCCATGCCATGTTAAATAAGAATAATCATATATAACTGCTTTATTATTAGCTACAAATAAAATGTCATCTCTGGCAGTGGGGCTAGGAATGAAGAGGCTTTTAACTCGAGAATGTGGGTGGATTTTAATTATTCTCCATTAATGTAGCTGCCAGTTTATTTACTACAGATTGGTGGGTTTTTTTCCCTTTCCTTTTCCTGAAAAGGTAGAAGTGGCACAAATGGGATTACAAGCTATATATATGACTGAAATGAATCCATCTCATCTCTTAAACATCAGATATACAATTTTTCAGCTATTCATATTTTTACTTGAGTGTTTTTATTTAGTGGAAACTTCATTTTTCTTAATAGGCCGGTATCCTTATGCAGAAATATCCCTGATACAGGTAGCTCCATATACAGACCAAGTATTAATTAAATCTTTTTTTGGGTTCAAAGTAATATATTGTTACCTGATTGTCATCACTTTTTAGACAGAAATACTAATGTTATTCTAAGGGAAAAAGTGGACTTCTATCTGAGTTCCATTTCCTGATTTCCAGGCTTTTGCTGGGGGCACTGTGGGCCGTCATCTCACCAATTTGCAATGTAGGGATTTACAGGGTTAACAGTTTTCGCTGAGAATGGGAAGCCAGGATTCTGATGTAGAAGATGCATTATTCTCTTAAAGAGTATATAGACTAGACCTTTTTTCTTTAACTTCTGTTGTGAGCTTGTCTTTTACAAATTTTAAGACTGCTCTGAGTGACTTGCATTCTGTCTTTTTTGTTTCTACTATTTAACATAGGGGAAATGTGACACAGCACTCTAGAGTGTAAAACATTTTTATTTTGAGTGTTAATGATACCCATCAATACAATATCTTTATTTATTTACAAATATAATGTAAATTCGTGATTTCCACTACTATTTTCCGTTCCCTGACTTCCATTTTCTGTCTTTATGTTTCTCTGTAACTTAAAGCAGGCTTGTGACTGTGGTATGCTTACTGCCTATTGATTTAAGGATTCTCTAATTGAAAGCTATTCAGCAAACACGCTTTTCAATTTACTGTTTTGCCCAACTGCGTTTAGATGCCAGAGGCTCATTTGCAGCAGTTGAAGGTTAAAGATTTAAAAGCTTAAAAGTAAAGCTGCATGTCACCTAGGTATACTGGAGTTATATGCAAGGTTTTCACCAAGGACTTGTCATACATCTTACATAGCCTGCAGGCTAAAAGTGTGTCTGTGCCTTTGTGTCTGCGTGTGTAACCACAGGAAAGGAAAAGGCAAAAAAATCAATGATCTCAAAATTAATTAAAATCAGGAAGACTTCCCCCTGCTGACAGGATATTTAGGATAAAAATAATTAAATGAGCTATTGTGGCAAATGCAGTATCGATTGCTCACCAAGAGAAGCTTCTTGAAGACTTAGATGAAGATTGATAACTGGTTTTTAACAGTTAGAGCCAAAGGCAACCATTCCCATCTTCAATTCTTTTGCTTTTGTTCAGTCTGACAAATGGCTTTCAACCCAACCTTATATTGACCACTATAAAAAGCTATTATCTACTATAAATAAATGGCATATACACATTGCTTCTCCATTCTTCGTATTTGTAGAGTTGAAAATGCTTTATTATTTTTCATTTCCTCATACTTTAAATGAGTAGCTGCCATCCTTTCAGGGCAGAAAGCTTTTCTTTGTTTCAAATCAGAGGTTTGTTTTCTTTCTTTGAGTAAACAGGGTCTGGATTTCCACACTTGAATTAGAGATGGAGTGAAGATAAGACTAATATTTTCAGAATAATAACAAAAGAGAATAAACCTGGAGATGACACCAGATTTTCTCAAGTGATCACTGGAATTTAGCTATGACATGTCTACCATAGCAAGTGAAAAGGCCCATTGGAGGCAGCCTCATGAAGCAAAGCTGTTGGTGCCAAAAAATGACACTTCTTATTTCACACTCTTTTATTTCCAGCTATTTTGCTTCAGACTTTAGCTAGTCCATTCCTTTGGACAAAGGCAATTAGCAGATGGAGCACATAAAGTACAGCCCTCAATCACATCTTTCAGTGAATTTTATTTCAAGGGAGCCTGGTTCATGCATTATGAGACCTCTTCATGATGTGCGCCAGAGCACTGCTCTGTGGTGTCACACATCAGGAGAGTCACTTCAAAAGCTTGCTGCTGTTCAAAAGTAAAATCTGTGGCAAGTATTTCGCAGTAATGAAGCCTTCAAAAATTATTGTGAGAACAAATCTTAATGAGAGGGAAATGAGTGGGCAAGTGTTGTTTTTGTTTTGGTAACAGACTAAAGCAAAAATAGACATAGAGAAAGCCATATAGAGAAAGGAAGTAAATAATATAAATTTAATACTTGTTTAAAATATCAAAACAAGCCTTTTAAAGCATTTGGCTTTGAATCAAATTAATTTAGCTAAATGTTTATGGAAGCAGACTCTTATACATCAACTTCCTTGTGGAAGCACACTTGCAAGAGAAAAACTGTTCCACGTAATTTAGAAAGTCAGCAGTTCTATGGAAAACATAATAAGAAGTTATGAGAATTGAGAAGCAATTAAAAAGTGCTTCCTACCTATGCTTTGGCAGTCTTGTCCTACTAATGGCTGTGGTGTCAAATTTCACCATTCCTGTGTCCATGTTTTTGGTAAACTAGAAGTCTGTGAGATTGAGATTTTTAAGTTACTACACTGTATGGATAGACTGGTTCTTCTCAGATATTTTAACATAAAGAACTCATGCAGTCTTTGAGAAAAGTCTCATGCAGTAAGAGAATTCTCTGCAGAAATAATTCTCTTATATTGGTTTCTTTCTGAAAAATTGGAAATAGTTGTACCTCCTTGAAACTCAAAGACTTTTTGTGATTTTTATAACTGGATAATTTTTTTGTTACACTTTTCATTAAATATTAGATTAAAAATTGTGAAGAAGTCAACTGCTAATAACTTTGAGACTTTGAAATATCTACCTTTTGAGCTTTAGATTACTCAGGCCTTCCCAATTTCATTAGAATATGAGATGAAATAGATTACCACATTAAAATGAAGAAACTACTGTCGTGCAGATATCATTTGTATGCTACCTGCTGCCTTGAGCTATTCATGACCAGTCAGGAAAGGCTTTTCTAAACAACCCTGACATTTACTGCACTATGTGATATGTGGAATTTTTTCATCAAGGGTAGAAGTTAACATCTTAGATTAACAACTTCAGGAGAAACTATTTTTCTGCTATGAGTATGCATCGTTCCACTGTGCATGAAAATTTTTATAGGAAATAAGAGATGAAGAAAATAAGATTATAATTTTTAACCTGAGTGGGTTTATTTTTCTGTATAGGATTCTTTGCGAAACAACCTGTTTCGATAAGGCTATAACATTCGGCAACTAGGTGATATGTGACCCTTTGTGATTTTAATTTTGTGACACTGTATTTTGAGCTTGCTCCCTATCCAGGGATCAAAAAAAATATTATATTATTTCCTGTAAATTTTCCATACCCAATCAATAATCTCTTCTGTTTAGTTTTAGAGACAAGACTAATATATTGCTTTATCTGTCAAAGGCCATTTGGCTAGGAGAGTTTTGTGAGTGTGAATGAGAAAACTAGCAATCCTTGTGATACTGAGGCTAAATACTTCTATATTTCCTCAATTTTCTTTCTCTTCTTTCTTACAGTCTGCAGTTTCAGACATGAACAGTGTTCTGAAAAACAAGATAAATGGTATAAAAAATATGTTTTTAAATCTTGCTTAAGTGTAGTGAAGGGGTATATGTAAGTTTCAGGAAAAATAAATTCTCACCAGATTAGTCAGAGACATGCAGAGAAATTCTTAAAACTTCTGCATAAGCTTGGACACATTTTTATTTTTAAATGTAAATTTAGATGCAGTGAAGAAATTTGACTGTTACCCTGATGGATGGAATCCTGATGGAGTATTGAAAAAGCTGGAAGAATATTAAGTGTTTTTAGTTCCTATTTTTGCTTTAGTAATTATGAAAATTATATACTATCAGTTGGCTTTATGATATAAATATCCCTTTGAAAGTGGACCGTGCTTAGAGAGAGTTCCAAATTTTTCAGGATGGATCTCTGTGTGAATTTGAATTCTGAATATTGCTGCAAATTTTATAAGATATACCAAGATTCAAATATATATTAAAAAAATTTGATCACCAGAAAAATTGTGGTTGGTTCTTATATTCACCAGAAGAGCATCTATGTCTAACCTGATAGCAATATCAGTTGGAGCTGTTCTGATTAATAACCCCGTATTCCTTTTAACTCTGAATTACTACAAGTGAATTGTCAGTTTTGAAA
This sequence comes from Monarcha castaneiventris obscurior, assembly GCA_026261815.1. NCBI lineage: Eukaryota > Metazoa > Chordata > Aves > Passeriformes > Monarchidae > Monarcha > Monarcha castaneiventris. Next base: position 3,922,265 of record JAMPIT010000327.1, read on the forward strand.
ATTTCATATACATAAAACCCACACATACAATTTTTCTTTATCTTACTTTGTTTATTTATATATCCTTATTTTTAATATAATGTTAATGTCTTGAGCTTGCTATGCAAGGATATCAAAGTACCTAAAATTTCCAATAAGCTTTCAGTGTCGAGGTACCTCTCTTCATTAGCCATTGAGGATCCCATTAAAAGTTACTCAGCTTTTCCTGAGCCATCACAATTTGAAGGTGTTCTTAAATTAGATAAATTTTTGTGGGCTAGTATATTAGAATAATATCCAATGAAAGCTGGTTTTATCAGGACAGTTTTAGAAGATAGCCCAGAAAAGTAGTGTCACAAATCAGAAAGCAGCTTTTCAATCAGTGAATAAATTGACTTACTGTAAGCAGATTATAATTGAAACAAAATGTGCCTAGTGCAAATATATCAATGTATTTAATTCTGTGTCTACTCTGTGAAGCTGGAATCACCAATTTATTGTTGATAATCAGATTGAGAATCTGATTATTAGAACTAGCATCATAACATGATAAAAAGGATTTTTTTCTGAAATAAATATTAGTTAATGTAGAACTTCATTGAAATGAAAAAGTAATTATACAGTGAAAGGCATTTGGTGGAGGCACAATGGCAAAGAAAGAAAAGTAATATTGCAAGGTCAATTTGATTTTCTGTAATCTATCTAGACTGTCATCTGCATATAGCATACAACTTGATTAAAGTTTTATGAAAAAAAATAAAGGATCTAAAAAATAGATATGCTTCTCAAACAGAACAAAACCAAAAAAACTCCAAACCTCAAAAAAATCTCAAAGACAAAAAAATCCCCACATAAAATACCTACTTTTAAAATCTAAAAAAAGATTGATTTTCTAAGTTGCAGGCTAGCAGTGTGTCTTTTGATACTTTTTTCTTTCGGTATTAATGACTTTAACGAGGTGTTCAAAATAAAAAAAAATTACTTTTTTAGAACAGAGCCATAGGACATAAATTAATAAAAGAATTATAGAAGATTCACATAAAGCAGAATTCTATTTTGAAATAAATATATACTCTTTCATGCGTTAGTTATGTTTTATACTGCTTAACAATTTGTTTCCTTCTACAAACATGAACTTTACAATGCTGTACATATCATCTGTAATCATCTTTTTTGCTGAAGATATTAAAGTCTGTATCATTAGTCCTTTCTAAGGGGAGAGAAATTTAAAACAGGAGAAGTAAATTTATTATGAATGCACATAACTCCTTTATCTGCATTTCAAAATCATCTATATACATTTATTAGTGTCATTTTACCTACAACATCTGAATATGTGAAAGCTCTGAAATCCTCAAACATTGTACAATTTTTACAGGATAGAAAAATAGAATATTTAGAGATTCATTCTTTAGAATGTGTGGGGTTTTCCCGCTATTTATGATCAGATTTACATTTAATCTCTGGATTATACCAGCTTTATGCCTCTCATTTGCATTCCCAGGTGTACTTTCTTGTTGCATGCTGGTACAAAGGTATTCACTGTGTATGCTGAGTAGGATCTTTCTGTAATTACTTATGAATTGCTCATGCAGAAGGACTTTTCATGTGGTGTGATAAGTCTTGAATGCTGAGCTAATATAACAGTAGCAGTCAGGTCTTTATTGTGGATGTGGTTGATGGAGTTGCAGTGATCACAATCATATTGATTTTTTGAACTTGAGAACAGATGAAAGGAAATAGACTACCAAAGACCAAATAATGACCCATTGTTCCTTGTAATTAGGTTTTTGCTATCTATCCCTAAGGTATATAAGAGTGTGATGAGGTATTTTATTGCAAAATATATTATAGCACATACCATAATTTCTAAAGTTCAGAAGGAAGGTTGAGAAAGTACTTCAAATATCTTTCACCTGGAAATATTCTTTTTAAGGATATGTGGAAACCTATACATATATAAAACTGTAAAACTTAAATAAAAATATCATAACATCATGTTCTTAATTGTTTATTATAAGCACATTCTGCAAAGGTTTACGCAGTCAGTTGACTTTTGCTATTGCAAGCAATACGCTGAAGATAATTCTTGGATTAGTAGAGTTTGTGACATGATGAGACATCTACAGGATGTTGTGAAATCACAGAAAATAGAATATATAAGAAATACATTTCAAAAAATATAATTAGAAATCTATTTTTTGACTTTTTTTCCACCCCGATTGTGTTGGTATATATTCCATTCTTCCAGATAAATGCAGATGACCATATAGTCTGAATGATTTATACTGGGATCTTTTTCCTCTTTCTATGATTGGAAAGAAATAAACCACCCTGAACACTTGTACAAGGTAATGACAGATAACCTGTAAAATAAATGGATGATTTTAAAATAAGTGAGAATGCGAAGTTGATAAGAAAGTCCAGGAAATCAGTCACAACTTAACCTTCTATCAGAATAGGAAACCATGCTAGTGGGTGGAGAGACTGGCTTTGAAACTGGACTGTCATACAGTCAAAGTCAGACATTGAAGCCTCCAAAGATGCATTTCTAAATATTCTCAATCTCTTCCTACTGCTGAGGAATACATTCAGTGCAGGTAGCTCTGTGTGCAAGCTGTAGGTTGAGCTCTGGGTGGCCGGGAGCCCCAGGCCAGAGGGCAGGAGCTGCCAATCCTTTGCATAAAAAAGGACACAGGGACCTGTGGCCAGGCCAGGTGACTGAACACTGGGAGACACAGCAGGAGCTGAAGATCCCCAGACTTTCCTGTGCTTAGACTGTGAGGGCATATAAACCCAGGGATTTCTTTGTCCTAGGTCCCTCCTTGCAGGGAGCTGAGCTGGAGCTGTTGTTTTTTTTATTTAATTATTGCACCGTGATTAAATTATTTTAAGGATCAGGATGTCTGAGACTCTGCTCTGGGAAAGCTGGGGTTGAGCTGGTGAGAAAACCTGGTCTGACTGGGTGAGTGGAGGGGGTGTAGCTGCAGAGGGACTTCTGTCCCAGCTCAGGTGGTGTGAGTGTGACTGCTAGAGTGGCTCCTGGATGGTTGGTCAGGGAAGTTTCCTTAACACTATTTATGCCTTTAAATTAAATTTTCCTCTCATAATTAAGATTTAAGGTCTTGCTTGACAAGAATGACAAAGTGTCCTTTTCAGAAAAAAAAGAATTCAAAGTTTTCCTGTTCACTTCAGGTTGTATTCTAAATCTTTAACATTTTATTTGCTAAAATGAAATTCAGATCTTCAACCAAAGGTCAAGCAGATGGGGAAATACTGCTGCTGTTCTTATTTCAGGGAAACCTGTGTTTAAACTACTTGCTAAATAGATTTCCTGTGTCCATTTCTGACAAAATTTCAAGTTATCTGAAAGTTTCATCTGCAATACGTTAAAATCAAGCTGCAACAAGTGGCTGCCCACCTAACTAATTTTCATATACTTCCAGGTCCTTAAGACTGTAAATATTCTATCAAATTAGATTATTAAGAATGTTCTGAGAGATATAAAAGGTTCTACCACTTCAAAATTTTATACCAGAAAATAAGTGTTTATTCTGTCAATAAAAGAATGCATATTCTTTACTATATAATGACAATGCAAGGACAGGAAATGTGGCAACCATATCACTATCATTTGGAGTGCTTTTCCTATTTCTTTTTTCTCTTGGCATTTTCTAAAAATTTGTCATTGTTTCATGTTCTACTTTGCTATTTTTCTTCGAATTGGAGATCAAACTGGGAGGCATTGAGGCAAAAGAGGAAATCCTTTGTTTTCTTTTGTCTTTTTGTGTAAGAAAAAAAATTATGATTTAAAATATAAATTTACCTATCTAGTTCACTTTTTCTAGATTAAAAAAAAACTAAAAGAATTTTTGTTCATGTAAAGTATTTTTTGATAATATATGAAATAAACAATTTGCTTTGTTTGGATGTTAAAACAAGTACTTTGATGAGGACAAAAATAATTTGCATCTCTTTTGTCTCTACTTAAAATCACATACACATCTATGTAAACCAAACCCCTGTCAAGATTCACTAGACCACTAAATCTTACAAAAATAAATTAAGCAGCTATGTCTTATTTAAAATACTACTGCATTTTGAGAAAAAATGCTAACTGATTTTTTAAAAAGTTAGATGAACATTGTTTATAGCTTACTAGTGCTTGTATCTTGTTCCCTATTGGAATGCATTTTTGGGGGTGAAAAAACATATCTGTACTCTTTTCTTAATTGCACCCCAGAGTGGAGTTAGGAATGTGTCAAGAAGTAAGAAAACATGAGCATTAATAAGCATACAATGCAATTTAACAGTTCATAAAACAGTAAAATTTAATCCCAGGCTGAGAGATTTATTAAATCTCACTTAGCAAAATGGTTTTGTGGGATGTGTTAGCAAGTGAGAATTAAGTGAAATGATTTCAGGGGCAATAGACTTTATTAGCTGAGGAGGGGAGGAACTAGTTTTGCAAGCCATTTCTTCTTAATTTCATTCACTTGTTATAATTGCCTTGAGTGTGGGAGAGCTTTCTGTGAGTAGTAGTAGTAGTATGTTGGGTCTCTGGAATTTGTGTGCATAGTGCTGCATTTGTCAGGCATCATCTAACTGAAATGTCTTTTGTTGATGGTCTTGTGCAGAAGTTCTTCTAATGGTTGTTAAAGATATTTCAATCTAATACAGTTTAAGCCCCTATCTGTAAGATAAAATGACTCCTATTGGGTTTATAAGGGCTTTTTTGTTTGTTTTGTAATATTTTTCATCCATGCTTGATTTCTATGCTCTTTAGCACACCTGGGATAGACAAATTATCCTCTTGTTCTGGACCTTCTTGAAAAATGTCTTTTTAGGGCGGATTTGAAAGTATATTTTGGAGGTAGCTGATCAAGCATATGTAGTGGCTTGAGCAGGGTAATGTTAGCACCACTGGCACCATGTTATATGAGAATTTTGGGGAAAAAGTTCTTACATAACTAGTGGATTAACTCTCTTTTGTGGGTTAAAATCACATTGCCCTAGAATAATTCAAGATCTGGGCCTTAAAATTTTCAGATCAAGCAATAGTAGAATCTATAATAAAGAAATTACAGATTTTATAAGTAAATCCTAGTGTATTTTTGTATGTAACCTATCATTGTTTCTGTAGTTTATATCCAGTAATTTTTAAAGTCAACTTTTAAATTTTTTATCAAACAAAAACTTTAAGGAAAGTAATAGTGACAGTAACGAGACCTCTCTGAACTGTAGGCAGTCTTCACTTCTTGACTTGAAGTGTCATCAGACTTTTCTTACATCATTTTTTTTAAGTTGTTCAAAAGAAAGGATGCAGAGGCAGCTTCTATAAGAAAAACAGTCTTCAAAGGAAAATAATGATAATAATAAAAAAAAAAAAACCTGGACAGAGGCCTCCTTCTGTTCACTGTACTCACAATGGAAGTAACCTAAAATATAAGAGTAATATGGGGAAAAATGAAAGGCAGGTGGTAGAACAAAAAAATGGAAGTGTTTTGTTTGTTTATGAAATATGCCATTTATTCAAGGTTTTCTAACTAATAACTATGTATTGTGTGTTAAATTGTCACTAAATATAAAAGAGAATAATAAGGAATTATCAAAGGAGACATACTGCTAAGGAGATTATAGGACATTTTTGATGGTTTTGAAATGAGTAAGTATTCCATTGTAAATCCTTACTGTGCAGTGATGCCAGAATAATGTTCCTTTTCCCTAAAATAGTTAGCTGGGGAGGAAGGAGATTTGGTTAAGCTGTCCTGTTCATTGTACCTCCAGTATCTACTACTTGCTCAGGCTGAAAAAAAAAACACTTCTGTTCTTACTCTCCAAATTGTACTACATCATCTCTGTCCTTCATAAACCTGACTACTAACAGACTGGATATATAAAAAAACCCAAATCCAACAACCTGACTCTGCATCCAGTGTTCTATCCAGGGCATTACTGTTGTTTAAGAAATAAAATACAATTTATAAAGGCCAATGGAAAATTAATTCCTTATGGAACATGCCCCGCCTTGTGTGCTTACACTCCTTTTGCCAAATGGGAATGCAACATTCTCTTTCTCTTCTAAACTCTTGGAAGGATTAAATAAATAGAATAATAAATACAAGCTTAGCAAGAAGAACTTGTTGCAGTATGAAATGGGCATGTTAACACTTAAACCAGTGACCACAGTCTGTCTGAATTAAGTTTATTTCAGATGATACTATGGTCTGAAATCCAGTCAGTGGCAAATGTACATGATGAAATAAGCTGCACAATGGATTAAAGACTTGATATGAATTTCTTTTTATGTGCTCACACCTTTTCAAGGACTCTATTAATAAAAAGTGAAAGTGTTTCACTTCTATGCATTTATTCAATACCTTTGTGATGGTCACCTAGGAAACAAATGCAGGTATACATTTGTGAACATTCGCAGTTTCATTTCATTCTTGATGCAGCTAAGGAAGTCACACTTGAAAGAACTTAAGCATCATTTTAATTAATGCAGAAATTTTTTTCAGAATACATTAGTGACCATCAGACACTAGGTAAAACCCTATGAACAGTTTGACCTTTTAAATGTAGTTGGATTTATCTCACAAGCATAAACGTTGACTGACTGAAGATAGGAAGACAAAGAGGATCTTGAGAATAATGAGCTGCATATGAAAATTATAAGCTATTCTACTTACTGTATTAGTATTGTTCAGATAATATGCAGGTAAAGATAACATAAGAACTACAATGTAATGAAGTATATGCATACTTTACTAATCATCAGAATAAGCTTGGCTCATGCTATGCATTAAGTGAACTGTACAATATCTTCCATTGAAATTTTTAATGACCCAATTCAGTTTAATAGAAAAGTAACTAGAGAAAAAGAATACTATGTATCGAGGTTAATTTTTTACTTTTAGTTTGCATAGGACATTTTCTTCTGGAACATTTGAGGAACTGTTTTTTTAGTCAGCTTTTTTAAAGAATTTTAGCAACATATTTGCCTTTGCATGAAAATCTAGACATACTTATTTTATGATGTGTTTGTAACTTGACATTAATGACTGTAGTAACTGGTAGATGCAGATTCAGATTAATCCATCTGATAGGACAGGGCTTGTCAACTGAGTTATGGATATGACACTATTACATTTTCTTCCTCATTTGCTTTGTCTTTGATGAAGAAATAGACTTTGACAACATATTTTTGGAATCATAGAATGTTAAGGGGTTGGAATGAACCTTAAAATCATCTAGTCCCAACCCTGCCTGCCATGGACCAGCTCAGAGCTCCATTCAAACTGGCCTTGAACACTTCCAGTTATGGGAACATCCACAACATCTCTGAGCAACTTGTTCCAGTGCCTTACAATATATATCTACTGGAGCTTATCATGTGCCTTTGACATCTTTGGGTGTTTTTGTCATCCTACAGGTTTCCACCGCATTGGCTTATAGAATTTGACAGAAAGCCATGTTGTTCTGCATCTGGCAAAATGTCCATTTGATTCCTTCTGACGAATCTTAGCAGTTCTGCTTCCAAATTTGCATCTAATTAATCAGTTGGTGCTGGTGATGAATTTCTGATTGCTTTTATATGGGCTGTTTTTGCTAAAGTCTCATAGCAATTTCAATTTTCCTTCATTGGTACAAGGGCTGCAGTTTTAGAAGTAAAACTGATTTAAAAAACAGTTTGCATTTCTGAGCCAGATTTATGTGTTGTACTTATTGTGTAGTTTTTTTAAAAAGCTGTTGTCTAGACTTCAACTACTGCCAAGTCTTGCTTCTAGAATATTAAACTTTGCATGATGCTTACTCAGCATGTCATTCCAACTTTTTGGTGTTTCACTGCCTCCTTGTCAAATATCAGCTTTCCTTAAAAGGATTTTAATGCCTTGAAGATAATGAACAGTTTGGCAGCAAAAATATTTTCTGACTGATTTGGAGCCCCTGCATAAACTACTTGGAGCCTGAGATCATTGAAACCTATTATACTGGCTATTTTAAAATTAGGATTTATTTCTGTTTGAATTTTGAAATCTCTCCCTGGGAGAGCCATTTAAATGTGAGCATATATTTTTCTCTTTAACAGTAGCTTATGGGCTATAATGGTAGAATATTTTTGCATTTTTATGTTTAGTTTTATTGTAAAGAGCCTTGGGATGCCTTTGCATGAAAGGCACTATATAAGCTCATTTTGTATTGCATTGTATTGTATTGTGACAAGTGCAATAATCTCCAGGTTTCCTATCCATTAAAGAACTAATTTCACAGCTCACTAATTACGTGAATGAGAAGGGGAAATAGGTCCTTTTTCTCTAAGGTATGCTGAGCAGATGGCATAGCACTCATTTCCACCAGCTGAATCTAAGGTCCTCTTGTGCTTTGGGTTCCGACGTTTGCCTCTGTTTATCAAAGAGAACAGGAGAGAGATATCACTTTCTTGTACAGCATGACAGTGTGTACTGAGAGGCTGTCTCTGTCCTTTGCTAATACAACATTACTTAGCACACACTACGTCTAAGCCTATTTATTTACGATGGGACATGAAAACTATTACAATGAATAGTGCATTTTGATGTAATTCTAATCTACCTCTGATTTATTGAAGATACTGGTTAATTCTGCCGTAGGGATTTGAACTGATGCACATTCAAAAGTTATTAATGAATCAATAGGATACCATTGGGATGGAATCTTGTCTGTAATTTCAAAAAGAACGCCATTACTTCCTGAACCTGTACACTTTCCCTTATAGCTAAGGTTTTGTCAACTTATTCCTTTTTTTCTCTTTTGCATCACTCATGAAAATAACCAGCTAATATAGCTCCCTAACGCACTGCTTTTTAAAGTAACATGAGTCATCAGATACCAGTGTACTCCCATGATCCTGAAAAGTAGCTGTTTGAGCCCTTTTTACAGCATTAAGAAGAGAAAACCTGAGACTGACTGAAGATCCTGGCATAACTCATGTAGAACCCGGCACCAAGGCTACATTTTACAGTGCTGCATAAGCAACTGGACCATTTTTTCCCTTTAGCATAATGAGCAGTGCTAATTCGTTGTTTCCTTCTCTCACTGCTGGCCTATCTCGTGTGTTTGCTTTGTGCTCATGGCTCTGGTGTGGTTCTCATTTCAGACGGATGCAGCACTAATGTATGATGCAGTCCATGTGGTGTCAGTGGCTGTCCAGCAGTTCCCACAGATGACGGTCAGCTCGCTACAGTGCAACCGCCACAAGCCTTGGCGCTTTGGGACCCGCTTTATGAGTCTCATTAAGGAGGTAAATCACTAAAAAAGGATCCTGCTCCCCTGCTTTCTTTTCTCCCAATTTCCATTTCCTTTTGCTTTCACTCTGTTTGGTTTCTGCCTTTTCTTTTTCACATCTTCTTAGGTATAAAGAGTTTAACAAGCAAGACGGCATTTTTATTTGAAAGTGGGTTTTCCTGAAGTATTACTTGGAACAAAAAAATATGAAAGGGTGAAATAACTGCATTTTAAATAAAACTTACGTTTGTGGGTAATTGGGTCTGTGTGGAGCATTTATGGCATAAAAACCTAAACACCTGAAACTCTAAACCGTAGACTGATGATGAGAAATTCAGCAACTGAATAGTGGCATAAGTTCAAAGGGGCCAGGAATGAATTCTACTTCCTGGTTTAAATTTTTTTTTTTCTATGGTGAATTACTATGTATCTCCTTGATTCCCCAAGATGTTGTTTAGATACTGATAGATAGTGATAGTAAACCTAGGAGATTAAAAGTGCTAAAGGTGAACCCTGTCGACTATTTAAGTCTCTCATACTGTAACTCCTAATACAGTGTTTCTCAACCTAGATATGCAAAATATTATGATAAGGAAAATTGTTTGCAATGGAATGTATTTTTTTTTTTTTAATATTGGTTCCTTCTAGGACGATAATTTTATTTCCCACATTTCCTCTCTACCTTTGTGTAGTTTCAGAACTAGGGTAAATTTTAAGTCATAAAGAAATGAGGCTATTGCACTTTTTTAAAAGTGAGGAATAAGCTCAGGAAGACTGGCTCACTGACCTCAATTTTTGCTGTCTCAGTGTGGTTTCAGGGGAATCAGCATCTTGCAAAAGTAAGCCTTTATTTGAATGAAATTTCCTGAGAAAAAAATGAAGTCCAGCATTAATGAAACAGATTGAAACTTGGGGGCTTTGGGGAGGGGGAGATATTTAGGGAAGCAGAGGGGGAAATGCATGCATGAATAATCGAGGAATGAAAACAAAACAGCATTTTATCTCGTTCAGTAGAAAAGTCTATTGCCTGGCATGGAAAGTTTAAAAAATTGTGTGTGAAGACTGAAGGAATGTTTGATTTTATTAGCAAAAATTAAATACAAAATATTTAAAACCAAAAATCAGCCACAAGGTAAATTATTTACATAAAATGAATAATTAATGATCCTATTTTGGCAGGAGTAAAGTTTGTCCTTTTTGGGAATACAAAAAAGGAAGTGGTATTTATTTATAGAAATTGTTTTTTCTTTCTCCATAGGCCCACTGGGAAGGCCTCACAGGCAGGATAACTTTCAACAAAACCAATGGCTTAAGGACAGATTTTGATTTGGATGTCATTAGCCTCAAGGAAGAAGGTCTTGAAAAGGTGTGTAAGACATTTGCCTCCCAGGAGATGGGAAACAAAACAAAACTTACCCCTTAAAAACATTTACAATAGTACTTCACGTATTACGTAAAACAGCATACCTGCTCCCAACTGAATATCTCTATAAATGGTACTAAAAAGTCAAGATTTGGTATCCTGACTGGTTTAGCTGTTTTCTGACATTAATGTTCCTTGTACAGAGGTGCAGTGAGGGGCCAAAGAATTGGGAAATGCTTTTCCCATGTAGCTTAATATTTTCTATATTTGAATTTAAGACCTTGGGAAGCATGTACAGATATTTTACCTGCCTATATTACACCGTCATGATCTGAAATCAGATCATCTTCCCTCCAGCCACCTTACTGTGAAGAGACTGTAGCAGGAAGCTACAGTGTCTCGTTGTGATCAGCAGGCAAAGGTTTTGCAACTTGCCTTGTAGTTTGCATTTAGATCTGGTGTTCAGTGCTCTGTAAGGACTCTGTTTTCCTTCATCTTCAGACCAAGTTCTATCAGCAATTGTCCCAAGGTGATAATTGTGGGCACAAATAAAAATAGAAATTAAGGGAAGGAGTTCAGAGTTGCATTTCCTTTCTTCTGTAAATCACTGAATGGAGAAGCTAGCATAAACAACATATTTCTCCAAAACTACTTCTCACAAGACTAGCTTTGGATTGTTGGGATATTTCTGTTACTGGGAAGATTTGTAAAAGTTCAGAAACCATGAGCTTGTCTTGAAACACTTACATAGGTAATAACATTTTTGTTGTCCAGTGGAAAACCTGTGATTCAAGAACTAAACTATATTTTAAAATGCTCAGCAAAACACTGACAGTAGATTTCTCCTATGAAGTTTCCCATGAAGTGAGCTCTAGAAACCTAAGGAGGAAAAAGAGTATATAGTAGTGATTAGGCTTGAAAAGTAAATGAATATTGTGGACAAATAGAATAGGTACAGTGCAACCTGTCTTCCTTATTGGAAACAGAAATGGAAGAATTGATGTCATGGTAATAGTTAAATAAGTCAGTAGTAGCTGAAGAGTCTGCATGTAAGCGACTACTGCTGAAAATGAGGAAAGGAAGTCTTTGTAATTTAGGATGGCTTTGAGAACATTAGGTAGCATTTGGGAACCACAAACCAACATGAGATTTCTGGAAAATAAAATCTTCATCGACAATATACTAGGAGATATATACATCAGTGAAAATATAGAGATAAAGCAAAAAAGGTCTACAGAGAAATGTGGAAGATAATAAAAATTCAACAGGAAATACAGTAGTACTCTAAAACACGTAATAGAAAAAAGGAACTTGGGAAACAGTTATATTGAAAGTTAAGTAAGAGACAACAGAAATAGTTGTTGAAGCATATGGATATTTTAAAACAACCACTATGTGCTTGAGCTGTATATAAAGATTTTCATAGAAAAGAAGATATTTTTGATGCTTTCATGGTTTATTTTGGTCATGTGACAAATGGAAGTGATAACATTATTTTTTCACCAAAAAGTGCTGACAATCTTTGGAATGAGCAGTAAGAAACAGTTACTATATATGAGCAAAACCACAGCAGTTTCTCTGGGGTGTAAGGAGATGAGATTAGGAAAAGGAAAATTCAAGTGTATGCACATTTGACTGATTTGCTTACTAAATATATGGAACGTATGGTGTATTTTACTGAGAAAGGTAAATCAATGCCAATGGATAAATGTTTCTCTTTGAACAAAACTTCATTTTTCTTAAAGAATGCAAACCTTATTCATCTTGAATCCAGAGTGAATGATTAAATTCTGGAGCAGGACATTTCCTAGTAGAAAGAGTACATTTTAGCCAGTTCTTTTATTTAAAAGAGCTCTCTCAAAGTTGGGTTTTTTTCCTCCAAGACTGAATTCTGTTAAAGCTGTGATGAATCACCCTTCTCTCAGTCCCCTACCTCCCTCCACATGTGCACTGCATCTCTCTATATCATACTCTTTCTCTCCTGCTTCCTGCTACTCCCTCCTTGTTTCCTTTCTTCCTTCCTCTCCCAGTCTTTGGTCTCTCCCTCCGGACCTTCCCTGCCTGTTTCCCTTTCCATCTAATCCCTCTCCCTTGTACCTATTAGTCTCTCTCCATGCCCTTTCTCTCTATTTTCTTCTTCCTTCAGTAGTCTTTTCACATCTTTGTCCTTATCTTGTATGTTTTCAGTGTTCTTTCCAAACCATCTTGTCAGACATCTCTGTCTATGTTGTTAGAGTTCCTGAGCAGTCATTTTTTCCTTTCCTTCTGTACATCCTCCCACTTGTGGGATGAGAAAAGGTGGGGAGATGAGAATTCTGTGCACCATAATATCATATTTCCATACTGTAACCTGTTGTTATTTCTTCTAACCTCTTTCCAAATACATGGAAAATATTTGTTTTTTCAAGGACAACAGTTTAATTCAACAACTTTAGCTGTAATCCATGAGGAGAAAAATATTGATGGAAAGGGGAAAAAAAATTATTGTGAAGAATGACTAGAAGACATATTTTTTAACTTAGATTTTGTAAAAATACATCCTAGATAAATTACCGGGTTAGTATAATGGGGAATGACCTAGATCGTGTTATAAGTTCAATGACTGCTGAAGTCAGTGAGAACAGAACAATTCCTCATTTATTTTAAAAAAATGCTATGTGTGATCTCAGATTTTACATAAAATACTTGTTTCTGAAATTCTTGAATGAGAGGTGATAATCAGGCATCAGTCAATAAGAAGTATGTGTTTCCAAATAAAAATTCATGTCTGCCAAAAATGATAGCTCCTTGTAAGATGAAAATGACAGAATTAAGAGATGATTGGAGTGCTGCTAATGTAATATACCAAAAAAAATTTATTACAGTCACTTTGGACAGACTGAAACTATTCATGATTAAGCACAGTGAAAATCCAAAACTGTGACACTCCAGCATAATAAATTATAATTTAAATTGCAGTCAATCAGTCTTTACACTGAGCCTGCATTGGGAGGAAAAAGATTATATACTTCAAGGAGATAACAAATACCTAAATTTAATACCACTTTTGAAATGAAAATTTATCACTGAAGAAGAATCACCTATCCTGAATATGAGATGTTACAACTGGCTTCAAGCCTTACTCAGAAACCTTCACATAGGATGAACATAAATGACACAAAATTAGTTGTAATTCATTGTCCAGCATATCAGAGTAAAATCTTGTTTTATTTTGTATCTTTAACAATGATCTGGGGAAAAAAAACCAAAACCAAATAGCATAAAAACCAGGTTTTGTAAGAGAGGAAAAAAAAAGAAAGACATAGTAAATCTATGGGAACCAGAAATATTGAAGTATTGTTATTAATGTTATATTTGGCAAGAAGGCATGAATATTAATATTACTGAAGAAAGCAAAATAAATTAAGCGATTTGAAAATGGGAAATACAGAAATATGAAGAAACAATATTAATCCTCATGAAGTAAGGATGTAATCACCTTGATGTAATCACCACTACTACTAACTACTCCACAAAAGTAAATGAAGAAGGTATAGATAGAGTTGACAACTCTTTGAGAGTTGAATATGGCTCTGGTTTTGGCTGCTTAGTTAGTTGGTACCATTGCAGAAAGGCAATGATCCTTCCTAATACAAAGCTTGTGGCACTTCACTGTGAGTCATATTAATAGTTTTGATTGACTCAGAGCAAAAATAACGTTGATTTTCTCTGGAGAACTTTGAAGAGAAATCAAAAGGAATAATACTTGAAAGTATACTTATCTGTCCATGAAGATAAATCACTTTTCAAACATGCTGAAGTAAGAAAGCTACTGAATTTTTGTGACTCGCATCTCATGAGACTGAATCTCAGTAAAGTGTTCTAGAGCATGTGTAAATTCAGCAAATTTTAAGTTTTGCAAATGTACAATGCTTCTTTTTTGGAGGGGGGGGCGGGGGAATAGTGAAATATTGTAATGGTTTTGGCTAGGCCAGAGTTAAATTCCTTCATATAGGCTTGTCTGGGGCTGTGATTTGGATTTGAGCTGAAAACAGTGTTGATCACACAGGAATGTTTCAGCAATTGCTAGCAGTTCTTACAGAGTCAAGGCCTCCTTAGCCTACAGAGCTACCAAGTGGTTCTGGGTGGGGATGTCCAGCTGGCTGGGAATATGTGGTTTTGAGGGACTGCAATAACCTGATAGTTACCTGAAAGTTAAATACATGGAAGCTTGGATGCGAGTTTTTAACCATTCACATGAAGTTGGGAAATTGTATTCCATGTCCTTTAGGACCACCACAATTACTGTGTTACAGAATATTCTATGATACTCAGTGATGGGTGTAGCTCTTGGAATCGTTTCAAATTAAATAAGATGATTCTTGCCTAAGCTAACTCTTCCTATCATTTTTCTTTGTCTCACTGTGGAGCACATGTTCATGGGTACACCTGCACTTTGGATAATAAGTGTTAAAATGTTCAGATTGGCGTGGTCGCTTCCTAATAGTTTAGCCATTTAGGGGAATTGGAAAGAAGAATAGGAGATCGAGGGCTTTACAATATAGTCACTTCCTGGGACTGTATTTACAGTGTGAACATTCTCTCTAAAGTGTATGCATCAATACCTGTTTCACTTCTTAGGAGAATGTGTAAGTTTGTTTAAAATAAATGTAATGCAATAAATTAAATGGTAGCTTGTTTGAATTTCAGTTATATCTATCTTGATGTGCTTTTTCTACAGTTTTGGCTTTTAAACTTTTTTAGTAGAAACTCATTGGCAGTTCTATTCAGTTCAAAAAGCTACTTAAAACTTAGAACACTGTGCTGAAACAAAAAATAATTAACTTGCTTCACTATTTATGCAAAATTTTTCTATAAGAAGCAGCTTTGAAAACATTTGTGTGATTTGGGAGCTAGACATAGCAGTAATATATAAGAAGCTGTGGTACAAATTGTTGAGCTTGAACTCATCAATAAAGATAATCCAAAGTATGTCTAATTTTGAACCTCTGACTTTTGGTCCATTTCTTAGATTTTTGGTTAACAAAAGTAGCAACAAAAGTACAACTAGCCTAATTAAGAAAAATAATGCATCAATTTATCAAGACAGAAGTTTCTTTTTAAAGTAATGCTGTTGGTAGTTCTTATAAGTCTGCAGTAGATTAAGTCTGTAGTTAGATAAAATCCAAATTCTAACAGTTGATATTCTTTTGCTTGTGGCTGTGACTATGTTAAAAAGTAGGAGAGGAAGTATTTTAGTTAGCAATGTCTTAACTTTTGCCAATATAAATTTGGATTATGAACTTGAACAAAGCATATGATTTAATGAATTTAGGATTTGAAATAGATCATATAAGTTGATGGTGTTTCCTTAGAAATTTTTGTGTCACTCATGTACCTGGAGTTTTATCCCATAGAGGAGATTAGTTCAGCTTTGATTATGCAGCAACAGGTTCAAGTTCTGTTCTTTGTCATTCCTTGTTATTCTACTCTGGTTTGGTCTTTGAAATAAAGCAAACACTGTGATTGTCATAATTAACAGAACACTGCAATTAAACGTTAGCAGCCCTTTTAAAATTTCTTAATTGTGGCCAAGCTGCAAGGCTGAACATTTTGTGTTTTCTGAAAGCTTTTCAATTCACCAAATCAAATGGTATTAAAACAGTAAATGAGAGGGAGGTTTTTTGGTAGCAAGGCTTGATTTCAATACTTTGAAATTATGTGTTAGATGTTATTTTCCAGTTGTATTTCTGAGACACACATAATCTTTCTTCTCTTCATGATTCTTTGATCTGTTTATGAGGTACTGAATGGTCAAGTTCAAAAGACTGACTTCTTGGAACTGAGTGTTAAGCAAGGAAGATAGACAAAATATTGATTCCTGTGGAACAGAAAGTTGTAGTAAAAGAGATCAAATTTGTCTTTTCTCTATTACAGCATCCACTGATTCATGCTCTGCTGTAGTCTCAGTTTTAGAAATGGAACTCTTTTTATTAACACCACATTGCATCCAAACTTACGTTACAGCCCTGTGGCAACAAATTACTTAAAAGTATACAAAGAGTCTCTTAGGACTCAGTTGAAAAAATTATTTAAAAAAAAATTTTAAAAAATGTGTGTGTTTATATACATACATCTATATTTGCAGTGAATCTTTACGGACATTTTTAATTTTTGTCTAGGTTTAGTTTTAAAATATCTTTACCTTGTATTATAGGTATTTTTTAGTATTTGAAATTATTTTTTAAATCCCATCTAAAACCAAAATAAGATACATTTGTAGGGGGTTTTTAGACAATGGAGTAATACAAATATTCTAATTTCTAAAATGGATAGTTATATTTACTGCTTGATCATTGTAATTGTATAGTGATGAAAATGCAGATAAATTACAGATAAGCCTCATTACCTACTAGTTAGTACTTAAGTCTGTCTTTGACCTGAACCTTAAATCATAACCTTGGATGTTCTTACTTAGATAAAAGTCCTATAGACTTTATTTCAAAGTGTAAAATGTCCAAATACTCATGTGTTGAAGATTTATCTGTAAATGAATTAAGTTATTGCACTTAGCCTGTTTTTGTCTTCTCCATTACTTTTTCCCAAATACATATTTTGTCCTGTTGCTCTCTCTGATCACAGAGAAGGGTAAATTCTTTTGTAGAGAAAATGCTCTCTACTCTGGAAATTAATTTCTGCCTGTTAAGTTATCTTCAGATGTGGTTTATCTTGAGAAATGGAAAATTAAGTATTAAGAGTAGCTTTAGATATTCTTTATGTCATTTTTACACCTAATGTCACACTTCACAAAACAATAATTTGAGGTATTGGTAATTGTATTTTAAATATGCAGACTTTAATTGCAATGATAGAGAAAAATGGAAAAAAATTTAATAGTAACTGTTAGCAATCAAATCTTTTTCCCTGTAGCAATCTGTTTTTCCTTATAGTGTTCTTTTCTAAGTGCCGAAATGTAACTAATGGGCAATTTACACAGTAATTTACTGTTTTATAGGTTGGAACTTGGGATCCATTGAGCGGCCTTAACATGACAGAGAATCAGAAAGGAAAACCAGCAAACATCACAGATTCCCTGTCCAATCGCTCTTTAATTGTTACTACCATCTTGGTAAGCAATTATATTTGCTTTTCCAGAAATACAGTTGTGCAGAAAAACTGATAGAATGTGATACAAAAATTGCAATAGTAATGAACAATCTGCAGGGTGCATTACCATTACTTAGAACTTACTGTGTCATGAATGAATTCCAGTTGTTTAGCTACTCAGGTGTGTTTACTCTTACCATAATTGTAAGCAAGTCATCCCAATTTTAGAGTTATGTTAATCGATTAGTAATTTAACTTTTCTTATTATTGAATAAAATGTCTTCTTTTTTACAAAGCTACTTACTTTAGCACCATATGAGAGGACAAAAGATATTGATTTAAAAAAGTGTTTTGTCCGTTAGCCTGATGATTTTAGCCAGCAAAAATTTATTGCTTCTTTTTGCTATTCTAATACCTCAAAGCAAATAACAAAGTATTTAATATTCATTTAGCATTGTTATTACTCAATTATGGACAGGAAATTTTTAGTCATGCAGATATTTAATTGATCTGTCCTTTGAACTAGACCAGAAGAAACAATTTGAGTAACTTCTTTTTCATTTTCGTTGTTGGCAAATTCACAGCAGTGAATCAGATGTTTTTTACTTACCATTAAATACATTTATGTAAAAAATAGTGTTCATTTATTTCCTCAAAGTAATTTTGAAATAGTAGTTTTAATTTCAATACAAACGAAAGAGCTTCCAGAGTTTTCCAGTTTGTCTGCTTTGTCTCTTGCCACCATTATGATGAATTTGCAGGTATCAAAAAAGAATCCACTTCCCAGCAGCTGTATACTTTATTAAGAAGCTTTTACCTACAGACATATATTTTGACATTTCAAGCTAGAGTGAATTTTTACAGGTATATCGACACAAATGCCAGTGTGCTTTTAGCCTTTCATGCAACATAAATCATACAATTTCATCCAGTGGGTAACTTTTCATTGCTTATAAGGTCTGTTTACAAATGACAGAAAATCTTCTAAAATCCTTTTATTCTACTAATTGAAAAATACATACCAGATATGCATGACTCACTTTCAGATGTAAGTTCTTGTTATGCTAAGACTAGCACAGTTTTGCCACAACTTTCTCTTGTACCATTAATTATAGTAATGGTACACTATAGTTTTAATTTAGTTTATAAATTTATAATCCCTTGTTTCTTTTTTATTAATGAAATGTAAATGAAGGTCTTATAGTCTCTTATACTAAAAGCATATCTTCTAGAGTATTAATCTGTCAATTTTCTTCCAACTGACTTTCACAAGTTTCCTATATGTAAAAACTACTGCATTATCAAGTAAATTTTCTTAATAATTCCAGCTGACCTTCCATGTTCTCTACACTGTTGTTGCTTTCTACCCAGATATCCTGCCTAGGATTTTTCTTGATGATTTTCACTGATGTATAACTTTTATTCACGTGACTCTAATTGCTGCTAGAATCACTGCTTTACAGAATATAGTCCTGTCTCTGTGAGTGACCTGTTCCCTTTGTTACTCAGTGATGAACCAGCCTTTGTATCTGTACTCTTCCATAGCCATCATTATATGCTTGATTCCAGATCAGTGATAACAATACTGGGACAAGGATCAATCCCTGCAAGATTACACTCAATAACTTAGAGAGTCTCAAGTTTGTTTGTGTTTTAACATCTGTTTGTTGATGATGTTTGAGTTAATATACTCTAAGTATCATATTGCTTTTATATAGTGATACTAGTATGATTTTGGTTAAAATAATTAGCTCAAGAAATGGTAAATTGCACAACTGTAAATAGCAGTGCTGCCAATGAACTCTGATTTTAATTTGGCAAAACTCACAAAAGAAGACTCCTGAGATTTAAGAGAAAAGCTGCTTTCTGTAATCAAGGATACCCTTTGTTTTAAGAGTTAACTTTTGGTTAGTGGTCTTTTATTTTTTAGTGGTCTTTTATTCATCATCTTTGCAGGAATCTAAATAATGCAATAAATAAAAGAAATATGAAGACTTTAAATTGGTGTTACAAGTTGCTCACTTGTGGCTTCTTTTTTTACTTCAGTTATTGTTTAGTAAAAGTTTTGGTAATTGCAGTTACTCTTTTCAGCTCTGAAGAATGGCACTCAGAAGAAATGGTACAAATTGTAAGAGCTGTATTCAGAATAATAAAAAGGACCCAAACCATTTTTGGTGCAGAAACACATATACTAGCTTAATTTGGTAGTTCTGTCTTTTTGTGCTTAAAAAATACATTTATGTTGTACAGAAAGCATATTACTGAATATTCATTTTGTAGCAATACAAGGGGACAATATAAAATTCTAAAGCTCCTAGAAACATACCTTCTTCCTCATCAGCTTCCTTTTTTCTCCTTTTTTGAGTCTACAAAATCTTGCTTAAAAAAAAAAAAGAAAAGGCAGTTCTATCATTTAAACTGTTCATATGGTTTTTCTATTCTGTTTTTTTCACTTTAAGAATTCCCTACAATAGTCTGTAGTATGCTGCCAGCTGTGGAGCCTTAATCATTTTTCCCCGTAGTTCGCTTTAATGCTTACTTTTCATTTAAATATCCCAGTCTTTCTTTTGTTTTTAATTCTGTTTCTGAAATTCGGAACAATATCTTTTTCCTCCTATATTTTGCAGTCATTAAGATCTTTACAGCTGTGAGTAAGTATACCCTGCATTTTTGGTGGTGACTGAGTCTCAAAAAGAAGAAAATAGATTGATGGGAAAAATAATAAAAAATTAACTGTGAATCATAAATTCATCTACTGCAAATAAGGATTGAATTATGTGCTCCCTTTTGTCTTGAATTCCTCATAATGGATTTTACAGGTAGCTAGCTGAAAGATTATTCCTTGGTTGCTCAGCAATTCAGTGCTCTATTCTCGAAAGGGGCAGGGTTTCTCAGGACTTAATCCTGTTTCAGAAATCTATTACATGTAGTTTTTGTGGAGAAAAGTGTCTGATTTCCAAGTTCTGGTCCCATAGCAGCCCCAAACACCAGCTGAACATGTCCACTGGACAGATAGTCAGGGTTTTTTTTTTTTTTTGGTGGGGGGGGGGGGGTGAAATTTGAGAAATAAGTATGCTGTTTTTATCTTTTAGAACCATAGTTTTGGCTATATCAATCTTTTTGATACTATTGCTTTATTTTATTTTAAAACCACCTGCACTGAAACTTCAGGATTTCTTTTTCATTTAAAAGTCTACTTTCTGAATAATCTGCATTTAGAAAAACCAAACCAAACAAAAACTCTACAGAAAACAAATTTTAAACTTCAGTAATAAGAGTTTCTTATTACTTGATTCTCCTAAATTGACTCCTTCCAGAACTCTGTTTCTTTTCTTTAGAGTTTAGTTGTAGGTATCTAAATATTTTTGTTCTTGTATGTATTCTACTTCCAATTTGAAAGATTTTTAACGTTGGAATTCAATTTCCATGTTTATAAAGGTCTGTGCATGGTGCTTTTTTAATGCTAATTGCATACCAGCCTGTACATATTATCATACTGGTTCCTTTGCCCTGTTCTGCTGAAATAAATGCTTGTTTCCTTTCCTGTGTAGCTTTTATGTACTTTTCTGTATCTGCTTACATCAAAGCTCAGAAAAACTCACAGTTGTCAAGTTTAATTTTTCCAAGAAATGTGTGAAAGTTATGGAAGGTGTGTGATGTTCTCAATTTTGTAGTTTTTTGTTACTTCGCATTTGAAAAGTAAAATTACCTTTTTTATTGTACTTTCTTGAAAAAAAATTGCTTTGAAATAGAAATGAATTAGAAGGAATTAGAAGGAATAATTATAATGAATTTTAAAACGGTTTTATTTAGTTCAAAGTATAGTATTCCCACAGTGTATTTTATTTATAAATGTTGCTTTTTCAAATGGGTAGTGCATAATTTCTCTCACTTTTCTTTTGGATACCTAAGCATGAGTTTTCAATGGCCAAATTTTAAATTAATGTATATTAAAAGAATATTAAAATTAAAAGAAAAAAACCCCTGTTTTCTTTATAAAGATGGGTCAGGCTTCAATTGTTTTGATTGATAGTAACTAGTGGATTGCTTCAACTCTCCCACTAGAATTTTGACTGCCTACTATGGAAGCCTATTGTGTGTTCCTTCTATCTGATATAAATGTTAAGAAGATATGGCAGTCTTCTAACACTCCAGTATCCCACCTTCTGGTGAACAGAAGCAAATAATTAAAAATCTCTCTTCTAGCAGTGGCAAATTTTCAAGAAGGTTTTCCTTTTTCATCATTAGGGCTTCCACTTTCTTTTTGTTGTTTTGTTGTTGTTGGGTTTTTTTATACTTTGTTTTGCTTTTTTCAATATTGATAGTAATAAATTCTAGATTCTTTAAAAAATGTGTTAGTCCACATTGAAATTATTAAGGAAAAAATCCATATATTTGATTAATATTCATAACAAATAAAAGAACTTGAAATTTAAGACTTCTAATTTCTAGTGATATCCTCGTAGTTGAAATATAATATAATCACAGGAATAATTCAAGTCAGTATGTATTGTCCAAATCTAAAAAGAAAAAGAGAAAATTTCGATTATTTTTTTTTTAGTGTAAGTGTGCTTTCTTTCAAGTGTTAGCTGTATATTTTTGAAACTAAAACCAGTCTGTAAAGATACAATATTAATTACTTTTCAAAGATTTATCTTCTATTTGCAGATAGAGTTTTTAATCTACCTGTGATTCCCCTGTTCCTTGTGACCATATCTTTATTTGCAGTAGTTTTAGCTAAGTTTATTTTGCAGTAAATTTTCTCAGAAAAACGAATTTTTGCATTTACTAGTTTATGCGCATTCTCACTTTTAGTGTTTATCTGACTTGGGGTAGGGCTCTTCTGTATCCCTCTTCACTGAGGGATATTTTAGTCTTATGAGATGTTAAATGATGACTTTGATCGTAAAATTTTGTGAAAAACTGACCTGTTGTTAATTTAGAGTAGCAATATTTTCTGGAAACATTGTCTCTTCCCGAGGTTTTATTCAGTGACTTTTTGTTTCAAGCTTCTCATGTCATTTCAAACAATAATGAAAGTGCTAATGGGAAGGTTTTTCTGTGTTTTCTTGAGGAGATGTATCCAGTTGAAAGACTTAATTTCAACTGAAACTGTTTAGAAGATTTCAAAGAATACTTGTTTTGTGATTGGTCTAGTAGTTTTTAAGGGTCATACTCTCAGGAACTGAAGGAAAAAAATAAACTGTGAACAATGTTTAAGTAGGTATCAACCAGCTGCCAATCTGGAAATCACTCAGTTTAAAAACTCTGTGTACCTAATCAGTGATAATTGTCCCAGTGAAAGATTTTGGTGGAAGTGATAATCCACCAAGAAGCAATGGTGATTGCACATTTAATGCATAGACACTTTCCTGAGAGTGTGTTTAGCAACCAGTTTTACATTTAGCCCATTCTATAAATTTAAAGCTTGAGCAAATAAAGCACGTAGTACCCTTTGCATGCACTTGTCCAGAGTACATTAATGCCATGTTCAGTACTTAGAATGTGTATTACTTGAGAAAAAATCAAACTAGAGAAAATTTTGGCGTTAGTAAGAGCTATTACAGATGAAATTGCCAGCACCAATTCTGCTCAAGTTAAAAAATTGCTTTACATAGCAAATAAAATGTCTGAAGAGAAAAAATGAATGTTTTGTACAGTAGAAGACTATAAGGAAAAGCAACAAATACCAGTAAGAAATTACTTAATGTAGGATTGGAAAAGCATTAAGAGAGTATTAATAACTTATTGATCAGTCTTCTCAGCAAAAGCTGAGAATCATTAAATAGTAGTACAGATACTATTGTAGCCCTTATCCAAGTTGGCCAGAATAAAGAATATAAATGAGTATGGAATTGGAGCTAAGAATCTCTGAAAGGGTTGCAGGATTTTTAAATTTTTTTTGTAACAAAATATAAAAAAAACCATCAACATCAGCAGAACAGATAAAATGTCTGAGTATTACTGTAATGATCTGATAGAAAAATATGTAAGAATGTGTCAAGGAGCTGGATTGCTTAATGAAGAAAATCCTGCTGTGCTTATTAAGTAAAGGAGAATTAAAAGCATGAATTGACAATTACACTTCCTCCCTGATATTGCACATATTTAAATTCTGTCCCAGATAACTCAAGATTGCCTGGAATGGAAGACAGAGACAAAAATGTTGTCAAGAATCTTGCCAAGATTCCAGAGATTGGGGGATGTGTAAGACTGTAAATATCTGATCAACTCTGAGAGCAAATGTCTAGGATTTGTGCACATGAGCATTCCAAGCTACACTGGAATTCCTTCATGCCTACAGAACAGGCCTTGACACTGTTGAGCAGTAATGAAAATATTCCTGTGTTATAACACTGATTTGAGCACAAATCCAAACCATACTAGTCAATGTGAAGAAAATTGCTGCTGCCACAGACAAAACAAGCACACTGTGTTTTGTCTTAGCATAGCTTCTGCTTGGCCAGTGGTTTGCTTTCTTTAAGGAATTCTCACTTCACCTGAAAAAACTGTTTTCCTTACAATTGTTTTCTTTGAGATATTTCATACCAATTTCCCAAGTTTATTAACAACTATTTTCACACATAGTTTTTGCTCTGACACCATCTCTGCTTCTCAAGAATTACTCAATGGTCCTTGTAATTTAAATTGCTTTTAACTTTCATGTTTTCTGCTAGGTCTTTGTTCTTATCAGTACCTGGAAGAGCTCTTGTGGTGTCATTTGCTTATCTGTTGTTTGAGAAATTTCTGTCAAAACATCCTAGTAGTTTGGCTGGACAATTTTTTCATGTTTGTTCCTTGTTAATTGTATGAAGATCAGTGACGTACTTTATAAAATATGGCTGTAATCTTACATATTTCAATAGAATTATATAACAGTTCTTTTAAGAACAAGATTTTTCCCTGCATTCTTCTTTTATTTTCTTTGGGTAAAATCTTATGTACTGAAGTTCCAGTTTTATGTGGATATAACGTTCAAATCATGGGAAACCTAAAGGCAGAAGATTACATCAGGAGTGTTGACTTATTAAAGCTGTCAGATGCCTGACCCCACTGAGTGCTGATGTGGAGATTTAGGACTGTAAGAATTTTCTTAAGTTGCCCTGGAGAGTTTATCTGATTATTCACTGAGTCTTGTATTTGGTGCAGTGATTGGATCTACTCTGATTTGTCTTATCTTACTTGGTTCTTTTTAATTATAAAAAATGAAAAGAGTCTCTCCCAAAGGTGAGCAAAGACAGAGCTGCATATTTAACTTTAAAAACACAGCTTGAATATTGGTTTCATATTGTAGTGGAAAAACTACCATTTGTTTTTTTGTATTATTCCCTTTAGCTTTCTATTTGAGAAAGGCTATATTGAGAAACAGATGTAAAAATACTATGTTTTGCTAAATGTTAATTATCTTCCTATAATTATGGTTATTCAGCCAATCATTTTAATTTGTTTGCTGTCTGTTTGCACACCACTTAATGCAAAAAAAGTTACATTGAAGTTTGGTTTAAACATAAGAAGATAAATGCTTAAAGAAATTTAGTTCAGTTTTCATGGAACATCTATCATAGAATTTACTTTTTGAGTAAAGTTTTTTCAGGTTTTGCTGCAGTTTCATAAATGGCAGCCTATAACTTGAGGCAATGGAGAAGTGGGTACTTCCACTGACTTTTTCCTCCCCTTGTGGGTTTTTTACACTTTATCTAACAAAGCACTGAGAAAACAGTTTAAATACTTATATAAATAAAAGTGTAAAATCTAATACTTAAAATACTTAATTGATGTTTGGGGTTTTAATTAAATTTTTTTCAGTTGCCAAAGCACATTATTTCTGCATTTTAAAAGGCTTACTTTGTCCATCCAAATAATACATGGGATATTACTGTATAATGCAATTAGTTAAGGAGCACATTTAAATTTAGTGTCTATATGCATTCCTTGAAGATTTCTACAGTGCTTAGAGTGTAATTTTTTCCAAAAAAATGAAGAAGAGAATCTTTGAAAATATATGAAGACTTTAGACTCACATAACGAAAGCTAAAAGGATTCTACTTTTCATATTATTTCTTTGTACAGGGAGTGGTGTCATGACTGTATGCATATGTATGCATATGACTGTCTACTACTTAGGGCTAAAATGAGAAGAAAGGTGTGGGGGCACTCATTATCCTTTCTGTCTTTTTAATTCTTACAGGAAGAGCCATATGTCATGTTCAAGAAGTCTGACAAACCCTTGTATGGAAATGATCGTTTTGAAGGTTATTGCATTGACCTCCTCAGGGAGCTGTCTACTATCCTTGGATTTTCCTATGAGATTAGGCTGGTGGAAGATGGAAAATATGGAGCCCAAGAAGACGCCAGTGGACAGTGGAATGGAATGGTTCGTGAGCTAATTGATCATGTAAGTTAACTTTTACAAGTTTTTAACTATGAATTTAGATTTCAAATCTTTCTAGAAAAATTGTAAAACTTTTATGATAATACCATTTGAACACTACTGTTTTCAAAAAGCAGATGTTTTAAGAATTAATGCAAGTAGATTGATATCTATTTTCTTTAGTGTAGAATTTGTAAAATAAAGCATCTCTGTTTTGCCCATAGGCAGTGTTTGTTTTGGTTTAGCTCTTCCATAGCATGTGTCTAAGTCAAAATATGAAATAAATACTACTCAGAATTTATTTCTGAGAACAAATGTATGGGGTTTTATAATAAATTGTGTATCTTTGCTACAGCAGTACAAGTCAGGTCTCTTCTGATAGTGGATGTGAGATTTTGTCCTAGAGAAATTTCTATGTGTGAAGTGTGAATACACACATTATTTGATATTCATCTTTCTTGAAATTTTAACAATAAAGTGCAAGAAGTAAGACAAAAATGTCAACATATACTGATGGAACAAAGTAATGTCACACCAGACACCATTACAATTGACTGTAAGCGATTGAGAGGCATTACTTCAGGTTCTTCAAAATGTGTTTCCTCAGTTGGTCATGCCAGTTGAATTCAGTCTCTTAGAAACATTTTCATAAATTTAAAAATTATGTCATTGTTCCTTTCTGCATTTATTTGGGTGAATTGCTTGATAGCATTTTCTCATGTGGTCAAAGATTGAGATGAAACATATTCTGCGCATCACTGTCATTTAAAATAGAAGACTAAAGTTAATTCAAGTGGAACCTCTTAATGATGGCAAAAACTGCATGAATAGCTTGAAAAAATATTTACTTATCTTGTTTCAATTTGCTTTAAGATTTCAACAGATGGGCAGAACATGTGCTAATCAAAATATTCATATTTACTAGGAGGGGTGTTCTTCATGCTTTTCTAGTAAATGATAATCTGGTATTGGTGTTGCAACAGATGTTGATTATGCCAGGCTTCACACTTCTAAGAAGAATGTGTGGGAGTATTATAGTTATATTATCTTTAAATGTGTGTATGTATTATACCTAGTACACACACATAGATAGCAAACATATTTAGTTACTCTGTCCATCTCTATAAATGTGCATTTTTACATATGAATATGTGCATAGGCCTGTTAAACTACTAGATTTGATGCTTGTTATGCAATACCATCATCTGGAACTAATTTTCCATGATTGAGGTAGATATTGTGGAAGTATTTATTCAGATGCAAAAATAAATCACATTTTTATATGTCTTTTATTATTCAGCCTTAAAGCACTATTAAGAAAACACTAGTATGGCCTCCTTAACTTTACGCTAAGATAATCTTGAAATAAAAATGCATTTGAACAAGGTGCAGCAGTAAAGTGTGTGGAACAGTAGCTTTTCCCATCCTTTCCTCCTAATAACACAGAATGAAACACATTCTTTTTCCCCATAAATAATATACCACTAAACATAGATTAAAATTTATTTTGCCTGTTGAAATGAATTTTACTTAGGAGTCAAAAAGTTTAGAGACCGTATTAGTACATATGGAAGATGTAGTCCAGCTTCCT
Source organism: Monarcha castaneiventris obscurior (assembly GCA_026261815.1). NCBI lineage: Eukaryota > Metazoa > Chordata > Aves > Passeriformes > Monarchidae > Monarcha > Monarcha castaneiventris. The sequence continues at coordinate 3,949,922 of JAMPIT010000327.1, forward strand.
AATCTGGACCATAACTTTTACTAGTCTCTGTCAATTTCTCACTTGTTAATTTTTTTTCTTTAAATTTTTCTCTGGTTTTATCTATTCTTACTTTGTAATCTATTTGAATACATGCAATTTATTTACCTGTGCCCTTTATTTACATGCATATTATTGGTGTATTTTACTAGCAAGCAACACTTCAGACTGAGGCACAAGAGTTCAGTGAAAAACTCCACATAGTTATCACATTGGGTGTTTCCATATGGTTAGTACTTCACATGCTCCATTAGCTTTCCAGCCTTTTCCCTTAGAGAATATTTTCAAATTGTCATAAAGGTTTTCTTTTCTATAAAGTAATTTAATAAACTCAATTACTTAATTTTTTGAAAGGTGAAATGATTCTATATTTTTAACTAGATTTTCTAATTAAAGTATATAGACTACAGAATAAAGACAGTTCTTGAAGTTGCCATATTACTTACATCTGTTTTTAGATAAACAATGATTTTAGAAATTATTTTTATCTGTTTGTTATGTTTTGTCTGTCAGTCAGTTAAGCTTAGAAAGAAAGGTTACTACATTGTAGTATATATGTTTGCAAGGGTAATGTGTAACATGCATAACCCAAGAATAAATAAAGTGAATAATTTTGGTGTATTATATGTGTAGAAAGGAAAATGCACCATTTGTATAAAGATTAAAAGTACCAAATAAAATCTAAGATATAAATAAACTGTTTAAATCAATGCGTAGTCACTTTGCATAATTGCTGGGACTCAAAAGTGTAAGTGAAATAAAGATAATGCTATCTGAGTTGAGCTCAGCATATCATGTCAGTCTCAGTATTTAATAACATTAGCAGAGACTGAAGTGTTGACATCAGGCTTTGTTTGTTTTCAATCTCCTTTCCCATAGTTTTGTCTTATTTCTTCTTTCTTTGATTGTTTTACTCTGAGTTCACCTCTGCATTCTGATATTGGTCTCCAAGCAATAAGTAGCTTCTTTTTGAATTTGTGGTAAATACTGACAGTGAAAATTAGTGCAGTGATCCCTTTGACAACTGACAATTCTTGTTGAGAAAAAGACACTGGTCTCTAGAGTTGCAAATGTAAGAAATATTAACTAGCACAGAAAATACAGATGAAATTTCTCTATGAATAAATTTTTAAATTTCTCCAGTTAATCTCTCTGATTTCTTTGCCACAATTTTTCATTCAGTACTTTACCTTCTTCGCATGTTAGTTCAAGATATGAGTGTTACATATTTGAGGGAGAAGGAACTAAGTTCCAGGTATCTCCATCCTTTATGGATGAATTCTTCATAAAAAAAGTATTTTTTATAGTGACTTGCTGCCTTTGGTTCAAGAACTTTATGAAAGGATGGATATATTGAATAGGTTCTGAACAGAATCATGAATTCTGGAGACTTTCGGGTTGTTCCTTAGCTCTAAAACTTGTCATGTCACTGTACTATATTGCATGAGATGTATAGTTTGAGCATATAAATTATGTTCCAATATAGTTAGCACAGACAGATAGAATGAAAATATATAACTTTATTTTTAGAAAGTTAGACATCCTACTTTACAGACCCAAAATTACTTAATAAAATTCTTATAGCTGGCTTCCAAAACAGGAAAAAAATTACTGTTTTATACTTTGACAGGGCTATAAATGAAAAATCCACTGGGAAATAATTTGTTATTATATATATATGATTAAAAATAACTTTTTTAGAGGGCTCTTTGAATTATTCTTCTATAGCACAAAGCATATGCATTACAAATAGACTTCAAGGCTGGCACATCTTTTATGATTCATAAATAATTACAGAAAAGGTCCAATTTTTAGATCATGATTGCTCTTTTATTATATGTGAGAATTAAATCAGAATTTTTCTTTGTGCCTCAGAAGAGTAGGATTTTCAGCTTTGAGGAATTTTACACAGTTGAACAATTGGAAGGAACTACTTGAGTTAACTTTAGACATAACTGTTTATTACTTCAGCATATTTTGAATTTTTCAAAATCAATAGCAATTTTTCAAAATACTTACGTTTCAAATACCTACATTTGTAAAAATAATAGTAGTAGCTTTTTATTCTTTTAATAACAGAATAGATGTTTATATAATCAGTTTAAATATTTTCAGTGATTTTTCCTTCAATAACCTGTTGGTTGCTTTCTTTTATTTTAAATTAGGGTCCTTATGACCTTATGTTCAAGAGAACACCTATAGCCAATTCCTTTATACTGTTATGTAGAAGTGAAAAAAACCCCTTCTAATAACTGACTCTGTAGATTTTTGGTTGCTTCCTTTTTGAGGCAGTGAAGGAATTTTATTTTCTTCCACTTTTTTCTTTTCTCTTCCTTCCATTTCAAGTGTCATTTCATCACATTGTTTGGACTCCACCTCTTTCCTTCATACTTACAGGAAATCCTACCACATAGAGATTCATAGGGAAAGGCTGTGGAACATCTCTTCCCTCTTTCTTCTTGTAACTTTAATGCAAAAAGTCTGACAGTTGAGATTTTCAGTATAGTGCTGGATAGTTTAGCCATCACTCTTTTATTAGTTAAAATCTCAGAAGGCTTGATGGTAACAGGCAGCTAGGGAATCTTTAGGAGGGAAAGGAAGAAAGAAAAGAAAGAAAGAAAAGAAAGAAAAAGAAAGAAAGAAAGAGAAAGAAAGGAAGGAAGGAAGAAAGAAAGAAAGAAAGAAAGATCTAGCAGTGTTTCTCTTTTCATCATTATTAAATGGGCTCAACAATAAAATCTGTGCAGTATCAGTGCTCTTTAAAGCACCAAAGCACCATGTCTGCTTCATGGTTTCCTCATTTTATTAGTGGAACTAGAATCTGCAACTGCATGTCAGGTGTCATATGATGAAAATTTCACTCATTCTAGAGGTTTTCTATATATTTAAATTTTTTCTCTGGTACTTTGGGAAAGTGATGTTTTGAGAGGTAATATGCCATAAACAACATGGTGTTCTGGCAAGTCTGCAGTTCAGCTATTGTTGCTTGAACCAGCAACTCTGGTGAATATAGATAGATGGTATGCTGAATGACTACTGATTTCCACTAAACCTGTTTTAGTGTTGTTTTTCTAGGATCTTGGCATTTTATTTTATTTTTACTTATGCTCTTAAAAAAACCCCACATTTCACTTTTCCCTGTACTCTGTAAAAAAAAAATAAAATAAAATAACAAAATAAAATAAATGTTGTTGTTTTATTTTGGTTTTATTTTCCATCTTATCTTATTTTCCTTATCTTATCTATATTTGAATTTTTGGCTGTTTTATGTTTTGTTTATAATTTATCTCTTTCCCCATTTTTCTGTTTAGCTATTTGAAAGCCATGTCCTTTGAGTGTATTTTTATTCTTGGTATTCATTTATTTACCTTGCAGATTGAGCATTACTAATCTGTGCTGAAGCTCTCTTCTCTGAATTTCCAGTAATCACTATCAGTTACATTTATTAAGCTATGTTGGAACTCCAGCACAACCATCTCTTTAAATGAAACTACTAATTTGCATTATTTAGTATTTAAAAATAGTATTCCGTCTCATTCCAGTTATTCTGTGTCACAATATAGCATCCATGATTCTTTAACTGCTATGTGCCTGTAACATACCTTTCATGTGTGTTTTTACTGTTTCAAATATTCATAGTGGCTTCCAGTTTTTATTGTTTGCATGTTTTCTTTCCTCATTAAAGTAGCATTTAATTTCTGTGTGAAACATGTCCTGGGGTCATAGGATAATTTCTTGTGATAATTTGTAATATGCCAGAAAATATAATTTGTCCTTTTTGTGCTTTTCAGTCTAATTGCTAATTCATTAATCCACAACTTCAAGTGCTCTGACCTTTTATTTCCAATGTAATTTGTCCCAAGCTGAATAAGCATCAGTGTGTTCCTGACAGGCAACTAACCATATCTCTTCTGTTGCTTGAGATCCTGTTTTTCACTTAAAGCAAACTGCATATATTCACAGACTCACAGAACCTCTCTTCAAATATTTTTCATGCCTGAATTTATCAATGTAGTTCACTTCAATATGCCATACTATGCACCTTCTGTTCATTTTTAAAAAATTGTTTGTTTGAAAGTAAAAGATCAAAGAGATGGTCTTCTACATGAAAATAGATTTGCATTTCAAACCAACAGCTAAACATTCATCTCTACTCTCACAAGAAGGCAGTTTTCACTTTGTCACTCTCTAATAAAGGCTGTGTATGATATTCCATGGGAAAATGTGCAAACAGATCCTAACTCTGCAAAAGTTATGCAGAAAGTAAACTTAAAGCAGAGGTGCATAAATACGCAAAAAATTCCAGGGGGAAAAAAAAAAGTCAGTAATCTAATATGCCAAAGAAATCCTAAACCAAAAGTTTAGGCCAAGTTTGCAAAACATATGTATTGACTCGGTGAGGAACATACATGTACATATATGAATTCCCTATTAAATTGTTACTGATTTCAAGAACAGGGCAGATGAAGATGAAGTTTCGAATATGACAGCAGTTTCAGGTGAACAATTTGTTTTCCAAAGAGCAAGGAACTTCCAGTCAGTCTGCATTTAGTAAAGCAAGTCCCAGTAACAATTCTAATATTACAGTAGAGCATAGAGAATAATAAAGTATACAATTTTTCTAAAGGGTTGTAAATGTTAATTCATGATTTTTTGAGCTAATCATGTCCTATGCTTCCCAGAGAAACTGGATGAAAAATTTTGACTACATTCACAATGATTTGATACCAAAAGTGGCAGGAGACTTTGACAGTAAAGTCTTTTAAGTGCTCTGAGATGTGTGGATTTTTTTTTCTGGAGATCTGTACTCAAAGGGTAGTTTATTTGAAATTTCTTGACACTAAGAGTAAAGGAATATTGCTTTCTTGTTTGTTTAGCTACAAATGCCTATGTATTGTTCTTTTACAGTTAGGGCATTATGGACATCCCTGGCACTTGGGTTTATAAAATGATTAGTTTTCAGTTAAAGAAAAAAAACTGTACAGTGAAAGATTGGAATTAATTATCATCACACTGCCAGCAAAGTGAATAATAGCCCATCAAGGGAGTTGCATGAAGTTTTTCAAATGAGACTCCAAACAATAGTACTTTAGCTCAAGCATCATCTACGCTTACAGTAATGATTAAGAACTGATTGGATCCAGGATTAGGGCTGTATTCATAAAAGTATTACATTTTTCATATCCTCATATCTTTATCTGATCTTTTACTTTTGTTGCTATAATGATAAAAAATGGTAGAAAATAACATTGGGATTTTTGTTTCTATGTATACGTCTGCTGTGAAGTGAAATAAATGAGAGAAATAGAATTCTCTAATAGTAGAGTTAATTTCCACTGGGGCTTATCCCTTTTATTAGGGATTGATTAATAATAGTGCTGCAATTTTTCTTTTACTCATCTCCAAAGAATTTCAACATATCTTAAAGTGAGAAGGAAGATAGAGAGGAGGGACTGTGGAAACCTTATGTTTATAGATGTTTTAAATATGTCAGTTTTGATGGAAACACCATTTTTGTAAAAGAGTTTCAGCATGTGCTGGTGGGAGATGTATCTCTGAGAATGATGACCAAAACATATCATCCATAATGTTTGGGGATCTGGAAGGTATCAAGTCTGATCTGTTATTTTCAGGGCTTCAAAAGTAATTGAGTTGTTTAAGAAAATTATACAAATGTCAAATAGAGTTAAAAAAAAGACAATGGGAGCAGCCTTACATAAGTCCAAAATACATTGAATGAAACTGATTGTGTGTGTTTTAGGAAGAAAATCATGTTACTTAGTCACCATATGTTGAAATTGATCAGTGCAGTCAGTTTTGATTTTACTGTTTCCTGACCCCTGAGACCCCAAATATGAGGGCCAGTAATGTTTGTTAACTTCTAAAGACAAGAAATTTTCTTCCTGAGAGAAAGTTAGTGTGAAACAAATATATATACACACATACATATGCATGTCAGTGATTGTGTATAGGTGCTTGTAAAGAATGTATGTATATTTTTATGTGAACCTGTGGAGCAGGATACTCAAAAAGTGCCAGAAGAAAATGTGAAACAGTATACATAGCTGTTAGACTTTTTTAACTTAGGATATTGGATAAATAAATGACATACTGAGAACATCTTTTATACATAAAACCCATGTATTGCAACATAAATGGTTAAAATGTTTCCTTTTAAGGTTATAAAGTCAAGTTTCAAAAAATGAAAAGTATTAAACTTGAAGGAAGATTTTTTACTTCTTTCTCTGCTATAGAAATGTATACAATAATCTGCTATTGGAAATTAAAAATTCATTTATAGTATGGAAAATAGACTGTTACTTGAAAACCATTTGTATTTTGCTGGATTTTTCTTTGTTGTTGTAAAGAATGTTACAGTTATTCTAAAATAAGTGTCTTGGCAAAAGTGTATCAAAAGTTATTCTTTAAAATCATGGCAATTGATTTTCAGTTCAATCCACCTGTCCACTTGTCTCATCCAATGCTGAGTAGACATTGAGGATTACCAATGTAATAATTCAGTAAAGATCAAGTAGTTGTGGAAGACTTGGGCTTGAAGGAACCTTAAAGACCATCAAGTTCCAAACCCTCTGCCAATGGCAGGGAACCTTCTGCTGGACCAGGTTACTCAGAACCCCATCCAACCTAGCCTTAAACACCTCCAGGGGTGGCAAGTCCACAGTTCCTCTGGGCAGCCTGTTCCAGTACCTCACCACCCCCACAGTAAAGAATTTCTTCCTCATATCTAATCCTCACCTACCCTCCTTAACCTTAAGGTCATTCCCCCTTGTCCTGTCACTACATACCCTTGTAAAAGTTGTTCTCCAGCCTTCCTGTAGACCCCCTTTAGGTACTGGAGGGTGCTGTAAGGTCTGGCCAAAGCCTTCTCTTCCATAGTCTGAACAGCCCCAGCTCTCTCAGCATGTCTCCTTAGGAGAGATCCTCCAGCTCTCTGACTGTTTACTGTCTCTCCTCTGGACTCTTTCCAACAGGTCTTTTTTGTGCTGGGGGCCCCAAAGCTGGACAAAATACTCCAGCTGGGGTTTCACAAGAGCAGAGTAGAGGGGCAGAATCACCTCACACTCCTGTTGTTCACACTTCTACAGATGCAGCTCAGGATGCAGTTGGCCTTATGGGTTATCTTCAAGCACAAATTGCTGGGCTGTGTTGAGCTTTTGGTCCACAAACACCTCCAAAGTCCTCATCAGGGCTAGTCATGATCCACTCTTCGCCCAGCCTGTGCTTGTGCTTGGAATTGCCCTGGACAAGGGGCAGGGCCTTGAATTTGATCTTGTTGAACTTCATGAGGTTCTAATAACATAGATAATATTACTTAACTCTCCATCCGTTTTCTAACTGGGCAGTAGTTAGGCTGGAATTTGTTTATATCTGCCTGTCCTGCAGATCAATGTTTTTCTTGTTTCGTTGCATGTTCTTATTCATTATGTATTTGTACTCCTCTGTTCACACTTGTCTTCTAGAATGAAGCAAAACTTCACTAAATAAGGAATAAATTATAACAGTAATGACATTTTAAAATGTTTAATAGATTTCATCTTATAAATAACAGAAATATTTTAACTCAGCCACCACAGATTTCATCCTTAGGATTTGCATTTCAGTTTCATTAAAGCTGATTGTTAATAAGTTTGTCCTGGTATCTTCAGTATTTAAATAATGCCTAGAGCCTGGATAAGCTTCATTCAATTTAAATAAATGTAACAAGTTTTTCAAATGAGTTAGCTTATATATACCCTATGCAGAACAGAACAAAATTAGGATCTAGTGTATAAAAATATTGCTAATATTTTTCTTCTTTAGATTTGTGACAATATTTTTGAAATATAATCTTTACTATATTAGCCATTTTTAGTAATTATGGGGAATGTAAAACATTGTATGATATAAGGTTTTGAGAATATAGACAATATAAAACCACTTCTGTTTTTTATTTGATATTTGACAGACTTTTCTAAAAAGACCTTATTTTTTTTCTTATTGTTTATAATAATGATCACTTCTACTTAAGTCTTAGACCTTGGAATCCAATGATTGATTGAGAATTCCAGAGTGTGGATAGTGATTCCTGCATCAAAATGAACGTGAGGGGGATGAGTGCATAGGAGGTTGATTTTGTCCATATTACTAAGTTTTACCTCATTAATTTACCTGACAAAATTATAGATTTCAAAAAATTCTTAATTGAGTATTGTTAATCAATAAAAGGTGGCATATCCCACGGTGATCTACTTCCATCCAAATGATATGCAAAAATGTTATTAATCATTTTGATTCCATTGTGAAAAATGGCAGATGACAAAGTAATACAGAAAAATGGGAGTAAGTCAAATTTGACACAAGTCAAACTTTATTTCATGATGAAATGAGTTCACTGAAACAATTTAATAAAACCCCATCTATTAGAGAACAGAAATTATGTCAAAATTAAAAGATGGAGGATTCTTTTTTGTCTTGAGTGCAGTAGCTGAAATTCTAGGTGACATCTGGTTAGCAACTGGAAAAAAAAACCCAACACTTCCAGGAAATTGCAGTAAATATGGGAAGTATAACAATAAAAATGCTAGCTAAAAAAAAGGAATCAATGTTACCTGTGTACTTTATTTCAAGAAGGTGTGCTGCAGCATGGTGTCTAATAATTTTAATGTTTAATAACCATCTCTAGTAGAAAAATACAATGTTAGAAAGGGTGTGTAAAACAGCAAAGAACTGAAACATTTTAATGTAAGTACTGTTATTTTAATTTTTTTCTTCTTAATGGGGGTTTCCCTTTCCTGATTTCTGAGCCACAATATCTACACAGTCCTGTAAATGTTTTTGAGTTTGCCCTCTCTGCGTGTATGTGAATCCCGCTCTTCTAACAATTAGAAGAAATCTTTGTACAAAATTCCTGACATGAAGTGATGAAAGTTATATCTGAGGTTTTTTTACTGTTGAATAGTCACTCATCTTTCTGCTACATATAGTTTCATGGTCTACTGCCTCTAGTCCTTTTACATACAATTTGCATACCTGTTGATTAGGCTGAAGTTGGTGCAAAATACTTTAGTGAAAGATAAATCAACAGACAGAAACTATATCTGTTTTTAATGGTACTCATGTCACATCTATTCAGCTATTAAATATTATCCATACTGGCATAGGCAAATGAGAATTGACTAGAACAACCCTGAATAAGAAGAAATAATATAAAAGAACTAATTAGAGAGTTCCCACTGGTTTAGTACTATCATTTTTCCTTGACTAAACACTCATGTAATAACAAAGGAGCAAACAGAAAACAAGACCAAAAGTCAGTTCTAGGCTATGCTATGTTAATCAAAATGTATGCTTTATCCTATTTAAAAGCCACTTTAGGAAGGATTCTGTGCATTCCATACATTCCATCTTTGTCTAGTTGAATTCATATAGAAAGTTGTTTCTATGGTAGTGGACAGAATGCAAATTTCCTCTGCAAACTTTTTACCTTTAAAAAAATTTCTGTCTCTAGGTAAATAATCTTGCTGATTTCTAGATCAGGATCCTCTCTAAAGGGAGAGCAGATGAGAAAACCATTAGTTACCACTGCTGTTCAAGACTTTGCCAGGAAAATTATTAGCCATGCTGCCACAAGAAGGTCTAAAGAAATGAAAAAACTGTGTAATATTACTGTCAGTGAAATGAATCTGAGTAAACCACCTGTCTTCCAGTTACTTTTTATTGCTGAACAAATACTGAGAAGCAACTCAGCAGTTACAAACGTGTTCGGTGAGCCAGTATCTATTGAAACTGTCATCATATGTCATTTTCTTATGTTAAAGTACTTTATTATGTTAATAAAGTAGCAACTGCTACTGTTCCATCTATATGGGATATTGTTAGAAATTAAGTTTAAATTATACTAGTCAGGACCCCACAAATAAGAAGTTATGGCATCTAAATTCAGCTATCAAATCTGGATTTTTTTTTTTTTTTTTGAATTTATGGGATGTTACTCACTCTTGACAAACTGCTAATTAATAAATTTCTAGTAGCAGCTTTCCAGGACCTGTGAGGAGGTTATCAAGAAGCTTCATCTGGGCTTTTCACAGAGGAGCCTGGCAGGTAGACCAAAGGCAACAAACATAAACTGAAAACCTCCAAGGATGGAAATTGCATAGCCTCTCTAAAAACAGCCTGCTCCACTGCTTGTCTGTAGAAACTCCTTCACTATGTGGATAGACAGTGATAAGCAGTGGACTGGCTTATCTGGAAATGTCATGTAGTCACCTTCCTTGAAGGTTTTCAACACTGACTGGGTAAAGCACAGAGCAACCTGGTCTCATCATGTAAATGCTTTGAACAGAAAATTGCACTAGAGACCTCCTGATCTCTCCCCACTTGAATTGTACTATGATCCTGTGAAAGGTACTAGAGAAGCAATTTCTGTCAAAGTAATGTAAGTGGCTAGTTAAAATAAAAATAGCCATGAAGCCCTAATAAGGTCCTAGTGGTTTCAAAGGAAATGAAGATCTTGTGACAAGACCAAAAAATTCTTGTGGGGTATAAAATTTTCTATAATGTAGCAGCATGAACAAGACAGTTTAGGATAGACTGTAAGCTTAAAAGCAAATTACAGATCTTATCTTTTCAAACCAGTGGCAGGGAAATGCACTTCTGTGAACAGGAATAATGCATAAGGTCTCTGTGCATTAAGAGTGTGTTAGACAGATTTAAAGAATTGAAGCTGTGCTTTAGCCTTCGTCTTTTATCTCGGGGATGCATTTTCTCCAAAGTGAATGTAACTGAAATTCAACTCAGGTTAACAGTCTCAAAAAATTGGGGTGGCTGAAGAAGAAGTTTACGTATTGACTTAGGGTCTTAGGCTGAGGAAACATAGTGGATAAACAAAATCTTTATGAAGTTTTTCTTTTAAAAAAAGGTAGATTCCTTTAATTTCAAGAATAATTACAGGCAATAAGTGCATTGCTGCTTGTAGAGAAGTAAAATTACTTAAATGTCTTTTCAGTGTATATGTAGTTTTGTGTTTATTATACAATTACAATATGATTGTACTGATTGACTGTATAAACAGCGGAGAATCAATAGTGTATCATTCCCTTTGCATTTTTAGTATAAACATTAATGTTTGCTAAATCGATGCAAAATGTTGGGAGCAAAATTCTTACCAGAAGACTCCATTTACATTGGCTAAAACACCCAAGTATTATGGTGGAATATTGTGTAATTGTAGACTAATTAAAAGGAAGTATTAGCCATTTTATTGTTTCTGTTTCTAAATTGAATTTAAATTCTTCTTTCTTTTGAACAAAATAGGTGAGACAAAAGCTTTTCAGAAAATTATCAACAAAAGAAAATCCAATCAGTGTTTGTTTTTCCTTTCCCTGGTGTTATTAGTAGAAACCATGAAAACCTTTCAAAATTCTATTTCCCCCAATATTATTGTGGTTGTTTCTCCTGGTTTTATAGAGTTAATTTTCACAGAAAACCCATCTGTTTCTGCAAATACCAACTTTCTATGCATGCTATGGCCATACACTTTTCAACATTAATGCGCAGATTTCTTGCTGACATTATTTGTTGCTGCAAGCATAGATTGAATTCAGTATAATTTTAAAATCCCTCTTCTTCGAGGTTAGGTACCAAATTTCAGCCCTGTGCAAATGAAAAAATATCCTCCCTTTTTTTCTTTGAATACTACTCTATGTAAAGGAGTTGGTGAACAAGCTGCTCAGAGGTAAAATGTAAATGAAGAAGCAAAGGAGGAGGACTTTAGCCTTCCTTAGACACTTCTGTAGCAGAAATAAATCAGGGATACCTTGAGTTGTTTGTTGGTGAACGGACATCCTAGAACTGCACATGGTAGCAACACAGGGAAACTTTATACAGGTGTGAAGAGAATATAAATGGAGTGGGAAGGGAGAGGATACACAACCACATGTTATTATCTGCAGTGCAGTCCTCCAGCACATAGTACAGGAGCCTGTACAACTCTTCCATTTTCCTCAGGACTGTGCCTTGCGTTGGAATGTCCTTGTCAGACTGTTTCTAATCACTGTTGTAACTTTTAGTTGGTGAAGAATTTTTCTGTGTAGCAACTAGCTTACTTAACTCACCAATCCTTGGATGGTGTCATGAAAAGGCTTTAATCTCAAGAAAGAATAAGTGCTATTATGGATTACGTTTTCAGATAGATACATCTTTTTATTCCTTTAAAGAATAGAAGCATGCATACATTCATTCTAAAAAATGGAATCATCAATCACTGCCAAGTGAGACAAATATTCTTTGTAATGGAACTTATCAAAAAGCCATTTTAGGATATACTAATTTGTTAATGTTGTTAAATGTCGACTGATAAAACACTAATTTTACACCATTCCTCACCTATTCATCCCTAGAAATAAACTAAAGCAGATTCTCTTGCATTACTTTATTGGATGAGACTAAGAGACACTGGTACTGCACTTCTGGAAAATTGGCCTGTGCTTTCTCACACTTTCAAATAGCGATGTTTTCAAAATGAAAGAATTGCCAGGAGAATTGAGTAATTTGGAGATATAATATATATTAGCAAAAGTTGTTACATGTGGTAGCATTACATTTTGAAGTCAGTCATTTCCTCAGGTATTAAAGACTGTGGATTTTCTTTTTGCTAAATGCTTAATTTTTCTTCTTACGGTGATATTCTAGTTCAAGAATATTGAAACAGAGTTACTCAGCTCTGAAGAGAATCTTGAGATGTCAAGTTATGTACATAAATTTTATATTTGTCCTGTCAGGTTGGGATATCAGTTCTATTCTGTCATATAAGACATAGTATTTTTTGATCAGTTATTTTTCTAATTTCATCTGCAACTTGGCTCCACTAGAGATAGTTACAACCTATATTCATTTGTATATGGTTTTGTTTCCATCTAACGACCAAGGGTTGGATTTTCTATGGTATTTATTGAAATAAATTATTTGTTATTCATTAAGTTTCTCTTAATATAATAAGACCAAAATTCACATCTACCAATAGCCTTCCAAAAGATCTAATTTCTCCATCTTTGTGAAGCTGCCTCTTCTGACAGTTTCTAGTCAGTAGGCTTCAGACTCTTAGGTTAAGGTCTGCTATTTGCCTCACAAACAAATAGCTTGAGTTGTTTTGTTTTGCAAACTTCTATGTGTTGACCTATAACTTTTAATTCAAATTAGTTTCAGTTTCTTTACTGTTTTCTTTCTGCATCAGCTGGAATATCACCAATAATATGCAATCCATAAAAAGTCATCCACTGTGGAATTAAGCCTTGCTGTTTTGATTAATATCTATAAGTTCTTAATACCAATGGAAATGAAGTGCATGTAATTTTTTTGACCAGTAAACCCTTACCAAATTACATGAACAGTGCCAACAGAGTTTCATGTTGTAACTTACCACAGTAGATCTAATTATATAAATGCTCATAACAAGAATATACCATAGAAGAACTTTGTGTAAGGTGAGAAAACAAAAATTAAAGGGAACAGTGAAATGCTACATTGCATAGAATGTTGAGTGTTACACAGCATATACAATACCAAATGAGCAAAAAGTATATAAATGTATGAATTTATTTTATTGGGGATTACGTATCTGTATCTTAAAACAGGCATTCTGAAAATGGTGTTATTTGCAGCTGTGTTACTTGGATATATTACTTGGGTAACAGTATTCCATGGTAGCTATACCATTTCTGTCATTACATACCTATGTTTACGTATAGTTTATAAGGAATTCTTAGTTTACAGCTTTCCAGGTCTTGCATTGTAAACTTGCTCACTCTGAACTTTCCTCTTTCTTATGTGTTCATGCACACACACACACACATACATGCACAGGAGTGTTTCAAGAGCTGTTGACAGAGATTAAGAAGTAGATTCTGTGGATTTTTTTTGTCACTCTGATTTCCATTAAGTTTTGATTAAAAGAATAGTATAGACCATTTACTAATCTCCTATGAATTATTGCTAAAATAACTAAAACTGAACGTTAATTATCAAAATGCATTCAATTGTATGATTTCATTTTAAATACTCCAATTGATTAATAACTCACTGTAAGTTTTGTAATGATTCCCACAAACTAGTAAGGACAGTTGTACTTTGTTAGAACATCCTCAGCAGCCTTTCAGGTGTAGCACTTTCAATTTTAAACTGGTCTTAATTTTGTACCAGTTATTTTATGCTAAAAGATGAAGAACTGCCTCCTGGCCCTTTCTCTGCACTTGTACTAGCATATTCGTGTCTGCCTCCTAAATATATTTGCTTCTAAAGAGCACAGTGAAGGAGTGACAAAGAGAAGACATATGTTGAAATGCACAATTAATAAAGTTTTAATGTATGTGATAATAAATGTTCATGTTTTCTGCAAGATGCAGTATTTTTCTTCACTTGTATCGCTGTACTAGTGCTTTTAATTTTTTTCTAAATGCTATGTCAATTTAGCAAAGAGGAAGTAGAATAAATCTGTTGCCTATAGGTAGAAGAGAGTTTTAAATTTCAGGCAACCTAGTACAAGAACAAACCTCCTCCATATAGTTTGTGTTTTGCATAATCTGATTGTCTGCTTCAGCTTGTTTCTTCTGACTTATGGCCTTTTTCTCTCTTTGTATTTCTGTTAACAGAAAGCTGACCTTGCAGTTGCACCATTGGCAATTACCTATGTTCGTGAGAAGGTCATCGACTTTTCCAAGCCCTTTATGACTCTTGGAATAAGTATTTTGTACCGCAAGCCCAATGGTACAAACCCGGGCGTCTTCTCCTTCCTGAATCCTCTCTCCCCTGATATCTGGATGTATATTCTGCTGGCTTACTTGGGTGTCAGTTGTGTGCTCTTTGTCATAGCCAGGTAACATGTCAACTTTTGTGATTTTTTTGGCAATTGTTACCATTTTTTTCTTACTAATAATTGTCAAAAGTCACAAAAATTTTCTTACTTTCATACTCATATATTTAAACTTAATGATTTACAGAAGAATAATAATTAATGATGAGGGTTCTCACTATTAATATTCTCC
The DNA here is from genome assembly GCA_026261815.1 of Monarcha castaneiventris obscurior. Taxonomy (NCBI): domain Eukaryota; kingdom Metazoa; phylum Chordata; class Aves; order Passeriformes; family Monarchidae; genus Monarcha; species Monarcha castaneiventris. Next base: position 3,964,978 of record JAMPIT010000327.1, read on the forward strand.
ACTGTCATAGTAAGTCTCCATTTTGTTACTGGACTTTTCCCCTAAGTCTTGCGTATGCTAGATAGATTTCTTCTTTTATTGACAAATATAGAGACACCAGAAAGTTTTCAAAATATCTTTTCCCAGTAAGTCTGCATTTAGAAACACAGGGTTTGCATGTTTTGTTTTGTTACCCTGATTTGTTTTTATGCTGTGGTGCTCAATCTCAAACTGAGTACTTAGCTGCCCACACTAATTCTAGATGTCCAAACTGGGCGTCTACCAGTTGCAAAACAGTGTAGAGTAGTATCTTAGAAGTAGGGTAACAATACTTATTTTTTAAATTTTGTGCTAGGTGAAATCCCTTAGATACCTCACAAAATTTAAAGTCTCTGAGTGGAATGTTTTTGGGAACTTAGTTGAGCTTTTGGAATTAAGGAACTCAATACATCAATTGTTAAATTACAAATTGATTTGATAGATAGGGCTCACTTTTTAATCTGTTTTTTTCAACACAAATGAAGAGAAAAAAATCTTTTGTCAAAAAATCCCAATATGTTTACCTTTTCCTTCTTAACTCATTAGGGCTGAGTTCAGATTCTCACATAAATACAGACTTACATGTTGTAACTTTGGCTTTTGTCATGACAACAAAAGAAAAAATCAGAACAGTGTATGTAGTCTCCTTTTCCCTTGTAGTCACTTGCAATTTCTTTTAAACAAATGTACATAAACAATATAGGCTTTTATATCTTTCATAAGATGGGGTCTTTTTGTTTTGTTTGAGTTGATAATGAAATCTCACTTCAGTCCTGAGATTTCCATGATTTCATTGTGTGGTTCACAGTATAATCTTCATATTTTTTTTTCTATCGTGCTATAGTTAGTATCAGGATTCTCCATCTGTCTTTGATACTCTCATTTTGGAGAAGTTGTATCATTCCTATATTAGGGAGAAACAATATTTTTAGAAACCAGTTTAAAAGTAATTTAGCACCTGTAGATGAAGTACGTGAGGTATTGAAGTAATACAGATAGCACTGAAACATATTTTGTAATGAAAGACTACCTTTTTTAAAAGTCTGCTTTAAAGAGCCAGACTTATGTTGAAAGTTTCTTGAAAGACCCATATATTTTAGTGGACTGTATAACCAGGGAGTACAATAGTTTCTGAGGTGTTCCTGTCACACAGGTACCTCTGAAAGAACAGCTGAGCATAAATCACAACTGTTATCTTGTGAAATAGTAAAATATTTATGCATATGTCCAAAAGTTTTAACCCCACTGTTATCACTGAAGGACATTTTCAGCATGATGCTCAGTGCTTTTGACAGGTAGCTCCCACTAATGTTAGTAGGATTTGTATGGCTGAGTTCCTACTTATGCTTTGAAAATCTGCCTTGACATGTTTTTAAGGAAAGATAGATTTTCTTGAAGCCTTTTTTTTTTTTTTTTTTTTTTTTTAAATTAAGTTATTTGGGCACTTGAGCTCACTAGCAGAACAGGAAGGAATATTTATTTTTATATAGAAGTACAAGATAATAGACCAATAATGGTAATTTTTTTTCACATGTCTGTTTTTGTGATCAGCACCATAAATTCCCTATGTAATTGGAAGCATTATCTTCATTGTAAAGCAATATGGGATATGTTTTATAGTGAGCAGAGAGGTTTGGTTTGTGTAGAGTTGTATAGGATACTTTTTATACACATAAATTTATACCAGCCTTCATATCTAGAGATTTTCAATATTTCTTAACTGGTACAATCAAATATTGATAACACTTTTGGAAATAAAAGATGTAGGGTTATCCAAGACAACCTACAGATTTTATTCATAATACAGAATGACTTAATAGTATGTAGTAGCATTTTCTAACACCATCACTCACAAAAGGAAACAGGTCTAAATTAAAAGTTGAATTTCCTGCTAAATACAGGAAGCAGAGAGAAAGAAGAACATTATTCAAAAGTTAAAGACCAGTTTGCAAATACAATTCAAAAATTTTATCTGTCATGTAAAGAGGGGTACTTAGAAGTGTGGTAGTGAAGAGGACTTTGCAGCATAGTGGTATGTATTTTCAGTACAGATTATATGTTAGATACTGCACAGCTGATGATGTGTTTTTCAGTCCTGGTGTTGTAAAACTCTTGGACTGCATGCCACTAGTTTAATAAGTTCTACCTAGAGTTTCTTACTAAGACGATTTCTATTCCATATCAACCCTTCCATAATGGATGTTTAACTGCCTGTGCTTCATAATAATTACTATGTGTTTCATAATAAGGTGTGCCTTTGTGTGGAGCAGTACTTTTAGGATATAATGTTTTGTAATTACAGCTCATCAGTGTTCAGTATAGAATATTTATTTTAAAATTGAAACCTCCCATTTTTGTGTCAAATATTTTGTGATGTTAATTGTTTCACCACGTCTTCCAAACAATGTTGGCATGTAAGAGCTTGGTACACTGAAAATTGAAAGTACCGTTCTGTTGTGCCACTTGGATCTCACTCATTAATTAGTGGTATGGTGATATTTAAGGAAAGATGAAGAAATTAGTAAAAGGCTCAAGAATCTTTATGAATTGCTGAAAATACTTCCATAGAAGGTGAACTATAACATAAATCTAAAGCTGTCCTTTCTTTAATTGCAAGAGCATTGGGTTTTGTTTCCAGTTTGAGAACCATCTGTAAAGAGCTGGAATCTTTGCACACTCAGCAAGACAACAATCTAGGAAAGATTTATGTGTTAGCTGGAGGGCTTTTCTATTTCATTTTCCTCCTGTTGTTCCCCCCAAAAAGATGATTCTACTTTTAAACATACAGATTTTGCATTGCAGGTAGGATGAACCTATATGTGTTCTACACAGTGTTTTCTTTAATTGCCATCCTTTGTGGGGAGTTATAGTAGACTGTGCCTTTTCCATAGATACAAAAACCTCTTAATCTTGTCCATTGCTGTTGTTGAATCTCAGTAGTTAGGGTGGTTAGTCTCTGAACATTCCTTTCTTTCTTGTAAAGACTGATGACTAGTGTATAAACCCAGTCTGCTTGACATTAAACCTATTCATTTTCTGTAAACTGAGAAGTTCACATAGTATTTTTTCCTCTTGTGGCAACAGTAATTGATCTGTTTCTGGTGCTGGATAGCATTGTCTTTTTGTGTCTGCTAGCAGTGTCTTGTGTCATCTGAAATCCTGTTGCATTCCAATACCTTACCTTTATGCCTCTGCCTTTACTAGTTTCTCTGATTTAGAATACTAGTAAAATTCACAGTTCAGATATGATTAGGAGGAAAACTAGGACTTCAGTAAAGTGCACCAACTCATTTTTGGACTTCTGTCAATAATACAACATTTTCTGATCTGTATAATCAAAAATCTCAATTAGTGGAATTTCTTTTTTGTTTCTGTCTGTTGCTGAAAACCATTTTTTCATTTCTAAGCAACATGCTGTTTTCTTACAGTGTTGTATATCAACTTCATGAACACATATTGTCACCTCTTTTCAATCGGTCTGTGTACGAGAAAAAGACTTCCTGTTTTTGGCCTGCAAAATCTAATCTGTTGGTAACTGGAGAATCCTTCCCTTCCTGTATAGGCAATATGAAGAAAACCAGTTTTATGCTTTGAAAAATGCTTAATATGTTTTATTTACATAGGTCTTCCTATAAATGACTTTCAAAATTAATCTCTAGCTGGGTTTTCTGATGATTGTATTGTATTTTTGGGTCTCTTATGCATAATTTTAAACATCCATGTCTTTTTGTATATTTTCTGAAAACATATTGGAGACTAAATTCCTTAAATATTTTTATCAAATAATTTTATGCCTAGTTTACTGGATTTCAAGTTATTCCCTGCACACTGAAGGATTTTCTGTGTAGTAAGGTCTTTTTTTTTCCTGTGGGCATATCTGTCTATCATAAATAAATTTACTCTTAAGTGACCTGTCTTCAAAACTGGAAGAGATACAGCTGCCTTAGCAAGGTGCTTCACTTATACAGATCAGATGTGAAGCAGATAACCTATCCTGGATAAAATGGTCCACTATTGAGCTCATATGCTTTTTACACTGAGCTGTCTGAAGTATCCGTGAATATTGTCCAAATATACATTAAACTGTGCTCACTGCCCTAATTGTTAATAATGAGTCATGGGCTGTCATTTTAAAGGGCTTAATTTGCCTTTACACGTAACACATTTTTTATGCTAGGACTTCCTGCCTTATCCTCCCTTTGGAATTATGCTATTCTACATCTCCTAACACAAGCCCTTGTGCTGGTTCCAGCTGCCAAAGCATTTGTTATCACCTATTTTTCCATTTCCTCATAAGCACTGATGAGAGCACAATGAACGTTACCTCGTCAACAAATTATATTTTTCTCTTACCAGCTGGAATAAAACATAATTAAAGAACACAACTTTTAAAAAGTCTCCACACATTTATCTTAATCTTTCCTCTGTGAAGAAGCCTAGGAATTTCCTGCTGCTTCAGACTGTAACAGATGCCTGAGCATTAAGTCTCTCTGGAGTGCATGCATATCCTTTTACATCTCATCAGTCTTCATTTTTATTTTATACTTTTGATCAGCTGATTTCTGTCCTTAAGCTTGTCTGATTGATTTTCAAGCTACTTCTTGAAAACTACCTTGATGGAAAGGAATGAATGATATAATGAAGGAAACTACTTTTCCAGTTACTATGGGGCTCTGGTTCCTAAATTACTATGTTGATAATTATTCAAGTTGGAAGTTAGCATATTTGCCCTTTATTCTTAACAAGCATTCTTTCCATGAGAATTTTATCTCCTGAAGTCTCCCTAGAGAAATGCAGCATATGCTGTGAGGTGTTTTCAGGAACAGATTGATCATCCAATAGGGCAGTCCAGGTGTCAACCCTGAAATCTGCTTCTCTTATAATTTTACAGTTGTAAGATAGTTTGGCCTCAATTGTAATGCAAAGATTTAATTTTGCCTCAATTGTAATGCAAGTGGGGATACTGTCACTATACTATATAATGCTGTGCAAATAGACAAGGCTAAAAGCATGCCAAAAATTACGCACTTCCCAAAATTGTTCCATAACAATTATTTTAAAATCAGAAAATTTTATGTCTTTGAAATAAAGTTCCACCTGATGACCCTTAATTGATTGCTTCCAAAAGATTCTGTATAGTCTGCTTTTTTTTCATATAATTTTTTTCTGGTTGCAAAGCAAATCCTTTCTAATGCTAGAGATCATCTTTACTGTGAAAAAAAAAGTAACTGTGTCAACCTCTGGAACACTGAGTTTTTTTTGTCAAGTGAACCAAGCACATGGCATGAAAAGAATTTTTCTTTCTCTTTGATGAATTTTTTAGCTATTTTTATTAAAAAATATTTGTGTAGCTATACCAAGAAATCCTAGTATTTTGTGTGAAGGTTCTAGAAAGCTTACTTGCTAAACTAAATTTCTTCTCCTTTATATGAGACCTGCAGAATTTTAATTTTGGAATTCTATCATTCAAATAAGGTTTCAATAGATGAGGTAATATAAAGAAGACATCTTAATTATATCTTGTATCTTAATTTTTTGCACTCATAATCAAATTATTAAGCACTTGTTTTTTACCTAGTCTATCCTGCTAAATGTTCTAACAGTGAAGTTGTACAGTTATCTTGCCTGGAGAGCAGACACTGGAAATTTTGTAAGCAAGACTTGCCCATATTTCAAATATGCTCAGATACTTGTAAGTATCACTTTTCCCAAAATGTGGATGAAAGCTTTAAATTGTTTAAACAGTTTAGTACACTTTATGCCAGTTATATTAGCATAAATCTGTATAATTAGTAACAGTATTTAAGTAATTAAGTAATTTTCTGTGGCTAGCACATAGATTTGATGATCTGTCTCTTTTCTATACAAAAAATGCAAAACATACTGGAATTATAATTCCTTCTCACAGTCATCATCTAGGTTGTATAATTATTTTGAGGAGTTATGATTAGATCACAATCAGTGTTACACAATCTACATGTTTTGGATGAGGATATATGGCTTAAAGAAGGACTTGGATAGCAATGAGGTAAGAAACAATCTTTGCATTTTGACACTTGGAAGAATGCTTTGATCTCTCTGACTCCTCCAGAAGAAAATTAATGTCAGTTTATGACATTTATAGTTTGTAAATAAACAACTCAGTATGGACTCCTCATCCTAACCCCTCAATATTTGCTTGAACCACTTCTGAATGTTTCCAATCTCCTTCAGCTGTTTAAGAAGAGACAAGACTTCCATGACATCCATGACTCTACATACAAGCGCTGTATCTACATAATAACCTCTGCTATAATAGTGCTAGAGGTCATAGTGAGAGAAAACTTCTTATCTTTTAAACTTTTTATCATAAATTTCCCCCTTAGATTTTAGGGGTAAAAATACCCAGTTCTCTAAATCCTTGCTATATTGGTGGTAGATCAGTCTGAAATCCCAGAAACTACTTGCCATACATCAAAACTATGAAGAAACTGCTGCCAGCAAAACAACCAAAATGACTTTATTGAGGTTGGCTGAAAAAATCATAACCAGCTGCTTAAGTAGTCCAACAGAAAATATAGTACTACCCATTGGCTAAATCTCCTTATGCATCTTGAAGAAGAAAAATACATTCACTCAAAGAGAATCACTTCTGGATTTCTATGTCAAGAAATTGATTTTTTTTCGCCTCTCATGATGTAGGTATTTTAGGAAAGCAGTAGGTTTGGTGACTTCTGCCTTAAGGAAAGCACCTTGTAATATGCATTTTTTTGTCCCAGTTGCTTCACCAGTATGTTTTATGTTAATTCTTGTTCCTTTCTAGATTACCCTAATCAGATTTTATTTTTTCTAATGAAGAGTATAGAAGTATCTTAATAATGCTCTGTAAAGTTGAAGATGGCCTAGAAACTCTTTCCATCCTTTCTGTTACTTTTCTTCTCATTATTCTGAAAGACATTGCAAGGCTCTACAATTCATTGATAATTATCCAAGAATCTAGGTATTTTGAATGGCTGAATTGTAACTCTTTTCATCCTTAAGGAATTTTGTGTCTCTTACTACCAGCAACTCAATCTTTTCATTCTCCCGTACTTAAGTACCCATTCTGACTTTACTTTTATGACTTCTTACATACAGGTGTTACATATTTTAAAACATACATTTCCTCTCCATATTGATGGAACATTGCAATGTTGAACTACTTTTCATTCTGTGATTTCTTCTTTGTTTCAGTTACTCACTTATATGTTACATTGAGTATTTCACTACCCAAACATGTCAGGATCCTATATATCCTTTTGAATATCAACAGTACCTTGAATATTAGGATCTCAAGGGTCTTCACTAAAGCTCTTGAAGAGGATTCAGTTGGATAAATCATCTTCACTAGTAAAATCTTCTAAGTTTTCATAGGTGAATAGCTGATGAAATAATGAGTGTACTCAGTGGCCTTCTTCTCTTGATTTTTGACTGACTAGAATTGTTCTGCTTGATTCATTGTGTTTCACAGAGTTCATTGCTAGACATCTGTCTGAATGCCATTCACTTTTTATCTAAATCATTATTTCTAACTATGTGTGACAGTTTAATAATTACATTTGCATTCCCTTCATCTTTAGAACAAGCTTGGAGATGCTGGAAGATATTATGCCACACTGTATTGTCATTTCTTTTCAGACACACATAATCCTGTCTTACACACTCATAATTGAGTTTACATGCTCAGTTTCCTGTGACTTTATTTTTGCATACTATATGGCCAAGTTACAATGTTACATAAATGAACATAATGTTACAATGAACATAAATGCTATGAAAATTGTTTTTGAAAGTATCTCTGCAGTCAAAACAGTGACATCTCTCATTGAAAATTTGTAATTTTCTTTATCTAATTGGGTTTAACTGAAAGCAAAGTAGATGTCATCTACCTAATTTTGTGTTTTCAAATGTCTTGGATAAACAACTTCCATAAGTGAGTCAAGATCTGCAGACTGTTTTGTCAAAAGTTCTATAGCATCACACAAAATAATGTTTCATATCTACCATGGCCAGTGACTTGTTGATTTCTCTGTACTGTGTTAACACCCATTAGCAAATAATTTCATAGTCCATGCTTGTAAAAAACCATTTGGGAACAATTTCTTTTAGTTTTGAAAGATTCTTTACAGCACAGGTGTTCATACTTATTTTTAACAGCCCTTGCTAATTACCAGCATATATAGTAAATGAGAGTAATATTGGATTGCTTTTATGAAGTAGCTTGCTTGAAAATAAGTTGAGTCTCCAGAAAAAGCAGTGAACATTCTTTTTTTTTATATTGGGTCATTCAATTCTGTTTTGTCAAAACAGTTTTTTCCTCTATATGCGGCAAGAAAACACAAGTTTAGGCTTGGTACTTTGTATATTTATTTAGCAGATGATAGCATGGGACGTTAAATGTGCCCAAAGAGAAGGGCTCCTCTATACATGAAGCTGAATGATTTTAAATCTAAAATGATCTTTTTGAGAAAGGTCAGTGCCTCTTATGCTTTTGGAGTTAGGGGACAGGTTTATTTGCTTTGATTTAGGTTTGGTTTCTTTCATGTGTTTTACTCTGGAATGTATAGTATTTGTAGGGAGAAGGAAACTCTAACTCTCACCATAATGCATAGCAGCAGTTTTCTCATGAGATATACAAAACCTCATTCTCATGAGATATGTAGTCCCCCTACCTAAAGAACAGAACACAAGGATCTACTAGAGCGGGAATAGAGTCAAGAATCCAAGAAGGTACACAGCATTTTCAAAAGAATTTTTTAGTAATTAGGTGTGAGTGGTAATTTGAAAATGTGCAAGTTAGCTGATTGACAGTTTCCTTTTCCATTAGCACCAGTGACTGAATTTACAGAGAGCCTGATATATTAGAAAATTAATTCAACCAGCAGTGGAACTGTTGGGTGGTATTTTTGGTTGGTTGGTTGGTTTGGCTTAGTTTGTTGTTGTTTTAGTTTGTTAGGGTTTTTTTTCCCCCTGAAGTCAAAACAGAAAATTAATGTAGGAGACATTTTATTTATTCAAGTAATTTCATGTATGCATCCTGGTTGGAACTCTTGACTAACAGTGTAAGGTTTTTTACATAAAAACAAGTAGAGGTTATAGTGATGGGATGGAGAATTGTATGTTAGCAGTCATGATTTCTATTTACCCTTCTTCTGGAGGACCCAGGAAAATAAAATAATTTTGAACAGAAATGGCTGAAGGATTGAAAAGCAGTTTTTATGCTAAATAAGCCAAACATATAAAAATTATCATTATATTTTTGCTAAATATGTGGACCTTATGCAAGGAATTTCTTTATTTCATCTAAATTAAGTGGGAGAGGTAAACTATTGGAAGAAAAGCCAAGATGATACGATGGTGGTTACCCTTGTAGAAAATTCTAGGAACAGATGTTCAGCGGAATGAAATAGCAGCTTATGTAGGATAGCATTTGTGAGTTCTCTGTTGGATTATTTAGTCTCAGGATTACTTGAAGGATAAGAAAAATTGGGTAACAAAAGTATTTTATGAATTTTACTCCTTTATTCTCTAAAATAGACCTTGTGCTGTTCTGTAGTGTTAAAAATGCAGATTCAATCCTTGAATACTTTTAGGTATTTGTAACTGAATAGTCAATTGTCCAATTACTTGGAGTAGTGGAACTTGTCTGTTAGAATATAAGGTGGGGTTTTTTGGTTTTGGGTTTTTTACTAAGCATAGGTTTCTGATTTCAGAACTGGAAATTAGTTTTTGCAAATTTAGCTAAACCCAAATTTTCTAAATATCTTTTCTCTCGAATATCCATTATATTTGAAAAATAAATTTAAGTAGACATGTAAATAGAGCAAAATTGAAGGGAAAACAAAACAGAAAAAAACTCCACGCAAACCAAAATAAATTTAACAGAACTTTACGTCTTTGAAAAATAGAGCATTACTTTCTTGGATGAAAATAATTATTAGACTTGGTTACGGTTAAACATTATACTTCAAACCAGAAGCATACCTTTAAAAGAAGTAACGAAATAAAAAGCAAATATTTATTGAATTTAAGTGTTATTCACTCTCTGGAGAAAAATAAGACTGTTCCCTAGAAGTTCCTGTAGACAGACATATGGGAATTACTTATCTCTGGATCTTTCTGATTTAGCTATTTCCAGAAGTTTACCTTGCTTATGCAAGACTTCTGTCTCTAACTCAGAAAGTATGAGTCATTTAAGCACTGACAGGGCTTGATCAGAAATCAGATTGAAAAAATAAGTGTGATAATTGTTTTTGATACCGAAATGAAATCTGTAGTGTGTCCTTCAAGCATTTCTGTTTTATGTATAGAAGTCCCTCAGTGTTAACTCAAATGATGGTAAAATTGCTTTAGTGTAAATCTAGTTATGCATTTTCAGGCTTAAGAATAGTGGGTGTCTTTTTGTGGTGTTGTTTTGTTTGTTTGTTGTTTGTAATTTATTATAGTATTATCAAAAGTTTTGTCTTTAGCAACAAAGGCATCCTTCTTACAGGAAAATTATTCAATGATATTGAGTATTTTGGACACCTTGGTTAAAAATCCCACATCAGCTAAGGAATATAGATGATTTTATTAGAAAACAACAACTGTTTAGAATATCAAAAATTTTGTCATTAATAATTCTTACAGCACATCAGAGACAGGTTCAAATATAAGGAATTTTTATTAAGTAGGGTTGTTCTGGCACATCACTCTCATTATATTGTTTGTTTTGTTCTGTGTGCCCATTAGACATGTGACACCTTCACTTTCCATTTAGGATTTTCCTAAAGACTTTACAACAGATAGCCACTAGCTGTGAGAAAGAAACATGAACACGATGTTACTTCAGCTTGATGAGGTCATTCATATAATTTCAGGAGACTAAAGATAGCAAACCACCCAGATCTACTGCCTCTTTCCATTTTGGTTTCTTCTTTCCTCAACTATGTGGGGAAGGAATGGAAAAGTTTTTATGGGGTGAATTGTGAAGTGGTAGATAGCAAAAGAAAGTTGTACAATTTTTTTCCATTCTTCCAGATATTCTTGTCCTTTCCTAGGAGAGATGGCTTTAGCTTTACACAGAATAGGATGCCTATTTACTTTTTGCTTGTTTGGTTTGTAGAAGTAAAGGTATAGTGTTCTGTACTAGAGCAACATCACCAGGGATATCAAACAGTTTCCAGCTAACAGCTAGTACAGCAATTAGTTCATGGTCTGGAGCAATTTTCTTGGTAGATATTTTGGAGGGAAAATCAAAAAGCTTATAGTATAATGCCGGTTTGGAGAAGTTCCTTTGGAAAGAATTCCACTGCTTAGAAAATTCTCTGGTTTTGTGGCTGACACAATGTAACCAATGAGCCCTGTCCAGAAGAAAAATGGAAGCAGGCAGCAGAATTTTTTGCATTGCACTGCTTTGTTGTGCTCACAGAGCATGGCAAATTTAACATCAAGTTGCAAAAAATACCTGAGAAAGGCTTCAAATTTGTCATATTTATCCTCCACACACTTCTCTCTCTTACTTTCTCCTCATCTTCTAAATGGGAATGTTAGAGGAGAGTCAGTACTTGCCAAAATCTGGTCAGTGTGCCCTTCATTTATGGTAATGAAAGGAATTTTCACCTTGCTTCAAATGTAACTGTAATTAGATAAAGGTACTTAGTAGGTAGATGCATACAAGAGGCTCCTCATATCGTTCTGTTCAGCTGCTGCTAAAAGCTCAATTCTGACTTCATCTTAAACGTTGATGGGGATTTTTAATGTTCATAACACCTTCCTCGTCATCCTGCCTTCTATACTGTATAGTCATTTGTGCCTGAACAGGGGCAAATGTCAACACCAGTAAGAATGATGGTGTTGTGCCTCTAAGAACAAATCTCAGTGACTCCACAGGTGAAAGCAGTGAAGATCTCTGGGTGGTAGGGGAAGCTTAATTTGGCTTTCCCGTAACACAGGACAGCTTTCAGAGCATCACTAAGCAGGGCCATGCCATGTTGTTACATAGCCAACACCAAATACTTGCTTTAAAGAATTTGCAGTTCAGAAGAAGTATTTAAATAATTTAAATAGTTAAATAGGAGCAAAATTTCTATGAGGTATGAAGAAAATGAAGTGTAAAATGAGTAAATGTCTTAAGAAGTTAGGTTCAGCAGTTATAGTTCTTCAGCTAAGTAGGCAGGAGCACATTTCAGTTTGCTGTTTACATTATAAAGCAAGGGGACTTTGAGGAGGATTTTGAAAGAGAGGTATTGATTTTGGCCTTGAGGCTATTCTCATGTGAATTCTGGATAAGATTCAGCTGGAACTGGTGGAATAACTACACAGGTTATCCTATGGCAGTGACATTAAAATCACTTCCACGTTTGTCTTTTTATTGGGGCAGAGCAGTGGATATGAGACACAAAAAAAAGGAAGAAAATTGGAAAATTTACATTTCAGATTAGTTTATGTGGAAAGGAATGTGTTCGTAATTATTGAAACTTTATGGAAAGATCTGCAGATATATGGGACTGGAGTATGCACTTACTGCCTTTGCAGAAACATACAAGTTGCCTGTGGGGCCTTTACCTCTGAGACACTGGTGTTACAGCAGCTGAATCTCTGCAATGTTCTTTAACTCACAAATTTTTGTTTTGGCAGTTTGGTCAGAGGGGAGATAGTAAATTAGATTCAGGTAGGCCACGTGGTACTTGGAGCAGTATATTTTGAATCAAATGACAGGGCTAAATACAGAATGAAGTCTCGTTAGTGGTCTTCAGTAATAAAAAAGTTGATGTGATTGTCCTTCTTCAGAAAAGAAGAAGGAGAAAGGCCTATGCATAGTCTGTTTCTGTAGAAAAGAATGTTCCTGCATATGCCCAGAAACAGTTTGGATCTAGTGTCCATTTGTTGAAATACTACTTCTAAAATCACAGTTTCTTGGAAAAATCTAAAAGAAATGCTCTGCTGAGTCAAGACTTGAAATGCTTAGTATCCTGATAGAGTTTTGTCAAGTTGGAGAGCTGGAGGGATGAATTCCAGCTCATTGATAGCTCTGTGAAGGAGACAGCTAAGTGGTAGTCATGTGAGATGTGAGTTCCTGACTATTGGTGCTGTCAGTCAAAAAAGTACTGGTCTCTCATTAATATTGAGCTGAATATATTATAGCTAGCTCATATCCAGACCTCAGGGTTTTATTTGAAGGTGAGAGAAAGATTTATGGATAATAAAAAAACCCCAAACAAACAAGTAAAAAATCCAAACCCAAAACAACCTCAAGTATTTATCCCTGATCAGGATATGGAGCTGCAATTCAGCAGGTCCCTGAAGAAAACCCTTGTAGATCAGTTGCAGTTATTATCAAATTTAAAAAGCGTGTTGTGTTTGAATTCCTTTAACCATGCTCTTTACTGAAGAAAGCCTTTGTGTTCGTTTAGAAATAAGTGAAATATTTGTACAATTATTACTACAGTTGAGAATTGTAATGGTATAATCAGAAAGGATGGAGCAGATTGTAATCAGCTGTCAATAATATGATTGTCCTATCATGTTCCTGCAGCATTTGGTGTGAAAGCTCTCACTGGTTTTGATAGTAGCACAGTGGATTCTAAAGGCTATGTACATGCTCTGCAAGGGCTGGAGTCCAGGGCTTGCTTTCTGGCCCAGAGGGCCAGAAAGTTCCATAGGATTAAATGCTCCATCATCCCAGTTATCCCACCCACAGTGCTTACAAGGATTTCTTGTCTCTTTAAACCATATCTGGGCATTATCTGAGTGTAGCATAGGCCAGAACTGTGAACAGGAATGTCCTAACAAATACACTGTATTGATGATTACGTGCCATTGCTGAAAACTGAGTGCTTCCCTTCACTTACTGATACACATATAACCATGGCAGTTCATAGAAATATATGTTTATTGGGGAAGAACATTATTTATTGTAAATTTTTGATGAGATATTAATCAAGTAATTTAAATGAAGAATTATTTATATATATTTATATTATGTACAAATATGAAACAAAAAGATTATGCTCTCTTTTTTTTTGTAGAGGGCAGAAAACCAAAGAACAACACACCAAAAAAAAGGCATCAAAACCCCCCAAAACAAAACAACACAACAATTTTTCAGGTCTTAATTTGTGATGACAAAACTTTTTAATCTCAGAGTGACATATAAGTGCAAAAAATACTGTAAGCATGAACCCATATTATCCAAATTAAAGTTGTTTACTGGTTTTATTTAAAGGACGTTCTATTTTGACAATTTTAAAAGCAGAAAGAAACACAATGTTGGTCTTGAAGATGTTTTAATGGCTTATTCTCTATATAAACATCACATTCAATTTGCCTGTATTAACAGATATCCTATAATGTAGTGACTCTAGTGTAATAATTTTTTTTATTCATGTCATTCTGATGGGTGACATTTAATGTATGGTGAAGGACAACAGTGAATTGCTATGCACTCTAAACTAGATAGTTCCTTTGCCGTGATGTTAAATGTTAAACAAGAAGGTTGTTGCAAATTGAATAGAAAGGCCAGATTTGTTATACAACCTTTGAATGACCAAACGTTTTTTAAGAAGTCCATCTATTTTTACATTGCAAAATATGTTTTCACACTACATTATGTGCCTTTAGGAGGTCCTCTGCAGTGTCTACTTCTTCCCTGCAACTGGTGACAAACTCTTGAATGAATTGAATCAATAGGTGTTTAACTTAAAAGCAGGAGCATTTGAACAATTATGAAGTACCTTTCTCTCTTATACTGCTTTATTCTTTTAACAGGAAATAATTATTAATTTTTTACTTTATGTCACTAGCATAGAATAGACTATCACTGTTTTATATTGTGAATTTACAGTCTTATTCATAGATACAGAATCACCACCATAAAAATTTTGTTTGGACCAAAATGGCAAGATCTTCTCATCAGTAATGCATATGAATCCCCTATTATTGCAAACGTGCCAGTCAACAGTATGAGAAACTCTGCAAGGCCCAATAGAGAATTACACACTGTTGGACTAAATTACACCAAACACTTGCAGACTGGGTTTCCTAATAAAACATATTTCAAAGTAAGGGCAAATATAGGATGCTTAACTTATGAAGGTTAAGAATTATAAGTAATCTTACAGAGGCAGTGGTTCATATGTGTTTTTATTTAAAAATAATTAAATGAAGAATGAATGCAATGCCTGTTTAGCTCCGATCTCCTATCCTGTAGGATTTTGAGGTTTCTTAAAATAAGAAAACTGGCTAAATATAATCTTTAAAGATTGATGAGTAATTATGTAAAGTAGTTTCTGAGAACTCAGTCCACCCTTTCAGTTTAGGAACATTACAAAACCTGATGAAGATCATGACAGTGAGCACATGGGGTTTTAGATTATCACAAATAGGAAGTTTAACATTCTCCAGAAAAAAAAAGAAGTGATCATTTGTAAAGATGTATGTAATCATTAAGGTTTACATGGATCTGTTATTTCATATATAACAAAGATGATTTCTTCCCTGGAAGCATGAAGGCATTTTTTTTTCCTGTGTGTTAGAGCATGGGCTAATATATGTGTTATTTCAGAAAGTTGATCTAAGATATTGCTAACATTTTGCTCATGCACACTGTGCATACTGTTTGAATATTCTTACATCAACAGACATACATTTGCTGATTTGCCTCAACAGTAACTTCTGAGTTCCAGATCAGGGCTTCAGTTTCTATGATTTTCTAAAACCTTCTTGAAGGTGTGTTTTGGGGAATAAAAAGGAGAATACATGCTAAAATTACTTTTCATTAGATTTGACAGTCTAGGCTCTAGGAGCAAATCAATGAATGTACTTGGAAGGAATCAAGTTATTTTACATATTAAACTTATAGAATTTTATTATTTTTACTATCATTTTAGGGTTACTTAATGAGTCATTCTTAATTCAAGATTAATTTAAAGGCAATGGAGATAATAGATACTTTTTGGAACAAGTATTAACAATGTGTTATTCAAATTTTTAACATATATTGAAAGAATTACGATTTTGGGAAAAAAATAGGTGCATTTTATTTTTAACAAATGAGAGTATTGTTTCATGGTTTCAAGGTACCAAAGTGTTTACTAGTTATTCATAATCATAGCACTCTTCATAACAGACAGTGGCATTTTTTTATTGTTGCCTTATGACAGAAAGATAACTACTTAGGTTCAAATGTGTTCAGTTATAGTAGAATTGAAAATCCAAGTATTCCTTGGTCTGGAAAAAAAAAAAAAAAAGTAAATTATGCTATATTAAATAAGTCCTTTTAAAACAGTAGAAGTTTTCAATTAGAGAATAGGAACAGAAAGGAGAAATGATGGAATTATTGTGAAGAGAGAATTATGTGGAGAAGATAAATTATACTTTATTATTTACCCTTTTTCAGAATACAGAAAAGGGGAGAATGTTAAATCAAATTGAAAATAACAAATTTAAAACAGAAAAGAGAATTTACTTTTATTCTTGTGGATTGTTAATTAACCTCTGAAACTTTTCTTAGTCTAAAATAAAAAATGAGTGCTTTGCAATAAAACTGTAGTGATTAGATATACAAGTGCATCTGAGGTAGCACTTCATGTGTAAAGCAGTGGGTGGAGATTATAAAGAAACTTTCTCAGTAGTGTGTGGGCAATTTTTAATTTTGTCATACTTTTCAACTTCCAATTTTTTGTGTCATCATATGAAATGCTAGTACTAATACTAGTCAGAAACTGAATATGTTTTTGTAATAACTTTAATTACCTCTTTTACCTACTTCAGAGAGCAGTAGTGTTGAGGGAAAAAAAATTGTCAGTGTGGAAAATAGTAGGCATTCCGATCTTCTCACATTAATATTTACTATGGTAACAGTTGTACTTACTGTGAAAATTTTGGTAAAATAGTAAGTCTACTTCATAGATGATGCTGTGTAATGTCATTTTATTTCATGTTCTGTGCATTTCATTAACCTGTTTACAATGTCTGTTGTGTAAATTCGTTGTGCATCAGATAAACCCACAGTTCAGTGCTGAGATTTGGGAAATTTTACTCTAGACTGTAGGTCTATTACAGCATCCCCAAAGATCATGGAAAATACTTCCATCAACTTCTGTAGACTTTAGTTAAGGTCCATTTGAACATATAAAACAGCCAACAACATGGAATGCAGTTAAGTAGAAAAAGATACCTCAGTGAGGTGAACATAGTTAGGACAAAATGTTCTCCTGAGTTTCTTGAGTTGGTATTTGAAGCAATGGTGAAAAATATGGCCTATAATTTGGGCCTCTATGAATGTTACTGGCATCATGACCATTATGAAACAAAAGCTGCAACTGTCATCTAAGTTGGTTCAGAATATGCACCTGAATATTTATTTTACTATAGTAAGTGACAATTAGGTAAGTTTTTCCCTACTTCCCTGTTAATAATTCCTGATTTATGAATTTATGTTTAGCAGTTGAATTAGGTTAAATGACGTGTTGAGACTGAAAGTTGTTGTTGATTAAAAAAGCTATAAATCATGACAGAGTGGTAAACAGGTAGGCTTTTATTGTGAAAAAGAAATTTTAAGAATCATGAAAATATCAGTTAATGCGTTTGTCAGTTGAAGACAAAAATGTGGGAAGAAAAAAATAAAGACAAAATTTGGTTCTTAATAAGCTACAGATAATTTCCAATTTAGGTAAAGGTTGTTGTTTGGATTTTTTCCTAGACATGTTTAATAACTGCTGATGTTTAAGCAGTTTTATCTGTAACAATAAATGTCACCTTTCATATATAAAGTCAGAGGCTCAAAAAAATTTTGTACATAGGTATCTTTAAAAGTGTCTCTACCTGTTTACTCTGCTGTCATTATTAAAAGCCTCACAGACAAATATTATTCTACTTCTGCTTATTGCATGTTATTTTGATATCCATTTTTAAAAAGGCATAAAAATCCACAAAATAATTGGTGCATATAACTAGTCATAAAATGTAATGTGACCGTATATATTTTATAATGATAACTAGTATTTTTCAGTAAATTAAGAATATATTTATACATATATTATATTTGACTATGTAGATTCAGTAAAAGATAGTGCACATAAATTTAAAATATTGCTAGGGGCAATCCAGATATGAATTTGCTGTGTCTCATGCAGTCTTACATTATATTAAATCACTATATGAAAGCAAATATGTTTAGTTAAATTGTAAGTAACACCCTTTCCTTTGAGAATATTTCATAAAATCAACATGTGGCTTAGTTGTTTGATGCTTACAATAATACTGCTTGCATTTTCACCTAACTAACCCAAGAAAATCCATTGGAATATTTAGTTCTTTGCATTATTTTTAATACATTTTTTCAGTTGATTAAAATTCAACTTTTTTTTTCAGGTCAAAAAAATCAGTACAATAGTTTAACCACTGATTTTTGGTTTTGTTTTAAAGAACAGCAAGAAAAGAGGGTTTGTGGTCAGGTGAAAATATTTTTGCTGAATTGCCTAATGTATTACAACTGTTTCATTTACAGAAAACAATGCCTTTCTTTTGCATGAACTTTTTCCTTCTTCATTCTCAAATTTAAAGCCACTCTGCCATCAAGGATGTATGTATAAAAAATTGCCTTATAGCATGGAAAAAAATTATTCAGTCATAATATAAACTAATTTTAACTTGGATGGATTAATTGTACTGCTATATTGAAATGAGCTACAGCAAGTTTTGGGTCCATTCTGTCAGTCCTTAATCAAAGAAGCAGCATGGATAAAATACTAGAAGTTTCTCTGTAATTATTTTATTCTCTGTTTATTGCTTAATGAATGTTTGAGGGGTTTTGTTTTGTTTTGTTCTTTAAAGGATAAAACAGAATGAATTACATCCATATTTCTACAGGGAGAATATAACTTGAAGATTGAGTTATTGTAGTTGAACTTGTCTGAAAGTACAAGTAGTACTTTGGAAGTACTCTGCACAATAAGTTTGTTCAGGAAGGTGTGCTTTTAAGTAATGTATCCAAATCAAAACAGCAACTATTTGATTTTTGGCCTTTTTCTTTAAATTTCAGAAACAGGAATATTTTGCATATGAAAATGAATAAGAAAGAAATATTATCCATCTCTTTAGCATTTATCTTTTCCTTACTGTCTGATTTAATTTTTTGTGGCTAAAATTAAAAATCAGACTGAGTCTTTTGAGAAGTGCTTGTGATGATATAGTGCCATTTATATTTTATCATTCTGAACAATTTTTCTTTGTAGGGAAAACAAAATGTTTTGTTTGAAGCTTTACAGTGCAGCCAAACTAAAAATTTTGAACAAATATTTGAAAGCATATACTTTTATAGTTGCCAGCTTCCTCTTGTTGGATTGTAAAATATGGAAAAATAGTACTGTTTCATGTAGTTAGACAATAATTGCTCAAGCAAGTCTGAAAGGAATAGGCAATATTTCTTGAACTGCTTGATTTTACTGATGTTATTAGATAAATATAACAGAAAAGAGAAATCTTGCATTGCCTGAGACTGTGAGGAATTTAATAGCTGAATGAGGATTTAGATATGACTAAACTGGATTCTTAAGAGCATGAACCTGAAGTGATTTGTTTTTTCAGTTTACTCAAGAGATCTAGTGATTATGCATTACTGATATTGATTGTTGTCTGACTTAATAATAGAACTGATTATGTCCTGTTTCACTTTCTGTCTGCTTTGCAAAACTAGAAAGGATCATTGCCCTTTGTAGTAGTTTGAGATTAGATCACCCCAGTTAAATAAATGTAGCTGGGTCAGAACAAATTACCAAATGTATTCACCTCTTCAGTATGAGTGGCTACATGAACTGCACTGTAATTTTCTTTTATTTTTTGCATTGTGAACAAAACTAGTAGACATTGTGAGCGCAACTACTAGTAAAATGAAGGCAATATGATTTTGGCATGATAACAATGTTATTGCTAATGATTTCTACAACTTCTGTAATTTAATTAAATTGAAAAAAAAAAAAAAAAAGCCAGCAATTCCAGTAGTATGAAACCAGAAGGTTCTGAATGGATACATGTGTAATTCTTGGCTTTTCCAAGTTTGTAGTACTTTTAATTGAAATTCTTATTTGCATATAATTGAGCCACCCAGAGAGAACCTGCAGCAATAATTTCTATGCTACACCATATTCCTGCTGGTGTTTCCTTTCTCTCATGACTGAGTTGATATTTGTTCTGCAGTCTGTTGGTTTCTGGAGGAACAATCCGTAACAAAGTCCATCCAGCAAGAATATTCTTCCTGTACCCTAAGATGTGTCAAAAGCAAAAAACTTTTTGTAAGGAATCTATAGATTGCCAGACCATGCAGCGAGTCTGCTCTGAAAAGTAACAAACACATACCCACACCCATACCCCCATCGTTCTTCTCCCATTGCAGGGAGGAGGTATTCCTATGCTACATATTCTTTTCTTCCTTTTTTTTCCTTTTCCTTTTCCTTTTCCTCTTCCTTTTTTTTCCTTTTCCTTTTCCTTTTCCTTTTCCTTTTCCTTTTCCTTTTCCTTTTCCTTTTCCTTTTCCTTTTCCTTTCTCTTTTTTCTTTTTCTTTTTCTCATTTTCCCTTTTCCTTTTCCTTTTCCTTTTCCTTTTCCTTTTCCTTTTCCTTTTCCTTTCTCTTTTTTCTTTTTCTTTTTCTCATTTTCCCTTTTCCTTTTCCTTTTCCTTTTCCTTTTCCTTTTCCTTTTCCTTTTCCTTTTCCTTTTCCTTTTCCTTTTCCTTTTCCTTTTCCTTTTCCTTTCTTTTTCTGGAACTCTTCCACGATGCATATAATATTCTGTTGTCTTTGTTCCATAAGTGATTTTTATATTAGGTTTTCTTATCAAGTTCTTACAGTGGCATTTTTAATATTTTGTGTGTAAGTATATTATGTATGGGCCAGTTTGATAGTAACAGTTGTTAAACATACTTATTGACTAAAGAAAACCATATATAATATTTAGATAATACCTACTCATGTAAAATATACAATCAGTAAACACCCTACTTTTTCTGAGGAAAATGGGTTGATTTACCATGTCTGTCATCCCAAAGGGGTTAAAACTGAACCCTAGATTTTATTAGAAATCTTCTTTGAAGGACAGATCACAGTTTTCCACTGAAACAGCTCTTGTTTGCTTTTCATCAGCAAGTGGTGATGATTTTGAATGTCTCATCTTTCTCTATAATCCTGTGATAATTGCATCCATTTAGTCTACCATGTAAGGCATCCATGCATTTTAATCTTTTGTTTACAGATACCTAGCACTTCTCATGCTTTCCTGTTGAATGCTAATGGAGAGCGCAGGTCTTAGCCTATTCAGGATAAATAAGCAGTTAAGTAAGAACTTTGAAAATGATAGCTTCACTAAACTATTTAATAAAATGGTCAAGTGTCATTTTTACACATAATTCTGAGAGATTGCTTCCAAATGTTTAATTTTGAGAGAGAGCTATGTATGAATACGCATTCATTAAAGTGATAAAAGTATGAGTTTGAGTACATTTCTGCATTTTGTCACTGGTTTGTGGCTTACATTGCCATTAATTGAAAAAATATGTCCAACCTGTATAATGATGTAAAAAATATAAATGATGTAAAATATAATGCTGTAAAAAGTATAAAACCTTTACAAAGCAATTCATGAGGATTTGGTATCTCTTAACTGATGGCAGTGTAAAGACACAACCTGATAGATATAGAACAGGTGATATTTTTGTCTTCTAATTTACTTTCAGGAAATATATATTTATGAAAAGATACAATGAAATTAACTTACTGGTGGACATGAAAAAATTGTTAGGGAATGATAAGAAAAATCAGACTGTTCAAAAGGATATAGTCTGCACTAGAAAGCAAACCCTGCAGAACCTGAATAGGACTGACTTCTGTGATAGGCTTAGAGTAATACCAGATGTGAAACTATAACCTACACAAATCTGAGAAATTTAAGAGCCATTTTTTCAGATGCACTACACTGCTTTTTCCCCATTCTTTCTCCAGAAATATGCATAAGGAAATTATAGCTTAGTAAAACAACAGCAGCAGTAACAATCGTTAAAGTAAATACTTTTTATAGGTAAAAAAAAATCTTCAGCATGACAATGAAAAATCCAGCCTTTATGTTTGTGTTTCACAGTAGGCTTATACCTACTGATTCCTTCCACATACTGAGAGGGGCTGTGGTGTCTTCTGCAACTTTAGAAATCTGAAAGCAAGTAGGACCAGGTTTTTTCTTACACACAGCATAGACTACATAATGGACAAAATACATAAGCAAAGTGCACTTTTCCCTGTTGTTTTGCTGGTCTTCTCATCGAGTATTGTTTAACTTCCATTTGGATAGCAGTACACCATTTTTGGCCAATGTTAGTTTCTTTATTTCATAAAATTTAAAATTTAGACAAAGGAAAATAATTCCAGCAACCAAAGAAATAAAAATAATGTACAGATCTTCAATGAGTAAAAGACAAATCTTCCCCATAAATTCTTAACATATTTACAGGCAGTGTTGTAGACTGAATAAAGGGAGGGAAGTTCTGATGCAGCTGATAGAATTCAAGAAGGCAGTTCAGCCTGCAGGTAATACTCATTCTCCTATTTCTGACAGTTACACCTAGAGCCTCAGTGAGCCACCTAACAATAGTACTTGGCCTTCTTCTTACACTTTTCATTAGCACTCTAGGCAAGGGATCAAGAGTAAAGAAGCAAATAATAACAGATCAGACTCTTTCTTTCCTGAATTAGTAGTGTGTTATGAAATAAAAAGGATCAATTGAAAACATAATAGTTTCTTGGGAGATGCTTTGCATTTGCATTCAAATACATAAAATAAGTTAAAATACAGAGAAAACTTATTTGTTGTGTGATATGGGCCAAAACTCAAACTTCTATAAAAGTAGTACTTTTCTCTGCTGTACTGATCCTTCTAAAGAAAACTATATTGATATTTCTAGAACTTAATTTTGCATTTTCATCTGTTTTCATAGTACTCATAGAACTGAGGTAGAGAGTTCAATTACAGGACTGTGTTTGAGAAGAGAATGTAGAATTTTTGATAACTTATCTTTGCTTGAAGCATATGCCTTTTCTGAATCTATTTAAAAACTGTTTTGGGTTTTCTTTGTTTATTTTGAGTTAACATTTTAAAATTATAATTGTAGCTGAGATTTGTTTATATTAATAGCTTTCCTTATTCAGCTTTGAATATGACTCACTGTGTTCATGTCATGTGGTAGAAAACGAATTTTCAGCTGAAGTATAGGAGCTCTAAAATGGGGTCTGGGTTTTGAGACAATATATACTGTTTTGGTCATAATGGAATTAAAATTGTGCATTGGATTTTTATGGAGTTATTAATCTGAACCACCTTAGGAAACACATATTCCCAGGCAGCTGTTCCAGTGGCTAGTAGTTGTGTTCAGATCATCATATATGATCTATATTTGTATATTTATATCTACATATGTGTGTATATGTAGGTGTTCGCTGTATGTGTGATTTTTATTTAAGTATCCTGACTTTTTTACAATCCTACTGTCAGATGTCTTTTGCGTAAGGCCTGAAGGATTGTAGTTTTCCCACAGGTGTAGTGGTGGTTTAGTCTGAGTACTCTCTGCACATGGCAGCTGATCTAAAACCTAAGGAGGACAGAGCAGTTTACAGGGTCAACTTACAATTTCCTTGTTACCATTCCAATTTACATGGACAGAGAAGATCCTCTGGGATCTCTTGCTGGTGTTAAGATGACTACTATTACTGTTCCCATGGTAAGCATTGTTCAGGGAGTGATTGAAGCCAGGCTCTGTGGAATGAACTACAGTTATCTTCTGCTGACCTCAAAGCATTTGGTAAATTAACCTCAAAACCAGTCCTCGTGTTTCTTCAAAAAGAAGTACCTTATATGTTTAAAGGATCATTTTACCCTTTGAAATGCATTTTTAAGAGTTTAAGTGGATGTGAATATTTGTCTCCCTACTCCTATCTCCCTGTTTCCAAGTGTCAGTGAAAGCTCCCTCTCTCCTTCTTTCTTATTGCTCTGTTAAGGCATGATATTCTCTATAAGCCTCTTAGGCAAATAATTTGCTATACAGGCTGTAAATTTATGCTTATTGTTGCAGTACCTCAGAGCCATCCAGTTGTCCTAAGTATTTATTTTCCTAACAGTAGTTGTCAGGCATTGACTTTGAAGGTTTCTGTTGTGTCATCTCTTAAAATAATTTTCTCAAACCTCAGGAGACAATTAGTGATGAATGAAGCTGAAAATAATTTGAGATTCAGCTTAGCAGTTCAAATGTTCACTGAAGCCATATGGTCTTTCCTTTCTACACTCTTAGAAATACATTCAGATCATGTAGTGTTTTATCACTTTATTTGTTGATTAAAAAAAAAATTAGAGAATTCTTTAGAAATAAAATAAACCAGAGAATTCTTAGTGTAAATTGGTGAAATGTACTCAAAGTAGATTACTGCGGAGAAATTTCATTGTTGTTAGGGAAAGAGTCAAGCTTTTGATTTGGTGGAACTAGCTAATATGTTTCTAAATATGGCTGGAAAGCAACCAACTGTCATATCAGGAATAGAAATCTTGGATTATTTTATCCCCAAAGAATATAATAATGTAAAAATGTTGTTTGGTACAAAATATCATATCACCCTATACTGAAACCCACTTTTCTGGGGGTAAAATATATGACTTATGTTATAATAATTTTCATGGACCCAGTATGTCTCAATAACCTCCAAGTGTTCAGAAAATTACCCTCAAGATCCATTCTTGTGGTTTTACATAAAGAGATACTTTGTATGTGTAAATACTATCTTAATAAAATCTGATGAAACACAAGTATGAGTAACTGCTACCACTCTGTTCAGCCATTACTGTTCTGGAGGATATTTAGCCTCCACATTAATTATAAAATGAGTGATTCTTAAGAATGGAATTTAAATTAATATTAAATGATCATTATTTATTTGTTTTAAAGAGGATTAGACTGGTTTTTATACTGTAAGACTGCAACCTGATATATGAAGGTATGCAATTTTGAAACACAAGAATGGCTGATTTTTTTAAATTACTGAATATTCATATTGTAGCTAAATCTTCTGCCCTAAATAAATCCATTTTTAGTGCTGCAATAAAATAATGCTCATTACAGTGATGACATTTATGTCTCAATTGTACTTATCTTTTGAACAGAGAGTTTAAAAGTATTCTGTAAGCATTGCAAAGATAAAATAATACCCTTTTTGTTTTTCTGAACCAGCTCACTTTTCTAAAACAGCTCACTTTCTTTAAGTACAGAAAAAAACCCTGATTTATAATTCAGTCTTAGTGTAGTATGTTGATATCAGTTTATATATATTAAAGAAATTGACTATAATTATTGTAAATTTTATATTATATCAGGAAGGAAAGAAGGAAAGAATACTCAAGCTATGTTGGAGAGATTGCTAATATAACAATCATATAACTGTAAAATGATTTCTTAAATCACAAGAGTATTCTGATTTGCTTTGTGATTTTCATTATTGTTAACACATACTACCAAAAAAAACCCAAATGGACAAAATCAACCCAAAACACCTCTTTTTAAAGCAAAGCCATAGTATTAGCTGGCTTGGAAGATTACCGTGTGTGTAAAAAAGTAAACAGCATCATTTTTTTAAGAAATAGCATAGGTACCACTGTAGTCTTTTTTCCTCTTGGTATAGTAATGAATAACAAGGTGCTTCCCTGCAGCTATATATGACAGTCAAAATCTCTTTGCATGTAGTAATTAGTTTACAGCACCCCATAGCCCGGAGCCCAGCAGGAATTATTTGCAAACAAGTACAATATAAACAAAAAAATAGTTCTTGTTTTAAAGTAGCTGACTTGCTTCTTTGATCACCAAGCGGTTTCTTCTGATGAGAAATGTTTCTCTTGTTTTAGAGACGAATATGGATGGAAAGCTAAATCAGCAGAAGACATAAGAAAGCTATCTTATTTTAGGTTGTGATTGTTTCTTGACACAAGTTATAAACTTGGTGAATTTAGGCTATTCTAAACAAAAAATGAAAACAGTTCAAGTTTTTTGCAATATAATGGATTGAATGAAGCAAACTAAATTTTATGCTTGTAAAAGAAATATAAGAAAGAAACAAGTTTAAATACCTTTCAGAGTTTTTCATAAATCTCTGAGGTATTTAGAGAATCCTCTCATATTTCTTACTAAGATACACTTTGAATGAACCTAGATTCATACAAAATATCTTTCTTTGGTATCTATGCTATATCAGTGGCTTATCTATTTTACATTTATACACTGTATCATTCAATGCACAGAGCATTACATGCTCAAGAATAACTCTCCCAAAGTATAAAAGGAAGATCATAAAAATACCACAGTCTGAAAATATAGCCTCATGAAAATTTAAAAGAACTGCTGATATCAATGGCAAAATTCACATCATGTATTCCAGACCATAGTAAGGATAAGGGCATGCAATTACACTTTTTAAAAAATGTTTGTTTGTTTCTTAAGTTATCCTCTGTAGTCAATACTAATTATGAAGATTCTTAAATTATCCTTATGACACAATATTATGTGTTAGCTTAAATTCAGTGAAGGTAGTTTAAAAAGATGGATTTGACCTTACAGTCAACTGGACAGTCAAAAGGAGGATACACAGATGACTGTAGTGACCTGCCTGGCAGTAAGAAATGATCACTTAATTATGTTTGATTGGGGTCTGTATTCTTAATAGATGGAATTTCACATCTGGAAGCAAAGTTGCTGTACAGTTGATAAACAAAAACCAAGTCAGATACTCCAGAGGTATACTGGGCAAATATGCTTGTCATTATAGTAATTACTGCTCAAAAAGGAAAGGTAGTGTATCAGAACTCTTAGCAATTGCTAGACTGCTTGCAATGCACACTTGCAACACAGCCCATTTAGCTTAAGTAAAAGCTACCTTGGGATGTTTAGTATCTGCTTGATGTGACATACATTGAAATGCTGTATTTTATTGTCTGCTTACCTTCTACAAAATCATTACCTTGCTTCAAAATGCTTAGTAGAAAAGTGGTTGTTTGTAAGAGGCTACTGAAAATAAACAGAGCTCAAAAAAAAAAAAAAAAATTAAAAAAATAGGAGAAGAAATAGTTTTAAGCAAGAAGTAATTTCTGCTTTGGGACTGTGTATTCAGTAGGTGTTAAAGTTCAGTGCTGGAAATTCTTTGAAATGGGTGATAAAGGAAAAAAGGACTTCTTTAATTTAAATTGCTAACAGATATATTTACCTTACTGGATGATCTGTGAATGGGCCTAATGTTTGTTACTGAGAGACCACACTTGTTAACTTTACAAACTCAGATGCTACAGACTAGGAGTGCTTTCATCATAAATATGGTTTTTATTTTGCACATGACCTGTTTTGCTGAAAACAGAACAGTGCTCCTGAGAGAGTAGTTTCTATGTAGCTAAGTATTACCAATAATTGTCTGGTTGAATGGACAATAAGCTTTATTTTTTCCTCTCATACATGCCTAATAAAAGATTAGTTTCTCATGTATAAACTTGCAAAAATATTTCTTAGTAAATTTAAATTTTTATAACATTTGTAAATGTGCTAAGTAATATGTATTCCTATACATATTTAGATACTAATATATATTTCTATACAATAATTCATAATTTTATGTTCCTGATTTCTAAGATGCTTGCCTTAAGATGCATAACAATCTTGTATTAAAAACCTCAAATAGTGCCTGATCCTTTGGAAATTTCTCATATCAAGCTTCTGGAAAATGAAAGCTGTAAATCTTTTAATACTTTAGAGGTCAAACATGTCAAATTGGCCAGGCTCTTACAGTTTTCTTGGCTATGCCTGTTCCATTATAAAGTCCACAGTTAAAGCTCATGATCAAAACAAGAATAAACACATATTGTGTATATTCTACACCCTTGTACACAAGGATAACGTATATTTACTCCTTCAGACAAGTTGAATAACACCCTTAAGTCCCACTAGAGCAGTGCTAGCAAAGGCTGTTCACCTAGGTCTTGTCCTCTTATGTAAATATATTTCTCCTAGAGAATATGATAGAATTATAGAATAGACTGAGTTGGAAGGGACACCTTGTTGTTATCCATATGAATCCCCAACACTGAAAGCAGGGGGGACTTTGAAGGTTTCCATAAGCTGTGACCAAGTCAAGGTTTTGAGATCACCAAAGATGGAGATGGCATAACTTCTCTGTAATG
Organism: Monarcha castaneiventris obscurior; assembly: GCA_026261815.1. Taxonomy (NCBI): domain Eukaryota; kingdom Metazoa; phylum Chordata; class Aves; order Passeriformes; family Monarchidae; genus Monarcha; species Monarcha castaneiventris. The sequence continues at coordinate 3,993,235 of JAMPIT010000327.1, forward strand.
TGTTTCAGTGTTTAAGCACTCACTGTGAAAAACTCTAATGTCCAGAGAGAACTTATTTTTTCTGCTTTTTGTCTTTTCTCTGTACATCTTCAGGAAGAACATGAGTCCATCCACTCTTCAGGTAGCTGAACATAGAAAGTAGATATTATCCTATTATTATTTCTGCTGACCTCTCTTTCTGCTGGACTCTGATATGTTTATGCCACAGGTGGCCCAGAACTGGACACAGTACTCCAGATGTAGTCTCATGACTGCCCAATGGGCAGGAACAGTCACTTCTCTTGACATTCAGGCTGAAAGTTGCTGAGGTGTATGTTCCATTCCACTAGCCAGGTTGCTAATGAAGCTTTTTTTCAGTTTTGGCTTCTGTATCAACCCAATGAGAAATACTGCCCCTTACTGCCTGTCAGCTAAATTTTGAATTATTTCCACTCTTCTCCAAGGATGGAAATGCAGCCAATTTTTTCTTCACCTTGCAGTCTACTGGCATCCAGGCATTACCTTCCCAATTTGGCCACAGAGTTGCTATAGGACACTGACAAACAGTCATTAAAATCAAGTTTGCCTCTCTGCTTTTTCGTTAAGCACAGAGTTAATCTTCTTATCACTGAAAATACTTAAGTTGGTTAGATATGATTGTCCTTGTGAACCTCCTTTTGCTGTTCTGAAACGCTTTGTTCTTTTCTGTCTGGTAGTGGTTTCAAGGAGGACTTTTCCCATTATCTTCCCATAGTGTGGAGTGGGATTTACTGGTCTGCAGTTCCATGGATCTTCCTCCCTGACCTTCTTTGAAGATAGATTTTCCTTTTCTAGACATCAGGGATTTCCTTTTGAATGTGGCCCGATGAAGAGATCTATCTCTACAAACTTTTCTCTATCCATCTACCAAAAATAAATTCAGAATGAAACAGTGGAACACAATGCTTTTTTTGGAAGAATTCCTGAAAATTATATGCCTATCTTTTGACTATGCTATCATAGTCAGTTTGTAGAGGAAACAATGAATAAAGAAGAGTTTTTCTTAATAAAGTTTTCAAAACTAATCAGTATCAAAGGGGGTTGCCCTCATGGACCCTCCTACTATGAATCTCCTAGTTTACGTTAGATGCGCATCACTCGAAAAATATTCCATATTTACTACCAAAAAGAGTAGCATTCTCCAAGGATAGAGAGATGATGTTCTTGCACACAATAATGTTGACATGTCCATTAATATTTTCATCATAGTATTGTTTATCTTACCCTGTTTACAGAAAAATTCTGGGTCTGTCCAAGAATAAATTCTTATGTGCCAAACTAAGATGGCTGTTAACAGTAATTTTATTTCACTGATATGTACCAGCCAGGAGTGAGCATATATAATGTCTTATAAAGGTAGGCCTTGATCCATTGTAAATCACTCCTTGCTTCAGTTGGGGACTACAATAGACTTCTCTAAGTGGGTACACTACCCTGTGTAAAACTAGTTCATTAACACAGGCAAAAGCTTAGAGACATAAAGTATGCTTTTTAAAATAGAGTCAGTTGGAGGAATGTATAGAGTACTTAGTGATAGCTTTTCTGGACTTCTACAAGCATTGATTAAGTTGTTATATCTCCATCAGATAGGCGTTTCTCTGCATCTCAGAACCCTGGGAAGACAAGAAGCATAATAGAGCTCTGTTGTGGTCTTCAGGTCTCTAGAATTCCCTAGCATATTTACCTGCTAACTGAGCTAACACTATTAGCTGTAAATTTTATATGTAAAATATATATGCATTTTTTTACATGAATTAAAATTTTTCAGAAGAAAGTCCTAGAAAAGTTAATTCCATTTACTCTTCCATTCTCTTCTCCCTTTGCCTTGTTTAACTGGAAGAATAGTTTAATACTGGTAGTCTTAACTATTTCTGGTTCAAGTATGGGTTTCTTTCCTATGAAAAATGGATAAACTTTTAAAGTTATGAATTGCATCAGGTATAGGAACAGTTACTCTTGATGGATGCTGCTTTTTAAGACAGAACGAAGACTGAATTAGGATTGTCCTCTTTATCTGCTTTGATAATTTTTGCATCAGATAAATCAATTAGGGGTGCAGAACTGTATCCCACATCTTCTGAGACTTTTTCCATTCTTATATCTGCTGACAGTTGTTGTTACAGTCTACATTCAAAATTTTGGTTTCCCTTGCCCATTTTGTTTCTTTTTCATGTTAATTCTACTTTACAAAAAATGATTCTCTTTTTTATTTAGTTATGTATCATTGTGTATATTTCTGTAGCTTGTAGTGAAACTTCAGACTTTTCTCTACTGTTGGTCCAATCCACAACATGCTTTGGATTCCTTAGAGCATGCAACAGTATCCTTACAACTTACTGTATGCAAGACTCATAGAGATTTTGGCTGCCAGGGGTTTGTCTTTCTTGTTAATACTTGTTCCATATTAAAGTGGTCTAAAGGCTGCTAGTTATCCTGTCAGCTAACCAAAAAAGTTGGAATTCATTCAAATGTGTTCAGAACTGGTTTTCATTTGTACTCATAACTTCTGGTTTCATATTGAATATCTCATTTTTTTTTAAATGATTATCATTTGTTTAGTATTTACATGAGATACAACAGTGAGAATGCAAAGTATTTTCAATTTTTTTCTTGTTTTACAATATACTAAAAAGCAATATCCATTTATGCTCAAAGAGTTGGAGCACCACAGCTCAGTGAATTATTTGCTCCATTTATCTGGGGATACAGAGTGACAATGTAAGCCAGAGCAATAAAGATATACTAGAAAACTCGCCACCCTCATTTTCTTTTGTAGTTTGTGCCCTCATAGATGAAGAAATCATACCTTTGGGATAATTCCTCTTCACACAATTTCCTCTTTATAAGTCTAAAGGAAATATATCTTTTCAAAGATTGATTTATGTTTTCTAATGATCATTAAAGACATATTACCATGCCAGGACTCAGCTGAGTATGTTTGTACCTGTGTAACTCTGAGTTTATCCACACTTGACAGGGTTCCTGTTTTAATTACTATGGGTTTATTAGTCAGGACAGTGCAAAGTCTACATATTTCAGTAGTTCATAGTACATAGCTTTAGTGGATGTAAAATCCATGCTAATTAAATCCCAATTTTTTTGTCTGTAAGATGGGCAAGGAAATAAAAAAGGGCCACTAGTGTTAACAGGGGTGTGGATTTTCATCTTTAAATGTTATGGTATACTTTTGTCATTTTTGTCTTAGTTCTCAAAATAGTAATTTTATCAAAGATAATAATGCTCTTCAAAGGGAAAATAGTGGAAAGGTGTGATCCCTCCAGTTCTAATGTGATTGAGTCTTATTTTGTAGAAGGATATCAATTGGAAAATTTGAACTACAATTTTTAAGAATGACCATGCTGTCTGTATATTCAAGCTTACCTTTAGGACATCAACACCTTGCAATATCTCAGAAAGAAAGAAATCAGGAGTTGTGATGGTTTTTTACAATTCCCAAAAATTTCCTCACACTGTATGAAGGAACATATTCTCAGTGGTTTTTGCTGCAGTTACTCAGACCCACTTAGAGATATTTAAATAATTTTCAGGAGATAACGTGTAAGAAACCCATCAACTTTAAAATATTTTTTTTTAATTAAGGCCTTTTTAAAAATAGATTTTCTATTGCCAGATTGTCTATTATAATTTTGACATTACAGTCAGTAAATTAATTTGAAAGGTATAAAACTTACCCATAAAACCAGCAGTGAAGTAATTGTTATAATACAGAAACAGCATTGACCAATTCTGAGATTTGAGTAAAATCCTAGCATAAGTGATGAGAGTTGTCCAGCTGGTACCTATTATAATTGATATAATTAGAAAGATGAGCTTTTAGAATGTTTCATACCAGAACACAGCATACCTGGAATTTTATCTCTGGTCCCCAACTAGAAAGAATTAAAGGAGAAAAATATTTTACATAGTATTCTTCACTCATGAGCATTGACTGAACATAAATTTTAGTCCAATGTACTGTATTGTACATGTATATAAACACAGATACATTGCAGAAAGATTTATTAACTCCTGCATTAAGAGCATGTCATTTGGTGTATATCTTTAGACATATGATGCAGAGGAATGTTCATAGCTACAGTGACCTATCCTCTCACTCTTCCTGAGATCAGGCTTGTAACAAAATCATTATCTTTTATGCATATTCAGGTCACAAGCAGAACAATACATGATTAGTTTTCTGATTTAACCATGTAGTTATGAAAAAGATTGTTTTAATGTTACTACTGATTTTAATTTCACATTTAAACAGAGCAAATTATGTTTCTTCTAAAAATACTAAAATATCCAGTACTGAATACCGAGACTGATCCCCACCTGACTACAACCTCCTTTCAGGTAATTCCAGGGAGAAATGAGGTTTCCTCTTGATCCCTCTCACCCTTAAACAGAAGTCAACTTTTAGTTCAAAGTGTCAAATAAACCAATTACTACTTTTTTTTAATTGAATTTCCGAAAATTTGAGTCTGGTTTTCATAGTTACACACAGGACAACGTATAATCACTTCTTTTTCTTTGAGAAGGAAAAAGACCCTTAAATGTTTTCTCGCTTTGGCAAACCCCTTCTGAAATATTTTACTAATTACTTCCAGTAGCAATGATGCTGTATGGAGCCCAGGGAATGAAGGCCCTATAAAATATTTGGTATTAATAACCTCTGCAGATAACTAAGTAAATAATCTGTCAAATGTGACCCTTTAAGGAAATGGAAATTACTTCTCTGTGTAACATCACCTTGGGCCTGCAAAGCTGTCTAAGGTATTTAAATCAAAAGAAATCACATGTGCTTGTCAATACTTGGCAGGAAGATCTCTAAAAACATATCACGTACTGTAGGCATAGTTTAGGGTGGTCATTAATGTTTTTGTTAAGAGTTTGAATTGATCAATAAAGACACTGTCATACAGGAGCATATCTCCTGTCATTTTGGCAAAAAGTAAATAATATTTTACAAACAATGATCTTCAGAGATTCTTCTGAGTTTATTGTAGTGGGAGCCAAGCAAGGAGTGGAGTTCTGTCTAGTTTACATTTTAATAGTGGATAAGGCAGATAACAATTGTATAAACTTACAGGGCCTTAACTAAATATTGACGTGAAGCTTCAGTTCTATTACAAAACGTACAGCAGGACTATTGAAGAAGAAAGGAAATTTTTGCCATTTTTTGTGTTAAGCTATTAAGCAAGTGTGTTTAGGGGAAGAAAAGACTGCAATATCTCATTCTAGGATACAAAAAGCTGCAACTATTCTGAACTAAAAGCAGCTTGAATATATAAAAAGGCAACACAGGGTGTAACACTGTGTCTGAAAACACCCTCCTGCTATAATTTTTTCTGCTCCTTGTGACTGTCTTTACATGACAACCATGACCTGGTAAGGCTTGATTTGGATGTAGGAGAAGTTATTATATTTTAATTTTCATCAAGTGCATTATTGCTCATTCCATAAATTATTATTTTCTGACCACAGTTGTCAAGGAATTATAAGTGATGTATTTTTTTTAGTGGGAAATGTGACATAGCAAATAATTTCTAGAAAATGTGATAGTTTTTCTAAAACCTTCATATTCCTAGCACAAATTCTAATAAAAATGAAAGGGCAATGGAATGAGAAACAGGTGCCCTTAGAAAGTGAGTAAAACTTGTTTTCCTGTTTGTGTCAGTTACTGACTGAAAAAAACCAAGAACTTAAATTTTGCCTTTCTCGATTCCCTAGTAAATACCAGTGATGCAATAGAGATTTAATTCATTTAGCTGAGTACTTTTTCTCTGAATGTGGGCAGAAGTAGATGTGTACAGAAGAGTTAAAAGCATAAGGAAGGCTGCAGGAGTACTTCTTTTGAGTACACTCCCACAAACACAAAGGGTTTTGGTTCTCAACTTGAAAGATTTTATTTTTCTTCATTTAGATTAAGTTTTATTTGAGAACATAAAAAGTATCACAAACTGAGGAAGATGTTTCTCATCCAGGACTAAATATGGCACAGACTTCACAAAGCAAGTAAGATGTTTTTTCCTAGAGAAGCAGGCAAGTCTAATTTTAGACATGACAAAAGAAGTAAGCGCAACAAATATTGGGGGAGGGTGGAAGCTGAAGAGGGTCACACTATGAGTGCAGGGTTACTTGGGTTCATTTCATGTATATCTTCATAGTATGACTGTTCCATTTGTATATAACATTTTTTAAGCTTCTGTAAATATTCCAGAAGTATCTGGAAAGGCAGCGGAAAGAGTAAGAGGTGTGTCTAAGATTTAGCAGAAGTAAAAGAGGTGATAAAGGGAATTAATTGTGTATAGAAAATAAGAGTCTATATTTCTGTACAGGCTCTTTTGTTTTTCTTTGTGACCTTTTAGCCATCAAAAGACATTCAGATGATGACTAATCTGTGTAATCTATGTGGAGGTACATTTTATATTTTCTCTTTTACTGGATATATAAATACAGCTTTGCAAAATAATCTCAGGGCAACTGTTATTTACCATTTTAGCCTTATTATAGCTCCTGGATGGGGCATGGGGAGATTCTTTGTGCTGTGTGAGGGCAGGTGCTCAAACTCTTGACCAGAATTCAAATCTCATACCCCAAAGGAGGATTCTCAATATAAGAAGTAAGCCAATTCTGTGTGTTGGGGAGTTAACCTTGACTAGAGGCCAAATGTTTGCTTAGGCACTCAATCCCTTCTGCGACAGGAAAAGGAGAGAAAATAGGATGAGCGCGCTCACGGGTCAAGATAAGGACGGGGAGTTGCTTGCCAGTTGTTGTCCATGGGCTGAAAAAAATTAAGATGGTGAGTGTACTAGTTTGAAAACAAACCAGTGGGAGGCACCAAGTCAGAATAACAATTTAATAGGGAAATTAAGAAAAAAAATAAAGGCAGAAAACACTGGTTTAAACTGACAGAGTCAGGATACAACCTGACACCCTTAGTTAGGGTGGCGGTAGCAGTCCGATAAAATGGTGGCTGCAGTCCTTCTGAAGTGGTGGGTGTGGCTCTGTTGAAGCAGCGATCCTGTAGAAGGGTCTGCTCTTCGTCAGAAGGTCCAGTGGTGGCTACATAGCTCCTATCCAGTGGGAATTGCTGGTGTCCAGAATCTCAGATTATATCCAGGATGGAATGCTTGGTTCCTCCTTCTGGGCGGAGCCTCTCACAATGGGATGATGAGCCATGAGGCCAGGTGTTGATGGCTCGTTAACAGGAGAGAGTCTGGAGGGAGTTATCTCTGAGTCATGCAGCAGGGCATTGATGGGCCGTTCACAGGAAGATAGTCCAGAGGGAGGAGGCAAGGAAACACTGCCCCACCTGGTTCCATGAGAATGGTAATAGAATACGCTGCAACCAGGACAGTGAGAAATACAGGCACTGAGACAATGCCTTTCTCCCACCCTTTTCCAAGTTTTGCTTTACTCCTTTACTCCTCTGCCCACCCCCAGACAGAAAAGGGAGCTTGAGGAGCAGTTTGTAGTCAGTGCATAGTGGTTTTGATGCCTTTTCCTGGTCTTAAAAATGAAGAGGCTAGTGCAGTTAGAAGGGAAAAAGGGATTTTACCTTGGTATTTATTTTAAGGATCCTTAGGTGGACCACGTCCAGGTTGAATGCACCTCGATGTACACCGCAAAACTCTCCCCTAAAAAATCTGGTATAACATTATAGGTTTTACTAATTAGCATATCTGTCATAAATTCCTCAATGAGAGGCTTTGATGAGCCCCCTTCCTCAAGGAACCTTCCCCTGGATGGTTCTATCTTAGTTTACAAAGTGTGTTCTGGAGAGGACCTTGGGTTCTGGGCCATATTGCTCGTTAACTACGAAACTTCCAAAATGTTTAGTGTCTTAGCCTAACAAACAAGTCCAAGAATGCAGGCAAAAAACCACTAAGAATACAGATGTTGTAAAAAGACATAACAGGGTTATAAAATAAAAGGCAAAAATTCATCATGGCATCAGTTTCTCTCTCACTTCTCATCCACATATAAGTCATTGCAATGTATGCCTAACACACTCCTACCAGATTCCCTTCTCCATCTTCCTTAGCCACTCTTTATGACTATTGGCCAAGGTTCAGTAGATGGACTTTAATCCTGGATTTTAACCTCTGAGAGAAGTGCCCTCCACATCAGAAACCAAGTTCAAAACTGTTCAGGCCGAGGAGGGCCTGTAATCCAAAAATTGCTTAGCTGGTTGATTTAGTCACTATGTATGTTTAGAAGAGGTTTTCTGTTCTGTTAGTCACAGGAGTCACTAGAAGGCTCAGCCCTGCTAATCAGAGTAAATCCTTGGACACTGTTAATCACTGTTAATCCCTGGACAAGGCATATGCTTATGATGCTCAGGCCTCTGTTTCTAAACGTTTTCTGTTGTATGGTTGCAGGCCTGGGACAGTCACCCCTCAAGATGAGCTTAAAAATCATGAGAAAAAGATGGGCAAGACCAGGGCACTCCTGAAGGCAGAAAAAGATGAAGTCATATAAAATCAATTTAGCAGCCTCTAGAAACATCAGTGTATTATCAACACTGCTACCATACTACATCCAAAACTGTACATCATACCAGCTTTTACCAGCTACTAGGAAGAAAACTGACTCTATGCCAGCCAAAGAGAATTTACAGATTGCTTGAAATTTAAGTATTTCTAAAAATAGGGATGAGGATTTTCCAAAGTAGTCAGTTTTTATTTCTCCCATTTTTTTCAATATACTCAGGGCAGACCATATATGGGTAAACAATAGTAATGTTCTCTGGTAAAGCTGTAAGGATGTTATATGAAGCAACTAAGTGTAGGCTATTTAGAAGGAAAATGCAAATAAAAAAAATTAGAAGTATTGTGAATAAGATTTTCTTAAATAACACCCAATTATTACTATTGAGATAGAGGAATAAAGGAATATAAATGAAGATTCAAAGATTCGCAGATGTTGAGAGCCTAAACAGCAAAGCATACAAAGGGGAAAATCATGTTGGAGACATAATTTTACTTATGTCGCCAAAAAGGGGACAAAATGTTTTCTAACACAACAAATACACTAGTTTTCTGAGTTGTCCCTCAGATACAGAAGTCAGGAAAGGTTGTGAATCTTGTGAAAACTAAAAAGGAAGCAACTCTTTTAACAGCTCCCCTACCATACCATACTTGAGATAGCTCAGAATATCTCCTAGAATTTTTTTTGTAAGACTTCAATATATTTAGCAGCAGTCAGGACACATTGATTGTGAGAGAAGTCTACAATCATTGTGAAGTTCACATACATTAAAAGATAGTAATTTTAAATAAGTTTTCTACAGATTCTTGACTCTCATTTTATATTTAACTCTATTGACATTTCTCTGTTCAATAAATGGATGGACTAATACTCTGTTAACTGAAAAATTATTCAAGAACTGAAACCAGCATATATAAAAATTAAGCAAAAGGAACTTGACTAGTACTTCAAAAATTAGGTTGTATGTGTATCTTTGACACTTATTTCCATCATTCATTAATCTTTAATTATGATCGTAATATACTATGTCCTTAATACAGAATAATAATGGATTTTAATAAACCCTTAATTCACAACCATAAAAACAAATGTTTCAGTTATAAACTTATAATTATCACATAATAGTTACGTATTTTTAATTATTTAATTTTATTTAAATGTATTTATTTAATTTTCATCAAACAAAACAGCCTTTATAGTTTTGGTTCTGATTTGACCTATGACTTAACTAAACATTTCTGTAGCCGCCAAGCCTACATTTCTTTGGATTTTAGTGCAGTACTGGTAGCTAACACAGCATTGAAAGTTGACAAGTTCCAAAAATCACCAAGTATTCCCTGTTGCTTGGTTATATTACTCCTGTATGATTCATGTTGCTCATAGTAGAAGTTTACTAAATTATTATCTTATTTTCTTATAAGCTAATTTGGTTTGGTCTTTTTTTTTTTTTCCTAGTATTAGCCAGGAAGATAAAGATGCATAAAAATGGGACAAGATAGATTCGTTCATATAGTGAAGGTTTTGGTTCTGATCCTGCAATAACTTATGTATTTGTATTTAATCTCTGACTCAACTGGATTTAACAGGATCCTATCCATATTTAAAATTAATTGTGCCTATAAACAATTTAAAGGTATAGGGGTAAACAGAGAACACAATTCTGTAAAGACTGTATATAACTTGCACATGAATCTTGTGCCTTTCTAGACTTTGGATTGTATAATAGCTTAAATTTAGAAGACTTACAGATATTCTTTTAGGTATGTAAAAAGTAATTTACATTAAGTTCAATTTCTAGTCAATGGAGAGGTGATGGTGATTCAATGCAACTACTTTAGATGAGGATATTTTTTTTTGCATGTAAAAGAAGTGTTAGATGATTAATTCTTGTCAGGAAGCAGCAAAAACATGGCAGGTCTATGATGAAAGATGATGTGGAAGATGACCACAGTGCAAGCAAAGCAATTACTGTACTGAGAAATGTATCTGAGCAGGGTAGGGGTGTTGGTAATAACAGTCCCTGTTTACAGCCCAGAAGTTATCAAGTGTGGCAATGAATGTCCCAAGGTGAGACGATGAAGGAGCCAAACAAAAGTTTCTGTTTTTCTAAAAGCCATAATTTAGGAAAAAAAAAATGGAGGCTTTAATAAAGCAAAGTAGTAACATGTTTTGTTCTTAAGTAGTGTAGTATATAAATAAACGTATAATATATAAATATATAAATATATAAATATTTAAATATATAAATATTTAAATATATAAATGTATAACTATATAACTATATAAATATATAAATATATAAATATTTAAATATATAAATATATAAATGTATAACTATATAAATATATAAATATATAAATATATAAATATATAAATATATAAATATATAAATATATAAATATATAAATAAAGCATCCATCTCATATTCTTAAAAAAGTTTTAAAATATTGTACTTTGTCAGTTCTTATGCAGCAAAATATGGATTGAGGGTGTAGTCCTGTACAGAAGCCCTGTAAAACAATGACTAGAGGAATCATTCTTACATTTTGCTCTAGTAAATGCGAGAATGTGTAATTTGCTAGAGCTGAGATAAGAGCTGATATTTTGTTGTGTTCAGCAATACCCAACACTGGATCAGTATGCTCATCAGTTCGTGAAGAGGATGGGGTAAGATTCTTTTGATTTATAGATTTCTGGTCATTAGATGAAGCCTTACAGCTTGTGAAATATTTGTGCTAATGGTTTTGCAGTGAAACCTGAACTTGAAGACTCCTTGGTCTGATTGTGCAAAAGAGATGTCTGTGTGCATGTAGCTGGGTAATCAAATTTACTTTTCTTCATAGACTTGATCCAGAGAAAAGTGAGGAAATTTGACAGGTTTGAAATAATGCTGGAATAGTATGCACAGTGTAATTTTGTGCTGTGTATGTGGCATATATTGCAGAGCTCTGAGGAATGTGTTGGTCCCATCATGCTCTAGATAATTTCTGTAATATCTGTAATACTGTTTGCTCCTAATTTATTTACATGTTCATTTTAGAAAGCACAATAGTAGCGTTTTGTTTGAAATATCATTGAAGAGAACGTATTTTAAATAAACTAAGCACAGCTACCAGTAAACAATCTTGTTAGTCCCTTAAATTTTACTTGCATCCTACCTCTTTGCAGTTGTATTTTCTTTATTTCCCTTGCCTATATTCATAACTCCATGAGTATAGGGAAGCATCTATCTGACTGCATCAGACCAAGAATTAAGTTTATTGCATTTGATTGTTGTCTTGTAATTTCAAACTATCTTGTAGAACATAGATTTTTCTTAGCCTTTCCATAGTTTTTACGTGGCTCCTGTTTGGGTCAGAACAGAAGGCAGGATCATGTCTGAGATAGGAATGAAAAATTCTGTCAGTTTGGATTTTTAAGTAAGAATTGAAGTCCAGGCAATATAATGGTAGCTGATAACTCTCATGGATTTTCAGCTAAATATTCAGTATCAACCTGTGTTTTGAAAAACCTATGTGTTTTACTTTTTTGATCCTGAAGGAAAAAAGTAAAATAATAAATAAAATAAAACTAAAATAATCAGAAAAAAAAAAAAAAGAGAAAATAGCTGCTTTAGACCCTCTGGAAAAGTTCTCTGTAAGAATTTAACAGGTAGCATGCTGAATATGATTTAATGACAGTACCTTACACCTGTTTTGCAAATATCTGAAAGGAACACACAAAACTCAAATGGCCTGTATATATTACTAATGGCTCCAAGCAGTCTTTATCCCACAGGGAGTATCCCAACTGGTGTAAATTCAGTTCTGTGTAATATTCCTAAGCAGCTGTGTTTTGGTATAATGAAAATGCAATTACAAATATTACTTCAGTTGTCCGTTTTCTCTTTTCTCTAAATTGCAAGTTTTGGGTTTTCTTCTCTTTTTAACAAGCTGCATTGCTTTCCAGAAAACACAGCTTAAATTCAAAATGTATTTATCTCCAGATATTACAGCCTGTATTAAGCATATCTATTAATTTGCTTTCAGAACAAAATACTGTCTTCATACTGTCATCAGAGATAAACTGACAGATTTTGATTTGAGGAGTGTTGAAATTGGTGGAGGGTACCCTTTACATACTCTCAGCAGCTTTGAATTGAGTTGATTTGTATAGAACATGCTAGAACACACTTTTTTTGAGAGCAGCTGAAAGCAGCAGTCAGTGTGAGTGACAGGATTTACTTTGAGTGTAGTGGGTGAACAAAAACCCTATATCTACAATCACATCTAAGGGCATCTACACTGTGTGCCATGGCTCTCTATAAGACTGTGTTTTTATTTACAGATCAAAACTGTAGAAACTGTTCTAGTTTCCAGAATTAGTCATGTCTCTTCCTGAGTTAGTCTCAACCTGGACGCTGGAAAGGAGGAGTGGGTGCCTGCAGGTCAAGAATTAAGAAACAGAATCTTGTGACATCATCACAAGCCTCCCTGTGCTAGGAGTGCACAAAACCCAACTCCTAAATAAAAAAGAGAAGCAGAAATGCTACCAGTGATATTACAGTTAACACTATGACAGGTTCTGAAGTCAGAACAGGCTCAAGGAGTTTAAAAAGATCACCAGTCCTGGCTTCAGCACTGATGCAGCTGGTGGGGTGTGCAGGGTCCTGTGGGCACCATCTGGGCTTCATGGAGGTACCTTTTTATAGATAAGTTTCCCCACCCTGGAGATAAGTTTCTTGCTTTCTATAGAAATTAATTATCCTGTGCAGATTGTTCTCCTAGACCTTTCTGAAAATAGGTTTGAAGGCTTTGTATGTCTTTGGTGGTCTTGACCAACCTGTACTGGGTCAGCCTTTGATCAATAGTCCATGCCTACTTTTTGACCTCTGTCCTGTGCTTGAACTGTACTGTGTTGTGCTTATTTCCAGGAGCCAGAACAAGGACATTTGTCCCAGAAAATGCTGCCATATCTCCAATGTACCCCTTCTCCAGTCACATCATTTTCTTTATCATGACATACTCTTACCAACAGTTGGCTCCATGGCTATTCAACTATAGGTGTTTGAGACACACACAGAAGATCCTTTGTCTTCTGGGCTTCTACACTGCTATTTCAAACACTGTTTTAATACAGAGTATAATAAATTATAGTTTGTCTGAAATAATTTGCAGTTCTGAAGTAGGTCTGTCTGATCATTTGGCACACCAATTTTAATTTCTTATATCATGGTATATTCCTAAAGTGGAATTAAATTTAACACAAGTCTTTCCTTCCTTTGGATTGCTGAGATGGCTGACTTTTAAACTAGCCAGTACTTTCTGGAGAGTACTTGTAACTTTTCAGTGGGTAGTAGCAATCAGGAAAACTGGAACTCAGGTCTTGTAAAGTTCATTTATAGTCTATTTTTTCAGGTATTTCAGACACCTGAAGAGGTTAGAGATTAACAGACTGTATCAGAAATGTGAGAATAAACATTTAATAGAAATAACAGAAATGTGTAAATGGGAAGAGTACCTGTTATCAGTGGTGAGAAAAATCAGTCTTCAAAGTTGAATCAGTTCACTGAAGTTCTCTTTTTTGCTGTATGCTTGTTCTCTTGATTGAGCTAGTGTTCTGCATTTCATTTAGTAGGAATGTAGTGCATTAATCAAAGAAAGTGATTATTCCCATAATATCATTTAATAAATCACATTTAAATACCGTGAGCAGTTCTGGGACCCCCGATGCTTGAATAAACTTGAGCAAGTGGAGTCTGTATCAGAAGACTTGTGAAAGGAGGCTGAGGGAGCTGGGCTTTTTTAGCATCAGGGAGAAGGAGTTTTCCTAATAGGCTCTTTCTAATAAGAGAAGCTGATCAAAAAAGATGGAGTTCTTTATACTTGGTAACAAAGCAGGTTCCAGCCTGACTTAAAGCAAAAAAGAAGTTGTTATTATGATAACTAAACAAGGGAACATTTTTCCCAAGAAATTGTGGAATTCTTGTCTTTGGATATTTTTGAGACCTCACTGAACAGTCTGCTGTTGTGAAATAGTGGACATTACCCTGAGCAGGATCCTGGCTTATAAAACCTGCTATGTGAACCTGTAACTCTGTGATTTATGAATATTTGTTGCAATAGGCTAAACAGGATGAATCTTATAGACGTTTGTAGTACATACAAAAAATTGATCAAAGGATCTATACCTTAAGATTATTACACTAGACAATCTGGAATCATAGATCTTCCTTAAAATAAGGAGGAAAAATATTTATCCATAATAGGCCAGTATTAATTTTCCTTACTTTCTAAGTAGAGAATTCTAAAACTATAGGACTCAGATTGCATTGTTTCTTTTTCCTAAAGCCATCCTGTGTGTTAGGTTGCTTCTTCTTTCTTTACAACTATGGACAATTTTTCTGTGCTTCAAAATAATATAAAAATAATTAAATAAGACAAGCTATCAGAACAAAAAGGTAAAAAATATCAAGTTATATTTTAGATTGTTCAGTAATGTCGCAATCACTAAAAATAACACTCAAATACTTATATTTATTTTAAATCTCTAAAATATGTTTGCTTTGTCTAGCAAACATTGTCCTCACAAGAAAAAGGTATTTTCCAATTCAATCTTCAAATATCTCTCCATAAAAGAGTATGAAAACCTGCTTCAGTGTCACCCAGTGCTTGGTTTCCAGGTTTTGTTGGATTGACAACAAGATGACATAAAAGGTACTTAGATTTTTAATGAGACAATAAACTTTTGATCTAGTTTTACTACAAAGTAAGACGAGAATTCAGGTCACAATGTTTAATTAGAACCCAATCAACATTTTTGAACAGCATATCAGTATTACTTTGGAGATCCAAATGAAACAGTTTTTTGTCAAGTAGACACTTTTAAGATGAGAGTGTCTTAACATTAAATTAAGAGCTTAAAAGTGGAACATTTGATTTTCTGCATTATAATGTGTTTGAAATATTATTGTGAAGAAAATTGCATTTTTCCAAGTGACAGATGCATTATTCAGATAGCTTGGATTATAAGATACATCAAAAAAGTTCTTTCATAAAGGCTGCCTAACCGAGGGTTTTTAACAGAGTGGCTTTAATTATTTGAGAAATTATAAAAATATATTAATATTGATTTAATAATTAAAATCTGTAATATTTTTAATTATTGTGCTGGTGTCTTGTGCTGGTTCCATTCTATTGTGTTGCAGTGATTTTTATTTTTTTTACTCAAATATATTATGCACATGCATTACTTGTACTCATTATCAAAGATTTAAAGACATGATTTAAGCACAAAGTAAAAGCCCCTCTCAACAGCGTGTCTCCAAGTCCAGGCATGATGATTAAATCTCATAAATGATTAGAATAATCTTCCACATTGGAATTAAAATTTAAAGTTCTAGAAAAGTATAACTGAACTGAAAATCTTTTTTTCTGAAAGAAATTTTAACCAAAAATAATTTATCTAAACATGTTTGCTTGTTTTAGCTACAATTGATAGAACAGCATTTAGATATGAACCCGTCATAATGCACAGCAACTGTGAAGCCATGCATTAAAATAGATGGATTGTATATAATCTGCTTGTAATCTATTGCCAGACTCAGGCATCTTTCTACTATCTTTGTTCTATCTATTTTTGAGATAATTAATTTATTTATCTTTTCCTTTATGTTTATATTTTTCTTTTTCTTTGTTTTCTTTTCTCAGAGCCTGGCCCTGCAAGGTGCTTGTGAGTGTCCCCAGCTTCTTTTGGAAAACCTTTCCAGGGATGCTACTGTGCACCTCACAGGACAGGATGCAATTCCTTTAATTTGCTATAGTATTTTTTTTTTGTGAATTATAGTGTTTATTACCCTTGTTTGGTGATTAACAATGCCACTTTTACTGTTAACTACTTATTTTCTGTTATATTCATTATTTGTAATTTTGCTGAGAAAAGCATTTTGCTTAATGTATTATTTTCTAGTTAAATTCTGTGATTTAACACATTATGTTTTGTTTCAAGATGCAAAATACTGACACAGTGGTTATAAGAACCTATTCCTAAATGGGACCAATTGTCTGTAATTCTATTGGCATCAAAAATAAGTGCTTTGATGTTTACAGGTGGCACTTGGAACCTTTCAGAGCCAATCTGTATGCAACTTTATTAGTATCAGCAATAGTTAAGAATGTGAATCTTCAATATTGTTTTTTTCTTTTAATATTGCTGTTAATTATGATGCAATCACACTGTAAAAACTTTCAATCACTATTTTCTTTATAACCTCTCTTTTTTTTCTTTTTCTTTTGCAGCAGATTTGCTGGATAGGGTTTGTGATGGCTGCATTTTAAATTTGTTCTTTTTTTCTGTCGATTACCACAGGTTTAGTCCCTATGAGTGGTACAATCCACATCCTTGCAACCCTGATTCAGACGTGGTGGAAAACAATTTTACCTTGCTAAATAGTTTCTGGTTTGGAGTTGGAGCTCTCATGCAGCAAGGTATACGACTCAGTCTGCTCTTTTTCTTGGGCATCATGTCCCACTTTTTGCTGGGGGTAACAGCTCTCTGGTGCAAGTCACTTGCATGGGTGCCTCTGTGCATGTAGCCATAAACCAGCTTTTTTATGATTATGTATCCAGCCATTCCCAAACACCACCTTAGGAATTAGTCTGAAGACAGATAAAATTTTTAAAACTTAAAAAAGTTCAGGATAGTCATGTTTACTTCCTAAACAGGATACCCTTACTGCATAATTAAATGAGCTAATCTGTCCATTACCTAAAAAACCATCATTTAAACAACTTAAAAATTAGTATATCTTTGTCAGGTAAGGGTATAATGTAAAAACCTATCATTTGTTTAATTTTGTTCTAGAAACCTTTCAATAAAAGAAAGATTTTATCTAGTAGCTAGAACCTGTAAAATAAAATGATAGTACAGGAGATTTAATTCTGTGCAGTCCCAACTCATATTTTTAAAATCAGAATGACCATTCTTAAAGATTTAAATAAAAAGCCTATATTCAACAATCCCTTCACTGAGAAACTGATGCCATTGCTGACAATAAAATTGGCAGCTGTATAGTCATATTGCTCAAAATAAAACAAACAACCACTTTTAACTATAACTAAGTAAAATGCTTAAGCAGATCCTTAAAATTTTCTTACCATATTCCTCTTATTTTGAAAGCATACCAAATATATAGATCCATTAAAATACATCACCATTTTATTACCGTTTTCAATAAGGATTTGAACACAGTCATATAATATCAGACACATTTGAATAGCACAGATTCAGTTTTTGCTGTGACATTTCACTGGGCAGTATAGTGTAATATGAATGATTGTTAGTCCTGTTAAAGAACCATTAAAAGGAATTACTTTTCTTTCTGGAAAAATAACCATTGCACATCCCAAAAGAATTAATATAAAATGTTGGCAGGAACAAGTGCATATCGCTGGAGTTGTTTTAATGGATATACCTGAGCACTCATTTTTAAAACTTCCCATTTTACCATCTGTACACCAGATATAAATAAATCCTGTTTTCACCTCATCAAAGGAATTCATGAAGCTTTCCTGTAACTGCAGTAAATATTCTGTCATGTATCAGGTTGGTAGGCTTAAAAAGTTTCTAAGACCTCAGCAAAAAGTGTACTATGCTCAGAACAACATGAATTAATGAGTAAAAAGAAATCAGGATTTCAAATCAGAAATAAAAATACAACTATAGTTGGCTAAGTGATTACTATCAACTAGGTCATCAATATACATTTCAAGAAATTATATTGTTGAAGCACAATTGCCTAATACATGTTGGTAAGATAATGATTGCTTTCAAGGAAGCTATCAAAAAAATAGGTACTGAATGAAAGAAGGTATTTTGAATTCCATTCACAGTTCTCGGGATTGTCAGAATCACTATCAATGCTGAGTTTTATTTCTTATGTGGCTGTATGCTTCATATTTCTGGAGGATAGAAAAAGCAATTCAGATTTTTTGCATCACCTTTTTGCAAGAAAAAGGTATTTTAGTCCCTAACATCAAAACTTTTTTTTTTTTTTTTGGGAATTAAAATAAGAAAAAAACCCCAGCCTTCATTTTAAAATAAATCTTTGGAGGATAATAGTTTTCCATGAGGGAAAACTAGTTTTTCAGAATTAAGGCTGACCCTCTGTCCTTGCCTTATATTATTTTACCTTTACTCAGTTTGTCCTTTAATAAACTTTAAAGGCACCATTCTAAGGATGCAGTATCAGTCTTGATTTTGATGTTTGCTTTAAAAAAAATTCTCAAAATCCTAAGGTCGTTTAAAAGTAGGCTTTTAGACAAGCACAGAAGTTCTCACCTAATAGCAGTAACTTTTCATTAGAAACAGTATAAAAACGCTTGGGCCATACTCACATTGACTTGCTAAGTGCTGCTTCTTTACAAAAGACTTGCTTAGTGCTGGAGGATACATGATAGAGGAAACTCATACATGTCTTGCTGGCACCTCTCGCTCCCAGGAAACTGTGGGATATAGTGCTGGACATGGCGTTACCTTGGGTACATGACAGTCAGCCCCTGACCAGGCTCTGTTTCATGGGCCCAGGTGGCACTCGGTTTCAGTCCTTGGTAAGGTATGAACTTGTGGTAACTGGGGTAACTGCGGCGAATGTTTCTACTCTTCTTTTCTTCCCAGTCCTATCTGACTTTACTGGTGTTGGTTATTAAATGAAATGAGAGCAAATAAAAAGAGTTTTTGATGGTGGGCTTGTTGGGAAATCTCTTAGTGTTACGGTGTCTAAGTGTCTGACTAACAGGGCCTAGGAGCAACTACATCAGACAGGTACTTTTCTACTTTTTTCCTTGCAGAATTCTAGGCAGAGTCTGGCGCTGGAGTTGGCTGTCATGTCCAAGTCTGTCAGCCTTTTTTGTTTGAAACAGCAAGGGTAAGATGAACTGCAGGGTAAGATGGGCTGTTTTTGAATACAGTAGTCCAGTTACGATACCACTTCTTTTTTTCCTTTTCTTTGGTTTTCTTCCTCCCTCCCTCCCCAGTCCTTGTTCTTTTTTTGGCATTGAGTTTGGAAGTTTTACATAATCTTTCATTTATATGAAGATGTGTTACCTTGCTGGACCAGTTCCTTAACTAATTCAATATAAGCACTAAAATTTAACAGGAATAAAATAGTCCATCTTGCCTTCATTCCATTTTACCCAGGAGATTTAAGAGCAAGCAGAGTAACCAATTAACAAAAAGGGATTGTTTTGGTACAATGGTATAGTGGATATGGTAAAACTGTTTCCTTGAAAACAAGTTTCCAGATACTTCTAAAAGATCTTATATAAAGTTCTTAAGATGAAGCTTGAAATTGTTATTTTGACATCATTAGAAATTTCATTTCATTCAATTATAACATTATGGAAAAAATCCATACATGCTCATTTATAATAAATATTTGTAATTGTATATTACAGTGAAATTAATTTATTCCTATTTTTAGTAATTAGGCACAAGAGGAGGTTATGTGCTTCAATTTGTCTCATTAGGCTCTAAATTATCATTAAAAATTATGCAAATTACTATACAGTGTCTATATCCCCCTCCATTCTTTAGTGCCATGAGCAGGCAACTCCAGCAATGCATTATAATCTATCTTGATCTAGTTTGTGCATAGAAATCTAATATTTTTATTTCTACTCTATCAAATGGAAGTGTGTGGCATAGCCAACCATATTTATATGAAATTGTGGGGCTAAACATAGAGATGGGAGATGTTAGTTTTTTAATCTAAACATTTAATAAACTATCCTTTATGGCAATGCAAATGACAAAACTCGAAAGCATATTTGTAACAGATTTAAGATTTTGTTTTTCAGATATGAAATCCCTTGTTTCACATCTGGTCCCTTCATCAATTGCTCATTTTTTCCTGGAAAGCAAGTTGAAGTAACTGCTTTTTTTCATATTGGTATTTATACGTGTATGTTTAGAAATTTTAAAATGGCACCGATCATTGAATCTCCCATTACTATCTTTTGATTCCCACAGTTCTGAAAAGATCTGTCTTTATAAATTTAACCAGTTATTTTTCATTTCAGTTGTGTGTGTTTGTACAAGCAGTACATGTAAACCTGTAGCTTAAAGATTTTTTTGCACAGTGATTCCATCTCCCCACTGTGGCAAAAAGTGCTGAACACTTATTAATCGTTTTCTGTGCATCAGTTTCACCTTTCTCCCCTGGTTTTCGTTAGGTTCTGAGCTCATGCCTAAAGCCCTCTCCACCAGGATAGTGGGAGGCATTTGGTGGTTTTTCACACTTATCATCATTTCCTCGTACACTGCTAACCTAGCCGCCTTTCTGACAGTGGAACGTATGGAATCCCCTATTGATTCTGCTGATGATTTGGCCAAGCAGACAAAGATAGAGTATGGGGCAGTTGAAGATGGAGCAACCATGACTTTCTTCAAGGTAGGCTTTATATTCTGTTTGAAAAGTTGCTATGTCCTGATTTTGGGGGTAAGGCTTTTACACCTTCCTGAGGGGCAACTGGTACGATTCCTAATGCTGTCAAAAAGAAGTGAAAAACTTTTTTGTTTTTATGATTAAAAAGATAGCAAAGGAATCAAATGAAAAATTTCTCATGGATAATAAAATGTTTTTTTGATGAGTTTCTTTTAAAGAATTGCATTTATAGCAGTGAAGTACATGAAGAAACCTGAATACTTTTCTCAGATCTTCTATAGCTGTGTGCAAGATTAAGTTTAGTCAGATTAAAAGTTATTTTTAATTCAGCAGCATTATACCTAGTTGTAGTCTTTACTCAAGAAACACTAAGGGTATTAGTGGCTGTACTGAGAACAACTTTTTGGACTTCGTAATTTTGGGAAACTTTTGTATGAAATTTTAGGTCCATGTAAAAAGCTCAGATTATTCCAGTTTCTCTGTTCCTTTTAACCTGTTACTAAGTTAACTCAATTTGAAATATAGTGAAGTAAGATATTGAATTAGAGAAAAATATTTCTTGTCTAGATTCATCAGGCATTTAAGCAGACTTAAATTAGTGATAAGTATTCATGAAGAGAGAGAAGATGATTTGTTCTCTAACTCCTTGTGTTTGATAGCACAGAGGTGTCTCTGATAGTCCAGAGAGAGAAGTGTTAAACAATATTTGCCTAATCTTTGGTACTTTTTGAAGACTTTTTGGCTAATATATTCTAGTGCTAAGAGTTATTATGCTCTCATCTAAAGCTCTACATTAACTGTCACATTGGCATTTGTAATAAGCAAACTGAGGACCAAGGTAACTTGTAAACTGGTACAGAAATCAAAGACGGCGTGTGCAGTTCCTCTCTCAGAGTACAAAAATTTTTTTTTATATATCAAGGCTAAATAATCACTATTTAATCTTATGACCATAGACCTTGTACCCAATCAAAGCATACAAATAGTTTTAATTTTAAAAAAATAAGTCATTTATAAGGCTTTCACATTCTGCTTGGAAATAAAAATCAATTAAAGGTCTCAATTTCTCAATTAGAGGTCTCTTCATGCCAGGAAATATGTGAAGCAGTTAAAAGTAAAAACACTGAAAGTTTAAAGACTGAGGTTTTTTAAAAGAGTTAAAAGAAGAGTTATTATTTGTGTCTTGAGACATAAAGACATAACACAAGGTATTTATTGAATTACCGGGAAACACTATAGGGCTTTAACTTAATTTTAGTATGGCAGAAAATTTTGATCTAATTCTATTTCAGATTCAAACTGTGGACACTAAAATATTAGGAAGCAGCTTCAAATGTTTAGTTTTCCTTCTTCTCATCCTTACTTTTTTTTTTTTAATTTAGTGCCCCTAATGTGGGTTTTCTAAGTTTCCAAGTGCACAGAGACTATTCCTCTTTCTCTGGACTTTTTCCCCTCTGCATGTTGATAAAATATTCCCTTTTCTGCACAATTATTCCTTTCCTCTTTATTCTTCTGTTTATATTTGTCTAGGTATACTTTGTGTTTATCTAATATATTGTATCCAAGAAATAGAGAGGCCTTACATCTAATGAAATAGCATTTTCACATCCTTCACTGAAGAATTTTATTTGCAGTTGAAATAACCTAGACTTAAACACAACAAATTTAGGATGTTAGATCACATAATTTAGTATTACTCTTTCTACATTAATGAGTTCTCCTCCTTCACTATGAGTGAAAAAGAGAAATCATAAGAAAACATAGGATTTCTTTATTCAACTAATAGATTCTAGGCCAAATTAAGGTTTATTCTATCGAAAAAAATATATTTTCTGGATTTTTGTGTGAACAGATCATGATTAGCAGGTGTTTTATGACATGAAACTGTTAAAAAATATTTGAGGGCTGTTCCAAGTAGGGCCAACTGATTTGAAATATTTTTCTGTTGTTTACTATCTTATCTAGTAGTAAATTAATTTACATTATTTTCTACTCCTATTAATTTTTTTATTATTAATGGATATTATTTACCTGATGAAATGAATCCAAACTTAAGCATTAGACGTAGCTACATCTGTTCATGCAGTTTGTCAGTAAGTAAAAAACATACTCAAATAGAAAAATAAATGAAAACTATACAACCCCATTTGATTCATTCTGAAGCAATGTCCAGGAGAACATTAGGGTTTTCTTGATGTAAATGCTATTCACTAGAGCTACCTGTGTAAGAAATGCAGGTTAATTAGATATGTATTCCATGAAGGATAAACCAAAACATATATATATATACAGTCTTTAATAGTAAACTTCCGGGGAAAATTAGGTATTTTTATCTAAGGATGTGGAGTTATCAGAAAATAAAATACTATTTTTGGTGAAAATGGTATATCTGTATTTGTGTGTTTTCAAAACATACTTCTATTCTGTAAAAACTAATTAATTCAGGAATGTAATTTCCTTACATAAGAAAATGAAAATGCAAGAAAATATTTTAAAATAAGACTTTAAGTGGAATTGCATTACAAGGTACTGCTAGAATTGAATATCTCATAGAATATACTAAAAATACAAAAAGCACTTAAGACCAAGAATATGATAAAACAGTTTTAAATTGTATATATTATATTCTCTGACATATTGATAACTGAATATCAATTAGGAAGTGCCTTTTTATATGACATTAGGGAAGATACTAATGAACTTTTGTGTCCTGTTCTGGTGGTCACACTTTGAAAATATGCTTAACGTTGGAAAGTGTTCATTAAAGGTGAAAAGAATGGCTGTAGGTCTGAAAATAAGCATTGCAGTTAGAGGCTAAAGATCTCTCTAATCTGCTGAAGATAAGGTTAAGAGGTGACTTGATCATGGTTTGCAAGTGCCTTAATGGGAATGAGACTTTTGATGGTAGATGACTCTCTAATCTAGCAGAAAAAGGCATAATGAGATCCAATGTTTCATAGCTGAAGTTAGGCAAATTCAGACTAGAAATAAGATGCATATTTTTAAGAGTGAGAGTCATTAAGCACTGGTATAACACATCTAGGAGTGGGTTGGATTCATCCATCACAGGCAGCCATTATGAGGAAGATAGATACAACATAGCCCAAGCATGTTATTCTTTTGATTTAGAGGCTACTCAGTGAAACACATAGCCTTCATTATACAGGAGGTCAGATTAGATTTTAGTAGTAGTCATACTTCAAAAATCTGAGAGGATATGAATTCTGGGGTTGGGGTTGCACAAAGATAATTGAGAGGATAAATTTATCATCTGTGTGTATGTTTATCCTTAGCTACTTTGTCTTGTTTTAATGAGAGTGGATTGAGTAAAACAGTGGCACTGTGTTACAACAAGAAATAAAGGCACCAGATGGTTTGCTAATGTTAAATGAAATTATCATATCTTGGTAATAGTTCCAATCACAATGAGGCTTGGTAGCTTCCCTCAAGACTGACAGTAATTTCTGCATAAATTAGCTATATAGCAGTCCATTGAATTCTTTTCTTAAAAAAACTTTGGAGCATGGCCAAAGCTGTGTGGTGCTAAAACAAAAGGGGAACCAAATGGGTATCAGACAAACAAGCTAACTGCTGAAATAAAACCTCCTGAAGGTAAAATCTTGGAGAGTACATGGGATATATGTAGAAAATGTGGTTACCCTCATGACTCAAACATCCTTGTGAAATAGTTTTGATGAAAAAGGAGAATGTTGTCTTCAGGGTCTTACTTGTTCCTTCATCTCATGCCTCCTCATGGTCTGAGAAACATGCATTACAACTCTTTTAGAAGCCAGAAAGCAAAGGATAATTTCAGTGCTCTCTCCTCTTAAGATATGCTTATCTGGTCTGAGCATGGAAAGGAAATAGTTTTCCAAGTCTATTATGTGCCTGGTGGTTCTGCTCAGCTAATTCATTGTGAACAATAAAGAAAACCTTAGTATTGTCCAAGAATTAGAAGAAAAGATATGTGAAAGTAAATTCTAAACCTTATCTGCTGTTTCTTAGGGTAGGAGTTTCCTCTCCTGATACGTACTTTGATGTTTCTCAAATTACAGATTTTTTCTTAGTTATGAAATTCACTTCCTTTCTCTTAGCTGCTTTTGTTACTATTGACCACTTTCAAATTTCAGAAGCCTGTTTTTCTTCCTCTTTGGAATAAATTAAAAATTATTTTCATTAAAAGTAGTGATCTCACACTAACTGTTCTTGGATGAAAAAACCTCAGATTTTCCATTGCCTCTGATTTCCGTGGTCTCAGTCTATGTTTTTCAACATCCTACTGTTTGTTTCCTTGCTGAATGACAATTCTGAAACTGAGAAGAACAATACTAATTCTATCCCGCTTCTATTTGTACCACACTTCACCCTCACACACAAAAACACATAGTTCAACGCATATGTGCATATGTGGTCTACAATGTTAAGATTTTTTTTGTGAAGCTGTCATGTGCTTTTGTTTTTTCCCATAATTTTTCATGTCTGTAACTTTCAATGTCAGAGTTTCTTTCTTTCTGGGTTTTTGTACAGTAACAGGCACAATGGAACTTTTCTTATTTATGGTTACTAGGCATCTGCATACCAAATAGTAAAAAAACAAAGTGCTTTTTCATTCTCTAGTAGCAGTAAATTAGTGTAATTACTTCTGTATCACAAACTAAAGGTCTTCTCAGCTCTCTGTGAGACGTGTTTTATATCCTTGTTTTGTTGATAAGGAAGCTGGAGCAGTAAAAGGGAATGCATCTTTTTCAAGATCACGTGGTGAAAGGTAGATAGGGAAGTAATTCTGCTGAAAGGCAGACAGGGGACTAATTCAGGAAAGCTGACACACACCTTAGAATTTTCTGATGGACTGACTATTCTATTTATTATTTACATTTGCCACTTTCTTTCCTTTTCTTCTTTACGATCAAGTTTTTTACTCCAGCTCTATTTTTCTACAATATATTTTATTTTTTCCTGCACTGCTTTCTCTCTATAAAGATCCATGCTGCTGACCCTTTTTAGTAATTTTACTTTTCCCCCATTTTACCCTCGCCATTTTATTGCCACTTGTCTGAGGATATTTAGCTGAGCAACAATTCAGCACTCCGTGTCTGTCTTCCTTTTCCACATTCTCAGCCTGTTAAAAGAAATAGCATTAAGCTCTACCTATACATTTCAAAGGTTCAGAAACCATCTCTTAAAGCTGAAGGAAGGAGTTACAGGGGAATTTTCCCACTGCTTGCAACTGGAGTACAAGTGACAGATTCTCTGACATAAACAGAAGAATAGCAGCAAGGAAAAAGGTATTAATGTCATTCATTTGTCATGTGTAAGGTTGGTATTGACATGCATAAAGCTAGTACTTCAGTGGAGTTTTTAAGCCTGGATTTGAACACTGTAATAGACAAATGATATTTATTTGTTTAACAAGTAAAGATGCAGTACAAGCACATGGGTGTATACACTTCAGTTGAATGCTTAAAATAAAACGTCATGACGTTTGGCAGTGTGTGTTAATTACTTGGTGCAATTGTTGCAAGTCAAAGATGAGAGAAGTACCACTTGTGAGCTTCTCAAATATCCAGTGACTGACAGTGACTAATGGAAAACAATCTTTTGAGTCACAACTTCCATGTACTAATTTTGATAATGCATAAAAAATAATTGGTAGCAGATATTACAGGTATGTGCTCAGTTTGACTTAATAATATTTCACTTTATAGATAACTTGCACTTTGTTGTAACAAATATAGACTTGTTCTTGCATGAAAACACATGCGGTACATTTGTCTAGAAAGGGAATTAAATATCATGTAAACCTTTCTTGCTTCTTTTTGATCTTGATGGTTTGGACTTAACTGCTAAAAAAAAAACTACAGCTGAAATGCATCACTTCCTCTTTGCCATGATTCCCTCTGCAAGAACACTAGTTAACCGCTACTTCTTTTAATGTACAAAAAATGCAGATATAGTTGTAAATCTCTAAAGCGAGGTCTGTGATCACTCCATACACTTATAAGAACTAAATCTGCAATAGCAGAGCTAGTGAGAATGAGATATAAGCTTTATTCAGAGATCTTAAAACATCTCTGCTTCACTGAGTTCTACTTATTTTTGCAAAAGATCAGGGAACTTAGGCAATGGTAGGTAGGTTATGTGATGCAAAGCCACAGACTGTAACAAGAAGAGCAGTGCATTTGAAATCTGTATAGCAGAAATTACAATAAATTTGGTACCATTAAGTTCTCTGGGGTGAACGTTCTTTTGAATTTGAAGGCAGAAAGCAGAACAAATCCACAGAAAGTGCTTCATTCCAAATAACTCTCTGGGTATGGGATAATGGTTTTATTCTGTCTGGACCCTTACCTTGTCTTAGAGTGATTACTATTCCTACACTAAATAAGAGCATATGTTTGGTTTCATGCTGCATTTCAGTTCTAAGGCATGAAACTAAAAATAGATGGAATGTGACAGAAATCCACTACCTTTCCACCCTCTTCTTCATCCACACCCATACCTTTTTCCTTCCCTTTCTCCTTTCCCTGCTCCTCATTTCTTATACCCTTTTCCCTGTCAGTTAGGACTGAAAAAGATGAACATAATGACTAGTCAAATTTTAATTTCTACAAAGATTTATACTGCTTTATTCTATATATCCAGACAGTAAGCACTTTTAATAAGCTGCTGTATAATATTTGGTTATACTCCAGAATCACAGGATTCATATTTATCATTTACATCTGTCTCAGGCTACAGCTCTTAGAAATGGATGTACAAATGAAAAAATGTACAAATTCTTTTTGGCATCCTCTAAAAAAAAACCCTAAACTTTTCAGTAAAAAAAAAGAGTAGACATTCACAATAATTAAAACACTGAAACAAATAATTAGGATATGAATTGGGTCCCCACTAGTTATTTTTGAAAGGACGTCTAAGAGAGACATCAAAAATAAATGAAAAGTTGGTATTAGGAAAATTCTAGTTTCTCTTTGAATCAATTAACATTTTCCATAACTCAGTATTGGTTTCTGCTTAACCAAAAATCTTCAGAGGGGAAAAAGTGTTATGCTGATATCCCCACTGAACTCTCAGGTGGGCTACCCTTTGGTCCCATCTGACCTTCCTGTCTCATGAGTATTTCAGGGTATGAATATTATACAGAGCTAAAACAAATATACAAACAAGAAGTTGGCATTTGCATTATTTCTCAAAATTGCATCCAACAATATGCATTAATTAGTGCATATGCATTAATGATCCATATTGTAGTTACATGGTGGAGGTGGTCTAAATAAAATTGATCTTTCTCAATGGATAAGGTATGATAAAATATAGCAAGATCTAATTTCCAGCTGGATAGAAACATGTGATAAAAGAAATCAGAGCCCAGAGACTGGTTAAAAAACTAACAACTTTACATTTCTCCTTAGAAAGTCAAGCCTAATATGCATATATTACCCAAACCACAATTTGAGTCCAAAATTGTGTCAGGATAATTTATCAGCAAAAGACAAGAATTTCTGTAAACTGTAGATAATTCAGAGGGATGTAATAATCTAGATATTTAAAAAATCATTTTGCAGTTAAGAGAAACCCATTCTGCCCCTTTTTTTTTGAAGACTATATAGTGATGCCACAGAAGACAACAATCACAGAATCACAAAAGGGGTAAGGTTAGAAGGGACCACAGTGGGTCATCTGGTCTCTTGTCCCTGCTCGAACAGAGTCATCCTAGAGCACATGCATGGAATTGTGTCCAAACAGTTCCTGAATATCTCCGGTGAGACTCCACAACCTCTCTGGACAGCCTGTTCCAGTGCTCAGTCATTCACACGGGAAAGAAGTTCTTCCTCACATTCATCTGAAACTTCTGTGCATGTTTCTGCCCATTGCCTCTTGTCCTGTTGCTGGGCATCACTGAGCAAAGTCTGGCTCCATCCTCTTGATGCTTCCCTTCAGATACTTATTCCCTTTGTTGTTGTCCCATCTCATTCATTTCTTCATGAGGCCAAACAGGCCCAACTCCCTTGGCCACTCCTCATAAGAGAGATACTCCAGTCCCTCACTTGTCTTCACAGCTGTCCTCTGGATTTGTTCCAGGAGCTCCATGTCTCTCTTATACTGAGGAGCCCAGAACTGGACACAGCACTCCAAATGTGGTCTCACTAAGGCTGAGTAGAGGGGCAGGATCACCTCCCTCAAGCTACTGGTAATGCTCTATCTAATGCACCCCAAGATGCTTTTCTTTTAAGTCAGATGGAGTTTAATCACCACTAATCACTGCAAATTGCTTTTTCTCAATAGATGTTTTGTTTTGTTCTTTTTGGGATCAGTTAAGCCAGTCTAACTGTGAGTAGTCTAACCTCTTCACCTACCTTCAGCCTCAAGCACTGTTGGCTCTACATGCCATAGGCCTGTGGCAAGAGTCAAACCAGATTTCAGATCCAGCTGCAAATTACTATTTTTGTTGTTGTCGCATGTTTATTTTTCAGTTGTGAAGAAAGCTTCTCTGGCTGCTAGAATGCTAGAACTGATGGGAGTGGAGCTGAGGGTCATTACATGGCAGGGCAATCTTCTATCACTCTGCTAAATGTGAAAGCCACTGGGAATCCACATCCTTTGGGAAGTGAGTTATGTTGCCTAGACATTTCAAAGTGTGACAATGAGAAAATCAACAACACTGAAATTACTGATTCTTCCAATGTACATTTTCTTTATGTACTAATGTAGGTATTGTTTTAATTGGTAACCCATTTTGCTTCCTCTCCCTTACCTGATGCCCTCCACTTTCTGCCCTCTTCAGGGCCTGTAATGACACTACTGACAGGATCAGTCGTAAGAGCATTACTGATCTCTGGGTTCTCATCATAAGTTTAGTTGCAAGGGTTTTTCCTCAGAAATGCATAACCTAATTGCTCTCTCTCCTTATCACCTTTCTGTCCTCCTGCTGCTTTCCCCAGGAGGCAGGGTAAGAACACTTCTCTTTTTTCTTCTCTTTTTTCTTCTCTTTTCAGCTTTTTCCCTTTATGTTTGTCTTCAGATCTTGAGCAAGGTGAGAAAGGGAACTGAACTAGATCATAGAGAAACCTTTAACTGCAAACAGCATTCTGTATGAAAGACATAATTCAGAGATAGGGTATGTTTAGGAAATTCAGAGTACATCTGAACATTTTTAACTATCAGAGTCTAAAAAAAAGTGCCTTGCTCTTCAAAGCAAATAGATCTGTCACCAAGTAGCCATGTAAAGTTTTCCAGATTTGATCTATGACTCATCCTGGAAATGTGATTCAGAAACAATTCTCCAGAGTGAGCTGGCCCTTGGTTCAGCCATTTTTTATGAGATTCTGCCATATGAGCAACATTCAGCGTTGAATTCCTGCCCACTAAAACGGCCTGAAATCCTGCATTCATTAGCAGAGTTGAACTCTTAGTTCTGCCTGTCAATTTATATATCGTAATGCTGAGGTGTTGTCCAACTACATTAGCATTGCTTTGTGTAGAGAAATATTTTCAGTGCCAGAATTGCCCCAGACATCACCTGAAGTCTTATTATGCTGATGAATTTCTGTTCCAGATTTATAAATTTCTCCAAATGGAGTGCTTGTTGAGATTGATTAAACCATCCTTTTTGCAATATATCTATGGTAATAATTATATAATTATGCAAGCTTTTTTGCCTTTTAGGCATTTTTCTGTATCCATGCATTAATGAACTTGTATTTAATGTATTAAAGATCCTTAATCTGCTCAATATACTTTACTAGTTTATTAAAAAGTATACTAAATTTTGCTTTAGAATCACAGAATCATAGGATTGTTTAGGTTGGAAAAGAGCTCTGAGTCCAATCATTAACCTAATGCTAACAAGTCCACCACTAGGCCATGTCCTTAAGCACCTCATCTGCATGTCTTTTAAATATCTCCAGGGACTCTGACATAACCACTACTCTGGGCAGCCTGTTCCAATACTTGACAGTCCTTTCCAGGAAGAAATTTTTACTAATATCCAGTCTTAACTCACCCTGACAAAACTTGAGGTCACTTCCTCTCATCCTATTGCATGCTGCTTTGGAGAAGAGACTGACCCCTACCTTGCTGCAACCTCCTTTCAGGTAGTTGCAGTGTATTTACACAGAGGTCTCCCCTGTGGCTCCTACTCTTCAGGCTAAATATTCCCATCTCTGTCAGCTGATCCTCATAAGACTTGTGCTCCAGACCCTCCACCCTCTCCGTTGTCCTTCTCTGGACATTCCAGCACCTCAGTTCCTTTCGGGTAGTAAAAGGGCTCATAACTGGACACAGGTTTTGAGGTGTGGCCTCACCAGTGCCAGTTACAGGAGGACAATCACTGCTGTGGTCCTGCTGACCACACTATTGCTGATGAAGGCCAGGATGCCATTGGCCTTCTTGGCCACCTGGACACACTGCTGGCTCATATCCAGCCAGTTGCCAGCAAACACCCCCTGGTCCTTTTCTGATGGGCAGCTTCTGAAATAGTGGTTGCTCTTCCCAGAATGTGTAGCTTTGCATGGGGTTGTTGTGACCCAAGTGCAAGATCCAGCAACTGGCCTTGTTGAACCTGACGCACTTGGCTTCAGCCCATCAATCCAGCCTGTTCTGATCCCTCTTCAGAGCCTTTCTATCCTGCAGCAGATCAACACTGCCTTGCAACTTGGTGTTTCTGCAAAGTGACTGAGGGTGCACTTGATCTCCTAATCCAGGCAAGTGATAAAGATATTTAACAGGACTGGGCCCAATACTGAGCTCTGGGGAACACCAGTTGAGACCAGCTGCCAACTGGATATAACTCCATTCACCACCGTTCTTTGGGCTTGGCCATCCAGACATTTTATTACCCTGCAAAGAGTATACCCCTCCAAGCCATGAGCAGTCAGTGATCAGAAAGAGAGTTTGAAAAGCAATTTGCAAGCAAAATCCAGGTAAGTTATCATGTGAACTATTGTGATTTGAAGGAAGCATGAGTGCTTCTACTATATTAATACATACTATTAGTAAACTATTATTTACTAATGAAGGATATAACTTACCTTAAAATATTTGTTTGTATATCTTTGCATTCAAGAACTAAAATATGTTACACGTCAACAAACTATAAAAAATGGCAAATACCCTGGAGGCCTTTGAGGACTTGAATTTCTTGGTCTTTCTTTGAAGAAGTCATGCTTTCTTTTGCTGTAGGCCAGTGGCAAGACAGGAACAGTACTGTTCCTCTTTCTTAACTCTCACTGTCTTTCTGTGTCTTTCATTTTATATATTTTTATACTAGTGATACCTTTCTTGACTTACAAGGACTCTTCTAGAACTGTTTAGAAGCTTCTATTTGACATTTCTGATAGAAGTTTCATGTACCCTTTCATACATTTTCACCTTCTGAAAAAGGAATATGCATCCCTAAAGGAACTTTCTACGAGGAATGAATAGTAGCACCAAAAATCTTCTGTGATCTTATGGGAAAGTTGTCTACCTCTTCCTTCACCATATTACCTTATCTGGCAATGAAGCTTTGAGGATAGTTTCTTTGATTCTAGAACTTTTATCTAAACCTATCCAGGTAGTTATCATTCAAGCATATTTTTATTCAGGTTAAATTGCTAAGGTACTTACTTGAATTAAAAAAAATCAAACCAGCTTTGTTTCTTTATTTTACGGTTATACCTTGTACTTCTGATGCAGATTTTGGTCCTTGAAGAGCAGAGATGCTTATCATAGTTCATTATAGATGTGCAATCCAACCATGGCATTCTAGTCAGGGGTTTGGCTATCCCTACAATCAGAAGTTAGTGGAGGAAATACTGATTTTTCTTTTCCAGTCACAGCCTGTTCATAATGAAGAAGATTTGGCTGTTTCAGTGGCTTTCTTTTCAAAGCAGATCGTCAAAGATGAAAGGAGGGTTGAAGGGAAACCATGGGGCTCATTTCACAGACGTACTGAGGCCAATTATTTTTTTACATCTTCTTCATCTAATAACGAATTTCTGGACTTCTTCTTCAAGAGAAAGCTTGATTTCTAAGTACTACAAATAAGTATCTTAACACTTAAAAAAATGTTGAGACTAGCAGTCTTAATCTTTAGGTATTCAATTTTTATTTCTGAAATGTAGCATTACTTTGGTAAATTGAATCTCTAACTTTTAGGGGAATAAATATAACAGCAAAACCACTAGCACTGACAAAGGCTGCAGTTGCAATAACTTGTGATTTGAGATTTTTTCTTTTATTTTTACACTTGTTGACATTAAAGATGAAATTAAGTCATTAAAAACCTATATCTGTCATTCAAATTTTTAATATTTTATTTCCTTTGACTGTATTGCATTACACAAACCCTATTTTAATGTTATCAACTGCTACTGTAGTTAGTTTCACCTCATAGGTAAAATGTTTAGCAAAGATAATTTTTTATTCTTTTTAGATATAAGAATTGTAAAAAAAAGTGTGGCATCCCTAAAACAATAATGAATGAAGGCAGGAACAGGCTGTATTCCTGAAGTTTCATCACATGCATGGGGTAGGACTGTACTAAAAGTAGATTGGTGAATTGGCAAATTGGTATAGAAAGGATATTAACTGTTGATTTAGAGAATTTGATAGGAAGGCGTAATAATATACTGTGTGTTGTTTTAAAAGCCAGAAAATGGACACACACACACACACACGCACACACAAATTATTTGTTTGACTAGGAAAGATGTATCTTTTGAAACATGTAAGGCAGGTTTCTCCTCACTCCAATATGGGGATACCGGTTTTCCTCTTTAGTAGTCATCTAGGTGCCCCTGACTGACACTGGAAAGAAACTGAAAGGCACCAGAAAATAGTTCCTCTGTACTAAGCAACTGTCCTAGAAGGACAGCGTTCTCCAGAGTTACAGGAATTAACCTGTATGGTGACTGTAGAGAATGTTAGTTTAGTACCTGGGTGTAGATACTTAATGTGTAGATGGCTAAAAATATTGAAGAAGAATCTTATAAAATTTCTGGTCACTTTTTAAGCACTAGACACTTTTCATATATCTATAAAATGCAGTTTGACCATAAGGAGAGGTGGTGATTTAAAAAATCTATGTACTCAAATAAATTAATTTTACAAGGAATAATACACATAATTCCAGTTCTATAATAAAACTGACTGACTTAACTACCACAGTGAAAATATTTTTCTTTTAGATTAATGGTTTAAAAACTGCGAAGAGATTATTTTCAAACATGTTGGCACTGAAATGAACACAAAAAAAAGTAGAGAAGGAAAATCTCTTATAGAAAATCATAGAAAAATTCGTGCTTTGGCTTACAGTCTGAGTTGAAATGTGGCCAAAATTATGGTCTATGTATGTAAACGTTGCATTTAGAAAGATTGAGCTGATCACAATGAGTAAGCCACTGATTACAAAAGCCTGTATTTAAAAAAAAGAAAACAAAAAAAGTAAAAATTAAAAAAGAATAAACGCTATACAATATTTTGATTTGCTTATATGGCTCCATGTGCCTGATCATATTAGAAGTTCAGTACATTTATCTTCCACCATCAGGGCAGGTGTTGCTGTGTCATCTGCTGTATAACTTGTCATTTTTGTTACATTTAGAAGTTCAATTTTTTGAAAATTAAATTACAGACACAGGTGCAGGCTTCCTGTGTGTGCACGAGTAAAGTGTTTGCCTTGTCTGCATATTTTGTAGGAAGTATCTTGTAGTCTCAACATATTCTGTCACAGTTTTCATGGAAACTTGAAAATGGGTGCTGTTCATCTTGCATATGGGAGATTAGTGGGATAACACAGCAAAATTAACAAGCTTGTTTACAGGAAAAATAAAATTAGCTGACATCCAGAACAAACTGTACCCTCTAACAGATTCTGAATCATTAATTATGTTTTGCAAATTTTATTTTTCCATCATTTTGGATTTCTTGGTTAGAAATTAGATATTATAGCTAGAGTAGAATATTTCAGATGGAAGGGATCTAGAGTAATCATCTAGTCAAACTGCCTGAGCAATCCAGGGCTGACCAAAAGTTAAAGCAAATTATTAAGGGCCTGAGCCAAAGGCCTTTTAAACATTGTCAGGCTTGGGTCATTGACCACCTCTCTAGGATGCCTGTTCTAGTGTCCAAAGCTGTTTTAAAAATTATTGCTAAAAAATCACGATTTTTCACCCCTGATTTTGAAGTAAGAATTTTGAAGTAGATTGTCTAAAGTAAAATATATGCTGAAATCTTTACATGGAGTTTCACATATATTTTTTGTGTTCTGTATCTCTGTCTTGTACACATTCAGACTATATTTTTAGTAGTAAGCATAACAGGACAGGATCTTTTTTACAATCAAGGTCACTGGGCTAGACTTTCTTTTCCATCAAAATTAGACAATCATGCACAAACACCCTATTAGGAACAGTCTTAGGTATGTATTTGACATCTCCTGAATTATTATCTGTTTTTTGTTTCTGTCCTGCTCACAAAAGAAAACAAATTGTCTGAGTTGTTCTGGTTCAACTTAGAGCTAAATAATTGTGAGAGTAATTTAAGTTATTAGTACAATCTGAAAATCCTAAGACAGAACTAAGTCCTTAATTATTCTATGTTTATTTTTTACACATACGTTCCCATTGATTCCAGTAAGTATTGGGTATTTCAACACTTTTGTAAATCTGGGTTTAAAGACATAACCAAAAAAAAAGAGAAAAAGAAAGGACCTAATTCCAAGTAAGACTAAGCACAAAATTAATTGTGGCCACTAAAGCTCAATAAATCTGACGTTTAACAAAACAACTAAACAAACAAACAAAAAATAGTAGAGTTCAGGGGCTAGAGCAAAGCCAAAGTAAAATGCAACTAAAACACCAATCGTTTAATAGTTTCATTCTGTTTGAAACAAAAGTGTTATATTTGATCTTGAATTTAAAAACTGCTTTTCTTTTTGTCATGCTGGTGTTTGCCACAGCATTATAATGAGAACTATTAGATAATTGATATTGCTTGCCATTTTAATTTCAAATGAAATATTTCATTATTGTAATATGTGTGAAAAAGAAATTCTTTCATTTAATTTGAAAAAAGAATCTGATTTGTTCATATTCGAGGGCAGCAAAACAAACACACTCTTAGTTCTGATGTTCTCTAATGCACACTACTGATTTGTAAACATATATTTAGAACGTATTTTAAGTGATGACTAATTCCAAGCTTATTTCCATAGTGAACATGATGTATTTTGAGATGGATTTTTTAAGTGGGACCCAGAATGGCTCCTCATTTGCTTAAAAAATTCAAACCCAGATCTACTTTGCATAATTTTACATAGACAACGCTTCAGTATAAAGGAACAAATGCTCTTCTCCACATACACACACATAAATGATGACTACATGTTTGTGTGCATAATTTGCAAACAGCCTTTCCCCTGAAGGTATAGGAAACACACTGTTATTTTACTGCACTTCTTTTGTTGAAGAGGAAGTGGTGTCATTGAATAGAATTGCCTCATCAGACACTCAACAAAAGTGCCAAGTTGTAGCAATCAATAGGGAAATAGCAGATGTGAAGGTTAGTTGGCATCAAAGAATTTGAGTGGGAAAGCTTTCCTATGGGAAAGAAAGTGCTTCATTACTCTTTATCTATACTCAGAATATTGGTTCTATCAAGCTTTCAGAAAATTAGAGTATGATGGCTTTCATGACTCCAGCTCTGAACAAGTCACTTTAAAACCAGTTAAAAAGTTAGATAGCTATCCATGTGGGAAGTTGTGCCACGTGAACAGAATTTTATTAGTTTTTAAACTTAAAAGCTGCAATTTCTTCTCTTTCTGAAGAAAGCATTTCCAGTGCAATGTCTCAGAGACAAGGACTGCCTCCCTAGGTGATCATTGTAGATGAGTATAAATGTTGCTTTTAGAGCTGTTCATAGGAAACAAACAACGTGTTATCATTTCTTTTGAGTATGAATGTTTAAAAACTTCAGTTCAGAAAGTTTCTTGTTTTGGGACTGTCTTGGATATTCATATTTGTTTCCTTTTCTGAACCATGTAAATGATGTTGGTCCACACAGGAACTACTGCAGAAAAAACTGAGTTTCAATACATCAATCAAGGTCATTCTCTTTAAAGAGATTGTCCTGCCAGGAATGGCAAGACTGGAGAGTCAGTGAATCATAGTGTTTGTCAGTGTAAGAGCTTGTAGTTGCTGATAGCAGTTGAATGCTTTTCTGAGCAAATGTAAAAAGGAGCAGGTGTTAGTGCGGATGGAGTACTTGCAAGGAAATATTCACTGATGGATGGTTTTTTTCATTTGCTTTGCAAACTTGTAAGATTGTTTTCAAGAAGGTGAATTAGATTTTGTGTAGTTGAGACTGATTATGCAGGAATTTTTTCTTTAGAAAAAGAGCTCAATTTTTAATCATATATCTTTCTCTAAGAATATCTCTAGTTAGAGGGATGGATACATACTTCTTATAAAACATTGAAGCAAGTTTGTCTCCTCATTGGTCTTTAAATCAAAATACTGCTTAATGGAAGTTATGCCTTTAGCTGCTCGGTTATTATTAAGAGTAAATATATTTATTGGCAATATGAAGAAGGAGTCAGCATTAATTATCTAAAAGCACCTTTCTCACTGAAATCCAGCATGGATTGAAAATTAATTGTCCCTGCTCCTTGGGCTCTGTTCACACTAATAAACAAATAAATGAACTATGACACACTGAATCAAAGGTTGCACTGACAGTTTAGGAATTTAGCGCCGGAATAGAATCTGATTTGCTGAGTACTCTGAAGTGCTTCAAATTCCTCTGCCTCCAAACCTCACAACAGGGGAGACACAAAGCTCACACCTGAGGACTTCGGCACTAAGAGCTTAAATGAACTTCTCATGGTATCGGTTGAGATTGGTCTTTTGTTTTAGAGCACTGTGTGATGATGTTTACAAGCAAGTTGCTTCTGCCTTCAGTGCTTACAGATATATTTGGCAAGAAGAGAAAATTATTTTGCCTTTGGATTTTAAATGAAGCTGAAGTGTTCCTGTCATACAGTAGCCAACACCAGTATTTTTCCCTCAATAAACATAGGCAAAAGCACCATAAAAAACTGTAAAATAATCTCACCCTTTTTGTGATTTTGCTGCTCTCCATCAACAATTTATCAAAGCAAGCAAAATAGAGATAGTAAGATTTATATGTGTATCTAACATGCATAGAAGTTTGCAACCTGGAAGTTTGCAATGGGGTTCTTGTTTTAGTAGCAAATTCACATTAGTAATAGAGAGAATAATCTTATTTAATTATGCTGAGAAAGTTAAATGCCAGTGTCTTGAAGTTACAAAAAACATTCCAAGCTGAAATCTTCAGTCTTATCTAATATGAGAGGACATAGACAAACCTTTTTTTCTATTGCTGTGTTACAATCCTTCCGTACTTGCTCGGAAACAAATAACCCAGAGTTTCAGCCAAGCATATCAGCTGTGAGCACTGAGATTCAGGGTCAAGTTTACTTGCAAGCGAGATCACCTGTAAGTGTCTATTCTGACTGCTTTTCACCTGGTCTAATATCTGTTGCTTTAATCAAGATTTCTTTAGAAGTGTAATGATCCCCATAGTATATTTTTAGTTTATTTACCATATATCTTTTATAGAAAGAACTGTCCATTGTAGTTTTCAGAGTGGGAATATATGGTTTGAATATATGTAATATGGAGCACGTCCTCTAACTGTGTTTGCATAAGTCACATTAAAATTAGCATTTTGCAAGACATCATAAAAAAAAAAAGGAATAAAAAAACCAAATCCCAATAGACCAAAGTTAGTGACGATATTTGATTGTCCTACAGGTAGATGTCTCATTCATTAAATATTGCAGTTTAGACCATATGAACTGTATTTTTTTTTTACTATAGGTCTCCTGACAGTTTTCTGAAAACAATGAGCATTTTAATTGATTACCAAAACAATAAAGTCCAAAGAATTAAGTTAAACTACTTTTCCCCGGGAACTACATAGTGATTCAATAAAAGATGAGGAATAAAGCTGCTCCAAAGCTCAGCTGTAGGAAACTTAACACATTGATACAAACAGGTGCCATGAAGAAAAATGTTTATCAGAAGAATCTTATTCTGTAATTACTGTAGGGTAATTTTTTATCATAATTCTAAATTGAAGAAATTTCTTTTTCATAATGACATGTATTATCAAAACAATTGTATCATATGAAACTTTGTGCACCTTACTAAAGACAGCGGCTTTATGGCTTTTTTGTTTTACTGCTAAAATTTGTGTTTCTATGCAATCCCAGTGTATTGTGCTGAAAGTCTCTAGACAAATAGATGGGCATTGGATCAGAAAATTGATTTACAATTATAGCCTTCCATGTAGAGTTATCAAAAGCTCTTTCCTCTAAATTTTTTTTAAACTAGTACACTCAGACATCCACTTTGCCAGAATGTTTTCTACTAAATTGGTCAACAGAAAGTACATGAAAATTTGCTGCAGGATGTTCACAAATTACTGATGCAGAAATGTACAGAATAAACAGAGCAATGCTGTTACTGGGGACATCAAATGCATGACATTAACAAGTCTGGGGTACTATTAAATTCACTGTGTTTTAGTGAAGCAAGGAACGAATGGCCCCTGGGATTTGAAAGATCTTAAGGAATATATAGATTTTTTAAAATGCTAATTTATACTTAGGAGGCATAGAATATTGCTAGAATGTCTGCTAATATCCTTCCCCTACCTTCCTTGTGTCAACTACTGAATCATACCACTCCTTTCGGATTCATAACATTCATCTTTGGTTTCTGGTTGTCTTCAGGGTCTTGGTTGCTCCAGGTCAGTTTGTTCTCTTGTTTCAATCTGAAAATGAATTCCTAAATTAGAGCTAATGCTCTTGAGGAATTGTGCTTTAAATTCTGCCGATACAGAAATTTATTTTAGTTCTAGTGTACAGTCAGAAGAAAAATATCATACACCAATGCACTTTCTCATGAAAATAGTACCTTTTTCTCTCATGTTTTTACAAGACAATTATGCCATGCTTATTCTTATGTTAACTTCAGAGACTTGCAACTCAATTAGCAGCTAATTGTTGTATTAGTGATAATGGCTCGTGTTGTGGGTTGGCCTTTTTTGGTGGTTTTGGTTTATCTCTTTGTTTGCTTTGTTTTATTGGTTTTTACTGTCTTACTTTTCTTTGTCTCCAATATTCTAGGCACTATATTACTACAGATTTACATTAAAGCCCTAATGTGAATTCAAATAGTTAAAATCCAAGTGAAATTGGCAGTAGTGCAATTCATAAAAGGCACAAACCCCTGAATGGATTCACATCAGTGATTTAATTTTCATGAAGTGACAAAAATTTCTCTTTGCTGCAGAATCCCATGCATAAATGTGATGATCTGCTCACCACTTTCTGCAATAAACAAAGTGATTCAGCTTTCACATGTCCAAACACCTTCCTGTCATGGAAAGCTTTTCCCTTGCATAGGCCATCTGGGATCTTAACAGCTTGCTTGCCTCCAGCTCTTCTGGTGCTTCCTCAGCCCTCAGCTTTGTATGAATGCAGTGAAGTTTATACATGCTCAGTACATTCAAAGGACAGAGCTGCTTTATTACGGAGGCAGTTGTACAGAAAAAAACCAGCTTCACTAGAAAAAAAAGAAAAAGAAAAAAATGCAAAAGAACCAACAAAAAGCCCCCAACAGCTCCCAAACCAGGAAAAATGAAAATATATGAAGTAAACTAAGTTTAACACTTAACTGTTGTGTGGCACGCTGAACCTGTAACCATTTATCCAGTACCAAACTGTGACCAAAAAATCTGAAATTTGGATCTAATTTTTGGAGTTCAGAATACCAAGGTCTGTCTACAAAAGAGTTTTATAGAGAGTTACACTTACCAGGAACTTAAAATAATCTGGGTATGTAAATAATAATAGTGCAGCTTTGGAAGTGTTCTCAGATAACTGTACATAAAGAAAATCATTACTTTCCTAAAATCTTTATAATTTAATATTTCCTCATTTTTTATACATGGATATAGCCAATGATACAAGCTTGTGAAAAGTATGCCTATCACTTTTAAATCACAGCTGGTGAACTACCACAACAGGCCTTTAGTGTTGATAGCTCCCCAACAGCAGGACTCCTCTGTTACTGGACATTATTGTGAAGATGTAACATCTATGTTATATCTTTCCATCTACCTAGCATTGATATTTATCACAGACAGCAGAGAAGTAAGTGCTTATTATGTGGCTTGAGATCAGAACACTAAAACCGCTTTTAAAGTTCAGAAAGGATGAACAAATCTCTGTGATTATTTGGTTGCAGGGCTGAGGTTTAGGAGTTGGGTTTTTTATTCCTCAGAAAATTTATTTTTAAATTAGGTTCTCTGAAACTACATGCAATGTTTTTTGCTCATTGTATTTCTAATCACTGTGATGCCTTTGTATCAATTCTGCACAATAATGAAATTGTTAAATACAACTAGATCTAGCCCTAAGTCCTCTGCCATTAGTCTTACAGTCCTTTTAAGTTCTGTCATTATGGTTTAAAGCCATGGGTGAAAGCAATTATTTGGATTAATTTTATGACATGAATTTTATGAGACATTGATGCTTCTCTTGGTATGTACTCTGGCTGCCCAACTCTCTCATAGCCTAATCTGGTGCTTCCTTTGCTTCCATGCAAGACAGTGGCAGATTGTTATTCTCCTTTAGATCCTGATAAATAACGTATGTCTAGTGGTATTCCACAACATGTTCTTTATCTCTCAAGTGACTTCATTTCTATCCATCCCTTGAAAATGGTTGACAATATCTAAAATTCTAGCAACAAGAAATGGCTGCTGTATATTGAGGTGAAAAGCAAAATAAATTTATTTTTAATCTCTTCTTTCTCAGTGGAGAGCATGGGGAAGGGTCAAGGAGCATTCCACCAAAACCTTTTCAGGCCCAATGACATATTTTCCCACAGGATTTTCCAGAAGGTCAGGTAAAAGAGGAAGGTGGAAGTCTTTCCTCACTTTTTGTCTTCATTTTCTGAGCCCATCTAAAGTCTTGAGGTGAATGGTCAGTGAAAGTGCTCAGGTAGGGTCCCTAATTTTATCAGCCTGTTCCAGTCATGCTGCCCAGTGAAAGTATCTTGTCCTTGCAATTAAAAGGTCTTTCAAATATTTTTATACATGCAGAAAAGCCTTTTCCAACAGAAAAAAAAATATTTCAGTGTAAAAATCTCATCAGTTTAGTAAGTATTGCTATCAGATTTCTCTGGAAGAATTTACCTGAATTCACTTATCTTTCTGGCTTAAAACAAGTCATTCATGTTCCCTAACTTCAGAGCACAACCTGACTGAGTTTTTTTATTCCACTTCTATAGTTAATGTAAGATTGGGGCAGCTAGAGAATTGTTCTGTGGAGATATCCTCTTTTTACCTTTTCTGTTGACTAAAAAGTGAATCTCTATGAATATCTTAACTTGTGAATAACTTTTGAAGGTCTAAAGAAAGCACCAGAATTTTCTCTCTAACTGTATTTTATTTAATTTTCAGTTTTATTTTCATTCAGGAATTTTGTAGCTACTTTTTTTAAGTTTTGAAAGTTTATAAACTGTCTTTTACCCCTTTGTGTTATATGCCAGTTGGATAGCTCACCCATTTACTTTAAGAATTTGGTTATTCTGTGTCCTCTTTCTTTTCTTCCTTTCTAGTTGACTGAAACCATATCTTTAGTTTTGATGGTTAAAAACTCATTCTACTACATCATTAAAGAAATACCATGCCATATTAATCTCTGTTTTTAAATACACTGTCCAAGTGCTAACCATAACCAAACTTTTTTTTTATAATAAAAATTGGTGAAGGAAGTAATTCTGAATTTAATAAGTGTCCTTATTTTAAAATAAACTGCAAAGTTGATATATTGATTAAAGAGTATTAATATTGCATTAAATTTTTATAGCACTACTCTCGAGTTTACCTATCTAAATTACTCAGATAAAATTATATATCCGTCATTTCTTCTCCTAAGATGCCATCTGTTCCACAGATAACTTAGGTAACTAATTGCTCCTTTAGTATTTAAATCCTCAATTGCCACCTGTCCCTTCAGTCAGCAATTTCATTAGCTTCCTGAGAAAGTTTTCTTCTGATGCTATGCAGAAATTACTAAGTCTGGCTGTTCTGAACAGCTAAGTGCCTACTTCTAAGTCTCAGTGGGCACCTAACATTCCTCCAGGGACTGGTCTGGAAACAGGATGACTGGATCTTCCTTGATTCCAACAGTGACAGCAGTGTGATTATAACTTGGTTTTCACTGGTGATTCAGGTGTAGAAAATAAATTAGAAAGAATAACTGGATTTTTTAATGCTAAGATATTTGAGGGGAGAACTCTTTGCATCCATAACATTTAAGATATCCCATTTTTGTGTATTATTATGAACAAAAGACCAAACAGATAAATAGATTAACATTCTAAAATAAGAGAAGGGAAAGAAGGCATTTAACACATCTGAAAATTCAGGGTTTGCTTCACTGGAATGCTAATATGTCTCAACCCAGACAACCCTTTTTTACTTAGTTTACTCAGGTGGACTGTAAGTTTTCTGGTTTTTTTGTCAATGATATGTATACAGGATAGAAGAA
This sequence comes from Monarcha castaneiventris obscurior, assembly GCA_026261815.1. Taxonomy (NCBI): domain Eukaryota; kingdom Metazoa; phylum Chordata; class Aves; order Passeriformes; family Monarchidae; genus Monarcha; species Monarcha castaneiventris. Next base: position 4,036,800 of record JAMPIT010000327.1, read on the forward strand.
AAATTCTGTATAACTTGTATTTCCATCCTATTTATGCTGTTTTCTAGATAGTCTGTTTTAATTTATATTGTTTCCATTTAGTATCTTCAGTAGACATATATCCTCTCCTCCATGGTATGATGTCAAAGATACAAAGGTGCAGAAAACTGAGGCCATTCTACTTAGAACATTGAGTGTGAATGTTTGTTGTTGTTTTTAAAAAAACAAAAGCAGAGAGAAAAATGGGGGAGAAAGAAGAAGAGAAAATTGCTGCTTCATGGCAAGCTATGGATTTCAGACAAACTAGGATAGCTTTAATTTGTACTCTGCCTATTTGAATAAGGTATTTAACATAGTAATTACTTGAGTATTCATGTTCAATAATTGCTATAGCACATCTGCAAAGAATCTAATTTCCTTGCCTTAATATCTGCAAAATACAGGATATTTTCTGATTATAACTTTTAATCTTCAATTTAGTAAAAGTAAACATTAAAAACAAAAAAACAAAAGTCCAACAAAAGGCAATTAAAGTGTATATATTAAAATACAAAACAGTAATTTTGCTTATTGCTTTGACTTATTACATTTTGCATATTACTGTGATAACACTGAAGTGCTCACATCACTATGCAGTATAAGTACCCAGTTAGTTAAAGCAAAAAAATTAGGAAGCCTCCCAGCTGGAGCTGATTATTGCCTCCATCAATAGTATCCCTAAAAACGAAGTGAAGTGAGGGAAAATACCATATTGGTAGAAACTAATCTCACCTCTGCCAAATAGATTGTTGCTGGACTTCTACATTCTCAGGGAATATTTTGCCTGATCAATTAAATCAATTAATAACTGAGGTTAAGATCTGAAGGAAGCCTATTCTGAGGCATTAAAATTTAGTTTTACAATGTAACTAAAATAGTTTTGCTTAACTCTTCTAAAGAAATAAACTTAGCCAAGCAACTGCCATTTCCATGATGAGTGGTTTGTGAACACATTTTAGTGTTAGTAACAAAACAGTGCTTCCTTTAGGTTTCTTTGGAAGATTTTTTGTCTTTCTACAATATAACATACATGTATAGCACATATAGCACTTCCATTCTTGGTTACATCTTTCTCAACTTGTCATTTACACTTCAGAGATGAAGTATTCTTTTTACACTCCAAAGCCTGATCTTGCACTTTATATAAGTGACATTAAAGGACATCAACAATCCTTATGACTGAACCTCATTGTTACCTCTCTGTTGATGTTCCATTTGTTTAGATATTGAGGATACTAAAGGATGGTGCTAATCAGTAGAGTGTGTTTTCTGAGCACTGGCTTGTTATTTGACTCTTCCTTATGTTTGCAGTGTTTCTTATTGTGAAAACTTTCACATGAATATGATCCCAGAAAAATGAGCTGCATAATCCCTGTGACATTTAATGGCAAAATGGAAATGCCAATAAAAATTGCAGCAATAACAAATTATAAAATCTAATAAACAAATCATTAGAATTTAAGTCTGTACTACTTCCTATTTACTATTAATTACTATCAAGCAACAGTCTGTTCTTCATGAATCTTAAATTTCTGTTTTTAAAGCTGTTTTCTGTGACCTGCTATGGTCTGTCCATAAGGAGTATTTTGAAAATGAGGTCAATCATGACAAACTGTCATCTAAGATTATAAATATATATATATATATATATATATATATATCTACATCTATTTAGATATGTATATATATATGTATGTGTGTGTAATATATATACGTAGAATATACACACACGTGTTGTGTATATATATGTATTGTGTGTGTGTGTGTATATATATACATATACACACATTATATATACATACAAAAGATGAAGATAGATTATATAATCTCATTATGAGGGAAATACTTTAAGAGAAAAGAGCTTCTCTTTCCCCAGATCTTAATGTCGGTAAACATATAATATTTGGTGCAGTCTCTTTCTGTCTCCCTGCCTGATCTTCATGACATATGGGAGATTATCCCCAGTTACATGCCTTTTCAGATACACTGTTAGATGTCTGTACATTCTTTGAGATGTCTCCAAATTCTGTATCCCAGCAGACATAAGAACCTTGTTTGGATCACTTTCTTTGTGCACAATAAACTAATCAAGTGAGAGAGCCTTTTGCCCCTCTGTGGGAAGCACACACATTAGCAAGTATTTGCAGGGGTTACAGGTAAACTCCAGAGTGGAACTGTACGTGACTGAAAACACAGCCAAATGACAAAAATGAACATGATCAGTTAGAAATTACTCTCCTGTAAACAAAAAAAAAAAAAAAAAAAAAAAAGTATAAATCCCAAACAAAGTGCATTTCTTTTTCCCTCAGACTAATTTCTACCTACAGTATTTTAAGCTTCTGAGACCTTGGAACTCACCTGGTACCCTTGTGATTTGAAGGAAACTGCAATTTTCAGTAACTATGATGAGTCTCCATATAGATCAATTGAACTGCTTTGTAGGGGAAATAATATACATAAGATAAAAGATAGGTATGTTGAAGCACTTCTTTTTTAAATGCTTTGTAAAATTCAACTACTTCCAATGAACAGGTGAGGCACTGGTTTTAATTTACGTAGGGGCTCTTCTTTGATTCGTGCTTATGACAGAGATGAATTCTGTAGAATTTGTAGAAAGAAGTTGCACAAAGGAACAGTGGCTTTCTGTCCCTGGGGTTGATCCTATTTCAAACATGGTCTAAATCATGACAGCTGGTTGGTTATGGCTCCCAACAGCACTTTGTTAGCAAGAAATTTCCTGAGCACACCAGCCCTCCAACCATGACGAGTGACCATATGGAAGTTTAGAATTTGGCTTGTGGTTACTGTCACCATCATGGTATGCCACTTGTGAACTTTTCTCCAGCACTTTAGATGCACATTGATGATTTCATGGGGTTTTAACACATTATAAGCCTTTTTTTTCTGTTTATTATCATCTCATTACTTAAGAGAATATGGACTGGAATTAGTTTAGGGTTATTACTAGCTAAATGAAATCTGGGAGAGTCTATATTGTCTCTTTAGACTTGGTTTCTTAAACACACACATCTTGTAACTTTGTCTAGAAAGGCATGAAAATGTCTGTTGGCTGAGCTGAAAAAATATAAATCTAGGAATATGCTCTATGCTTTTGTACTTGTGACACTAGAACAAGAAAAATTGCCTCTGTATGGACACCTCTAATTTAAAAAAATCACAGCAACTGGTTAAAATATAAGAATACAAGCATGGTTACCACTGAATCTCTTAGCTCAGCATGTTGTTTATGACAGCAGTCAGACTAGGGTAAAATTTGAGAAAGTGACATGAACATAGTGATACTTGTCTGAATTGGCAGTGATTTGTAGCTCATATCCTTCTTGAGATAAAAGTAGCACCATTTATGTTTAGTAAATACATTGCCAAAATAAAAGACAGATGTGAAGATTGCTGCTTTACAGTGACAGTACTTGTCTTCCAAACTCTCTTGCAAATCACCTGAGTCCACTTCTATTTTTTGTAGTAGCAATGCTTGTCAGTGTAGTCACGATTTTTCCAGATGTTTCAGAGATAGTAGAAACAGGTCTATGAAACACTTAATAGACTTGCAGGTCTCTATTTTCGAATGCAAAAAACCAAGAAAATTTGATAGTGGAATAAAAGCTGGGAGGCTAGCTGACAGTGAAGGTAAGATCTGGAAGAATTATGAAGGGTCAGACAGGTTGTTCCTCCAGTGAAGACTTGGCAAAGGGAATAGGATAATTCCTGACATGAAAGGGAACCGGATGGCTTGCCAGATAAGGTCAAGCTTTCTATATTGCTCACCTGCTGCCTTATTCTGCAAATGGTGCACAGAATCTTTCCTAGTCATCATTCTGTAGCCAGCCCTATCTGTGGGCTTGTAAAATGCTCCAGGAATGCAGTTGTGTCTCATCACTTCTGTCAGTTTTCTCCAAATGTTCATAGATCCAATCAAATATACACTATCAAGCTAATTTCACAATGTTGGATGTTAGACCTGTATTTTCTCCCATATCTTACTTGGAGAGTTTTGGTTCTAAGTAAAGGGATTTGCTCATCTGTCCTGTTAAATAATGTATTATGTTAAAAAATGTGTTGAGTAAAATAGCATTATGTAGTGCAGCAAAAGTACTTACAACATGTGAAGCTTAAAAGTGAAAAGTGCTACCACATACTGTATATTTACTGCATCTTTATCTTCTATCCTGTAATCACAGGATTACTACTAACAACTAGATTTTGAACATTTAAACTGTTTATTATATACTTCATTAAGGATTCTTTTATGAAGTTATTTGTGGATTGCACTTAAATAATGTAACTGTATATAGAGAAATTTTTGAAAATGTCCTGTGACTTTTATACATATATAGCTGGTCATATGCTGGTCTTTAGACTCACCATATGGTGAGAGGGCATAATAGGTTTAGGTTCCCTTGGCTTCAGTGCACATTTCCTGCCTTCTGAGAAGTGAGAGGGGAACAGTGAGTGGCAGTCACCCTGTAGGGAGCAGTCATTTTTACCTGGCGTCCAGAGTAGCTCTTTACTAACAGGATGTGAAAAGGGTTGCTCAGGTTCTGTTCTGAAAGGGAAAGACCCATGACTGTGAATCAACATGTGTATAACTGGTCCTCTGTCAGCAGTCATTTATTTGGTTTTGCTACCTGGGTGGGCTCTGATAATGATGTGAAAACTGAATTAGCCATTACAGCAGCTTACCCTGTTTTATCATCTCCTTTTTAGACCTATCACACTTTCAGACCTGAGTTCAAGACCAAAACTCCCAAGTTCAGCCTCTGTTTATCAAGTGATGTTATTACAAATTAGGCCACTTAATGTGTCTTTTTTCTTCAGTTTCTGTATTGAAAAAACGAGGTTATATTTAAATACTTCAGTGGATGATGTTAGGAATGGTTTATATTTGATTAGGACTTTGAAAATGAAAGGTTTATTTCTGCGTTGTTTTCTTTCTCTGTCTGACAATCCTTCTCATCCAAGACTATGAGACGGTTGTTTTTTGCATTGTCTTCTCCAACCTCCCTTCCCCACATTTTTCTTTCTAAACAAAGGGTCAGTATCTTGCTTCATAAATTCTCTATGAAGGCCTGCAAGGAACCAATGTCTTAGACCAAAGAGAGAGAAGCTGAAATCCTACTCTTTTTCCCGATATGCAGAAGGGGAAAATGCTGAAGGATGTAAGGAAGTTTTCACTGGAGAATTCTAAGCCAGGAATTATCTCCAGTTCTCACAGCCACCATGAAATAAAAATATGCATCTGATCTTTGGGCTGAGAGGGTAGTACAGTGTGCATTGTCATACACAGAAGGCATTTCCTTTTTGGAAGTCCCAGGAACAAAATATGTCATTTTCCCCCTGACAAATCTGTGAACTGGGTAGAGCTTACAGGTTTTTCTCCCTATTTTGATGGGTCATTTTATTTACTTGTTTATCAGCAGGTCAGTGAAATGAAAACCCCAAACAATGAAGTGAAATAATAACATTTTTAAAAACAAGGACCATAGTTGTGCTAGGGTGTTTCATACTTAATTTGCGCCGTTGGAGGGAACAGTTCACAGTGCCTTAATTTTCTGCATTATTTTAATAGACACCACATGTCACCAAATTACAGGAAAGAGGTGAAAAAAACACATGGATGTCTATGGAAATATATTATTTCAGACTACTCTAAAATTAGATTAGGCAGTGAAAATGTAATAGAAACTCATCTTAATGAATCCTAGAAATGTTATCAGAAAGAGATCACAATGCTGATATCATAGCTTCTCTTTTCACTTACATCTCCACAAAATTTCTTTATTCCTCAGTATAGTGTAAGGTCGTTTATATTAAAATTCATTACCTCCTCACAATAGGCCAACTCTAAGGATTACTCTGGAAATTAAAAATAATTTAGGATTATATGACAGAGAAAAAATTTAAAAATATGGTAGATTGTCATCAGAAATTATCATAATTCTGGCAGAGATGAAAAAGTTGCTTTAAGATGGGCCATGAGAGCATTTATTGCTGCTGATTTCATGGAATTTACCTGACTCCTACTTAATAGTGTGTGCTATTTGTCTCCAGTCAAAATTTTCCTCTCAGTTTCACTGGGACAAAAGCCACCAGACCCAACATAAAAAATATTTAGCAGTCTTTAGAAACTTATTAAATTGAAATAGCAACTTTAACATGAATGACAGTATGAAAACCCCATCAGATCATTATCTTAAAACAATTCTATAAAATAATGCAGGTATTTGGAGAAAAGGGAGTTTTCAGTAATAATCTTCTAATTTTTATATTTTGGACAGTATTTTTTAATGCAATTCATATACAAAAGTGCAGATTGAGAAGTTGTGCAGACCTGCTACATTTTCATTCATCAACTGTCAGGTAAGTATCCTCATAGTATCATTTAATTCTGATTGGCAGCTGTTAGGTGTTCACCTCATCTCATTTCTTCCCTTAGAAAATTGCTCACTTTCAGCTTATTATCTCTCCATATTCTCTGTATGTCTGTACTACTAAGGCAGTTTGGCAGTGTCTGACAGAAGGAAGCTGGAAAATTGGTAGCCTGCAGAGCATGTCTTCACTCTCAATCTTTCTTGCTCTCTTGGTGCTCCTGCCACAGATCTCCTATTCACAGTATGGGATGAAGTCTTGATCACAAAGACTTCTGTCAGAAGAGTTTGGCCTATCATTAGCTACTGATAACTCATTAGATAACATTTCTCTCTTCCTAAATGAATTGTGAACATGTGCTTTGTTTTCATGAGCTTTGTTTTCCCATTGTTGTGGGGCTGATTTATTTTGATTAGGCACCTTACCTGTGCTTGGCCCTGCATTGCAGACAAATTACAACAGCTTTTGGAGGATTTTGACAGCTGCCTGTATTTAGCATTGCAAGTGTATTTCTTATACTTCTCTACCTCTCTCTCCCCTCCTGTCCTTGCTGTCCCTCCCAGCCTACAGTCAGCTCCTAATAAACACTGTGTCAAGAGTAATAGGAGGTTTATTGTCTGATAGCTGTAGAAAGAAGCAAGCAGGAAAATCCTCAGGATGCCCTGCACAATGGTCCTGATTTCACCATGCAAGATCTGATACAACAGTCAGGACTACGCGAGTCTCATAGTGGTCTTTAGAGAGGAGCTAGTATTAAAATAAAGGAGAGATTAAGATTTTAAAGAGGTTACTTTGTTTTAAAAACCATTTGTCACAGAATGAATATTGTGGATAATTAAGTCCTCAGAGGTTGAAATTCCATTAAACGTATTTTTTCTAAAAGACTAAAAGTTACTATTTCATAGGTTGTATCATTCTTCACAGGTTGCACAATGATAGAAATAATATAATATCAAAGATTCATCAATTTTTTTTCCAAGATTCAAGCCATGCAACAGCAGAAAACTTGCAGTGACAAACCCCCTTGCTTGAATAACTCAACAATTTCTTTTCACTGCATTAAGTTCATGGTAAAAGCAATCAAAGCTGAAAGTTGATTAAACTGGTATATTTCATCTTTATTTCCTGAATAAATCTTAGAGACTGAGTACGATGGAAGAAGAGTCAATAACAATAAAAAAATGCACACATTATGCTCTTGATTTATTTTCCTCTGACTTTTTGGATGTTTGTAATTAATCTGCTGGAAATCAGATTTTCCTTGATATGTTCTTTTTTGCTAGTGGTGAAAGGTGTAGTAGCATGAAGATCATGTAACTGAGTTCTCTGGGCTCAACTAAGAGAACACAAAAATATAATAGAAATATGATGTTAATTGAGAAAAAAAACCCAAGTGTTTTGAAAATTATCATATATGAATTGGGCTACTTCTATTGTTCCTGAAGAATATTAGAGCAAGACTTCTGAGACTTTTTAGTTGTAGGTTTTCCATACCAGCTTCCAAACCATTGTCTGTCCCCTTTAAATATTAGGAGTATAAATATTATTATGACAAACCAATATATGTTTGATTTCTATGTTATGTTCCATGTCCTAGAGTGGAATGCCTAAAATCTGTTTGTTCTTGTCACTATACATTAACACCTGCTGATCTACTGACTGGATTTAGCATAACACAACAGCTTTCCTCACAGATACCCCTGTTACCTCAATTTCAGTAGGCAGAAATTCATAATGATATAAATATATCCTGTATGCTATAATATGTGTCTAAAATTCTCTTCTAAACATACTAGGAAGAGCTGTGAACTTCGGTGCTATATCTACCTATGAAAATACCTAAATATCTGAATGCTCCTGCATGTACTATATACTCAAGCACCAAATACCTTGAGCTCCTGCACTTTCTGCAAACTCTTACCTCTGTGCTCACATCATCTTCAGCTGACAGAAGTCTTGCCCTGCTATGCTTTTAAATCTTTGAACAGAAAAAAGAGACATGTAAGAAATTTTCATGCAAGTGTATTGTTGAATAATTAAGAAATTGATTATTTTCTTTCGCCTTTTACTTTTCTTTTGTGGATTGTCTTTGCTCCGACAGCAACAGGGAGTTCCCCTCCTCCACATTTACTTTGGACAAGTATACCTGAAAGTTTAAAATATATTTAAACAGTAATAGCAAAACAAAACATCCCTCACCCAAAACAAACTGAAGAGCCATAATGCTTATCTAATAGACCTCTGTTAAAGATTAATAAAAATCTGAAATACTCATAGGTTCATTGGCAGTTAACAGAAAAGTTTTGGCTTTTTGAGGTGAGAAAAGTCTCTTGGCTATTTTGAGTAATTATATGATACACTTAAACATTTTCATTTTTTTTAACATGAAAGAAAGATGAACTTCCAGGAAGATTTTCAAAATAATACTGCACCATTTGTTCTGAATGACTTTTCATTTGTTCATAGATCCATGTCCATATTATTATGTATACTCATTTACTGGCCTTCACCTCGGCATGACCTCATAACCAAGCAGGAGTTCAGGAGCTCAGAAAGCCAGATTCCAGAAGTTTGAAGAACTTTGATGCAACAGTCAGTCTTATGCCACATCTCTTTAAAGGGATGAATTTGGTTTTATGCAACAAAGTTTATCCTATTGTTTGCAAAAAAAATCCTGGGATGATGCAACATGTATATTTGGCCTAAGGTGGTTAAATTACTTTCTGGGCTGCCTGTTTTCTTTCTGAACACAAAAAAAAGAGAATCAATCTTATTCTTTCAGTGCTAGATCTAGGCAAACCCACAGGTTTCACTTGCTTTTCTTTCACAACCTACATTTTTCTAGTATTTTATATTTCATGGAGCTTACCCTAGCTAGTTCATATCGTTTGCAACAGCATTTGGTGTTAAAATCAGAAGTGTTCGAAAGGAGATTTGGATTTTAGAACTTATTTCTTCTCCTTCTCCTTTCCTTCTATTCTTTCCTCTCTATTCTGCTAAATGCATCAGAAAAATGAAAAGAACTGTCGCTCTTGAAAACTCAAATCTTTAAATGATATCAAGCACGAATATTTCAAATTGCTTTCAGTTTCATCAACATGTATGCATGCACATTATATTAATGCGGATAACACACATGCACAAAGTCCCCCTTAATAATTTTTAGTCTTTTGAATCATGTCTGCATCTTATAATTTTGGGAAGTTTGTCAAATCTGTTTTGGCTCAAAGGTGCTTTTATTTACATGACATGACAATCTAACTGTTGCTCTTTGTGTTTTTTTTATTACCTTTGGGAAAAATCCTTTTGCTGTAACATCAAAAGTACAGGGGTTGAAGTAGATACTGACCCATAACCAGGAAACTTTTTTTCAGTGAAATCATAAGGGAAAAAACTAATGTGGTCTTTGGAAAGACTTCTTTTTAAATAAAGAATCAGTAATAATAATAGTCACAATTTAAGGGAATATTTATTTGATAAATTCATAGCCCAGATTAAATATATTTTCTTTATTAACATCCTCTATCAACTATATTATTCATTTGATCTCTTTTACTTACAGCAATATCAGATAACCTAAGCAGAGTGTGTGTATTTGTACATGTATGTATATATAGTCTATATAAATTGGATGTGCACATACATGCACATCCAATTTGCTTGTAAAGTCACATGATTTGTTTTCAAATACTCCTCTGGTAGACAATTTTATCTTCTTTGTCAAGGCTTTTCAGGCCACTGTGAATATACTACTGACACCACTAATACCCAGTAATTTTTTTACTACTATTATTTTATTTTTTTGATTAAACATAATTTTTCATGTTCTTTCATTCAACCTTCCACTCTTTTAATTATTTATTTTCCTTGGCATATTTGATTGCCTTTGGTATCATAGTTGAAACCCTGTTCGTACCCCTATTTATAGATTCCAGCCTCAGAGGTAGTTACCTTGGGAACTGTTTAAAGTGCACCTTCTTGACTACTTGTTCTATCAAATCGCTGAACTGCCTTCTTTCCTCTTCCATCTTTTGCTCTACAAAGCTTGATACTAGTAAGCAGACTTATCCAGCTCATTTCTAACCATAACTCCCTTTCTTAGTGACTCAAGGTCCCACTGTACAGTGAGTGTCTTCTCATTTTCGGGTAATCATGCAATGTCTACCACATATACTTTTCTGCTAGCAGCTGCTATTAGGAACAAAGTTGTACAGCAATAATAAGTCTAATGAAAAGATTTCTTCAGAGAGCAGAAATAGGTACTGCTTCTCTTTCCCATACACTTCCCCTTGCTAGGATGTGGAAACAACCAAAGTGAGAATAGTGAAGAAAATTACTTACTTAATAATAATTATTATTTTGAGAATGATAGAATAGTATAAACAAAGTCATCTGATATTTCTCAGGATCAGAATTCTAGTAATACAGGTACAGGGTTGTAGCTTCTTATCCTCATCTGGTCTTAAATGAAATAGCTTTATTGAAATTTTTAGTATCCCAAGATTAATGTATTGGTTCTGTGTTGATGTCTCTCTGCTTTTTGGTCATATTTGACCTGTCTTAAAAGTCCTGACAAAATAGCTATGCTTATATTTTATACTGAGAATGGCAGGCAGTTGGAAAGATGTTTATGAACAGAGGTAAACAAAAAAATTTAGTTTTTGTAAGAGTTAGGCTCAAATTGAATATGCAAATGAGAACTTCACCTGTGTAAACTTGCTTTTATAACCAAATGAAATTTATAGCATTCTCTAAATATTTATGCATTATTTATAAGCTTTGAAATAGGCTCTTAAGCTTCATCAAAAATATAAAAAATTTTCTCTTTATATTAATACTAGTAAATTGGTCCTGAGTGCTTTCTACTGTGGAGGCTCACCATATTCCTTGTTCGCTCTCCCTTTCCACCACTTACCTCATCATGTTAAATTAAGATGAAAAAAAAAGTTCACATTCTCTTCCTTGATCTGAAGAACAAATTGTGCTATGTCAGTATTTTTTCCAGAATAGATTGCATCTTGGTCTATTCAGAAGACCTATAGCTGTCTAGCCACAGGTCATGTATTTAAAAGGATAATGAGGAGTTTACTTCTACAGCGTTTTCAAAAGAGATAGTTTCAACCCTCCCAGATGACCTCTCTCTTGCAGATCACTGCAGATGTATAAGGTGATAATAATTTCTGCATACCTTTGAGAAGTGGGTGGAAATATAAATGGACAAAAAGTGATTTGGCTAGTTTGATATGGCACAGAGAATATTTCTGAAAATCTTTGAATATAAATGTCCATATTGTAGAGATTCATTGGAATCAAAGCTTAAGAATTATATTGCAAGGCTGCAGTATCTTCTACTGAAAGTTTTTTGATGCTCTTCAAGGTTCAAAATACCTAACTTTCCTTAACTCTTTCATAAAATATAGGAGACTCTAGAGAAGCTGCTAGATAGAAAGGATGATTTGCTAAACCTAATTATCTAGTCTACTTAATCCAGTGTTCCATCTAGGATCTGTGAGAAATACATTATAAAGATAAAACCACACAGATATACGGTGTTTGGATGTATAAACACAAAAACACACAGCAAGGGGTGTATCTATACCTGTGTATAAAGGCATATGGAATGATACACTCTTCCAAAGGGCTAAGGATTGGCTATATTAGGGATCTGGGAGCTGGTAGGAGTAATGCAATGAAGGAAAGTATGCCGTCATAAAGGAAAATGCTTAATATCTGTATTCAAGTAGTTTGACTATGTTTTTATGCTCTATTTAAAACTATTTCTAGAATTTACCTTTTTTTAACAAGGAGAGACAGTGATTCTGAGGGTCAAGGACCTCTTCACATGAATGTTACTAGTGACTCTAAAGTGGGGGTGTTGGCAGGGAGTATCAGCAAGTTCAAGGTCAGACTGGACAGGCCTTTGAGCAACCTGATCTAGTGCAAGAAGTCCTTGTCCAAGGTGGGGAGGCTGGACTAGATATTCTTAGAAGGTCTTTTCCAACCTAGAACATTTCATGAATCAATACGAACTTCTTTATCAATCCATTTTAAAGTTTTAATCAATTTGCACCATGGAGTCATGAATTTTAGGGTAGTTGTATAGGTAATTTTAGACCTGGCATTGTTACGATCATGGTTAAACTGGATGTATCTTAGAAGATATATTTTTTCAACCTAAATGATTCTATAATTCTCTGATTCTACAAAATAAATTGCTAGTATCAATTTGCTAATACCAATGATTTTCTTTATTGAATAAATCTTTTAACGTATTACTGAAAAATTTAGTATAATATAGAAATACACTGAACACCATTAGTCAGGTGGGGTAAGCATAATCCAAAAGACTAGTAGAAATTTTACCTTTGAGTGTTATGTCATAAGGTTCATAATATTTGTGTATGAGTGTTCACAAAAAATGTATCTTTTATTTCTCATTGGTGTTTATTTGTGACTGTTGTTTGGACTTCATTCTAAACTAGTCAGCTCAGTTTGGAGTTCTGTTAAGAATCTCTGACCTAGGTGTAAGTTTTTCGTATTCCACAATTGGAAAATAAAATTGTCCACCATATACAATTCATCACAGATTTAGAAGACTTATGGAAACTTCATTTTTGAGTGTCTTTACAAACTTTATACAATAAGCACATTATATACAATGTTTGAAATACGTGACATGTATTGAAAATTTTTTTGACAGTAATTTTAAAGGGACAAAATTTCCTGGAAATATCTGGAAGTTTAATTTTCTCTTGGAAAATCAAGATCCTGAGACATCAGGAAAACAAGTATAAATTAATTAATTTAGACACAAGTATTAAAAGGACAATAGCTTTAGTTTCAGTTTCTGAGGGATTATTTGAATCCAGAAAAGTAAATAAAAATGAAGTATAAGCTTGCAAAATGCTTAGGAAAGATTTTTAAAAATAAGATGGTTTCAGTGAGCTGGTGTATTTTATATCCATTGATATGTGTTATTTGCTAGCTTTATTATCTTTCCAAGCATTGCATATTTGTTCTAGTGGATGATAAAAGTGAAGAAGTAGACTAACTTATAACCTGTAAATCGGTCTAGGAGAGCTGTGTAGAGAGTAAGAAATAGCTTAATCATTGTCTTCAAGGAGTTCAAAAGGTTGATCTCAAAGACAAGTAAATGTATGCATGAGCTTGTATTAGTTCCTTCTCCATCATTTGAAATTTCAAGTAAATGGGCTGCCCTGCAATCAAGAACAAAAGGTACTGCACGGCTGCTATGGTATTTGGTATTGCTTAGATAAAGCCTGTTTAAAGGAGGAGAAAATAAGATTGCCTTAAGCCTCTTGTCAGCTTCCAGTCTGAAGTAAATTCATACATATCAAAAAAAGACTCAAAGGAAATAAAAAAAACTGAAAGTGGAAAATAAGCTGGTCAAAGCAAACGTTTAGCATATCTCTTCTCTAGGCATTAATCATACTATACGTGAGTGAGGGTCAAAAGAGTTGAGGCGAACAGGGAGCATTTTGGTGCAGGCAAATGGAAAAAAAGCCAGCTAAGCTAGTGATTTAAAACTGATTGAAATTTCTAAAGTGAGGCATAAAGGTCACAAAATCAGGTTCAGTTTGATAAGGCACAGTGGGAAAGTTTTAATAAATTCTCAGTAAATGTTTTTAAGAGAAGCACTCCAGGCTTGAATATTGAGATAACAATGGGGGTTTTTGTCTAATCAATAGGAAGAGAGCTAAGAAATATTCTAGCAAAAGATCAAACAGAATTATGAAGACTTGGTTTTGAACAAAGGAACTGAACTAAGACTGATTTTACTAACTACTACAGAAAAAAAGAAAAAAAAGGAAAGTTTTTTAATTATTTACTTTTACTCATGTGTTGGGGGAAGTAGTGATGCTGTTTTGTCTTAAAATATTAGCAATCTAACATCTGTAAGCATCAGAGGAGGTGGAATTAGAATAAGAAGCAGCAGAGTCTAAACCCAAGTCATTATACCTAGCAAAGAAAACAGTGGAATAATAGAGTGAAATGGAGATAAGTGTTTACTTTTTGTGCTTGAAGATGTAGACAAAATGGTTATATTAAAAAGATAGGATGAGGAGGTGCTGAGGTCACTTGGCTTGTTCAGCCTGGAAAAGAGGAGACTAAGGGGAAACCTCACAGCAGTCCACAACTTCCTCGTGAAGGGAAGTTGAGAGGCAGGCACTGATCTCTTCTCTTTGGTCACCAGTGACAGAACCTGAGGGAACGGCCTGAAGTTGTGTCAGGGGAGGTTTATGATGGATATCAGGTAAAGCTTCTTCCCCCAGTGGGTGGTTTGGTACTGGAACAGGCTTCCCAGGGGAATGGTCACAGCACCAGCCCTGACAGAGTTCAAGAAGTGTTTTGACAATGGCCTTAAGTGCATGGTGTGACTCTTGGGGCAATCTTTGCTCAAGCAAGACCCAGAGTTGGACTTCAATGATCATTATGGTCCCTTCCAGCACAACATATTCTATTATTTTATGGTTCTGTGAAACTTCAGTGTAGCAGAAATCCACTTTGTCTACAAAACATTATGATAAGTAGTATTAAGAGACTCTTAGAGGCTATTTGAATGTCTTTACTAGACTTTAAAAGGGAGATCAAGACCAGGAGGAGAGTTCAAAACCAAGACACCACCAGGACAAATTTTGCTTATGTATCATTGGTTAAAGGTATATATCTAGTTTAGTATGGACTGTATTGAGTGGAAAGTGAGTACGACTAAAATCTGGTGTAATTGGCAGGCTCAAAGGGTTGTTATAAACAGCGTAAAGTCCAACTGGAGACCAGTTATAAACAGTTAAGCTCTCATGTGGATATCAGGTCCCATACAGATTCATTCATGGTCTGGATGGTGGTACCTCAGCAAGTTTACAGATGATAACAAAGCTGAGAGGAGTAGTTGACAGACCAGATAGTTGTGCTGCCATTCAGAGGAACCTCGACAGGCTGGTGAAATGGGCAGGCAGGAACCTCATGTAGGTCAACAAAAGTAAATGCCAAACCCCTGGTGAATTAAAGTATCCATCATTAGAAAGGAGACTGAGAGAGCAGGGTTTGTTTGGCCTGGAACAAGGAAAAGTTGTGTATGGGGAATGTAGACTGATATTTATAAATATGTGATGGGAAGATGTAAAAAACATGGAGCCAAACTCTGCTTGGTGGTTTCCAGTGAAAGAAGACAGGGCAGTGGAAAAAATTGAAATATGAGCATTTACACTTAAACATTTTACTATGAGGATGAAGCACTGGAGCATGCTTCCCAGAGGGATTGTAAGGTCTCCATTCTTGGAAGTTTTCGAACACTAGACAATATCCTAGACAACCTGCTTTACTAGACTTTCCTTGGAACTGGATTTTGGGATAAATCAACTCCAGAGGCTCCTTCCAACCTCAACAGTTCTGTAATTCCAGGACTGTTGTGGTAATCTGGGA
This sequence comes from Monarcha castaneiventris obscurior, assembly GCA_026261815.1. NCBI lineage: Eukaryota > Metazoa > Chordata > Aves > Passeriformes > Monarchidae > Monarcha > Monarcha castaneiventris. The sequence continues at coordinate 4,052,649 of JAMPIT010000327.1, forward strand.
CACTGCTACATGGACCATCCTCTCAAAGAACAGGAATGACCCTCAATAGTTTTATTTTCCTTGCATGTTCTATGTCCATTTGAACAAATGGCCTTAGAAGAAATTTACCAGACTGAATTAAGGAAGGGAACAGTGATTACATTAATAAAACATAAAACTTTGGGCCTCCCTTCCCTTACCACCTTCAGTGTCAGCACTATTCCTCTTGGAATAGATGAGCCATTTCAAATTTTTAGCTGTCTTTAACTCATGCTAGACATTTTTTAAAAGGCTATGGCTTTGTGCTAGTTTTGGTTGGGGTAGTGTTAATTTTCTTTGCAGTAGCTGGTTTAGGACTATGTTTAGGATTTGAGCTGAAAACAGTGTTGATAATACAAGAACATTTTTGTTACTGCTGAGCAGTGCTTGCCCAGAGCAAAAGCCTTTTCTGCTTTTCATCCCATGCCACCAGTGACTAGGCTGGGGGTGCAGAAACAATTGGGAGGGGACAGAGCAAGGACAGCTGACCCAAACAGATTAAAGGGATATTCCACACCATATGGTATCATGCTCAGCATATAAAGCTGGGGGGGAGAAGAAGAAAGCAGGGGCAGGATGTTTGGAGTGATGGTGTTTGTCTTCCCAAATAATGGGTACACACGATGGAGCCCTGCTTTCCTGGGGATGGCTGAACATCTGCCTGCCCATGGGAGGTGGTGAATGAGTTCCTTGTGCTTTGCTTGTGCACACAACTTTTGCTTTACCTGTTAAACTGTCTTTGTCTCAACTCATGAATTTTCTTACTCCTACTTACAAGTCCCATAAGGATAATAGTTGATAACAAACGAACCCAGAAATATCATGCTGTATGGTTTAGCAACCGTAAAGTAAGTAGAGCAAATAACCAAGTTACTGGGATTTTCTTTATTCTTACGCTTAACTCAAAATGAGGAAATCAAATAGAGGGTAATTAGAATGTAAAGAAAATATTATAATTATGTGACTGTAGTTAGTATATAATTTTTTTTGTTTGGTGTTTCTTTAGACGTAGTAATTGCTTAGTTACATTTTTGTATTTAAAGTAAAAAAACTGTCAGGGATAAAGTTATCTGTAGAATATATTTGCTAGAAAAAAAAATCTATCATAGAATTATGGCAAATACTGTCATATTCCATTCATGATCTGAATGGAAAGTGTGGGCTAATTGACAGATGCTATCACATCTGTCATGATAAACATGAATATACTTTTCCCAGAGATCTTCAGTAAGTTGTCACCTTCCTAAAAGATTCAGTGCAACTTTGTCATATAAACATAAACCAGAATCAAATTATAAGAATATTCATGCAAATTAATAAGATTATAATACCCGTCCCCTTAGATAAATGACATTGATCACACAGTGTTGATGCACACTACTGAAGTTAGCTATTGCTAAGATGAAACCATAAGAGTTGATTTGGGTCTTATGACAAGTTAAAAATTGTTTATGGAGCTATACACCTTAAAGCAGGTTATTTTTCTTTATTAATTTACTTGTTGACAGAGAATGTCTTTCACTTCTCTGCAGCTATTTATTTTAAAGTGAACTAAGGGTGTATCTGTCTAACTGCAGATCCAGGTGCTCATTAGGAAAACCTATTATGTTAATTAGCACATTTTAAGCAAATTCAGCAGATGACTGATATTCAAAATAAACATGAAACTATTTCCTTACTTGCCCAAGCAATTTCATCCACTTTGCCATGTTTGAAATTGTTTGTACTGTCACTGCTTTGGCTGCGTTTCTTGGCATGTGCAGAGAAAACATGTTTGGGATGTTGCTACAACACATTTTCCAACACAATGGCTTTCAAACTCATAGGTGTCTCTTTAACCCTATTTGTGAGTAGTGAAGGGGTCAACCAAAGGATCACTCAAAGTAACATAATCACAATAACACATTGACAGTGGCATCAGTAATGTGCTAAAACACAATAAAAAACGCTATCTGTGCAACTGTTAATTTTTGTCAAGCTCTGTGGGAGCTAGAGGTAGTAGTATAAGTAGTATGGTATACAATGTAGAATGTATTCAATGAGTTTTCTGTGCTTTCACTCTATTTTTGTTTTCACTGCCATTGTTCTCAGTCTTATATGTATATATGTGAACAGCAAAACATTAAGTCAGTCACGAGTAATGTTGTTAGCTTTTTAAATTGAAATTTAATACCTATTTACTTATTGTCTATTGCAGGTTTCTAAAATAGTTGCTCATAAATCAGTTTCCATAAAATTTCCTCAAATGGAATTTTCTCAGATGTTTCAATTAAAACAAAACAAGGAATGAAGTCAAACACTGTAGTCCCAGTTGTTTTATTGGAAACTGCCCAGCAAAATAATTTGGTAGCATCCTGAAAAGGCTGGCTTGTTTTCGTAAGCAGACTAGCAGAGATAATAATATAAATTTAGCTAAATTCAACTTAATGGATTCTCAAACTACATCAGAGATTGTGTTTCCCATTAGCTTTTTACTAGATGAACAACAGAATTACTTTTCTGTCCAACTGATCAATTTACTGACAGTTTGACGGGGAAACAGAATGATGCACAGCTACACCCAGTGATTCCATGAAGGAAATGTCCAGAACCCTTGGCAGTTGGATAATTGTAGAATCATTGCATGATTTGGGCTGGAAAAACCTTAAAGGTCCTCTAGTTCCAACCCCCTCATGATCATTAACTGTAAATTTTCTAGGAGTTATCACATACCAGCCCACATAATATTTTTCTAATGGCACATAGATTTCTACTTGACCACATAAGTACATTTCAAATACCTGTTCCTTCTCTTGACTGTATTTCAGAACATGGGTGTCAGAGATCACAGACTAATTACTTCAAGCCACATTTTAAACACTTCATTATTGATAAAAAATTATGTTCTGCCCTCAAAATGCATAGATTATAAAGTGTAATTGCTTTTATTATGTGCAACTATAAGTACATCAATGTCAAATAATATTTTAGTCAATCATAAAAAGTCTTCTACTATGACAATCAGTAGAAATGTTTAGTTAGAAAGCTAAAAATTTTGCTAAGGTATGTCTGGATGCATCTCACATGATGTGATCTTCCTGAGTAGCAGAGGAAATTTTTATGTCAGCTGAGGAATTATCTATAAAAAAAATATATCTTTTCCTCAAATAAAAAAATTCCATGTTTAAATTTTGATTCTTATTATCTTAATTTTTCTGCCAAATGAACTGGATATAAAATTTTCCTCTATCTTATTTCTTCCATAATTCTGTTTACTTTGTTCCTAATACACTCTTATCTAAAACTTTTTTGAAACTTTTTTGAAAGTTTAGTTTATCACTGAAATTTCACTTTTTTGCTCTCATAGGGGAAAAAGAAAAAAAAATAAGGATTGAGGGGAGGTCATCCCAGCCCAACTACTTATTTCTTTGTTCTGGCTGATATAGCTCAATGTTAGCACAATTTTAACTCTGATTTATGTAATTGAAGATGATGTTTAATAAGACTACAGTTGAACCTCTGTTTGCATCGTAAAGTACATGGAGAAAATGCTAAAAATGGGAAGAAATAAGAGGTGACAGTGCTTTTCACCCTGATCTTTCCAAGAATTCAGGGCAACTAATGTGAACAGAAGATCTGTAACTTTAAGGCTGCAATACTGAGGCCATACCATATGACAGACACTTCCTGGTGTGAACATGGGAGAGCACTTCACTGTTGTCACAGGAATAAGTATCTGTTTCTACAGCCAATGCTAAATGTGTTAAAATTAAAAATTGCTTTTCAAATTAAAGTTCAATCTAACTTAAAGATATAGTAGCCAGGGCTCTACTAAAAATGCAAACTATAGTCAGATTTTCAGCAGCACAAGTTCCTTCAGTTTATATAGGGTAGTGGAAAAGCAGTGCATGAACTTTTCACTGTTTTACCTTTGTTTTTCCTCTACAAAAATACATGAAATAGGGGAATTTAGGATTCAGCAGTTTCAGGAGATCACACGTGATAGTGCTTCTCAAAATGATACTTTTTTTTCCCCCCAAAACTGGTTCTGCACAGTTCAGTTATATATTAAGGCACTTGTAATGAGTAATAATTAAGTAATTGGCACAGGATTAGCTGCAGAAATCTTAGAATAATCTATGACTGAGTTTTGGTGTATTATTAAATACTAACATGACTGATTTAAATCACTGGGTGGTCAAACAAGCTGGTAATTAGTTTTCACATTTTCATTCATTGGAAATTTTCAGTTACTTTATTGCTGCTAATTTTGAGCAATTCTAGTGAAAAGAATTCAAATAGACCAGTTAATAATACTGGAAAGTGAATTCTTTCCCCCCTGTTCTGCCGTTCATTTGTTCTGCCTGTTCCCAATTATAAATAAAGCAGAGCCTTTGTAGAACTTAGTTTTCAAAAGCTATAGTATATCCCTTTCTCTATTGAACTATATTTATACTGCCTGGACTCACTACAGATGTCCAAATTGCAGCATGCAAATAAACACATTAATTCTATTTTACTCTAACTTTTGACATCGTGTATGATTTTGTCAGGAATGCAATTTTCCCCATCAACTTCTAGTAAGTTGAGAAGGGACTCTATATATCAGTAATAAAAAATACTTAAAACTACATATTATAACTCTGCTATTTTCTGTGTTTTCTGTATGGATCATTAACTGAAAACATGTAAATTCATTTATGTGTGTAGATGAATTCTTCATAATGTATTCAGCAGGAGCCAGTCTGGCTGAAAATTTCCTCTGTCTTTTACTGTAACTTTTAATTCCAGATCTTTTAGATTATTTTTTTAATTTGTTCTTTCTATTGTTAGAGGGAAGCGGCTCCTTAAGTGTTATGTTGCTTATCTTCTGAAGTACGTTGTTTAGGAGACTAAAGGTGTTTAAAGATAAAACTGCCAGAATTATTTCAAAATCTGACAGATTTGCTAACAAAAATTTCTTCTGATCAGTACCCCACCACTCCTCTACACCTTTGATAAAAACCACATATGGCATCAATCCTGTTTGCCTGAATTAACTCCAATTTTCCAGTCGCCAAGGTCAGAAAAGTACAGAGAAAGACTCAGCTGTTAGCACATATGGTCCAATGTGGTTGGTAATTTACTTTGTGTAATAAAAAGCACAGAACGCTAAACCCAAATCCCACTGCAAAATACCTCAGTGGTGGCTGATGCTAATGTATAGATGGCAAATATATTATATGAGATATTTTGTGAAGAAATACTGTAATTATTGGCCATTTTGGATGTAAAGAGATTTGTTATGTCTGTTAACAGAACTGATAGGTGAACCTATTGGGGGAAAAATTCCCAAAAATCTATCAGTGCAACTAGGCTCATTTTGATGATTATCATTACAAGCTATAGCTAATGCTACTGCTGCTGCTTGAGTGGTGCTATTAGGAAAATAATGACAGTGGAAATTCCATTAAGTTTTTGAAACCTGTGGAGACAATGAAACAATATTTATTTTTAACTGGGTTTTTGGGAACAAAAAGGCAAATAATATTTAATAGGCTTTCTATCTCTTCTGCTCATTCAAAGAGATCTGTGACCAAAGCAAAGCCAAGTTTAACAGAAGGTACTGCTCCCCAATAAGTTTATATCAAATCTCAACAGCAACACTGTTTTGAGCATAGCACATCTTAATTGTGCTTTGAATATTGCACAAACATCTCTCATACAGCTATAGATGCTGTGAGAATGCATCCGTTAGAATTGTGGACTTCTGGGAAATTCTTACTCTACTCGAGGTAATATTTAAAGTAATATTTGTGATCTTCATGCTCAGTTCCAATGATAAAACTATGCAGTCAGTGCTTTTGGGAAAGGAGATTGTTTTCAGATACAGTGCAAATGAAGTGTGGAGTTCTGTACGCACAATTTGTATCTGCGAACAAGCAGAGTGAGCAGAAATAGGTTTATCTTTACAAACATACAGAATATAGGATATGCTTTAGAAACAGATTAAGTTTGATTAAATTAATATTCCTATTTATAAAGGAGGAAGTCTGCAGAAGTGTGAGATATATCACACTTGTCATCTTCCACAGTATTTTACAACAAAAACTCCTGTGATGTTAGTTATTATTCAGTAGAGGACTACATATCATTCTGGTGTAAAAGGCAAGAAAGTTCTCTGAAATCCATTAGTGATTTTGGAGCTATGAAGTCTTTACTTATTTCCAGGTCAAACCTGATAGCAAAAACTTATTTCGGTAGCATTAGGGTTTGGGGTTTTTTAACCATAAATTACTTGAAATATTTAACATTTGCTCAAAATCTTTGGATTTTAAAACAAAAAGTCAGCACAATCAGGGCAAGAGTGAAAACGTCTTTCTCTGAGCACTGAATTTTTCATTCCTTGTAGCGCTATTCTTGGCAGAAACACCTTTCCTTTTTTCATTTGTGCTCTATGGACCATAAAAACTGCTTTTATGGAGGAGAGAACGTTGTATGCATTAGTTTTATTGTTTTTACGCTGACACAACAAAATCTAAATTGTCTGGTTCACTTAGGGGTTTTCAGGCCTCAGTGGTTCTGAAAAAATAGGGAAAAATAAAAGAAAAAAAAAAAAAGTAATACTCTGAGTTCAAAGGGTTAGAGTGAATGAGACCAGGGTGAAAAAAGAGAGTGTGTTTTTCATTTTTCTGTGATGACTGAGAAGAAGCTAGTCTAATAGTTCTAGGAGACAATAAAGAAAATATGGTATTAGGTATTAAAGAGATCAGTATTTATAGATAATTGTTAAATTATTCAAAAACTTAGATGATACTCAGAAGCCTACTTGAATTATGTTTATCTGTTGGATGATAGAGGATGGCTAAGCTGATTTAAGTCTGGTCTGCTGTCCAGCAAAACTGGAGTAAGCTACGTGTTTTCAGGATATTTCAGGTGCTAGTGATTAGTCCTGTGCTCTGTAAAAAACTATTCCTTATCCTATAGCAATGGTTCAAAACTGTGCACTGCACCTATCTGAATGCACAGTTTGGATTGTGCATGGCATTGTAGTATCCGGTGGAGGCATCAGCTGTAGATACGCAATTAAGACCAAATTGTGTTTTAACGTACTCAGCTATGTCAAAATGAGTAATAATACTGCTTTACCTGCCTCAAAAACAGCACTTATGTTTGGAGTGTAGAATTAGCTAAGGCTTATGAGAAACTAGAAATTATTTTGGTTATTAAAACAAATTTAAATGTACTATTGAAAACAAAATATCTTCAACAAGATGTGTAGTGATTTGTGAAAGCTAAAAATTACGTGTGTAAAGCTAAAAAATTAATAAGAAGTGTCTTTTATTCTATTCTTGTATTTATCATTATTTCCTTATATTACTTATTTCCTTATTACTTATATCCTTGTATTACTGTTTAGTTCAGAAGTCCCAGTAATGGACATTGTTGTCCACTTCAGAAACATTGAGTTGTCTGGAGAAAACAGTACCTGTTCTAAAGAATTCAGTTTCATATTAAGAATTGGGAGAGGTGGACCAGTGTACACAGATACGTATTACAGAAACAAGAAAGTATATGAAATACACAATGAAGAAAACACATCATTGGTCATTGATAGGTATTTAAACAGTAGCAATCAATCTTTACAAATTTCCATTTGGTGAGGCTACAGGCAGGTGAACAGTCTTTTAATGTTTCTGTACAGTTTATTTTCACTTACGCTACTGTTCAAATTCTTTCAGAAAGCCTTATCATTGAAGTTTGCTGTATTTATAATACTTCAGGAGAATTACAGGATTCCTAAAACATTCTTTACCTTAGGCTGTTTGTTCTCTCGGTTTTAAGCTTGTCACACTATGATTTGAAACATATTCCATTAATTAACTTTGTTGATCTCTCTATTAATGGTACTAATCCTCTGTGGCCTAAAATACTGGAGACATATCCCAGATGTTTTAGAACATCTATGAGCCATAAGAGGATTGACTATAATATTTGTTTCACCTAAATTTGACATCTAGCCTTCTTATGTTTAGAAAAAATATTGAGGTGCATGAGCGCTTTTGCCATTATTGAGAACATCAGAAATGTATTTTCTAGTTTATTTCACAGCTATGTAGATTTAGGGCATATGTCAAAACAAAATGTCAAACTTACAAAAAAATAATAAGGAATGAATAAAATAACTTACTATATGAACAGTTAAGTTTGGATTCTTGTACTCGTGTTCAGGATCCTCAAAGGGTCATGTATAAAACAATTGGAAAATTGTATGAAAATTCTACTTGAATTTCAAAGGAATGAAGCAGAAAAAAAGACAAGAAAACACACTTATCGGGATAATGATGGGCTTGCCTTTCTCTTGATGTATGAACTACATAAATTCACAATGCTTTTGGAGTTTGTTTGGTTTGTTTCTTTTGTTCTTACTTGTTTGGTTAGGGTTTTTTTTCCAAAACAGAAAATGATATATTTTGTTTTGTTTTCTTGAAATTGCTAAAGGTCAAAGAAGAGTCCCAAGAAATTCTTATTAATTACTGTACATAAGTTCATACCAATAAAGAAGCAAAGAAATCAATGAAAACTCAAAGTTGGAAGGGGTCTCTAGAGGTTGCTGACTCTTGTAAGAGGAGGTCTGGTTTCCTAATAGAAAGCATGGTGTTAGATTAATTTATTCAGAGTTACATTAAGCTGTGTCAGTATTTCCAGTGAGCTGATTCTACTACTTCTGTGAGCTTCATGTTCCAACACTTAGTTTTTCTCATTATGAAGAATTTTTTCCTTATATACTCAGAGAATTTCCCATTAGCAGCTCTGGCTATTGCCTCTTATACTCTTACCATGCATCCTAATGAAGAGAGTATCTTCGGCTTCTTTCTAACATTCTCTTTAGGTAATGGAAGAAGGTGATAAGGTTCTCTGTAAGCCTTCCATTCTAGGAACAACATTTCCATAACTTTTTCTTTGTAAGTTAAGATCTCCAATTCTCTGATCACTTTTGTGGATACTGTCTAATTTTAGCATGTCTTTGAACCAGAGAATGAAAACTGGATACAGCATTCTTCGTGTGACTTGACAAGTGCCAGCTATTGTGGATTAATCACTTTGTTCTGGGCTTGGCTATAGTCTTGCTGATATTGCCTGCAGTTTGCTTTCCTGCTGCAGAGATGGGCTGTTTACTCATGTTTTGCTAGCTGTATTCTTGGGACCATAAATCCTTTTCAGCCACGGTTCACTCCCACCAGTCAATTCCCAGCTAGTATGGACGCTTGGTATTACTTTTTCCCAGGATAGACTTTGAATTTATCTTTCTTAAACTTCATGCATTTTCTGTTATACTAATTGCCAAGCCTCTTGTGACCTATCTGCATGGTAGGTCTTTCTTTCAGTATTTCTACCTCTCCTCTCTGTTTCGTGTCATCCACGAACTTGATGAGGGTGCTTTCAATACATTTTCCCCACTGCTTGTAAAGACACTGAGTAGTACCAGGACTTACCCTCAAGGTACTCAAATCTTGACAAGATGCTATTCTGGCCTTGAGCTGTTAACTATGACTTGCTTTGCCAGTTCTCCACCTGTAGCTGCTCCATCTGTCCACTCTTTATTCTTCCAGGTTGTCATCAAAGATGTTTGAGAGACCATGTTGGACACCTTGATAAGGCTAATACAGACTGGTCTTTTTTGAAATCTCTTTTCATATGTCATTCTTTTTATCAATGCAAATGCCTAAGTGATGAGCTTCATTCAGAGGTGATGTTTCCTAGTCTGTCCATTACAGAAGGTTGTAATGAATGGACATTGTTCTTTTGGCTTTAAAAGATCCATGAATCCACTTTAAGAAAAGTGACTTGTGTCCACTAAGCCTGCAATGCTCAGGATAACAAAAGTCACAAAGCTGTTATACATAGTGTCATAAATAGAAAATACTGTAGTAGGACTGGGTGTCTGTGGGGTTTTTTCCTGACATAATGATTGTGATGATTTAATTCTCCTGGGGTGGAGAGTGCTTTCATAAAATATATCAGAACTGGGTTGATGATGTTTTAAAATTTTTTTCTCAAAATGTAATCTTAATTACCTTCAATCTTTCCTTAGTTACTACAGCCTTTTGAGTTTAAATATTGCATGCATAAAGCAAAGCTGAAGTATTTTCTGTGGCACCTAAATGCTTCTGGAGTCCAGGAAAGAAGCTGTAAGCTGTTATTAAAATAAAAATCTCCATTAATGGATCTGTAATTTTTCCCTTGTAGAAAAATGTCAGAATTAGCCTGGCACATTATTACTGTGCATTTATCCAGTCTTGACTTGTATCATGAATTTTGCTTCCATGTACGTTGATCCTTATTTATTCTCTCATTTATTCAACATCCTGATATTTTGTGGCCCAAAGTCACGCTGCTCAGATACTTCTTTCCAAGCCAGTGCTCCAGGATGGAGCAGTAAGTAACACATTACTGAAAATGACTCATTCTGTTTCCAGACTCATATTTATACATAGCATTAGACTATGACTAACTTAGAGCCTTTGCCATGGTTGTATTTGTGGTCCCTGACAAGCACAGTTATCTTCCAATAATGTTTAATTTATGAATGCTGGGTATGACACTGACAGCATCCTCTGAATGTCATTGTGAGAGCTACCATTTTATGCATTGGGTTGATGCTGAGATGAGTTTCTAGATTTGCTTAATCTTTTCATTTCCAGTTTTCCTCTTAGTTAGCTCTCTTTTTTCTTCCAGTGAAATTCAAGGCATAGGCAGCTTTCTTACTGCTCTGCATTGTCTCCAGCATTCCTGAGGGAACACAAGCATAGTAAATCATGTCACCACAAGTTATCTTATACAGACATCATTTCCGGTTGATTTCAATTTAAGTTGGATTTCCCGACAGTGATTTCCAGTTAGATGAAACAATATGGTGAACTAACCCAGACGAAATAATACACTTCATTGATGGAGTATATAGGTTGATTAACCAGATTGATTTGCACACAGTGAAAGAAGGTGGAAACATAATGTAAATTGCATCATCTGCTTCTAGCAATATGAATGATAGAGTCATAACTACAAGAAACATATTGGAGTGCCATTCTCTTTAATTCAATGTAAAATGGCCTTCTGATGCTTTTGATTGTTATGACTTCTTGATTTTCATCAATGAGTCTGCTGCATATTTTGGCAAAGACAGGGCAACTATTTGTGGTTATGTTTTCCTAAATCAAATGATGAAGGTTTTTTAATTTAAGATTGAAAAAAAACCCTCTTGTGCATTACAAAAAAACCCCCTAACATAGGGTTCAAAAGTAGAATGGCATTTTCCCTAGCATAATTTCAGCTTTTAGAGATGGAAGAAAGTAGTGCAAAAACATTGTTGTGTTTTGCCTATATGAGAAAACTGAGACATCACTGTTAACTTTACAGTGGTGAACCATGTGCACTGATAGTCTAGATTCTGTGTTCTCTTCTAAAGTCTTATTAATCATGTGTAGACTGTTTTAACATTTTTAATTATTCCAGTAAATGAGCTGTCCTGTGCAAGAGTTTTCTCTGATTTTGTTGGTGACTTCTTTTCTTTTCTTTTCTTTTCTTTTCTTTTCTTTTCTTTTCTTTTCTTTTCTTTTCTTTTCTTTTCTTTTCTTTTCTTTTCTTTTCTTTTCTTTTCTTTTCTTTTCTTTTCTTTTCTTTTCTTTTCTTTCCTTTTCTTTCTTTTCTTTTCTTTTCTTTTCTTTTCTTTTCTTTTCTTTTCTTTTCTTTTCTTTTCTTTTCTTTTCTTTTCTTTTCTCTTCTCTTCTCTTCTCTTCTCTTCTCTTCTCTTCTCTTCTCTTCTCTTTTCTTTTCTTTTCTTTTCTTTTCTTTTCTTTTCTTTTCTTTTCTTTTCTTTTCTTTTCTTTTCTTTTCTTTTCTTTTCTTTTCTTTTCTTTTCTTTTCTTTTCTTTTCTTTTCTTTTCCTTTTCTTTTCTTTTCTTTTCTTTTCTTTTCTTTTCTTTTCTTTTCTTTTCTTTTCTTTTCTTTTCTTTTCTTTTCTTTTCTTTTCTTTTCTTTTCTTTCTTCATCCTAGCTGATTAAATCAGTCATCATAATATGAACACTCTGTCCTTTAGAGGATATTGTATTTTTTTCACATGTTCTAATGACTGAGTAAAAAACAACCATTCCCCTTGCTAATATTTTTTCATCTCGGGGTTTTTTTTTTTTTCTCAACAAAAATAGAAAAAGACATATGTATTACAGTTCCTTCTCTCATTTCCTACAGTTCTCTCATACAGTTCATTGTATCTCATTTGGCTTTTACTTTTTTTATTCTTCAACGCATGTCAGCAATGTGCATCTAACCATTTACTAAAATTGTTTTCTCTGCCAGTGTTTTATATTGCCCAGATTATTTGTAGTGGCTAAAATATTTACCGGGGTTAAGACTGTGTGATAAAAGAATTAAATATAGGTTCGTGGTAAAATTTTACAAATATTGAAAAACATTTATTTCCACCCTGTCTGCATTACACAGTAACTTAGATTCCTACAGAGCTGACGTGTATTGCTTGAAGTATATTATACTACAATGCAATATTAAGTGCTTCCAAGAGTTATTTGATTTTTTAAAAAATTCTATGAGGAGAGACCCTATCTGTTTGGTCGTCCCTATTCACAGAATATTCTGAAGAAAAATGCTTCCCTCTTTCATTGTTACTAACATCTTTTTCAATCAGGCCCAGACTATGTTCAGGACAGTAACAATGCACATAATGCAGAGCCCTAAAAGTCTCCAGTTTTGTTAGCATTGACACTAGACTTAGTTCAAATGCTTGATTTGCCAAGTCCTCATGCATAGTAAAAGAACTCTTGGATTCTGTCTCAGCAGGGGGAGAAAGTAGTCTCTTTTTTCTAAATAAATGTTCTTTTCATTCCGCATACAGTGCAAATTCTCTTTTGGGTCAGAATTTCTGACTATCAATCACCTGAACTCCAGAAATGTTTGTAGTGTCAAGCCTTGTTTAGTATTTCTACCAGAGCTGATGGCAGAAATATGTTTAAGGCTGACATTAAAAGAGGAAAGACACCTTGAAAACTCTGATAAAACTAGTGCTCACATGATATTTCTACATTTTATTTACTAGGCAAAGTTTAACAATACAGAACATTTTCTGATACGTCTTGAGTTTGCAGTGTTATTAAACAGATGGGGCAAATGTGGTATAAAATGTTCAGTATTTCTGATACCTTCAGTTTGTCCAGTCATTATGATGTCTTAAGCACTGTGTTTTACAAAAATGAGAGAAAGTAATTATCTTCTTTTTAAAGCTACTCAGGTGAAAAAAATGAAGCAACTCATCTGTAGTTGCACAGCATCAATTTCTTCAAAACTACTGACTCCTTTGTCCCAAATTACTAACTCCCTTCCTACCAAAACAGTTCTTTGTATTCTGGAAATATTAAATCAGAAAACACATATTAATTTTTAGGCCTTCCAGTAGTCAATTTCTGTAAGGCAATCTAGTATTGTTATGACCAGAGAGTGATATTATCTCTTACCTAAAATTTTTCGCCAAGTATTTTTGTCATATACAATAGGTAAAATGTTATCTTCCCTCTCCTTCACAACTTTCTCCATACACTGCCATGTGTAAGTGCTTTGATTACTTCAGATTGGCATATTATGCATTAGGTTTTCAGAACTGTTCAGCTGAGTGATTGAGATAAGAGTGAAATTTCACTTGCGCCAGAATCCACAAATTCTCCTACAAAACTCAGCAACATGGTTACCTTTGCTAGAGTTAATAGTTTTCCACTGACCTGAAGTACTTGTAGGCCTTCCTCTTGCATAAAAACATATAAACAATAAAACCAGATCAACAACAGATATTTCACTATTGACAATCTATCCAGTTGTTTATTTTTACATGGGGAAGATGAGAAGTGCAGATGAGATGAAAGGCACAGGCACCCTTGGAAAATTGACTCAGTAAAACCTGACATGTAGTAAAATCCGAGAAGAGAAAAATGTGCAAACTGAGAATTTGCTTTCACTCTTATAAGCATATTATTCTCATTCATATTGCATCTAATATTTGTCTTTCAGAAATCCAAAATCTCCACTTACGACAAGATGTGGGCCTTCATGAGCAGCAGGAGGCAGTCAGTACTTGTCAAAAGTAATGAAGAAGGTATCCAACGCGTGCTTACCTCTGATTACGCATTTTTAATGGAGTCGACAACCATTGAGTTTGTCACACAGAGGAACTGTAACCTAACACAGATTGGAGGCCTGATAGACTCCAAAGGTTACGGCGTTGGAACTCCCATGGGTAGGTGCTATGTCAACCACTTGTTCTCTGTTCATTAATCTTGGTTGCCGCAGTAGCATAGGAAACAGTCCAGTACACTGTTTCTTTCTCTACATTGCTAGCATTTACCTTTATTTGCTTTTTTCCAACAAGGTGAAATACATATTTTGTCAAAGTTTATGAGTTTCATTGTATTTTCCAAACAGAAAACAGTTGTTACTTTACAAATAGTTGGATATTTTCATATGATAAATTTGCCTTACCTGGTGCCTTCCATATCTTCAACAACAACAAAAGTGCTTTTCACAGTACTTTATTTTATAAAAAAAAAAATTAAAGATGTTGATCTCTGCCTTTAGAGAATGAAGCCCTAGTAGTGGAAGGCTTGCATTAGCAAATGGGGCTGATGCTTCTAAAGTGAGAGGGCTAATCACTGAGATTGCTAAAAGAGGAATAAAGATTCCATATCATGCCACAGACAAAACAAATATTGATTTAGCCTTGTGGAATATGGCTTTGCATATCGGCCTGGAAATTCCAATCCTTTAATTACTTTCCAGGTCAGCATTTTTTTTACTAAGTACAAAAGTTTAGTTGCAAGATTAAAAGTCAACTACAAGTATTACCTTGGCTCTAGCTTGGCTCCTAGAATGCACAAAATGGGATTCAGAAAGAACTGAGTTCCCATTGAGTACAGCTATTTTTTTAAGGACATGAGATGAAGATCTGGCTTTAGATTTCAGAATAGGTGGGAATAAAATGGTGTGACATAAAGACTGTGAGTATTGCACAATGATTCTACTTAATATAGTAAGGTCGTTCTGCTGACTTATTTCGCAGGCAAATATTTATTTAAACTTCAGTTTTAATAAGAATTTATCATTTTGTGGCTGATGTGGATATGTTTTTATTTTTTCTCAGGTAGGTGTTATGTTTGGTGCTGTTTTTATCTGTGTTGCTATCATATGCTAGTCATTGTACTGGGAAAGTTGTGTTCAGTACTTTAAATCAAGCACATGGAAAGGAATTTTAAGAAATAAAGTTTACTATAATATCTTGGATAAAGAGGTATCTAGCATTATTAAATACAGATTTGCCTATATATTGGATATATTTACTGCTGCTTCAATAACATTTTTTAAATTTTCATTGTTTCAGTAATTTTCTATGTAATGGACACCTGCTGAAGGAATTATGATTCTGTTCATTCTGTCTTTGAACAGTTAGTTGTTAGGAATCCAGTTTTGGTTCATACCAATTTTTCCACCCTGATCTACTGTGGGTCTTGTATTGCTGAATATATTCTGTAAACATGTAAAAGACAGAACAGACTGGACTCCAGTCCTGCTGGTCATTTTGGCATCTTGTATTTTCTTATATATAAACTTTGTTGTTTTGAGGATGAAACCCACCTTCCATTTAGGTTTAGTATGGATAAAACCAAATCTTAGGGACAGTTTATAATCTTTGAATAGTCTGCATGCAAATTTGTGGAGCATCTGAAGCATGCCCCAGAAATTTAAGTGGACATTGAAATGACAAACTGATAGGAATCAGAGAGACCAAAGCAATCTAGAAATTATTCTGTTTATGTGTAAGTCAGAGAAGCATCATAAACACCAGAGAAAGCAGCTTTAAAACAATGATAAATCCAGAAATACAATTCTGAAGTTTAAGTTTAGGGCAAGAAATCTTGAATGTAAAGAGGCAAGGAAGTTAAGTAAACTATCTGTTGGTCTTTGTCCCCTACTTCATATAGGGAGAGTAGGCACTATGTCTTCACAAACTGAGTCATATCAAAGACATTATTCAGCTCTTATTCACCTGCAAGATTCCAAGTAACAACAAATTATCTCTGTCAAGAGAAATAATAGTGTTGTACAATGGGATATGTGAGCTGACAGATGTCTTGAATCAAAATGAAACAAATAGAGGACATACCTGCAGGAATCAGCAGTCACCAAAGGAGGTAAAATAAGAGTTGAAGCATAGTTAAACTTAAGAAGTTGGAGAAAGATTTGAAAAAAAGATGACCGCTTCATAGGGGGAAATAGAGCAGAATGTAAAATAGTATGTAAAGTAAAATTTTTCACAAAAAAAATGAAGTTATAACAAAACAGCATCTGGGGCTTTCCCAGAACAGCTAAGAATAAGAGATTAATCCAATATTTGGGTGGTATCTATAAAACGCTTTTGAGAGAGCTGGCATTTATAATGGGTTTATGTCCTGTGTATTAGGTGCACAGCCTTAGAAGAAAGGGATTGTGCAACCTCTGCTAGAATGATGCATAGTTTGCACATACATTTGAAAGGAATCCTTATGCAGAAGCATTTCCATGGTGTCTGTCAGAATAATTTTGTTAAATATTTTGCTTTATTGAAGCTGAAAAGTATTACAGACCAGTGGATAATGCAAAATATTCTCATGCATTATAGTTAATCTCATTTATACAGGAAAAAATAATTCTGGAGACTTTAAAGGAACTTATGACATGGTTATATCTATAGAAGTAGATTACATCGTTATTTAATGACTATGAAAGCAGTTTATAGACATGCAATTGAGTAATATCTTTTTAGAGTTAATAATCCTAAGAGTAACTTGTCAAGTGCTTGGAAAACTGCGGTGTAATGGCTTCACATACAAAGTACGTGTTACTGCTTTTGCCTGTTTGAGAAGCAGCTTGTCTCCAAGCAGAACAATACAGAACAACTTGTGTTCATAGAATCATAGAATCACAGAATATGCTGTTTCGGAAGGGACCCGTCAGGATTATTGAGTCAAGTCCGACTCATGACCCTGAACCAGACACTCTAAAAATCACACCATGTGCCTGAGAGCATTGTTCAAACACTCCTTGAACTCTGTCAGGCTTGGTGCTGTGACCACTTCCCTGGGGAGCCTGTTCCAGTGCCCAAACACCCTCTGGGTAAAGAACCATTTCCTGATATCAAACCTAAAGGTCATCTGACTGAGCTTCATGTTGTTCCTAGTCCTGTCAGTGGCCACCACAGTGAAGAGATCAGTACCTGCCCCTTTGCTTCCCCTCACGAGGAAGTTTTAGCTGCATTGAGGTCTCTCCCCTCAGTCTCCCAGGCTGAACAGAACAAGTGGCCTCAGCTGCTCCTCATACGGCTTCTCTTCCAGACCCTTCACCATCCTTGTGGCCCTCATTTAGATGCTCTCTAATATCAAAACTGCCCTCAGCACTCGAGGTGAGGCCTCCCCAGTGCAGAGCAGAGCAGAGCAGCACAATCCCCTCGCTTGCCCGGCTGGTGATGCTGTGCCTGATGCCCCCCAGGACATGCTAGGCCCTCCTGGCTGCCAGGGCACTGCTGATTTGTGTTCAACTTGCCATTGACCAGGAGCCCCAGGTGCCTTTCTGCAGCACTGCCATCCAGCCTCTCATTCCCTGGTCTATACACACAACCACGGTTGCCCTGTCCCAGGTGCAGAATCCGGCACTTGCCCTTTTTAAACTTCATATGGTGTTACAAGCATGGTGCTGGGAAGATATAGACGTCATCTGCAAAATTTGCAAAAAATCCAGTTTATCTCCTGGAATAGTGGCTTGAAATTGCAGAAGTATTTGCACATAAGGTAAAATTTGTAGAATAGAGTTGTTACAGGTCTTATGTTGACTACAGTAGAAAGGATATGGTTACTTTTGGAGAACAGCTCCAAAGGAAGTAGGTGCAACATATCTTGATTATTTTGAAGGTAATAGAATAATAGTTAGTAAGAACATAATTTGCTTGCATTTAAGCCACTACAAGAAAAAGAGCTAAAAGCTTTCCTAACAGAAAAATATGCTATCAGTTTATGACAAGATAATCACCTGGAAAATGCAATCACCCAAATATAGTACCAGTTTAGAGTACTGCAGTAAAAGCTCTCTTTTGTTAGTATTTTAAATTTAGAGAAAGAATGTTGCACAAGATTAGGAGAAAAAAACCCCAGTGGATCACGCAGTACATGGGTATCAATTCCTTAAAAAAAATGGAGAAGCAAAATATGAGTTTGCATAATTATTTTATTTCCTCTAAAAACACTAGTGAATTAAACAAAGTTTAGATTGTTAAAATGTAACTTTGATCAAGGAAATTGGAAGTCATGTACTTTTGGCACAAAATAGGACGATCAGAATCAGTGTACATCCTTAAAGTCAACAAGCTACAGTGATGTTTGAAATAGATGCAGGGCAGAATTCTTTGCTGCAGTGAAATATAAAGTAGGGAGAGTTAATTTGGTAAGTTATGCATAAAATGACTGACTCTCATGATATGTATTTTTAAATTAAAGTTTCGTATAAACCAGAATTCATTTTTAGTCAGCCACCTCTGGTGTTAGGCTAAAAATCTTGATGTATAATGTGAAGAGAACAGACCTGGGATAAGATGTTTGACAGCAACTGATACTTTGGAGCAGATAAGGTAGAACCTTGTAAGAGGTCGTGTTTGTTTTGTTTTCTATCTTTGCAACATTGTTTATAGCTTTGTAACCAAGAGTATAACTCTTTGCTAGAGAGCATTTTTCTGCTTCTTTTTTTTATCTTCCAGTTTGAAGATCCACACACAAGGGGTTTTTATTTGCTTTATTCTGGTATGTTTTATCAGGAGGTACTATTTCGCCAGTTCTGTGTTCTTCATCACTGAATCTGGCAGAGAGGAAAATTATTTGCATACAGTTTTCAACATGGTGAACAGTTGTTTTCTATCTAACATATTCTAATAATATGGATATGTATCATCCACAGTTATCTATTAGAAATACACATACATTTCTTTTAGTGGTAGGAATTTGTCTTTGTGGGGGTATTCACCTCAGCATACAGTGTTGATGTTCAAGGGAGGAAGGAGGGGAGGGAAGAAGGGAAGAAGAAAGAGAGAAAGAAACGACACAAAGAGGAAGTGAACAAAGCAATAGTGGGAGACGAGGAGGGAGGGATAACACACCCTTTGGGTAGGCAGGCCAAATTATTCTTTCCATTTTAAATACTCTGAAGTGCTTATTATCATCTCTAGTAGTTTCAATTTCCCATTTCATCATCATTCTTGGTAGAAGTGTTTAAAGTTTGGTTTGGTCTAGAATAAAACAAAGTTGGGAAAAATTTACCATTGTGAAGAGTTCCTAAATATTTATGATACATCCTTATGATACATGCTTATGGTCAGCCTATCAGACAGAAATTGTAGCATTTTTTCAAGAAAACCTGGACTGTCCAAAAATCTGCTTTTTATGTCCTACTGAAACACAGTTAATGTGACTTTCCTATGGTCAACATACTGTAAAACAAAGTAATATTAAGAGACAAATGCTATTTTCCATAATGAATATTTACTAACATTGTTGCTGTTGTGAAGCGAACCACATGAAAGGTTAGAAATGTAGCTTCTATGCACTTTATTTTAAAGCCTTAATAGTCTGTGAAGCTACTTTTCACTTTTCTGGGGTTTTTCTTCTTTTTTTTTTTTTTTTCCTTTTCTATTTTCTACTTCCCAATAGGAAGGAATATAGATGAAATCATCTTTTGGAAAAAATCATACTTCATATATCTGGGATGGTTTCAGGTTCTTATTTCTTTTCTAAATTCCTGTTTCTCTTCAGCATGTTTGACAGCAGGCTACTTCCCATCTGGCTTGGGCAGATTTTTCTACTGAATTGCCATTTGCTTCTATGTTGAACCTGGAGAACATAGATGGCTGACAAGTGAATATTTGGAACTGATTCCATATGAATAGATCTACTGAGCATGCACTTTTCAGATCATCTGCCTTTATGTGGCAGATGAGGACTATCCTGTCTGTATATGCCAGACAAACTCTGTATGTGTGGAGATATATGCAAAGTAATGCCTTTGACATTTTGAAAATGAAAAATGGTATGTGTTAGTAATCTTTAAAAATTGCATATATTTCTTCTAGCTCTTAAGAAATACGAAATGGAAAATAGCGCTTGAGAGATATGGTGCGTAGAAGAAATTAGTCATTTCTCTAATGTTTCTCTGTTGCTGAACTGCAGAAAATTGCAGAATTAGGCTAAGAGGGGGCCTCAGTGGTGTAGCAGTAGTGTTCCTGATAATGGTGAGGCAAAAAAAAGTTTGAGAAAAAAGTGAAATATACATTTCTTTATCATTTATTCCTGTGCAGTTAATACAATCCAATTTTTCTATCAATACTAATAATGCCTCAGTTGCAAAATATAATAAGAAGAATCTTTGAATCTGTTACACAATTCTCTTCACTTGTACATGGTTTTTTGACTAACTTTTCACTTGTGATAAAACTATTACTCTTACTTCTAGACCATATCACTTTTTGTATCACTGGCTCTTCCATATTGATGGACTACCAAGATGCCCTGAAAAATGCTAGAAAGGGTTTAACATTCAGATCTTTGAAAGCTAATTGCTAATTCAAAAACTGTTAAAAGTAAAGTGCCCTCCCCTCACTATATAGAGACTCTTCACTGTGCATGGGGACAAAATACATCTTTCAGGATATGAATAATGTTAAATGATGTATTTTGGGTCAACATTTCCAGCATTTCATTGCCAAGATAAGTCTTACATAAAAACCCATTATACAAAGCTACAATAACTTGCAATAGTAACACAGGTATAGGTATGAAAATTTATTCATATAAATGCATAAAATAAATCTGCACAGGCTATATTTATGAATTAAAAATAGAAAATTGGCAAGTACTGTGATGCAAGCAAGTTATACCTCACATGTCAAAAAGAAAAATATAAGAATAAAATGAGCAGCCTTCCAAGAGAGATGCGTTGGCTGCAGGCCCCAGATATCAGCATGCTCACTTAAGTTCAAAGCATGAAACAAAACTTCAAGGTTCTCATGTTCTATTGATTCAGAGGTGCCTTTTTAAGTGAAGTTCTCTTTTCTGTAAATTCAAATGAAATATCAAATGTCTTTTATTTATGGGCATTTTTACCTCTCATACAAAAAATTACATTTTTCACAGTTCATTGTTTTGAGAGATTCTCAAGAATGTGCCCACTCACACATGAATTCCAAAAAAATCTCTCTGGCCAACTAATGTAATGTGCACATCACTTGCATGTAGAAATTTCTTTATACACTTTTGGATAATGTAGCCAATCTAAACATTTTTAAATTTTATTTTTGTAAAATCAGAGCCAAGAGTGGGGTTAGTTTCCTTTCTTTTGTAATTTTTTGAATTTCAGTCAGCTGTGTAATTAAAATGTTGTTTGGAGCATGTGCATTTTGAAGACAGTAAAATTAATATAATTTCATCAGACATAGAATCTAGAAAGAGTATTTTACACTCCACTCACTTAAATTAAAGATTTCACTGCAGAAAAAAAAAGGGTTTCAGACAATAATTTATGATCTGCTACTTGATGCCTTCTCTAGGAATATGACTTCATGAATTATTTATATTTATCCAAGCCATTAATAACTTAAACACAATAGTGTTCTTCCTACCTCAGTGAAAAGCTGTTGGATTCAAAGATGATTTAAACAAATAAATAGTTTAATCAGCAAATGTATAACAATTATCAAGTTGTATCCTGTAACCATGTATAAATTCAGCTGATTTATATTACCTGTTCTGTCTCCAGGGAGTGACCTATAAGAAGTGTTCACAAAAAATTTTTATGTTATAATACTGAAATTTTTTAACTCACCTGACCATGTTCTTAATGCAGGTATTTTAAAAAATATTTCACTATCTGCCTTTTTTTAGTGGCATGTTTCCAAACATAGAAAATGTTACATCAGGCATAGTAGGAAATACAAATTACTCAAGACAGATCTTTTAATAGATGCTTGTAATTTCAAATATTACAACTTAATGTATTAAAATACAAACAAATAAATGATTCATTTCCTAAATATGCAACAGCAAGTGAAAAGAATAGTCTTAACTCTCCCCTTGGAGTTCAGTCAGCCTCCTTCCTTGCTGCATTTATTATTCCAGACAGATTTTTTTCGTAATCATCTAAAGCTTAGTTTACTTTTGGGGCTTGCCTGTAAAATAAAAAGTAGATAAAATAAGTGTAAATGCCTTGTAAATGTGTGAATAACACTTCATCTTCCTATAGATATGTAGGATGTTGTCCCCTATGTTTTGTCTAGCTTTTAAAAGACCAGAACTTTGATATTTGCAATAGCATGTCTGAATAGGTTGTGTGGGAATGGTTCAAAGCTGCACCAGGAGAGATTTACACTGGACATTAGGAAGCATTTCTTTATCCAGAGGGTAGTCAAACACCGGAACATGCTTTCTAAAGAGGTGATTGATGCCCCAAGCCTATCAATGTTTAAGAGACATTTGAGCAATGTCCTTACCAATGTGCTTTTACTTGGTCAGGCAGTTGGACTAAAAGATTGTTGTAGGCCACTTTAAACTGAAATATTCTATTCTATTCCTTGGATACCATTTTTTATGCAGTTCATTTTCTCTTTTATCCTCTTTCCCTTTCCCTTTCTCGTTCCCTTTCCCTTTCCTTTTTTCTTTTGTCTTTTTCTTTTCCCTTTTACTCCTCTCTTTTTTTTTTCTTTTACACTTAGAGAAGGTTACTAGATGCTCCCAAACTATTGGGTTGAAATTGCTGAATGCCTTCAGCTTACTTAGTATTCCCAATATGTTTTATTGTAGGTAATCGCATTACTTCAATTCTTGCCCATGTTCAGTTCTGACAGAGTTTTTTCTTCTTGGTAAGAAGATGAAGTTATTTCTTGCTTTTCCACCTGCTTTCTGGAGACAGATTTGAAGGAAAATACTTTTTCCTTAAAGAAGTGTTTGACAAGAGACTTTTACACGCTTGATGATGACATTCTATGGTACTCTTCACTGGTCCTGCTCAGGTGCACAAACATTCCTGCACATTTTCAGCCTTTTCCTCTAATTTTAATTTACTTCTATTAGAAACAGAAGGGATAGCAAAGATTTATAGATCTGATTCTGTGAACCAGGTAATTTATTAAATTGAAACAAAATGAAACAAACAAACAAACAAACAAACCCCCAAAAAAAGACTCCTAGGCATAACATTTCTATCTCTAACATATGTAAATACAAAAGTAAGACTGAAATGTCAATTTCATGTCAAACTGCCATGGGGCTGCTGCACTTCACAAAAACTGACAATTATGTGAGCTGGTTTAGTGACCTAAACTACATCTTTTTTTTCATAAAATTATTTTGCTTCATATTTATCTACATAGCTGCTAATGAGTCTGGAAGACAATTAGTCATAGTATGAAGAAGAAGTAATAGCAGGCAAACATGGATGTGGAAGAGAAAATGGGATTTCTGCACAGCCAGCTGTTAGGCCAAGTCTGAAGAAAATCCTGAGAGACTTCCCTGCTTTCTGGAAGTTTCAAAAAGTTCTAATGTATCTCTCAGTAGCAGAAATAACTCAATAGTTTAACGGATATGAGTAGATGCAGTGCAGAGGGGAGATGTCAAAGTGACTTTTCCATATGTTTAAAACTGTTTTTTTCCCAATATTTTCCATTCATTCTATATCAAAATTTGCAGAACTTGAGCATCATCCCCTTCACATTGGTGCTTTTTTTTCCTTCTTTTTCTTTTCTCCTGGAGGTCTAGGCTAAGGATCAAAGAACATTACGGTAGCAAGAGAGGCACAAGAAGCGATAATACTGGCTCGTATTAAATAGTTTTAAAAAAGAAAGAAAAAAAAGGGATCCCATGGATCTTTTAAAAAGTAACTGTTTGGAGTTTTAAAACATTCCTTACTCTTTGAAGTTAAGTCCTTACTGTATCTAAGGCTGCTTTCTGTCTCCTGACATAATTCTCTTTTCACACCTCCACCAGACTTAAAAGGTGACATGTTTTGAAGACTCGTTTTGAAAACTTTCCTTAAATCTCAGGCAAGACTAGAAAACAATGCTAGTGACAACGATGACTGAGACTTACTGGCACATTTATTTCAATTAATGCATGCGTTTGGCAGTCAGTGATCAATGCAGAACATAATTTTAGACACTTTTTTCCAGGACACATGGGCAGGTTTTTTGTCTTTAATATTTTTGTTACTTCTCTTAAACATTAAGCAATTTTCTAAAATCAGAATTGTATGTTGCGTTGTTTGAAGAAATAAAAGAAAAGAATACCTTAGGCTCCACAGAGACAGTTAATGTGATTTGCTTCTACTCTTCCAGTAACTCTGTTGTGCCTGACACTGGCAGGTAAACAGAAGGTCCATTCTTTTTACACATCTGTGATTAGATCTATTTATGTAAAACCAGCAAAGCTACAGGTATGAATGATACAGAAACCTTTCAAAAAACAGTCAGTTTCAAAAGTGAAAGGAGTAAAAGGTACATTATATATAAATTAAGTCCCCAAAATTGTTAATGATACACTTGGCTGATGTAACTGAAACAAAATTCTGCATATCTAAAAATACTGAACAGTTTGGAAGTTTAAAATTTTCATTATTGCAAATGTATTCCCAGATTTCCTTTGTAAAGTACTAAACCCAACAGTCAACACTGGCTGTCAGTTTAATTATTGTTGTGATTTCAGAATCTGTAGCTATTTCCTGCTGATATTGTGTGGGACACTGAGGATATCTGAGCCATCTTTGTTACCTGCTGTAAAGTACTGCTCCTGAAGAAGAATTTGCATCTCACAATCCAGTACTCTACTTAAAAACTGTGCATATTTTCTTATCTGTATGTATATATTTTACACTCTTAGTTAATTCAAATTATTTTTGCACTTTGAATATGAATATTCAAGGTACAAACATTTTCCCCCTGCCTATAGTTTTCAGAACCTAAAGTAGTAGTATTAGTAGTAATAATAAAAGCAATAATAATAATTCGAGGCAATAATTTGTTTTTATTGTTAAGACACCCTAGCTCTCTTGAAGCTACTTACCTTCAGACCATACAAATTACATAATATGAAGATTTTTTTACCGGTCCTTGGAGATGAGACATATAAACAAATCTGTCTCTGTAGAAATAAATAGGAAACCATGTATCAAGACAGAATGCCTTTTTCTTCTGCTTGCCTGCACTTAGTCTGTAATCCTTCATACAATCTGAACTGTAATATTCATCACTTATACATGCATAAAAGTGCTGAGCTTCAGTCCTCCTGTAACTAAAACAAATTAATACATTTGTCTTCATTAGTTGAACATAATGCAAAAAAAAAAAAGGTGCAAATTATTTATTTTTATGCAGGTCAAGCCATGTATTGAAACCAATTTCAGAATTTCAACTGCCTGAGCAGTTAATTTATTATTTCTGAAATGTAAGAATGTGTACCTAACAAATTTGATGAAAGAACTGGTTTTACAGTTGCCTCAGGATTATGAGCATATTGAAGCACTATCTGGGAGGCATGCTGAGGCTGAGTTTTATATCAACAAGGAACTGCCAAAACACTTAATATTCAATAGTTGTTGTGAGTAGACTCTGCCTTAGAGAAGCTGCTTCTAGTAGGAATTTACCAAACAGATGTAACCAAAGCAAAGACATTATTAAAACTTCATGTTGATGTTATTGTGCCTAGGACCATAATGTATGACATTCATATATGTTGGATACAAGGTTTAGGAGTAAGTCATATGAGGGAGCTGGGGCTGCTTAGCCTGGAGATAATGAGGCTTGGGGAAGACCTTTAGCAGGGTCAGCCTTTTCTCCCAGGCAACTAGAAACAGGAAAGGGGAAATGGCCTCAAGCTGCTCCAAGAGAGGTTCAGATTGGACATAAGGAAGAATTTCTTCACTGGGAGTGTTGACAAACATTGAAATAGGGTGCCCAGAGAAGTGGTGGAATCACCATCCCTCAAAGTTTTCAAGAAACAGCTGGATGTTGCACTTTGTGCTATGGTCTAGTTGACAAGCTGGTGTTTCATCAAAGGTTGGACTTGATGATCTTGGAAGTCTTTTCCAAATTAATGATTCTATGATTCCATGGGTCTATGCATTGCATTGACAAAGACTCATCTACAAATTTAAAATATCTCTGGCCTGATTAATTGCCCTCAATTAGAAAAAAAATTGGTGTATTACATCCCAGCACATGGTGTTTCCATGGTTTGCAGTTAGATGCACCCAAGGCCACTTCATACTTCACTTCATACCCGTGATGAAACAGTTAATAGCAAGATATCATTGTTTAGAGAATTTCCCTTTTAGCTTGCCAAAGGTTTGGGGTGTTCTGCAAAAGTGGGAAATGGGTTTTCAGGTCTGGACAGTTTTGTTATGACCTTACACTTTTCTTGTCTTTCCACATAATCTTATCTGCCTGACCAAAATCTTCACATATACCAGAAATGCTTGTGGAATCTCTTTCGGCTTCATTAATTCATCTATTTATTGCTGGGTAGTGTTAGACAAATATTTCTTTTAGTGGAGGCTATATTTCCAAACCATTCATATGTGAGTGTCACAGATTTGCAAGGCGAATTAAAAAAAAGAAAGCTCTGTATTAACATGGAATACTTTTATCTGTGGCAAAAATAATATCATTGATTTTCTCACTAGAGGTTTCAACAAAGATATCTTCCCCTTCTGCAGCTGTGAAATTCAACAGGGGTAGAGAGATAATAGTGTATGATGATTATGAGCTTTTCAAATTGTCTGTGATGTCAAAATGCATGAAGAGTCTATAAAAAATGTTACTAACATTCATTTGTTTAATCTGTCTAAAAGATGTGCTTTAGAGCAGTTTATAATGATTGTTTAAGGAGGGGCTCAAAAAATTAAACTGTGTTAAAAACAGGAAAAAAGAAAAATAGAGGAGTTTAACTGGCTAATACAATAATTTAATAATGATCAGAGTATTTACAATAGTAAAAAATCCACAAACACCTTCTTCATTCTGTTCAGGTAATTTTGATACTACAAAAAGAAACAGAAAAATAGTGTATATTTTGTATTAAACCTGTTATCATCATATCTTATTTAAATTATTCATTGTAAGCAACTGTTATCCTGTTTTGTTTTATAATGTACTCACTGTGGAGGGTAGATGTTTTAAGCTAGTTGCAAATTAATATTTTTAAGTACATCCCTTTCCCTGTCCTAAAACAATAAGTGTTTAAGAACATGAGAATGGCTACTGTAGTTCAAACTCCTGAATATTCATCTAATTTTGGTATCAATTATTTTGCATACTTATGGCTGGGAAATTAATATGTAATAAATCTCAGCTGCATCATCCATCTTGGTTACATTTCAGCTTTATATACCATCATGAATGGTTCTATAAAGAAATGACCAGAAATTAGCCTGAGGTTATGAGTGGGAAGTGGTGAAAACAGTTAGAGAAATTAGAGAAAGTGTTTTGATTCCATTTAGCATAAAATACTGATTTTAAGTGTTTCCTGACTTACCAGCAACTTGTCTTTTCCAAGCCATACATGTAGCTTGAAGATTAAATATATATGTATATATAGATATAGGTAAACTATATCTATATCTATAACTGTATCTATCTATTTATCTATCTAACGATATATGTATGTGAACGTATAGTGAACAGCTTTGGTTTGGATTTTGTTTTGAATGTTTCCAGTTTTAATTTAGTTATGGGGTAGTTTAGACTGCTGTAAACATCTGCTAAGGATTTTCCATTGCAGTAACTGCAACTTAATAAATATTTACTGTTTACACCATGCCTAATGTTAAAATATTATGATCCTAATGTAGCAGGAACTGTCTGGGTTAACAATAAGAGTCTATAAACACTGATTTTTTCTTCACAAGAAAAGTAGATTTTGAAAAGGTAGCCAGGGACTGGGATCTGAGGGAATCCCTTTTCTTTCTTATATTTCTTGGGGATTTTAGAACCCACAGATAGGAAGAATGAACCAAGCTATGTTGACCCTTCTTTCTGTCACTTCCTTCCCATCCCACTTGGAGAGGGTAAAGAGGGTTAGGGAGCTGAGGTGGCTGTAACTTTTAAGACAAAAATATTTCTGTGGAGATAAAGTGCTTCCCCTATACCCAGTACCTAATACTTTCCTATGGCATGTTATAACTCTGACTGTCAGTCTTTGTTACTGAGTGTTGACTATACTCTAGATTCCTGGAAGGTTTTTGGGCCTAGTGATATATGAGGCTGTAGGAAATAATTTTCCATGGTTCCTCATAATCTAAACACCTACTCCACATTTATGTGTAAATGAAATACTTCCCACGTTGTTTCTGTCATGCCTATGGCTGCAGTATGCATGACACTTGTGAGAAACAACTCCACATAGCATGTCACCAGTTATCTCCTAGGAAGGAATGTCTGTTCCAAAGGATGGAACTAAATTTTGTCTTTTAAAAGCAAAAGGAAACCTTTGTCATAGTAACAGATGAGCAGAGATAATAGAAAAATACAAACCCCAAAACTTTCAAATATGATATCACTAAGCATGCAACCAGCTTGGTGGCAGAACATTTAGTCTGTGGTTCTTGATAGGGATAAGCTATTGGATAAGAGAGATGCTGTTCTGCTAAAACTTAAATGATTCACCCATTCCCAGTAGTATAAATGTTGTTAATCAGCATTCTTATGGAAATTTCAGGTACGCTTACACTGGTGTGAGATTGTGACTGCAGTTCATTTTATTTACACCCAAACTAGCTTTAAGACAGATAGATCAGTCTGGTGTAACCACAATAGGAATGGGTTCATGCTGAATAAACAAAATAAAAACAAATAAGCCAGAACTCTCCCATTCTGAGTTTAGGGCTTTTTCCTTTCAACTGGTAAAACTAGAACTTGAATTGGTTGTTTTGTTCAACGTATACTAGTCACATACAGCTTCAAAACCTAGATATCTTTCCTGTTGAATGTGGTTTTCTCCTTCCAATAAATACTTTATTACTCAAAAAAGTTCTAAATTATCTAAATTTTGTACCTAGGTTCTGAATGTGATGGTGTATTCCAAACTACCTTTGTCTTTTGCTTAGGCCAAGCACATAGCGTATGAAGTAGTGTTGCAAGATAAATAAAATGGTCTTGGGGTTATTTAGAACAAAAGAAAAAATGTCAGGAATAAAAGATGCTAACAGTGGTCTCTGTGTATTCAGAATGTAATTTTCTATCTAGCAAATCAGAAGTATGCAAGTGTGTCCTGTGGGCATATTTAAAAATACTAGGCAATTCATAGTGATTCCTTTTCGTAAAATGTACCTGGCATGATGAACCCAAAAATTTCCTGGTTTAAAATTTTGAAAGTTTTAGCAGAATGCTGCTCTTCATTTTGATTTATTTAGGGTCAAAATCAGTTGTACAGGTCCCAGTGTGCTCCAACTGCTTTCTTATGGTAGAATGAGTGAAACAGACTAAAAGTAACCAGGCAGGAGATTTTACTAAGTTAAAATCTAGTAGGAAGCATTTTCAAGACCAGCTAGATCAGCAGAATCTCAAAATTCTAATCTGTATGCGGTGAAGTCTCAATATAAAAAGCTTATGTGTTCATAATTTATGTTTAAACATATCATTATGTGCATAAATCTTTATATATTGAGACTTCAGGGCAGAAAACACATCTATGTATAGCTTCTTCGGTAACTCTGGGAGACTGTTAGTTTTGTAGCGATGCTTTAGAAAAAGGTCTTTTATGCAAATTTTCATTTTTATTTTAAATTTTCATAAGCAGGTAACTGCACTTAGAAGTTATTGCTTCCCCTCTTGAGGTTGTTGAACTTGTGGAGGAAAGCAGTAAGGTCTCTATAATCTAAAACAGAAGGGCTTAAAATTCATCTGGCAGAAATTCTCATTCCTGCAAACAGCAGCTGGAGTAGGATCAGGAAATAATGTTTAGGTTTTATTCTGTAGGCCCTCCAGTCCCAGTTTGTCATGTTAATAAACAATCAGTTGATAGAGAAATAAAAGTGGGAGAAAGCAACAAAAAAGAAGGGAGAAAAAGTCAGATATTTCCATACTGATCTTTTCCCTTTCTCTTCACTCAATGGAAGATTAGATACTCAGTTTTTTCCCCTTATTTTGGAAGAGAGTTTTAAAAAACACTGTCTGCCCCCTCCCTGTTTTTCTCGATGCACAGACTTGTAAGACTGTTTATTTTTCAACTGCTTTGTCTTTCTATTGAAGGTTGAGATGTGAAGTTTCTATGTCCTCATGTTGCAGAATTTTTTCTGTTTCTTTATGTTTCTTTCTTTTTTTCTTATGCTTTATTACTTCACTCTGATTCATACTGTATGTATTTTGCAAATTAATTAATATATATTTTCTGTGAGTCCTGAAGTCTCTATTTTATTTTCATGGCTTTTTTGTTTTTGTTTTGAACAGGAAATTCTCTTTAATGAGAATTTAAATAAAGTTATAGTAAACATTTTAGGTTTAAAACCATGAAAAACAGGACCTGGCCTTCTTGCAGCACCTCATGGAAGGGCTCAAGTCATCTTTCAGTCATGTGATGAGAGTGATAGCAAAAATTACCTGTAAATATCAGAAATCTTTTGCATTTACTTGCTAACATTTTTTAGTTCTTCAGGGAAAACATCTGTTACATCCAGAATGTAATATGGGTGCCTTGACCATATTCTCTATTTATTGTTTCTTCCGTTTTTATGCTACCTTTGTAATCCACAGACCAGACTGTGATACTTTTAGCCACTTCAGGTGCTTCTGGGTGGATTTTCCATTGCTGGGACTTGCAGTCCAGTCTGTAACAGAAAAAAAGCTAGGAGAAAATCTAGTCTGAGGAAATAATATTGTTCATATGCTTCCTTTGTGCTCTTAACAGCTACTCGAATCAGTATAAACAGCATTAAAAAAACCTTTTTTTGAAGCATCAGATTATTAGGTGTACTTGGTATTTGCTGCAAAATGTAAAGCTATGAACTTAGAACAGTCTAAGTCCTTCAGAAATAGAATAGAACTACAGAATTCAATGCTAGCTTTTTCATGGGTATAAATTTTTAAATGCTTGATTTAACAGCAGCAATATATAATGCTGGTCATCCCACATTGATCCTCACTTGTGACAGGATCACTTCCTAGACAGGATAATAAGATATAACAGATATAAACATTGCAGTAGAGACACCAAAGGCCCTGTAATATGTCCATTCCACTACTATTTATGCAAAATTTTGCAAACCACCAACTGTAACTAATACAAATACTGATGAACTGAATCACTCTTAGTGTGTTTCTAATGAAACCCTCATAAACTTAACTAATTTTAGACTGTATTAGCCCATACTTTATTGTTTCTATCTATGAATTCCTTAGTTAATTAATTTTTTAACTGCTTCAAATAGAAGCAGCACACAATTGTAAATGTACAAATCTGATCCCCAGAAAAATATAAATAATACATGAAGAATAGATGGTAATCACTATATTTAGACCCACAGAAAGTGTGGAAACAAAATGCAAATCAGTTTAATTAGAAAGCAGCCTGTCAGATCAGAAGACAGCTTAAACTGGGTCCAAGACTATTTCTCTGAATCTAATGTTATTTAAGTTGTTGTTGTTAAATATTTATATGCAGTGTAATGTTGAAAATATCCCCAAAAGATTACAGAGTGCACTTACACTTCCCCTGGCTCTTCTGGACTAATCACTTTCTTTCTTCCATCTGACTGAAACAATGTGTCAAGTACAGGGTTTTGCACAGTTCCAGCATAATCAGGATGGTCCAAAATGATGTGTCTTTAGGCCCTTGCATGCACAACAGAGTAGAAAAGACTTTTCCTTTCTTTTTGCTTCCTATATAGTCCTGTGCAAACACAGTTTACCTCCTAGCACAGAACATCATCCTTTTCTCAACATAGAGAATAAATGCACAAGTCCTTGCAATTTTAATACTTTGAGGATGGCTCTTCCCACTTTTTTTTCTTGAATAAAGGAAAAGCTGCTTTTGTAATTAGCAGTCCTTTCTATGCTCTCTACTGGCACAGCAGCTCTTTGTTATAAGCTTTCTTCTCAGGATAAGTTCTAGATATGTAAAAAAGAATTTGAAGAAGTATGGAATAAGTTAAAAGAAATTTTAAAAAATAATACATGTTTTCCAACAGTTTAAAGACTATAAAACATCCTATACATGCATTTCTTCAGCTCCTTCACAGTTGATCACAGTACATTAAATAGTTAAACAGGCAGTATCTCTCTATCTGATACAGAGGATTTTTTTTAAAGGTTAACAAGTTAATGAAAATGTACTTTATTACTCAGCTGAAAGAAACCCTAAAAACTATAGCCAGTAAGTAGCATTATTATGATAGAAAGATAAGGGGAGGGCTTCATTTTATAATTGCATTCATATCAACTGAAAGAGGGGATGCCATGCCTTTTCATCTACTCTTTTTCTTTCTTTCCTGAGATTTCTTAACCACTTTAATGAAGAGTCTTTTGTTCTTGTTTTCGAAGGAGGACAAGAAAAATGATGGCTTTGTTCTCTACTTAAACATTGCACAAGTCTTAACAGAGAAAGCACTTCTAACTGACGTGATTTACTCTCTAACATTCAGAAAATAAAAGCTTTCTCCATTGCCATTATTCAATTATCAATGTAGATTTTAAAATACTCTTTGAAAACCCTTTATGCACAATGTAAAGGAAAAGAGAGCAGATTACATACAAAGATATGGCACCAGCCTTTGAACTGCCCCTTGAAATATTGAAATGTTCAAAAGCTACTAAATTATCATGTCATTTTAAAATACTGAAATATGAGAAAGAGGTACATCAAAATATGATAATTTAATTCCCTGTTATCCAAACACACTTAACCCTATTCTTCTGAATGTATTGCTACCTGGTACTGCTAATAAGTAAGTGCATGTTGAAAGGTGTTTTAAGTACCTGACAGTCTATCAAATAGACACTTTTGTGGGTTGGTCCTGAAGCATAAATTATTTTTCCCTCTTTTAATAAAATAATAGGATAAAGGGTTCATTAAATATCAGACCTTGTATTAGCTTTAGGGTAACAAGCTATGAAGCAACAGCCTGTAGATTTATGTATAATGGACTAAATCTACTGAAGCACATTTAAAAACTTATTGGGAAAAAATAACTGAAAAAACTGAAAGAAGAATAGTGTTTGGCTGAATATAATAGTTGGACATGAAGACATTTGAGACCATGGGACTAAATGTGATAGGAATTGTTGCATCAAGTGGCCTGGCTTACTGGCAACACCAGCTGGATCAAGTTTTATAGATATATATTTGATTGAGCAAGAGGGTTTGTATTTATGTGACCAGTGTGACTGTGTTGAGAATCAAATGGCTTTTTGATTAATATTATGGCTGTTAAAGATATAGCTTTTCATGAGATATTATTTATTCTTATTGGGAATAACTAACATTCCATGTAATATATTCCATGCGATATTTCTTCCCTGTGGTCTCTTCAGGTTCTCCATATAGAGACAAGATCACTATAGCAATTCTTCAGCTGCAGGAAGAAGGCAAGCTCCACATGATGAAAGAGAAATGGTGGAGAGGCAATGGTTGCCCAGAAGAGGAAAGTAAAGAGGCCAGTGCTTTGGGAGTTCAAAATATTGGAGGAATCTTCATCGTGCTGGCAGCAGGATTGGTGCTTTCTGTCTTTGTGGCAGTGGGGGAGTTTTTGTATAAATCAAAAAAAAATGCCCAGTTGGAAAAGGTAAATATTGTTATTACCTGTTTATTTTTTATTTATGGTTTATTTAAATAATTCTTTAAACATTTAGTGATGTTTAGTGAAATATAGGTGATGCATACTTATTGTTTATTCTTATAATAAAGTATTTGTATAACAAAGGATGACAGCAAAATATCCAAAGTTTTACATTTACAGCTTTTAATTTTTCTTCAATGTGTTTAATTGTAGCCAGATTTCAGGACAAGTGACTATTTCTCCTCTTATTCAAGCCTGAAAAAAGACAGCTTTTTACTCCTGGAAGTTCACTGCAGTTAATTTTATGGATGAAGAAGAAATCTGAAACTGTAATGGGAAACAAATTAGTCTTCTACAGATAATTCTGATTTTTGAAAGACAAACTGTCTGTAGCTCAACGTAAAAATCTAAAAATGTCTCTATAGAAATGTTCTTTATAGGAGTTTATACTTGCAAAGTTGTCCTGGTAACATCTGGAAAAGATTACATGATTCTTTTTTTGCTGGGTTTACTACTGATATGATGTCCTGTAATTTGAAACTGACCCAGTTTTAAAAATCCTATTGTTAACTTGTTCTGTACTTGGAATTTATACAACCAGAATACTGTAACTGTGCTAAGACTAATAATATATTGAAAAAATTTGTAGTTGAAATTATCACTTTTGCATAATAATTAAAGAAATCTTTCTATATGTATGTGCCCATGTCTAAACCTAAACTAAAACAGTGCATTTTATTGCTATGACAAATTCTGAATTTTAAACCTTGAGAGAAACAGTTGGATTTTTCTAGGTCTTTTTTTTTTTTTTTTCTTTTGAGGCTATTATGACCTAGGACAATTTTTAAATTTATAAATTTAATTTAATAAAATCAGTAGTAAATCCAAAAGCTATATTTGTATTGGTATTTTTCCAGATGGTGCTAGTGAGCTTTTATAACTTAAATCTTTACTCAGAAAAATTTCTATTTGTTTTCACTTCTTTTGAGGCAACCTTTTGGTACTCAAGTTTCCTGTTATAAATATATTGTTAAATATTTTTTTCTAACACACACTAAGACAGTGTGAGGTTTCAAGGTCCTAAACACTGTTTGAACATGGGTACATTCATTTAATTGTTAAAGGACCCTTTAGGTCCTCTTCTTTACAATACTGCAGGGTAATTCCTTCTGTTAACATACTATTGGAATGTTATGTTTCTGAAATGAATTTGTAAGGAAAAATATACCGGTTACTTAAGAAACCCATGTAAATATCAATAATTTTTATCCATTCCTAAAATGGATATGGATCTC
This sequence comes from Monarcha castaneiventris obscurior, assembly GCA_026261815.1. Lineage (NCBI taxonomy): Eukaryota > Metazoa > Chordata > Aves > Passeriformes > Monarchidae > Monarcha > Monarcha castaneiventris. Next base: position 4,087,806 of record JAMPIT010000327.1, read on the forward strand.
ATATGAACATCAGTAAAATTTGGTTTAACTTTTCTGGATTTTTAGCAAGCACTCAATTAGAAAAATAGGATGGTTTTGATAATAACTTTGTTACATGAGTTCAGTATTTTATAGGGTGTAAATACATATCTTATGTGATAATAACAGCATGTTGGAAGTTGTGAGAGGAAGCAAACAGAAATTTTCTAATTAAGGATTTGTTTCCTTAAGTCCTTCAGATTTGGGGGAGGAGAATGTGTTTATGGTTGTTTGGTTTGGGGTTTTTTTGGTTTTGTGTTTTTTTATTTATTTTTTCTTTTGTTTTAGCTTTTTTTCCATTTGTTTGTTTATACGTGTTGGATAGAGATAATAATGACTGGAGGAATGTGACCTTTCAACAGCATTTGTTCCAGAAATGTTTCATCATCAAGTATTTAGATATTTAAAAAGTTAGGAATAAATGTGAAGCAGTTGAGTTGAGTTGAATCAGGCCTCTCTCCTTTCTCTCCTCCTTGCTTCCAATCACTTACCTTCCATCTCCTCCCTGCTACTCCCCAATACCCTGATATCAGCAGACCATTGAAATTTCAGTGCAATTTTATTTATGGAATGAACTTAAGAGGAAGATGATGCTCGTGTCCCTGCTCTTGGCCTACCCCAGCATCCCCTCGCCCACTCTTCTCGCAGCACCCAAAGACCTTCAGGAAACGTCTTTTAATCTCTCCAAGTGTAGCAGATCCCCTTTGCCTAGGACAGGGAGTAACAGTAGCCTAGGGAGAGATGAGAAATCCTATCATTTGTCTCCAGTCTCTACAAGTCCTCTGCTGAGATGAGTAAACCCTGCAAATAATCGTGGTTTGGATAACCCACTGGGAGAGAGGAGGCACCTATTTTTGGTAACATTTGTGGTTTCATCTCTTTGGAATCAGTATCATTCTGGCATAGTGTTTGTCAATATTTGGAAACAGGGAAGATCAAAGGTCATATTAAGAGCCAAGGAAAGAAAATGAATCAGATAACTTCAGCTGCTGAGTACATAGAGTATCCTGAGATATAAGTGTTTGCTTTTTAATGTGTACAAAATATTCAGTTGTACTTCCAGTAGGGAGGCAATACAGATTGAAATTGTATAATATAGATATGGGCTTTTAGAATTTTTGATGTCACCCTGCTCTTGGAGCTTATGCATAAACAGAGATATTGGCTGGTGTGAACCTCTTTGGAGGAGTGAAATGTTGAAAGGAATCAAGCTCAGAAAAACAACAGACAAAATGGTGTTATTTGCTCAAATAAAAAATGTTGCATCTTCTAAGCAAAGTGGTTCAGAACATCCATGCCCCTGATATGTTTAAAAGTGCAAAGGAAACATATGATACTCCTGAGATTTTCTGATGATGAAGACAGATGATTTTATGCCACCACAACACTTTCCAGACAGAGAGAAATTCCTCTTTTATTGGCACCTTTCGAAAGCAAAGATAAGCCTGGATGTTATCACAGTTAGACTGCCAGTCACTAACGCTTACTAAAGCTAGCTTGCTTGACAAATAAGTATCCTAAATTACTATTTTCTATAAAATCCAGAAATTATGAATGTGAAAACAGCTATATATGGTTTAAATTCTGCAGTCATTTCTAGCTGTTCCAAATTCATTGAGCCTTCAGCAGGTTGGAACTAGATATGCTTGTGTAAAAATAACAGATGTAAATTTTATTAATTTTGAACTGTTAAGTACTTCAAACAATGTGAAATGAGACACATACCTTAACTACTTGTTAAGAGACGAGGTCATGGACTTCTTATAGTGAAAAATACTACATTAAGTCTTGTACTGAAACAGTAACACCAACAAAATATTTCTGGAGTTATTCAATCAAGTAATAACATAAACATCAATTACATTAACCTCTCTGAAATATATATTTATAATTTATTATAAGACCAATAAAAACAATAACTACATTAATACTTGTTTATATTTCACATACATTTACAGGGAAGACAGAAGCTATTGAAATTTCCACATTAAATAATTCATTGCTCAGCTGCACAATTGAGTTGAGAAAGATCAGTGTGGATAATTTATCTCACAAGGCACTATGACTGAGCACTTGGCAGGACTGGGCCCAAAGCAGAGATCAGTAGCTAGGAATATACATGTGTTACATATAAAACTGTTTTACTTACAGCTGTAGACTCCATTGAACAAGAAATTCTGAATTCTGAGCTGTGACCCATATATAAGACTAACTATGTCTTTGTAGATGGCACAAATTTATCTGGATGACTCTTGCCTGAAATGAATTGCCTACAATAATTTAGAATACTTTCTGCAAAATGCTAAAACCAAGTTTTTGTAATGTAAGGATAGCAGGAATAGGAGTTTCTGGTCTTAACTGGCTCAAAAATTCATGCAGCTTTAATGAGCTGCAGAATCTTTAGGTTATGGTACAATTTGATCTTAAACTTATTAGAAATTAAATGTGGTTCTGCTACTATTGGTAGTAATTCTGAATTTTTTACCTCACACACGTTTTAATAATGCGAAAACCTGGAGTGTATTTTGGACTAGATAACTCTTCTAGTCTTGCATAGTACATAGACTCATTGTTTCCTTCAGAGCAAGTGCTGGGAATGACAGAGAACTGTCCTTGTCTATGGTAGAATGTTGACATTCCAGTTGGCGCAGTGGGAAGGAGTAGGAGAAGATGGTAGGTCAGAGGTCGTCCTGACTGTGTTCCTGCAGAGCAACCACAAGATGGTGCCTTCTAATTTCTGAGAGAAAATTTAATTGTTTCTTTTTAATAAAATTTATGTCACAATGCTTACCTATTGTGTAATTGCAGCCTTTCTAAAAATGCTAAAGGCTCGTATTATTTCCCATTGTTTATGATACAAACATCTAATTACGTCATCTACTTGGAAACATGTTATTATCAGACCTTTTATATCTAGCCAATCTTGAAAATAAATGCTCAGTCATTTGCATTTTATAATTGCTTTTGCTGCTGAATGACCTGCTCCCTTATTTTAACAGGCACTCAGAGGGCAGTGAATAAGCAAGGTTAGAAACAGAAGCCATTTAAAACAATTACTGTCTTTTTTCTTTTCTTTTTTTTTTTTTAATTGATGTACATCAGTGTATTATGGGTTTACGTCCATTTCACGCATTTAGATTTTTTTAGTTCATATTATTATCATAAAGGCCAGGAAAAATATTGACCTTGAAGACCATTAATATTTAGCATAATATATTGATGATTCTGTTTGAGAATTTATTGACCTCTCCTTTGATTTCATGTGTTGGGGTATTTTTTAAAGTTTTCTCTGAGATTATTTCCATTTTCATACCACCTTTACACAGTGATTAGATACTACTGTGTCAGCTGTGTGATAGACACTACACATGCACTGCTGAAAACATTAGGATAAAATTCACAGTATTGATGAAGGCAGTGCCATATGTCAGTCATTGCTTCTTGTCACCCTTGTAAATTGTTGTCCTTGTGCCTATACTGGTCAGGGTTTCTTTGGAGAGGGTGGCATTGGCTGGAGAAGTTATATGCAAACCTGGATTTATTAATGCAGTGGTCCCACAACTTTCTTAAGAGGAAAGGAGGGGCCAAGAGCTGATAGGCTGAAACAGCTGTTGAGCTGTTACATGTCATATATACATACATGTTACATATGCAGTTACATGTCATCCTGATTTTTCTTCTCTCAAATATGATTTAACTGTTCTCAACTTGTTTACATGGAGTCAGTGTAAATGCTAATAAGAGTTTATTTGCCAAATGGTCTATTCGTACTAGGGTAAGTTTCATTCATTAAGTCATACAGTGCTTCTTTTTAGAATTGATGTGAGCAAAGTGCAAATATATAGCTTATCCTATATGGATAGGATTTACAGGAAGAAGTTAATTACTGAAACATTGTGATGCTTCTTTGTCAGCAGGATGTGTAGAAAATAAGTATTTTAATCTTTATTGTAACTGTTATCTTACCAACAGTGCAAAACAAAATTTCAACAGTTTCACATGAAAAAATGAAAATGTTCTAGGATCCTTCTTATTTTACCGCAATATTTTATGGTATGGTGGTTTGAGTTATTTTTCCAAATTTTACTAAATTAGTGTTCACTAAAGTATTTTTCTTTACTTTCTCAAAAAAATGCAGTTATGTCAGTTTTTCTGGATTTCAAAAATATTCCTAATAGTTTAATATCAAAAGCCTTTGAATTTGGGACAGTAATTTATAGTAGTTTTGGAACAATACCAAATTAAATCTCAGCCTAGTGATTTCTTTCCAGGGGGAGACAAGTTCAAAAGATTTTAAAGTTGAAAAGCCTGTTCCTCAGGCTACAAGAAACAAAAGAATGTGGGCATTCTTGGTAAATAGAACTAAAAGCTTTGGAATTTATATGCCAAGTAGCTTTTATACAATCTACAGTCAGTGATGTGGTCTATATTCTTGTGTCACATTTTTTAATGGAGTAACCTCAGAACTTTTAATTTTGGCTGGGAAAAGCAGCAGCTGGGACAGGTCATGAAAGAAAATGATTTTCCAATATTAGCACACTGCATTCTGCAGATATGCCGTTGTAAAATTGGGAACTTCTGTCATCCTGTAGTCCCCTGAGCACTGTAAGAGTATGTATAAACTTGTATGGGTAATTTGTGTATGTGTAAGTGTAGAGATTACTTGAATTTCAGGTATTAATTTTAATTAAATGCCCTCTTGGAAACCATGTAAGTATATATTAGAAGGTATTTCTAAGGGGAGGAACTGTTGCAAAACCCAACAAACCAAAACAAAACTCCCCAAAAGCAAAGTCAAATCGACAGCCTACACCTCCAAGCACCTTTAACAGAAGGAAAAAAAAAAAAAAAGCGAAAAAGCAAGTAACCAACTGTGGCATTTTAAAGTAATTTTCAAACAATAAATCTTTAAAACCAAGACCTCTATTTTGATTTTTGATTGCAGCTCAACCAGTATCTATTTGGTAATGGACCATTTTTCTGAGGTATTTTTAATGTCTCAATTTGTGTCTTTCAAAAAACAACAGAAAATTTAGGAGTGTATGTAAAGTTGACCATTCCATGAGTACATAAGTACACAAGTACAGGAAGTTCACTATAGCTCTATAGTCATTCAGTCAAAGATCAGAGCTTAAATCATAGGTCTGATTTATGGAATATTTTAAGTTTGACAAGAATTTAAAGTTGTATTAAAAAAATTTGGAAACCCCCACATTTTGTTTACTTTATATCAAATATAGTTAAATTTCCCTCATCAGTAGAAAGAAGAACCACACACATTATGTAATTATTTTCTCCTCTGATAAAAATATTTTCTTCATTCTAATGGAAAAAATGTCAGCTCATAGAACATTTGTGTCTTTCTAATAATTTTTCATTGTCTTACTCTATTACTTTAGCACATAATATTTTAATATAAAACATACTTTCAGTTTTGAATTGATCAGCTATACTGTAGTTAAGTGTAGTAGCAAATACAGTTTAGTTCAGCTGATTTATTTACTTTGACCTTTGTATAGGTCAGGAAAGTAACAACAAGCAGTTCCAATTACCTTTTAGATTGAGAAAATATCGTAGACTGTCAGATGAAACCGTATCATTGTAGAGAAATGGGTGCTAAACCTTTTGAGATTATGTACTGCAATACGACTATAAGAGTGTTTCCAAAACAGTAGAAAACCTTGGCATTAAGTTAGTACTAATAGTCTCTCTCTGTTCAATATGATTTGAGGCCATGGCATTTTTTTTTTACTTCGTACTATCACACTGAACTATAAAAGTGGTATAAATTTTTGCAGTGAATAATGTACAGATCATTTAAGCTGGGCAAAATTTGAAATAAAGCTGTTTAGAATTCAGGTAAGAAAGGTTATATTTATTTTCTAATATGTCTCTGTAAAATTAACTATTTATTTTCAAATTATGCTATACAAAGTATTTTAATCCAGATAGATTGGTACTACATCAATTACATATCATCATCACTTCCTTTCACCATGCCTGGTGATCAACAAACCTGACATTCCTTGGACAATAAGAATGAATTTAGATGTAGGATCAAAGATGATTCAACAGGTGAATGAGCCTTCGCATCCTGCGGCTGAGAATGCAAGATCTCAGGGGATTGACTCAGTGCAACCAGGATCACCTCTGCTGAAAGGCAGAGAATTATTCTGCACAGCTGTGATTGCAAAATACAGACCCATTAACATTGCAATGGGTGTCATTCTAAACCAGTTAGGCAGTGCCATATATTCTGTTATTTATTTTCTCAGTGGCGGCTACATGGCTGAGGTACTATTAATTGCTTTCAGTCCTTATTAAACACCTGCCAGTCATGCGTAGCCATTGTCCAGGGACATGAGACAGCAGTACTGTGTTCTGGAAGAAGATCTGGACTGGTGTGACATGGTTTACATCAGTGGAAATTATTGCCTCTGACTGAAACACTAATGACAAATAGCATTTATTGCCACTCTTTCAATTTTAAAACACAGACCCAAACCTGGAGAAATGTGAGACTGTCAGCCTCTTCCAGCAGAGGTTGAACTGAAAAATGAGGATAGAAGATATCTTCTGAGTGCTTGCCTTTACCTGTCCAACACAGAACCTCTCTCCCTGAGATTAAGCTGCCATCACCCCCCTATTTCAGCCAGGCACTGGAAGCTCAAACTGACTGCACCATCCTGGTCTGACAGTAGAGTAGGACTGTGTATCATCTGCGTGTCGATGACACCACAGCCCAAATTATTTCATTATCTCCTCAGTGGCCTCATATACATGTTGAAAGGAGAGATGACAGGATGAAACCTTGTGGAATCCTGCATGAGAGAGAGCCCTCGGGGCTGATGAGCAATTGCCCTATGCCATCCTCTGGGATTTCTCTGAGAGGAAAGAGTGGAACCACACAAGTGCAATCCCTTCTGCCCCAGCCTAGGTCCACAGGTGAGTCAGAAAAATATCATGGTCAGTGTGATGGCCAGAAAGGCTGCTGGCAGAGCTAAACAAAACCACTTTGAAAAAGCTTTCTGCTATAATAGAAGTTCCCCATCAACCACAGGAAGAAGGGTAGTTGTCAGGATGGAAACAAGGAAAATAGTTTCAGAAGACTTTAAATGAACTCAAGTGTTGCTTTCCTGGAAGTGTCTGTCATCCACCAGAGTGCATTTTGTTCTGTTAGGAAATAAATTTCAGAATTTGAGAGTGGCTGAATTGTTTTTGGTGGGGTTTTTTTTTGTTTGTTTGTTTGTTTTATGTGGTTTATTTCGACACCAGTAGATAATTTATTTAAGGCAAGCTGGAATTTTATTGTCCCACTGGGAGACACTTACAATAAAGACTAGAAGTGGTCTGCAGTGAGGTCCTGTATGTCATCTAAGTTCATCTTATAACTCTAAAACTCAGCGAGCACTTCAGCCTGCGGAAAATTGTTTCAGTGTTGTTTTGTTATAGGAAGGGTCAGTCCCATCAGACTTTTGTTGATCCTCTCCATCAAATGGCTACAAAAGTCCTTGAAACAGTCAGCATTCAGTCACAGGGTAAAGTACCTCATGCTACATCAAGACGTCTGGAACTACTCTACTGGTCGTGACTTTGTAGATATTATGGTGAAAGCAAAGCTTGATCTGTGAAATTAAAATTTTCACTTTGCTTGATATTATTGTCTTCATTTGAGTGGGCAGTGAAATTTGTATTTCATACAAGTGACATCTATTTTGGTCTGAAAATAACTTCCTAAAATGGTTGGTCATTCTATTTCTACCAAAAAAACAAATAATTGCTAAATCTAAAATTGAGAATATACTGGTGATATGTTCAGGTAATTGGTGTGGATTTAGTCTGAAGTGTACTTGTGCATTATGCTTGCTATGGATTGAAACTGTACTGCATCAGAAAAGTCAGTGGCAAAATATCTTTAATGTAATTATACTATGCATATATACATATGTATAGCATGCACATATGTATGTGCAACCTTCAATCTACAGTCATGCTTAAGAACAGGTATACAACTAAGCAACCTGAAATTCTGATCATTACAAGTACACTTCAGCTTTGAAATGCTTGTACTTCGACTACCATGATATGTGATTTCACTTTTCCTGAGGTTATTTTCTCTTCTTTAATTGTTCATCTCTTTGTGATCCTAAGCCAACATTTTGATAGGATTTGTTTTTCTGTCTAGAGGGTTTAAGATTGACAGGTTTTCCATATACATATTTAAAAGCCCTGAAGGAGTGGCATAGGAATCAGAAACTGATAAGGAGGGAGAGTCAGGGTAGGACTGTGTATTCATTCTCAGCTAACTTCAAGACAAAAAGCAGTTTGATTGATATGTCCTCCTGGATGCTAGAAAAACGACCCGTAACACAAGACAATGCAGGATTACTGCTGTTACTGCTTTAAGATAATTGAACAAATTTCCAAATAATGTTTGACAGATAAGACTGGAAGTAATGAACTTCTCAGTAAATCTTAAATATTTCTATTGAATGTTGACAGTCAGCTTTATATTATCTGCATCAAAGAAGGAAAAACATAAACCAGTGTTTGGAGATTTTTTTTAATTTAAAACACACTGACTCTTATCCACTTAAATCAGAATGTTTAGAGTGGTGCAGACATGCTGTTTTGTCTTCCTGTTGCTCTTTTTAGGCTGTTAAAAGAAAAATCTATGGTGATAGTCTCATAATTCTGTGTCTAACAAATGCCATTATGATTTCTAATTACTTTTCTAAATTCCCATAAAGCGAAATAATGAAAGCAGTGTAAGTATTATCTACCTTTCATATTAATACCCGTGCAAAAATACATTTTTTTTTTCTCATGCAGTAAAGCTGTGCACAAGCTGTCTAAACAGCTTGTAAGAAGTGGTAACATTTTGCAAAATTCTCATCTTGATTCTTCATGACTTATGAGATGTCAGCTGTGGCAAAGAATGTCAGACGTGTCAGTTACTTCTTTATTCATCTTACGAGATTAACTTTTTCAAAATTGTTTTGTGTTAGAAATCTAAGAACTACAGTTCTGATTAAAATTAATTTTTGTACACTTTTTCTTGTAGTGTTTTATCATGATATTCTGCAACAAAACTTATGTGCACTTGGTTTAGAGAGCTGTATGCTGTCCTTAAATTCTTCTAGCATTTTATTGTATCTAAGATGACTTGGAAGCAGCATTTACTTTCTGGTAGCATTTAAGAAGACGACTTATGATTTTGTAAGGGTTAGTGAAAAATCGATAATAACTGGTGTTCTTGTAACATGCCTGCAGTGTGGAAGGTAAGTTGGGAGCAAGAGGTTATTTTCTTTGAATTAAGTGGAGAGTCTTGTAATATATACTAAAATGCTCAGTTCCATGATGGACAACAGTTTTGAAATGTAGCCTTTCAGTTCTGTAAACATTTTGCTGTTTTTCCCCTAGCAATTGAATTCAGGATCAAGACATTGGATTATCTTTTCTAAAATCATATCTGAAAATGTCTTCTATCTGTCACCAAAAAAATATTCTACAGCTGCTTCTTGTTTTCGTGTCTTATTATTCCAAAAATTGTATCTTACCAGTGAAAGAACACAAAGTTTAACTGTATAGAAAATGGAGACTACAGAGATTGGAATTGAAATTAGACAAAAAATTGATAATTTCAATTTTAAAAAGCAAACCATAATGTAATCCTTTCTAAAATTTATTTCTTCCTTATATTTCTCAGATAGAACCCAAAGAAGAAAAAATATCTGGGTCATGAACTCTAACATAGCCTTGAAATAATATTTTTAAAATACATGAGTATTTCAGTGACTGAAATTTGAATCAAACAAACAAACAAAAGATGTGTAACAATACTCTTCATCAGAAACAATATTCTCATTACCCTATGTGAATAAAAGTTCCCATAAACAATTTATTAAAAATAATTTGAAAATATGGACTGGATGAATATATAAAGTAATTCTCTCAAAGTTGTGTCATCGGCTTTATTAAGACTGTCAGTGATTTCAACATTTCTCTTTCAATGAGTTTTTATATCCAGGTAAAATTCGCTGATAAAATGTGTTGGCAAGTTACTTGTGGTCTCATTTTCAGGGTATTTGAGAATGTTGACATGTATCTTCTCACCTCTTGGATGTTGGTTGTAATCCATTTCCTACTGATATTACCTAAAAATGTACACCCTTTGCAGATTTTTGCAAAGGTTTTGGTGGATTGATGCCTCTTGAAAATGACTCATTCTAATTTGGTACTCTTAGACTACTTGGCAAAAAAAAAAAAGACAAGGCACACAACCTTGAAAGTTTTAAATGCTAATGCATAATTTTAAAATTTAGAAGGATTTTGTTCATCAGAATGTTTCAGTTAGGTCTTTCATTCCAGAGGTGAGAGCCATATTATGGCTACAAGTGGTGTAGTGCTGAATTGCACCATTTACTTCTTAATGGATTCCCTATGAAATTCCTCAGTTATATGCTAGGTTCCTCACGTAGTGGAAATTCCAAGATCTTCAAGCCTTAGCAATTTAGCCTGTAAGGCACTAGGGAATACTAAATTAAATCTTTTCCTTTTAAAATATTTCAGGGTTAATTTCAATTTTGTAATCATAATGGCAGTTTTGATGTTAAGCAACAGCACTTTATTAGGAAAAAGGGAAAGTCTAAGAGAATTGAAAATTTTCTTTCAAAGTATAGCTAGATAAGGAGGTACAGTTTTCTGGTTTCTACAAAATGATCAGCAAAGATACATTTTACATTCAGACCATTCAATGAGGAATTTTAGCCACCTCATTCACACAAAGAAAGCTGTCTTGGATGTCAACCTATGGCACATTGGCTCACTTCATCCAGAAATGCCAAACTTTCACGTCTGAAGGACAAGTACTTGACTCTGAACCAGAGAGGTATACCTTCTCCTTTGGACTCACAACTTATTTTCGTAATTGTAGGTGGTAAAACCCTTTCTATTGTAAGTTGAATAGGCATTATTCCTTTATTTCAAACTCAGCAGGAGAAATAAATCCTTCAAAGGAAGAGTATCACAGCCAGAGCAAGAATGCCCTTTCCTTGACTTCCCACCTGCCTGTATCCTGATTCATGCAAAGGATTGGGGAAGGGGGCATTTGTTCAGGATCTGATGAATTCGTGTTCAGTTCTAACTCATGAGTAAGAAAAATCATGTTTGCACTTTTCTGCAAAAAACAGAATTTTATGTAATACTATTGAACTCCTCAGTGAAACAGGAACTACCACTGGAGCCCTTCCTCTGCTGCTGTCTGCTGTCCTCCCTAATCCACAGAACAGTTCACATTTTCCTGTCTCCCTTTCTCTCTCTCTGCCTCTGTTAACTGCTACTGTGCCAAGTGGAACAGGATCAGTAGGCACCAACTGCAAGTGACTTTACCTTGGAATGGTTTGATACCTGTAGGTTATAGCTGTTTACTGAGACACTGAAGCTTAAATCTCTCTGGCAGAAGACACTGTTACATTGACACTCTTAAATGTGACTCATGTTGAGCTCTAATGCTCCAGCTCTGGCTGCACAGAAGAAAAGGATTTCTGCCATATATTATTCTTTAGCAGTTGCCACATTTTTAAAGGAACTTGGTTTGTTAGGTCCTTTCAGAGCATAACTATTGGGTTGATAAACGTGCATGGAGAACTGGAATGTGAATTCTGATAGGATCCAGGACTAAGCCAAGCACCAGTGTGTTTCACAGAATTTCTACTATTGCCAAATGATAAAGCTGTAAAATGTAATGTGGAAAACAGTGCCTTACTGCTTAGAGTGCTTTCAGCCCTGGAGGTTGAAAGCTGAATGCAGCCTTTTATAAATACAGCTTCAATCTAGGTTCCCAAAGAACTAGGTAGGGTAAGATGCTTAAATATTTTCTGGATCTAACCTCCAAGCTTCAGGTGTGTATGAATAATGAAGATATAACAGTTCAGAAATAGAGCAGTATTTTTATTTGAAAGATAAAGGAGACAATTATGTATTGACTACCACTAATTAAACAAAATAAAAAAAAATGGTCATGAGATAGTTTAGTAATTCTAGGTTCTTTGACTTTTTTGGTTCTTGTTTGATAGGTTGTTTGTTTGTTTGTTTTTCATTTGTTCATTTACCTTTTTTTTCCTGATCATCTTCCTGGCATGGAGATTAATTATTAAGAGAGAAAAATGCAAAGGGTCAAATCACACCTCAAATTTATTTTAGGTGAGAGCAATTGTTAGAGGCTTGGCTTAACATCTCTGCTTCTGGGATGTGTTATTTAGTTGTACATTTCTCCATTAGCTGGAAAACATTACAGTTAAACTATATGATGCAGAGCCCAAAAGTGAGACTTTTTCCCTTACTACCATATGTCATTCCATACTCCAATTCTCACACTGAGACAAGGCTAATTGCTCAGCACACTCTTAGCAGTTGAAAATTCAGTCAGACTGAGGGAATAGGGAGATTTTACTTTACTTTTCAAATTGCTTGCACTGCAAAATGGAAAAAGGGCTTTGAGGATTTGATGGAAACTTTAATAGACTTTTTCTAATAATATGCTTTTCATAAAGATCAACAAAACTGAATTCTTGGGTTTTTTTGCCAACACATAGTTCATAAGTGATAATCACTAGTGGGAATACAGAAGATATTACAAATAATGGAGTAAATATTAGTTTTCAGTAATGGATCTGGATTTTAACAGTATTTAAACATTAATTCAGGTAAACGTCTTATACTAAAGCTTAATATTTTGTTGAAGAACACATTTAAGTCACATAGAAATGCAATTATTATTTTGAAATATGGTTAAGGGGATTTTACTGAATGCCTAACATGCATATTACATTCAGATACTGTACTGTAAGGCTAACTTGTTGACAGAAAATCTGCTTGAAATAGTTATATGTAGCATATGCACCCAGAGTGGGTACCTGACAGAAAAATAATTGTAGAGGCAAGGTGATTTTTACACTGAGTCATCACAGTTTGATAAGTAATTTTAATTATTATGTGATGCATATTGTAAAGACAGCAACTTGTTTTGAGCTTCAGACTGAGACAAAGCAAATAGTGACAAGGCTGTGCCAATACAGTAAATCTGCTTCTAGACCTTGCAGTCAGTAATTTCTTACAGCTGGTTTGTTTTTTTTTTCTTTCTTGTTCCTCTCTTTCCTTCTGTAGAGGTCCTTCTGTAGTGCCATGGTAGAGGAGCTAAGGATGTCTCTGAAGTGTCAACGTCGATTAAAACACAAGCCACAGGCCCCTGTTATTGTGAAAACAGAAGAAGTTATCAACATGCACACGTTTAACGACAGAAGGTTGCCAGGTAAAGAAACCATGGCATAGAGCTGGGAAGCCAAATACCCCAAGCACAAACTGTCGTCTTTTTTCCAAACAACCTTGCAAGAATGTTTCCTGTGGAAATATGCAACAAGTGCAAAATAAAATGAGTTACCTCATGCCGCTGTGTCTATGAACTAGAGACTCTGTGATCTCAGCAGTTGCAATGGCCAGACTCGAATCACAAGCATCATGGATCAACCAAGTTATGCAGGGTTACACTGTTTGTCATGGGTTTCCACCATTCTGAATGAATGAATGTTCCATGTGAGTTTTGTGGCTGGTTTCAAATGCAGTCTCAGTGAGAAGTTACAGGTTCCTTTAGAAGTTCAACGGTTGCCAGGAAAGGGAGAATAAATGTCCAAGATGATACAAACCACAGAAGGCGTCTAGTAAAAGTAATGTCTCAGAACTGTAGTGGAACAAGAAACCATATGTTTTTCTGAACTTCCCAGCATAGAAAAGTTGGTAACTGCTGGTAGACTGAAACTACCATCTGGACAAAGCGATATGAGCTTCCTGGATGGAAGAAATGTTTAAAGTGAAGAAACATGAATCCCATGAATAGAAGAATGAACATGAGGATGCTCACCTGCTTTTTTTTTGGACTTTTTGTGACACTGAAATAAGTAAATAAATAATAATTACAAAAAAAGTAACTTAAATTTAACTGGGTTGGAACTTTGGTCAAAAAAATGAACAAAAATATTTCCATAATTTTGACCCAATTTTAGATGAATGAAAGTTTCCTTAGTACAAAGGAATGTATCTTACAACCTTTAGATATAAGCAATTAATTTTTTTTTCTATAATTGTGAAAAGAGGGAGGGGGGTGGGAAGCAGTGTATTTCACACATAGAGGGCTTGCATTTTAGCCTGAATGGGTTTTGAAACACTTGTTCCTGCTACTAATTGAACTCAATGGAGCCTGTGCAATTCTCGCTAATGTTGGAAGTGGGATGGGTCACCTAAAAGAAGTGAATATCAAGAACTTAAAGGAGGACTGCATTTTTCAATACAGTCACAGTACTAAATGAACAAAATTCTTGAGCAGTTTTTTTTTTCCAAAAAAAAAAAAATGTTCAGGTTTATTTGTGGAAATGCAAGATTTCTATGAAAATAGTTTTTGTATGGAAATTTTTGTAATACTTTTTATCAACAAAATAAGAACATGTGTTTCCGTCAGGGGTGTGATGCCAAGCATGAGTGGTAGTGCGTGCGCACCACCAACGTTTGGTGAAAACTATTTTTATCATGAAAAAGGAATCTTAGAAGAGACATATTTTCAAGTTATATAATATAAAAAAATAGGTGCACTACCACCACTGCTTACCATGCTACACCCCTGGTTTCCACTAAGCTGATAACATGCTGTCATGAACAATTGTGTGTAAATGGTAAAAGACACAGACCTCTTGACCACATTGTGATAGAAGTTAAAATGCACTCAGTTTGCTGTTCGAATTCAATACACAAAATTAAAAAAAAAAAAAAAGAAAGAAAGCATTAAATTTATGTCGGTTTTAGTTGGTTTGGTTTTTCTGTGTGATTTGAGCAACATATGTGCAGTACTTTGTGTCAGTACTGGTACTTAGCTTCAGCTTAGTGCCCTATCCTGATGATTCTTGCCACTAAATTTGTGGCAAGAGAGTTTGCTGGGATTTCTGACAGAAGCCATTACAGCACATTGTGATGATATTTTGCAGGATTTGGCTCTTAGCTGCTTCAAAGCTAATTTATATGTCCTGACTGTGGTGAGTTCCTGGACACAACATTTTGAAATACTGCCCTAACGCTGCTGAATCTTGCACCTCTGTCTACTGTAAATTTATTTGTATCTCAACAAGATATGTATAGTATGGACTACGTAGGAATTTTATGTCAACCAAAAAAAAAAGATGAAGATGGTCTTTACATGGAAAAAAAAATTAATTTGACTAATTAGGAAAACACCCAAAAAACAATTGAAATAACAATAGATAATAAGTCATTGGTGAGTAATGAGATTGGTTGTTGGGCTTAATTTAGTCTTATCATCATCCTTATGGCACAGAAATCTAAGATAACTCATCCAAACTGTAGAAATTATATAATGAAATTTGAGGGTAAATGGGAGGTTTGTGTCTACTACCCAGTTATCATAAATATTCATGGAGATTGAGCTGGCCATTTCCATTGTGAGCAGGGACTGAGAAAGCAAATTCTCTTATATTTGTGAGTTTCATCCCCATTTATGTGATAACAAAGAACAGGTTATCTTTGTCTGAAATATGAAGAAGATAAAAACCCTTCTAGCAATTTTTCTGGAAATGAGTATACTTACATAATTTATATTTAAGTTAATTCTTTAAAACACAAAGGGGAAAAGAGTAACTGTCATATAACACAATGAAAACTTCTAATTATGATGGCTTGGAATGGAAAAAATTGGCTATTGCATTTGATTGATGATTTACAATAAAATTTGTAAAATCATGTAATAAAATGCTGTATTATATTCAAACACACTGTTCTTTTCTCCATTGAGGATGTTGAAATAAGCAGGATTTCATTCTCACCATGATGCAGAAGACTAATTCTCATTGAGCTTTATGTGACCCAAAGTAAGAGTGAATGCAGAATATGTCCCAAATATTTTATTGTGTCGAAATTCCCCAAGGAACAAAACTTCTATCACAGAGGTATTGTGGCTTAGTTAAGATTTTGGTCAGAATTTCAGCCTTCCATTATTGAGGGAAATATGCAAAGTAACTGGAGATTTGTATTAAAGATCAAGACTAGAAAAGCATGGCTCCACAGATTCATAGTAGGATAATGGGGTTTTTTCCAACAGTCATACACTAACTCATGTTGTTACTTTGTTGTGCATTAGTAATTATTTCTGTATTAAGATATTTGCAGAAAATTGACTAACAAAGACCTGATCCCCAAAAGATTAGAAAATACTACTGAGAGTTTTGTACTTGAAAAAGCTCAATTTCTTACAATTTCTTCAAAAAGTTAATTTTCTTTCCGCTGCTTTGAAAAAAATCATCAATTCTGAAGAAAAATTCCTTGTTTTGAAGGGCCTCTGAAAGGTTTATCCCAAAATTCCCAAATTCTCATGCTGCATAAATTTCTATATTGTCATTAAAATTGATGGAACTTCCCAGCAAAAATCAAGTGAGTATCTGGCCCACGAAGATTAGGAATCTATATATAACTGCTTTATGTGGTTTCATATAACAGCTTAATTAGCCTGCTGATTTCTCAGGACAGGAGGATGGGTGCTTCTCTGATTGACCTCAAATGTCACTCTACAGAAGAATTTTAAAGCAGTTATAGCTCAGTGAAATGGTGCTGCCTGGTGGATGACAATTGGAGGTAAAAATTGAACAGGACTTTTTTTTCCCCCTGTGTCTGTTTCCATTAAAATAGACATCTATAATCTTCAAGACACAAAAGACACACCATTTAGATCTTCAGGTTGCTTCAGCATGGTTGTATAGCAATAGATGACTAGAAAAAAAGGTCAAAACTTTAACTTTTATGTTGTTGATAAATGCCATTTATGAAGGATTGGTAGTGAAAATTATAAGCCAAATAGTTGGATGAAGTCAAGAGATCTTTGGTGCTTTACGGTTAATGAGGATTTGTCCAATTATGGACATCAGGAGGCCTTTTTAATGGTATCCTCCTTTTTTATAAACATAAATACAGACATATACAGGGAATATCTGGCAGATTTTATATGTGATATTTCTTTCTGAAATTTCTGTCTCAATTTTCAGTTGAAGAATTCAGTATAGATTTGAAATAACCTTTTTTATCATTTTATTATTAGTTGAGTCTCTGTGCATTAATCCTTCCTGATTTCATCCATAAAGTGTTCACAACCCCCAAAATAACACAGTTTAGTCCTAATACACTAGCTAGTTAATATTTCAGAATTGAAAAAACATGATTTATGAGGGGGAAAAAATATCGTGCCAAAATCCAAAGCCGCAAATAGGAGAAATGCCCTAATATTCTACAAAATAAAAATATTTTCAGAGAAAAGGGATCATGAGCAGAGGTAATATCATAGTAAGAGGTAAAAGATAATGCTATAAAATAAATTTAATTGTTTTTATATTAAGGATATTAGAAAAATATTTGAAGTACTTCAGACATATCTTCACTTAGTCTCCAAATACATCAATAAACACAAATAATGATGACTGAAATACTACTTTGAAAGAAGTGTCAAGACTCCTACTTAAGAGGAATCAAGATTTTATCCAATACAGCCCCAATGTACAAATATGTACTGACATGATATTTAAGGCAAAATTAGGTGTACAGAAGGGATTGTGTTTTTGTCAGAATTTCAAGGATGTATAGGAAAACAAAGGGTCACTGAGGTTGGCTTGTCTGACTTAGAAGATCACTGCTTTCCAACCTCAAACGTGCTAGTGTCCTGTTCCCTTCCAGTCCTGCCTCTCTGCCTTCCTACAAGCACCTCTGACACTATGAAATTTGTTTTCAAAGCCCTTTTCTTCTGGCTTTCCTTTAAATATAGTTCTAATTTAAAATAAAGTTACTCAAACACGTCATCTCCCCAGTTTGTATCCACCAAGATAAAAACATTAGCTTTTCATGTGACTGTAATCTAATTGTCTTTCTTTTCATTTACTACCCCTCTCTGTCCCCTTCCTGTGTTATCTTCTCCTGTTGTTCTTGTACTTGCCTAGACTGTAAGCTCTTAGGGGGCAGGGAATCTGTCTTTGATTTGTTCTATGTAGCACCATGACCTATGGAGCTATATAAATAATAAAAAATGTAGATCTTCTTAAATGATGTTTGAAGTGATAGTGATCTGATTGACTGCCAGTCTAGTAATATATTGTTTTAGCTCATTGCCTGAAATCCTAATCACTGCAGCAATAGAATAATCAAAAAATAAAAATAATAAAACCAACCCAAAGGAGATATCACACTGACTCATCTTACTGGAATTTTCCCTGCATGGCTGGGGTTTAGGAATAGAATGTCATGTTCACATACCTTCTATAAAGGTTTAAGTATTAAACTGTCTAAATTAGAAATTTAAAAAAAAAAAAAATTAGATTAACACAGATATACAGGATGAGCTTTGGAAAGAGATCTTTTGATTGGTTGAAGTTTGGAAAAGTTATGATTAAGAGATTTGTTAAGCTGAATACCAGGAACCTTTCCTTCCTTCATCTTATCTGCCCACTTAGGCCAACAAGCCTCTCATTGCTGAAATGTATAGCAATCCTGTTTTAGTAATTATTTTATGGATATAATTAGAAATTTTCTACAAAATATAATTCTAAACAAAGTTAAAGAAAGACTTACTTTTGCTTCTATTCAAGAACACTATCCTCCTATGACTGAGGGAATGAAAAATTTTGTGAATTCAAGAAAAATGCTAGCTATATAAATGAAAGGAAGCAATGCATCTGGTCTCGAGGACAAACATTTCAGCTTTCTCTTTTACCTCTTTCTTCTTCAAGGAATTATGTATCACTGAACTTAGTTCTTCTGAATGTTGAAGTGTATACTGGCAATTATACATGGATCTGTCTTTCAAGAATTCTCAGAGCCAAGACAATGCCTTTCTTTCCTGATCACACAATATATTGTTTTTCCAGATACTTAGGAAATCTAGTCCAAGCTAAAAATAATGGCAAAATCCTAGAGTTTCCTCTTTGCCATGACTGTAGGAGTTTTTTCTTGGTGGAAATAGGATACATTACATTAAATTTACCTGAAAAAATTGTATGAAAACATTGAAAATTGGTAAAGGATCTGTAGTGTTCCTTGGGCAGCACTGTCCACCACAGACCACATCTGTAGTCATTTGGTTTTGAAGGTACAGGTTCAATTTATGATGGACTTATGCCAAAGATTGTCTTATGACAGTTTCCCACAAGTAGACTGCTGGCCCAGGGAATGAAAAGCAGCCTAACACAGTGGTAACCATTATAATTTTCTTTATACTATAACCACACGGACTGGCTGGGACATTTAGGCTCAGGTAGATCAACAGAAATTTCTGGTATGTACACCTGCTAAACAATTTTATGTATTAACATCTATGTTAAAAATGCTAATGTAGCATAAGTGCAACTGGCCTGTAGGCTTATCATAGAAGAATCATATCACAGAATCATTGAGGTTTTGAATTGCTGAGTCCAATGTCTTTGGGTGGAAGGGCCTTCTGGAGACTTGAGTACAATACCCCTGTACAAAGAAAGGTTAACTAGAGAAATCTGTCCAGGGATGGAAACTCTCCAGCCCCTCTCTTTCCAGTGTACAATTATGATTACAGCGAGGAACATTTTTTTTGCTCACATTTAAAGGTAATTTACTGCATTTCAGCTTGTATTGACAGTCTCTTATCCCCTCACTGGCCACCACGGAGAGTCTGGATTCATTTTCCCCCTGTCAGATTGTGCTGAGCTTTCTCTTCTCCAGCTGAGTGGTCCAGGTATCTTAGCCTCTCCCTGTATGACAGATGCTCAATCCCTTAATCTTCTTTGTGGCCAGTCACTAGGGGCCCTATTCTGCTATGTCCCTTTCTCTCTCATACTGGGAAGACCAGAATTGGACCCAGAACTCCAGATGTGTTTCACCAGAGGAGGAAAGATTACAATCCCTGAATTCTTGGCAATGTTCTTCCTATTGCAATCAAGGCTAAGTTGCTTTTCTTAGCTGAAAGGACACACTGCTGGCTCAAGTTCAGTTTGCTGTCCACCAGGACCCCATGTCCTTCTCTGCAAAGCTGCTTTCTACTTGGTTGGCTTCCAGCATGGACTGGTACATGGACTTATTTTTCGCCAGGTGCAGAACTTGTCATTTCCCTTTGTTCAGCTTCATGTCCTTCCTGTTGGCCCATTTCTCCAGCCTGTTGAAGTCCTTCTGAATGGCAGCACAAACTTCTACTTTATCAAACACAGCTCCTTAATGCAATGTTGATACTTGCTGAGGATGCACCCTTTGGATACATCTCTAGTTACTGGCCTGTGGCTGGACTTGCTGGCACTGATTACAATCCTTTTACCTGATACTTGTGTTTTCAATTTACCTTCTTTTCCACTGATCTGGTTCATATATCCAAAGTCTGTCAGTGAGGCTTTTATGGGGGATAATGCTAAGAACCTTGCTAAAGTGAAAATAAACAACATCCACTGTTCTTCCATCTTCCACAAAGCTAGTCTTCTCATTATAGAAGGCTACTATGTTGACCAAAGATGATTTCCCCTTTGCAGGTATATGCTCACTATTATCAGGCACTTCCTAGACCTCAATGCTTGGAAACAATTTCCAGAACGATATTCTCCATCACCTTCACAGAGGTGGAGATGAGGCTAACAAACGTGCAGTTTTCCACATCCTCCTTATTGCCCTTTGTGAAGGGAGGAGTGACGTTGGCTTTCTTCCAAACCTCAGGCATCTCTGACAACCAACATAAGCTTTCAAAGACTATCAAGAATGACCTCACAACGACATCAGTCAGCTCCCCCATACTTTGCAGATGCATCTCCTCAAGTCTCATTGACTTATATATGCCCAGTTTGTTCAAATGTTCCCTAACATGATCCTTTTCCACCAAGGGGAAGTCTTCTTTTCTCCAGGTTTCTCACAGACCTCAGGAACCTCACTTTTCTGTGGGCTTACCCATAAAGACCCAAATTGAAGAAGATACTGAGTACTTGGCCTTCTCCATGTCCTTTGCCAGTTCTCCACCCCCACTCCTGCAATCATCACATGATTTCCCTTGTCTTCTTTTTCCTGCTGATATATCTGTAGAAAACCTTTTTTTTTCCTTTTACAATGATTACTGGATTCAGCCCAGATGGGTTTTGGCATTTTTAAAACTGTGACTGCATTCCATGACTGCTTTTCTTAGGATTCTTCCAAGCAGGTCTTGGAATGCCAAGGGCCAAATTCTGTTTTCCTGCAATCTAGGATTATGATTTGACTTTTTGTCTTGATCCTCTTCCCTCAGAATCCTGAAATTGATCACCTGCAGCCAATACTGTCTCTCACCCTGATTTTTCCATGTTTGTAAGCATGAGATCAAGCAGACAAAGCCTCTCTTGTCTCCTTCAAAACCCCTGTCAGGAAATTATCATCAAACCATTGTGGAAATCTCCTGGGCTGGTTGTACCTTGATTTGTTGTCTCTTCAGCAGGTACCACAGTTCTTCAAGGCCCCATGAGGACTTGAAGACTTTGAGAACAGGAAGCTTCTTCCAGTCGTCTAAAGACATAATCTGCCTGAAATTTGCAACATGCAAGAAAAATTTTATACTATATATTGGGCTATAAATATCCTTTCATCTTCATTTGCAGTATAATTTCATCTTCATTCTCTTGTCACTCTCACTCAATAATATTTAAAAAAAATTCTCTCTGTTTAGAAAATAATAAAAATAAGGGTTTTTTCATATTTATTGCTATTTTCTGAATATTATTATTCTTTTTTCTGAATATTTCTGAACATTACCAAGAGGACCATGACTAAACATCTCTCCAACTGGACTCCAATTTTTAGTGAGTTGCCTGAGTAGCTGTAAAAAATTTCATCTCTGCATATGTGATGGACAACAGTCACTATGTTAGAGTGAGCAGAAAGGTGACTAAAAGCAGCTTTTGTTGTTCTGTTTTGAAACATTTCAGACAGTTCAGTTGCTTCAAAATGAAGAGATATTTTCAGCACAACTTATTAATTGGCATGTTTTCATCTTGCTCTCTGAAAGTTTTGAAGCAAATTTGCCTAATGAGGATAAAAAGAAAAAAGAAAAAAACAAACAAAAAAAGAGAAAGAAACAAACAAACATAAAGAAACATAACCTATTTGTGTTCAAGGTTTATGAGACCGAGCAGTTATTTCTAGACCGTAATATTATAATATACTTAGTAAGTTTTCCGATAGCAGGATTTTAGATCACAGACTCATCTCAACTTGGTAACTGTAAAAATATGTGTATTGTTTTCCAATTTCCAGAAGATGAAATATCTACCATTGTTAGTAGTACAATCAGTCCTAGATTCAGAAGAAAGTGTCCAAGAAACATGTTTGCAGTACAGCCAAATATTTTTCTCTATTTGGTAAACTTTTTCAGGCTTTTCCATTTTAGCATTTATCTTAAACTCAAATATACCACTAACTACTTGCCCCAGACTCTTGCTTCTGTTTATATATTTTAGGGTCAGTACAGAGTTCTAACAGACAGGTGATCATTGTCCAGAATCTAGCCTGAGGGTGAAAAAATATGGCACTTAAAATCAAAGGAACTCAATTATAACCAGGCTATCAATATTGTGAGTTGTCCACATTTCACCTCAAATTATCTTTTCTGGTGATAGGTATTCTGATTGCTAGACTTATTTTCTTTTCCCTTTTCTTTATTTCAGTTTTACATGGGGTTACTTTATAGTAATAACTAGTCTAACATCACATTCCAGAAATTGCCTAGGAAGCTAGGGATCATTTCAGTTTCTACAAAACTGCAAACCAACTCAGATTCTACTTGTGAACCTGTGAGGGGTCATATTAGCAGACCGAGTTCCATTATAACAACTTCACTTTTTTTTTGTAAATTCACTGAATTTTCTCTACCTTTTAGTTTTTGTCCTGGTAACTGGATTTGTTTGATTGATTTGCTTTTGTTTCAACGTTTGCATTCATGTAAAGTGACTGCAAAAAAAGATAATGCTCTCAAAATGCAAACAATATGTTACAGCAAAAGAACAAAAAAAATAAGTGGTTTCTCAGATTGGTATCCATCTGGCCTCCAAGATGTTCTGGTTCAAGATGTTTATGTGATGAAATCACATTAACTTGAGCTAAGGACCCACTTCCAAGAAACAAGTTGTTCAACT
The DNA here is from genome assembly GCA_026261815.1 of Monarcha castaneiventris obscurior. Lineage (NCBI taxonomy): Eukaryota > Metazoa > Chordata > Aves > Passeriformes > Monarchidae > Monarcha > Monarcha castaneiventris. The sequence continues at coordinate 4,111,025 of JAMPIT010000327.1, forward strand.
CTTCTTAATGTGTTTGGACTATCTATAATGTGAAAAATCTGTACTACTAACATCATTTTGACAAGACCAAGTTCCACCATGCTGTGCATGAACAATACATCTCCTATGTCTTTTCCTAATTATGGAACAAAATTAATATGATAAGACTATGGAGATTCTAGGACTTCAGTTTGTCTACACACTTAGCCTATGGGCCTATGAGGATTTCTCTGGAAGCTGGTAAAAACTAGCTTTATAAATCAAATAACTGTTCTTAAACCGTGACTTTGAAAAAGCACTGCAAGAGGCCATTATACTTTAAATGGAAGATACAATGAAGTACTGTCTTGCTAACAAGCTATCCATGTATTAATATATACCAGATGAACTACAAGGACTATTGTTCTAGAACAGAATTGAATGACCCAATTTTTCATTTGTTTGTTAGGATGTCAAGCTCTTAGCGCATTACAATTAATATTGACATCTTTGACACTAAAAATTGAACAGTGTGAACTTTGCTTGAAGGTTCTAAATTCTACAGAACTTTGAATTTATCCAGGTATTTTATGTATCTCACTTGTCAGGAAAAGGTTATGAGAACTACATAATTGATCCTGAGTCCTGTGATTTTCGCCCCATTGGTGGTACAGATTAGTTTTTAACATGGATGCTGTCTGTTGTCAGTCATTTTCATAGCAACTCATTCTGAAAGTAAGTGAGTACGCTATAATCATGCCACCTACCTAAAATCTTTCTGAGTATAAATGATATTAATGGGAGTTTTTACAGAATATTTGTACTGGCAAAATATGGGAATTGATATACATTAGTCCACACTTGCCAGTGTTCCTCAAGGTTTACTTCTATGTGATATGGTGGGGTTTTTTCATGAACTCCATATATTGATCCACTGAATGATACATAAAGCTTAATTTCTTGGCCTCCTAGTCACATCAATTTTACAATTTTGCTGCTTCTTTTTAAGGTGACAAATGGTTTTGTCAAGATAAATAGAATAAGCAAATGCAGCCTAAGTTATTTATTTTGAAACACATTAGGCAATGGACCTTAAAATTTTAAATATGGCATGAAAAGGAAAACATTAATTAATCCATTGAAGAGTCGGCATTAAGGTATTCTTTAAAATTCTGTGTATAAAAAAGGAAAACAAGATTGCCTATTCTTGAGTGAAACTTGTTTTTGCTTTTCATTAGTAATCTTAGTAATTAGAATTAGTAATTAGAATCCTATTTCTAAACTTGGTTCAGGCTCTCTTTAAACCTGACAGATAACCAGCAAATGACTGAGAACAGATTTCATCATTTAATGCTCTACATTTCTTTTCAATAATCTAGATGATTCATAGTTACAATTGACTCCATTTTTGTCTGCTAGCTTGATTATGAAATTTTAGTAGTGTGTCAGTCTCTGTAAAGATTTTCAGATAGCTAAATTATGGATAATTTTTGTTACAATTCTGAAATAATTGCTTAAAATTAAGGCTATTTTAAAATTTCACAAAGATGTAGCCAATGTCCTTTTTTTTCATCTTGGAGACTGTTAAAACAGCTTGTGGTTAAATTTACTCATATATTTATATCCCCATCTGTTGGAGACACATATTTTCTTTGTGTTTCTCAGTGACTGTAAACAAAATTTTTTGTTTAACTTTACTTGTAATAATTCTATTTAGTATATGCTTCCAGTAGGATCTTCATTACAAGTTTTTGATTTCCTAACAGGCATTAATATTTACAATCGCATAAGGAACTCAAAGAGTATTGCGTTCCAGTTTACAAAATGGCAGAAATGACAGAATGAAAAGTGAGATGCCTAAAATTAGATGAAGGTCCATACTTCCAGTCTCATGACCATTTGAATGCAGCAAAAATCCAGGCTGCTGCCAAAAGGATAGATTCTTTTCCTTCTTCTCTCTCTCTGTTTTCTAGTCTTTTAACGTCTTTGAACCTTATTTATTTATTTCTTCATATTTTTATTTATTTATTTATTTATTTATTTATTTATTTATTTATTTATTTATTTATTTATTTACTTGCTTACTTATTTATTTATTTATTTATTTTGACCATACGATGAGAAGGATCTCTCCTAAGCTAACTGCAGACAATTATAGCCATCTAGTGTTCCCTTAAGTAAGAATCATGTTTTCCCCCCAAGCTGAGAGAGAAATAGTTCAATAGCATATTTCAGTACTTGAAGGGAATTGGAAAGCAATGTTGGGTTGTGTCTGCTCAAGTGCAACTTCAGTAACGGGAAGCCTGACCTTGTCATTACAGGCTGAGCTGCCTGTCCATCTTGGATGCTGCCCATCCTCTTATGGGTTTTAGCTGTTTTGAGAAGCGGGGTTCTGCAGCAGGTGTGGCCCCCAGCATCTCTGCTAGCGAGGACCCAGTGTTGCTCTGCACATTTTCCCTGCCTGGATGGGTATCAGGTGCTCAAACCAACCAAGTCCTAGTTTCCAGCTCCATTCAGTGTGAGGACTCAGCTCTCCCTCTGACTTTTTTGCAGCTGGAGCACTGCAAATGGACTGAGAAGACTGCAACACAGAATGGAGAAACCCACCATACTTGATTTTGAGACAGAAAAATAAAAAACAGCACTGAAAGCATCACCACTTTGGAATGTTTTGAATCAGAATTTTCCTTCTCTGAAACACCTCAAATGTAATGATATTTTCCAAAAAAGTGTTTATTTCTTAGTAACTTAATTCACATTTTGCATAGTGAAATATGTATATCTGCAAGTACAAATAATGAACAGTCATTGGGAGAAGAAAAAAGAATATCAGTGCCCAGAAAAGTGTGCTGTTAAATGACTTGGAGGTGCACTTTTTTCAGATATTGTTTTATTTTTTATTGCCTTGGTTTTATCTCTCTTTTACCCTGGTATTTATTTTTCTTTATCACTTTAGGAGAGAACTATGAGCTGTGGAAAGCTTATTTTTATTCCATATCCTTTATTTTTTGGTATCTTCAGTTTCTGGTATCCAGACACTCTCTGGGTCAGAAATGTAGCATTAGTTATTTTTGTTCAGTACAGACCAGATGCCTCTCTTGAGTTTAAATTGTTTTCCCTACTATTATTCTCCCAGCTTGAAGACCAGTTTTGGATCCTAACATCGATAGCCTTAGCATTTCAAAACCTATATCTGAGCTAATATGTAACAATACTAGAACACATAATATTACTTCAGTTTCCAGACAGAAAGAAATAAAAAGGAAAGAAAAAGGAGACAAAATAGTGACAACTTCTGCAACAGAAACATAAAGCGAAAGTCATTTTGCAGCTGTCGTTATGAGAAAGTGGGAGTGTTATTCTGTAATTGTAGTTCAGCTTTGGTGTACAGAAATAATGAAACCAATAATAATAAGAATAAATCTCAAGGAAACACATAATTAGCCAAAACAATTCTCCTTACATTGCAGATGTGTCAGATGCTGACCAAAATTGCATTCACTCCACCCAAATCTGCCTGATGGTGTGATCAACCATATATTTTTCTACTTCAAAAATCTTGACGTTAATTTACTTTACACCAAAGTTTCATCATTCGATGGAAACCATCTTTGAGGCCTTCCCCACTAGTCTTCTTTTCCTCTTTCTTATTTTCTTACTTTTTTAAAAAGTCATTTCCATTTTCTTTTACTTTGATTTCTTATTTTTTTCTTCCCCTGACTTTTTGCTTTTTTGTTTGTGGGGGGAGTGTTTGTTTTTGGTTTTGTTTGTGTTTTTGTTTTTGTTTTTGTTTTGGGGGAGTGTTTGTTTTTGTTTGGTTTTCTTTAAGAAAAAAGTTATTTAGCACAGGAGAACTGTATAATTCCCTATGGTGTATCAGTCTGTCTGTATTGATGTCTGTTTGCAAGCTGTATCGTTTAATTTGTAGCTTTTCCTCTTTAGCCTGGGCTGCTTGTGCTCTCTCTACTGTGAAGAACATTACATTCACGGAACATTTATTTTGGACTGTGAAGAGAGATTTGTGTAGTTGTTCTGCAGAGAGGGAGGTAGAAAATGAAAACTAGAATCAGTGTCTAATAATCTGTCTTTGTCTTCTGTTAGATCAATTCTGTGTAAGTATTGTCTGGGGAAGGTAATAAGTGAGAAAACATGCCATCAAGGGATTTCCTGCAGGAGGGGTTATTACATGATCAAAGGCTCATTAGTGGATAAGGCTGGATTCATGCTATTTTTCTACGTAAAACCTTTTGTACTCTAAAAATCTGCCCATTTTAGTGGTGGGGCAATCAATGCACTGACCTGCATCTGGTAGTTTTAGAGAAGTCTAACTTACATATTAGGTATAGCTTTATATTTTCATTTTGCTCAGCAAGGTAGGAACAGATATAATGGATTTTCTTATAAGACCTTCAGATGCTGAACATGGGGTCCTCCTAATCTGGGATCCTGAGGAAACTTTTAGATGTGTACTGGAGTGATGATCTCAAACAGCAGAGAAAGCTGATGTTGGACACAGGATTGCAACATGGGGAGCTCTGGATTAGCTTGGATTGTAGTGGATAACACTGCTCTTTGTGAGAGAATTACCACAGGAAAACATGCTGAAAGCATTGAAGCTCTGACTTGAATGATATGAACAGCACTTAAAAACCTGTTCTTAACCTTCAATCCCCAAATATAAAGCAGTAAAGATTAGGAAAGTGATTTTTAACAGGTTATTTATTCAAATATTCTCAACCCCATTTTTAACCATCTGTTGTTTGAACTGTAGACAATCCTAAGGATGAGCCTTAATACCATACATTACTTTTGCTTTGTTTTTAGCTTTTAACAACACAATCAATATAGTGTTACGAAGAAAATATTTTGCATCATACTCTTGAAATTTTTTAAGTATAAATAATTCAAGGTTTACCTTGTCACTGACATTTTTCTCTCTCTGAAATATTTCTAGCATATTCCTTTTAAAAAGAAGGGGTTGGTAATTTTGTTTATAATGTTTGTTGTGAGAAGACAGTTTTCTTCTGTGAAGATTCCAACAAGACAGGAAAAGGCTAATGAAATTGTGCCACTGAAGCTGCAGAACAGGTGCCTTTTCTGGAGGAATGATGGTGCACTGTAATGCAGTGAGATAACTGTGGCAAAATTTCATTTGAACAAAGAACATTTTTTAGCGTTAGGAAATTCAGCACTGAAATCCATAAGAAAACAGAAAAAAAATGAAAGAGAAATCCACCTTATTTTGTTTTATAGCCTTCCAGAACAAACACTGTATAGCAGTGGATGTATTCCATGAACACATGGATGACTGGCCATAATCCTGCCATTTTCCCAGACTGGTGAGGATTACCTCACTCTTTATATAGAGTGGTTTACTGCTGCCTCTGCAAGCCAGCTACTGTAACCAGCACAAAGAAGCCTTGTGTTCCTCCATTCACTTGTTCTCCTTGCTTCTTCGAATAATGTAAAGGTAGAATAAGTTGTGTTCTTTACTCTCCTAAATGATTTGGCCTCTTATTCATCCAAGATAGCATAGTAACTGTATCACCATGATCATCACCCTGACAAATGTATCTTAACAGAAGCTGAATAAATATGGCCCAGTTGTGTTCATATTTAAAGACGGAGCCAAACTCCTATTTTACTAATCCTAAATATTCTTTTATCTAAGTGAGAGATACAAAATGGCTCAACTTTGCCAATCTTTTAGTCTACTTGGAATTTGTTGGCTGAGGTTTATAAAAAGGCTGAGGTGGGTAGGTGACAAAGGGGCACCTCTCAGAATAGAAGAGCCTGAGAAGCTGGGTTTACAGAGTCTGATACAAAAATCACAGTTACAGCACTGAATCAACCTACAATCATTTTAACAGGGAAATAAGAGGGAATACCAGCTTTGTGAGCGTCTGAGATTATTAGAGCTTTAAAGATATCCTATAGAGTCTGAAAACCCTGTCAACACTGCAGCAAACCTAAATATAAACCATGCTAGTGAAGCTGTAAATTGAAAATGAAACTGGCAACAATGATATAAAGAGTTTTGGGATTAAATATTTATGTTGTTTACAGACCCAACCCTCTTCTAGGTATTTAAAGAATATTTAATAGACATGACATTTTCCCTTACTGCATCCTCCCCCTCCATTTTCCTTGCCTATCATTGTCACCAGAGCTTTAGACAAGGAAGATGTGGCAGAAATTGCAAATTTTTTTCTATCTCAGTATTCCAGTGTGTATTCCAGTGCATATAAAAGTATCATTTGAAGAACAATTAAACAGTCAGAGCAAGACACCTGTTTGCTAAAAGGTTTTATTTATTTTTGTGTGCAGCATATAAATGCACATGTGCTTAGACCACAGGTATTTGCAGGAGTCATTTTCTAATTATTCCTTTTACATTCAATTATGCCTTTTGTGGGCTTCACCAAAACAATTACCATAACCCAGGGAACAGCCTTTTAGGTAGCTACAGAAAAACTTGTTATTATCTTTCATTGTTAATGGAGGAAAGCTGAGAAAACTACCACAAAAACAGCACAACCTGCTCTTGTGACTTTGTGAAGGTACTGTTTAAAGGCTCCCTTCTGTGAAGGTTATTTGCTAACGAAGTTCCAGATCATCAGGAAAGTAAGGGAAGAGATGACACAGCTATTCCTGGATATTCTGAAAAAATCAGACACATACAAACAGAATAAACTGGAAGGTGCCATAAGGAAGCTGAAGTCTTACAAGGTTTTTTTTGCTTGATACCATGAGCCAGTCAGTGACTTTACATGACATACACAGCCCACTGAACATGAAGCTATAAAACTTCAGCCTTCTTAATTACAGGTTTAAAGCTGCAATGTCTTAAACAAGAAACAGTGAGAATGTGACACACAGTGTGATACCCTCTTTGCTCCAATTTCCCTTTGCTTTGAAATAAAGAAAAAGTGAGCAAACAAAAGCAGACAGACTGTCTGAATGGCATTTAAGACACTTGTGGCAATTTGGACTGTTCTGAGATGTAACCCCTGTGAGGATGTATAACATGTTCTGATGTTTACAGACCACTGACAGCGACTGTACCATGACACACATCCTCCCCTTCTCCTGATTGGGCTTCTGTAGCTTTGCTGTACAGGTCTGCAGCACTAACCTACTGATTGTTCTGATGTTCCATGCTCTTTTTCATAATATAAATGCAACAAGGTAACCAAGACATGTTAATATTTGAGCATTTGATGTGTTGCAAGAAACAGTGAAAACTGTTATCTGCAGCAAAGAGTGAATAAGAACAATTGGTTCTTTGGAGCTGCACATTTTATTTTTGAGGGTCAAACACTGGGTCCAGTGATCCAGTTGGAAATGTTGCATTTTACTGCAGTCCCTGTAAGCCCCAATGAGGCAGCAGAGGAAGATAAAGGATATATTTTTACTCTTGCTTTAAGAGGAGCAAGACGCAGAGTAACTATTTATTGGTTAGATAGATGTAGAAAGACTATAGAAAGACCGTGTCAGCTCTGCAATGAAATACAGCTGCTCTCATTAAGGGCATACTAAACAACTGAAATATTTTTATGGATTGGTGTGGGCTTTTTTTATTGGTGTTTTTCATTTCTTGCAAATTTGTTTGTTTTAATGAAATGCATCAAACAGAGTTAAAGGTGGTCTCTTAATGGCTTTCCTAGTAATTACTTTGCCTGTGTGGCTAATCATGATGTCCTATACTAAAAATCCCTGCCAAGTGTTATAAACTCTCCTTCTTTGATTCATTTGGTGGTCACACAACCTATCCTGCTATGGATTGTATCCTTCCCAAAGCCACTATGTTCCTGAGATATCAGGCAGCCAGAGAAAGGCTCTGTTTCTGCAATAACTTTAGCTCTGTCTTCTGGTAAAAGAATAACTAAGGAAATCCTGTTATGCAGAAATATTTCCCAGGGCTGTAGGATCTCTGTGAGCCTTCTAGTGATGCAGGTGAGAGGTTCCACATCTATGGACAGTCTGTGATCTCAGTTCCCATCTGTGTCTTCTCTCTGGTTAAAGGAGAAATAGAAGTGAGATCTAGCAGGAGATAAGGGGAAAGGGAAGTCTATTTACACAGGTCTCCCTTTACTTGTAAAGTTACATTACAGAAGGTTTACAGGACTCCTTCAAATACTTACAAATACTGTCTTACAGATTAAAATAAATCATCTTTTTAATTTCATCTATTTGCACACATAATTTGAGATGCTCTGAGAAATCCTTGAAGGACAAATGAAATAAAGTTGAAATTTTAATAATGAAATTTAGTCTCTGGTAGAGAACTTTAGGAAGTTCTACACATTTTTCACATTCAAGGCATTGTAAGATGTAAATTTGTGTTAATGCTGGAAGAAAAAATTGGTAATTTATAAACCTAATATATAATTCTAACACAATTAAAATTATATGTCACTTATGTAAGAGTTTTTTCCTCTGCAGATGTAAAAAGGATTGAAAGTCTGCAGACATCAGAAATATTGACTACCATCTTTGTAATTATAAACAAAATTAAGTTAAACAAAATACAAGTAATTTTTTATTACCCATGAGAAAAGAAAAATAAATAAATAAATAAAAGGCCTAATTATATATAGCATTAAATGTATAATGAGTAAATATTGGAATATTCCTAAATATAAGCTGTGACATACTATGTGAAGAAACAAATATCAGGAGTTCTGTAAATATGAGTACACTACTGCTCCACAGTACAGGGAGAAAAGGTTACCATGAAGGTTGTAATGCCATCTCTTTTAGTTTATATCTAGTACTGAAGTGAGACCTAAGGACACTGAATTTTAGCAGAACAAATTTTGGAACTATGTAGGAAATGATGGGTGAAATTGAATGATTTTGAGTAATGGAGATAAAATTAAAGTGTTTAGAGATAAATTTCTTAGGCACAGAGATTATGCATGCCACCTAGTAATAAATATAGTAAGAGATGGGTATTATTCTGTTCTTTTTTTTTTTAATAAACAATAGGGAAATGAAAAAAAATGACCAGGGGTAAGAAAAATGCATACAGTATGGTAAAGAAAATGTACGAAATTTTTAAAACACCTCAATTGCTTCAGCAGTTAGGACAGAAATTGAACCCCAATTGAGAGTTTGTATTTGAATTGTCTCAGATGTATAGAATTCACATGATTTTACCTGAATCTGAACATGCTAGTGAATAATTGCTACTATGTTGCAAAGCCCATTGCAATAGCCTGTGCTATCATTCCGAGTATTTCTAGGCATTCAAAGCAAAAGGATTTCACTTATCTGGTAAAGAGCTGATTTCAGTGCTTTCGATATTGTTGGTAAAGCAGTACTATTTTACATTCCCAGGAGATTATACAAGTCCTAAATCTCTCAGTGCATAGACACAAGACTACATAATAATTCTTTCCCTCATTCTTCTTGTTTCATTTGAATGAATAATCTTGATTTTTTATACTTCTTTTTTCTCTTTAGAGCTTTAGCTGAGTAAAAACTGGAATAGGACTGAAGAGGCTGAAGAGGGCTACCTTCATGTTGCACTATTTTTCCATCTAGACTATACTGTATTCAGGGATTAAGTGTGTCTTTGTCTTACATTTTTGAATCAGAAACTTAGAAACAGAGTTCAATAAGTTAAAGGGTGCGCTAAATTCAGTTTTCCTATAGAACATTCATATTAAGTGCCTAAAATAATAACCTAGTTTATATTTATCCCTTAAGGTACGACAGGCTCATGTTCTCTTTGGTTCTTTCTCTGGGACCAAAGCATTTTCTTCTCCTTACCGCATTTAGATGAGATATGTTTCCATTTTTTTTCTCCTATTCATTTTTATTCTGATATATGGATGGTTTTGGCTTGTTCATTGGAACATGATTTAATTTACTTGCAAAGGACTTTATCCTGATTCAACAATGTTACTTTGCTGATGAAGTATTATCTCACAAGTTCAGCAGTGCTACTGATGCAATATATTTCCTTAGGAAGGATTTATTTTCAACTAACACTACATGACAGTGCTATTGATAGCCATGCCTGAACTAGTCATCCAATCCTCTTCTGAAACCAATTTTTCCATAGAAGTAATAGGGTTTAAAAGACAGTAGGCTTATTAGTCCACACAAACCTGCCTACACACTGTCAATAACAACAGCTGATTATCAGGTGCCTTTTATAGTGACCCCTTCCCTTTTCTTGATGATGCAAGGTGAGAACATATGATACATCACAGGACCCCTGTGCCATGCTGTGGAACAAAGAACAAGAGATAAAAAACAAAGGAAAAAGAAATCTATTCTCAAGTTAATTCAGCAGATATGGTAAATGACAGAGTAGGGAAATTCAGAAAGCAGAAGGACAAGATGATACTTAACACTTAAGAAAGATGAAACTTAACTCTTAAAAAAAACTCTGAATACTAAATATAGTTAAACTAAAAAGTTACTTTCTCCAGCTTTGTGTGCAAAAGTTAAAAAAAATCAGTTCCGTAATGCTGAAGAAGTGTACTGACATGAATTGTACTATTCTGGAGCTATTCTATGCCTCTTTTTAATGGAGCCCTGAAAGACACCAGCAGACAATGAAAATAAATAAATAAACAAAACACAACCCCTCACAAATTAAAGTGTATAGACACATTCATCAGACCTGTATGGATATCTTGACTAATATGAATTTTCCTCCTGTGGAAAAGAGCACCTCAAAATATTGACAATGGAACATTCTGAGGTCAAACAACTTGTCTTAAATACCAATTTACATGGAAGATGTAACTCTGCCATGAGCTGTCAAAATACATCTGAGTACACTAACTAAATTCCATATCTAAATCTCTTTCCAAGACTTTTTACAATGCTGAGTTTTTTATATCTTTGTAAGTCACCTAAATGTCTGAGACATAAAGGACAGTTTTAGATTTTAAAGGAGCTTTATGTTATTCACTGTATTGTGAACAAGTATGATATAATCAGATACAGTAACTGTTCAAGAGCATTGGAAATTCTAGTACTGGATAGGAGTTGAGCATGTTTAAAACCTACCTTGAGGTGTGTTTGACACATTTTATACCAAATAGGTGACCAATACTTTTTTAAAGAATTCTGGTAGTTGCCTGGTTGATTGTCATCTCCAGAGCTATTTCACTGCTCAAAATACTAAAAACAGAAAAAAATGTTCAAATCATATTTTGCACATTTTAATGAATTTATTTATAGGCATCTTAATTAAATGATTAACACTTAACATCCCTAAGGAATTTTATTACTTTTTAAAATTTTTTAGAATCTATGATATGTTTTATAGATAGAGGTTTTTTTCCAGATACTTCAAGATAGTTGTGTAAAAATTGAGTCCTTTGCTTATATTTGTACCAGTAATTTAAATAGGTGATTTCTGGACACACTAGAATAGCAAGTTCCCCCAGCTCTTTATAGTGATTTGCATGGTCTTCTAACTGTTGCCTCCACCCCACCACAAAAAAAAAAAAAAACAAAAAAAAACCAAACATCAAAAAAAAAAAAAAAGGTCTAGGTTTAGGACTAAGGACAGGTTCTGGCACAAGGTGGTTTAGATGGGATATCTTCTTTCAATGGGAATGAGCTCTCTGTGATGGATGGCCTTAGTGTGATGACCTGTCTCATCACGTTTAATTTACAAGTATACCAAGACTTGGGGAATAATTGGGTTAATTAAGGTGGTCTGTAGTTTTACATCGTACAATATTATTCACACTGATGTGGGAATGCAAGTTAAAGTTGTATTACAGCCATCTAAATCTTGAAACGGTGACAGGTTTAGAATAAAATCTCCAAAACTGTTGATATTCTTAACATATTAATTGCATTCTGTTCTTTCAGTAGTGGATATTATTACATTGATATTACACAGGAAGGAAAAGCAAGACTGAATAGTGAGCTCCCTTCCATGCTTTTCCCCAATCTAAGAAGCAATGCAGAACATGGAAGTGTTAAATTCACATATCCTTTCCCTCTGAGGATTTGTTTTCCTAGACAAGTATAGCCGTGAGGCTATAGGTAACTCAGCGTTCTCTGAGGATCTTGTGTTGAAATTTTTCAGTTCAAGTTACCATAACAGTAATAACTCGAACCAAACTGAATGCCTTGCCTACTGACTCCCACTTCAGAATGTTAATTATCTGATGAGGCAGAATGAATGACAGAAGTAGGAGAGAGAAAGGGAAAATTTCTGCTTTAGTCCTGTACAACACTGCTTCAAAACAAGCCCTCCTCATTCCTTGTTAAGGCCCTAAAAAAGTGGTGCTTTCTCTGGATAAAGTGGTGCAGAAAAAGATGAGGTGGGTTTGTACAAATACTTTTGAAAATGCTTGTCAAATATCAAGTCCTATAAACAATAAAAAATTAATAACTGCAAGCTTTATAGTGCTGCTGTTCTGCAAGCTATGGGGTAGAGATAGTATGTATATAGGTTGTGTTGTAGATTTAAAAAGGGTGAAGGTAGAACTGAGCAATAGCTGCTGGATTTTTCTGTCTGACTGCGCACTGCTATTAATGTAACTCTTAGTAGCTGAAGCTTCACTAAAAGAGATATATTTTATTGTGGCATGTTTGAACAAACAATGCTTTCAAGAGATGATGTATCCTTCTACTATGCTTTTTTCTGGTTAGATGCTATAACAAAGTCCCAAAGGCTAAAGGTAAAGCTTTAATAATGCGTATTGTGAATAAAGTAATCATCTGTCTTTATTTTTCTATAATGATTATTTTAAACAAGTCACATAGCTTGAATAGAAAGGACATCTTAACTGTTTAGCATTTACGTAGTTACTACAAGTTACTACTAATTCGATTTGTGTAATACAGGCATTAAATTAGACAAGTTTCAAGTTAGTAGCATTAGGATTATAGCATTAGTATTAGAGTTATTATTGATGCTGTTGGTGATATTGTTATTAGTAATTTTGAAATGGTCCTTTTTGAGAATTTTTACTTTTTTATCCTATATCATTTCTCTAGATTTTATGTTAAAACTCACATGGAGCTCAGCATCCTTAAAATGTGTGTATTTCAATATAGGCACAATGATATTTATTTGCAATTCTTGTAAAATTTGGCTTCTTTGTGAACACTTTACTTTCTTGTAAAATTTTACAATTCCTACATAAGACTACTGTGTATTTTTCAGAGATGCAAACGTCTCCATAATCATGGAATAAATTTATATACAAGATCTACTCGTCGGGTTTTCTTACAGATTTTGATCATGGAAGAGAAGGAAGTATATTAAATGTCTGTGAATCTAGCAGGTTTTTTGGCTACCTATGGCTGGATATATACACAACAAACGTTTTTGAGAATAATTAATATTGCAAAAGTATTGAAAAAACATGATATCCTAAGGTTATAAGAAAGTCAGGGAAGTTATCTTTCAATAGATGTTGAAGAAATGTTTCTATTTTTGAAAAATGGTCTATTTTCTTCAGCTATATTCCAAATTGGTATAGAAATAAAGATGTAAGAAGAGCTATATAGAATTTTCTGTGTAGCTGGCATGTAACATAATAATTTTCCTTTGACACTTCTAAGAAAATGTTACAGTTTTTGGATAATGGTGTTTAATGGTCATGAGGGTCCCATTTTCAAGCAGTACACCTTTTTCTTTTTACAAATACAAAGTTGTTGTCTTCACCTTCTACTACGTTTACAAGATTCCTGAATGTCATTTGTTTTTGTTTTTAAATAGACATAGCCTGGCAAAAAAGCCCCAAACAACCCAAACCAGAAAACAACCTTGTTTCTTGAATCAGGAAAACAAAAACCAACCAAAACCAAAAAAACCAAAAAGGTAACATGAGAACCATTCACTAAAAATACCAATTTAAAGGGTTGTTTAAATAAATAATTAGGTGTTCTGAAATTCAGTGACTAATGAAGTATTTTCATAAAATCACTGGGAAAAAAAGATGAATAAGGTCCTCTTAGTACATGTAGTTTACCTTCTAATCCAGACATGAATCAAGTAGACATTTTCATTCCAGAATTTATGTCACATGTTCACATACAAATGAGAGTTAATGTCAATGCTTTTACACACGACATTGTATTTCAGTGCAAAAAAAATCAAGCTTGCTAATTTACAAATGTTCTCCGTTCTGCATAGTCAGAATGACTAAACTTGTTTGAGGTCAAAGAAAAACAACCTCCCTGGTTTGGATACACCATTTGCCTCAAAAACTCCCACCTAGTGTCAATCAAACCTATTATTCACTTATTTTTGTAACACTGATCTTTATGGCACTTAATGCTTTTTAGTTCCACCTACAACAAATTTAATTTCAGACTTTTAACATGGCACCAGCAAAAAAAGAAAAAGTCTAAAAGAATAATAAATGTGCAAAAAATATTTAACCACAATTTCTATCAGGTTTATCTATGTATAAATGAAACAACCATGGCAGACAGTAAAAAGCCACTTTCTTCCTCTTTTAGGACAAAATATTCTGCAAATAATTTTTACAAGTATTAAATATTATTTCTCAATAGAAATGAGTTGGATAAGACATTAGAGAATATTCAACTTTGCTCTTCAATGCCAAAGATTTTAATTGAAAGAAGTAAAACAACCCACTTATGTATAACAAAACCCACAAAATACCCCAACCAACCAACCAACCAACCAACCAACCAACCAACCAACCAACCAACCAACCAACCAACCAACCAAAAAAAAACCCCAAAAAACCCACCAACCAAAAACAGTGTGCCAAGGGTGAAAATTCTTGGTACAAGTGTAACCAATTCAAATACAAATTTGTCAAACAAGCATATTAAAAGTGTCCTGGAACTACTGAGGATTAAAAATTTAGATTATGAATAAGAAGACTGTGGATTGTGTAGAACGTTTTTGCAGTCTTCTTGAGAAGGTTCCTCATCTAAATAACTCCAGAAGTACAAACCTTCCCTTTCTCTGAATGCCATACCCATAAGAGATCTCTCTATATATAGCTTTTAAAAGTGTATTCACAATGCTTGATGCATTTGTGGAACTGATTGTCACTGAAATGATAACAGGATTTTGGATTTCATAATTAGAACATATTGCCTTTAGAGAGAAAAATAATCCTCAGAAGTACATGGGCTTTTAGCTAACCTTTTGCCCCAGTCTTTTGTTGCTTTTTTTTACTTTGTGTTTAACCACCCATACATATACACATATACAGACATCCCTATATGCGCAATTAAGTGACACATTGACCAAATAAGATAAGCTCTGTCTCTTGTCCTCTAGCCATAAAAACTGGGAATATTACATTTTGAAAAAGTAGAAATAGCTCAGTACTTATGTACAGTTTAGGACTTTTCACACTTTATATATGGAGTCCCATAAGTGGTGGTTAAAGCACACTGGTGGCAAAGTAGTGGTAGCTGACTTGTTTGCAGTCACCTTAAAGAATAATGTAGATACACAGAATTTATTCCAAATATATCTGTGTAAGTGACCATATTATTCTACAGAAGACGTCAGCTTTTATTAGCAATTGGTTTTCAGCAATATGCCATGTTAAAAAAGTAATAATTTGAAGAGTATTTTTGTGGACAATTTTAATAATGCAGGACAGTGTTAATCATTTGAGTTAAGAAATTACATACAAAATCAAAGATCTAAATTATTGACATTAAAAGAATGGGTCAGATCCTGCCAGACTTAGGATTTACTGCATACAACACTAAATTTAATGAGAGTACCTGTCAGTTTAAGAGAGAACTTCATGGAATTTTTATATTAATTGTGCCAGTGTATTCAGTGCAGTTATTATAGAATTATTCCAGAATTACATGTACACGGACAAAAATAAAATGAGAAATCTTCATCTTTTGGGAAAGAACCTAAGTACTAAAACATTAGTGTTTTTGCCATTTCATGTACTTAAAAGGTTCAAGAATTCAAAGAAAAAGATTTATAAAGCAAGTGACAAGCTGGTATTTTTTTGAAGGCCAAATAATCCCTGAATATAATTTCCATCAATATGAAAATTTCGATCCATAGTTATTTTTCTCTATAAAAAATCACAGAATCACAGAATATGCTGAGTTGGAAGGGACCCATCAGGATCATAGAGCCCAACTCCTGGCCCTGCACAGAACCGTCCCCAAGAGTCACACCATGAAAGTGCCCAAGGGCATTGTCCAAACACTTCTTGAATTCAGTCAGGCTGGTGCTGTGACAACTTCCCCAGGGAGCCTGTTCCAGTGCCCAATTACTCTCTGAGTGAAGAACCTCTTTCTAATATCCAACCTAACCCTCCCCTGACACAACTTCAGGCCCTTCCCTTGGGTCCTGTCACTGGTCATGAGAGAGAAGACATCATTGTCTGCCTCTGCTCTTCCCTTCACAGGAAGCCGTAGACTGCAGTGTAGACTCAATCCCCTCTTCTCCAGGCTGAACAGACCAAGTGACCTCAGCTGCTCCTCATATAGCTTCCTCTCAAGGCCCTTCACCATCTTTGCAGCCCTCCTTTGGGCATTCTCTGTTAGCTTTGTATCCTTATATTGTGGCCCCCAAGACTGTCCCCAGCACTCAAAGTGAGGCCACCCCAGTGCAGAGCAGAGCAGCACAATCTCCTCCCTTGCCCGGCTGGCGATGCTGTGCCTGATGCCCTCCAGGACACAGTTGGCCCTCCTGGCTGCCAGGGCACTGGTGACTCATGTTCAACTTGCCATGGACCAGGATTCCCTGGTCCCATTCCACAGTGCTTCTTTCCAACATCTCATTCCCCAGCCTGAGGTTACATCCAAGGCTGCCCCGTCCCAGGTGCAGAATCCAACACTTTCCCTTGTTCCCTTCATATGGTTGCTAATTGCCCAGTCCCCTAATTTTTGAGGTTTCTGCACAGGGCCTCCCTCTCTGTGAGGGAGTCATCAGCTCCTCCCAGTTTTGTCTTGTCTATGAATGTGCTCAGTATCCCTTCCAGTCCTGTGTCTAAGTAATTTAAATGTACGTGTATTCTCTGAAATAGCACTGAATTAAATGTTTTGAAAATAATAAATTATCAGATACAGGATAGCCATCAAACTGCACTGCGGTACACATACTATGTGCTTATAATGACAGACGACTAATGGGGGACCCCAGTGCAGTGACTTTATTTTACTGGGTTACTCCCCCTCTTCCTTAGTCATATTACATTTGAAAATGTTTCAGCATCTCTTCAGGTTTTTCTCAGCGTGTTTTATTGATTAAATGAAAAAAGCGGGAGATGTGGGAGATAAGAATACCTTTGTTAAATTTGTTAAATCTGTTAAATTCTGTTCACTGCAAAGCACTCTGGGAAGGCCTCAGCTGTGGGTTGGACGGTCGGTTGAGAGTCAGTTGAGTAGCCTCATGTGTGAGGCCGTGATTGGCTGAGGAGATGTATGGGCACTGTATGAACAGAGCTGATTGGATAAAGGGATGGGTAAACAATGGCACCACGGTGGCGGGCAGCCAATGAGTGCTTGTTTTGGTCGGGTTTGGGTTCAGTTAAGTTCTGTTAAGGATCGTTTAAGTTCTGTTGAGTTTAGAGTATAAAAAAGACTTGGTTTGTTACAATAAACGATCTTCTTTGGAGGTACAAGGAGGTCTGTGTGTCTTTGTTCCCCATTGCTACAACTTTAAAGGGAATATTTTGGTTTCAGTCCACTTACCCATATAACTGAATGAACAGAGAAAATGACTGAAATTATCCATATAATTCTGATATTAATGAATCTGTAAAATATACCCTAGTTTTGAATCAGAAGCAAACAGTGAGACTTTGAAATTCAAAAATTTGATTTTTATATATAGCTTTGTAGGTGTTCAGACTGTTACTGATTACTAATCCAATAGAACCTAAATCTCTAGCAATTGCAAGCAAAAGTATTATGCTGGTTGGAAGAATACCACTTTATTAAAATATACTCCTAAACTCTGTTCCTCAATTGTCATGTATTTTCCTTTTTTGTTAGAGTATGTATTCTGGCTTCACACCTTCCAAGGTTTTGATAGACATGACAGTTTTTTTGGATGAGTTTGAAACTTCCATGTCTGAAATATTTGTCTCCTTGTAATCTAACTGCTCATTTGAAAATGAGCACAGATTATTTCTTTAATTAAAAATTCCATTTATTTGCTCTAGATTGACTGTTTGATTGATTGATTGATTGATTGTTTAATTTCAGGAATTGATTAAATGGCTTCTTTCAAAGGAAGAAAAAGGGGTTTTAACTAAAACAGAATTCAGCACTTTGAAGTATTTCATTCAGACTAGTATATGAAAAGTAAGCCAATGTAAAAAATATAATTTTCAATAATATTTAATAAAAGTGTCAATGATCTGAAATGTCTGAAATGTTTATGATTAGGCATTTTTTTGTGATGTATAAATTTTGACTGTGTGTTATTGGATTAGGCTTGTGTAGCCAAGTAGTCAAGTGTGCCCTCACTTATTTGATTTCCTATTTTGCTATATCTCCAAAAAGGAAACAAAACTGTTTTCTTATGATTCAAAAGTGTAAATTCATGTCTTCTATTTAAATAAATACAAAAAGTGAGCCTCTATATTTAAAGACCTACTTTGTGAAGATCCACATGATAATCCTTATTCAGCAACTTACTTAATTATTAAAACTTTTTATTTTCTTTTAAATCTTGTGTAAGTACAAAATAAGTTAATCTGACTTCTCCAATAAGTATACGAATTCATAGATGAATGGATTTAAATATGTGATCAAAATTAAAATGAAGTATTTAATTGAAGACAAGCCTGTCCTCTCCTCTTGGAAATGGAGAATATATTTGGAATTCATTGTATGGTCTGAAGCAGGAAGATTTTGAAGGAACTGACAGTAGGAAAATAGAATTCCTTGAACATTTTCCTGCATCAAACAATATAGTACATTTTTGTGCTTTTTTTCTCCCTTTTCTTGCAGTCCATTACCACTTATCTTTCCCATTACCAATAGTACTAGGCATATTAACATCTCCATTTTTATATATTCAGTTGAGGTAATGACATAATTTGTTCTTCAACATCCCTGTCTTGCTACAGAACAAAATAATTTTTTGAAACTACTATAAAATAAGATCTGCACTCTGAGCTTGTTAATATTCTAAAACTAAGTACACTTTTAGAAGGCAGAATAAATTCTAGTGTCAAACACAAGATGGTTATTTGCATTGAAAATGCTAATTCATAATTTTATAATACTGAAAACTTTTTAGGTGTGACTGTCTCATAGTTATTTTTTGGACAGTAAAATGTACATGGAATTATGTATTTTGGAAAATAAGGGAAGTTTTGAAAATGAAGATTTCAGATAAAGAGATGTTAACTCTGTACACAATATGCTTTCAAGTTTGAATGGACATATCTCTAGAAATGGAAATACTCCAGGGTCTGTGCTTTATTGATATTTGTAGCAGCAAGAAACCTCAAAAAAATTCTGATCCAATCCAGCCAACAGCAAAAAATGAATCACTTAAAAGGTTTTTCAAAAGATTCATATTCTTACATTTTGCTGGAATGTTACTGTCATTTTAATGAAATTATTTTAAGAATGTTCTTACTTTGTATGTGTGTGTTACACTATGCAGACTTCCTGCAAGATAACAATATGATTGAAAAAAAAAGTTTAGACAGATAAAAAATTCTTTTTAATTCATAAGGGAGTGGTCCTGAGATATTTCTCTTGGCTTTTTGATAGACTTTGACCTTTTCCGTAGCACTGCAAAGAAATATGGATCATTCCTGGGGTCCTGTCTTTCTCACTTTGCTGACAAATCTATCCATTGTCTTTTCTGCTGTTCATGGCTTTCCTAATTTTCAGCTGGCTAAATGCTGGTCAGGTTTATCTATAGTTTCTCACAATGATTGGAACACAGTTTGAAAAATGGCTCTTTTCTTTTTACTGATGTTGCTCATAACATAACCAGCAACATAAAATATCAAAATTCTCACAGCATGTAGTACTTTAACATTAACATGCTTGTTGTGACCAGCCTATCCCACGCATGAAATAGAAGTAACATTTGCAATCTATTTCTTTTTTGTAAAAAGGCAAATTTTTTTAAGTCAGGCTTGTGTCTTCCAGGCATATGCTCATAATTTGGACTATGAGTTTCACAGCACTGAAAGAATTAGATAAACTGAACTCTGATGCTAGAAAAAGCCATAGGCAACAGTAAAAGAAAACTGAAGAGCTTTTCATAAAGAGAGAAGATGGGCAAAAAAATCTAATATTTATGATTAAATAGCCAGGAAGAACTGGATGGGAGCAGACAGAATAAAAACTTTTTTGGTTTTTAATTTTGTAACCAGAATTTTAGTGGAAAGGAGCAGACAGGATATGTTAAGGTTTTTTTCACACTTACATGATCCCTGCCCTATTCATCTAGGCAATATTTTTTTTAAAAAGTGGCTTTGATTTAATTTTTTTTTGTAGGAATCCTGAGGTACCTAAGTAACATTACCTAGGATTTCAGGTACTAGTCTTGCAAAACAATTTTATTTTCTTACCTGTATGCACAATCTATCTCAAAAAGTGTTGCAAACCTAATAGACAACAGTAATCTTCACAGTTTTGAAACCTGTTTCTCTTTGAATACCAGCATACATTTAAAATTTCTGGATATGTTCCTCTCTGTTCTTTTCCTTTTTTTATCTTGGTGCACTTGATTAACAACTTAATAATGTGCGACATCTCTGTAGTGGGCTTTCAAATTTGTTTCAGTCAAAAATGACAATTTAAGGATCTCTGCAGTAAACTATGGTTTCACTCTCGTAATGGCTGCTTTGTTTGAAAAAATAAAGTTTCTGCAAGTTATTATTTTGTAATAACCTCTGGCTATTCTGCTTAAAAATTATTTCTTTTCATCTCATTTAACATCCTTGTTTATCTTCAGTCAACAGTGACTTATGTTGCTTCCAGATCAAATTACATTTTTAGCTTCTATCTGATGTCCTCCAAAGGAGGCTTTCAAATCCTCATCCAAATAATTTCATACTGGGTTAAAGGTTTATCTCTGGGTCATCTATATAATTTACTTGTATTTCAGAAGTAGTCTGAGGGCCTACTAAACTGAAGCCTTTCTGACTAAGAAAGCTTCATCAATTTTCATCATAGTTTCCCTGCTGCTGTTAGGACAGTATTCAAGAAACGCTTTTATAAATCCCTTTCCATGACTCATTACATTTGTAAGGGATCTCTCAGTGACTGATTCTTGTATATGCATAGGCTGATGCAAATAACTAACAGTGAAGATGGATTTGGGGAGCTGAGTATGAAGAAGTTTTATGATGGGTTTCTGTGTGTTGGTTTTATATCTGAGTGAATTCTTATTCTCAGTTCACTTTGATGATAGCAATTAGGAGTAGCTATTATCTTCTTTGTTCCCAGTTAATTTTGTAGGTATATTTTACACAGAAAAAGCCAAATATCCATAGGTAAGAGAGTTTTATGTGAAATACTATGGGTACAAGTGCAAAACCCAGGGAACTATTATGTGCATTAATCAATTATTTGACTATCAATTAAAGAACTGTTAGTTTTCTAGTGCCCATTGTGTATTTCATAATTTGATAGAGCTTCAGAAAACTGCTTCATCTGTTTTTATGACCCAGCCTTTCTGAAACTGTTATATTAATTACACTATCTTTGAAAATATTTGGGAAGAATCTGAGATAAGGCAAAATAAAATTACTTTTTTTTTTTCTGGACACAGCTGCTATGAGTACCTTGCAGTCTGTCAGAAAGGAAGGTATAATTTAAGTGTGCTTAAAATAGCCAAAGATTTCTATCAGGTCTTAGTTACAGCTCATACTGTTGTTATTTAACATTGGAATGCCTCAGACTGGAGTCAGGAATTAATTTTGTTACACTGAAAGTACAGATACTATTTTTGAGGGATTTCAGTTACTTCTCTGAAATAGTCTAGAGGTAAAATGAAAGAGAAGTGATTGTTTTAAAACTGGAGTGGTACTGAAGATAAATTTTTCCTTTTTCACTCACTTTTGGTCTTTGACATTTTGCCCTATCATAGGAAATGCTCCTCATATGAAAACCAAACACATCTTTGGAAGTAGCAGAATTTGTCAAACAGAGGAAAGAGAGTCTCTTAAGCGTGCTGAAAAAGGAATGCCTGTCTGTGTTTCTTTCCTCTCATTTTCATGAAAAATAGGTGAAAACTGTGAATAAATTTTGATTTCGATTCAGGTAAAACCAAGTAAAAGCTGGACTCTAAAAGTAACTTGCTGCTGAGTTTGCACTTTCATTCTTGAGCCTCTAATAGGCACACTAATATTTTATCAGAACACTTAATAGCAAGGCTTTTTTCCACTTGGAAAGGCAAGCAAACAGCTGCTTCTGCAACTGATGTTTTCGCTGCTTCTGGGCTGAAGAGGCCTTTATCCAAGATGGCTGACTCAGTTACCTTTTCAGTTGAGTGCATCTTTTCCATAACCCTCAGACTTTCTGACAGCTCACATACTTCATTTAAGTATTCTCCAAATATAGTTTCCTCCCTCACCCCAAAAAATTATTATTTTTGTTTTGTGATGAGTGGTATCTGAATTATGTCTGTGCACTGATTTTGTTTTCTTCTGTACAACTTTGTGAAAAATCATAGAACAGTCCATACCAGCTGAAAGGGACCTCAAAAGATTATCTGATCCAACCTTAAAAAAAACCCCAAACCAACATAAACCCCATCAGTTTAAGGTCTGACAGTTATTATTATATTACAGTAAAGCATCCATAATGGTTGGACAGTAACTATGCAGTAGGCAAACTTTTATGGATTAAGATCACAGATCTCAACATCTCTGGACTCATTGAGTACCATCCTGTTTAGAGATCAGTGTAAATATTGTGTCTTCCAAAATAAATTGCAACCTTAAAATTACATAAATGTGTGAAATGAAATCACAGGCAACAACAGTATAAATATATGAGGGATTCTGTTGGAATTTTTTTATTTTTTTTAAACATGCTTAAAATTTCATACAAAATACTGATATCTGTAGACACAATATTTTGCTTTTTGATATCATTAATTAAGAAATCTCTGATGGAATCCGCTTTAAAGGCAGCGATTTTTTTGCATGAATGCTTACTGTAAGAAGTATGTTTTTCCTCCTGGGACAGGACTGGAGAAAGTTATTCTTATACAGTGTAAGAGTCTTCAGGATTCAAGGATTTGAGCAAATATTTTAGAGCAACGTTTTTTAAAAGAGCTTAATTCATAAATTTTTCTCCTTCTTAAAGTTATCCTTGCCATGTAAATGTGAAAGAAACCAACCATACAAAATAGAAATCTAAATCAAATTAATTTGACTAGAGCATTTCACACAGGGATGAATAATCATAAACACAGGTAGAGATTTTTCAATGCAAAATAAATATAAGGTAGGTTCTGCAGCATCCTCGTAGGTTAACCTTTGAGTTACTGTACAACCCCTCTACTGATTCTGTCTGTCTTAAATTGTAATGCTGGAAAGCTAAACATACAATACAAGTCACAACTCCAGGAAATATACCTAACATGTTCCAGTAAATTTAGTGCTGAAAAACAAGATACTTTATTCTTTGCCTTAGGCTTAAGTCTACATCATGAAGATAGTGCACCAAGAAATTTTTGGTTATTGCAAAATATAATAGTTTCAGTTTAATTTTTTCTCCCCTGATCCTTAAAGCAAAGAGCTAGTAGGCACAATAAGCTGTTTTCATAGTTGAATGACTTTCAATTCTATCAAAAGCAGTCTTTGGGCATTTTAGTAAGAGTATTACTAACTCCTACAATTGACTGATCGACTAACTTTAATACCAAAGTTGTTATCCTAAGCTTACATTCAAGATACAGAGCTCTAATTGCGAGAGTCATGACAGTTTCACTTTGTGCTGTCAGTTAACACTTTCCCTCTATACCATGATAACAGCAAATTCCAGCTCCCCAGTTTTTATTAAAGAGCTTTAAGGCAATTTTCTGCAACAGGTCCTCAATAATCTCATGACATGGCCCTTCAGGAGCTGAGAGCAATGAAAATGTTGTCAAGATGGAAAACCTGCAGATTAACTAACAAAGCACTACCAACGGCTGTGCCAAGACCTCGTAAGTTACAAATATATACTAAGAGAAAACTAAGATCAAACTTACAGAGGTTATATTAGAAATTTTCTTGAGTCATTACATTGATAAGTTTAATACAGAGAGAAAATATAAAAATACGCTGGGCTCCGGGATTGTACAGGTATAGCTATGAAAAGTCATTTACCCACAACCTTGTATTTCCTCAATGTCTTTAATGTCTTAGAACAGAAGGTACCTCTGATGCTTGAGCAACAATATTTAATAAATGCTGACAATTGTTGAAAATATTGGAAAAATCTACTCTGAAAAATGATCTAGCTTGTGGTTTTGTTTTGTTTTTTAAATTACTTTTATAATAAAGGAAATAATTCCTTTGCTGATGAACTCTTTTTGATAGCAGCAGGCAGTCCAAACCTCTGGATTTCATTAATAAGAAGGGCTCCTGGCACTATTGACTTTATTAAAAAGTAGGAATAGAGCAATATCTGTATTAAGAATTTCCCTTTTCACTTGTTTGCTCTTGAAAGGCAGCGTTTAATTCATTATTTCAAATGTTCAAAGGGATTTGGATTAAAGCATACTCGAAAATTAGGACCTAGTCTCCTGAAACTTTTTCCAAAAGTCAGGTTTAGTATTGGCAGAATTCATATTAACTTTACAGATGACAAATTGACAAAAAGGGATGTGAAATGACTTACCACAAGCTGCCTGGGCTTGCTCCACGCTGCCCAATACAAAGCTAGATACAGAAATACAATGGTGTGGGGAGGGTTTAATATTCTTTCCCCCTCAATGCTGCCTGTGCACTACTCTGTATTCTCTTATTTATGCTATTATTCTTAAACTCTTGAATCATAATATTATCTTTTTATCAAGACAAATTTTCATTTGCTAGATTTTGAAGTTTGTTATTTTTTTTTGTCTTACCCCTTGGAACAATGTTGTGATATCTCTGTCACAATGAGAATGAAAATTCTTCCTTACATTTTATTTGGGTTTACTAAATATAGTCTCCTTATACTACAGTAAAACTTTACAATGAACACTTGCTATTCCATTTCCAAATTACATACCCCTCTATAATGACCTAAACCTCAAGAAACAATCTTCATTACTTCTGCTGCATCCATTGCTTTGGCTCCCCATGCAGATCACTTTTTTATACAGTAAGATGATATCTGGAATAATTTGTTTCCTACCTATTATTTATTAGATGAGATGCTTAAAAAGGAAAATAACAATAAACTTTCATTTACTGTCCTTTTGCCAGTGTGTCAACTGTTATCAGTGAGGGGCTTAATTCTTTTCCATAGGAACGTGTCTGAACAGAGAAGTAGGAAAATATTGCGCTGTGAAAGAATTTGCTCTGTAAATTGAAGTCCATAAAGTTTTACAAGTATTTTGTTCTGTGATCTTGACAAATAGAAGTAATCCATGTTCTAGTGTCTCTCACAAGAGTAGGCTTCTTTGTTCACAATAGAAATCACAATTGTAATTTGCCTTTTCTATGGAGTAGAGTGCAGCTCAGTGCCGGGATGAAGCTCCTCTGTATTTCCCTATTCCAGGAAAATAGAGGACACAATGCACAATGGAGAGGACCAGAAGTATTACACTTGTGAAAATTCACTAGAGAGAGTGCATAGGCAGAAGGCAGTTTTGTCTCCTCCCTTCAATATGTCAATTACTTCAAGTGTGTATGAGAATCTTTTCCACTGAAGGTGGTGATAGTTTATGCCTGCCCTGAAGTCAAATTGTAATCAGAGAGAAAACTAAAAGAATGTCAGAGTTCAATCTTTTGTATTTTTGTGGAGCAGTAGAATGGTTTTATGTTTTCGAAGATAGAGGTTAATCCAGTTTTACCATTCTTGGTTACCTGATTTCACTAGACACACACACACATATATAAATATAAAGTGTTTTCTCTTTGATGTTTTTCTTGTCCAGGAGAGCTGATCTATACAAAAGTAAGCAGACCAATACACTTTTCCTGTACTAAATATAGCAAAAACTAAAAGCCAGAAACAGAGCTGGCAGAAAAGCACTTACCAAGTCTGTAACTCTCTTTCTTTCAGTAATATTAACACTCTAAGTAGCATAGCAAAGATAAATAGAACTGTGTAAAAAATTAAAAGAAAATCAATTTTCTTAAAGCAGAATAAAACCTCTTAAAATATTCTGGTCAAGCAAACTATTATAGATAAGATATGAACAACCTTATCGACTCACTGAGTTGAAACATATTAATAAATGATATATAGACTTCTAAAGCCAAAGTTGATTAAGGCCATTTCATCCATTAAATAATTTTCTCTCATTAATAGGATTTTTTTTTAAATGAGAAGTTAAATTACATGCTTTTGTCATTATTGGTAATTATAGTACTGAGAAGTTATTCATATAATAATATTGAGATAAAACAGTTCATTAGTTCACATAAAGTTAGCATCCAATAATATGTCCCATTGAGCAATTCACAGCAATTTTCACCCTTATAAATTCTCTTTCTAGGGAAAATTTTTTGAGAGATTTATTCTTTTAAATATTTCAGGACAATTCAGCTTTTATGTTTTAAGCTCAGTATTTAGAGAAATAACTAAACTAAAAGAGGCACAAAAATCAGTTTTACATTAAATTACTTTGGTTTTTAATTAATTTCTTTACAAATATTTTAAAAAGCTGTTTGCCTCACTGTCTTTTATTAGTTCTCTGAAAGATCATGCAATTGATAGTAGGAAAATGATAAAACATTGCATTTATTTCCTATTAAATAGACTTTTAGAATTTGCTTCTCGTTTTCAATTGCCTTGTTCCACAGCCATTTTTTTCAACATCTAGAGAGGGAGTGCTTGTGAACCTTGCTTTTCAGTACAACACGGTAGTAGACTTTGTCTACTGTCTAGAGACATTCAAAAGTTTCCCCTGCCTGTTCATCCAAGTAATAACTAAGTAGCACACATGATTTAAAATACTAGGCACTACTGAGTGAAAACCCGGAGCAATAACTATTTTTCAGATTTAGTTTTGAACAAAGAATGGCTTTTGAATCTTACCAAATTTGTAAATAAAACTAGACATTAATATTTTGATTTTGTATAATTCAAAGAGCTTAAATTTTGAGAGCATAGTGTTTCAGTCTTCCTAATTAAAGTTTACCAAGGGCTCTTTTTCTGACTGTTTTTAGCATTTTCACTCCTGAATATTCAGTTTGAAATTTTGCTTTCTTCTAGTGTTGGTGGTGGTGAAGAAAAATGATTTAATGAAAAATGCGGAAAAGGAAAATATTTTTCCTAAGAATTACAGTTTTATGCTTCTTCAAAGCCTAAAGTCACTGTTATACAGTACTTTGTTTTTCTTGGTGCCCTTGTGAACACAACAGAACTATTAGCAGATCATTAATTATATCTTAAAAGAGAACTGTGAAGGAATAAATGTATCCCATGCTGCTGACAAATAACAACTGACACAAAGAGGCCTTGTGGGGTGATTTATTTCTGTAAAGTCTTTCATAACACAATTGCTAATACATTTTTTGTTTTACCTCACTTCTGTGATGTCTCATTTCCTCTTTATATTATTAGATGAAGAGGGTTTTTTTAAGCATCATCCAATCAAAATGTAATAATGGACAGTATAAATCATTGCGGAGATATTATAGTTTTATAGACTGGTCAAAGATTTGCTTTATGTACTGCTACTCATTAATAACACAGGTAGAAAATAATATATATTTCATATCTAAAAAACCCCGTGGTACTTTTCATGGGGTGAAAAGATTTTTAAGCAGCTACAAGTTTCATGAGAACAACTTTATCCACTGTTTTTTCCAAGAAAATTATCAAAAGCTGACAGTAGCTGTTCTAAAGAGTATGTTCATCCTGTCACTGCAGTTCAAGGTATGAAACTCTGAGTGATTTCTGAGACAACTCTCAATATTCCACCAGGAAAAATCTTTCCAGAATGTTTGGTAGCCATTAAATCACCAGAAAAGTATATGATGTGTGATGAATAAATATACTGTACACTTAAAATAATTTGGGTCTGAAACTGCTTCTCCAATTGCCTGGGACTCTTTTCTGTTTGTTTGTTCACCTGATATACAGGAGTGGAAAAAATGGTCCATTAATACATGACTGACACATGGTTTGGAGAATAAGTCTATTAATGGTAAAAAGAATAAAACATTTCATTATGATGAAGTTATTCTTTCTGTGACTGCTAAGAGAAATAAATTTTTTGCATTCAAAAATCATCAACTCTAGCTCCTGGATTAAGCTTCTTGGGGTAAAGTCATGCTCATGCCAGAACCTCCATTTTATTTAACTTTTTTCCCCTAGAAGTAAGATGTTTGGGACCTTTTCTGGAAAACAGTGTTTAAAGAGATAGTTCAAGGTATTGCTTAAAGAAATGTGAAGATGGTATGCATGATTAATAAGGCTTATTGTAAATGATAACTGTACCAAAAAAACTAAGAAACACATATCAAAATACAATGCTTGCTGATAGGCCAACTTCCTACCATTTTAAGCCTGACCAGACATTTTTAAATCATTTATCTTGGGAAGGAAATTCTCTATCTAAGACATTACATTTTTTGTGTGTTCCTGCACTGAGAAAGGGCTGTAAAGCATAGCATATTATTTGATGTCTCTGGTTTCTTACCAACTTCATAATCTATTAGTTGGAGAAGACAAGCCCCATTCTGCTCCCAAGCTTGTTCATTATTTCATGTTTCTTCATTATATACCTTGGTATATAGTCTGTTCCATGACAACACAAGCCAAAGAGGACTAGTAGCCCTAACACGTAATTAATTGGCAAAGAGCTTGGAGGTATCATAACATTATCTCCTCAAGCGACAAAATGACATATGACATTCACCATGTGAATCTAAATTATATTCATACACCCCTCCACATCACCAGAAGGGCATGAGAGACTTCAGAAGTCTGGAAGGGAATGTGTAGAACAATAGCTCTGTCTGTTTTATGACTGGAATGTTCATTTAAGTAAAAAAGACTTGTGAAAATTTCTGTTGTATTTTTCACTTGTTTCTTTAAATTGCTTTTCCATAACTGTGAAAGATAAACCTTTTTCTTTTTCCTGGAAATGTTCACAGATGAAGAGGTGAGACCTATCACAGTTCAGACATGCTGTAAGTAATTCTCATACCATTACAGTGTATGCCATATAACAGACATTGTGCAACATAGAGTGAAGTTTTTCGTCTGCCCTGTGACATCTCCATCTCATGCAATCAGTTTTTAGGTCTCTGTACAGTCCAGTCAGATAGCCTTAGCTGTTATGAATCACGATTGCCTACACAAAAATAAAAGAAAAAAATAATTGACCAAGCCATGTTTTTGTGACCAATATCATCATTAATAATACTAGATAATGCTGAAGAATAGTCTAAGACTTCTAGAAGGCGTAAAAATTATGTATAAACTAATAGAAATTAAAAAAAAAAAAAAGAAACCAATACAACCAAAAAAAGGAAACAAAGACTTTTAGATCTATTTCTTATTCTGCTATGGACCCAGAAGATTTTGGACAAATCTTTTTAAGATTGGCTATGATCTGAAAAAGACACTAAGAAAAAGAAATAATTCAATTGCAGTGTTGAACTCTGTCATCTCTAACATCTGATAAAAATACAGGCTTGTAGGGTGCGGAAAGGAAATGAACATTCATCTTGTTGCTTTTTAATAGACCTCCGTTCCTGTTCATGTGTGTTTGGATAAAATACATTTGAATGTAACAGTCTGTGTGTATCAGTATAGAGATCTGGCTTTGTTTCTGAATGTGAAATAGGATTAACTGACTCCTATTAGTATTAAAAACCAGTAATTTCAAATTTATGACATATATGAGAAGGTTATGAATTTGCTGACATAAGTAACCTATAGATTCACCAGCTTCTTGGAATTTGCTATATATAAAATATGAAACATTAAGAATTATATTTACTTTAAATAATCTAAAATGTGAACTTGAACATACACCACACATTATTCTCCTGGATGTAAAAGGCAGACAGGATGACTGTGATTACTTTTCTGATCTGTGTAATGTAACCATCAATTCTTGCCCCATAACTAATTCATAAATAGAAGTATAACTGTGAAAAAAGAGACATTGGTCTTCATTGAAGCTTGCTGGTTCCACCCTGTGTGGAGACTACTTTGAGAATTAGGGAAAATGGTATCATCATGACTACAGCTAACTCAAACATATGTTGTGACTGCACAGAGATAGACAAGATGTATGTCAAATACAAGCAAGGAGACATCGTGTATAGTGGAACTCTTTATATCCTTCAATCTGTTATTCTTGGTCCGTCTTCAATTCATCCCTGCAACTGACTCCACCACCTCTCAGCAAGAGGGAACGATGGCGGCTGTCATTAGATTTATGCTTTTAGATAATTTTTCCAGATGGTGCACAGTAAGCTGAACAAAAATTCTTACAGTACAGCTGAATAGCTGAATGGGAGAACCACACAGACATGCTGAGATAACTCCAAAGAAGCAAGTTTCAGAACTAGTACAGCCAGAGTGATAATCATGATAAATTAGCTGGATGTGAGTTTGGCTATTCCTTCAAGGACCAATTATGTCATGGTATAACAGTTCAGGACAAAGAACAATCCACAGAAATAGGAAAAATTACAGGACATCTAAAGAGACAAGACAATATCAAAGTTTTATTTGGAACTTTTGAATTTTAGACTATGGCTATTAATTTTCTATGACTCCTTAGTTCTTGCTTTTAAGGTATGCTTTCTCTTTTTTGTTTGCTTGTTTGTTTGCTTCTTTAGCATTGAAAAAATAATTTAGTATTGTAGATGTTCCCCAGTGCTAAAATAACTCAGGCATTTGTTATGCCTTTTCCATGGACAACTAGAATTTGCAATTTCTTTGTTGTCTGATGTAAAACAAGTAGATTTACATAAATATACATGCCGTTTCTATTTGGAAAATATACCATTTTAATTTTTTTGTTCATATAAAACCTGAGTAATCCTAGTAGTTTCTTTGAAGTATATACATATGTCTTTTAGACTAGCATGAGGAAAAAAATTCCTTTCAAGTAAGATTTCCTGCATTCTTTTCCTCTTATCATTTTAAAGACAATGTGCTGCATTACTCAGCAGCACCATTGCATGCAGGAATAGCTGTCAGTACAAACAAAATATATAAGGGAAAAGTGAGGCAAAACAAATATACACCCCTGAGCAGATTGAAGAAGGAGGTAGTAGGCAGGTGGAATATTTCAGAGAGATTATAATCCAGAAAGTAAGAAACTGCTTTAGTGTAATAGATTTTTCAAAGTAAATACAGATTCCAAATATTCTTAGTGGTCTGATCAGTCTGGTTGCTGAGGAACCGTACTGGCAGTGTAGCAGGAAAGTGTAGCAGGAATCAAGTTTATTTGTATTTTGAAAGCTATTTAAATTTTGGACAGTAAGCAAATTGTGGTGAGATCAACACTGTGGAAACCACTCTGACTAAAACTATTCACAGGTATTTCCCCAGCCTTTAGTCTAAGGAAGTACTGTCTGATATTTAATTTCGTGTGGCCCAGTTCACCTGGAAAGATGATTGCTTTTCTTCCCCATCTCAATTCTTCAGATTTTTAAAGCTTTGTTTACTCAGGTCCAAAACAACTCCAAAATTAGCCGCCAAAGAAAAGACCCTTCATTGTTAAATCAGTGAACAAGCCAAAATGCTATGTAGCTGTTCCAATTTAAAACAAGAAAGGAAAAAAAGTACATTTTATTTTACTCGTCTCAGCTTTTGAGTGGCTCCATTGTTCAAATACTATTCCAAATATCACCAAATGCTAAAAAAAAAAAAAGGTGTCTTTCCTTGACAACACTGATGACTTATTACCTCACGCTGTTGATCACACTTTCAGAAGTGGAGATACTGAGAGTTAAATGGTAAAAAGCCAGTTACAAGACAAAAAAAAAAAATCTGTGGAAATTCTGAAATCAAAATAACATATTAGCAAATGATAATTTGATCTGAGAAAATCTATAATAATGCCATTTAGACGTATTTTCTACTGGAATGAACCTGACTCCATCTTCTTTGCACCACTCCTTCAGGTATTTTTATGACTTGATAAGATTCCCCCCAAGGCTTCCTTTCTCCAGGTAAACAGTCCCAGCTCTCACAGCATTTCCTCGTAGGAGGGAATCTCCAGTCCCTTAATCATCTTCATGACTGTTTGCTGGAGTCTCTGTGCTATGCCCATATCTTTCTTGCACTTGAGAACCAAGAACTGGACCCAGAAGTCCAGATGTGGCCTCACCAGTGCTGAGTAGAAGGAAAGGTTCAGCTCCTTCAACCTGCTGTCAACACTCCCAGATTATGCAGCCGAGGAAAACCTTTTTTTCTGCGAAGGTAAATCGCTGATTGTTTAATTTGATGCCCACCAGGGGCCCCAGATCCTTTTCTGCAAAGCTGCTTCCCAGAATATACAGATGCATTGGGTGGCTTCTCCCCAGACGTAGGAGTTTGCACTTCCTTTTGCTCAGTTACAGGACTTTTCTGTCATCCAATTGACAGTATTAAATCAAGCATAAACATCCAAGACAACTTATGAAATCAGAAGAGGGACTTGCTTGTTCAGAGGTTTGTTATTTGTTTCCAACTATTCTACAAATAGAGTAATAATATCTAAACCCAAGTGTTTTCACAGATGCCTTGGAAATTAGTTCCATGCTAAATCCACTCTGAGGCCTCCCTGTTAAAAATTTTTTATGACCTTTTCAATTTTCATTTATTTTGCTTCCCTAAACCAAGGTTACAGCTGCTGTTCATGTGATCCCAGCTACGTTTCCCATGCAATCTTCTTCTCCATGTGACCCTTTAAAGAACAGCCTTTGACTTGGACAAGTTGTGTTTGAATGTATAGCTGTTTAAATAATACGTCTCCCAGTTTAGTTCAAAGGTACAAGCCTTATCTCACTTGAATTTTTTTTGCTGAATTTTGATCCTAAACTTAAATGTGAAATTCCAGCACTTTATTGCTAGTATTTCAGCACTTCCTGTCAGAATATATGTATCTAAAGGAGCAAACCATGTAGAAAATAACTTCTAGCATTTTTTTCATTATTGAAACAAATATAAATCATTCCAGTGCTCAGCCCCAAGCAGAGATGATATCTGCCTTTAAAAATAGCTACTTCAAAGAAGTTCAGAACAAATTTGCATAAGCCAGTTGTCAGATTGTTTATGTCTAGTTCAAGGAAAAGAAAATTAGTAAAATGCCATGTAGGGATTTTTTTCATAGGATATCCATGGGGATGAACAACTTCATAACTTGGATTTTACAAAGAATGGTTCAAAGGACAAATTTTAAAATAATGTTTCCACTCCCACTAGGGTTAAGTACATAGGCACATCTCAGTGGAGTACAAATTGCTTTTGTATGCTTAAATATTGCTAATAAGACTTCTCCAGAAGAGGTGCATATTTAGAGTACTTAGACAGTGAGCTCCTGTGGTGGTAAATGGAACATATAGCAGAGGAAAAGTCTGTGTCTCAAGGTGTTGAATTACAGGCACGTATCAGATATGTATCAAGTGAGATTCATTAAAAATAAAAATTACTCTTTCCTCACCTATTTTTCAAGCCTCAGACTCTAGTATTCTATATTGTCAAATTGCCTTTTTTTGATTGAAACTGTTAATTAACCCATAACAATGCAGACATCCTGTCTAAGAGGTTACAGAGCTTAATATATTGGTAAGTCCATGGCATTCCATTCCAGGTGCCCTTAACATTAAAAAGCAGACCTCGTTACATTGAATTTATTAGTATAAATCTAAGGACAGAGGGTCAGAAACATGGATCAGTCCTATGAACTGCAGGTTTGCCTTGACCTTTTAATCTCATCTACTGTCAAGGCATAAGTTGCCTAATGGATTATAGTCTAAATCTATTCCTCAGATGATTCAAAATTAAGCTGCAATGATAAACCAGCTCAAAACTAGTGCGGCATGACATGCAGATGGACAAATTAGAAAGTCAGTTATACTTTTGAACAGGCAGTTCCTGTACACAGAGTTCCAAAATATTTTCATGAGCAATTTAAAGTTATTGTCTTAGAGGATTTTGAATATTTTTAAATTTGTTTTAGTTTTTTCTGTAATTTCCCAAAAACTATCTTTCTTCCTTTCCTGTAATTTCTTTCACTTGTTCTTCAGTCTGGCAGATTATATTTGAACAAGATATGATTTGATATATTTTAAAAGTTAACTTCTTGACATTGTAGCTGAATAGTTTCTGTTCTGTATCACTATAGAGAAGGGAAGGCAAGGCAAGGCAAGGCAAGGCAAGGCAAGGCAAGGCAAGGCAAGGCAAGGCAAGGCAAGGCAAGGCAAGAGGCAGAAATTTAATTTAGATTGGAAACATGAAAGTCCAGACACTTCTCTGCTAATATCTATGAAAATCAGAGAAGTCTAGGACAGGCGTTTGCCTAAAATATTATATTAGGTAGGATGGACCATATGTTTGTCACTGTTCTGGTACCTCTTAGGCTATAATTTGCTCTAAGACATCAAACAAGTGTCATATGCTTTCATGAATAAATTGAAATTTCCCTGGAAAGCCTTTAAGCTGCAGCTTACAACAGAGACTGCCATCCATTTTATTGCTGAACAGAATATCGCTGCAAAAACTCAGATAAAAATGTATTTGAATACGTATACATTTAGATTTTCTTCAAACTCTCCAGTACTCAGGAAGGTAGGTATATACCTTCTGTCTCTTAAAGAAATGGCACACCACTTTCTTCATAGCATTCTTTTTATCTGGAATGGACAAAAAGATGAAAGAAAATACTCTTTTTTTAAAAAAGATGAAATAATTGTTTTAACACAGGCAATAAGATGACATGTTTCAACTAACCCTTGATCAATAGTGAGGAAAAGCATAGCTGCCAATGAAATAACTTTAAAATTCATCATATGATCTCCAGTAAAAAGGTGTGTGAAGATGCATAGGGAAACTAGGATCTTTTTGTTTACCTAAACAAACTGGTGGGTTTTGGTTTTGTTATGTTTTTTTTCATCTGTTACAATTGTAATTATCCTTTTCATAAACTTTTTTCCATGAAACTATATAGAACTATTTCAACTTCCTTGATGAAGACAGTAAGTTCAAATTAGAAATTTGGTCTCTTAACAGCTACAGAATTAGTGTCTTAGCTGTTGAACTCAGGCTTTAGAGGAAGTTTTGAATAATTTTTTGTAAATTGTGCAATACATGATGTGTATCATAATTTCTCCTCATATGATAAGGCTCTTATCATGAGCAAGATGACAAAATTCAGCTGTATGAAACAGAATCAGCATATTATTTAACTTTTGTAGACAGAGTAAGTCACTGAGTATCATTTATGTTATAAAAATAATTTTTCTTTTAGGTCAATAAGACATAAAACTTGAAGTTGCAAAATCATTAATCCTTTTAGGATTTTTGTTGCTGTGCAAAAAGGTTCTCCGCCTAATCTCTTTTCCTAGCTGCTGCTGCTGCTCACAATCTGTAGATCTCAAACACGAGTAAATTACTAGAGGCACAGATCATAAACTACTAGTGTAGCAAAGCAAAAAGGGAGGACTTTTGAAAGTCTCTGGCTTGTGCTTGCAGAAAAGATCAGGGCAATGTGATAGACACTGTGAGACCTAGAAACTTTCTTTCTGGGAAAAAATTGGAAGTGTCCCTCAATTAATGCAAAAGGCAAAGTATGTGTGTTGGTTTCATAGCAAGACAAAAATAACTACTGTATGATGAAAAGCAAAACATAAATGTAGAAGGTAAATGTTAATGAAAAGATTCATATCAATATTATTTTAGATAAGATGATCAAAGAACAAACAACCAAACTCACATGTGTTTACTCATCCGTCAAAATTAGACTGTAGTTGTAACCCAGGGCAAATTACATTTCTGTGCATGTCTGCCAACATCTAGTTGGTTCTTCATTTTGCAGCTGTCTGTGATGCCCTACAGTGATAAATGAATACTGGTGTGTTAAATTGGAAGTGCAGAAAACTGCAGCATTTAAGACAAAATTAATAAATTATGATAGCCTTAAAAATTGTCCTTTGTATAAAATCTGAAGCTTAGAGTTGCAATGATAAACTTCCTTTTTTTTCCCAATAGTTGTATTTTGAAAGCATATCAACTAAACATTAGCACTGTTATTTTTTGTAAATGGCACATTTGCCTTCCCTAAATTTACATCGGATTCTAACTCCCTGATATGTCTTCAAATTTAGCAGTTTTTAAGACATATAAAAATTATCACTGGCCTCCTTGAAATAAAGGGCATCTTTACACCTCATAAATGTGTGTTATCCAAGATCATGAAAGTCTGCCATGTGATGTGCTAATGGCTTTTCTTGAAGGCAGAACCATTTATGCAACATGGGGAAGAGAGGCCTTAGGATGGAATATATTTTGTCAGCTGTCAAGCTCAAAACCCTAAGGTTGCACGCATATTGATATAAGACACCAAAGGTGGATCTTGAGTGTTGGTTTCATTGGCTTTTATAAGATTGTACAAGGCAGGACTACTGGGGTATGACTGATCGTTGCTTTTGAGTCTCAGTTATTCATCATAGGATATTAACTCCTCCTAATTACTTAGTGGTAATTAACTAGGAAGCACTTTAAAGCATAACGTCAGTTATTGTTTCTTGGCTCTGTGACAGTATTGAGAACTGATATATAAATTTAACTAAGGATTTAATTTAGTCTGAAATGTTTTATCCAAAACCACATCTGGATCACTGTGGTTGTTCTGTGTTCCTGAGTAGAAGTGAGATAAGGGCACACTGCAGAAAGGCCACCAAAAGGCCAGATAAAGGCTTTGAGTATCTGTCACACAGAGAAACGCTGAGAGAGCTGGGGTTGTGCAGCCTGAAGAAGAGAAGGCTCAGACACAAATGAGCAATTTGTGTAAGTACCTCATCATGGAAAGTAAAGAAGATGGAGCCAGGATTTTTTAAAGGATGTTCAGCACATGAATAAGAGTCATTGGCAACAAGACGAAATACAAGAAATTCTGCTTAAATGTAAGAGAATTCTTTTCCACTGTTAGAATGGCCAAACACTGAAACTGTTCATCCAAAGAAGTTGTGGAGTCTCCATCCTTGGACATATTCAAAACTGGACAATGTCCTAAGTAACATTTAGTTTTTCTTGAGCAGGGCACTGGACTTAGGTGATTTCCAGCAGCCCTATGCAATCTCAGCAGTTCTGGGATTCTGCAGATGTGTGCAGCATTTTGTGAGTTTTTTCTTTCGTAAAATGGAATAAGAAATGTCAGACTAAGCAGTAGCTTTCTGTAGAATTTAGTGTCCACTTTGAAAAGCAAAGGATACATTATTGATGTCTCCCATTATACTTGCCTCCCATGCCAGTGAAGAAAAAGAAGGCATTTTAAGGTAATTATCTGTAAGTTTTTAAATATTTACTCCAGGATAGCATTAATCGCAGTCTGAAAATGACATGTTCTCTCCTGTGGTGATAAAGGCATGGGTTTTCTTGCTTAGTGGTAGAAATGTGGAAATTCATATTTGGTCAAACAAATTTGACTTAGAATTTTCAAACTGGAAACAGTTTTCACTACCTAATATACTGAAAAAATGTTGTTCATTCTGAGGAAATGGCATAGAACTTTCTCATTGCTATTTTTTTCAACTCACTTGTCTAGTCTAGAATGTAATATTTCAATATTGGATTGAAATGGACAGAAAGAGTCTATAAAACATAGCATCATTATTTTCTGTCTTAGGAATCTCTGGATAAATCCCTAGTGCACTGCATGACTGCTGAATATGTTCCTGTTAAATTAAGTTTCAGTACTGATTCTTAGGGACTGAATGAAGTCTTATTTCAAATATATTATATGTATACAGGCAACTCCCATTACTGCATAATTGTATACAAAAATTTAAAAATCATTTTATGGCTGTGAAATCATCCTAAACAAATCTGTCACTGCACCAGTGTTCCAACAATGGAATTTGATTTTTAGTTTATTTCAATGTGAAATTAATTTTGAGCAATGTTCTTTTGATTAGAATGGATACTGATTTGGAATATGCAGCAAATACTGAAAATCACTGGTGAAACAGGGAGTCTTTGACATCTTCTGCTATGATAAGGACAGAGGAATTTTACAGCTTTATGTCAGTTCTACTTAAATAAAAACTTGAAAGTTAGCTCTGCAGAGGAAAGCTCAAATAGATTCAGAAAGTAGCATAATCCCAAAATTCAAGAAAGTGTGGATCTGGCTGCCAAGAATCGGAAAAATTATAGACTAAGGAGGAGGAACTTGACTTTTTTTTTTTTAATTACTATTATTTTACGCATTGTTAACTCATTAAATTATTTTTCCCCCAAGAGAAAAAACCTAATGCGTTCAGATATCTTCAATTTCTGTAGAAACAAGAACTCATGTTCTAGGAGCTGTACTAGTAAACTAATAAAGAAGAAAAGACAGAAAAATTAAATATTCTTTTAACATAAAATTTCCAAGGACTGAGTTAACCGAAGAGCCATGAGATGTGTAAAATAAAAATTGTTTTGCAGTTTGTTTTGTAAATTTCTGATATCTCAGTTCTAGAGATTTTTCTAAGGAATTAAAAGCATTAGAATTGCAATCACCATATATGCTACTGCTCCCCACGTCCCCAGTCATATTTTTATTGATTATCTCACCTTAAAATCTACTAGATATGATCTGCCACTGTGTGAGCTAACAGTACGTTTTCTATTGTAAAACAGGAGGTAATGTGATGCAATTATGAATAGAGGATTTGTATGGACACAACAAGGCAGTCTATCTTCAGAAGGAAATTTTGAAAAAGTGGTGACAGATAATCTTTTTGATATGAATATCCAGTGCAGTGCTATGGCAGGCAAAGATAATCTATTTGTTCTATTTTTTTTTCTCATTTTACAAATAAGTGGGAAAATTTAATAGGAGCAAGAAAAGTTGTAATACTAGTGTCATTGTGTGATTTATTTGAATCCTATAATTCAGATGATGACACTGCAGGAAGGATATTGAAACAGTTAAAAAGGTTTTAGAGAAGAGCAGTGAAAGTGATTAAGCATTGGAAAATGTGCCCTAAGAGATACCGTGTCAAAACCCAGTTTGATTACTGAATAGGTCATCACCAGAAGGATATGATGACATTAATTAAGCACCTGTATGGATGTAGGAATCTGAGTAAACTGCAGTTGACCATAACTTTAAACAATATTGTTTCTACTGTATCTTTGTCTTAAATGTCATGTGCTTAATAAAAGAAGAATAATAAACTGTCTTTCCTTGGATGAGGTAGTCATTTAAAAAAGAATCATGAATTACTGAGTAGCTATTTTTAAAGTGAAGAAGAGAATGACTTTGCCAGTGCTGAAGAA
Organism: Monarcha castaneiventris obscurior; assembly: GCA_026261815.1. Classification (NCBI taxonomy): domain Eukaryota; kingdom Metazoa; phylum Chordata; class Aves; order Passeriformes; family Monarchidae; genus Monarcha; species Monarcha castaneiventris. Next base: position 4,150,505 of record JAMPIT010000327.1, read on the forward strand.
TTTTCCCAGAAAGTTACACGAGTGTTGGATTTGGAGTTGTGATATTTATTCAGCCATTTAAAAACTAAATTTATTTATTACTTGAAAAGTTTAAACCCCAAATTAGAGATCAGAATTTTTCATCTGAGAAAAACAAACAAAACAAAAAACCCAAACTAAAACCCACAGCAGAACAACACAAAAACTGTAAGAAAATGAAAAACACAGGAAAGATCCTGGACAGATTTTGCATTACTTCACAAAAATTGAGTCAGTTGTAATAGGAAAACCAGGAAAGAGAATTACCTCAAAGTGTTATTTATTTTTCTGAGTTATTGACAAACAATTTAATTTCTAGAAATTCATCCAAGGCAGAGCTTAGCTTTGCTTTTGCAGCACAACTATTCTAGCCTGATGCATTGTAATTTTGAACAGAAGGTCTGAAAGAAGTTACTCTGATGCAACTAAGAAGACCAGCAATAACCCCCTAGTCACAGAGATTATTCTCAGGGAATGCTCCAGGTGAGATGCTGTGCCAGTGGAGCTAGAGATGGCTGTTGCACACTAATCTGTCACCACAATAGCTTAGTAAGCAAGTGTGAAAATTCAATCACAACACCTTGTGTTTGAAAACTAATTCTCAAGAAGGCAGGTAGTACTAAGATTGGAGAATGATTTTGTTCCTGCCTGTGAAGAAAACAGAAGTCTGGCTTGTGCATAAAATAAAGAAATATAACAGTTTCAAAGGCTGGAAATTAAACTTAACCATGTAGGGCTACTGATAATATGTGCTAGCAGGGGTGATAAATAACCTTTGAAACAATTCCCAATTGCTACAGGATATTCTTGATGACTAAATTTTAATCAGGGAGTTGTGTTTCTCTAGAAGTTAAGCTTTTTAAAACTCTAGCCAGTGGAGTGAAGCAAATTGCAAGAAAAATTATGGCCATGAATTCTATACCACTCTTCTGCTTCGTGTGCTCTGATACTGCAGTCCATTAGGAGCCAAATCACTCAAGCTGCCTAGTCCAATTTGTGAAAATGCTGTTAGAAAGACTAGATAATTGACATTTGAACTTTTAAATGAAAATGTGGCTCATCTATCTTGTCAAGTAAGAGCATTTTCAGAACAATATTGGGACAACAGTTTTGAACATTTGAGCTACCAGTTATTGATAAGTAATGGCCTGTGTTCCTTACTAGTATTTCCTGTAATAAACAATCAAACGACCCATATATTATCTTCCTGAACAAAATTTCAGTAGGGAAAATAATTATTAGATATACTGCTTGCATGAAGAACAAAGTTCCTTTGCATTTGAAGTCCATTATAATATGATTTGAGAGTGACCTCTGGCACTGATGAAATAATCTCTGGGTATTGCTTGCCTCTCTTTTTTTTTATTTTTTAATACTGCTTACACTGTTTTAAAAATTGTTGCCATTCCAATAACTTTAGCAGTACAGTTTTATGTATATTTTAATGCTCATGCTGGCCAAATACAATTTATTTTTATAATATGTAACTGATTGCAAAAGTACAACAACGTAAACACAAACTTGTCATGAGCTTTTGACACCAAAAAAGTTAAATAGGTTTCTCAGTATGATCAGTATGACAGTAATTCTGAACACCCTTTCTTCCTCCATTTTCCCTGCAGTTTTAATGCTCAGTATGATGTTATATGTAGTGGAATATCCCTTTGGTCAGTTTAGGTCAGCTGTCAGTTGTGTACTCCTCAGATTTATGTGCACCTTCAGCCAACTCACTGTCAGGGCAGTGTGAGAAGCAGAAAACACTTTGATGCTGTGCTAGCACTGTTCAGCAGCTAAAAAATTAATGTGTTATCAACACTGTTTTGGTCACAAAAACACAATGTAACACCATACAAGCTACTAAAAAAAAAAAAAAACTCTATCCCAGCTAAAATGCTTATATTTAGTGAGTCAGAATCATCAGAACACAATTTGCTTCAGCTCTGTTACTGTAGTGCAAGGTTTTTATTTCTTTATGCTGATGTTCACAGACCTAAATCTGTAGTAGAAATCAAATGCATCACAAAGCAGGTGTTGCAGGAGCACTTGGTTCATGGATCTAGAGGATCCTCTGGTGAACTGGCTTGATTGTTGTTCTGGCTACCAGATGGTTTCCTCCTGCTCTGCAGTGGAACTATACTTTGTTGCTCCTGCAATTTTGGATAGACGACTAGTTATACTTCAGTTGAATTTGTAGTTGACAACATTTGATGAAGGCCTTGAGACTAACAGACCTATACTACCCGCTCTGTTCCTTTCTTCCTTTCCTTATGCTTACAAATTTTGGTCTTAATACCATTTATTTTTGCTAGCATTGTCATAAAATGTTTAATTAATTTGCATCAAATAAACATTCCCCTTTAAGAATCCTCTTTGAAATTAATAGGATTTGATTGCTCACACTTCTACATGCAAGTTAATATGATCCAACAAGCATTGCTTCTGCACACAAACAAATAGCTTGAAATTATAATTGCAAGTAGTAAGTAGAGCAAGAGAAGAAAATTCATCTAATTTTATGCAAGCTTTATGTCTTTTTTTTAAATTCTTATTTTAATTTCATTTTTAACACACATTTCTTTCTGCTCTGGCAGTACTAGCAAGCATCAGGGAGCAGTTAATAATACTGAATATTATTTGGAATACATCAATGTCCCATACATTCATGTGCTGTAAAGACAATTCTAAGCAAATCTTAATAAAACTGGAAGTTAATTAACCTAGCCTGGTCCTTGTATCTAAGCTGATTTCTTAGCACCAAAGCGTAGTAGTAGGGAAAAGTTTTACCGTTTTAAACCACTACTTCTAAACTTTTTTCAGCCAGTTATGTACAGATAACAAAATTTTGGTTTTGTTGCTTGAGATAGATTCTGTGAATTGTTCATCTGTGTTCCTCCTAGGGTGAGGCTAAATAGCAGCAACAAGGAAACTCTATTTACTTTGATATTGTGGCATATCAGGTTAGGCAGAGCTATGTAGGAGACAAGAGAACACATTTGAGGAATGAACACCCCTAGCTGGGAGATTTTTGCAGAGTGCAGTGGGACAGGCTCTTCAGTCTAAGAAAATGGGTTGTCAGACTAGTGAAGACTTGGAGTGGAGTTGGAGGGGCTTTGCTGAAATGTACTTCTAGCAGACACAGCAGGCCTTGGAGTTAATAGAAAGGAACTTTTCCTAAGGCTTAATAAGAAGTTTATAGAATTTGTTGCAAACCAGACAATCTCACAAGTGATAGATGGGAGAAGGCTTGGAAAAGAGAACATCTACACAGCAAGGACACAGTAAGCAGGGAGGTAATGTCCTTGAACTCTAATGTTAGGCATTGGTTTTGTTTTCTAAGCCTACTCTATCTGTTTTAGAGGCTGGTGTTTTTGGTTGGTTGGTTTGTTTGCTTGTTTGATTATGGGTTTTTCTTTTCTTTTTCTCTGTCTAAAAGGCTCATCCCTGATTGTGTTGTAACAATACCTGGTTTTTGAGATTTCAAAAATATTTGAGATTTCAAGGTGCATAATTAATGAAAGGTGCTGGAAGAACCACTTCAAAGATTTGTTTCTCAGGGTCGCAATAAAAAATCTGGTGTCAATACCCAACATGTAGACATTGTTTACTGATGCATGTCTGCTCCACATATTAAATAAGGTTTATGCTATCTCCTGAGCTTTGCCCCAACAATCCATCAAACATCTGTGAAAACGTTATATAAAATAACTGTCACTGCACTGTTCCTTAGCACTGAGAAAAGTTGTGATAGATTGATTTTACGCTGACTAATTCAGTTTTTGATAGTGAAACATTGTATTAGTCCGCAGACTATTTAAATCACAGGAAGCAAACAGATGTATGAGAATGAATGGATCTTTAGTTTGAGCCTGTTACTAAGTATTGTCCAAAGAACCATTGTGAAACAACTTCTGCAATGTTTTTTGCAGACAGTTTTTCTCAATAATGACAGCATAATAAAGTGATTTGTTCAGTGGTGATGCTTTATTCATTTATAGAAGAAACAATTTGATTGCAGATAATCAAAGTGGTGAACTAAACAGACTTTGATATATTGTGACTCCTTGTGCTCATTTCCTGAAAAAAAAGCTAACTTTAAAAAATGACCTCTTCATATCACATGAACACACTCTTTGGGTCCCAGTTCCTCAAGCTTTTCCTTGTCTCTTAACAGGACTATAAAAAGGAGCAACTTTTAAGATAGTTGTCATTCTCAATGTGCTTGAATTTAGACAGTACTGGCTAATTATTTGGATTTACATTGTGTCTCCAGATCTGAGTGAATAAAAATAGATATTCCCAGGATGTTGCGAGTTCAGAGTGAAGAATACTCTCAGTTCTTCTGTGGAAAAAAAAAGAGTAAGAAAAAAAAGAAAAAGAGGTTGCTCAGAACTAGAGTTCAGGGAGGATTGGTAAAGTCTCTGCTCCTGAATGGAGGTTATTCTGTGATGATAAGAGTTTGGAGAGCGATTGGGAGGTCTTCTTCAGAAAGAGCAGATGGACTGCGCAGTGGTGACAAAAGACTGGAAGAAAAATCCTGCCCTCTTCACAAAGTAAAAGGAAAGAAAAACAAACAAAAACCAAGGAAATTTGTGTCAGCATTTTATAATTTCATCTTTAATCTTTGATCTTGATTATCATTCTTTTCGCAAGGAGAAAAGTGGAGGAAAGTGGAATTTGGAGGAGGTGGTAAAGTTAAGTGGTGATGGTAGTTTAATTGTCCTAACTTTGAAATGGCAATCTGTACCCTCCAAATATATTGAGCACTATGAGTTAATGGAAAAGAGCAACACAAATGCCTACACAGGATCCAATTTACACAAGGAAAATGGAGAAAAAAATGTTATATGAACATTTTATTCTTCCACATTCCTGGAAAAATATACTAGTAGCTTTAAGTCATATCTCAAAAGTCCTGCAGAAGTAGACTAATTAAAAATATCACAGTTTAAATGAACTTCCAGAATGAAAATATTTTTGAAGCTTCTTTGGTTTTGTAATGTATTTGTAGTTGTGCGCAAATCTGTTGCATAGCATGGCAATTATTCCTGCCCAAATATTGTGATTTGATTATTTCAAAAGTTTGTACAAGGTTTTTTCAGTTGAAACAGCCCCAAATTTTCATTGAAATATTTGGTACACTTTTAAAAGACAATTTTATAGTCACAGGACACAGGGTAAAGGTTTTAAGCTAAAATGAAGTACACTCAGACTCAATACAAAGAAGAAATTTTTTATGAGGGTGTTATGATCTGGTTCTTAAAAATATTAAAAATGCTTCTGCCCAAATTAAGGTGCAAGCAAGACCATTTGTCAAAGTCAATATCATGGATTTTATTTAATAGTAAATATTGGAGAGAGAGAGAAAAAGGAAGAAAAAGAAAAGAGCTGGGGGGACAGAAAGATGGTGAAAGAGACAGATTAAAGAAAATTTCACCACTCCGTGGATCCCACTGGCATCCTGATGATCCATTCCAGCTGGTCTTCTTGGTGGTGAGGATCCCACTAAAACATAGCATCCAATGGATTAATATGTGTTCAGGCCAGGTGGGAATGTCCAGGTACCTTCCCTGGGGCAGGGGGTGGCAGGGGGCAGTTTGACACAGTCTCTTGCAGCAGACTCTGTGTCTGTTGTATTACTTTGCATTACGTGCAGTCCTGTGGTGCAAGGCCTCATGAGTAAGTCTGGGGAGCACTTCAGGGTGTCTTTGATGGATTGTGACAGTCCCTCAACTGCCTCCCAGGTGAATGTCCCATGGATGTGGCCTTCCCAGCATTGGGAGCTCCACAGCTGAGCCAGTTTATGTAAGGGAGGATGGGCTTTCAGTGCCTCTGACCAGAGGTTATGCCACACACCCGAAATCTCCTCTTTCCCCCATGGTTTGAGGTCTGTGTAAACTTGGCCTCCGTGAGCTATGGCCTTCCCCACTCTAAACCCAGGCAGGGATGATTTTCTGCTGGATCTTGCATTCTTGTGGATGCATTCTTTTCCCTCAGCCTTGTTTACTCCCTAGACCTAAGATGATTGAACAACAGTGTCCCCTTTATCTTATCTAGGTGGCTTAATTCACAGGGCAGAGTTCCAGTCAGGAATCTTCAGGAAGGGCTGGGCTGCGGTGGTCATAGCTTCTTTATACTGTTTTTGCTATAATGGGCAAAACTCCTTAATAATAACGTTTAAGGCATGAATCATTTCAGTCTCTGACAGAGGGTGGTGAAACACTGGAACAGGTTGCCCATAAGGCTGATAGGTGCCCCATACTTCCCTGGAAGTGTTCACGGTCAGGTTGGCTGGGGGTCTGAGCAACCTGATCTGATCGAAGATGTCCCTGGCCATTGCAGGGTGGTTAGACTAGTTGGTCCTTAAGGGTCCCTTCCATCACATGCCACCCCGTGATTCTATGATTCCCTATTTCCATAGAAGCGCTTAAGTGATTTACAATAACAACATGGGTACACATTATATGTAAAGATAATAATAAGTAAATACTGTAATTTAAGAATTTACCCTTGGTTCTGTTCTCTTACATGTAGATAAAGTATGGATTACACAATACAAAGACATCACAGGAGGTTTTAAAAAGTCCAAGTGTAGAAAGATAGGACAAAAAGAAATAGGAGATTTCCATTTTTTTTTTTAATAGTAAAAAGACAGGGTAGGCCTGTTACCGTTACTGGACTTATTCCTAACTAAACCTTTTGGTAGAAACTTAAGGATAAGTTTGGTGTTATAAACTGTGTAGATATCCAAGTACTTTGTTACCTTCAAAATAATATGTATATATATATAAAAATTATTCTAAGTGTGTTTGAAATTTGAAAACAACCAATAATATTTAGTACCTTGTTAATATTATCTGTTTGATAAGTCATTTTGAAAACAGTAATTTGTCATCTAACTACATATATTGATCAATATGTCTGCTATTATACTGAAACAAAAGCCTTATATGTACCACACTCAGATTTTTTTTAGAGGAGCTGGATGGAGAAAAAGAAGGGAAAGCAGATTTCTTGCTCACAAAAATTGCTGAGGTTTAAATTGTTGGCAGTATCTTTAAAGAGGGAAAAGAAAGTTACCAGACTATGTCTGATAAAATATGAATTTAGGAATCAGAACTATGTTAGATGGAAGAATGCACTTAATATATTTTGAATGGTGTTACTTGCCCTCTGACTCCAGTGAAACTGTAGAAAGTAATTAATTTTAAAGTCAATTACATCCAACGTTAGTAACATGATTTGTGGTAGGTGTTTTCATTGGTTGTGTAAAGAGAAACTGGATGAATGTGTAGTTCAGTGTCTTTTCCCCCTGGGAAATACCAAAGAAAACCATTTTGTTCTCAAGTTTCTTTTTCTGTTTACAGCAAAGGCCAGTGTGACTGTATTAAACATCCACTGACAGGATGGAGGGGAAGCAAAGGACACAGGATCAGCTTAAGAGAATATGACTATCCACGGATGCAGATGTTTACCTTGATACTGTAAAGATTAATACCAGACCTTAACTTCATGCTTTGTGAGCAGTCCTGGTAAATTCAGATGAACTATCAGAGAGCATGAAGTTAACTGAATACACAGGATTTTGCAGAATAATGAGTTTGATTGCATTTTTTTTCTAGGAAACAGTACAGCACACTAGAATGTATGTCTGATTGAAAAGACAATGGACCTGATAAAAAGCATTCCTTTGTGGGTTTTTTTGTATTTGCACTTTTCTTCATATAAGTTGCAGTGTATTTTTGTGGGTTTCAAACTAGATATTTTTTCTTGGTTAAGCTCTGTAAGTATTTTTTGCTTTGGGGTATTTAAAATAGAATTATACTTTTATAATTTTAGAGTATTTCAAACTATTTCAACATTAAACAGAAATAGTATTATAATTTATTAAAAAATGTTTTCTTCAATATTGATGCCAGTGATAAAAAGAATGAGGAAATATATATCTCTTCCTAAACTAGAAATCGAAAACTTTATCCTAAGGTTACTTAATTCCTTCTTATATCTATATAAATGATAAATAGCTGAGATGCAAATGCCTACAAGATACTCACTGTGAGTCTTAATCAGTCAGACTGCAAGACATAAAATAATAGGAGCTCCTGCACACTCACACTTGTGGAAAATGTCATCTTTATATTCTGTAATGAGTCAGATTACTGAGATTCTTATATTCAATGCTTTTTAAACAGAGATTCAGTTGCATTGTTTAGTAGGCAACTCTCATAACTTGAGGTCTTGGTTTTACTTTATCCATTGTTTCTGCTTTAATTTCCTTTGGGAATCTTATCAGAAAAGAATGGAGTATGACAAGCAAAGAAAATGTCTGATCAGTTTGAATAAGGGAAAAAAGTTGCAATATGGCAGATTCTGATGTGGGAATTACTTGATAGAAATCTCTACTCTGAAGCCTTGCTGGGATCAGTCTGCCTGGAAAGGCACTTGCAAGGACAGCAAATTTGTCTTCTTCTGAGAAGTCAGAAACATTTAAAAGTGAAAAAAGAATAGTCAAGTAAAAAATAATATACTTAAATTAAAAAAAAAAAAATCAGTTCAGCTGTGTGTCATATAAGTTGCAAAAGGAGATATCTAATATTTCATTTGATGGAGTGGGAACCAAGCAATTATGATAAAAACAAGGAGAGACATCAATACCTGCATATGTTAAGAATGAGAATAATTCTTTTGATTGAGGTAGGGAGATCAGAGATAAAAAATGTTGATAAAGAAGAGAAAATGAAAAAAAAATATTAGGAAAGGGAACCAAAAACTGAGCAAAACACAGGGAAGACTTAGTGTATAAATGGACTGAGAAGCACTTTGGAATAATGAATATTTTTAGGGTGAGAATGCTAATTTCATAAAGTAAACAAGAGAAAGAAACTCCCTGGTGAATTGAATGAGATAAAAAATAATTAATCTGGTTAACCAATGGCAAAGAGTGGGGGAAAGATGAACTGGGTGAGGAAAAATGTTCCTCACCCTGTGGTGACAAAAGGCAACAAAACTTTTCTTCTAAAGGGATAAACAGTGAAATAATTTGAGTATAAATAATAGAGTCATAGAATCATTTCGTTTGGAGAAGATCTTTAAGATCATCAAGTCTAGCTGTTAACCCAACACTGCCAAATCCAAACGTAAACCAGGTTCCACCTCTCCCATCCCTCTAACTCAGGTCCTGGGGAAGGACTCACTCAGAAAACCCTGTGCATGCGTGAATGAAATGGTGCAAAGTCTAGTTTGCGTAAGAGACATTCACCAGATTAACTATAAAATGAAGTGGATTGCCCCACACACACCTTTCTTTTTCTTTTTTCTTCTCTTTCTTCTTCTCTGTTTTCTCTTTCTCCTTCATTTCTCACTGTTTATCCCCGGTCCTGACTATCCACATGGCAGGATCAACATGGGATCATAGGAGAGGTGACCTTTTTTCTCTTCCTCTCTATACTGTCATTTGTCTCGTCCCTTGGTTTGCCTGGGAAAAGTGCTGCTATCATATTCAACCCAGTAAAATTTAAGGTCTTGTTAGGCAACCCCTTTTGAGTCTAAATAGTGGGCTATTTGCTTGAGTTAAGGCAACCATAGAATAAAAGCAGAGCAGTTCCCTGACACATGGTCTGGAGTCTTTGTTCAGACTGATGAGAACTTATCATGAGCATCCTCCCCCTCTCAGCGGGTCATGACACAAGTCCTTTCCACTTCTGTCCATTTTGCTACCTCTGTGTGAGTAGGGAAGGCTCCTTGGTTAAACTGAGGACTACGGTGTTTTCCTGGAGAAGGATATAGTGATATTGCTGAAGGCAAACACTTTCTCCTACTGTCAAACCCTTCAGCATAATATCTTCACCATGCCATTTTCTAAATTGTTCTATGATTCTTTTTCCTCTCTAAAGCATTTTAGAGTGCTTATGTTAAACCACGAGGCCATGATACATGACCCTAGAATCTTTTTGGAACAAGTTTTTTTTTTTTTTTAGCCTCAATTTTGATGAAATAATTGATGAATTGTACTCAGAAGAATGCAAGTGATAGCCTTGTTTCACTATGACAGTAGAGATTATTGCATTTGAGTAAATCTAAATAAAACAAACAGTGGAAGAATAATATCTGAAAAGCTACAAGTTAATATTATTTCATGTTATTTTTTCTGGTTTTGTCAAGCAAATAATATCTCTGTTCTTTAATTTTTTATATTTTTGGGGGGATTTTTTTTTGTGGTTTTTTTGTTTTTTGGCACATTGTCACAAAGCACTTCATATGGTACAGAATTCAGGGAGAACAGGTTTGCAATAGTATGGCAAGCATAATGGTGCCAGTTAGCATTTCAGAACTTAGAGATGACTGGCCATCTGGGAAAGGGGGTAATTTAAGGCCAACACTAATAAGAATAAAAGCTGATAGGCACTTTTTTTTTCATCTGCAGCAGCTATGCAGCCAAAAGATTGATATTACAGTACAAAAGTCAAGTATTGTATGTTCCAGCAATAATTCATTCATAAGTTTCAGTAGATCTGTCACATTACTTTTGTTCCAAGCACATGGCTCTATCCCATTTAAAAACTCCTCTCAAGCCAATGCCACCTAGTTCACAAGTAAATATGGTATGGCATTATTTAAAGCATAATTTGATGTAAGTTACAGTTCCCCATGAACAACAGAAAATGAAGCTGATGTTGTGATAGAAAACTAATCCTATTAGTTACAGCTTAAAATTGTGCAAATTGTCTGCTGCCCAGAGGAAAGAAAAATTATTATCCATACAAATTTTTCTAAGCCTGACTAACTTCTTCAGGTCAGTGTGGATCTCACTCTGGGGATTGTTATAGATATATTTACTTGTTTCTGGCAGCCAAATATTGGAAAATAAGCTACTCTCCTTTTTAAGGTACCATGCTTACTGCAACTTCACATGCAGTGAATATGTTCAAAAGGATGCACATGCGTGAAAATAAACCCTGTGTAAAACTGGACTTTGCTATGATTGATAAACATATATATCATAAATATTGTCTTGATCTGCTTCTTCTATTCCTATGAAAGTGAAAATTTTTATTGGAATTTTTTTTTCTTGAAATCTTGTCAAATAATGTATTTGAAAGAATGTTTGTGCTTCATTGTAAGTGAAAATGAAGTAAGAATTTCTCTCATCAAAATCAGTTTACCAGCCTGGAGAAACAATGACTGAATTTTCTAATCTGAAAATCACTTGATGAGTTTAAATTAAGAGAGAAGGGAACTCAGTTTTGTTTCTCCAAATTAAGTGTCTATGATTCCCAAAGAAAGAAAGCCTTGTCTAATAGGTCTTTTCCTAAACTTTTGGAAATAATTTCCCAGTTTTATAGACATATACACTAGTATACAGTCATCTGTGTATAAGGAGTATATACCCCTTATATTCTGAAATGTTAAGTTAGTGCTTTAAAGAGACCCCAAGGATTAATTAAAGCTGAAGTTTCTTCAAAGATCTTCTTATTAGCCTAGTGCAAGCAACATAGTCTAAACAGGAGAGAGATGAGATGCCACTTTCACATATTCCTCACAGATTTCTCATCTCTGATGTCTAAAGAGAAAAATCAGTGTAAATATAGATTTCATTTTTATCAACAGAGCAAACAATGGCAGCTGTCATCCCAGTGCATCTACTTCTAGGCTGCTAACAGCACCTGAACTAACTATTGCAAAGCTAACTTGAAACTCTTATACTGTAGAAAAACCTTATGCAATATAGCCAGGTACAATAAAAGCCAAAGGAGAATAAAAAAATTAAAAAAAAAAAAAATTCTAGGTATTAAACATATGGGGGGAAAAAACCATTAAATTTTTAAAGTAAAGTTGACATAGAAAACATGTTTTTCAACTTGCTAAGAATTTAGTCTGGAAATTAGAAAAATTTATTTCGAGAATATGAAAAATTTAGAACATTATTTTTCAATACTAGCAGCAGAGGTATGAAAAACCAGTCACATATGGATCTGGAGGAGAGAGTGAAATTGTCAATGAACAGATTACATGTCACCCAGGGTAAAGAGATTCTTTTAATTTTTATGACTCAGTAATAATAATTCCACCATAGGATTTTACTACTTCAGTGCATATTAACTCTGTAGTATTCATTATGTCAGTTTCAGATTTATTCTTGTGCTTCTATATTTTAAAGACAATAATTACACATTGTGCAATACATATTGTATATATAAATATACAACATAATTCTTATGAAAACAATGACACAGAGCATATACTGCATGAGACATTTCAGAATGTCTGTGTATTTCCTTTAGAATCTTCCTATAAAATTCCATCAACATTTAAAAGATTTGCAGTATTCATTAGTCTGTTACAGATGCAACATACATGTGTGAAACTACACATAGAGTGCTATTTTTGTGAGATTTTTTTGGAGTCTACTGTTACCTGCCCTTTTACTTATTTCATTCATCTCTTGCATCTTGCCTTTTATACAGGAATAGCAACTATCCTTTCCCACACAAATAGAATTAAAACATATCTGTTCTTCTTTGAACTTGTCTATGACTCTCATATACTCAAAAGTCACAGCAGAATCCTGAGATAAAGAATTGGGTACAGCTGCTTCTAAATCCTTCCTTCCTGTGTAACAAAGTTCCTCTTTAAAAAAAGATGCCAGAAAGGAAAACCAAGTAAATTATTCTCCCCCTCAAAAAACCCCACATAAAACTATTTTTGAGATTTGCTGTAAGATATTGTGTAAAGTTCAGATCAGCCAAAAAATGTTGAAGAGAACTTTTAACACCTCAGAATAGTGACTCTACAGAGTATGTGACAAAGTGTGCAGAAACAGTTCACTAGGACCCAAGTTCTGCCAAGGACTTCCAGCCTTGCATATAATGAGACTTTTCAATACACAGCTAATTTAGCTCTTATTCATGTGCAATGAATCCTTTCCTAGTTGGGCACTTTATGAGCTTAGCAAAAAGTCTACTGTGTATTTTCAGTCCACAGTTTTCAAAGGCTTATCATTCTGTCAAATCAAAACAGATTTCCTATAGGACAGTAAAAGACACAGCTCCTCAGTGAAGGTTATTTTGTAGAGCTTTATCTTTCAAATGAACTTCAATTCTTTTGACTACAGAACCCATGGAAAATAAATGGCTATGAGAGTGATTTATTTTTAATGTAACAATGACAAAAAAGAGTTTATTTTCCTACTCATTTCATGTTGAAATGGCTAACTTATTACTTCAGAAAAAAAAGGAATAAAATTAAAAATACACAAAATCGTCACTATACAGATGATTGTGGTTTTTATGGAGAGTGTTTCTCATAGCTGGGCATGAGGAAATACAGGATTAGTAGAGAAACTTATTTTTTATTATGTTAGTAGGTGCTATATCTAATAAATCACAAAAATCTATAGATTTGCATATTAAAAAATAAAAATCACTGAGTTTCCTAGAGTATAATCCTATGCTATATGCTATGTTTGCTGGTGCATATGTGAGGAAAGTTAGTTTCCTTGCAGGGTGTTTTCAGGCAGCTATGACACTGAGCTTTATCTTCTAATTTTTGAAGTGTTCTTTTTTTTCTTGTAGCGCTGGAGAGTATTTCTTCACTCCAGCTTAGAAACCACTGTATATACCAAAGGTAACTAGAATGCAGTGAAATGATAATTCTAGAAAAAAATGTTATATGGCAGTGAGGAAGATTTGGCTTTGAAATGGTCTGCTCTCAAGGATGAAAAATAAATTCAAATGAACTAAACAATTACAGGTACCATATTATGAAAAAAATCAGAAAAAAGGCACTAAAAATTCAGAAGCAAAATATAATCAAATATTTAAATTTAAACAATACCAGTTTTCTGAACAAACTGAGACAAATCACTGGAAAAAATCTTATCTTCATGCAGATAATGAAACATATTTAGTTATTCATATTCCACATATAACTGTGCAGAAAGTAAGTGTTACCTATGCAAGTCTAATCTTGCAATTTCTCCTCAGAACTTGACTTTTTATCTTCAATAATGATGATATGCTAAAAGTGCGATTTCCTAGGGGTTTGACAAAGTAAAAAGAAAATGTTAATGCCATAGAAGTCAGTAGAAAATGCAGATACATGATGCTGACATTTAGAGACAGTAGATACCTTCACCCCTTGAGCTTGAGTGAGCAAATGATGATATTAATAGATTATTAAACTCTGTGGAACAAGATTAAGTAGAAAATGGCACAGGAAGATGATTTCTTTAGTAGAGGCTTGCAAAGAGCCACTTTCTTCATTAGTTTCACAATTTTTTCTAATGTAATGTTGAGGACTCAAGCATTTAATTTTGTCCTATGAGCTGGATGTGCTTAAATAGTCACATTGTCTTATGCTTTCTCTGTCCCTTGACACATTATATGCACAGTGTAAATATATATGGAGATACATGTGGATCACATTTCTGTCCTTGTTTATCGGTCTGTCTCTTTTACCTTATCTCTCTCCTTATCATCATTTGTTGATTCCCACATATTTACTTTACTATGTTATATTTCTTCTTTTGAGAGATTTTCATAAGATTTTTCTGATGACACTACACTGATCCCCTGTGTGTTCCTGTGCCCTTTGGGAACTTGTCTGCACAGTGATGATGGTACCAGATCTTACTTACAGTGCTTGGCACTGTTTCACCTCTGAATAAACACATGCTCAGTAAAGACTGAGCAAACAAACAATGAAAAATACCTTTGGGAATGTAACCGTCAGTTTTTCATGTTCCTCATGGACTTCTTTTGCTTTCCAAAAATTTCTGTATCAAACAATCAGCCTGCAAAATTTCACACTGACCTGTTAAAGCCATACAATTATATTAGTCAGGGAAGTAAAAAGTAAATAATAATAAAGTATATTTGCATAATGTTAAGCATTGATGACCCTAAAATATATTCTTTCTCTTCTAAAGTATTTTTAGATGGTTGGTTTTTGGTTTTGTTCATGTTCATATTTCTCTCCACCCACCATGTCTTACACAGGAATGTGATCTCAGCATTTAATTATGAGTTAAACTTTTGCACTTGGGCTGTTCAAAGGAATTTCAATTAGTCAAATGAGACAAAATATCTTCATTGACCTTCAAGCCGTACTGCAAATAAAGATCAGTTTTTCAATGTCTCCCTCTACTGAAAAGCCTTAGACAGCACTGATAGAGGTGAACAGAGATACTTTTAAGGATGATGCTTTGTACTAATTTATGGTAAACGAAAATGTTAGACACTATGCAAGCAGAAAGGGAAATTATTCTCTTACTGCCAGTCTGCCATACCACTTTACATGCACTCAGAGAGGAGAATAGAAGACTAAAGAAAGCACTTTCTCTGCATGACTCAACCATGAAATGGCACAATCAGGGTTTCTAGCCTTTTCTGAGTTAACACTTTCTCACAGACAAGCTGCAGCAGTCCAGTTACATGCTGGATACAGGATCAAAATTTGTCTATTGAATTAAGTCATATGATTTGAATTTTAGTTCATGACTGTGAACTACTTCAAAAGCAAATGCCCAGAAAACACTTAGGGAAATATTAGATATTTATTTCCAGGTTTTCAGAGATAAGTAGGCATTCTGGATGTCTATCTTTTTCTGTACTTAAAATGGAGTAGCACTGAGTGGGAAGTTCTCAGTATGTTCTGAAAATCATAGCTTTTTAACCAGCCCAAAATAGATAAAATTAGTATTTTCAGTTTTAAGAAAACTGAAATATGAATACGCAGGGGGAAAAAGGGAATTCATAATGGAAAAATAAGGATCTCAAGTGATTACTAAACAGATAAAGGAAAAAAAATCTATATGATAGGTAACATACATTTGATGGCTTTATTTCTATTTCTAAAGTATCCCACACTGGTTACTGTGGGACTTCCTAGACATGAAGAGTTTTTGACTTGTCTTGAAAATGCAGTCCTTGCTGCTGCTAATACATACATATTTCCAGCTGGTAAGTTCTTTCTTAAAGTAAAACTCTCAAGCTCAAAAACCCTGAGTCAAAAACAACCTCTAAAATTAGCCTAGTTATTCTTGTCCTTACGTCAAGCTGGGCACAGCAGCCAGAGTAACATGGCTTGGTCTATTCAAGCCATGAAAGGATGGTCCCAGCATACACACAGAATGAGGAAGTATTTAATTTGAATTTAGAAACACTTGAGGCACATTAGCAACATTCTTTACTGCTAAGTGGAAGCTTGCATGCCAACTGGCATAACAGGAGTAATATTCTAACTTACTCCCTAGCGCTAACCATTATAATTTTAGACTGGGCCTTTTTGAAGGCTTTAAATTCTGTTCACCTTTCCATTTCCAAAAAAAGATTATTGAATTCCCTCTTCTCAAAACAAGATGTTTTGCAAATGACAGCTCTTTTTATGTTCTCCTTTGCTTATTGTGTGCATGACACAAATTGTCGATATCCCATAGAATAAAAATAGAAAAAGAAAAGATACTCAGGCCAAGATCTAGAATTGAGCTGACTCTAAACTTTTCAAACTAATGACTTGACATTTATCACCTTATGCTTGGCATAAAAATAGTAACTACATGATTTATATATAATGGTCCTCTCCTATAGATTTCCTAATAAAATAATAATAAAAAAATCCTTCTTCCTGATTTTGGCTTTCTTTTTTACACATGCTTATAGATGTGGAAAAATATGAGCACTAAAGATATCTTTCTAAAATAGAGAATTTATAAATATTCTCTACATTAACGTTAATAATGAATACAAACTTTGTATAAAACAAGAAATCCATCAAAGATGGTTTTGCATTGGATCCTAGACCATTCATTCAGGGAAAGAACTAGAAAAGGATCTGTGAAAGATCTTTACGTGAAGAGTAGATTTCAACCTCATTGAAGTAGGAAGAGGACAGGCAGGAGCCCAAGGCCATGCGCTTTCTTGGCAGCAGGCTGCTTGCAGAGATTTTTTCACGTGTTCTATATGAATGTGCACACTGAAGTAGCTATTGATGGGTGCAAATAAATTATTTAATGACATTAGCCATCCTGGATTCAGACATCCTCCACACATCTTACAGAACTCTGAGGGAGACCATATTTAAGTACTGGCTCCTCATAAGCCCTTTGTTTGCACTCAGCCTGCCCTCTGCAATGTGATTGCAATGCAAAGTGGCTGTAGAAACATCAGAGAAAGCTAGAGACTACCCATGTGCAGTGCACTGGTAATCATACATGTTTGGCATCACACAGCTTCTCACATCAAAAAGCAAGCATAAAACTGCTAATCTGCAGCTGGCACCCAAATTAGCTTATATCAAACCAGTTATTTCTAGACTTCACTACTGTCACTGTTGTTATTTTACACACAGTCAATTGCATTATTCCTGTGGACAGCATTATCAGCTTCTTTAGTCACGTTAGTGAAGAAAATTATTTGCCCATCCCAAGAGTTTCTTTGTTGATTCATGTTGGTATGAAAATGATTACTAAATCAAAGTGACTGAACAAGCATATATTTCCCATTTATGAAACTTGATTTAGAGTGTGACTTAATTTTGCTTATGTCTGATTGGTTCTGCTTTTAACCAAGGAGATAGAACAAAGAACCTTATTCCAGCAGCATGCAGCACTAATCTCCAATGCTTTACAACACTGCAGTCTTTAAATGATAATTCTTGAAGGTACAGAAGGGTTCCACCATCAAGTGACGTGATATTTACTTCTTTGAATAATGAGGTAAATGTGGAGTTGCAAACTGTGGGAGCGATTTTGTCTTTGGGGCTATTGAGACAGTGTCTGAGTTGGCAACATCGTTGTTCAAGAGTGATGATTTGCTGACTCAGAGTGGCATTTCTCTGTTTGACCTACACATTTTCTATGTGTTTCCAGTGGCTTATTTCCATTCCTATTGCTCACTTTACACTGGTTTTATCTGAATTGTCTAAAAACATAGAAGAGAGAATTGTAAAATATTATACTTTATGTTGATGATTGCATTTGGCTTTTGTATTTCTCTCAGTTCACTTTAATTGGTATAGTAATTGTATGTACTTTTGTATAATTACAATTTTATTAATAAAGAATTTTATCTAAGTTTTTGCCTCATGTTCTTGCACACTGATACTTTAATGTTCCTAGAGATCCCCCCGTGGAAGGACAGCTGCACTAACTGCACAGCTTTGTGCAAAAGTAGCATCCAAATATGTGACTGGGCATCAAACTGTTACCACTTCAAATGCAGCTAGAGATGCTCCTCCTTTTTGATTACAGAGGGAATCCAGTGCTGCCAGCTTGTCACTTTTAATACCCCAAAACTTTTCTCAGCAGCCTTTGCTTTTGATGGCATTACATGCTTCTGTGTGATGACCATTAACATTTTCACAGGAAGAATAGAAAATTATTTGATCTTTAAATCACACGCTGCTGCTGCTGAGGAGTTCTAGCAGTTGCAGTCTTGAAGATGTACATCTTCAAGTTGAATTTGATGAAAAAGACATTTGCTGCAAATGCATTCTGGCCACGGTGTAGTAGAAAAACAAACAGAAGAAAACTCCTAAAAGGACTATAGGACAATCCTGTATCTGGTCAAGAAATACATAGTTCAGAAAGGAAACAGATGCGTATTAACAAGACGTTGTAGATCAACAGAGTGTACCTGGTGGTTATTGACCCATAAGTACCAGTTCTTTCAAGAATATTTCCTAAATGGTCAGAATGGGTTATGTTACTTTCTCTATAAATGTGAGTGCTAAAAGTTCTTGCCCTGGTAAATTTGAGCTAAGAAAATCCCTGTACAAACACTTCGGATTTCAGAAGTATGTGTGAATAAATAAATATACAGTTCACCAGGGTCCAGATGTATGTTTCTGAATGCTATTTGGGAGCTTACCCTTTTCATGAATTTAGGCTGATGAGGGTGATTTTAGTTCCTCTACAAGGCTAGGCTAGAGATAGTGAGTGGGAAACAAAGTTTCTTTGTATTTTGATAAAGAAGTCATTTTGCTGACAGTGCTCTTTTGGTGTTAATGGTATTTTTAGTGTTTGAGTCAGTGTGTCACTGGCAAACCAGAAGCAACTTCATAATCCAAAACTGAGCCAATGAAGCACAAATGTAGAGGAAATAACTTTTCCCTGTATGTGTATGTATATGTATATGAGTGATAGGAGTTGGGGCTGATCCTGCCATACCCTGCATATTCTGTCTCTTCCACAAGAGCACTGAAACACACACATGGCTAATGGGGGCTGTGCCTTTCCTGATTGAAACCTTAGTGCATTGCTGTTTCATTTCCCCAAGGGTTCAATTGGTACCTGTTCAGATCGCATATGCATTTTGTTTTGTGTTCAGCCAGTTCTCAGCTATTTGCCTCAAAACCCATGTCCTCTTTCCCTTCCAAAAAGGAATATAAGACAATATTTGGAAGTCCCTGCATAGCGGGAAAGAAATTGTTAATAATTTATGTAGGCATTTAACAATTTTAGCTTTCAAATTATCTTATTCTTACAATTTCTTTTTCTCTCCATAACTAAAAAAAGAAAGAAATTCCTTAACTCCATAATTATATTTCTCTTGTTTGTATAGATTTTCATTGCATATATTCCTACTTGTTATTGACAAATTTCTCTTTTATATAGAAAATCAATATTGTTGCTTTAGCATTTTAATAATTACAAAATACCTTGAGGGCATTATTCCTCTGAAGCATGTGTATGACTTTCAGTAACCCCTAATGAATTTCACTTGCTCATCAAGGTGAAAATATGCCCTATAATGTTGCATCTAATTTTCCTTCTTTGTCCTTTTCCTTAGCTAACTGCCTAGTAATGAGATGGTAATAAGGCTGGGACAGAATATTTAAAATAAAAAAAAAAATCAGAAATGGAGTTAGCTTAACACTTAGATCAGTCTTTGAATATCATCATATGGCAAGGCACGATACAGCACACAGCAATACTTCTTACAATATTTAGTGTGATTTTAGAACTCTTCATCTGTCATGTCACCCATAGGAAAAAAATTATTTCTTCGGTCGGGAACGAGTGAGAATGATCCTAGTATTGGCTGTAATGCCTTTAAAAAGGAGCACTTGACTTTCATTTTGATAATGTGAAATGTCAAACTGATTGTTTCTTTCCCAGATATTACCCAGGTGAAGTTTTCCCAGTTCACTTTAACCTTGCTGTCAGCTCACTTTAATGGAATCTTATCAAACAATCTTCATGCTCTCCTGCACAGCATGTGATCTTCCTTCAGTTTTCCTAAAATGAAGATAGGGAAATCCTCTATGTTGTTTGGCTGGCACCTGTCTCCTGAACTGACATGAGATCCAAACCAACTATTATTTTCACCTCTGAGGCAAGAAATAATGAAAGGAAAATTTAGTGTACAAACTATTAACTTTCTGATGCTTTTAAAATTCAGATGTATTGTCTTCAACTTCAGATATGAAACTAAAGTTATATGTAGCTGTTGATATGTAGGCTCAATCTCTTTTAAATTTTTCAATCTGTTACCACAGGTCAGGCCTGTAGGAACTTTTCTTTTACAAGTGCAGATGAGATCAGATGAGACAATTGTGTATTTTCATGATCCCATTTTGGTGGATATGACACTGTCACATACAGACTGGACAGTAATAGAATGTATGAACACATGTATTAGTCTATGGAGTATTTTCACCCTTATGTCTGAAGCACTTTCAGTGATGTGGATACTTTTTGCAGAGGTAGTACCAGTTTAGGGTTGCTAAGTGACTTTTCACATTTTTTAAATGTTCATTTATCAAACTCATTTTAGAGAAGGCAAAATATTGCAATGCGAGACTAAATTATCTTTGTGGAACTTTTCAGAGAATTCCCCATTTCTCTCAATTCATTTCTCCACCATTATTTTAAATGGGAAATACATATTTTTTATTCTATACTCTCTATTTAAAGCAAAAAATTCTACTATAGTTAAGATTTTATTATCCCTAGCTTTTTTATTTCCAAGAAGTTATCCTACCATCTCACATATATTCAGCCAATGAATTTTTATAATTTCTTGGTAAACTTTGACATCCTTTCTTTCCTAGCCCTCATGCCCAGAAAGGATACCACCTCTACTTTATTTTTCAGTGTTGTTTTCCTTGCAGTACGTTGCCCTTTGTATCATTAGACATTTTCTTGAGGCCGATCCTTGAGATACAAAACATGCTGTGCCTTTGTTATTTCCCAAAGAATGATCTCATACCAAGATCAAAGAAAGAGTTTTCAGTTTCTTTGGCTCTGTACCAACCTGCTGAGTCATCTGATATTCATTAATTCATTAATCTTGTTTGCTCTTGCATTATCCATCAGCACAATTCTGCTAATAACTAGATCTGTATTTTTCCATAAATGAAACAGAAGTCTTGATGTAAAAAGCGTGAAAATACTTCAGAAACACAGATTTAAACAAGTGATTTCAGATTTCCTGGTCCAAGACTCATTAAAGGACATCAATTAACTGAGCAAAAGCAGCCAGCAAGAGTTTTTTTTTCTATTTGGCTTTGGTTTTGCTTTATTTAAAATTTTTATTTTGGTTTTTTTCAGATGCTAATGTTTAACACTCAAAATTGAACCACTCAATTCTTAGAACTAATGTTCCACACTTCTTACTTTTTAGAAAAAAAATCTTTGGAAAAAATAAAGTAATAAAAGAGATAGAAAGTTTAGATAATGCACTTAGAATCCTGGCAATACTGATTTCCTCATTTTGTGCTGGAACTGTTTGAATGGGTCAGATAAATATAATGTCAAATGTGGAAGCAAGTGTTTAGAAATATGCTTTTCAAAATATAATACTTTTTTTCTGGTTGATATTGGGTGACATTGTGTGCTAACGTTGAAGCTAAGAACAGTAAAATAATGTTACACTACGGTTTAAGATTCTAAGACATGGAAATAAAATGTTGGATAATGTTCCTTAATTGTTTTACAGTTCACAGATGGATTCACAGCTGATTAATCTAAATTCAAAGATGGTCTACCCTGGCAAGACAGTGAACAGAGATACGCGACCAAATAGCCAGAGAATTATTCCTTTAAAATTTGATTTGAAATCTGACTGCAAGAATAAAATAATATAAGGGGAGGAAAAAAAAAAACAATTAAAAATATTTTAAAAATAGTGAATGAGCCTCTCAAACTTATGTAGCTGAGAAGAACAATGAAAACATGCTTCTTATTCTGAATTGCTTTCTTTAGTTTTGTATCTTTACTTTTCTTACAAATAAAGGAATACTTTGTATTGCAGTGTCTCTATTTCTCTATATTGTCTCTATATAGAACAGATTATTTGGTGGGTTTTACTGCATTCATTAGGTGCTCCCACAAGTGTGATATTTGTGTAGATTAGCCTTTTTAATGGTTTCTTGTCACTGGATCCCTTGGACTGACTTGTTCCCTGTAATTAAATTCAAACACATACACACACCCACATGTATCTTTTTATGTGTAGACGTTTACATGTTCATACATACACAGACGTATTTGCATATATGTCTCTGTATGTTATATACAGTCACATATATATATATGTATGTGTATATGTAAACATTTATATACACACACATAGCTACCCTTAAAAGAAGAATTTCCAAAAGCACTGCGTTTGAGCCTAAGACACTGGATAATATTGACTAGAGGAATTGACAAGTAACAGCTAAGCAGCTCTGGAAGTCTTCAGGACGCTTCACCATGCAGATAAGCTTGAAAGCCAAAATGGAGAAGCCCATAAGGGCTTTTAGGTCCTGGCTTTTTTACATCGAGCTTGCGATGTCTAAGAGGTCACCTGAGCCCTTCAGAGCTTTTTGGCACTGTGCCTCTCAGACTCTCAGACTGGAGGTTTTAGTAAGACCATCAGCCCCACTGTGTACACTATCAAGCAAGCTGCAGGATCTTTGTTATTGTTCAGTTACCAGACAATTCACGCCAGAACTGGGAACACCAGCCAACTGCTTCCAGGGCAGATTCGTCATGTAGAGTGACCCAGAATAAGCTATGTGAATCTGTCCCAGCTTTTGACAACCAAAACTTTCAGAATTCCTGTTCTAGAAGTATTCTGGTCAATTGGTCCCAGACCTGCCAAACCTGGCAGCAGTAAATTGATTGCTCTGAAGCAGCCTGTCAGCACTAGAGAATTTGCCTTTGATTTGGCAAAATGTAGTCCAGCCTGAGAGGAGTCAATCAAACCTTCAGATTCAGTGAAATACTTTTGAACAAAAATATTTCCCTCAGAAATGTTGGGCCATCTGTACTCAAGTTAATAGAGCCGGTTCTCACTAAGGTCAAAAATATGTATTACATGCACGTTTCCCCTTAGCATTATACTCTAATTACAGTGGGCTTTTTGGTAAATATTAAGTCAGAGGTTTTGCAATGCATGTAGCATTTCACATTTTGACCAGCAATCTTTGTGTTATATTTCCTACTTTTTTTTCCCATATATGTTCTGTGTGTATCTTCCTGAAATGGAACATGCACTGTGCAGCTGTTTAGAGCACTCTCTATATAACTTCTTCCACAGTGTCTAATGTTTTCTTTACCCTGTCTGGACCTGAAGTAAGTATCTGCCTTGCAGACTGGAGTTATTCAGGTTATAAGACAACCAGAGACAGTCCAGTTTGTGA
This sequence comes from Monarcha castaneiventris obscurior, assembly GCA_026261815.1. Classification (NCBI taxonomy): domain Eukaryota; kingdom Metazoa; phylum Chordata; class Aves; order Passeriformes; family Monarchidae; genus Monarcha; species Monarcha castaneiventris. Next base: position 4,174,148 of record JAMPIT010000327.1, read on the forward strand.
ATCATTATTTATATATGTATTATTTATATGTGACTCACTCTTCCTGGACACCCCAGAACTCTCATGACATTAGAACACAAGTAGTATGCACATTTATCCCTCTCCTACTTGGATGTGTTCATACATCAGAAGGATTCATCAGGTCTGCCTAAAGTTCAGATTAGTCTGAAATAGGGAAGGTGGACCTTGCTTACCCTAACCTGAAGTTATGGAAAAAATTATGATCACTGGAAAAGAGGTATTCACACAAAACTATGATGCTGAAAGCCTCATCTGCAGCACTGACCTTCCTCCTTTACATATGGCCAAAAATTCCTCAGTTGTATCTGGATAATTTCATTTAATTCTCTTGCCCATGCCTCATTAAGATTCACAAAAACAGTATTTCCCAGACTATTTCTCATCAAGACTTTTGCTCAAACCTGCTTTGAAATTTCTCTTTTGCATTCCATCGTTCATCTAAAATGTGAGAAAGCTGGGTTGTTTTGGCTAGTTGGTTAATTGTGGTCTTTTTAAGGTCTTCTCTAGAGGAACTCAGCTTCACACCTATTTCCTAGGTAAAAGTGAGTGGTGTACCCCTTTTCCATCACCTACCTCTGATTCTAGGGGAGTAAACTTGCCAGGCAGTGGTGAAAACAAGAAGCAACACTTCTTCCTAGTTGAGTAATAGTAATGCCTTCCCTTGAGAATCAGGAGGTCTTGCATTTTCATCCTAGATCATAAAGGTCATACTAATAAACAGTGTTCGGGCATGAAGTTGGGTACATGATGACTTTTTAACCATTAAAATAATCCCTGATAGTTTAGGTTCAAGATAGCTAATGCCTTCCCAGGCTGTAACAAGTAGTCTGGAGAAGAGCAAAATTTTTGAAGAGAGATAAAGGTATTCCTGGTGTTCCTGCCAGTGTGGATGAGGTCTGTATGAGGGAAAAATGACAATTTAGTCACGCATGTGTTAGTCCTAGTCCATTCTGTTCACCAACATAAACATAAGCAAAGCATCTGTGAGCCAAATGAAAGTCAGTGAATGAAATGCTGAGGTAAACCTTTGAAAGTACAGCTTTCAGGCTTTCTCACACCTTTCTTAAAGACACTTATCACAAGATTAAAGTCTAGCAGACTGCTCTTTCTGGGTGAGTTATATCTGTTACTGTACATAAAGTGAAAACATTTTCAATACATATCTGATATGTTCATCCTGGCATCGAGAACAAGTGAGATAGAACAGTTCTGATGGGACAAAACAAGTGAGGGTCATACACTGTATCTTCTCAAAAATGGAGAAGGAACTAAATGTGAGTATAGACCCCTGTTCAGTAGGCACGTTTTGTGGAGCACATTTTAAGATTTCTAATTTCTCTAATGAATCATATGGGGATCTTTATGATTCCATCCTTGGGACCAGTGCTTAAAAACTGGGTGTTTTGACTTGTTAGCTCCTAAGTTCCCTTTGAATCTAAGCCAATGAGACTTAGCATTTTGAAATCCCCATTGTATAATAGTGAGATAGGAGAAGAAGAAAACTACGTTTTAGTCAATCTGCCTAGGAATAAATCATAACCCTGAGGATATATTTTTACAATGCCTCTAACGAGAATTCATTGTGACTTTGAAGGGAAAGACAGATAAGCAGAATGCATCAAAGTATTTGAGAAACCTCAAAGGAAACAAATAGAATTGGAATTATTCAGTGTGATTACATATATCCTAAAACCGTCTAAACAGACTGGTCTTAAGGCATATATTATGGCCCAGTGGAATAACTTGGAAGAAGACCAAGCTTCAATAATCATCCTTCACATATAAAATTTGCATTTAAATAACACTAATGAATTAAGTGTCAAAGTCATAAAAAGAATTTTAAAAATCCTTCTTGATCAAAAAAGTCAGTTATGTTTTTAGAAGGATGTGTTAAAAGAGTTAAAAGAGTTGAACTTGCAAATTTTCTCTAAGAAAAATATTAAATTCCTCTCTTCACTAGACCCTCCTATGTATTTACAAATTCCAGCTCTGGTGTGAGATGAACATTTCAGTTGCAGCAAGTTCTTGTTTTGAAGGATCAGGATTTTACAATTGGCAATTTAAACATACCAAATGTTATCCTTAAGCATTTGTTGACTAATTTCCTTGGATAAGTCTGAATTTCTGTGAAGGGGGCTCTTTTCTGCAGGAAAGAAGACTGTTTTAATTACCAGGATTGTACCAGTCAAGCACAAAAGTATTTACTCTGATCATCTATTATTGTGGAACAGCCCTTCTTAATCCACCAACCAGAACCCACAATTATCCCAGGCACACTTCTGTTTCCTTTTGGGAATCCTTCTGTTCCTTTGTAGAAAGTTTTCTTAGTCAGGGAGATGTTTTCTATTGAGGACTCTCCTTTCTCCTTCTGGCTGTCTCTGGCTCAGGAAGTGAATACAAGCTTCATATTTATTTTTTAATCCTTGAAAATTTGTCAACCACTTAGGGTTGTGGATTGGTCTTGGCTGGTTGGTTGATAGATTGGATGACTGTATGTACCTTGATACACTGGTATCCTAAAATTATGTGCTGCTGGAAGTCAGCTGATCATATAAGGGAGACAGATATCATTGCTATTAGAACATAGGAGGTTTTTTTATTACTAATGCATATACAGGGTAATTCTTCATTGAATTGGGGAACTTCAACTTACTAAAAATCTGCTGGAAATAGATTACAGTGGGGAGGAAACAGTCAATGAGATTCCAGGAGTGTGAGAAAGATCCTGAAACAGTTGGTGAGGGAACCCACCAGGGAAATGGCTCACATTAGGCTTGTTCTTTTCTAACAGAGAAAGATTGTGGGTGATGTGATTTGTGTTTGGGGGCAATCTTAGGCATAGTGATCAAAAAATTTTTTAAGTGTTGATCTGCCGGAGGAAAGAAAGGCTCTACAGAGCAATCCAGACAGGACAGATCAATGGTCCAAGGTCATCTGTAGGAGGTTCAAGTGACAGGTCCTGTACTTGGGTCACAAGAACCTTATGCAACACTACAGGCTTGGAGAAGAGTGGCTGGAAAGCTGCCTGGTGGAAAAGGACTTGCAGATGTTGGCTGATAGTCAGCTGAACCTGAGTCAGCCTGTGTCCAAGAAGGCCAATGGCTTCCTGGCTTGTATCAGAAATAGTTTGGCCAGAGGGACCAGGGCAGTGATCATCCCCAGAATTGTGAGACTGCACCTTGAACCTTGTGTTTAGTTTTGGGCTCCGTATTACAAAAAAGACACTGGGATTCTGGAAAATGGGCAGAGAATGGTGACAAAGATGGTGAAGGGTCTGGGGCACAAGTATTTTGAGGAGCGGCTGAGGGAGCTGCACTTGTTTACCCTGGTAAAAAGGAGGTTCAGGGGGGACCTTATCTCTCACTCTACAACTCCCTGAAAGGAGGTGGTAGTGACGTGGGGGTTGCTTACTTCTGCCAAGTAAAAATGATAGGATGAGAGGAAAAGGTCTCAAGTTCTCCATGGTAGGTTTAGATTGGATACTAGGACAAAAATATCTTCACTGAAAGGGTTGTCAAGCATTAGAATGAGATGTTTAGGGAAGTGGTGGAGTCACCACCATCCCTCCAGGATTTTAAAAGACATGTGGATGTGTCACTTAGAAAAATGTTTTAGTGGTGGGCTTGACAGTGTTAGTTTAATAGCTGGACATGAGGATCATAAAATTTATTTCCAAATTAAATTATTCTGTGATTCTGTGTTTTGACACTGTCAAGAGAAGTCCTCTGGTTCATGTTGTTGCTTAACTGGAAAATTTCAGTTCTAAATACCTGTTGATGTGGAAACTTTTTGTTATTTGTATGAAGACTGCAAGATCGACATCCTGAAGTGTGTGTGATAGTAAAATCAAGATGTACTAAAGTTAGTGCTATATTTTAGTAGCATTTTTCTTTTGAGGCACTAGTGATTCCTTGAAAATGTGTTGTAGGTTCCTTTGTGTGCAGCCCTTGTTGAACAGATGATATTAGAAATCGGTGAAAAAAAAATGTACCTTTGACAGCTTGGAGACTTTATACAAAATTTGTTTCAGATGTGAAATGGTAAGTGGTCAGGCATTTCCCTAATATTCTGTTTCAATGTTTTCTGAATTAAATATGTCTTATTTCCCTTCAAAACTACTTATCACAGTACAATATAAAATATGGAATTTAAATAAGAAATATTTAAATTGAGGTAATAATTAAAATACTGAAGTGGTGGTTTTCAGACTTTTAATAACCCATGAAGTACTTAAGCCAAAATTTACAAGAAACATCTACCTACTTTGTTAAAGAAAACCACCCCCCAAAATCTAGTGCTGGATTTGTGCCACCATGTACAGTACAGACTCTATGATGTTATTTTTTACTTTTCTTAAAAGCTGGAGCCTTGCAAGTTCACAGCAATAAGTTGTTATCTTTCTTTTCCATTCCATTTGTTTCCTTCCATGTGACGAGGAACATATGGCCAGCTACATATTCTTAAAAAAGAAAATACATTCAATATTTTCATATGCTCCTTCTATGGAACATAAGCCCAGTAATATTATTGTAGTGCATTTTGGTATATTTTGCTTCATTCTCGATCAGAGGACAAAAACAATTGGTAAAAATCTGTGTGAAATCCACTTTTCCTCTTGAGTCTGTCTGTAAGTGATTTCAAAATATATTAACAGGAATCTGTCTGAAAAGATAATCTTTACATACTGATTATGTCAGTTGTCTGAGGATTGTCTCGTGTATTAGATCAACATTACTAGCTGTACACGTCCATGAGCTCAGAGTGACATAACTTACATTTATTTCTATAAATTGCATCCAGAAAACAGCTATTTTATTAATTGTAGCAAGTTGAATTTATCTTGCAAAGCCCAGTAAATGAACAGCACAGATGCCCTTTGGCAACAGGAATTATAAGTGGCTTGTATGGTCCCTCCGGTACAGATCAAACTGACAACAAGCAAAAGGTGGAAAACATAATGAATCTAGCCCATGTATCTGCTAGGTTTTGATATGCTTGTCTGTACATCAATCAATACAAAAGACTCTACCTTAGAGGAAGAGAAAACTAACAGCTCTCAGGGATGCCACTCAAGTAGACTGTGGTCATCGTGTTGCATTTTTGCCTTATATCTGCACAATCTGTTGCAATGTAAAAAGGGGAAAGATAGGAGCTAGCAGGGAGAGAATTTTCAGTTCTATTGAAATTCTTATTTTGTGTCTGGTATAAGAAAAACATCCATTACAGTATTTCTATCCATTACTAAGATGTGGGCTTGGGAAAAGAAATTATTACTCTAGTGAGTAGAGGTAATTAAGTTGTTAAATGCATTCTTGATACATTATATGTCTATTAGCCTATATTTGTTTCTGTAGATACAAGCCTTAAGGGGTAAAGACAAGGCAGATTACAGCTTGTCTGTAAAGGCAGGGAATTCCTATAAAACAGTAATATTTGGAACTGCATATTCATAATCAGAATCATGCAACTGATTGCTTTCTGTGATCAGACTATACTTTTACAGAAAATCAATATCTTAATCAGAGGTTATCATGTTGAAGGCTAAAATTCACACCTAATAAAATGTCTGTCTTAAAAAGCAAAGAGAAAAGAAAACCATACCTGAAAACCTTCTCTCTTAACATTCATTATTGTTTGGGTAATCATACATCTTCCTTAGCCAAGATGAGTATTGTTGAATTGGTTCACCTTGCTTAATTAGAAAAAAAAAAAAAGAATAAAAGAAACAAACCCAAATAACTGAAACAAAAAACCAAAACATAAATTTAAGACTTTTCACTTAAATTGTCAAATAATTGCCGAAAGCCAAGTCAGTCTAGATGGTTTATTAAACAAGCTACACATTTCTGTCTCAGTGCAGATATTACAATGCTCGAAATATTAGCCGTTCTATGCATTAGATTTAAATTATATACTTGAATTTGAAGCATTAAACTTTGACAGAACTATGCTATGACAAGAAAGCACTCTGCAGAGAAGATAGGAAAAGTCTATTAGCTGTGCAAGTAATTATCTTCATATGCATTTGTGACGTTTTAAAACAGCAGAAAATTTTATTTTACTTCTACAGTTCTGAAATACAGCTGATTAAAAGACTGTGCTGTAAGTATAAAATTGCATGCTTTCATTCCAACCCTTTGTACCAAGGCTCCGAGAGAACAAATAACATTCAATACTCCAGCTGAAGGCATTAGTAAAGCCTAGATAAGTTTTGGCATAAAATTGATTAAGCTACTCTAACAATATTTATGCTATATAAAAAGGAGCACAGACAAGTTCTGTATTAGAGGAGGTTTAAAAAAAATAGATTGACTAAAAAGGACAAAATATGATGTTTTGAGTTGGTTCATTGATAGTTCAAAAAATCCTTAAAAACCTGAATCCATTTGAAGCTTCAAAACGCTAAACTATTTCACCCCTTCTGGGATAGCTCTGACTCATTTAGAAACTCACCCTTCTAATGTAATCTTCCTGTGAATGTTAGGAGTACTTACCTGTATTTTCTCACATTTATTTTCCTGAACACTTGCTGTGGTGACAATTACAGCAGACATTCACTGTAGGATTTGTTTAAAATTTTTGCATGAATCTTGAACCTACTATTATTGGGAATATATCAGTATAGAACCATCCATTCCATGCCCATACCCATGCGTAATAAAGCACACAGGTGCTCTGCTAGGATAGCTACTACTTCTAATATGTTAATTCATTCATTTGTCTTTATGTTCTCCTGTTCAGAACCAAAGTGAAGTGTTACTTAATAAATGACCCTTCTCTCTAGGAAGATTCAACTCTTGAAATACCCTATGAAGGAAACATAAGTGGTGACCATGGCTTGCTTTCTTCTCTGTGGCTTTGATTCTATTTTTCCGAAAGTAAAAGGTCTATTTTAAATAGTGCTGATAATCAGAAATCATATTCTCTGTGCTTGAGGATTCATACATATTATTATCTTTTCCTTTCTGTAAGATTCAAAATTTGTTACTAAATAGGAAAACGGATACTAACATTCAGCAAAAACTGCAAACCTCATGTTCTTCAGTCAGTGGCAAACAGTTCTTTAGGGAAAAAAAAGTATATGCGAAGGATTGTGGTAGCTTATAATTACCTTCATTTTTAATTTATTCATTTTTTTAAAATAGTTACAATGGTTATTTCTTGGTCAATCACCCACTCATAATTAATCAGATAAGGAAAAAGTAAAAGAAGTAAAAATATACTTTTATCAGTGTTTTAAAGGAAATTCCTCCTGAAGGACAAAATATTTTCTTTATATATATACATCTTTTTTATTATGCCTGCAGAGACCCTCTACCATATCTTACAATAAAATTCGTGTTTAGAGCTCACTAAAGGCCTTCCTTGATTGTTTACATAGGGTCCTCTAGTGGGTTTTATTAACTATTTCTTTGTCTTGAGGACAAAATATCTGAACATATAAACCAAAAAGACCCACATGACATTGTTCATACAGTACTGCTGTTAATTTAAGATGACCCTTTGAAAAAAAAAAGTAATATTTTCCTAGCCATGGATTTAACAACTAAGTATGACATTAAAAAGAGTCCCAGGATTTCTGACTCCAGAAATCATAGTTTGACCTAAATGGAAGAAATTAATTTTGGATGGGGGATAAATTGTCCATAATTTTTTAATGATGTGTAACCAAAATGAACGAGAACTGTTGTTTTTCATGCTTCCTAAGTACCGTGCCTGCTCCGATTGGAAAGTCAGCGTTGGCTAGTGGTCACCAACTGTTAGCAACAGTTAGAGTAGTTGAAATTACGTCATTTTCATTGCTAATAACAAACTGTCGTCACCTGTTTTGGGTTTTTTTGTAAGTTCATACCAATTAAAAGAAGGAATAAATTGATAGTAAGATGAGACATTACAAATAACAGAATAAGGTGGAGGTTATTCTTAGAAATAGTATAGGATATAGAGAGTTAAACACTCTTAAAAACAGCAGGGCAATATACTGTTGGGGGAATAAATGAAGGAATAAATAAATTCTGAATCTAGAGCTGCTGAGTGATGAGAAAAATGCCAACCAGCTTCTTGGATAATGAAAGAAGCCCACTTCAAACTGCTCTTTATTGAAACCTGAAATATTACTGTAGTCTTTCTTCCAAATCCAAGAATTATTTCTGCTGACTCAATAAATAAGCATGATCCCGGTGGAGCTGAAACTGGAAATATAGGACAAACTGGTATTTTCTCCTTAAGGATACCTTCACAGTTTGAAACATATAGCAATGGGGAGTAATCATGTAATCAAGAGTTGAGAGACCACGATTATAACTGCAGCAGAACTGTCAACAGGAAAAAGTAAAATATCAGATACAAAAGTCTGGTCATATTAGTAAATTTCTTTTTCATTTTCACATTAGAATATCAATATGTATTACACAAAGTTGTGCTTCTCATCATAACCGTATTAGAATTTACCGTAAACATTTCAATTGCAATATCTCCTGCAGTACATGTTTTGTATTTACATTACTCATGGAACATACTCTACTTCAGCTGAGTAGAATAAAGTAAAACAAATAGCTAATTATTTCAGAAAGCTGTATTAAGGATGTGCTATAATTTCCATATTGTGTATTATTTTCTATCATATTGGAGTTTTACCACATAAATTGTACATAAAGTATCTGTTAAATAATTGACTTCTCTTTCTTCCTACATCTTTCTTTTTTACTTTTTTACAAATGAAACTTTAATATAAAGAAAAATTCTAGCTCAGAGTGTGCTGCATTGTGTATTCTAAAATGCTTAAACGCTCTGACAGCTGGTACAAGCATAAACTATGTTAGGGAGAAAAAAGAAGCAATAAAAATACTCGTCTTCTGGTAGTAAAAGTTACATTTTCTAAACTTAATAAAACTGCATCAACTTTTCAACTTTCTTGACTTCTTTCAGGCATATTCTACTTCTTGTCTATTTTTTCTGAAAGCCAGTTTGTCATTATCACAAAATTTACTCCTACAAATGCATTTTAAAAATATTTTTAATATTTCTTCCTTTTTTTCTTTTTTTTTTTTTTTGTGTTATTGTAACAAAATTCTTGGTTTCATTCCCTGCTTCTGCTAAGCACTGGGCAGCTGCTCCTTCATTTCACTTTGATGCTGTGATTTGTATATTATCTCTTTTGAACAGACCAAAACTGTCTCACTCTTCTTGACATGACTACCTGCCATTCCAAGGAGTTAGGAAATCAAACTTTTCCTGATTTTCTCTATTTATAAATGGATAATCATCTATTTTTAATATTAAATTATATTTCTGTTGCACACAATGCAGACCAAGTGAAAAAAAAAAGGTTCAGTTTAGTGAGTAACACAAATATTCAAGTTAATGAATACACATAGAAGTTACAGTGTGTGTTTTACTGGAGAAGATAGAAGTGTTTTGATGGCTATTTGACTGCCTTAAAGAATATCAGTTTGGAAATTAAACACTATGTTACTGACACCACATACGGCTCAATTCTTGCAGATAGATTTCGGTAGAAATTGGATTTTTAAAGTTCTCTCCATAAAGTCATTGTTTTAAAAATATTTGTGTAAGATAATCTAGATATATTTAAGTTTCTATAACTTATGTTTGTGTATTATGTGTTTTTCCGATACAGAAATTGCTAGTTTTACAAATGGACACAGCTCACAACAAACTGCTTAGGCAATAAATAGAAATGAGAATTTTTGATAGATTTATTTTCTTAAAATAACCACGTAATTCAGCTTGGGGATTATTTTCACAGGTTTTTTTTTTTGTTTTTTTGCAATCACCTTTTTTATTTCAAGGCTGTTCTTTGTCCTGAGTGAGCTGCATGTTGATATAAGAAATGAGCAATGTTATCTTAGTCTGTGCTAATCACCCAAGTCATTCAGTTGGGTCATTCTACCTATGATTACAGCACTTTTCCTCTCTTTGAATTTCTAAGTTTTGTCCTGCACATTCCAAAAACTCTTAGAAGGGAAAAGAAAGAAAAGCAATGCTTTTATCTTTCTGGTCACCAGTGAAATAACAATATGGAATTTGATTTCAATTGAACATTTAAAATTTTTCATAAACACAAAAGCAAAAAATTATTGGGATGGAACAAAGTACCTTGATATATGCCATTTGCTTTAAAATTATTTTACCTATCTGAAGTGGGTGACAAACAGAATGGCAAAATGCTTAAATGGTATACACTTAGTAGATAACATATTGCAGTTATTAACCTGTCTACTTGACAACACTCATCATAATAGGCAGGTATCTTTAAAAAATATAGTTAAAAAAGATAGAGCTAAAGTTGGAAACCACATAAGAGTGTAAAAACATACTGCAAAAATCAAAGTTTGAGGAATGTGAGATTATGAGGTACTTTGAATGTTAATAAAATGGTGAAAAGGTTTTTAAAAGTGGAATAATATTTTTGCATTTATTTCATTTCATGGGACAGATGTAGATAAAGCACGAAAGTAGTTCTGAATGTTGTAACTGCTACATTCCCTAAGAACGTGGGAAATATGCAATGACTAAAGTAAAGTCCTTATCTGATAGAAGGGTACTCTACTTATTTAGTGTTTTAAAAGCTAACAGGGACAAATTCTCATTTGGTGTGCATGACAGTTCATGAAATATGAATCAAGTAACCTAAAAAAATTCTTTGAATATGGTCACCCATTTTTAACAATTGTCAAATGTGAGATCTTTCACAACAATTTGCTGAAGATCCTGTACATTCACAGTAGCAATTAAAAACAAAGGGACATGTGCCTTGAACATATCAAATGCTGCATAATGAAAACTGCTTAGTCATAAGAGGTTCCAGCTGCCTCTTTCACAAATTGTAGCAATCTTCCTCCATTTTGGCTCTCCAGCTATGAAATGAAATGATACTGCTCCTTCATCTACCAAATATATTTTGAGAACTTGTCATACTGTAGTGCTTAGACTAGTCCAGAGCACCCTGGGAGATAACTGATAATCTGTAATAAGAACAGCATTGAAATAATGTCAAGTAAACAAATCCTAAAGCTATAGTTTAAGCAAAAAGGTTTTAAATGAAACTAAAACATAAAATATTATTGCACTATCTGGTGCATGTGAGCAATGTTTATTTTCTACCAAATGAAGCAAGAGAATAGAAAAAATTATGACAATAAATATATAAATGTTTGAAATTTTGAAGTAAGTTTACAAAGCTAGTTTGAATCTTCAGATTAGTTTTCCTTTGCCTGACTTTTCAACTTTTAGAATGTTCTTTTATACAGGCATAGCAATTGTGAATAGTTGAATGGAATATATGAACCATTTATAGCAGCCACTTCATTAAATTAAATCTGTGATTGTAATCAGTTGTAACTTTGAAAAATCTAATGATACTAAATAAGGAAGATAATGTGCCAGGAAAATATATACATTATTTTAAAATGCACATTACATTTCTGCTTACTTGACCTAATCATCTCATTGCATCTCAGACTGGATTTTTTTGGTCTTAGTAAAGCATTGTGTTCTGATTCCTAACATTGCAACTCCCAGATTGACTGTTTGTGAAAACACAGAGACAGAACAGCTCACTCAAGCAATTTCATATGATATTTTCCTTTTCCCAGGGGAATGTTGACTTCAAACAGGGCAGATTGATGAGCATGCCAAGATCTGTCGTGCAGTGGAATCGCACACTGAAGAAATCATTCAGATGGAAATTGTTCAGACTGTTTCAACTATATATTTGACTTTGTCTGCAGCCTTATCACATCTTTGTCATTACTACAGAACAAACAGACACCATAAATAAATTTGATGAAAATAAAATCAAGAAGAAAGTAAGACTTGTAATTTGTATGGAATAAAAGAAAAAAGCTAGCATAGAATTTCTATTTGTTTTCAAAATGAATCAGATTTATGATTTATCTGATGCACTGGACTAAGGAAAGTAATTACACAGAAGAAGGGGAAATGCCTTTGTCTTGAAATGAAGCATAAAGTCTTTATGACAAAAACGACATCTTAATTTTTGAAGACTGTTATTTGATGTAGTTAATTCATGTCCTCCTTATAACTGTATTATTTTGAAGACAGATTTTTGATTAACTAACCTGAGACTGAACTCAGTAATTTATGTTGCTAACTTTCTTCACTGAGGTAAGTGCTAAGACGGCCATCAATCAGGATTAGATTGTGTCTTGGGACTGTCTTTACTTGATCATTCAGGTAAATACTGTCAGCCTGTTTAAACAGGATCTTCTCTGTTACTGTGATAGAGAAGCCATTGTATAGAATAGAATAATAGAACAATTTAGGTTGAAAAGGACCTTTAAGATAATCAAGTCTAATCATAAACATAACACTGCCAAGTACACCGTTAAACCATCTCTCTGAATGACACATCTACACATTTTTTAAATACCTACAGGGGTGGTGACTCCACCTCTTCTCTGGGCAGCCTGTTCCAATGCTTAAGAATCCTTTCCATGAAGAAATTTTCCTAATACCTAATCTAAACCAATCTGGCACAACTTGAGGAAATTTCTTTTCATCCTACTAAAACTGTTTTGCACTGGTTTTCTACCCTATATTCCTTTATCTGACATAAATCCCGCTCTACTCACATGCTGTTATGGCACATTGTCAGCATCCCTATTTTTTGCTGAGACAACTACATTGGCAGGCGGTTTTGTCCTTCTCAGTCTTGAGGGTTGTTGCTCAGGGCTATTGTTATATTTCTCAACCTGTACTTCTTAACAACTTGCACACTGTTTTCACCTTTGGCTTATTTACACTAAAATACTAAGATTATGTAGACTTGTAAGACCATTTTTATTTTTTCTTTATATAGTTTGCTTTATTTTAGGATATGAACCATACAGTTGCAAAAGAAATAAGCCAAACTTAAGGTAGCAGGAATTTAGACAATATTATGCCTTTAAAATTTCAAAATCACAGCTCAAGCAATAGGTCTGACCACTTTACCATAGCAAGTAGAACAGCCTAGACAATAGTAAACCCATAATAGAGGAAGTTGGCACCACAGCACAATTTTCTCGAATTATTTGGAAATACACATAAAATTGAGTTAAAACATATTCAAGATCAAACAAGTCCAGACAAACTTGGTCAATTCTGCAGTATGGTAGGGTTAATTATTTTTTTTATAACTTGAGTGTTCTTGATAACACTTGGAAGCATGAATTGTCTTGGCCACAATTTACTAAATTGAAATTGCTATTAAGTTATTTCCTGTTAGGGACCTCTGTAATACTTTGCCATACTCTTTTTCCAACCATTAGATTTCTGAATAGAGAAAATTGCTATATTTGTCATTGCCTTTTACTGTGGTTAATTGTTGATCATTCCTTCAATATTTTTGCTAGTATTATAACAATAGGGGTTCATTGTCACTAATTGAATCAAACCAGTTTTTAACAGTTCTCAGCAAATCTTAGGTAATAGAAGAAACATCTATTCTTTCACACAAATAAATTGTGCCAGTTAAGTAAAAAAATAAAAGAGGTACTGCTTGCATCAGGTTAGGTTTTTTTTCAGTAAGTCTCTTGGTTGTAAATTACAAGGTTGTATTGATTCCATCTTGCTTAGATAGAATTTGCCTAATCAGTTGGTATTTGTAATGATCTTTTTCTTTAGATCCTTTCCGGAATGTCTACAACAGAGGTGTGTTCACAAGAACTAATTACAAGTGACTTGTAAACCATAATTCTTACTTAATTTACATAGTTTATCTTATCAATTAATCATACATGCAGATGAATAATTCCCTAAGGGACCCCTTAGTTTCTTAACTAGTGTGGAAAAACCACTAGGGGTTGCTTACTTATTTCCCTTCCCCTTCTCCTCTCCCCTAATAATTCTCTGTAGAGATGGAGTAGAAGTCCCTGAAAAGTTCCTTATTTTTCTGCTTCTAACTGTTAATACATTACAACATATAATTCCTTGTGAACTCCTCTCATTTAAATTACATGTACAATAATAATGATAATAACATCTGACTTTCCTATAGTATCTTTTATCAACAGATTTCAAAGTACTTTGCAAAGAAAGTCAAAAGCTTTATTGCTATTAAAATAAACTACATGCAGCTGGTGTTTTAAACAGAAAATACAAAAACCAGTTAAAAAATAACCCTACTCCAAGGCACTTCCAATTTAGGACTATATTCACGATGGAGAGAACGGCTTTCCCCAAAGTATTTACCTGTGTGCTCAGCAATTTATATATTCATTAGTTCCTGAAGAGAGTCACATTCTATAATTTCTCTGTGGGGTTTCAGGTTTTTTTTATTCCCCTGGAAATATTCAGCATAAATACCAGGTCTGTCTTTGCTTACAGCAAGCTGTATAAATTTCTGTAGTTTTCTTCTTGCATTTCTAAGGTTTTTATGCTTTTACTGTTTATGAATATTTCTGTGTCAGCCTTTCTTCCTTCATAAAATTATTCAATAAGTGGAAAAATTGAATTTTATTTGTAAGTGTAGCAAATATCAGAGAGATGTTTTATTCAGGGACTTTTTTTTGTATCGTGTGTATGCTACTATAAAGTTCATACCAGGAGAATTGCTGGTTTTGAGTCTCAAGGTCAAGATAACAGGGAAGGGTAACCCAAGGGATCAACATCCCTGGGTAGGGATCTGGTGCAGCCTGCCCCCCTAACTGAGAGGGGTAAATAAGGCATTTTACCACCTGTCACCAGAGCCTCCCATCCTACTTTTCCTCATAGGAGTCTTTGTTTACTCAGAGAACTGCCGGAAGGGAAAAGATACCTTCATACAGGTAATCGAAGAAATTGCTCTCCCGATGTCATGGTTTAACACTCACTTTGCTCTGCAGTGGGATGGGGGAGAAAATCAGAGGAGTAAAAATGAGGAAACTTGCGAGTCGGAACAAAGACAGTTTAACAGGTAAAGCAAAAGCCACACATCCAAGCAATGCAAAACAAGGAATTCATTTATCCTATGGGCAGTCTGGTGCTCAAACATTACCAGCAAAGCAGGGCTCCATCAAGTGTAATGGTTATGTGGGAAGACAAATACTATCCTTTTGAATGTGCCTTCCTTCCCTCTTCTTCTTCCACCTTTATGCAAAATATGACAGCATGTGGTAAGGATTATCCCTTGGGTCAGGTTAGGTCAGCTGTCCCAGCTGTGTGCACTCCCAACTCCTTGTGGACCCCCAACCAACTCACTGGCAGGGTGGGGTGAGAAGCAAAAAAGTCCTTGGCTCAGTGAAAGCATTCCTCAACAGTAAAGAAAACATCCCTGTGTTATCAACACTCTTTGCAGCACAAATCTGAATGAGCTCCATAAGAGCTACTATGAAGAAAATCAAACTCAATCAAAACCAGCATAACATATGTGAGCTTCTAAGAACACAAGTGTTAACAATTTTTATAATACCTATGTGCCATCCAGAAAATGCCATTATGTTGAAAATTTGCTTTTGTACTTTGGCTATTTTACAGAACTGGGAGACAAAACTGGCCTCAAATTACATAGTTCCGAAAAAGCTCTGGATATAATATCTTGCTTCTATAACTTGAATTATGTTAGTAGATATAAATAAAGTAGTTAAATTGTTTGACATTTGGCTTGCTAGAAGAATTATAGAAAATTAATCTAGCAAGGCAGATTTTCTTATTTCTCTGGCTGTTTGGTTTTTTTTAAATCTTAAGCTATCTGGACCTCTATTATGTCCATAAAACTTCTACCTAGTTTAAAACAGTGCTTGATTTTTAAAAGTCTTTTCATTGTTTCATGTTATCCAGAATATTTAGAGAGAAATAATAAAATCTCACAGGAGAGTATAAATTCCCAAGATTCCTCTCTTATGTATTAGTAATTCAATTTTTTTTCAAAGTTCAGCTCGTTGCTTTCTTTATTTTACTATGAACAAGCTTAACAACTTTGTAGTTGGTGTCTCTGTCTTGGTCATCTGTGTAATTCAGCTGTAATATGTAGCCTGATTCAACTATTTATGTTCCCAGAGCCATAGAACATTTCCTTTCACTGGGAGTTTTAAATCCTGCAGATAGCTGTCTGCATGCTGGTTAGCCCTGAATTATAGGTGTCAAAATCCATTTAATGCTTTTTTAAATCTTTATCTGTTTCCATATTTTGTCTCACAATGAATAATGCAAATCTCTTGTTCATATTTGTGCATTCAATTTTTGGTCTTGCCCTTATTTATTTAGTTATTTATGATTATTCTTCTGTGCCCCTCTTTGTCTTTTAGAGCAGGTATGATTGTCCTGATGCAAATAAAGCTGCAGATTGTTCAGCTTTGAATTTATGAATAGACATCAGATAATATAAATATCACTTTAAGTAACCAATGACGACTTTGTATGTTTTAAGACTAAAATAGTGACAAAAGCTTGTTCTTTTACAAACTATTTTTAACATCTAATTTCATATAATTTTTCTAAATTTTGTTTGTGCTGCTTACTAAAATTATGAAAAGGGTTCATTTACCTTAATTTTTGCTAGTGACTTCTCACAGGAGGTCCATGTACTAATGAAGGAGTGCAGTCTGTGCTTCTAGTACTTCCTCTGACAAATTAAGTCGGCTAGGATAAGATGTGGCATTCAAACCTGAACGTTTGGTTTTGTTGTGTCACATTTATACAATACTACAGAAATGTTAGTACATAAAAATGGTGTTGTGCAGGCTTAAAATGCGAGTGAAAAAAAACCCCAGCTCATCCAGCTGGGTGATGTCTTATGACAGCCACACTTCTCTAGGGAGATAAGAGAAAGAAAGAGAAGTATTAATGATCCACGTTAGTTATGTCACCCAGCTCTTCTGGAGAAGGTGCTCAGACTTCTTTATACAGGGAAGTGGCGTAGAGGAGGATGACACAGGTGACATCAATCTGAAGAACGACACATTTAGCTCTGTGGGATGTACAAATTGAAGAACAATCGTTTGTTGATACATAGTTCATTCAATTGTAATACCTTCTGTGAAAACTCACTGTTAAGACTGCATTTTCTCTCACCCCCTGTCTTAAGTTCTTATGGTACAATATTTTGTGAACAGGTCAAACCATCACCTCTATCAACATCTAAAGTATTCATAAACCTAATAAAATTGAAACTCTCACATCACACTTTCAGAAACAGTTGTTTTAAGCTAAATCCAGGACAAAATATATTGTTGTAGTTTGCTGCATGATAGCATGGTCTTTCATTTTTCAACAGTGCATAACCCTAAAGGTAATTACTTTACTGCTAAATTTGAGTATGTAAACAGAAATTACATAAAAATCTCCATAAAGAGGAATACCTTCTGAAGTCCTGATGGTTCTTGATGGGAAGTCCAGGATGAGTTATTTTATTATGAAATTATATTCCACAGATAACTAATTGGTTTTTCTAATTTACATTTGCTTTTATTTCTGAATTTTTGTATAATAAATGTTAAAAGACTGATAAATTTTATTTAGCTAATTTTCATTGCAGTAGATACATAAAAATCCCTCAGAGCTGGAGAAAATCCATGCGTGTGAAGTCTGTTAAGACAAAGAATATTCTCAATATTAGCAAAAAAACCTTGACAATGTAGTGCACTGTACTGTACTTTATTGGTAATAAAGCATGAAAAAGTATGCTGTATTTGTCAATATTAAAATCTGGGTAACTGTAGTATTTTCACTGTTACATTGTCAATATCACTCCTTCAAAAAACAGTAAACCTTGATATCATTTAATCCGTGCTCCGAGTTCATGCCACACAACAGGTCATTGAAAGGTAGAAAGAACCTTTAGTCATTGAAAGGTAGAAAGAACATACAAACTCTGGTATTAGCGTTTTTTCAAATGTATGTACTAAAATGATTGTCATATGCTTGTAAAATCTTCTCCTATTTTTAGCTAATACATTAGTTTTGCTTGTTATAGCTCTTCATCTTCTAGCTTTGTGCACTCTTGCATTCATGCCTTATTGATACAGAAGTGATTATAATTTTCAAATATCAATAGCTGTGAGACAGTTTGACACAGATTCTCAGATTTTCTATTTTCAGAACGGATTTCATCTGCTTTATATTTCTGTAGTTTGGGTTTCAGTATATAACCTTCCTTCTTTATCCTTTACATATTTTTATGGTATGTTACATTTTTTTCTGAGTTATTTCATGTAGAAATCTCTTCCACTTTGACTATTTGACTATGAATAATAGTTGTTCTCCTATTTGCATTTCCATTTTGCGAGAATTATTTTCTTGACTTAAATAATAAGAGCATAGCCTGGCATTCTTTTAAATGCCTGGAACTCTTGGATGACTGGTTTTCTGGTAAAAGTCTTTCTCAAAAGCTAGTATATAACTACACTGGTGTTAAACCAACTTAGCTAAAATGACTACACCTGCATGCCCTAACTTTTAGACAGCTTTTCTAGATTATACTTTAAAAGCATTTGTAAAATGGAACCTGCTCCCTCTTCCCAGGAAAACACACTTTTTTCTCCAGAGGTGTTCCTATCAAAATTTTCTCCAACAGCTTTAGTTAAAAATGCAATGACCATATAATACTGCTTCCTAGTAATTCTCAGAAGTGAAAAGATCTATATTTTAATCCATTGGTAATTGAATCCACAAATATAATCCTATTAAATTACTAAATGTTCTCTACCTTTTCTCACTATCAGTTTAGGTATAGATTGCAAGGACTTCTGAATCTGTCAAATAGGTTTCAAGTAATTCTCCTTACTCATGCTGCTGAAAGTGGCAAGTGTCATGATCTTCAAAATTCTAGAGAATAATTCCCATTAAAGATAGTGTGAAGGGAACAGGCCTCCTATTTCAATTAGATCAATTCCATTTTGAAATGGTGATTATTTTCTAATGTCAAGTTAATCTGAACTATCCCAAGCTTCAGAACCAAATGTTGTTCTTAAAATGTCATGTCCTTGACATAAAGGTTTTCCTAATAATTCCAGTGGGATTCTTTTTATAGATAAAATTTAGCACTCATGCTATGACTTCTCCTTCGTTCCAAAATCAAGTATCCTCACATAAATGCAGAAATAAAGAAAATTAGAAAAGTTGGTTTTTTTTTTTCTGGTGGCCCCTGGCAGGCCCAATCATCTGGAAAATGAATATACATCTTCAGCACTATGGTTTCTTACAGGCATAATAGGACATCACAAAATGAGCATAGCATCTGTTCCTGTATGCTTGGGTTAAAAGTTCTTAAATACTAAGTAATTAGTTTAAATTTCTGGTTCTCTGGAAGGAGCACCGCTTAGAATTATGATCATGGTTACAGCAAATGTTACAACTCATTTGGAAATTGAAGTTTGAAGTTTCAAAAAGAGTAAGTAATTATTTGGAATATTACAGTGATCTTTTGAATTCAAGCATTGTGTCACTTCAAACTCATCTTTTATTAGTCATTTCTATTTCTATGCATAGCTGTGCTTTTGGAATCATTATAGAAAATTTGAAGTTTGATATAATTTAAGTAAAACCTATCAGCAAGGTTTTAATGGAGAAATTGGCAGACATATTCTGTTTTATTGGCTAAGCTGGGTCAAAATTCTTTAATTTGAAGAAATAAATTACATCACTCACAGATTTTATAATATATAATGGACTAAAAGGCAAGTTCAGGACTGAGGAAAAAAGTATCCAGGAGTTCTGTAATTCACAGTTGAGAACAGAGTGTTACTGGAAAAATACATTACATTTAAGTACACAAGTATCTATCTATCTATCTATCTATCTATCTATCTATCTATCTATCTATCTAATATGACAAAAGAGCTCTTCCCATGTAATTAACATGACATTCTAGAGTAATATGAAAAATTGAGTTAATGTTCTAAACTGAGTTTATGTAGTATCTGAGGCACATGCTCTGAATCTGACAGAAGAAAGTAACATTAAAAGCCTTTCTAATTAAATGTTTTTAGTATGCAAGCTGGTAAAATTTAACAAAAATGCACAGGGAAGAAATGCATAATTCACAGTGTGTCTTCTTTTTTAAGAGCAGATTTAACCTATGCTAACCTATGTCTCATAATTAGCTCTATTACATTTAATTTAAAATTATTTTTAAATATTAATGTAACAACAAAAATACTATATTGAAAACTCATTATTAAAACCAAGTAAGACAGCCATCCCAACACATTTATACTAACACCCACCTTGAACACTCAGAGCAAAGCAAAAGCTTTAACAGACTAGTTAAAACAAATTTGCAGTTAATGCAAATTACAACATAATTTTCTTTCAAAATATCGGAGGTTTTTTAAATTTTCCTCCTTAATTTTACGGGGGAAGAAGGGGTGTTGGTTGGTTGGTTGATTTTGTTAGCTGTTTTTATATTTTCTTAAATCACTCTTTTAAAAACCTTGTCAGGAACAATAGGAGTCCAGTTTTTGAAGATATACTGAATTGCTGATGGTAAGAGGTATTAGGTGAGAGGCAAAATAAATGATAGTGATAGAAGTCGAAAAAAGAGGATGAATATGAAACTTCAAAACTTATCTGAGTTCTAGAAAACAAACTGCCTCAGACACTCATTGGGAGAACTTCTTAAGGAAATTATTATTTTCTGTGGATTCACAAAATTAGAATAATACAACGAAATATTCTCATGGTTTTTTACTGCAGTTTTTATTTCTATAGATTTTAAAGAATATGTTATTTTAAAAAAGCATATTTTCCCACTCATCCCTTTCTTAAATTCAGTGTGAACAAAAATCTCTTTCCTACTTCACTGATGATGTAAGATCTTTTACACTTTATGCAAGTATATATAAGAAGTCTTCTGCCTCTGCTAGTGGTAAATAAACTTCAAGACTGAAAACATTCAGAAGTTTAAATACAAATATAAATATCCTAAAAGCCTTTGAATCTCTAATGGTAGTTCTGGAGTTTGTGAGAACAGTTTCCTCAAATTTATTTTTAGAAGCCTTTATAATTTTTTTTTTTTTTCCTAAATGAGATTATTGCTTCTTTACAGCAAATACTGTAGATTAATCATACTTAATACAACTACTATTTCTGTCCTTACTGACAGGCAATCATATAGCTTTTCCCTCCCACACAGAGGTATTGTTAGGCATAATATACTATTATTTCATAGACTCATAGAATTGTTTAGGTCAGAAAAAACTACGATCACCAAGCCCATTTGTAGTTCTTTGAGAATTTCATTAAAAGAATTTAAAAAATGAAAACTTTAATTGCACAGTTTTCATTGTTTATTATTATACCATCTTGCCCTGCTGTTCTTTAGAGATTCCACACTCTTATTAGCAATCTCTCCAGTACAGAACTCTGCAATGGAAAAATGTTTAGTAGTTATATGTTGAAGTGAAGAGACACATAAAATGTTTCCATTTTTCTTGTGTTTGTGTGAGTAATGTGTGAGTGTCACTGGCATAGGCAAAAGAATACTGGGCATGAAAATTATTAGAAAATTTTTGGTGATATGGATTCATTTATTGAATTTTTTTTCTGGTAACAACTATATTTAGTAACAATCATTTGTTATCTCTGCAAAATAAGACTCTGGGCATGAACAATGCCTATTCGTTTTGGTGGTATAAATTATATCTGCATAATCTATTGGATAACCTAGAATTTTTCAAATGTACAAATTACTATGAGATACATTCTTAAGAAACATGAAGGTACTTTGCTATTTTTCTGTGTGTTTCAGTTTAAGCACTTAAAATTATTCATGTGTACTATTGATTATACAAGTGACGGTCAGTCAGTCAAAAGGTGAGTTGCCATCCATCATTGGTGACTGGAACAAAAATAACGCAACTTATCTTTTGCAGACCAGAGGTTCTGAATTCATGATGTTATTTGAATGAGTTTTTTAAGGTTTTTTGTTTTATTTTCAGAAGGAACCTAAGGTAACACTTTTTTTTTCTAATCAGTATCTAAAACCACCACGGATTTGAATTTTTTGTCCTTACGTTGGCTGCCAAGTTGCAGCAAAAACGAGTAAGAGAAGGCAAGACACAAGCAGAGCTGACGAGGCAAAACAATCTTGCCTATCAACAGCACACTAACAGGGGAAGAAGAGCAGGTCCAGTGATGATAACTAGGATTAGCCACAGTCCAGATTGACCAGAAATGTTTTCAGCGATGTGACAGATCAAAGGTCAAGCCAGGAAACAAAATCAGAAGGTAAGAATCAAGAAGGTACCTGGCTAGGTGCAAAGATGTGTGTTGGACTGGCTTTTATAGATCAGGAAAGGATCAAGGGCAAGAACTGGAGCTTCAGTATAGTAAAGCTCACATCAGTCTGATCCAAGCATGACATAAAACTTAAATTTTAACACACCTGAGAGCTAGTTAAACACCTGGAGTGCAGAGTTGGGTGAAAAAGATTGCAAAGCCTTTTGATGCACTCAAGTCCCTGACAGCAGCTTCAAAAGAGCAGGGTGATTTTATTTTAAACTATTGACATAGTGGCCTAAAAATTTATATAGGATTTTTTTCTTAAAAATGCAGGTCCACCCACACAGCTCGTGGAAAGAGAAAAGTTTAAGCTAAAGAATTGGTAAGTGAACAAAAATTAAAATCTTCAACAATTGATTAAAAATTTAGTTGCAGTTTTTATTTAGTTCTGCTTTATGATTTTGACTTTAATATTGTCTCCGTGCATCAGGTTTGAATGCATGAGGCTTCTAGGGAAAGAGTTACAGGGCGGTGATTTGAAATGAGAAGTAATATTGCTGAAGGTTCTTTATAATATCAGTGAGAAGGTGAGGACAGTAAACACAAGTACACTGAATTTTTAGGAGTGTTACAGTCTCTGATCTTGTCCTAAATGCTTGTATGACATTCTTAATTTTACATTTGTGAGTAAACCGTTTCCATGATGGGAATAGCTATAATCACAGATTCCTGTGAAGTATAGCTGCAGGCTGATTTTTTGTCAGCCTGCTGTAACTTCCACCAAGAGAATAACCACCAGTAGGACTTTGTCAGCCAAACCAGTTGTTTTGTTTGCAAAGAAACTATGGAGAGAAAATGGTTTTATTCAGTTGCACAATGGCAATTTTGGCAGTTTTTATGTTCCCCAGAACACAGGAACAAGTATAAGCCTGATTTATATTAGATAAAACCTAGTCGTTCTGAAATAGTGATATTTATACACGAGAGTTGGAAGTTCTTAGTTGCGTTGAACTCACAGGAGAAAGATTTTCTCCTCAGCAACATGTAATACCAGGTATGACATCTCCACTTTATAACTAACTTGAATATAAGAAGCCTTATTTTTTAAAAGAAGATTTAATCATATATTTTAGTTTTTCATAATATATAAACTTATGAATCCTCAAGAAAAATACTTGAATAATAAAGTATATTCATTCGTGGAAATAACAGCTGTGTGACAATCAGTAACTCTGCATTCCCAATCTAAACCACGTAATTGATACTAAAGATGCTATTTGAGGTGTTCAAATAAGGTAGGAGCGTGCTGACTGTGTTATATGGGACTCAAAGATGCATAGAATGATCACTGGAAAGCATGATATACTCAGGCATTAGGGAGTAGCATACATGCTTGATATCAGTAGTCATAAAATAGGTTCCATTCTGAGCTGCATTCAGGAACAATAATGTACAGCTGGGATGTACTAATAAGCCTCATCTGCCAGCTCCAGCTGTGAGCAGAGCTGACATGATTACTTGCCCTTGACATTGCTAGGCATGCCCAAATTTCCCTTAGTGTGTTAGGTCCTATCCTATCCTAGCATCTCACTGCAGTAAAGGGAAAGAAACACACACTGTAAAGCATATTAATGGCTTTTGAACAAGGTCTTTTCATATAAGTATTTGCAACATTTTAAGTAATCTCCTACAAGCATGGGGATATTGATTTTTTATGTTTATATATATACACTTTTTTTTTTTTCCAGAGGAAGAGTGCTGCATGCATTTTTCTATGGGTTAGCAGATATTGGTTTTTCAGAAGACTAATTTGCATAAAAATTCCAGGCGTGATAAAGCAAGAAACTCAGAGAATTAAGGCTTACCTCCAACCCAATTCTTAATTCATGACCACTCTTAATTGCTGTGGTTTGAACCGTGTCAACTGACAGGGCCCAAAGCGAGACTGAGATCCCGCACAGTTATATGCTTAGATAATTGTTCCACTATATGACTTGGAATGAGAGAGGCAGACAAGCCTCAGGAAGGACTATAATGAGATTGAGTGAGTTCTCAGTAGGTGCATTAGGTGTTTCCAATGGACATGTGGTCTCTCTGTGCTTACTGGGATTTCTGGAGGGACAGATGATCTGCATTACCAGCATGAATATGTATTCTGCATGCCTTTTCATGCCTTACTTCTCTCTTTCTCTCATCTGTTTCACTGTTTGCCTTACAGCTCTTTCATCACTGAGCTCCCTGAATATCAAATAATAACGAAATCTGCAGCTAATATAAATAGGTTCTTTTGTCTCCAGTGGAACTATGCTAATTTCCACCAGCCAAAAATCTCATTCCTATTAACTGATTTGTTTTATAACCATATTTCATATTTTAAAAATAATTCCACAACTAATATTTTTGTTATGGAGAAATACACTTCTAAACTGGGAGTATAATTTCTCTGTGGTTCTTTTACAGTGCTTACAAAGCAAAAGTGAGAAACATGATTATGTCATACTGGAACACACATTTCACATCTCATAGGTCTCTTGTAGGAGGTGAGGGAATGTTTGCTTTATTTTATTTTTTTTGGAGTTCTCTTTCCATTTTGGTTGCACAAAGTGAGAATGTTTAGACCATTCACTTGTTTTAATAAAATTTTGGCTAATAGAGTCTTATAAAATTCTGTGTTATCACCACACATAGTGTCTAGTTTTGAAAGGAAGATAGTTACCTTTTTGTCATAAAAAAGTGTGTAGGAGTTAGGGGTAATTATGGGGTATCACCATCTTTGTCAGAATATTGGCTAATAGGTCAATTTTTTAATGAGATAGGTGGTGCAAAAGTAAGAAGAAAAAGAATATTATAATTTAAAGACTTTTAATCCCATGTTTTAAAATATATATAAATATGTATGTAAATCATAATATTTAGTGAATTCAGATTGATTTTTTTCCCTTAATCTGTCCCAAGCTCTGATTCTCTGTGGGTTTTTTATTAAAAAACAGATTCCCTTATTTATACAACCACATAATGTCTGCAGAATACACTTAGAAACTGGAAGATTCAAGACCCATTCAGTCTACTGCAAAAGTGTTCAAAAGCATATCTTCCATATTCGAAAACTCCTGGACAAAGAGGAGGAAGATCTCTATACTCTCCTTGAATCCATTTTGCAGTTAATTAGGCCAGAAAAAGAAAGTGCTGTGTTTTCTGATGGAGTCCTGGCTGTCAGACATTATCACAGGTGACATTTTATCTATTATGGGACCAGTGCTTTCATTAGAAAAAAGTGATTGAAAATAATTATTTCTAGCAAGGGTTAAGTGTTATCTTTGAAAAAGTTTTCAGGTGCATTTAACTGTATTATAAAAAAACCACAACCCAAAATATAAGCACATTCAGGAACCATTCTAGACTCTGGATTGGGTTAATAACATCACTCTGCCTAATATGTTGGGGTCTATGCCCATTTTGCAAATCTAACTGTGAACCAAGAGACTGAGTTTTCTATTGGTGCCGAGAGGGTATAAGTTTATTTTCTCGTCCAAAGCAAAACTAGTTTTCTACCTTGTCTGAGCTGCTAATGAAGAGATGAGGCCATTTGTGGAGGTCAGTATAATGAAAAGACGTTGCTTGTATTAAACACCTTGTTCCACTTCATGGCGGACTTCCAGTGCAATCAGTGATCCCTGGTATTTGGCAGGTTAGGAAATGTTAAGGACAAACAGGAGTTATTTATGTATTACCTTGTGCATCTAAGTAATGACGTTTCATGCTTTGTAGCTAAAGAGATTGAGAGAATCCCTAATAAACCTTCCTGAGGACAGGTAAAGGAAAAGCCTGTCATACCAAGCTGTAACCAGGTCCATATAGTCTCACTGACTGCGTCCAAATTATAAAGAGAGTTTACTTCATATTCTGTTCACATTTCTTCACTGTATGCAGACTGATCAGCTCCCAAACTTAATTCACTCCAAACTGGGGAAAAATAATCTCTTCCTGTAATCCTGAGCAATCATTCCCGTATAAACTGAAGGTTTCAAAAAGTGCTTTTCGGATGATTACAAAGTTCAGACACAAAGTTTAGCAGCTGTCTGTGTTTTTTTCCTAAAGTTTTATGTTGAGACAAGGTATTTTTCCCTCTATTTATCCAGTCACTGATATAAAGACATAACAATCAGAATATATATTTATTTTCCCTTGAACTCATACTGTTTTCAGGATAACATTGAATTTATATGATGTTCTGTTCTGTGAAAATTTAATTTCTGTTTTTTGACCTAAGACTTTTTAAGTGCTTTTTTTTTTCTTTTTTTTACTCCTATCTCTAAATTAAATAACTTATAAAATCCAGGTATTATTTGATGGCTCTCTTTTTAACCTATCAGACTTGGTGTATGATCTACTGTAACTGGTTTGTTTTGTGCAATGTGAGACAGTGATGAATTATTAAATCATTTTATGAAGCTTATCAGTCTGCTTCCAGTCATAGTTGCAACCACTAAAATCTACTACTTCTGTCTTGAAAAATATTAATTTCAGACAGTGACACTTTTTGGAAAAATAAAGGATTTTTTTTTAGTAGAATGTGAGAGTAGAAACATTTGTGCAATGGGGAACATTTAAAAGCCTTTAAAAATCCCCACATTTTGTTTCTTTCTTTTATGTCAAATTTTCTTCTCCCTACTGTCTTTAATCACAGGAAATTATTTTCCTTGAAAATTCCTGCAGTGGTTACACCTTAAGAAAGTATGTAGCACTTTTTTTATGTTGTCACTGAATTTGGATGGGATGACTCTTAGGTCTAGTTCAGTGGCTTCAGTCTTCCACTGTGCTAAGAAGCCACTGGAAAGCAGCTGTTTTCCTCAACAGTACTCAACCTCACGTAGCTGTTTTTCAGGAAATCTGTTAGAAGGACATTAATTTTTAAGAAAGGAAAGACCCAGGTTTTCCTCTTATTACTCTGTGGACTTTTTCTAATTTGGGATGGACTAGATAGTTTTCAGAATCAGTAACAAACCCATATTGTGCATATCAACATTTGTTGTCTGTACCTTTTCGTATTTCAGCAGGGATGAATCAAACAACAATAATATTCTTTGTTTATCCTGTCAAGGTCAGAAAATTCAGTGTTCTCATAAACAGAATGCAGAGCTGCTGATGGGGAAAACTGACACTGAGGAAAATATTCTGGGCATGTGAAAATCTTATAGGGTTTGGAAAGTTTAGAGCTAAAGAAGGGTTTGGAGGACAGTTGCATGTAACGCTTCACTGCTCTGTGAGTGAATATCCTCTTAAGACTCTTTGAAAAATTTTAGTAGGTGTATGAAAAATGTTTATTCAAACTGGAGATATAGGCCAGGAGACTTGAATGAAGGAAAGGAGACCATTGAGTCCCAGTATTACCTATCAATCCCTTCTAAAGTCACTTGCCAAAGTGACAAAGAGTGCTTCAAAAGATGTAGAAAAAAAAAATCACACCCCTCAAAACCAAAACAAAACCAAAAACACACAAGTGCTGACTCTTATTCTTTGGATAAAAAGACATGCCTTCACATCCATCAGTTTTCCTTAGGCTTCTAGATGGTTGTTAGAGGCAAGTGGGAGGAAATCTGAAGGTCCCTGACTGGCACTGTCCTGTTGGGGTTATGGGCTGTGTTTCTGTTCATGATGCATTGAGTGCAGCAATTTTTACTGCCTAACAAAGCATCCACCAGTAGTATTTAGAGATTTATATTTATATCCCAAAGCGTTCAGCTGAAATACAAGAGAGCTTTTGACTCTTGAAGCTTCCTGTTCTCACTGCCAGTATATGCTGTATAATCATGCAGAATCTGTCTTTCTAGTTTTCATCTGATTACTGTAAAAATGATGAAGAAACTTTAGACAGCGATACTTCAGTTCAATGATTAAAGCAAAGTAACAATTTACATGATACAAAAGTATCTGATGAGGAACTAGTCCTCTCCCCTTTTCTTTGTCTCTTA
Organism: Monarcha castaneiventris obscurior; assembly: GCA_026261815.1. Taxonomy (NCBI): domain Eukaryota; kingdom Metazoa; phylum Chordata; class Aves; order Passeriformes; family Monarchidae; genus Monarcha; species Monarcha castaneiventris. The sequence goes on from JAMPIT010000327.1 coordinate 4,202,305, forward strand.
TTGTAGACCAGATTCCAATACCACTTTCAACAGGCACCACAAATTCAAAGACCCAAATATATTGGCACTTTGTTTGGTTACATTCTTTATGTTTCAGGTTGGAAATATCCTATCAGCTGTTGTATTAATGTTAGACATATTAATAAGATTTATTCTCTTATTAAAGTTTTTACTGCTTGTTGTTATATTGACTGTGTACACATAAATGATCAGGCTTGTATTTTTCCCAAATGTTTTTTGCAAAAATATGTCAGCCAAGTAAGACTTTGTAATCTTTTGAATCTTTTAATACAATATGTGATGTGCTTGCTTATATTCCTTTAGAATGCTTCAGTAACCTGGAATATTTTCTTGGCTTTTTCTCTAGGCCTGAGAACAAACAGTTACTCTAGACTTCCAACTGTCTCTATAAAAATGAAAAAAGCCCGCAAAGCCTTTGGAGTGTTGTTTTTTATTAGCTCTAATTAATTATAAGTTAATTTGCAGGCTTGTCAGAAACATGGTTTAGAGGTGTAAAATTTCAACATCACATCCAATTTTTTTATTCAGTATTCTCAACACCAGTAAATATATAAGGGCAAGATTGGCTAAACTAGACTGTTCTCTAGCAATATTTCTTCATTAAATACATAATACACTTTCAAACAGTTTTCTAAGTCCTTCCTTGCTTTCAGTCAAAAGACTCCTAAAAATCAACTTTAACATAAACATGCAGCTTGAAAAAAACCTGAATTCCTACGGTCTTTAGCATATATACTACCTGGCAAAGAAATAATAAAACTTTGTTATTTTTACATTCAGAATTAAGAACTGCTGGACCAAATTATGCCAATGGTCAATCTGCTGTAGAGAAAGGAGCTATGTAGTGAAAAATTTTTGGATAAACTTGATGGGGAAAATGCTTTGCAAATCTTTGGGGATTAGAGACTGCCTAATAAGGTTATTCTTTATCTTACTTAATAACTTTTCTTCATTGTTGTAGTTCTGCATGATTGTGTTGTTCTTTTTCTTTTCTCAATCACTCTTTTTTATTTTTCTCTGATGTAACTTTTAGTATCATGCTATATTTGGTTGTGTTATGGATTGTGCCTCTGATCTTTATTTGTAAGACAATTAACAGAGCCTTGTAGGCTAATAATTACAGGCGTAGTTGTTTGCACTAGAAAAAAAGATTCCCTGTATTTTTTTAGCTAGTATGAAGAAAAATTCATAATTATATAAAAAAGACAAGTGGCTTAATTACAGTTGATAAAGAGACTGAGACCTTTGCTATCATTGCATTAACAATGTTCAGATATTCATGGTACATTAGCAACACTCAGTTTATTGTACAAATCTGCTATAAATTCTAACACATATGGACAGTTTGAAATTTGTTAATCACGTAATAAAAATATTTTTTAATAATGCTTGACAGAACTGTATTAATAATGTCTGTTTGTATTAACTAAACCAAAAAAAAAAGAACAGCAGGTGCAAGTTCCCTAAACAATGCAAAAAATATGAAGGCAGATAGCATAGTATTGATGCAACATTTTTGTTTAAGCAAAATAAGTACTGCTTTTGCTAAAAATATCACAGACTCTTTAAATCATTGATCCAAAATATTTTTAGCAATTCTATTTCTGTCTCAGAGACATTTAGAAATCTTTTACTTACAGAACAATTGCATCTCAGTGAGGCTGAAAGGTAGTTCTAAATCACACAGGGCATTTGTGGCAGACTCAAAATAGAATTTAGATTCTTTAAGTACAAGGAATCATCCTCCTTAGGTACAAGCTAACTTTTATTCAATGGCACAGATATATTTTCCTATATCATTACTTTATATGCAACATACAAAAGTGCAAAGAAATCAGCAGCCTTCAGTACAGAAATATATCTGTGTTTAGCTTTCATGTTTGTATTCATCTATCAGTTTCCTCTCTAATTAGTCCAGTGACAAGTCATTTTCATTTTCAAAGGCAAACGCCTAAAAAGAGTGAAACCCTATAATAAAATGGTATAGTGTGCCCTGGGAGGGAATCTGAACCAGTGCTTCTGGTTTAATTGAGGTTTAGGGTACCCAGAATTTATCTGTAGCTCCATTGCTGACTCTGACATTCAGCATGTCAGTTCAATGTTTTATGCTGTATTTAACCCACATTTAAAATAATACTAGTGATTATTACCCTTTTAACTAAGTGTTTTGAACTCTCAGGAGGGGAAACTGCTTAATATTATTATTGACATGCTAATGAATTCATAATAGGTTTACCACAGACACTGCTTAATTAAAAATCTAAATCAAATGTAGTCTAATATCCCAAGTAGGTAGCATAGAGGGCATTCAATCACCTCCCATAAAAGGGGAAATATGAAAGAATTATGATTTCCAAGAATGAGTTTAATTTGGTCAGCTCCTATCTGATTAGACCTATTATACAGTATTTCAATACTGTATTTTTAAATCCTGCATCTTTTTTTTTTGTCAAAATGCTACACAAAACCAACAAAAAGTTACCTTGACTTTGAAAAACAGTAGAAATTATGAATAAGTAATAGGAAAGTAATATTCCTGTTTCCTGTGGAAGAACAGGGAGGTTTAAAATTTTAAGTCCATATAGGAGCAAGATCACCTTATAGATCACCTTATGTGCCAAAAGATGAGTTGGTGGGGTAAAAAGCTGGCCTGGCAGGAATTCAGTGAAAAAAAGAGGGTGCATCACCTTTGGAAAGAGGGGCAGGCAGCTCAGAAAGTGTTTAAGGATGTTGTTAGATCATGTAGAAAAATTTAAAGAGGCGAAAGCTCAACTAGAACTTAATCTGGCCACTTCTGTAAAGGAAAATAAAAAATTATTCTATACATTTTCAGCAAAAGGACGGGCAAGGAAAACCTCTTGATGATGGTGCTGACTGATGGCAGACCGAACATGATGCAGTAATGTGCCCAGATAGCCAAGAAGGCCAATGGCATCCTGGCCTGCAGCAGGAACAGTGTGGCCAGCAGGAGCAGGGAAGTCATTCTTCCCCTGTACTCGACACTGGGGAGGCTGCACCTTGAGTACCATGTCCAGTCCTGGGCCCTTCAGTTCAGGAAGGATGTTGAGGTGCTGAAGCATGTCCAGAGAAGGGCAACAAGGCTGGTGAAAGGTCTGGAGCAGAAGTCCTGGGAGGAGCAGCTGAGGGAGGTAGAGGTTATTTAGCCTGGAGAAATGGAGGCTTGGGGGTGACCTCATCACTCTCAACTCTCTCAAAGGAGGTCAGTCTCTTCTCCCAGGCAACCAGCAATAGGACAAGAGGACGCAGACTTTAAGCTGCTCTAGTGGAGGTTTAATTTGGACATCAGTAAGAAGTTCTTCACAAAACGGATGATGAGACACTGGAATGGGCTGCCCAGGATGTGGTGCAGTCACCATCCCTGGAAGTGTTTAAGAAAAGACTAGATGTGGCACACGGTGCCATGGTCTAGCTGACATGGTGGTGTTTGGTCATAGATTGGACTTTTCCCACCTGATCGACTCTGTGATTCTGTAATTCTGTAATTGTTGTTGAGCTGGCTTAATAATATGCTCATAATTACAGTGATTGCTACTACATCCTTTGTATTAGATATCAGATTCTGACTTATCTCTACTTCATTTTCTCTGCTTTATTTGCATTAGTTATATAAACTTTTTTATTTTCCTGTATTATTTTCCCCATCTTATCTATTTGTACTGATTACAACATTTTCCTGAGATTTCAGTCATAACTAACATTCAGTCACATCTAAAATGAAGCCAATAAACTCTTCTTAGTAATGCTGCTCCCTAACATTCATAACTCTTACAGCACTTATTTATTCTTTTTTTCTTGTCCTGTACTCCATCTTTTTCTATATTCATCTTTCCAAAGCTTAGTCCTTAATTCAATGCATGGACTGAAGCATAGTACCTTTGTCATCTATCCTTTGAAAGATCAAACTTTGCTCTTTCTGTGTGTATAATCTAATTAAATTTTGTTCAAATGATTTAGAGTTACTTCTCTGCCATCCATGTCTAACAAGTTCTACTCTGTTCTTTGTTTCTTCTGTATTTTCTTTCATTTTGTTGTAATTTTGAAAATTATTCAGCCAAAAACGATGTCTGTAATAAAATGCTGATCAGTACAGCTGAGCTACAGGCAAAACTAAATATTGTTTTGCCTGTAAGATGCAACCTGATCAATCACTGACTCTCTACAGTCAATTAAAAAGTTCATACACTATGATATACAATATTAAAAACACTGTCATTTAGAGTCATTTAGAGATGCCTTCAGAGTGCATAAACACATACATATTTTAAATACATGCCATATGATATGGATGCTTTCAATTTACAAGGAAAAGAATATTTAATTTTCTCTCTAGTAACACTGAGACTGTAGTCTGAGCTCTGATAGCATAACTGTCTTCCCTGTTCCAGTATTAATGAAGATTAGTCGTTTCTACTTGTTTGATTTTAATTGTTCTCTGCTGTCTCCAAGTCTTGACCTCCATGAAAACTTTTGTCCCTCTACCAGAAAAAGCATTGCTTTTGTTATGGGAAATGACATTTCCCTTTGTGCAAGAAAAAATGGTAAACATACATTTGAGAAGCTTAGCTACATATTTGAGGGACAAAAATTTCATATTGCTTGTACCATATTGTCTTTGATCCAGTGAGTCTTACAAAAAATGGCATAGATTTTTTACTTCCTCCTTTACCTTTCATTTCCCCTTGGGTTCTCAGCCCCAGGAGGCAGGGAAGACAACTTTGCAGACTGGCCCTAGTGCTTGGACTGCTTCCTGTCTATCCCACCCTTCCTCAGTGCTGGCATGTGTGGTTGCAAGCAAATGTGGAGCTCTCAGACTGTGGTCTGAGGTATCTAATGTTAAAGAGAAACAATGTAACTTTTCTGGGCTTCAGAGTTGAAGAGCTGATCCTTAATCAAAGCTCCTGGTTGTTTTCCTAAATGTAGTTATGTAGATGTATCCTTTCTAGTTTTGTTTTGGAAGGCTAATGGAAAAGGACCTGCTTCAGAAGGTATAAGAAATGAGAAGACTAATTCTTATTTACCACTCTGGGTTTTCTTAGAGGGACAAGAAATGTTTTCATTCCTTTCACTCTTACTGTTCATATATTTCAATCTAAATAATTGGATTAAAGATTCTCAAACATGAGTGCAGAGAGCTGAACACAACTTCCCTAATTGCACAGCTACTAGATCTTTTTTTCATTTTCCTCCTCCTCTGACCCTTCCATCTACTATATATGTTTGAACAGGAAGAGTGTGCTTCAGTCCTCTCTGCTTACACATTGTCCTGGGATGTGAAACATATGGCTTCACAACCTGCACATAGCACAGATCTTATGCCTTCCACATTCTGAATGACTGTGTGTTTTAACATCATCACCTTTGATTGATGTGCTGGAGCTCCCAAAACAAGAAAGACATGGACCTAATCGAATAAGTCCAAAGCAGGGCCACTAAGTTGATCACAGGGCTGGAACGCCTCTCCTATGGAGACAGGCTGAGAGAGTTGGGGTGGTTCAGCCTGGAGAAGGTGTGGGGGAGACCTTAGAGCAGCCTTCCAGTACCTAAAGAGGGCTTACAAGAAGGTTGGAGAGGGACGTTTCACAAGGACATGTAGGGATAGGACAAGGGGAAATGGCCTTAAGCTGAAGGAGGGCAGGTTTAGACCATATATTAGGAAGAAATTCTTTATGATAAGGCTGATGAGGCACTTGAATAGGTTGCCCAGAGAGCTGGTGGACTCCTGCTCCCTGGAGGTGTTCAAGGCCAGGTTGGATGCGGCTCTGAGTAACCTGGTCTTGTGGAACATGTCCCTGACCATTTTTAAGGTGCCTTCCAATGCAAACCATTCTATGATTATAGAATTCAACAAAAAGAAAGTGACCACTGAAAGGAAAGTACATTGTTGGTAGAGAACAATCCTTCTACCATGGGTTGAACCTTTCTTATCTCTTCCTTGTGGATATGTATGAACTTTATGCAGGAGCTTGGCTTTGGTTTTATCTGAGTTTCTACAAATTTTTTGAAGCTAAGGTCTGGAAACCTGACATGTAGGAAGGAGTGAAGAATTTGATTGACTAGGTCACTTAGGAAAGCCCATGTTCATGACAGAACATGTATTTAGGAAGCATTAATGGGCCGTTTTAAGAGAATGGATATTTCCAATTAATCACCTTGAAGCAATTTATTTTGGTAAAATGTTCCAAGCCCATATGCATGGGAATTTTATGTGATATGTCTGTCCAAAATAAATGTCTAAGGTCTATACTTATGCCCACATTTTCTTTTCCATAACAGCATTTGATTTTCTTACAACATTTACTTTTTTGCCCAAACCTTGCTTTTTCTGCTCTGCAAAATGACATCTCCTTGATTTATTTTATTATCACATTTTCAAGAGTTATCAAGCAGTTCAATGATTACATTAATTTTTCATAACCTCACTTTCACTTTCAAACATATTGCTTGTCAACATAATTACTTTTTATAATCAAATGAAAATATTTACATGTACTTTAAGAATCACCTGTATCTCAACCTAATTTACTTTTAAAAATTTAAATCTAATCACAAATTGCATTTCAGAAATTATAGATGTCACATTTTTATTTGCTTAAATGACAGAATTTTATGTAAGGATATTTGAGAGTTAGCGCAATTTAAACCAATGTAGGTAATGTGCAAATTGGAAATGAAAAGAACAAACAGGTGTCCAGAATTTTAATTAGCAAAAGTATAAAAATAAGTAATACCAACTGCTAGACATTCAATGAAAATAAGAAAAAACTTGAATTTCCTCTAAAAACCAAGGGGAAAGAAGAGTTTTTAAAGAGAAGAAAAGTTATTCCATATGGTAAAATTATCAGATTCCAGTTAAGTTTTTTTTGGGACTGTGGGGGATTGACCTTTTCTGTCTGCCAGGCGTCCACCAAGCTGCCCTATCCATCTTCACAGAAGGATGGGAGAGAAAATATGATGAAGGAGCTCATGAGTTGAGATAGATGGGGAGATCACTCACAGTGAGAGACTGAAATGCAATGGTTAATGGCTTAAATATTGTTAGGAAGGACTTTTGCCTAATATGGTAAAACTATATAAAGAAGCTGTGACCACCAAAGCCCACTCCTCCCTGAATATGCCTTCTGAGGGGAACTCTGGACTGTGAGTTAAGCTGCCTAAGGGAAGTTGAGGAGGATGGAGGTGACACTATTGTGCAATTTTCTCAGGTCTAGGGAGAAGTCAACAAGGTTGAGGGAGAAGAATGTATCCACAAGAAAGACAAGTCCAGCAGCCAACCTGAAAATCAGCTCTGGCTGATTGATTACCATTTAGATACATCTAGATTGATGCCATTTAATTATCCAAAACTGTATCTTGAACTATGGGTGCAATAGGATCATAAAACTCTCTGGAAGAAAGATAATCTACAACATGATTTCAACTGTCCATTTTCAAATATTTTTTTTACAAATGATGACAGTAAGTTCTCTGTTCACAGGCCACAGTTCTTCAAGCAGGAAAGCTTTGTCTAACTGTATGGCAGTCCAAGAGAAGCTGCTTGTATGGGAAAAGGATATGGATTACCAGATTAATTCAGAACTGTACTGTTGATAGAAGGAAATGTAAATTTAAATGGATTTTTTTTCCTTGCTTACTCCTTTGTATTAAATTGTGGAATTCTTGAAGTTGTGACTGATCCTGTAAAAGGAAATTCCTCAACTATAATTTCTTGGAAATGGAAGCAGCAGTGATACAGAAAAAAAAGTATGATAGAAGAGCTCTGAAAAACTGACCAGACACAAAGAGTCTGGGAACACACAGAAACCAAACTAAAATTTTATAATTTTTTATGGAGTTGCAATATTGTCACTGATAAAAATCAGGTAGAAGTTGCGAAAGTTTTAAACCCAAATACATAGTACTTTGGCTAATACCCTGGGTATGGCAGCTTCTGAAGGTGCAGACAGTTCTAACATAACAGCTTAACTGAAGTGATACTAAACTGGTAGAAGCTAAGCTGCAACCAAACAGACAAGGCAGTAAAAAGAGCTTATGTTTTGTCAATAATAACAGAAGTGTGGCTAGTACAGTAGCAACGTGAAGTAGGCACTTCCAGTCAAGCATGAAAAACAAAATGAAAAAGAGCAGCTTGTCAGAGGGGTAGAAAAAGGAGAAGAGCAAAACAAGACAAATAGATGAACAGAGGCAAATATGTTTCACTTCACATGTTTGTTTCCTTGCACACTGAGATTTGCTTTAGCATTGTCTGAGTGCCTAATTAGCAAGATCTGGAAGCATGTGGTGCTTTGAAATTCATGAGTAACTGCAAGATATGCTGCTGCATTAGGAATATTTTTCTCTTTTTTTGTTCATGTAGCATTGGGAGGATTAATACAAACACAGGAAGGGCATCCCCATTAAAAATAGTGAGGGGGTAATTGACCAGGTTTTTCAAGGTAATTAGGCACTGAGAGATACAGAATGTACCAACTGTATTTTTCACAATCTCATAAACACCAGCAGTATCTCTAGAGATCTGATCAAATTTTTGAAATCTGGCTCTTATACTGCAGACGTTATGTATATGTTTGGATATTAGTGGAAAATCAAATGCAAAATTTGTGTTAACATGTTCTGCATTTTCCTTTAAAAATCATTTTAAACAGAGCCTTTTTGGACTTCAGTTTTCGCTCTGTAAATACCCAAACATGAAAAAGGAGATTCGAATACTTTGAGGAGATGTTGAATTGAATACTTTGAGGAGAACCATATTAACAAAGTAGACAAAAAATTTTGAGAAAAGAACTGACAATGAAAATTACAGTCTTTTAGAAAGTAACCAACCCAAAATTCGTGTTAAAATTTAAACTGTAATTTTTCTTGAGTCTTGCACTACAATGATTGAAGGAGGCTATAATCTCTTTGGGAACCTGTGTGATGTTCATTTGAAGGTTTCTGTCTTGTCTGAGATTGACAAGAAATTTATTCTTATCCAAAAATTTCCTTGAAGATTTCTGACAATACATTGGTGTTACTTTTATATTGACCAGTGCCTTATGTTCTGGATCACAGGTCACTAAGATATACATTTATCATCTCGTTGAAGTTTCTGTAAACAGGGTTTATGATATTAAAACATAAAAGTAAGAAAGAACTTGATAATTTTGAAATAGGTGGTTGAATATAAAGATACAGCAATTGAGTTCTTGCCCTCCGAAAAGCTGCTCTTTTTTATTTTGCTTTTCATTCTTGAGTGGAAGTGCCTCTTTATAGTGCTACCATACTAATCCTGCTTCTGTTACTATTGGGAGGAAAAATGTACTCTAAGAAGAGTGCATTGCTTGTTTGATCATAGCTTAAGTTTTACCATTCTAGCATCATTACAGCTAAGCTACTGCATTAGAGCTATTTTCACCTTCAGAAGCTGCTACATCCAGAGTCAGTGACCAGGTCAGTAAAGCTACTACATTTGGGTTTGTTCACTTTGAAGACAGAGCAAAAGGAAAAGTAATTTGCCTCATAACTACTTCTGACTGTGATTTGGCTTTAGGCTTTCTTCTGTGTATTCTTCTGTTATCAGATTGCCAAATCAACCAACTTCCTGTAGCAACAAACACAGCAATCCAAAATTCACATCTCTGTCATTCCTCATTTTCCAGCTGCTCAGTATGAATACTACTTGGTGACAGGATTCCTCTGAAATTAACTTCAGTGCAATATGCACATTTTAAAAATGTTATATAGAGGCTATTAACAGAAACCTGAATTTCTGTGTGCTATGACACCAGTTATTTTCTTTCCTCACATTTTTCAAGTAAAAATATTATGGAATGGTTTTCCCAGAAGGGTGGATTAGGTTGCAAAGGCTGTAAAGAAGAAATTTATTCCTCAAATGCAGACACAAAGGCTTGCTTTTGTATTACTCTGACAATCCAAGGGTTAAGCGTATGAAGCTTTAGAACCATTAATTATACATATTTGTGCAGACAAAGCAAATTAATGCTGTTTGTCCATCTGGCTGGAGATTAGATATGAAATTCAATGATAATCTTGGTAGGAACAGTGTGAATAGTGATCAAAAAATATATCTGTCATCCTACGGGAATTCTGGGAATTCCCCTTTCAGGCTGCCTACAGGAAGGGACAAAAAATGATTTGTGTTAGTAAATCCCACTCTCTTCTACACCTAAATATTGAGACTTTTTCTCCAAAGAAACCAATAAGTCCAGATTTCCTGAGGCATTTAATCATGTTACACTGATACAATTAAAAAAAAATCCAGGCTTGAGAACAAAGTGTAAAAATTAAAAATAAAAGAAAATCCAAGACTAAAACAAGCAAACAAAACAAATAAACAATCCACTCCCCTCTCCCCCCCAAAGCAAAACCCCAAAACAAACCCAAAGAGCATCCAACAAAAAGAGTGGAGCAAAATTAGCAAGCTATGCAATGCACTTGCACTCTGGAGGTACATTACCATGCCTTCCTCATAATTAATTAATGATATTTAATTATTTGCAAGGATTCCTTTATTTTCTCTCTTCCCAGCAGTATGCTAGTGGGAATATGAAGAAAATTTCAACATGAGTGACTTACTGCATAAAAACCACTATTTTTTTTTTAACTTGTAGTTCCTAGTGTTATTTGTAGCTGAGTGCTTTTAAAGGAAGCACAATCACAGGTTCTCCCATTCCACCAGGAGAAAATCATAGCTGGCAGTGACCTTGTGGATCATAGTACATCTATATCATAAGGAAATAGAGTCTATAATGGGAAAGAGGCTGCTATTGCATAAGGCCTCATTTAATCTTAGTGCAAAAGATAGTGTACTTCAGTGCTCAACTTCACTCTCAGATTCATTATCACAGAATCACAAAATGGGAAAGGACTACAGTGGGTCATCTGGTCCAACAAGGCTTCTCAAGCAGGGTCATCCTAGACCACTTTGCTCAGAATTGTGTCTAGATGGTTCTTGAATATTTCCAGTGAGGGAGACTCCACAATGTTTTTGGTCAATTTATTCTAGTGCATGGTCACCTGCAGAGTAAAGAAGCTCCTCCTCATGTTGAGGTCGAACATCCTGTTCATCAGTTTCTGCCTTTGCCTCTTGTCCTATTACTTGGAACCCCCACCATTACCTGGCTCCATCCTCTTGACACCCTCCTTTCAGATACTTATAGACACTGATGGATCCCCTCTCAGTTGTCTCTTCTCAAGGCTGAACCAGCCTAGCTCCCTCAGCTTTTCCTTGAAACTATGATGCTTCAGTCCCTTAATCAACTTTGTTACACTCTGCTGGACCTGCTTCAGGAGCTCCAAGTCTCTCTCTTCCTGAGAAGCCCAGCACTGGACACAGCACTCCTGATGTGGCCTCACCAGGATTGGGCAGAGGGGCAGCATCATCCCCCTCAATCTGCTGGCAGTGCTCTTCCTAAAGCACCCCAGGACACCACTGGCCTTCTTGGTCACACTGATGGCTCATGGACAGCTTGTTGTCCACCAGGACCCCCAGTGCCTTCTCCACAGAGCTGCTTTCCAGCCTGTACTGGTGCACGGAGTTAATCCTCCCCAGGCGCAGGACCCCTGCATGTGCATGTGCCTTTGTTGAATTTCAGACTGTTCCTCTCTGCTCATTTCTCCAACCTGTCAAGGTCCTTCTGAACAGGTGCACAGCACCTCGGGGGATTGGCCACTCCTCCCAGGTTTGTGTCATCAGTGAATTCTCTGAGGAGGCATTTGCCCCTTCATCCAAGTCATTAAGGCTTGGGCCCAGTATTTAACCTTGGGGGACACCACTAGTAACAGGCCTCCAACTAAACTCTGTTGCACTGATTATGGCCTTTTGATGTCTGTGTGGAGTATTATTTAGTGCATAAGTAGTCCTGAAAACATGGCAAAACACATATCTAGATATGCACAAACATTTGATACCTTTTTTCCAACCAGTGCACTTGCAGAGCATCTTGCCAGGAGTATTAAGACTTACTCCCCTCTAGTGAGAAAAGGCAGCAATTGCACTTTTTGGTGCAGCTTTTACATCGTGATGGTCTCGTCTGAATTCTTTGGAAGGTTTCCTCTTGCTCAGTTTCTCCACTTATCTGGAACTTTCCTGAACTTTCTTTCACCACTGTAGGTGGTGATGCTAATTGCCTTATTTTGGACTCTATCTCAGCTTTGAAAATGAATATATTTCATGTGTGAACTATTTCGTGACTAATGGTTCACACCATTATTTCTTGTGAGCATATGTTGTTTGTTTGTTATATGGTGTGGACAGAATATTGAGTAGTTATTTGTTCCTGATTGACTAAAAATTAATGGGTTATTTTTTGACTTTTTTTCCATGGAACCAGTGTTTCTATCCAGTTGTTCAAGAATGAAATTCCACAGCAGATACAATGTGATAATGAAAGGAGGGATTAAAAATTTTTGTAGACTTAGAAAAATACACTATAATACAACCAGTTTAAAATAAAGTCGATGTCTGTATCAGTTACTGAAAAATTTTTGAACATGTATGGTATTTGAGCTGTATGGCATTCTGATTACAGAATTTATAGCTGAGAAGTTTAATACTTTTATGATAAACACTAAAAGGGTTGTACCATGATCTGGAAACCTGAGTTTGCATTTACATTTGAGTTTTGGTGCAATAGCAAATCAAATTGTTTTGAAGCAAATTCCTCAATCATTATGCTTACTGTGAATTAGATGGTTTCCAGAATTGCTTCAGAGATTGCAAAGAAGATACCTTGCAGAGGAACTGAAACAGGATGTCTCCTTCAGATGGACAAATGTACTTCCACTCCATTAAGACGTGTTTAGTCCTTCAGACAGCTTGAAATCAGCTACATGGGGAGGACTGTTTATCCATGGGGACAGGATATGTCTTGTCTGAGGTAAAGCACTGAAACAATGTAAGATGTAGATACGGGGCTTTCAGCACTAACCAAGCTATGGATCATACTGCCCTGAATGACTTGATAATATACTCTGCTATGGTACAGCACAGCTCTTCAGAGGAAATGCTGCTTATTCCTGAATGCCAGGACTTGGAACAGCACAGGATGTAAAACGAGCAGGTGATAACTTTATAATGAAATATGATAATGACAGCATTTGAATAAAGAATAATTCTGAGATCATCCATTTTGAGCATAGCAAATTGGAGGTTATTTGTACAACCTCTTGGCTGATGAGGTGAGGGACTAATTATAATGATTATGCAATCAAGAATAAATTCAACCCTCTCCCATATGTTGTGCAAGTGAACAAGAGATAAAAAATAAGTGAGGAACTAATGGAGAAGATAAATGTAAGTATTCTGGTAGTGCTAGACACTTGTGGAGACATGGAAGCATGTGGATGTTGTCTTCCTTATGTTCATTCTATTTTATCACAATTCTAGAATGTATGCTACCAAGTTACCCGTGCCATGGCAAAAGGGATGACTATAAATGTCTAAACAGTCACACTTTCAAAGTAAGCAAGTTCTGAAGTCCTTTTCCATTTGTAGTTAGACAGTTCCCTGACTTAAATAGCAGTCCTGAATACAAGGTCAGGGATCTGCTCCCAAAGATTACTTTGTATTTTAAAGCTTGCACAAAACTCTCAGTCAAGCCCTAACATGCATCTCAAATTATTTGTATTAGAAGTGTAAAACAACCTGGATAACCTTGTTGTTTGATCACTGAAATTTGACAACCCCTTTATAAGCAGCTCAAGGAGAACCTGCTATAGCCTTGCTGACAATGCAGCTCCAACACAAATTATGAATTAGCATAGAGTAGGTTAACAAAAATAATTCACTGATTGTCACCAAAATAAAAGCAGAAGGCATCAAATTAAGTAATAACCAAACAAATTGAAATGTAACTGAAATTAACAGATCATCGCCTTAGACAAGTCAGACATTTAAGAGAACTAATACATCCTCAAAAGCACATTAAAAACTTTCCTTAAGAACTGATAAATAATTCTGGAAGTATCCTCAGTGGTCTTTCTGCATTATTTCTATTTGAAATCAAATTACAAAAGTTTATAATGTTTTCTTAGGTGGAATACATTCATGCCAAGTGATGCCAGAATCGATAGCTGTAGTTTGATCACAGCTTTTCTGTCATCTGAGTTTACCCAATAAACTTGGGATAAATATTCACTTATTTATTTACTACAAAATGAATAAATTGTCTGTAGCTTCCCACTTTTACCAAATGAATAAACCCACACAATTAATATTAAGACTTATATATAATTAATCAGTTTATCTGAAGAGGTATCTTAGCTGCTTTTTATCTCTGGGCAGAAATCCAGCATCTCCATGGTAATTCACTTCAGACTAATAGACAGTATCTCTTTAAACACACTTAACCTTGCCCTTACTAATACAGCATGCAAGCCTAATGTTGGTTTGTCCTTTGAAATACAGGATGCATTTGTAACAAGAACAAGAACTTATTTTTCTACCAGAAGCAGCAGAAGGAAAACCACAGTGCCAAGAAGTATAAAACAGGACAAACTTTCAAGTATACCATCAGAATTTTTTTTTGATAAAAATGGGAAATCTTCTCGAGAACTCCTTGTTAGCACTTTCAGCTTTACAACTGATAAAAAGCATCCCATTAAGTATCTCTTAGACATCTCTAGAAAGGAATTAATAGATTTTGTTTTATTGACATATGATCAAAAGAAACATGCCAGGAGGTTGAGGGAAGTGATTTTGCCCCTCTGCTTTGGTGAGACCCTACCTGAGTGCTGCATCCAGCTCTAGGGTCCTCAGCACAGAAGGACATAGACCAGTTGGAGGGATTCCAGAGAAGGGCCTTCAAGATGATTAGAGGGATGGAGCACCTCTCCTACAAGGAAAGGATGAAAGAATTGGGGGCCTGGAGAAAAGACAGCTTCATTGTGACCTAATTGCAGCCTTCCAGTACTTGAAGAAAGATTGAGAGAGACTATTTACAAGGGCATATAGTCACAGGACATGGGGGAATGGTTTCAAACTGAAATCTAAATTAGATATTAGGAAGAAATTCTTGTGAGGGTGGTGAGGCACCAGAACTGATTTTCCAGAGAAGCTGTGGATGTTCCATACCTTGAAGCGTCCAAAATCAGGTTGGATGATGCTTTGAAGAGTCTGGTGTAGGGAAAATTGTCCCTGCCCATGGCAGGGGGTTGGAACTACATGGTTTTTAAGGTCCCTTCCAACCCAGGCCATTCTATGATGATCTGATTCAAAAGGACTCAAGTTTTACTTCCTTAACATTGCAAATGTATTCTGGTAACTCTCCTCATTCAGTATTCCTCCTCCTTTTGCTTCTACCAGAAGATAAATTTTCCGTGTTCTTGATCTTAGTTCTTTATTATTTCCTTATAAGATCACACACACACAGATGCACATGGAAAAGCTCCAGCCATTTTGAGCTGTAGGACAAATTTGGATGCAACATTAAGTGTGAGGGTGAAGCAGACTGCAGCCACTGCAGAGTTGCAAAAGATATGCCAACACCCTTTGTGAATGTGGCTCTGAAGGCCCTTAATCCCTGTGCATGTCTTTCTGTCTTTCATTCCTTGCTAAATCTGGTCTTGGAAAGAGAAGCTGGAAGACTTCAAATGCCCATAGTAATTCAAGCAAGAGGAAATTACTGAAACTGTAAGGAAAGAACTTCCAGAGAGGAGAGATTGTCCAGAAGTTACTATACTAAAATGCCATGATGGCAATTTGGATTCAAATTTGTTTTCTACTGCAGACTCCCTCAGATTTCAAACTATCAGTTTGATGTTTTGATCTTTCTTCCCGTTCTGCAGAGTGGAACTAATGATGCAGATAGGTTTCTAATAGAAAACATCACTGTGACACACACAGGTAACAAGCTGGAGAACTTATATGTGTCTTGAATTGGAAATTCATTGTCTAATATATCTGAACTTATAAAAATGGGATATTTTTTATATCTGACTCATGCCTACAGAGGAAATTAATGTCCAAAAGGAATCCACTTTGTCCTAACAGTCTTTGTCACTTCTTAAAGTACAGAGGCTCAAGCCTGGGTGTACAGAGGCTCAAGCCTGGGTTTACAAGACTGTATTTTGTATAATATGGGTTATTTTATATTTCATTCACAAATTCATTTTAGTCAAAGCATACTTAAATAAAAATATATTTTGAAATATTTTAAAATTAACATAATTTCAGTCCACAGTAATTCTCCTAACACTTTCAATAAAAATTATAGGAAATCATTGAACACAGAAGAAATCATACCAGAAACATCTTCTATTTTTCAAACCTGGTTGATAAAAGTCTGTTCATCTTAACATACTTAGTGTTTGTAAAACATATGGGTAATATTGACGGCTTAAATATATGTATACAGAAAGTTACATGACTTTATGCAGTTCTTAAATCATTCTACCAGCTACAAAACAAACTGGACTGTTAGTTCCATTGTAAGCTAGCAAGTCAGTTTACAATGGAAGAAGAATTACTTGCTAGATTCCATTAATTTCAATAGTCCAAATAGTCCTTCTTAAGTTGTTGTCAACAAAATCCCTCTTGCTTATTATTTTATTTTAAATATTAGTTTTATTCCATATAAGTCGTGTATGTGTTTTATTTGGGGCTATTCAGCAAATCTTCCCTGATAAACAGAGAAGAGTTTTCAATTATTTGTGCACATTATGAACATATATTTTAGGTGGATGAGTACTCTTCCATTACACGTACCAATAAACACTGCTCATGCATATGGTGTCTCAAAAAAGGTCCATAACTACTAGTTGTAATAGAGAAAACCTGGAGCTTCTATAAACCCGAGATGCAAAGACACTCAGCTAAAAAAATTTGTTAGAATTAAAGTCATCTGTTTTTTCTCTTAACTTTTCTCAACCTTCTAGTTTCTATTGAGCCGCTCAGAGTAATGTTTAAAAGATGTAGATATGGTAACTTTTCCTTAGTAATGTCCTTTCCCATAATAAGTGTACATTATTAGGACACTTTCCTCTCTTGGGAAGCTTTTCATTTGATTTAACACACACATATAAACCATTTTATGAATAATGTATTTGGAGCTAGTTCCCCAAACACAGTTAAGAAAGGAAGTAATAAAGAGAGAGCCTGTTTCTGAGAGTGTGCAAAAGGACTCCATAAAATCATGTCCCCTATGTTGCTGTAAATATGTTCCCAGCTGGCAACCTCTGTCCAAAGTGTAGGTGGAATAACGTTTCTGCCACTGTTAAGCAGTAGCCGACGGAGCTGCTAAGTAAAAACTTTAAAGGGGCATGACAGATTGCTCAGTTCTCCATGTAGAGAATAATGTAATCTGCTGTGAGACATTTTACACAATGCCTCCCGCTGCTCCATCTGGCCTGCTGGGCACCGGTGGTTCACTCGATTGTATACAAGTCAAATATGAAGGCAATTCCTGACTGCGGGATTATTTTTTTTTAATTAATAGATGCACACTAAGGAATGCAAGCAGCATTATATTTCATTTCCTATTTTTTCATTAAAATATTAAGCTGAATTTACTTTTCAAGTCAAGAGGCCGTTAGAAGCCTAGAAGTGCTCTCTGAACTTACAGAAAACCTGTTATGGGGAAAATGGTGATGGTAAATAAGTTAAGCTAGTAAAAGATCTGAAATAGGATACATTCAGAACCATAAATTTCTTATGTATTGTTCTACTGCATAGTCATAATTAGCTACATTATTCTCCTGTGATAAAAACCAAAAAGATTCCATTTGCTTTTTCTTCCTAGAGTTACAAGTAACAAGACTTTCACTATAAAATCTTGTCTTCTTCAGTTCTAGACAGTGAACAGAAAGTAATCAAAGCAATTAAATGTATTTAAGTATGCTAATGATGATTGTATAAAGGTAGGAATTAGAATTCTTTAGGCTTTTGCCTGTGGCCTGAGTAGCATACACAAACACTACGGGCCCTGAACTTACATGCAAAACCCTCATTTAGGACAAGAACAGATCTGTCTGGAAGAGGACCCAAGAATTCATACTTTGAATTTAGATGCACTTAATGGGCAAAAGAGGTTTATGAACAAAAATCACCTCTCATCTTTTTTTTTTTACTAAGAATCTTACTTTTTCGCTATTTAAGAGCTCTGTCCTCTTCATAAACCCAGCTTTCTCCAGTTACCCAGTGACTTCTCAGTTTCATTAAATTAGGTCTAGTGTCCCGTAAAATAAAACTAATGCTTACTCCTCTTGACAGATATCCCTTCTAACGTGTGCATTTGCTTTCTCAAGCTCTTGCCACATGAGAGTTAATCATACCAGGTTTGTAGCAGCAGATATAACCAGAGAGTGACATGGTACATCAGGTCATGAGCTTTATTTTTCAGTCATAGATCTGATAGCAATACACTGCTGGTATCATTTTGGATGTACAGGTCTTCTGCCTTGAACCATTTCATTTGAACTTCTGTGTCTCCGGGAACCCAGAATTCTGTCAAGAGGTTTTCTTCCTGCAAATATATGATGTTTTCTAATAGTTCTTGTTGGGTTTTTGCTTCGGCTGTTCACATGAACTACTTTATTTCAGTGTGATTTAATGTGATTATACACTTGAATTCTACTCAGAAGAATATTATTAAAATAATTGCTTTGGAAATGAAAGCAAAGCCTGACTACAAATCTGAGTTTTCTACTTTCTCTCCCACTTTCCTCTTGATAATTCATAAACTACCAAAACACCCATGGTTTGTGAAGGGAACAGAGGTCTTGAAAAAAAAAAAAGGAATAATCTTGGTCAAAAAAAAAAAAGGATGACGTGATTTTTAATATCTGCAGAGAGCATAAATGGCCGGGAAGGAATAACAAAGTTGCAGCTAAGGAACACAGTGTGTACAATGATGACTCAAAAGAAACCAGGTGAAAATTATAAGATTCTTAGTTATCAAAGAGATTTTCTAAGTTGTACTGCAATGGAACTAATAAGGGATCACAACACATTTAAGAAAGGGAAATGATGTGATTAGTACTTGTAACAGTGGAAGTCTAAATTCTCTGATCTAGAATATTTTTTGAGAAGGCTCTCCTTTTTTTTTGTTTGAGCATTTGTCATTTGTGCTGATGGCTTGCATAGATTAAATAGAATTCAATACCAAGACAAATTAATAAAGGTAAAAGTATTATTCTTTTACCCATTTTATGACACATTTTGAAGAAATTACAGCTCATTAGTCCTTTAGCGTAAAAGGCAGATCTTTCTCTGTACAGGCACTATTTTAAGAGTAGCTGGAGTGAAAGCATAAAAACCTCTGCATTTGAAGTATGGTCTTTATTTATGCTGAAACACAAAAACACTTATTTCCAGCTAGAATTATTTATGATTGTCAAAGCAAGAAACATTCACTCTCTTCCCAGTATTCTTTTGTCACTTAAACAAGTCCCAGTCTGAAAGTTGTGAACTTCCATGAAATCACAGAATCATCTGCATGGTAACAATAGTAGCCTTTGCAATGGTCTTGTTTTCTGTCAGCTTGCTCACAGAATATCTTTTAATACTGTAGCTCTCCAGTAGGAAGAAAGAGTCATGGTGCCCATCCACTATTCATCTGGAAAATGATAATGAGAGAGTACCAATAACTGTGTTCCTTGCATCTCCTCATGGTTCCTGTCATTTTACATTGATCTCATCCTTACTATATTGGTAAGACTGCTTGTAGATATGATGTGTTAACAGAAATTTCTATTTAATTTCCATATTTTCAAAAGGTAAATTCTCCTTCCAATTATCATATAGAAATATCATCCTTTCTAGTGTATTGGTGAAAAGTGTCACTGATAAACCTCTTAAAATATATGTCCGTAAGTAACTTCTGTGTTGAAAGTTACTCTAAAAATGTGTTCAAATGCAAGTACAAAAGAAAGCAGTATATCGGAAAATGTTATTTTTTAGTCAGTGAGAGGGAAGAAACTTAAGATGATCTCATGAAACCAACGCTGTAGCTTTCACTACAACTTTTCATCATAATTCTTCCTCATCGTACCAGGAAATTAAGTGTCCATACGATAATCCTGAATTCTCTAAAAAGGACACTTCCTTACTAGTGACAGTACTTCTGGAGGAGAATTACTCAAATATATCTTTACAAAAAATAAATAGGTAAGACCTAGGTTATTTTTGCTTGATCAGGGTGACTATATCTCTTCAAGCTATAGTTCAATGAACGTATGACTAATAAAGTCAAATACAGGCCTGTTTCTAAATCTGAACATACAACATATATATATATGAATTTTATGTCCCTTATCCGTCTTTACACGCAAGCAGAGAAATTTCTTGCTGGGACCAGAGAATAGAACAGGGCACAAGTTTTCTCTCTCAGTCTTTTTCATTTTGCTCTACTCCTGATCTAGTTAAAAATGTTGCATGCAGAGACCAAAAAACTGCAACCCAAAATATATAGATTCAAAACTCATCACAGCCTATTTCAATAGATGATAAACATTCATTTACTTTCTGAAATAGATGGGAAGTGCATGTTTTTCTTCACATAGTTATTAAGCATTGCAAATGAGTCACAGGATCTGCATCTTGTCAGCTCTCTACTTCTCAGGTTTCCATCAGCTGAAAGTCCTCAGCTCTTTTGTCCTGTCACAACCTTACATTAACTTCATACTCATCTACTGATAATTTGACACATACTATTGAACTAAACATTGTGGTCTCAGCTTGGAGTGAAAAAGAAGCACCAGAGGAATTCCATTATTGTTTTTTTTTTGCTTAATGTATGACAACTTTCAGAAAAAGAGCTAGGGTAGAACTACATATTTAACATTACACTTTAGTGTGACAAAAAGTGACAATAACGTAATGACTACCTAACATACTTGAGTAGAAATACTTTAGTTTTTATCACCGAAATGTCAGTTTTGAACAAACAAATTTACTAGAAGAAACCAGAACTGGTCAAAACTGGTACAAGTAGAATAATCAAATTAAATCAAATAAAAGCTAGTATTATTCAGTAAGTTTTAGAACTGGCTCTCACTCAAGTTTGGTTGTGTAGCTTCTATATTTGAACACTGAAAACAAGACCATTTAAACGGACTCCTTTTACCTTTTAAAAGAAGACTGGTTATTACTCTGACATCTTAAGAGGGGAGATTGTTAAAAGAAACAAACAGCACCATTTGGTGTAAAATTATATAAGCTCTGAATATGTTTTATTCATCAACAAGGCATGCTAATCACTTTACAGAATGTAAAAAATCCAAAGTTTCTGCCTGATGAGCTATAATCTAGACAGATAAACATGAAGAGATGAGAGGGCAAGTCAAGAGGAAAAGTTCTGCTTTTGTTTATTTGACACAAACCATGCAGTTTCATCAAGCATAAAGAAATGGGGTAACAAACTGTAAAGTTTGCAAAAAATGTCCATAAATTTTTACAAAACAGTAACCCCTATTAGGGTCTAGACACAAAAACTGGTTTGCTGCTATTAGAATAACAAAGACTTCAGAACAAATTGTGGTACTTTCTGTGGTACATTATTATGAGGACAATAAGACCTGGAATATCAACTTAATTTCTACAGTGAAAGAAATGAGACAAAATATTACTTTATGATGTTTGACTTTTCCTTCTTCAGATGGAAAGGTAATGTATTATTTCCTGGAAAATATATCTGTTGATTTGCCAGGAAAGTGATGTCAACTCCATCAGTCTCTAAAACGAAGGATGGTCAGGAAGATCTGAAGATCACAAAAGCAGTTAGGACATAAAAATAGTTTTCTGACAGAATCTGAGTACACAAATTCTTGCATAGGCAGAAGGAAAATCTGTACAATTTGAAACTGGAATGGTGTCTTGAAATGCTTTAGTGGCTTTGAAATGCAGTATTTACAATTAAGTCACAGAATCACAGAACAGTCTTTCACAGATGGGAAGGACCAAGAAGGACCACGAAGTCCAGCTCTTAAGTGAATGGCCCATACAGGGATCAAACCTACCACCCTGGCATTATTAACACCATGCTATAACCAGCTGAGCTAATCTCAGGGTCACGTTTGGATTTCACCTGTTATTTGTGGCTGCTAATTGAGGGGATAATTTTTTCTGTGGTGGTTTGCAGAAGAATTACTGATTCATAGATTTTGATAGAGTTCATGAATCCTCAGACTCATAACAATAACTAGCTGACAGAAACTGTCCAAAACAGGTGCCATCTTTCACTATTTATCAATCTGAAAAGACTATAGGGACTACTGTTTTCATAAGTATACATGGTTACAGCTGAGAAATTTATTAAAAAGAAGAAAGATCTAAGTACACTGGATGTTATTTTGTTGAAGAGGATTGAATGCAAATGTTTATCATTGTATTGCGGTATTGCTATATGTTGTTGATTTTTCTTAGCTTTTATTTTTGCGGAGTGTCTATGGATTGGGACCAGATATTTTTCTAAAATACCTATTCTATTAAAAAGGAAGTACAGGATTCAGCAGGACGAAGTTGAGATACATAGGAAGGATGAGGTGAGAAGTAACACAATATGCTAGGAAGATGTCCTGTTAAATTGAAATTAGTACTGAATTTTTATACATGTACATATATAAACATACATATTTAATCTGCTTACAGAAGTGTAATTGTGACATAACATAAGCCTTACCCTAAGTTTATGAAATAAATCTATGATTTTGCTATTAAAGCCATCTGGTTCTAGAAGATGGGATTCAAAAATCACATTAAACTGGTAAAATTAGAATTTGCTGTCCTTGAGGACGTAAGGAATAAGTAGAAAGTAGAAGGTATGCATCCATGTTACCTGGAGAGCAGGAGTACCCAAGCCCACAGGTGGGTAATTTCCAGAGACCATAGAAGTGTCTTGGGGGACAGAGTGAGGGCTTGTGGCTCCAACTGCGGGTTTGGATGAAGCATTTCACTCCACTCATAGCCATAGGTTAGATGGCTATATCTTAGTAGCAAATAACTCTTTTTAGTGGTCTGCCATGGAGACTCCAAAGATATGTCACAATAGCTGCCATAATTCCTGTTTTTCTGTGCTAGGTGACTTATGTGATTTAAACAAGAAATGTAGTAACTATGTGTGACACTGCTAGTGCCATAAATCAGCCTCTCTTGCTGGGAGAGGCCCTTTAAAGTTCTTAAAGTCCTTGCAAGGAGCTTGATAGACGGACGAGGCAAACTCGCAGTAACTGCTTCTTCGATAGTTGTTTATTCTAGTGTTATCAGCTTAGAAAGACACAGTAGAACAGAACCTACAAGAGAAGGCGAGAAAATGGCGAGAAAAAGGCTGCTTATCAAGATTCCAAGCCTTTTTATAGGTAAATTATCCAATTAAAAATTGAAACGACAGATATTTTTACTTTTCATCCAATGCTCAGTAAATCACTCGACACGCAGGCCGGAACTGCGGCATTTTTCATCCAATCATCCTAAAGTACTTCTGCAGAATATGGAGGACTAGAAGAAGAGGGAAAGAAATATAAACTACAAGGGTTCCTCCATTTTGGAACTTTTACTATTTATCTATTTACTACATTAACAAACCTAAAACTTCTAAATTCTTCACCCTGTGACATCCTTACATCATATTCTATCACCTAGTTCACATCTGTGTAGATTTTAACTCCTCCCAGATGGTAGGGAGTTTTCTCCATGGATAAAGGTCAAAAACCATGCTGTCCAGGGGGGTTTTTCTCTCCAAAACAGGCAGAGAAATATTCCCTGCACTCTGGGTTCCCACAATGTGTGTGCTAAATAAAATCAATTAAGTGGCATATGTAGTTTTGAGCTGGTGACAGGAACACGAAATAGGATTTGAAACTGCAATGAAAAAACAATTTTTTGTTTGTGTTGTCTCCATCTTGGATGATTTCTGTTCAGTGTTAGCATTTCCCTGTAGTAGCAGTGTTCACAGTAAGCTTCTTTCACCATTTGAGCTAGTGATAAAGAATAAACAAAAAACCCCAAACCAAACAACTGAATAGATTAGAGAGACTAGTATTTTAAGATATACAGAATTATTCACATTTCCACTAACCATTATATAATTCTGAAGCAATATCTTGCTTTCTGTGAAAACAGAGCAGTAAGACAAGAATCTGAATTCTCTCTTCAGTTTCCTTGTGCTTTTTTATCCTTGTATCATTTCATTATATATTAAAGAAACTAGGTGCTGAAGTCACTTTAACCTATATTTTATTACTAAGTCATTATTTTGGCAAAGGGAAATGTCTTTAGGAATAGATGGTGGGGGAAAAAAATCTTTTGGATTTATCTTCTTTTTTTCTTTCAAGTACCGTGTGTTCCCCACCCCACTCCTTACTCCTAGTTTCTCCTCTGTGTTGAATAAACTACATTAAAAACCCTGTTACAGAGAGATTTTAAAACAACATTTTTTAAGACACATAATAAATTCCAGAAATTTTTCAAGATCTGATATTAGGAAAATTCTTAAAAAGTAAAATGTGTTTTTTGTACAATAGAAGATAAATATTTTCTGCTTAACATACTCCAGACAGATGGCACCAATCTTGTATTTCATGTCCTGTAAGCTCACATGAAACTGGGCAATGAAATTCAGCTTTAAGGGAAATCCAGGCAAGATGAATTTCTCTTAGCTACTGGGCATCTGGCTTCGCAGTCATGCTGTGTTCGTACACAGGTTTCTTAACTGGAGTGGTGTTTGGGGACTTCCTCACAGTTAGCACTGCTGAGAAGACTAATAGAAGTGCTGTTAACATTATCAGAGCTATTGCAAATATTTGAGGGGTAGAGGGATCAGACCTTCTTATTGAAGGAATGCTTTTCATTGAAGTGTAAATGTTTTTCAATTCATGCCAATAAATCCTCTGAACAATACAACTGGAGAACTTTTCTTTCTTTTTGCCCTAAGCCAAATAGATATATTTTGATGTCATAACTCAAAAGGAGTGAGATGTTGCAGAATAATATTATTTTCCCACTTGAAAATAAAAAAAAAAAAGGAAACTATAAGTCTAACTATAGTTAGGAAATTCAGCAGAGGATCCTAGACTTCCAAGTGGCAAAATTTTAGTACATATTCCCTTGTAAAACTCATCATCTAAAAAAACACTGTTAAAAAAACTTTTGTTTTCATATTATTTATTTTATTGAAAAATATTCAAATAAATGGTTGTGAATGAAAACAAGAGAGATAAACATTTAACTATAAAAATTGATTAGGTATTTTTGGGTTTTGTTTTGTTTGGCTTGTGGTTTTGGCATTTTTTAAAGAAGTTAACGAGACACTAATTCTTTTTTGCATGCCAGTTGCCTGCTTTCTATTTACTCAATCTCTATTTTCAGTAAAAATTATAAAAAGGGAAAAAAATGCTCCTGTTTTTGTTTATATGTCCTAACTGGACATATCCCTTTAAATAACTTTCATGTCCTTGGAAAAGGCTGGAGTGTCCAAGAACAAGTTAATAACACATTGAAGGAACCTTGTCAATCAAAATAAAGACTAAATTTACACTGTATCCTGGCATAAGCCACTGCCTCACAGATAAACCACCAGATTTACAACTGATGTTGTGTCATGAAAGAGCTCTATTTTTAGGATAATAGTCTCTAATACAATGCCACCAAGCTAATCCTTGGCTATACTGAGTGCAAAATCTGTAGACCTCTGGTCTTCATCAAAACAATTGGGTTTTGTAACAGAATCAAAATTTTGGAAAGAAGAGAGCTGATTAACATGTGAATAACCTACTGCATACTAAAAAGGGAAAGAGAGTTAAGTTCAGACACACTTACAGACAAACCGTTTTCATCAGAACTTTGAAATGCTGAAATGTTGCAAACAGCTTCTTATTGCTGTGAGTCATATAGATTGTTTGTTTTTAAAATTGCACAAAAGCAAAAGAAGCAAACCCATATTAAAAACGTTGGGGCTGATTCTGGCCTTTTCTCTGCCAGTTAACGTTTCCTCCCTGTATAAGCTAGTAAAAGAGAGAAATGAGAGCATAGCAGGGTACCTTCTTGACAGATCACACTTTGATGATGTGTGCATTACTCCAAAAGGGGAAAGGTAGTGGAATACGACCTTGTATACTTAATTTATCCCTTCATTTGCATACAGACTATATTTGGATTTGCCTACAGGAAGAATAAAGGAAGTTTCCACTAGACTGTAAGGATATAACAAGGTCAGTTTTCACTTGGGAGAATATCTTTCACACTGCTCTTTCTCTAGAAAGCACGTTTGAGTATTTGAAATGAGCTAAGGAAATAGTAAGTTAACTAAAGTAAGTTTCATTATCCTTGTGGGTTAGTTAGTTTTCTTTTCCTAGCAAAGTACTTTCGGAAAGATGAGATTTTAGTTTGATGCAACATTAGGTAAATACTGCTTCAGGACCTACTGCTTCAGGACCCAAACTGATGCCATGATGCTTGCTAGATTTATCAGTTTGGTTTGGTACTAGCTGGATCTCTGTCATTTTTACATCCACACTGTAATCTCTTCCTGACAAAAATGCATATATTGTGGTAGTGTTACTGATATAAAAGTGCTTATCCTGTCTCTCTTCACCTAGAAAATAAACACTTCCCTCTAGCAGTTACATTAGAACAATAAAAACTGTGCAGACTACAGACTACACACTGCTATGTAACTCTGCCACACACATAATATGTGATCACAGAAATACTGGTAAATATCCAGAAGTACTAGTAAACTGGAATTCCTATCCGTTTCCATTATCACTACTGAAGGAAGATGACCCTCTTAACAGACAAGTAAGTGGATTTTAAATACGTACTTAATCTTTGATGTGTAGGTGGCTGCTAAGTATGAACAAAATCTCATCATCATCATCATCATCATCATCATAGGATTTTTTGTGCCTGGTTGCATATGCAGCATAACATGTAGTCTTAACCAGAAGTGAAGCACTATCTATAAAGTGTCTGTAAAATATTTGTACGTGTAAAATAGCCCAGGAAACTGTCCAGAAGGGGACATTGTGCTGTGTATTACTCCAACCCATTCTATTTGAGGTCAAGTGTTTAGGGAGCTGATGGCTGCTGACACGTGTGGTGATACATGGCAGACTATTTACTTTTCCACCTTCGGAGGCAGTA
Source organism: Monarcha castaneiventris obscurior (assembly GCA_026261815.1). NCBI lineage: Eukaryota > Metazoa > Chordata > Aves > Passeriformes > Monarchidae > Monarcha > Monarcha castaneiventris. Next base: position 4,229,420 of record JAMPIT010000327.1, read on the forward strand.
TTAGAGTTCTGATACATAGTAAAGGCTGCAGCATGAAAAAGTTTATTGGCTGTGAGATTAAAAAATTATACTTGCCTATTTATTGATGTGCTAGTAGTGGGTCTGCTCAGGTTTCTTGTGGTAAAGAGAGTATGATGTGAACCAATGAGCCCTCTAACTGCCAGGGATGATCTGCAAACTGTAACGCAGTGGTGCATCCAACATTTGCCCTCACAGACTGAGAGAATGAATACAAACGTGAAGGAAAAAAGATGTCTCAATGAAAATTGTAAGATCTTCCACATAACAAAATCTGACTGGTCTTCTTGGAGTGCTGAAAAAACCCAGCTTTTACTTCAGCTCACATTGTTCTCAGAGAGCTTTTGCAGGTGATGGAGCAGGATACCATCCCTTAGTGTACTGCCACCCTTGTACAAACTGCTGCTCCATTCAGCAAAGGTCTGTCCAGCCCTGATGTAGCTACAAAGGGTCCCAGACTGCATCCAGCTAGCCAGAGATTAATCCCTGAGCTTCAGAGCACAAAGAAACTGTAACTCTGCTCTTACAAAGAAAGTGTGAATGAAGTGCAACCTTCCTCTTGATACTGACGCACAGTGTGTGCTCAGCATGCAGATGCAGGGAATGTGTGCAAAGTGATTTTTTTTCTCAACAGCCTCTTTAGACTTCATTTTTAGAAAAAACATGGAGTTACACTTTAACAAAGCAATACAAGTTTTGAAAACCTTCAGACTGCCTGAGTTGAACTTAAGTGCAATGGAAAAGATGGGGTTTCAAAAAAGATTCCTAAAGCAGTCCCTTTCACTGCCTCTCCCTGCAAGCATCTGCACTATGGACAACAAAGCTTTTGTGTGCTTGAGATCTGTGAAAGGGAGGTGTCGAGCCTCAGCCTGAATCTCAGAGGGAACCGAATTAGCAAAGGTTCTTTGAGCATGTCTAAAAAGACAGACAACATCGATTTATTTATAAAGCACAGCAACCTCTGTTCAAAACCACTTTTTACTCCTTCATGTTATTTCTGGGTTTGGTCCAATGACTCTGATAGAAAATACACAAGCAGTGTTGTGAGCAGAACTAAATTCTGCTTTTGTTTAGCAGAATGGAATCTTCCTATTGCAGATCACCAGTCTTATTGTTCTTTTCACCTTTGCTTACTGCTTGCCTAGTCCCATGTCACTTGCATTCCTCATTGCACAATATCAGCTTCAAGATGCGGGGGGAGGAGAAAGAATATGGAGGAGAAGCATGCACCCCTGTGTCTATCTTCTATACCATGCCTGTTGCTTGTACAATAATGCTCAAATGCTTGCAAAAGGGAGGTGAGGTTTAATGCTGAGAAACTCGACTCCTGTCTTTTCTGTTTTTGTGCAGTCAACTAGGCTTTTGCACAGAGTAGTAACATTGCCTCAAGCACTTTGTACACCTTAATAAAGTGATTTTTTTCTTTGATCTTAGTTAAGGATTCAGCAATCTGAAGCAGAGTCTGCACACGCTGGCTCCTTTCGTGAGTTCCGAGTCTGCTTTGGGACTTGGAATATGCCCCTGAGCAGGCAGCTTCCTACTTGATCTCTCCTGTCAAAGAGTTCAAGCTTTGAGTGCAGTCAATTTAAAGACCAGGCAACTCAGCTATTTGAAATTACCTCTTAGATGAACCACATCTTCTGCCACTGACTAAATATATAGGCCAGGTAATTAAAGAAGGTGGTCTGTACTGCCCAGAAAGTGCTAGGTGCTGGATTTTTATGTGTTTCAATGCCAAAACTGGTTGCCTAAAGCATATAGTCTGTGTCTTGCTGTTAAACTCTGTTGACTTTCAAGATCTGAAATGTTTATTCTGAAGCACATTTCTGCACAGTGGGTGCTGTGATCACCGACAGACATACCTATCTACCTGCAGGCATCTTGGCATTCCAACTATGAAAAGGGAAGCCAATCCTACTGTTTGTAGAGCTCTATAATTGAATTAGTGAACATTATTTTATAAAAGAGAAGTATTCCCACTGCAACATTCAAACATAAACAGCTCATACATAAATTATTCACTCCTACACAAAGCTGCAAAGCTAAAATTACCTTCCCAGGACATCTAAGTGATGTAGAATGTGTCTACAGAGAAGCGCTGTAAAGAGTAACCCAAGTTGTCCCTGGAAAAGATTGCTTCAGCAAACAGGTTAGTTGTATTAAAATTCTAGCTAGTAAGAATTTCTTTCCAGCATTTTATGGATGCTGCAGATCCACTCATACTGCTTCCATACCTAAGCTAGAGTTGCAATGTGATGTGCAACTGTATCATGTGGAAATGATAGCCAGGTTCGTGTTACCTTGAAGATCAGTGCATTGCATCCCATCATGAGATACAGATTTGGACATATCTGTTTAAGTCCTCTAAATTAGCCAAATCATCAGCAGAGAGGCATCTAGGCAAGGTTTGACTTAGTCTGTTGGCACCTGAGACCATCAAAGTTTCTGTGCCTAAAGTTCCCAGATTTCAGTATATGCAATACCCTGAAAAAAGGCATTTTCAGAATATAACTAAAGAGACATTCCCCAGTAATGACCATCAATAGCATAGAAACATAAATCTATCTCAGCAATTCTGTTATTAAAGATTGCCCCACTAATGGGAAGCCCTGATTCTACTCCTACAAAACTCTTAACCTTAAGACCAAAAACCTTAAACTTTGCATGTGTTTGGAAGATTTACTAGTGTAACACTTGTATTTTGGAATACAGAAAAACTGGATATTGTGACACTCTTATCCTCAACTCATATCTGGCAGCGTTTAGTTAAGGTCAACACACGAAATGCCATATGTCCTTTCACTAAACTGCAGTGTTTAAAATATTTCTCATGAAAGTCTAGATTTTAATTCTTCACCAACCAAAACACTCCAGAAAGAGGACAGACAGTGTATATCTGACCATTATGCCCAGATACATGCCTTGGCTATGAAGTTCTGGAGACCCACACCCTGCTACCATATAACGAGGATTCATTTTGTTACACGACGAGAGCCAAGTTCCTTATTTTTCTGTTATCCTACTAGTTGAATAATAAACCCAATGTTAGATTTTCCTCTAATATTTAATTTACTGATAACCTGGCTATAGAGTTATGCTTCATTACTTTCTACCCTAACAGTTATGTCCTGATTTTCACAAATTACAAATTTAGAAAGAGGTGCTTGTCAGAAATGAAGGTGAAGATATCCTGCTCATGTCTCAAGTAACAGCCTTAAATATAGCAGACTGTATAGCCTGAATCAAATGTCATTGTGTGTGGCCTACCTAGTCTTGCTGAAAAGCTGGCTCTACCTTTTTTGAAAAGCTGGCTGCACCTTTTTCTTTAAAAACTTACACCTAACAGGCTCCCAAGGGTAAACTGAAGAGTGTTTGTTGGTCATGAAACCTTTTATTTAAAAGCTAAGCCAATAAATTCTTGATGTGTACAAGTCCTCATCACATTCTGAGGATAAAAACATCACTTTGAAAAATATGCATTCTACCTTTTTAGAAACTCTGCTTTAGAAGATCCTGAAATAAACATTGTTAAGTTTGACAGCAAGGTGGCTGGAGAGTGAGATGTAAGAGTCCTTCTGACAAACAGATTTAACCTAAAAAAGTCTTTATAAATATGGATTCTCAAGAATTTATGAAGTCCCCATATAGCTGAATTGAGTGCCCCCCAACAACAATGTGCTGCCTGTCATAAATCCTGGTGACCTTTCCTTTAATTCTAAGTTTTCTCCAGGATTGAAGACAGTTCAATATACCCCAATACAGACAGCACTGATACTCTAAGCACGAAAATCTCTTACTTGTTTTGTTCCTTGTTTGCCTTCTACAGCTTTTTGGAAAAAAAGAAAATATAATTTTGCTGTAAATTTTGATAGTTTGGTATTTTTGGGTTACCCTTCTTCTCAAAAGTAGAAAGACAAACTAGAATTTAAAACTTCTAAAGTAGAAATTCCAAAATATTTATTTGATGATGTTCTGCTCTACAGTTTTGACAATGCTGAATCATCGGACTTCAATAGTGACTTCTATCTTAGCAAATCATTGCTTCAATAACACTGAAATACTATAATTGATATAAATACCATGTGTATCCACAATATTATGTAATTTAAAAGCTAATCCAAAGGATGAATTCTGACTAAATAAACATGAAATAAAGTCTGCTTATATTACTGAAACAAATTTGTTTAACATTGAAATGAAACAAAAAAATTACAATAATATTTTTTGACAATTTTCCCACCAAAAAATAAAAAAAGAAAATCAATAAGCTTTTATTAACATTTGTATATTAATAAATTGCATTTTTCCAAGGAAAACATTATTGGAAAAAATATTTTCAGCTACCACTTTTTTTGTTTTCTTTTCTCCAAGTACTGTTCCCATCAGTTACTGCTTCCTTTCAATTTGTTTTCAGTTATTTGTGGTTCAGGTGGCTCTGTATAAGTTGGCTGATTGTAAACCTATGAACCTGCTGGCCTAACCTATAAAATGTATATCTCATGATGTGGTCTTTCCACATTTTATGTGTGGGCTGGTGCTGCAGTCTGTCTTCCAAATGCAGTTGCCAAGACTGTGACCCACAGGAAGGCCAGGAAGAAGGCAGTGTTTTACTGTTAATGAGCCTGAACCCAGAGAGACCTTGCAGGAAAACTCACACCATAGCTGACACTGTTATTCCTTCTTGTTTACATTGCCAGTTTTCTTGTTATGTGATAATCAAATCCATGTGCTTATCCCATACTGGAGCCTGACTCATGGGGCCAGATGCAATTAATATGCTCCTCTGTCAGATTAGTGACTTAATTAAAGCAACACCACCACCACTTTTGCAGTGTTTCAAGAGGTGTCACTGCAAGTATCCCTGATGCTGCAAGGTGATACAGGAGGAAATCTGTCAGAACCATTGTCACTGAGCATAATCATCTTGTTATACTCTTGCAATCAAATGAACTGCTAATTCTGAAACTTTAAAATAATGCATCCTGTTTCTTCTCAGGTTTCTACTATTTCAAATATACCTTGTATTTTTCCTCAATACCCTTTTTATCCTGTTTTTATGTCTGCCTTCAAAACCACTAAGAGCTTTCTAAACGATGTGTCTGTTCCAAAATAATGCCTTTGGTAACACTTCTGTTTCCTGTAAAATTTATTTTGAGACTATTGAGTGACAGAAAATAAAATTACCTCTCAAGAAACTGGATCGGTTTGTGGGAATAGATACTTCTTCTCTCTATTCAATGGTTTCTTACTTTGATCTCACAGCTCACCCACCTGTTCTTGTAGAATGGTTTTCCAGATTGCTAGATTTAATTGCTCACTTCAGGACAATTATGATAGAGAACACTGAAAGAAAGCATATTCCCCTGCAGCCTGAAATTCTGTGTAGGCATTCTTATCTCCAATTAGTGGCACTGACAGTCACTTGAAATCTAAATTTAGACAAAGGCCTCTTGCAGGTTTTCCATAGACATGTGGCAGAGGATTTTGCTTACTCAATGGAAACCTAGATAGATATGATGGAGGTTGTCAAATTGTCGTAAGGTGGAGAGAATTCAAAAGCAGAACATCACAAAAGCTATCTTATAGAATTATTTAAATATGCTTATTTTAGAAATTATAGTGGTATTAAATTGTTCCACTGAACCCTACTCAAAAAATCCTCCATGTTATAAACACAGAGGATTAAAAAATTTAGCAAATGGAGTATAACTATATCTCAGTGGGATTAGAGAAGGTTAAGATGACACTTTACACTTATAAATGCAGGGTAAGAGATCTGCAACTTGGAAGACATAAAAGAGTTCATTACATACTCAAAGTTTCTATTTAACCATTCAGTAGGGGCTACATCTCTATTGATGTCAGAGTGATAAAAGATTTATATTACAAAATGTGTGTATAAAGCATAGTCTCTAGTGAGATTGAAAAGTGAAATGATTTATTCCTTAGCATAATTTAAATGTCATCAGTTAAGTTTAAGATACACATTTGCCAAACGGTGTTAATTCTTACAGTCTTACCAACAACAAAACATTAAATTTTTTGGGAGACATGTAGAGGCAAAAAGCAAAAATAAATACAGATCTTTCAAAGAAAATCCAGGTTAATGAAAAAATGTGGAGGTCTCCTTTGTACTGTTATAAACCTAACTTAAAATATAGATGATGCTGACTAATGTACACTCTTTAAATAGGAAAAGACATTAATTCCTAAATGGCTTCTGCAGCGATTTAAGATGCTTTTAACTTTTAACATCCTATGTCAGTTTCTAATTCTTGGTTTGATTCTAATATAACCCAAATATTAAGTTTAATCTAAATATATATTTGAATAATGACAGCTGAGCTTCCCTTTGAATCATTTCATTCCTACAAGAACTATTCAGAACAGATCAAGTATAGCATATAATGGAGAGGTTTTGAAATTATTTCCAGGATTGCGGCACCTTCTTTTACGTGTTTTTTTTTCATGTGGAATGCCCCACAATATTGATACAAGATTTTTCTACATTTTGTGCTGAGACACTAAGAATCTTGTGTCACATTTTTATACAGTTTAAATGTAGGTTCAAGCAGAAAGAAAAGCCAGGTGTTTGATTTGCAGCTTGAGAAACAACATTGTTCTGTGATACTAATTAATGTGAATAAATTTTCCTTGTTTGTCATTCTTTTAAACGCATTTAGTTACGTTGTTCTGAATTAATGACTATACCACTTGTCATATTCCCTAGAAAGTGATGCAATCTTGAAATCTTATTCTGCAATATCAGTAGCCATTTATGTCTCTTACAGTGTGATCACTACTAATAAGGAGCACTTGTCATTCAAATCTAATGTCACTTTTATACACACATTAATTTTGTGTAAACCAGGACAGAAGAGAGCAAATTTCCAGTTTTCTTACTTAATAATCTTTACCTGCAGAATAGAATACTAAAACTTTAATTTAGATAATTCTATCGGAACATGTATATAGCTACATTACAGATGTAAACTGATGATTAATGTCTTCTCTTGATATTGTTTTCTTTCTTGTTAATATATATGCAATATTTTATGAAAAAAAATCGCTTCTTTTTACTCAGAAGAACTTGCTTCCACCATATCACAATACTGATGATTTTTATCTGGTAAAACACTACTTATATATTTTTAAGTGTTCAGGAGATAATTTAATAACTAGACACTATTTTAAATTTTACTCTAAAACCAGCACAAATATTTATACATGGGCTTCTTTGTGGTGCTTTTTTGCACTTTGTATTATAGTCACAAAAACAAAATTGACTGTGTTAAATACAAAATAAATTTGAGTGTATACACAATGGGATGTTGCATTCTATATTTTGAGATTATCATTTGCATTGATCATGTAATATAAAGAAAATATAAAAATATGTATACACAAAGGAACTAAAATTTTATATCTAAACCCAGTTTAAAATAAGCACATGGATGCATTTCTTTAAATAAAAGTGATGTCAAATACATATGCCCTTAAAGTGAGTACCAGATTTTAAAAGTTACTCAAATTTCTGTAGACAATATATCTGCCATTTTATACAGAACACTTACAAAGGGAACCACACAATTTGAAAATTACCAGATATTTTTAGGTCTTCTAGAGGTATAAATCTCAGATTCTTAGTTCAATATCACATCTGATCCTCCAACAGATGATGTAAAGATATTAGCAAATGCAGATTTTATGGAATGCTTTTTTAGTACCAGATAACTTGAAGTTTTGCTTGTGCTGATGAAATTCTTAAACTAAGTAAGGTCTTTTTCTGACTACAACATTAACTGAAAAGAGAATGAATATTTTCTTAAAACTAACATTTACTACAGCATAATTTATAGTTTTTGCAGCTTCAGATTAATCAAAGACCTGAATTTATCTCTGAATCTTTATTAAGTATTTTTAAAAACATTCAATATTTAATTAAGATGAAAGCTCCATTATTAATTCTTAATTGAATACTGCTATGAAAGACATACTTTAAGTAAGCTTTTCTAATATTGAGCTTAATTCCCAAAAGGTAGGCATTCAATTTTCTTGGCAGAAAGGGAAAATGTGTATGTGGAGAAGAACAAAGGGAAGCAAAAGGGTAAAGGATGACAAAGAAATTCAGCAATGAGAAATTCATATAGTTTTGTAAAATAGAAGATGAATTTACAGACAGAAACCTTTACCAACTTTCTCCTTCAAGACAACTGTGGAATGCCTCTCTCAGACAACTGAGAGAACTGGAAGTGGAAGACCAAAAAAATTATGTTTGAATTGAATGATGTGGAAAACACCCTTAAAAAACACTTTGTCTTTACTCATGCTTCATTTCCCATCAGGTTACCAAGGCCATCCTCATCCATTGCTATTTCCATTACAACCCACTGCATTGCTAATTGCTCATCAGGGCAAGAGAAGGGAAAGACAGGTTTGTTTTCAAGACACTCTGCTGAGTAATCCATGTGGGTAGTGAAATACAATTAATGTCTCATACAAACAACTCGAGGTATATATTATTAACAAAAACTTAACACAGTATGGCTGGAGTCCTATTTTTTTACTGATAGATCACAGATGTTGGTGGATTATTTCTCTCGCTATGAGTGAAAAGCAGGACACTTTCCTAGCAAAAATCAAGGTGGGATAAAACAGAATTTATGTTTTGTAATTTATTTATGGCACTATATCTAGCTTTCCTCTGTTCAAGCAACAATCCTGCCACTTTAACTTCTAGCATCAATCCAGATAGACTCTTTATGCGTTACATCTGCTTCACAAATCCACGAGAAATATTTCTATACAGAACACCTTTATCCAATCTTCAGCTCTCGCTAATCTTTTTTCTCCTTGGGACAGCAGCTAATCTAAGATGCTGAGAAGACTGAAAGACAACCTCACACCTTGAACAATGCAGACTGATTTTTTTCCTTTCCCTGTGATGAGGACTTCTGCTGGAGAATTGGGATCACCTCTATGGCCCTCCCCTGTCCTAGCTCAGATATGTCCAAGTCCTTATGCTGGGGCCTTCAGAGCTGGGTGCAAGTGGGATCTTCTTCATCTGTTGTGCTCTGTGTTCCTCTCCCCATTCCCCAGAATATAAAAATTTGGTTTCATCGGCTCTTATTAAGTGCATCCTATTTTCTGGACCAGAACTGCTTCTGGTTTCACCAGACATCTTTCCTGATTAATCTGCAGGATAAAACTTGGTTTCCACAGCCAAATTTCCTACCTATTCTTTAGCCTTTATGTATTGTCTTGAAGACATTACTAGCTGTTTTTGACCTGTATACCATTTCTGCAACTACCCCAAAGTTATCCCTTTGAGGTTACAGATTAATTCAATATATATGCTCTATTTATGTTGTATTACAAAACATATATTGCTGCTGTTCTATGATGTTAAAATTGGTTTTTCGTGGTCTAACTCCCATAAGAAATTTAGCACCACACTGCTCCTTGCTCAATCCTCACACAGCGGGTTGGAGGAGAGAAATGGAAGCATAAAGCAGGTTGAAATAAAAGCAGTTTAATAGCGAGAACAAAAGTTGTTCATGCAAGCAAAGCGCAACAAGGAATTCATTCAGTGTGGAGAGCTGTGAGCCTTTGACTCAGGAGTCCTCTGCACTTTCTTGGAGCAGATGAGCTTCAGGGCAAAAGAGCTCCAAGATAAGAAACCTCTCTCTAGGTTATGGTAAGAAAATGAACCACCCCCAGCATGCCTTGTTTTTGTATGGTAATACCTTGTATCCAGTTGGTAAATTGGTTCCGACGCCACCCCCTGCCTTTCCCATAAAAAGGCCCTGGGTCTTCCCTGAGTCATGGAGTGGATGTCTGTGGCTTTCTCTTCACAGGGGTTGCTGGACAATTGTCTTGTGTATGATGTGTATGCCCTATCACAGCTCTGTGCCAAAAATTAATTTTGTGCCTTTTTCTGTGCCTTTAAACTGAACTTGAGAGGGGAGAAAAAAAAAAAAAAGCATAAACCAAAGGAACTTTTCAAAGCAGTTCCCAAGGACAAAGAGATAGACTCCTCTGTGTTCTCCCTGATGGTGGTGGCACAGAGAGAGCACCCTGACTGTTTCTTCAGCCAGCTCTTTGGGTTTTTTTCCTTCCCTTCTCTGGCTTGTTTCCTGGGACTTTGGTGGTTGGTTTTTTTTTCCCTTTTTCCCTCTTCTGGACTGTTTCAACAACATCAGAACACATCAGGAAAATTTTTCTTCAGGCCCGGAGGGGACCTAAGGCCACCCCCTACGCCAGCTCTGAGAAGGAGGGACCACATCTACAAGAACTCTAATTTCTTCCCAGGTTTTCTCGTTCTAGTGAGGGGTTTTACTATTTAGCATTATTCTCCTTTTCCTGTGTGTTTGTTAATAAATAGGTTTTATCTCTTTCACTTTCCTTCGAGAAATTTTTTTTCCCAAACCTGGTGGGAGGAAGGGTGGTTGTAACCTGGTTTTCTCCCAGAGGATATATTGCTAGATTTTGGCCAAACCGGCACAACAATTAAAGCTGCCTCTGTGGCACTGCCACACACCGCTCCTGTCTCTCTGTCCCCGAGTTTGCCTCGGGTAATCTCACACAGAGCTGAATCACAAGAGCTGGAATCACTTGTAGGTGAGAAATCTACACTTGCTGAAATCACTCGCTCTCCAGGGAGGCTGCCTTGGCCCCTAGAAGAGCTGTTCTTTGCAGGATGCTCTTTCTAGGAAGGCCGTGGCTTTCTGGTGCCTGATCAGCATCAGACTTCCCTGCGACAATCCACCACTCCCCTTTGGCAGGCAGGTGTTCAGCTATCCGTAGGGAAGCAGGGCTCTATCAAGTATAGTGGTCACTTGGAAAGACAAACGCCACCACCTCGATTGTCCCCTCCTTCTGCTTTCTTCCTCTCAGCTTTTATTGCCAAGCCTGATGCCACATGGCATGGAATGTCTCTTTGGTTAATTTGGGGTGAGCTGCCCCTGCTGTGTCCCCTTTTGTGCACCATTTCACATAACCCCAATCTACTTGTTGCTGGGGTGAGGTGGGGTGAGGAGCAGAGAAGGCCTTCAGGTTGTCCAAGCACTGCACATCAGTAACAAAAACATCCCTGTGTTATCAACATTGTTTTCATCACAAGCCCAAAGCATAACCCCATACAAGTTTCTGTGAAGGAAAACAACTCTACAACTCTAGCCCAGCCAAAATAAGTATAGTGTTACAAAATGTTTCAATCATCTTGCTAATTATTTTGCTATAATAAGCCTATCTGGGATAAAGATAAGGAATTTTAATTATGCCTGACTTAATATGCTTTTTAATGGGTGAAAAAGGCTTCTGTTTTGGCTGCACACCATGATCAAATGACCTGATCTCTGACACACTGAATCACACTATCAAATCTGACTCACGACAAAGCCTAGGTGCAGCAGGCATGGAAGTGGTTTGAAGCTGCAATAGGGAGGTTTAGACTGGCCATTAGGAAGCATTTCTTTACCATGAGGGTGGTCAAACACTGGAACAGCCTCCCTAGAGAGGTGGTCAATGCTCCAAGCCTGTCAGTGTAAAAGGCATTTGGACTATGCCCTTAATAACTTACTTTAACTTGTTCAGCCCTGAACTAGTCAGGCAATTGGAAGAGATGATCATTGTAGGTGCCTTCCAACTGAAATTGTTGTAATATATCTTATTGCTTCAAAGAAGTGCAGTTATTTTCTGTATTTTTAAATTATTTCTTATATCACTAATCTACACACAATTTCATTTTTTCAGTAAAGATTAAAATTTATTCTTATGAGTAGTATTTTTAAGTATAACAGAAAAATAATCAGAAAGTAACCATGAAATTTATTACACAAATGTGACAAAGTGAGTATACTTATATTTAACCCTACTTCTTAAAGACAAGAAACTCATGATTATGCACCCTTCATTATTCATTGTCCTCACAACAACTTTATTTATTTATTTATTTATTTATTTATTTATTTATTTCAACAAGAAGATTTCTCTCCCAGTCTTGGAAAATTTTTCACAAAGTAGTGAAAGCTTTGGTCTTTGTATGTATTTATCTCAAGAAAACAGAAATAATATGCTACCCAGACCTCATATTCCAGCTGACATCACCAGCAATGATTATTTGCTGTCTTGGGTGTATAAATTGCTTATTTAGAAGTGATTTGATGCAATCCAAGTAGATAAAATGAACTTTGATCATCCAAAGGAAGAAGTTTTTTGAAATATACTGAAGTGAGATTCTGAGAAAAAAAATTACATTATAGTGGCAAGAAGAATGTCTACAGAGTGACAATTCAATGTCTCTGCTGTAGGTGTCAGATAGCTGTATGTATCACTACATTAAAAAAATTTAATCTTTTCACTAAATTGCTTTAAAAAGACCATGAAATTCATTGGGTTGAATAAGATATACACCAGAAACTGAGTACATTAAAAGAAAAAATATACCAGCCAGGAAGGGAATGGTGATAAAAATGCAATTGAGGTGTAAATGGAGTGGTTGGGTCCTTCGTCTAAAGGCATTCTATGGTAAAATTGACACTTTTGAAAAAAGGCACTCCTGCAGATAACACATGCACACCAAAGCCAACCCTACTGAAATTATTTATTGACAACTGGGAACACAAAACAAAACTTCCACTTAACTTATGGTGGTTTGAGCACGTTTGAAACCTCCTGTAATGTATTCAGCTGATGTAAAAGCCAAAGGTGTGTGTGAAAAGAATAAGTAGCTACATAGTTGTCTTATATGTGGAACTTAATTATCTTGTCTGTGGAAAACCATTCCTTTCAGCAGGGAATTATAAACTCATGTGAAGTTTTGCAATTAATGCAAACAAATAGTTTAATTACAGGCTGCTGTCATTGAAAATGTGGGTAGAAATGGTTATATGCCCTGCAGGATTTAAACAACTTGTCAGACACAGTCAGAAAGACAGATTTATTTTTTTTAAAGACCACTGGGACATTAACTTTTAAAGTAACTATTTAACATTTTTTTCAAGTCCGAAATATACCAAAGGATTTCAGGGTGTTTAAAATAATTTAAAACAGAAATTCATTGTCTATAAAACACAATAGAAATTAACATGACATCTCAAAATGTCAAATGAAGAGTGAAAAACTGAAAGTGTGTTTTGAAAAATACTTCTGTGACTTTTCTGTCATGAAAGCAAAGTCAGTATGCCTACCAACTGCCTACCAAAGAAAAGAAAGAAAACAAACAAACAAAACCCAACAATTCTATTCCTTCTATAGAAACAGATTTCCTATCTGTAAGGTGAGGACAAAAATCTTATTTCATAAGCTAAGGATGTTACAGAAATATATGCTGAGAAAATTAAAAGATTAATGCAGCCGATATTGAAAATTACTGAAACCTGAAAGAGGTGTGTCTCTCTTTGTTAGCTATTACAAAAATGGCACTCAATTAAGCAAGCAACTATTCTGATAGCATCTCAGTTTTGGAAGGCAACACTTAACAGAACTTTCCACACGTCACTTTTATGAATCTCCATTCTCAGGTTTTTTCTCTTCAGCTAGTAACTGGGCAGCTAAAAAGAATCCCCAAAATAACATCAAATGAATCAACCATCTATTTCAGACGTGTATTATCATCGTGAAATGATATTTTCTCAAGCACCAAGAATATAAAAGAGGATTTATTGCTATTTTTATGCAATTTCACTGATATTGAAGTATTTTTATGATTTATTGAGAGACTTTTCTGCACATTTAGATGTCAGATTTTTGAAAAGGAGGACTAGGTAAACAGAGAAATGAGGGAGATATTTACTCAGGAATTGAAGGTTCTCAGCATTAATTACATGCCATAGGGTGCTTTTTTGAATATCTGTTTGAAATATCTGAGTTAAATGTTACCTTGAGTTTTGTAAGATTCAGCAGAGCACTCTTTTGTATCAGAAACTACCCCTGCTTCCTAAATTCCTGCAGCAGTCTCAGAAGTATTTCTCAAATTTCACCATGTTGTCCATAAAATTCCTTTACCAAACTATGAGATATTGGGATGCAGCTGTAGACTGAACTTTGAAATATGTATTTAGATTTTTCTTGCCTGGAGAAGGAAGCCAATGTCAAGGAATATTCACTTTTACAATGAGATAGCTACTACACAACCTCTAGGAAGAGCAATATAGAATCAATTGTAACTGAAATAAGAGATGCAAGGTATTTGGTTTCTTTTACCATAGTAGTTTCTTATTTGTAGGTAAAATGATCAAAATTTATTTTTGAAATTCTTTTGAAGACTGTTTTCAGGGCCTGTTGACATCTGGCAAAGAACCTCAAATGGCAAACACTCATAGGCAGAATTCCCTTTTGAAGCAGGTGGAGCCAGGGTGTTATATTTGGGACAAAACACGCAATGGTGATGGAGATATTCAGTTTACCCTTTCTTCACTTTAGGAAGAGAATTTTTTATTAACTGTTAACTAATAGACATACTGTATGAGACAGTATGGCCTGAGGGGAGCCAAATGCACCTGTTCCAGCAATTTCTTTAATTACGAGGTTATGACTAGTTCAGAGATTATTTATCACTCTTTTTTGTTGTAATTATTCTGCTTTGTATGAAACACATAAAAGCCTCATAATACTCAGAGAGAGTAGGTAAGAAAAATATTAATTTTTATGGTTAGGACCAGCCCAGGAATTATGGAGCTCACTTAAGGGGAGGCAAGACTTGTGCCTGTTGTTAGATGAATATTTCATCTCATGACTTAAATATATGATATATGAACAGCTGAAATGTAAATAGGGAGAAGGGTTATGGGAAGGTGGCATTGTGTCACTGACCCAGAGTTTATAACTGGCTGAAAGCACTATGAAAGATCACAAACCTTTATATTCCCTAAAGGAAATTTTTATATGGTAATTTGCTGGATAAAAGAGAGGAATCCAAATTTCCACCTCTTATGAGATTAGGGAGATTTTACCTCTCTTCCTCTCCCTGACATACTTTTCTTACCTCACAGAAATGTTTCACTGCTTCAAGTGATTTAAACAAGTTCAAAAGTGGAAGATAATGTCATTGCCTCTTTCATCTGCACCTCAGTTGATGTCTTTAATGTGTTCACATAATGGGTTCAGAGTATTTATTTAGTGTGATCTTGAAAATGCTTCTAAGTTTGAATGCTTAATTCACATATTATTTTACACCTAAACTACCAATGGTTTATAAATAATTTCAAAATATCATTGAGCATTTATCAGTCTATACACTGACAATTAAAAAAAATATATATCTGATCAGGGTACAGAAATGGAAGATGACAAATTTTAGTGGAGTTTCTATCACACAAGTGTATACAGGAAACCAGAAATGGTTTCAACATTATTCATTTAAAGCAATGGATGAACATTTTCGCGAAGAAATTGATGCTTTTATTCCTCTGTTTATAAAATACTTGTCATAAACTGTTTAGCTCTCTTCTGTAATATAATACAACCTCCTCCAGCCCTCAAATTGCAAAGTATTAAACCAAATATGTGCTCAGTCAATCTAATAAAAATAGCATTTATTTCTATCCTTTCAAGATGTCTGATAATTTACATTTGTGAGCACTTTCAAAAATTTAAATGAAGGTTTGGGATAAAATGGGGTAAAATGCAATAACCTACTGGGAAAAACTAGTATGCCTACTCAGTCCCAGCTCCTCACATTTCACAGGGTTCAAGAAGCCTTTGAACAATGGTTTCAGGCACACAGTGCGACTCTTGGATTTGTCCTGTGTAGAGTCATGAGTTGGGCTTCAATGACTCTTGTGGGTCTCCTCCAACTCAGAATGTTCCATGACTCCATGATTTGCTGTTCTCTGTTTACAGATATAGTGCATTATAAGAGATTTTCAAACTCAGCATGAATTTTGCCATTTCTCACAATATAAGTCCATTGTCTGACCTCTGAAACATAACTTCTCGTGCTAAGTGATCAATTTTTTCAAATTGTGGCAGCGCCTAAGCTTATTTCTCAGATATTTTATAATCCAACAGTTAATCTATTTATTCTGGAAATCTTTCCAGAATCATAGAAATTATGATTGGGAGAAACCTTCAGATAGCACTCAATTACCACAGGATCAGGATCAGTTATGTTTAGGCCATTCCTGGTAAATTATTGTCTATCTCATGTTAAAACAGCTTTAGTGCAAAGTTCTGGTTTTCTCCTTTTGTGGACACAAATTTCAGTTATAATCCAGAATCACGTACTAAAAGTGTTGCTTCCTTTCACCCTCCTGAGTAAGAAAAGTGACACCTCAGCTTCACAGAATTCAGAAAACAGATCCAGGAGTACCAAAGCCACCTGTCATGAAATTACATAGCTTGCCAGAAATAAATATTGATTCTTATCATAAACTCACTGCAGCAAAAGGAAATCAAAAGGCAAAGATGCATTAGCAATTGAAAATTCTACAACAGTGCTAAGGAAAGCTGACAACCCCTCAACCCCCACCCCCAAACTATAAGACAATTCTCACAGGGAAAGCAGGATAATAAACTATTAAAATGTATGTTGATGTGCATGTAGGGGGCTATTCCTTTTGCTTCGATAAAAGTGGTAAAATTTGGAGAGCAAATACTAACTAGGTCAGCAATGTTTGAGGTTTCATTTAACAAAACACTTTCTTTCCTGGCATATGCTTCAGCTCCAGGATATTTCCAAGGTATGTCTGAGATAACATCTGTTATCAGGTATCTTAAAATTAGTGTTTATCTTCAATGACTTTGTTCATGCAATTATATTGGCATTATTATTTCCTTTATTGTTCATCCTCTCATGTGTTCTTACACCATCACAGGGTTAAACATTTCTTATTATTCAAACATATCTGGTCCTCTTTGGGCTCTTGTCTGAGAGGTGGACATGAGCACTTTTAAAATTTAGTTTGCAGAGTTTGTTTAGATGAGCTACTGCCTTCTAATAAGAGATAATTAATTTTATCAAGACTTACATGTTTCTTTGCTTTTAATATTTCTATCAGAATGTAGATCACATTTTTTTTTCAATATTTCTGTTTTATTGCTGGAAGTCTGCTCTTCAGGAGAAGACATCTACCTACTTGCCTGTGCCTTTCATGTAGTGTATAGCTGAGTGAAAACATTGCAAATTAAGTGATGTATGGTTAAGGTATTTAGTATTTATAGTCAGATCTCCAAGTGCTTCTCCACTCTTTTGCACAGAGCCCTGTATTTCAGCTTCTTGGAATACTAATCTGAGACCTTCCTCTTCATTTAAAAGTACTTTCATTTTGTTTGAACATGAACCCGATGCAGATGTTTGATGCCACAAGGAAGCAATTTCTGTGACATAGTGACAGAAGGGAGGGGTCCCTCACAGCAAATACTTAAATTCTTTCCAGTAACCTGTTTTTTCTCGGTAAAAGAACCCAAAATAGCTTCACCGTATAGAATCCATTAAGGAGCCTTTCAAAAATTCTCTCCTCATTTTTCCTTGTTCTTTGCAAGTGTATCAATGATATTCACTGGTTCTATTATTTACTGACTACTGCCTTTTGAAATAAAGGCAGTGTTAACACATTACCTTCAATAGAGTTTTCTAAACAACCTACACTGTTGAAGAAAGTTCTAATTTCTGTCATCATTTTAATGAATGACATAACTAAGAAGTGTGTGAGGGTTTGAGGATATTTTTTTAGTTTGTGTGTTGTTTGGGTTTTTTTTGCTTGGAACAATCATTACAGCAAATGTTTATTTCTGTAGTTGTCAATTATCACTAGCTTAATCCATATAGCACTCAGAAATTTATTCGCAATTTATTTGTTTTGGATTTGCCTCAATAGGTTAATCCTCATGCAATTAGATCACAATAATACAGAATCATAAAAAGATTACACTTAAAATATGTTGACATTCTAACCCTGAAACATCTCATTTCCAGCCATACATGTTCCTGGAATGCTGTTGCCCCAAACAATGGCCTGAGCCTTATCTTGCATACCACATAGCTGTGTAGTTACCTTTTCCCTAGCACATCCCCTGGAATTGGGATAATCATCATTATTTCTTTTATGTTTGTAGTGGTTCAATTGTGTTTAAGTATCTGTTTCAAACATGTATCTTTGCCCAGAAGTTACCTTAATATTCATAGAAATCTCAGAGACACAGAGAAGAATTATCAGATGGTTTTCAAATCCTCATACCCTCAGGGATTTCTCCTTATCTTAAGAGGCGGGTATGTGCTTTTTCACATTCTTGGTGTCCTTGGAATTTAACAGTACTATTTTATTTTGTCATTTAATTTTGTTGTTTTAAAGTAGAATTGCCAATTTTTAAAAGCTAAGTGTGGCTGAAACAAGTGGTAGATTTGCATTTTCAACAATACTTCTTCCCTTCCCTTCCCTTCCCTTCCCTTCCCTTCCCTTCCCTTCCCTTCCCTTCCCTTCCCTTCCCTTCCCTTCCCTTCCCTTCCCTTCCCTTCCCTTCCCTTCCCTTCCCTTCCATTCCCTTCCCTTCCCTTCCCTTCCCTTCCCTTCCCTTCCCTTCCCTTCCCTTCCCTTCCCTTCCCTTCCCTTCCCTTCCCTTCCCTTCCCTTCCCTTCCCTTCCCTTCCCTTCCCTTCCCTTCCCTTCCCTTCCCTTCCCTTCCCTTTTAAATACATCCCAATGTGCACACTTTTTTTATTTTCCAATGATGCAAACATTATTAATGTAATTATTGATTTGTCTTCCAACAGTGTTTACTTCTGATTTAAAAAACTAACTAGAGCAAGTTTTCTCTGGATATCACAATCTGCTTCTGAGCAAAAAGCTTTGAAGGAGACTCTACTATTCAGTGGTCTCCCTATTGAAAAGGGATGTTAGTAAGAGGGGCCTGTAACACATAAAGGAGGCCTGCAAGAAAGCTGGAGAGGGACTTCTTACAAAAAAGTGCCCTACATAGTGATAGGGCAAGGGAGAATTGCTTCAAACTGAAAGAGGGCGGATTTAGATTTCAGATATTAGGAAGAAATTCTTTAATGTGAGGGGGTGAGGCACTGGAACAGGTTGCTGAGAGAAGTTGTGGATACCCCATTCCTGGAAGTGTTCAAGTCCAGGTTGGATGGAGCTCCAAGCATCTTGGTCTAGTGAAAGGTGTCTTTTCTCATTCCGGGGGGGTTGGAACTAGACGGTCTATAACAACCCTTCCAACCCAAACAGTTCTTTAGTTCTGTGATCCTATGATCCGCAAAATAAAACCTCAAATCAAATTTCTTCTACTTCATAGAAATTATATTAAAATGCCCTTATTAATTGCTTACTTCTGATCTCATTAATTTCCTTGTCTAACACTTGTTCTTTACGCAGCTGCTAAGTGATATTTTTTAAAAAAGTTGCAAATGGAGGTGAAAATTATATCCTTTCATGATGCTTCCCTCCTTCCTCATCTGACACTGTTGGTTATGTATATACACAGAGAGATGGATTAGCAAGCACACATAGTTCAAAAGACTGTTTCATGTCTTAACCATCGTGACTTCCATTTTAAAGCCTGCATCCAAAAGACAAAAGGCTCTGAGTACTGCTAAAATGCTAAAGCTTCACTTTGTTTTAAAGGGAGGAAGTTCGTGTAAGTATGGTTAAACAGAGAAGGAAAAATGTGGGGCCTTCTTGGTGGTCAGGAAAAGTACTTTTGGGTTTTGGTGGGTTGGGGTTTTTTGTTTGCTTGTTTTTGATTTTTACTTTTTTTTAATTTGGAAACAGGACTTTTCAGAAGTTGATTGTCTCTATCATAAACATAATTTTCTGCTGCTGTGATTGAAATGCTGTCAAAGATTTAGTTACAACAATGTCTTCATGAAGAATGGAACAAACTACTTCAAAAGAAATTATTCTACTTACAGGTGAGCTTTGATGAAAATCTTTAAGCAAATTAATGCAATTTTGATCTTTTTTTTTTACTATGTCAAGGACTTCTCTGAGCAAAATAACCTTATTTTGTTTAAAGATTTGACTGAAATTACTAAGTTCAGTGACCAATATTTTTGTGTTTATCATGCTATGAACACTAAAGTTTTTTCATTTTATTAACATAAATTTATTTGTACATATATAAAGATATATGCATACATATATCTATATATTCACAGAATAACAAAATCATTTCCTTTGGAAGGAACACTTGGAGATCATATTCAACTCCTTAGGTCAGGCAGAGTCACCTGGAATGGGCTGCCAAGGACTATGTTGAGTCAGAATTTTAATGCCTTGGAGAATGGAGAATTCACAGCCTCCTTGGGCTGCCTGGGCTGGTGTTTGATGACCCTCACAGTGAAGTGTGTTTTCCTATGCTCAGATGGAACTTGATTTGTTTTGATTTGTGTCTGCTGCCTCTGGAAATGTCAGTACAGAGAAGACCACGGCTCCTTCCATTGCCATTTCCAGGTGTTTATATATTGTAATAAGCTCCTCCCTCAGACTTCTCTTCTTCAGGCTGAAGAATCCCATGCTCTCTCAGCCTTTCTTTACACAAAAGATGATCCAATTCCTTGGTCATTTTTGTGACCTTGTGCTGGAATTTTTCTAGTAAGGCTACATCTTTATAGCGCTGCAGAGCCCAGAACTGGGCACAGTACACCAGTGGATCACACGCGCCTTACTTGAAAGAGATAAGAAATTTGTTATTACATACTTCAGGCAAATGAAACATTTAATTGTAAAATTAGCATTTTTTTTTCCACTGGATTGTAATTTTTACTTAATTTTAAAAATTAAATTGCAAATTATAACTTTCTATAGCAATAAAATGCTAAAATCAACAACATTAAAAGTATAATGGTTCTTTTAAAATTTCCCCTATTCCATGTTTTGCAGATCATTGGGGTGCTTTATCTCCAGAAACTGTTTTCTGAGATTATGTTAAAGATGTTGTAGCCTTTAACCTGCAAAAAAACATTTAAGCATGTCATAAAAATAAGACCCTTAGATTTTATATACAATTACAGCATTGGAAGGCACTTTTATTTTTGGGTTGGGATTATGTTACTTAACTTTATTAGGTGAAAATTATGCTACTTCTAAATCTCTAATTTACTTTCCATAATTGAAAAAATCCTCAAGTATGGTACTTGTAAACCATTATAGACATTTTATCCGCTAGTGATTAAACAGGGGTAATAGTTAGCACCCAAAAAGCCACTATTTATTCAGAGAAGAAAAATAAAAGTGTTACATTTAAATAAATTGCATTAGAACAAAGACCTAAAAGTGAGTGATTCAATTGACTGCCAGTCAAATTTATGTATTTCTTGCTACTGCAGAAGTAGACTCCCTTTGTAACACTCGCACATAACCCCTAATGTATATATCTGGTTAAGTAATTCCCAGCAAGATGCACTTTGAGTCTGTGATACAGCCATCATCATCTCTGGGAAATATTGCAAAAGCCATAGGAAAGGCACCTTTTCTGTTTTCTTTGACCATTGTTTTGAACTGTCTTCTGAAAAGAAAGACAATATATATGCTGTACATGTGTACATAGACTTTTATTTTATAAATGAAAGATGACTGTACTAGTTAGACTATAAAAGGCAAAAGACCATTGATGCCTTGAAGTGTCTACCTGAAAGCAGAGGCTAGGTAAGATTAAGAGAATAAAAGGAGGTATTTATTTGAAAGGCCTTCAAAGGTACACCTTCAAAGGTACACTACAAAGGGCAGTCAAAAGCCTCCGAGGGGCTCCACCCAAGATGGACCCTGGGTCATGGGTTTTTCACACTTTGGTCCATTTGCATATCAGGGCTAATTCTCCAATTATAATTTCAAGTAATGATGTAATTTCCCCAAGTTTACCCCCCCTGTCCAGAGGCTCAGTTTACATGTTTCAGGGCCTGGGACAACAAGGCGTCCTTGAGTTCAGGCCCAGAGAGGGTTTGTTATGTCTAACCAAAATGTGAGAACAGTAGCTAAAGAGTTACATACTAGGCAGTACAGGATCTGAAAAATATAAAAGCTAAAACCTAAGGCATCACCATAACTACTTAATTAGTAGCAATAATAACAGTAATAATTCCTCCCAAATTTTAATAATTCAGATAACATTTGAAGGACATTAGATCAGCAAATTTCAAAGAAAAAATATGGATTTGCAGTTAAAGAATTGCCTTAATTCAAATCATATTCTCTCCAAATAAGCTTCATTCATGAAATATGTCTGGAGTCTCTAACAGGTATGAATTTGTGAGGAGCCCAGGGAGGAGTCCCCTTTGCACAGGCGTAGCACAGTGCCGGGTGTAACTGGAACTAGCAAAGGTGTGGTCCATAGTTAGCAGAGCAGGAAAGGAGATATACAAATATGGTACATTTATGGAATTCTGGATGGAATTGGCTCCACCATCATCAAATTAATATCTGACATTTTATTTGACAGTATTCTTTCCTTTTGTTTCTCTTGAGCCGCAGAAATTAGCTGCAGCATAAAGAAAAACAGTTATGATCAGGGGGTGATGAAGGGCAGTGAGAAAGAGGGGAAAGGACTGAAAAAACTCTTTCCAAAGCAAAACCTATTTGATTTAATTTCTCTCTTATTCCTTCTTTTAAGTTCGTTTCTTTCCTCCAACAATTCCACCATTACCTTTCTCCATGAATAGTTACATTTTCTTGCATCACTTCAAGTTTGAATTGTCCTCCACAGTCCATTCTCAATCTATGTCCAAAATTGAAGTTCCATTGTGATTTTCATCCTTTTTATACTTCAAATAAAGAGAAGAGTTTTTTTGGATTATCTAAATAGGACAGGTAAAGCAGATAGTCACTAGAGATTAAGGGTCAGATTACATAAGCCTACATCAAAATAAAGCAGATAAAATCAAAATCTGATATGAAATTAAAAGTAAATCTATTGAATTCTGAAATTGAAGCGTTCTTCTTATTCAATGTCTAATTGGTAGAATTTTGGCACTTTCAATACTCACTTAAACTGCATGGAATCCTTGTAAAACACCTGCCTACAGATATTCACTTGCTTAAAATACTTAAATTTCCTGCAAAGTATTATGGCTGCATCTGCTCCTACAGTAGTCCTGTTAAAAGTCTTGACAGTTTGGAAATCACTTGTCAAATTACCTCACAGCAATTTGAGGTATGGTGGAACTATAAAAGCCTTTCTCTGAAGCAAAGATTCATAAGAGTGTTGTTACAGCTGATAATCTGATACCCAATGACAGATATGTTCTTATTTGTTTTATTCCAAAAGACATGCTAAAGTTTGAACTTGTATGAAGTGTTTATCCCAGAAAGGTTTGCCTCAATGACTAAAATAACTTCTTGTATATCTCTAGTGATTTTTTCGCCTCCGTGATGTAAAATTTGTTGCACTGTGAACAGTCAGGGTGGTTAGTGGGAGGTGTGTGTCAGTTTTAATATTGCAGAAATATGCTACAAAAATGAGTAGAATTTTAGGCAAAAAACACAGGTGTTGAATGTCATTGAGTGCCATGATATGTGTCCTTAAGAAAGAGTTAAATCCAGAATTAATTTTTCTGTAGTTGTATTTCAGCACAAGATTACCTACAGTTTAATAGTCTGTACTGGGTTAATGTGGCAAGGTTTTCCCTTTGGGGGAGCTGCAAGGGTGGCAAGGCCTGAGAAGGTGCCCACCATGTTGGACACAGCCAGATCCAACAGGCTCCAAGAACTCACCACTGGTCAGCGATGCTGGTGGCACCACTGGGCTAAGATTTTCAGGAAGGGCTAGAAAGCACTTTGCAAGAGCACCTGAGAGAGTAAAAATACATGTAAGAAACAACTCTGCACACATCATGGTCAGTGAAGTAGGAGGTGGAAGATGTGCTTCAGGCACTGGAATAGAGGTTTGTCTGCAGCCCATGGTGAAGACCATAGTGATGCATGTTGTCCCTCTGCACCCTTTGTAGGTCCCCAGTGGAGCAGGTATCCATTCTGAAGCCCACAGAGGATCCCACACAGAAGCAAGTGGATGCCTAAAAAGGATGTGACCCACAGAGGAGAAAGTTTTCTGGCAGGACCTGTGAACCCATTAGGGGCCCAGGCTGGAGAAGGTCAAGAAGGATTGTATCCTATAGTAGGGACTCAATGCTGGAGCAGGGGAAGAGAATGAGGAAGGAGTAGCAGAGACAACACATTTGTTTTGATCTGATCATAACCACCATTCCCCATGCCTCTGTGCTGCTTGGAAGGGAGGGTGTATGAGAGGTAAGAAGTAAACTTGACCTGGTTTGAAGGTCAAGTTTAGGTCAAGAAGGAAGGGTTTGAAGAAAAGGTAGATTTGTTATTATTTCTTATTACACTACTCTTTTTTAAATTTTTAATTGGTATTAATATTATTATTATTATTATTATTAATAATAATAATAATAATAATTTCCCAAGGTTTTAGCCTGTGATTGAAAAAGTTATGTGATCTCCCTGTACTCATCTCAACCCAGGAACTTTTTCATCATATTTTTTTCCCTTCTGCTGAGGAAGGGCTGCTTGGTGGACACATACCATCCAAAGTCAACACACCATGTATTCTTACATCGGGGAGCATGTGCCAAAGAGTTGCTTCCACCAGGGAAATTCCAAAGAGCTGTTCAAGTCAGATAGGTCAAAAATACAGTAGCTAGCTAAAGGTCATATAATTCAAGTAGTTGCTTAAAAAATTGTTCCCTAGCTTGTAAAAGGCACAACTGAGGTGCTAGAAAAAGGGATGATGAAAAAATGTATCTTTCAAATAGGAGCTAACAATTAGGCAAATCATAGATTTAATTTTAAATGTCAAACACATATGCAGAAGTGCATTTGCAGTATGAAGCATTGAAGGCAAAATACTTCCAAATAACACAGGCAAGACTGTGTTAAAATACTCTGTCACAAAATGAGTGGTTTGGGCAGTTTAAAGAATTACCAGCAAAGGCATCAGCAAAAGCAGGTTTATTATTTTTGCCTTTCCCTGGTCTTAAGAACAAAACATGGTTTAAGGGAAAAGGGGTTTTTACCTCGGTATTTATTTAAGGATCTTTAAGGTGCACCACCTCGTCCAGGTGGAATGGGCTGAAATGCACCCCAAAATGCACCCACACAGTAGATCGTGTATACAATTTATAGACCTTGCAAATTAGCATATCTATCAAATATTCCCAAATGAGAAGCTTAAATGGATAGTGTGATATCCCCCCATCCTGAGGAATTCCCCCCTGGATGGGCCTACCTTAGTTTACAGGATGTGTTCTAGAAAGGACCTTGGTTTTTCCGGATAGCATAGCACTTTCTGGCCCCAACTGCGAGGCCTCCAGGATGTTTGATCTCCTGGCTTAATGGAATATTAGGACTTTGATAAGTTATCAGGCTTAAGGAATTACAAGTATGCATGCTAAAAGCACTGAGGTTACATAAAAGCTATATAAAAGGGTATATAAAAGGTAAATAAAAGAAAAGGCAAAAAATCATCATGGCATCATATGAATTTGCAAAAGTGTGACAAATTTTCGTGGCGATGTTCACTCTGCTTAATAAATGGATGAAACATTTAATGATGAATGATGGAGCATTTAAGTAGAATCTATTCAGAATGATTCATGTGGAGACTGTAGGGTGAGGGGAAGGCATAAAGGTGTTAAGAGGCGGACCATACCTTTAGTCACAAAGTTCAGAGTGGATCCCCTCGCTTTCTAAACTCCTGACAGAATGTAGCTGCAGCTGAGTCCAATCTTAGTTCCACAGCAACAGTTTATGTATAAAGGCTTAGAACAGCACTTAATCACTGACTAATTTACAAAGTGGTAAAATAGGATTTATTACACTTGTACTGTGGCCTAGTATAGATTCAGAATAGCGATACTCATGCTGTACATACTGTAAGGTGTTTTATCCATTCACATACACATGTACACAGAAATTAAGGGGTACGTACATAGGCATTGCTGTGAAAAATTTTACTTGAGAGTCAGAGAAATGCTCACATCTATTGCTTGGCTCTGCTCAGTGGGTAAAGGGTTGAGCCTTGAGATATAAGGACATCACCCCAAGTCCTGTCGTCAGTCAATGGTGCTCTGAGTATCACAAACCCTCCAAAGAGTTCCAAGAGGCATCTCTCTCAGAGAAAAGTGCTGGCGCAGCCCACTGTGGTCTAGAAGAGCTCAAAGGGTCTCACTTAAGACCACTGTTTATAGGATCTCAAGATGATTGCTTTAATCATATATAAATTTTCCAGCCTCAGATCTGTAGCTGCTGAAGCTTCCACAGCATTTGGAAATTGTTTCCAGTATCACATGAAATTGTTTTCAAAAACTCCAGCAACAATAATACCATGACCCTTGGGCTATGATTCAGGTAGAGAATGTTCCAACATTGTTATGGAATGACTGATTCTCCGTGCTCTTGTTCTTCACCATAGAAATGCAGCCATAGAAATGCAGCCAGTGCTGCCCTGGTGCAGTCAGGGCCATTCCTACCTCACCGTACCACCCAAATCATTACACAGAGCTCAAAGGTAACAGGAACTCCAAGATCATATCTTGGAGAAAAAAGAAAGGAGGGATGGGATCTGGTGGTGGGCTGGGTTCGGGGGGTGTATACACATCATACACGTTGCCACATCTTCTTGGTTTGGGAATTTATCTATGATATGGCTTCCCCAAAGTAAGTTTAAAAAAAAAAAAAATCAAGGGAGTAAATCATCTCTACGTTCATTACACCTTCTGAACAGTGAGGTTCTTGTATCCATAAAATGCATTATGGTAAGTGTCAGAATAAACTTAAATATGTGACTTTAATTCATGTTTCCTTGTGGACTCAGTTTTGCAACTCCAAAAAGACTGAAATGTTTCATATTTTCATATCCTCAAACCAAACTATATTAGGCCTAATTAATACTTTTGACAGAATTAATACAATCCTTTGCTTAACTGGTAATGAATTTACCCACTGAGTAACTTTTTATAGCAGTAACCTGAATTAACTTCTTGATGAAAAGTAGTGGAAAAGACTGTGCATAAAATTTTTGTTTAATTTAAGGAAAGAATGGCAAATAGGAGTGCAGGTGTCTT
The DNA here is from genome assembly GCA_026261815.1 of Monarcha castaneiventris obscurior. Lineage (NCBI taxonomy): Eukaryota > Metazoa > Chordata > Aves > Passeriformes > Monarchidae > Monarcha > Monarcha castaneiventris. Next base: position 4,256,456 of record JAMPIT010000327.1, read on the forward strand.
CTAGCAGATCAAGGAGAGATTTATTTAGTTTTGCTCAGAGATACTTACAGTCTACCTGGCTGACAGCTGACACTGATGACAGCTGAGAATAAGCACATTATAAATAGAACTCTTAATATACACAGACATTGTAGGACCTTTGTAAAATACACAGTTTCATTACTTGCATTTCCAGGGATTAAGTACTGAAGTTGACATTTTGCAGGAACACAGAATCATTCTCTTTTGGCTAAACTGAAGTAAACCAGAAGGAGTCTTGCTGAAGCTAGCTGGTAGTACAACATGTCTGCATGTGAGGAAAGCAACAAATCTAGGATTGGATGCAAAGCATCTTGGTAGGCACAATGCTTTTCATATACAAGTAATGTCCCAACAGCAATTCGGATGTAACCCAAACCTTTTATGAAGACTGATTTCTTTTCATAAAAAAATAAATATAAATAAACACTATATAAGATAAGTGAGTCAAAATTTCATCTCATATTTGGTTTAAAATTGATAATGCACAGGGAACAAATTTTGAACTTTCATTGTGCTGGAATTTGTGGGTATGCATTGCCTTTTAAACACAGAAGTTGAACAAGTTGCTATTAAAACCTTTTAACACATTAGGTTCTTACGTATTCCAGAGAATGGATATTCTGGGAAACTGCTTGTGATTGCAGTTTATGATGCTTTGTCTACTGGAATAGCTAATAAATTAAGCTGGTTTCGAAATGTCTACAAGGAAAAAAGCCTGTAGATTCCATTAGTATAAAACTAGAATAACAGAATAGTGAATTATGTCTAAGGTTTCCTTTCCTTATTTCTTTTAACTTTAGCTTTGATTCTAACTTCTCTTCATGTGATTTATACTTTGGAGACAAAGATTACTGAGCTAGTAAAACCCGCATCAATAGCCTGCTTCTCAATTAATTTATTCTTTTCAGTTGAAACATCATATTTGTGATTATATAAATTTTATTTAATCATGGGGTGCAACTCAAGCATTCAACAGGTTTACCGCCAAAAAGAGTATTATGGTGTTTTTATTCTGCATCACTTTTAGAAACTTACGGAGAAATCTTAGTGTTCCGCTAAGAGTAGCAAAACCTTGACTATCCTCAGAGAAAAGTCAACCTGTTAACTGGGAAAAGCACAGTCATACAACGTTTCATTGCTTTTTCTTTCTTTTGTATACTCACATAATTATTCTAATTCCCTTTTACAATATTTTTGGATTTTTCCAAAACTTGTTTCCCCTCTTTATTTTCTGTTACCATCTTATAACTTATTTTTCATATAACAACAAGGCTCAGAATTCTTTCAGAAAGCTAAGACCACTACTGTCAGATACTTTATCACTAAGTGAAAACTTTCCCATAGTGTAGGTGTACACATAATTTAAATTATGGGTGCAATCATACTCTTCAATATCCATAGTTTATCATTAAGCTTTTCACTTCTCAGAGCATATAATAGATCTTAAAATCAATGATTCTGTATCTAAATTAAGCAGTCTAATATCTCTGCAAAATTTCATTGCCACTTGACTAAGATTAATAATGGTTATACAAAGGAAAAAAGAATATAAAGGAGTGTATTTTGGAGAAAAGGAAAGCTAGATTATTTTCATCCTTGCATTTCCAGAGTAACTGGTTAGTTCAGCCATAGAGATATGGCTCTGTAATATGTTCATTAAATTAATAAATTAGTTCCTAATTGCTCTGCTCAGCTTGAAGTACTATTGCAGCCACAACACACACTCATATATATATATATATATAGCAAATATATATATATATATAGCAAATAGGGGGGTTGGAATTAGTTGGTTGTTAAGGTCCTTTTCAACCTAAGCTCTTCTATGATTCTGTGATTTAACATAACTTTTGAAAAGAGCCTATATTAGTTGAAGGCTAGTCACACTTTTTTGCAATGGTCTTGATAATAGCATTCTGTTGATTATGCCATACCTCTTCTCTCTCTTTTTTCTTGCATTAGGTTCTGAGTGCCAAAAATGACAATCTGTAGAAATTAATTCTCTATCAGTGGCTTCTGCTCTCTCAGGCTTCACTGTCAATTGTGTTGACAACTTTACAAATGCCTCTGGATCTCTTAGAGAGTGATCTATAGTGCCTGTGGAGAGGATGCCTGGTAGTCTTGACTGCTATTTTATTTTAATTAATTTCCATTTCACGGTATTCTACTATATGTAAGAATATTTTTAGTTTGAAAGGAAATAAAGATATCTGGAAAATATATGTTCTTTTCCTTCAATTTCCTAGAAGAAAGATCAACCAATGTTACACTTAGGATTTCCCCAGTTACATTAGTTGTCTAGTATTTAAAAAGGAGAAATTTCTAGTAATGGTCCTTTAGAACAAAAAGTATGTATTTCAGACATCTTACAACACAAAAATATACTGCCTCTGCTATTATACAGGAGGAGGCCAAGAGGTGCAACACACAGAAAAATGGTGGGTTGTTTTTATCTTTTTATTTTATTTTATTTTATTTTATTTTATTTTATTTTATTTTTTGTGAGTTTTGTTCTCTTTGTGCAGTTTGTTTTGCCAGTTCCAGCAGGCTCTTCAACAGAACCACTGCTGATCAAAGCTGAGCCCATCAGGAATGCTCGTGGTATTTACAGCAGTGAGATAAACAGCTCTGCAGACACAAAGGTCAGTAAAGGAGGAGGGAGAGGCAGTGCTCCAGGTACAAATCGAAGGTTTCCCTGCAGCCCATGGAAGAACCCCCACCGGAGCAGATGGATATGCCCTGGAAAAAGAAGAGCCCACACCACAGCAGACTACTGGCATGTGGAGAGGAGCAGGTTTTCTGTCAGGAGCTACCACTTGTGGGAACTTACACTGGAACTGTCTGTTTCTGAAAGACTATATCCCATGGAAAGGAGCCATGCTGGAGCAGTTGTTGGAGAACTCTAGCACATGGGAAGGATCCACACAGGAGGAATTTGTGAAAGACTTCATTACGTGGGAGGGACCTGACACTGAAATAGGGGAAAAGTGAGAAGGAAGAAGGAGCAGCAGAGACAAAATGTTATGAACTAACTGTAACCTCCATTCCTAATTCCTCTCCTCTGCTTCAGGCAGGGAGGCGATAGAAGTGGTAGGAAGAAAGAAGTGAAGTTGACCCTGGGAAGAAGGGGAGGGTAGGGGAAAGATGTTTTTATTTCTGTCTTTGTTTCTCACCATCCTACACCATTTCTACTTGGCATTAAATAAATTTTTCCCCACTCAAGCCTGTGCTGGTAATTAATGAGTGTTTTCCCTTGCTTTCTCTCTGAGACTTTTCACCTATTTTCTCCCCTATTACTGATGAGAAGAGGAAGTGAGAAAGTGGCTTAGGGGGCATCTGACAACCAGCCAGGGGTAACCCATCACAGTGCTGCATGTGTGTACTCTTTGGAAATACCATATGTCAAAGTTGTATTTGTGACTTAGCTGAAGTTTTCACATCAATTTCACTGCCATGATAGGGTGTGAAAATCAGAAAAGGATACAATGTGATATATTTAAAACTAATTGAAAACAGGTTTAGTAAATAATTTTGAAAGTAGATATTGTGCAGTTAATTAAAGATTTATCTGTATATGTTAATTTACCTAAGTACTACCTTTACCACAGCATAATTTGATTCCTTTCAATGTGTTACAAGGATATGTAGACTTAATTTTTTTTTTTAAGATTCACTCAAAGTATTGTGTAATTTCTAACCTAATACATTTCTTAGGATGATAACTAAATATAAAATGTAGTCTTTTTTTTTTTAAATTTTTACTTAAAAAAAATAAATAGGAAAAACATTCTAACTCGTAACCTAAATTACTGCCTTTTTGTTTGTATTGCATTTATGTCAATAGTAAAGCATAATGCTATTTAATCTGTTAAGGTTTTAATATGGAAAAAAATTGTAATTCTTAAACTTAGATTTCTTATTGTGATAAATTTAAACACCATCAAACCCACTTAGATATTGCTTCATTGCAAGCTAATTCTTTGTAGCAATTTTGTCTCTTTGACTTAAGGAAAGAGAACAGAATTAAATTAGACATTTGAAGTTAACTTGTTAAAATAAGGTAATTAAATATATATGCCCTTTTTAAATCAGTAATCCTTTTAATCAATCATTATTAAAATTATTTCAAATATTGCTTTAATCAATAATCCATTCTTTAAGGAGCTGAAATATGATAAAAAAAATTCATGTAGTGAACAGCATTAAGTATTTGAAATTGCATCATCTGAAAATGTAACCTCATTCTGTGGTACAATGTTAATTTAGAACCAGAGATGAACAAGAATAAAAATACTATATACCAATCAGCAATTATAATATTTGGAGGAAATACTACATTTCTCTTGGAGTACCTGCTGAAAAGACAGCAATGAGACTAAGCTCCATCTATGCCAAGAAACCTCATAGGAAAGAAACAGCTGAATGAGATGGGAAGGTGTACCAGCCTTTAGCTTGTGAAGTCTGCTGTTTTGAAAAACAATCTCAATTTAGGCTGAATTTAAAGGGCTGAATTTAGGAAATAACATTGTAATATTCCTAATCTCGAGCAAATTACATTATTTCTATAATTATTCATTGTTTTAATGTGTTTCTCTCCTGGCTTTTGATATACCATAAGCTGTTGTCTTGTATCACCTGTTTATGTGACAGACCTTGTAAGGACCGTTTTGCAGCAGAGGTAGAATCTGCTGCTCAGACTGCTAACTATAACATGAAAGGAATATAGGTATCCTGGTGACATAATGAAAAGAGCTTCTGCATTCTTGGAAGTACCCATCCTATTGAATTCATCATAACTGCCTACAATTATTCTTTTTTAGACACAAATTTATGTCCTGTCCTTCCCCTCTAAACCTCCCCTAGCCAACAAAAATCACAAACCTTTATTTGATCCTAACTTGACCATGCTGCTTTAAAGTGGCATAGTGCCCTTTGACACATCCTGAAATAACCTTATGCTATGGAAATGAATCCTCATGCATATTTTGAAGTATACATTCAACTTTGGCCCCTGTTTCTAACATAGAATATGAACATCTAAACTCAGCTGAATGTAAATCATATCTAGTCAATATATTATTTTCCTGGCTTGAGCTTTCATTCTGTAAGTACTATGATGTGTCCCATAAAAATAGTATAATGTTTTGTACCAATTTCTGTCAGAAATCATTGTCACATTGTAATGAAATTAAATCTTTGAAAATTCAAGCTGTAAACTGTTGGTTTTTTATGTTTTCCATAAGCATTTATATTTTCTTCTCTGCTATGAGATCACCTACAGTTTTACATCACAAAATACTTCCATGTGTACTTCAGTTTGTTTTTAAAAATTTACCAAGTGTATAGTGAATACACACCTGCCATATTTTGACAGTTTGATTTAGTAGTTCCTTGTAGTGCATTTTCATTTGTCCACCATAAATACACCAGTCTGACATCTGACTCTGGAATCAACTTTTGAGAGGTTCAAATAAAAGGTCTTTAAGTTACTTGTGATCCAGATCTGCTTAGAATTAGCTAATAACATTTCCTGTGATGAGATCACTGATCAGTAGTTTCTTCATAATCTTTTTATACCAGAACTCATAAACTAATCTGTTTATGAAACAAAGGTAATATTTGTGTCTCTTATACTGATAAACATTTGGAAGTACAGCACATCTGCTTGAATTGCCGCTGGCTTGTTGGGATCATAAAAGCAGAATAAAGGAGAATGCCAGTGCAATCTCTGATTTAGGACCTTGTCATGTTCATCTAATGTATTTTGTGCAGTTTGTATAGTTACATTCTCATGTGGAATTTTTCATACACCTGACGTACTCCATAATTAGTCTGTGATTCCAAAGTTTATGTGTGATGCCTATGGTATTATCCATTAGTTGGTGGTTCAAACATTTCTGCAGTCAGATTTTCTTTCTTTCATGTGGATGCCTTCTTTTTATATATAATTTTTTAGCAGAAATTGGATCAATAGAATAGAAAGTGATATTTTATCCTTAGGGTTTTGACTTAAGCTTTTTTAGCATCTCATGGTAATCTGCCTAAATTGCCTTTGGTATAAGCATGTCATTGGCAATTATGTGGACAATTTTAATATCTACAAATGTTTCATTGATCTTTTTTCTAATACATCATGAGTTTCAATTCTTCATTTATTTCAAAAGGCAGATGGGAAAACATATATCTGCCCCAGGGTGTACTGAAGAGTACAGTTCGGATGATTCCTCATCTAGTCTGACTTGCCAAAACCTGTTTTTCAAATTTAGAACAGTAAGATAGGTTTTCAAGTTTGTCAGCCCTGTCTTAATATAATCTTGCTAAAATCTTTGGCTTCCAGTTAAATCCCAGTCCTCACCATCCCTGTGTTCTACTGCAGGTCCACAAACCCACAGAAAGCAGAAATTAACACTTTCTTTTCTGTCTATAGAAGTTCACGCCTGAATTCATCTACTACTGTAAAAAGACCCATTAGAGCTATATGTGAGAGATATGGTCAGACAGCTGATATATTAATAGCAATAAGCAATATTTCCCCTGGAACTCTTTTATCCTCCTCACTGTGTCATTACAGGGTGAAATGATTTGGGAAGTCTCCATGTGCAATATGTCTGTTCCATTTACTAAGTTAGGTTTAGATGCCAGGTAATCAATCATTCTTGTAGGGTGAAGAACCACCACATGTTCCTACCTCAAAAAGTAGGAGCAAGGTGACTGTTACAGTTGGGTTTTGTTTGTTTGTTTAATTCTAACTTGGAGTTTTTTTCTTGTAGATATGGAGGTACGTTCAGATTTTGGTAATTTGAGTAGTTCAAAGAAAATTCTCTTTTGGTTTCATTCTGAGACAGGAAGAATTTTTACCAGTGACACAGTTGCCTCCTGTAATACTGAGATAGGGAGCACGCACTTCATGGTGTAAATAGGAAGCCATCAATCCTCCTCATCTCTAAGAAACCTGCACCCGGAGCCTTTGAAAACACCAGTTAATGGCAAAGTCATTTTGACCTGTGATGTTTTCAGTTTCTTCATCTCCTCCTGTGGCCTATTGTAGAATATATTGTGGCCTATGAGCAAAGAAATACAGACTGTAGGCCATTCAGAATTCATTTTATGAATGTCCATTCTTGCAGGATAGGACTTCTAGACCCAGGATGTCTCCTAATTATTTGTTCATATATGTAGGAAGAATCCTCTGAAGGTAAGAGTAATTCATGTAGTAATGAGATGTACATTCTGATTTTTTTCTCTTATGTTGGATTACAATATACAGTATTAAAGGACACAATACTACTCATGTTAATCCAAAGATCTGCTGGCTTTTTTCCCAAATTAAATAGTCATGTTATACACAAAGGAAAATCAATAAATACTTCTGTGCTCATGATATATTATTTCAAAAACCCTTTTTTAATTCTTGTTTTTTGGTTTCTTTCCTTTTGAGATACATCTGCAACTGAACTTCCACTAGCCCCATTATGGTGATTTTGTCTAAGAGTACACACAACTTTTTTCTTTTTGATCATCAGGGATAGGAAATGACTCATCGTACTTTTGCAAAGATTTAGGAATCTACCCCTTAGTTCTTTCTCAGTGGCACTGACTAACTTTGAGCAAGACAATTTCAGCATTTCAAAAGTTCTTTCAGTCTTATTTTGTATCATTTTGCTCTGTTGCTGTTATATACTACTTGATCTGCTTTTTCACCTCATGAGAAGACCAGGAGAGTAGTTCATGAACAAAAGTCTTTTGCAACTATATTTTGAAAGCTTGACTAAGAAGTCATCCAAAGTAGAAAGCAAGTTGTGCTAACTCCCCTATCAACAATAGTTGCTAGAACATTCAAAGTTTCTTGTGCTGTTTTTAGCAGGGAGGACTGTGTTCAGTCTGTATAGCTGTTAATCAGACCCTTTTGCAGATTTAGGAGTTATTACACTTGCTCACAACATGAGGGCAGATAATTATTGTTTGATGATTCCTTTAGAAATTGATTCTGTAAAAAAAACCAAAAACAATTGCTCTCATATTCCTGTATTTACTGTGCTTCTACTAGGTTATTTGCTCCCTAAGAAGCAGTGGCCACTTTCAACATAATGCCATGCTATTTTTTGCTGCACTTAATCTCAAGCTGCAGTCTCATGAGGAGCTTTCTTTACTTGACAACATTTATTAGACAAATTTAACTTTAACATGTACTAGTCTTGTACAATCATTCAGTTCAAATCTTATTGGATGTGTTTGTCTAATTCTTCATACAATATTCTAAAGAATAGATATAATAATGATAAATATACGTGCAAACATAAGTTTTTGTTGTTATTCTTCAAATTATTTTGTAATTAATTAATCAAATAAAAATAATTTTATAATTAAGTTCTTATATTTATAAAATTTATGTGGAGGATATTTTATTTAATATTATTTCTGTTCAACATTTGTCTTTATAAAGCTGTCCTTTTCAGTGATTGAGTGACCAACTGGGATTACTTCCCAAAGGAAAAGGATTTAAAGAGAATTTTAAAGGAGAAAAGGAGGTTGTGAACTTTTGCCATAATGTATGCTGATTAAGAGTTTTTAATATAAAAGCAAATAGGCACCTAATATAGAGTTTTGAAAGGTGAACAATTTTTTTTACCACTCAGAATTGTTTCTCTCCCACCCTATATCTTAGCATGTAGAATTATGCAAACAAACAAGGTAAAGATGGTTTAAAGCACAGCCTTGGGAAAGGGCTCAGTTACATCATTCTGGGAATATTGAATCATGAAAAACATCATTTACTTAATCTTTGTTATAACAGTGTACATGTATTAAAATTTGTATCCCAAGGCTGAAGAGGACGAAATCTCACTATCAGTATTGACCTAACAGAAAACAACCCTTTGTAATGTCTGGAGGTATCAATGGCTTATAGGAAGACCAAACGCTACATGGCAATATCGCAGCATTCCATTGTCCTTTCCTAGCTGAAAAGGATAACAAGGAACAAATATGTGGAAGGAAGTTATTGATCACTGTACAGAAAAGAAAGAAAACAGTGAAAAATATGATCACTGTACAGAAAAGAAAGACAACAGTGAAAAATATGGAAAGAGCTAATATTCGTGGCCAAGATACAGGAAAGTATCAGTATCATTTTACAAGACATTGTAAAGCCACTGTGGAATACTGTGCACAGTTCTGGAAAACCATGATCAAGAAGAATTCTAATCAAGCAAATGAAAAGTCAGCCTTCTAAGATTATTAGACGACATATTTCTATTCATTAAAATAAATATAATAAAAGTTTCTGACTCAATTAATTTTGCAAAAAAAAGTTGAAATTAATATAAGTTTATTCCCTTTAAATATATGAAGCAAAACAAGCAAAGTAAACAAATATTTAAAATGAAGGACTAAAGCTGGGACAGAAAAAATATTCATACAAATATCGTAGAAGTCTTTTTGGCTGAAATTAAGACAAAATTTCTGTGAATAGATGAGTGAAATCTTCTAACACAAATTTCCTAAACAGCAGCCCATTAAATCTTTTCTTTTATTCTCCATGGGTTTTTTATCTCACTCCTGTTTTTCTCTTTCTCTCTTTTTTTCCCCCTCTGTTTCTTTCCAAAGATGAAAAATAACTAAGGATTTGGGGGATTATGAGAAAATGTTTTTGAAAACAAATGTGAAACTGGATTTTTGCCATTTAAAAACAGATGGAAAACATGTCTAAATATACCCAGGAGACTAGAAATCCTGAAAAAGCAAACTCACAAATATCTCAAGAATACAAAATTCCAAATAATATTTTAAGTTTTTTTGCAGTATGCTCATTATGTATGTGATAAAAATAATTTAAGTTTAAAAGTTTATTCTTATTTATCAATGTCCTTATTAACCTTTTTAATTTAGTTTATCTTTTTATAGGCTTTAACACTTTTGAACATGCTTTACACAATGCTTCACAGGTATCTAGATAAAAAAACCCCACTTTCTGGAATAAGCTGTGATTTTCATTTTTCTTAGTTTCTTGGGGTGGTGTGGCAAGGTTCTGTAGTGGGAGGGGACTACAGGAGTGGTTTCTGTGAGGAGCTGCCAGAAGCTCCTCCATGTCCAGCAGAGCCAGTGCCAGATGGCTCCAAGATGGACCCATGCTGGTCAAGGCTGAGCCCATCAGTGGTAGGAGTAAAGGCCTCTATAGCAACACATTTGAGAAGGAAAAATGTTATTGTGCAGGAAACTCTCAGAAGTGACAGAGTGTCGCAAAGCTGTTTCTGCAGCAGCTTCAGCATAATGTAGTATTAAGGTATTTCCCAGCCCATGGGCTTTGATTGTCTAGTAACAGATATCTGCAGTTTACAACATGTGATAACATGGAGTGTTGTTGGCTATATGTACAGAGAATCATTTAAGTTAGCTCAAAGATGCAGGCACTGATATTGTCTAACAAAGAACAATATTACACATAACATAACATACATTTTAATCTATTACATACAATGATTTCAAGCAGCACTAGTTGACATCATTAAACTCCATTCATGTACTTGTCATTGCAGTTTCCATAGAAACTGATATTGCAAAAGAAAATGGAGAAATAGGATTGACAAACATGGAAAAAACATAATTAGAAAAAATATAATTAAAATGAGCAAGTTGCATTTTTCCAACATTAGAGTCTCAACACAGTGAAAAATCTGTGTGTAGAAATCCTGTCAAAATTAATGGCAGTTCTGACAGACACAGCTGCATCAACTGCTTTGTTGCAAGTGATGTTAGATTATTTATGGTACTCTAGACAATTCAAATGTTGTTTTAGTACAGTGTCATAACAAAGGGTTTTGTTTGTTTGTTTTCCTTGTGAAGGAAAGAGAGAGATTATATCCTGGGGAACAGAAAATACCTTTGAGTTTTATACTGTCAGTGCCTCTCATGTTTCTACCCTGTTTCTGAATGAATTGACTTTACATGGAAAATATCATACTGATTTTTCTTCTTAGTTACTCTTCCCTATAATACACTTCATTTAAAGCAGTTCCTTGTTGTTTCACTTCATTTATTTGGCATAATAGAAATAAAACTTCTATTTAGCATATGTTACAATGAAGAAATAGCTCCCAGATTTACAATAAAACCAGAGGTGTTTATTATGTAATGGTAGCTCTTTGTATCACTGGAACTTGCACTAAAAATGTCAATGGTTTATTTATTAGAATCTGATATTATCAGCCCTATATTAACTTGTGACCTGAAAATACTTCCAGAGCTTCAATCAGTTATAACCTGAAATGTGTATTAGACTAATAGAGAGCTATTGGGAGCAAAGATTCTATTTTCTGATGGCTTCACTGCACATGTTTGAATTCTGTACGTCTTACATCCACGACACGCCAGAGACTTTAATTTGTCTTCAACCTGTAAAAAAAACAAAACAGAAAAGTATAGATTTTTAAGTTGTGATGAGAAACGCACAAAACACTTTAAAAAAATGAAATGGTATGCTTGCCATTTCTTACCAAAATGGGATCTGATATACAAGAATCTCTCTGCAAATATTAATTCTTATATCTTCCTTGGGAATGGAACACGGGTTTTGATTTGCAAATGAAAAAATAAACCCATGTTTAAGTCCCAGGTGATTTATTGAAAGATGTGCAGTGTTTTAACTACAAAAGCTACTGAATACAAATCATGGCCATTAGGACCATAGTGTTCCTCACCTTACCTATAACTTAAAATTTTGACCAAGCAATATGGACCATACTCAATATTGCTATAGTCAATGGAGTTATCTTGTGGGAAATTGTTTAAGGCATTTCTTTTGGTCCCAGATCTTTTAGAAGAAGGCACGTGCTGATTTATCATGTAATAAGGATGTGGTGTAATAAAAAAGGATTATATTGTAGTTGTTCTATGCAGAGGTCATTGCAGAGCAAAGGAAGTATATAAGACTACACATGGAGAGTAACTCTGCAAGTATGATGGATATTATAACTGAGATCTCTTGAGTGCAACGCTATTTTCATGAGGCCCATATTGCACAGTCTGAAAGTAAATAACCTAAAAATTTATTCTAGCAGCTATAGAAAGAGTATATAGGAGTTGTTTGGCATTTTTGTTTGTCTTTTTATTTCCTCTCAGGACTCCAATGCATGGCAATAGTCAGTTAATGTTTACTTTCCTCCCGATTAACAAAATTAAGAGATTGCCTATTTCCTGCCATTTTTTTAAACAGTTTGTAATGTTTTTCACTGGAACTGTCTTTATCAATGATAGCTTATGAGGAATCCTATCAATTGGACAGTTTGGTGGGTTTTGTTTAATTTTAAAATAGTAGCATATAAATTTAATGTGATATCTCAACCCACCAAAGCTGACAAAATATAAGTGAAAAGAAAGTGATCATTTAACATGAAAATCTCATCTAAAAATGTATTCTATATGTGTATATTTTTATTATCCTGTAAGCTTTTAAAATGTTATTACTGTGGTCTGGACAATTAGGTTCTAGTCCATGTTAAAATGTTCAATATATAGAAAAGATTCTGTTCATGAAAGGATCACCTTTTAGATAGGAAAGAACTGCTGACATGTTAATACAGTAGTATTCAGTGTAGAATCATCATACAATGACCTAAAGATCCAAAATTTGTGTCCAAGGAATAGTATTGAGTAATGCTTTATGGACTCATGTCAGGTCAACTTGATTAAAAAAAAACACTATGGAAATTGTATGTTTTAAATTATTTTGTTATCTATGCCCCTTTACTTATGATTGAAATCAAGAATGTTAAAAATGCAACCAAAATTCTTATAAACTACATTTTGGATTACATGATTCAGTTAATTAAAAAGCTTCTTTATAAAGTTACACAATTCGCACACAAGTTAGGGGAAAGCTTTTTATTCTGTGAAGATACTATCATTTTAATCTCTTCACCCAAGTTCACACTCGAAAGATGGATCAAGTGACACTAGAAAATGAGCCACCACTTTTATTTTCTGAGTGTAGTACCTTGTACATGATTCCAGCATGAGATCCAATGAAGGAACTACTAAAGCTGTAAGGAATCTTCACACAGGTTAATGAATTCATGCACACCCAGTCTTTCTGTCTCAGGAAGTGGTTAACACAGGAGCCCCTGATCATTAATGAGCTATTTTGTAGACTTCTAAAAAGTATTATGTTAGTGTAAGGTCTGAACCTCAGACCTGGAGACACATACATTATAGATTCAATTTTTTCCTGTTTTCACATCAAGAAATGCTGTAATCATCCATTTTTTTTCCTCCTAATTAAATAATGTTCGTGATAAAATGAATTCCTATGTTTTACATGTGAGAAAAAAGTTCCAGTGAAGAAAAAGACTAGATGTCCTGTAGAAATCTAGGACAGCTAATTATTTATATATTATTTATCACAAGTAATTGATTTAGCAAGCTAATATATACATATATATATTTATATAAAATATATCTCTTCATTCTATGTAAGATAGTGAGAATATTAGTTCCGATTTCACAGTTAAAAAATACCTTTATTGTTGTACTCCAATTTATTAAGCAATGTCAATTATTATTAAATTATTGGCCATTTGCTTTAAGAATGAACCTTTTCAAAATAACATTAATTTTTGATTGAGTTTTAGGAGGGATTTTCTTATCAGTGATTGCAACAATATTTTTATTTGAATACTATTAATAGAGTTCATAAGTGCAACTGTAGCACTGCTTAGGAAAGGGACATTTAGTCATGTTAAAGGATCTATGCATTGAAAACCTGTCATTTATAGAAAAAATCAGTTGTCCTCCATCACATCCTGTCCTGCACAGTGTACTCAAGCAGGGTGAATTTATACTGAGAAACTATGAAAGTGAAAAGAATGTAAATCAAAGTAACAGCAACTACTAAGAGGCATATGCATGCATCTCAAATGGCCAGTATAGTTCTAGGTATTTCAATAATTTACAAAAAAACCCGTAATTTTGCTACTAAATTGACCTGTATAAAGATGCAGCAAGATAACTCTGCCTCCAAAGTACATGTGCAGGTAAGAACAATATGAAGGATAAAACCTTTATTATTTACACTGAGCCAGAGATCCGCTTGTGCAGATTTCTTTTGTTGCCAGTTCTGTTTGTCCTATAATTAGTAGAATCCTTATTAGAAAAATGAGACTTATTACAAGAACTACTAGAATTCTTTTTTTTTCTTTTTTTTTTTTAATATGTGGTATGCTAAACTTATGTAGTCAGAGAGCAACTTTATTAAAAAATCTGTGAAAGGTTACTAATTTTTAAGAAAGAACGTATCATAGAGGTGGGTTTTTTCAGAAAAGTTTTGTGAGCATAGTCTTGCTCAAAATAAACCAGCATTATTTAAACAGAAACTGCATTAAATAACTGAATTCAGTGAGAGTCACTTGCAGAGCATACTGATGTTTGTGGTGATCAATATGTTAAATTTCAATTAACTTTTTTTGCAGGAACCCAAACAAAGACCAAAACAACAGATTGATAGCAGTGGGTACACTAAATGAACGTACTATAACAAGAGAACAAGGGAAATGTTTTTCATTTTTCCCTGTATTATTTGGTGTACACACACATACACACACATATAGATAAATTAGAATTTACATGTAGAAAAATGGTTATGTTGTTCACAATCGCATCCAAGTTCAGCTGTTTAGGAACTTAAATACTATGAATAAGTAAAAGTAACATAATATATATCAGTACGTAAATAGGTAGATTCAAACGTGCATCCATATAAGCATGCTTATATGTCTACACATACATCTCATTAGGACTTGTATAAACACACAGCCCAATGATTCTTTATTACTGTAAAGGTTAAACATTAAACAAGTGTTGTGGTTGAACCATTGAATCTTGCTGAACCTTTGTTTTTCTCAGTAAAGCATCTTAAATTTGTTTTTCCATATCCATGAAGAAAAAAATATTTGTAAAGTAACATAGAGAAAAATAAAAATGATTTCCAGTACTCAGATGTGGATGGAATTAGTTTTTAGGCAACAGCTTGAAAAACAGTTTTTCCAAAACACAACTTTATGCATATTTGAACATTTGGATTCCAACACTGAAATGGTAGGGGGAAACTATAAATTCATGTATAAATGTTCCTAGGGAGGTCATCAAATTTCAAGGACAAAAGGTTTAGGCACTTGATCATTTATTTAGTCAGCTTAGTCAAAAAAAAGTTTCAAAAAACCCCAAACAAACAAAAGAAATTATAATCTCTCCTAGAAACATAACAGAATAGCAGTTCAGAAGAGTTTAAGAGGAACATAGAACCTCAGCTTAAACCCCATACTTCAAAAAAATAAAGCTGAATAAATTAATAAAGTTAAATGTTGCTCAGGTGGTTTTTTTTTCAATTTCTCTACCCAATATTTCTCAATTTCCCCTTATCACTTTGTGAGAGGACTTCTTGAACAGCTATCCTTTACTCTGCACCGTATGTAGATGAGGCATAAGTAATTCAGGGCCTCAAGGGTACAAAAATTTTTGTCCTCATAACACTTGCCACTGTCATTTCAAAATGTCAATGGGAATCTACCCAGATCTGATACAATGTGCTATTGAGTCTTAAAGAATCAGGATTTGCTATTCTCTTAGGAACAATCTTGGAAATATCTGAAGGTTATAGACGCTCTTATAAAATGCCTGTGGGACTTTATCTACTTCTTTCCATCTACTTGACTCCAGTTCCTAAATCCATTCTTGTTTCCATTGCTTAACATTTTAAGAAAATGTGTAAACATTTCCTACCACTACTTTCTCAGCTTGTATTACCTATATCTTTATTTTCATTCTGTTCTCTGGTCTCCCTTCTCTGAAAGATTTTCTGACTCTCCTGGAATTATATCTTCATGGTTTTTCAGTCACATTCAGGGGAAACTGGGATCTCCTTTGATGTTACATTAATTCTAAGGCTAACATTTTTTTCCCGAATTTGCCTCCACTTGCTTGATCATCATCTCAGATTGTTGCCTCTTGAATTTTGGCAGTCTTCAAATCAAAAGTCACCTCTAATCAGAAATCTCCAAGAAAACTAACTATGTGTTCAACAAAGCAGATTGTATTTTAGAATTCAGAGCTTGCTCACTAGAATAGAGAAGTCAAATCCTAAAATGATAGAATTTAAAAAACATACTCATTCCTGGGCTGTGAGGAGGTGGAACAAAACAAATAGAACAAAACAAAAGCAATACTTAAGAGCTGTCTGTCTTTACCTCGGGTGAAAAGACATTTGAAATATCATTGCCCAATTTTTATAAACAAAGAGAAGAAAAGTTGCTTGGGTTTGATGTATACGTAAATATAGAAAAAAATTAAAATTATTTAATACACATTTACTATTTGTAGATATTAACATATATATATATACACATACATATGAGGAAAGCAAACTTGAGATTCTAGTTTGTGAAAACAACCCTAGGAATTCTCCATCAAATTTTACACAGCCTATCTATGAGGTCAGAATTGAAAACGGAGATGTGAGTATGAGCAATCTCTGCTCATGGTCACACATCAAACTGCTCCTAAGAGCAATAGCCATAGCTTTTCAGTCTTATAATGTATACAACACCAAGTGACATCGCAAGAAAAATTTACTGAGATTGTCAAAATGGAAGCTGGAATCACTCAACCTCTATAAATTACGAAAAGCAAGATAACTTGATTTATGGCCATGGAACACAGAAAAAGTTGTCTACTTCCTATATGCTTCATGTTGGCCAACAAAGACTAACAGTTCAGCAAAGTACAACATTATACAGTTCACACCTAAGTGAATAAAACTTCCAGATGAAAAGTCATTTATCAACAATGTTTATTCTGTTTTCAATACCTTTCAAAACTCAATGAAATTTAATTACTGTGAAAACCACTGTGAATAAACATTTTAGCTCTATGTATCCATGGATAATGTACATTCCTATACATTCATGCCTGCATATTGAATCACAGGTACAGATGAATAAACCCCCTAAAAAATCACAAGTAGTTCCATTATTTTAAATGTCATAAATTATATATGTAAGAGTTGGAAATTTCAATTTTTAAACTTAAGTTTTTGTAAAAGTTAAGACAAGGTAAGAAAAGTGAGGTGCTCATGGTCTGATGGCCTCATACTCAAAACTGCACAAAAAGTCTTAGGTGTTACCATAATAAAGAGTTTTAACTGGGGAGAGGCAAGCCTCACTGCTGATGTTACTTATATATGTGTCCTTGTAAGAACCAACTCCTTTCACAAGAATAGCATCTGAATGTTACTGTGATTATATAAGATAAGCATATGGTTCATTCAGTATAGCTCCACAGTTGTAGGAGTTCAGTGGCTTTTTATACAAAAGATGATATTCCATCTGGAAACTAATAACTTGGCATTTTCGCTTAAAGAATGTTTAAGTCAACATTTCTGTAGCTTCGATATTTTGAAGATAAATATATGTTTATATATGTAGGGATATTAGTTTTTAGTCTGATTGGACCTAGGCAAACTCAAATAAATTTGACTTCGATCAAATCCCTTTTGATAAATTATAAATTAATTGACAAATAATTATGCTTACTGCCTAATTTTAGACTTTTTGGTGTCTCTGTTGGAAAGCAAATCTCTGTAGATGCAATACAAGAAGAGTACAGGCTGATGTGAAAGGAAAGTATAATTGTTTAAATTGTCATGTAGGTTTATCTCAGATAGGCTTTTCTAAGTGGAAACAACTTTTGAAGGATATTCTTAAACCATTCTACTGCTGCTCTCTCTATATATTTTCCAAAGTGACTTTCATTTATTGTAGTATCCTATAGTCATCTATAGTCATAGTTCACGTATTTGCCAGCCAATGCTCTGTGACACATAATAATAATAGTACTGTTATATCGCTCTACTGATGTAGCTTGTGGACGGCTAGTTCACACTTTCATGATGGATTGTTTTGTTAAGAGATTCACAGATCAGATAAAGAAGATCTGATTAAGCAGTGGTACTACAATTCAGGCTATAACATAAGGTTTTAATAGAAACTGGGAGAAAATATCTCATAATATTAAAAATTTACTTACTATTATAAGGTTTTCCTCATGAAGGATATTGCCTTCATCCAATTTATCCAAAATATGAAATTTTGTGTTATTTCTCAAACATAAGGAACACTTGGCTCATGTCATCCTGAAGTGTGGAAATGTCTATGGATAAAAAGCCTTCAGGCCAGATAGCAGCTGTTGCCTCAAGGAAGGGGCCAGTTAGTTGCTTAACTGAAATCCTTGTTTTTCTTCCTTTATAAATTTCTTCACTGTCCTGTGCTTTCATCTGAGTCCAAGCCTAACTGGACAATTAGTAAATGAACTTTTTTTTAACTCATTTTAAATTTTCATTATAATCAAGAAAATTACTCATTAAAATATACCATAAGATTACTGACCATCTACTCCTACTGATACTTTGTGTTATATCTCTGCAGTTTCCTGAGGAAAACAGATGCTGTGTATTGCATTTCTGATTGTGATATGAATCCTCAAAGTGTTAAAGTGCAATGTATCAAATTAATATATAAACATTTAGACTGAGTAACTGTCTTCTCAAAATTTGCTATTTTAAAAATAAAATTTAAAGCTAGTTTAGATATAGTTTCTTTCTATCACTAGATATTTGAAATAAAATCTATTTTTAAAACACTCTTTCTGGATTGCTACCCCTTAAATGAGGAGATGCTTTGTACTTTGCCAACAAGTAGAAAGTTATTCTGAAGGATGAATAAAAAATTGCTACAAATAGAGATGTCAAATTTTGTCTCAGTTAATAATACACACTATGTTTCTTTCTTCTCAGTTTTCAAAAAGCTTATTTTCCCCCTTTTTATATCTATCTACCCCATTATTCTTAGGTATTGAACTGTATACTGGAACTTCCTGAAGAACTACAGACATTACTTGCTTTCTCAAATGTGAAATACAGAAAATTCAGAAACAGCAGATATAATAAAATTCAATCTGACAGAGTATAAGTAAATTTGTTCTAATTATACTGACAGTATAATTTCATTACCATTTGGGAGGAATAAGTGTTGCAAGAAGAGATCAGAAAAGACACAGAAAATTGTGAGACCATAATTTTTTTTGAAGAGTGATGGTAATGTTGCATCCCAATTTCAAGAAGCAGCACTAATTGGGAATTAACTGGGAGCCTATACATCATCTGGTTTTTCTTCTCAAGTCCTATTTTTTTTCCAAATGTCACAAAGATATAATTACTTTTATTTTTTAATCAAATCTCAGCTAGTAGATGTGATAGTCAGTACGTGTCAGTAGTGTTTACCATGACATAATGCTCTGAGTCTATTTTTCTTTACTGCCTTAGAATAGTCAAGGTTCCTTCTACACCGTATACAAAGCCTGAGTGGGTTCTCAGTTATTGTGTAGGGAACATAATAAATCACTCCTTCTGAAATGTTTTTGGTTTATTTTTGTCTAATAACACCCATATTGCATTTGGAAGAAAGTACAACTCTGTAGAACACAGGGGAGACCTCATTGCAGTCTACAACTTCCTCTTGAGGGCAAGAGAAGGGACAGGCACTGATCTTTCTGGTGACCAGTGACAGGACATGAGGGAATGGCCTGAAGTTGTGTCAAAGGAGGGTTAGATTGGATATTAGAAAAAGTTTCTTCAGCCGGAGGATGTTTGGGCACTGGAACAGGCTCCCCAGGGAAGTAAGTGGTCACAGCACCAAGCCTGACTGAGTTCAAGAAGTGAATTTTGAGGACGGTGCTGTGTGGGGCCAGGTCTCGATCTTGATAATCCTTGTGTGTCACTTCCAACTTGGCATATTCTGTGGTTTTAGCTTTTACTTGGGCAAAGATATCCTAAGTTTCAGTCTTTCTCTCAAGGACAAATTAATCTAAGAATCTTTAGTTCTTATGACAAACTTCAGAATTTCTTCATTATGATTATGTCCTCACTCACAGTTTTGGAAAAAAAGGTGAGGGGAGGCTTCAAATAGATGTAATTTTTTCAATATTTTTGTGTCATTGAAATTCTTTAAAAGACTGGATATTGAAACAAAAATGCTCGTAACCGGCAATATTTTTTTCGTATTTGAAGAAAAGCCAAGATTTTCTAGTGAAAGGACACAAAGAATTCAATCTATCTGGGCACAGAACCAAAGTATACTTAAATTATATTACATTATTAAACCTTTATTTCCTGAGATTTTTGTGCTGTAAGTTTTGTCAGTGATAAAACTTACATTGAAGTTGTGCCTTCACTTGAATTTACCATAAAAGATGACCACTCTGTCTATTACTTTTAAAAGTATCCTCTCCTGAGGCTATATCAGGAACTGTAAAACTATAAGATTTTATGATATATGGACAAAAAGTTTCTCTGGATTATTTTACAAACACAATTTTGTTAACAAAAAGCAGATGTGCCACAACAAATGCACCTGCCAAATGTTGGAACCATTCAGCATTGCTTAAAATAACTGTTTAGTCCCTGAGCAATCTTGCTTGTGCATCCTGCTGTGCTCTCTTGAATTTTTGGTTTAACTTGTCTTGTTTCTGTCCATATGTAATGCATTCACTCCTTTCTGCTCAGTGTGCTGGCATGCTGCTGTGACTTCTCACAGGAAAAGCTTTGGAAGCTGCAGGACACATTCAAGCCCTTGAATGAATTTTTCCAGTAATGACGTATGTGGGCCAATATTTTCTCCTGCCCTTTTAATAAGAAGACTCCTGTTTCGACTCACTGCTGATTTTGCTTTTAGCTGTGGATTCCCCAGTGAGCATGGGGTCAACATCCTGTTCTTTGTATTGTCTCTCTCCACAGACATGCTTTCTGCACATTCCCAGCAGTAATGATTTTACCTTCTTTCTTGCTCTTAGTGTAAAGTTCAATGCAAATGAATTATGGCATTCAAATACAGGTCTCTCTCTGGTTTGATGAGGGAATTTCCTAGAGTATTCATCACAGAATTTATTCTAGCAGAACTCAGTAAGAGAAAAAAATAATTATAAAAAAGAAGTCTTCAGCCCATTAGGTTCACAATTAAAAATACAAATCTCTGGGGAAGGAAGGACAGGAGAAAACCAAGTATCTTTTACTGGTTTGATAAATTGAACAGAACAAATTTGCAGTTGTTTTAACGTGGGGACATCCATTAAATCTAAATTGCCTGGAGGGAGAGATTTGGGAGGCAGAGATTGCCAGGAAATTCTGGTTTACATTTGGTGTAGGATACTCCCCTCCATAATCCTGGTATATCAGACCATGTCCCCCAAGTTGAAGAATCCTCCTCTGACTCCTGAGGACTCCTAAACCTACACAAGAGACACTTTGGTAGAGTAGCTTCATAGTCTCCCAGAACAGGGAGGACCAGTATTACTTATTTCACAGAGACTCTTAATCATTAGAAGAGATATGTAAATAAAAGAGATTATTTTATTCCATTAAACTAGAAATAAATAATATTTGATTTAATAGAAAAAAATATAAGTCACTTCAATGCTAGATTATGCTTTTCAGTTTTCTGTTTCAGTCTCTCAGCTATGTTAGCAAGCTGACACTTTAGAATGGTTTTATACAGTTAATTAAAAAAAATAAATAAAGGGGCCAGAAACTGTCCTCTGGCACTGAGGTAAAATGGGCCTGACTATGCCACAGCTGTGCTCATAGGGCTAGCTAGCTCTTTAGAGATTTATTTGGAAGAGAACTAAATAGAGAAATCCCAGAGACAAATGGAGTAAGCTAACAGGTAAGTACTGATATTGACTGCTGGTCCAGTGTTCTTGCTGACCTTCCTGTATTTTATGGTTCATACATTCTCTGGGCTGAGGTTTTAGATACTAATGAAATCTTCATTTAAAAAAATATTTGTAATGCATGAAATCATTGTCTTAGAGTTTTCTTACACAGTAGGCTAAAGATAGGATAAAGCACAATAGTTACCAGTTATCTCAATTTACAGTAAAGTCACCTAATTTTTGTTGAATTCTTTTAAGTTAATTCTTTTAAGTTTTAAGTTAAGATCTTCCTTTATGTTCGTGGAATTTTTGTACTAGGACATTGATAAGCAGAAAGTGTAGTCACTTTCTTCTCCCTTCCTTCCTCAAATTTCTGCCACTTTACTTTCCATATTACTTATTTTAAAGGTTAATCTTTATATAAGCATCATCTTAGAATTGTAGGACTTAACAGGCTGCAAAATTTCTTATTAAACTCAGGCACGGTATACCAGATGGTGAAATAAAGACTTGGAATGCCTAGAATAAGTAACACAGCTCCTGTATGTGCTGGAAGTTTTAGGAAGCCCTTTTTGGGTGGCTTGTTGAAGGTAGTTGTCATGCTATACAGACAGTATCATTTTTTGAAACAGGATGGAGTGTCTAATGGCATAATTTGGTTCTTCAGCTGTGCAATGACATTTAATCAGCAGTGCTTCCCATAATAATCTCATAAAACTACACATCTTAAATGTAATTACTAATTTAAAATGCACCGCTGATCTAAAATATACAAGATAGCTTAATTAGTTGATGTACTGTGACCACAGATAGCTGCAGCTTTTTGTTTTCCAGTTCATCTCTGCATTCATCAGATTCATGCTTGGATTCTGAAATCGTTATAGATAGCTATATAGGAAGTGAAATGAGTATCAAATAAAGCATTTTCTGTTATCTTATTCAGAATGTCATCTGAATGATTTTTACTTTGATCCAAACAAGTAGAAAAATGAGTTAGTGGATGGATCACACTGGAAACTCGCATAATTCTTGTTTCTTTTCAAAATATCTGCATTTACCTTAATATTCTACGTTACTAGACATAAATTATAATAGTTTGTGAGAAAATGCATGATCTAAAATTACCTTATTTAAATATGACCAAGACAGTGAAAGTTGCAATTCCTTGCTTAGCTTCTACTTGCTCACAACTTGGTCTTATTCAGTGAGGACTTGTGAATAGATTTTAGTAAAAGAAAATACTGGAATATAAGGTCACTTACCTGCAATAAGTGTACTGAAAAGGACAGTCATATGTCAAGGAATATTATTTCGAAGGCTTCTATTTCCAAGGGAAACTTTGTTTAAATGCATGCATGCATGCCCAGTTCAGGATCAACACTGATAATTTCTGTGTGGTTAAAAATGTAGGCATGTAGCTGCTTTCAGAGTAAGTTGGTGTGTTTTTTTAGTTATCATTCTAAATCAATAGAAAAAAGACAATCACTTTCTAATGCCAAGTATCATCTTACAGAGTTAGTCAGAAAAAGAAATCTGATTTGTTATACACAGTAAAATCCATGACTAAACACTCTAGAATACATTACTGGGTTTATTGCTGAATGACAAAAATAATTATTGGATGGATGCCTAATAGAAACAGTGATGGCTTTGAAGGAATTTCCTTTCAGATGCATTAAACTATGTAACTGAAGAATTTATTTTAGGATGCTGTTGATTAACAGAATAGTGCTAGTTCTGGTGGCAGGGATTGTTCCGAGGAAAAATTATTTTTTTAATGCTTTCTTGAACGACTCATACCGAAACTTAAGGTTGTCCATTTAAATTTTGTTTCAGCATTCAGAAAGCTTTACAGACCTCAGAACTTTGTGGAGTCTTATTCAATTAAATCATTCTGAGTAATTTCACACTTCTACTTAATTGAAGTATTGAAACTTATGCTTTGATTTGAAATGATCAGCTATCTGTGGTGAAATATTCTGAGTGGTGGAACATGTAGAGATGTCCCCACCTGCTTTTAATTGTAAGGTAAATGAAATTCTAAGTATCCATGAAAAGCATTTCGTATCTCTCAGTTAGTTTGGTTATTATTGCATTGAATAAATACTTATAAACCTGAGGCTTTCAAGGCAATATACCTTCTATGAAAATTAGGCATAATATTCCTTCTTTAAAGGTCACAGTTCTGATATACAAAAGAAGAGGAGGCTGTGGCTAAATAAGCAACCCTTATCACTGCAATTGGTTGATAATGCCAACTTTTAAAAAAAGAGTTAATCATAAGATATAAACAATTAAGAATAACAAAAAAAATACAATATAAACAGCTGGCAGCACCCAAGCTGTGGGGTGCAGTTGACTTGCTGGAAGGGGAATGTCTTCAAACTGAAGGACAGTAGGTTTGGATCTGATATAAAAAAGAAATTCTTTATTGTGAGGCTGGTGAGGCACGGGAATGGATTGCCCAGAGGAGCTGTGCGTGCCCCATCCATGGAAGTGTTCAAGTCCAGGTTGGATTGGTCTTTGGGCAACCTGGTCTAGAGGAAAGTATACCTACCCATGGCAGTGAAGTTGGAATTAAATGATCTATAAGCTCCTTTCCAACCCAAACATTTCTTTGTTCTGTGAATTAGGTTTTTCATGTTTTTGAAGCAAGCATGAAGGGAAAATATTTATATAGCAAGCAAAGTCTGGTTCAAGACTTTCCTTATGGGAACAGACCTAGGGGAAGGAGGAGAATTTTTCAACTTTTTGCAGCAAAGATTTGTTTACTAGATAGGTAAACACAGAAAATACTTCCTAACTGAGTAGTTATGGCACCATCCACAGCAGGAAAACAACCTTTAACCTAATTAAGAGATGGCACAAATTAAGATGGCATTAATGTCTTGGACCTAAGAATAAAATAGAGTGGTCTAGAGACTCCAGATATTTTACAAAGTGTAGTTTGCCCATAATAATCATCATATTCTGTCAAAAAAAAAAGTCACCAAAAGTATTAAATGTTGGCGTCTTTCTTCTGCAAAAGACACACAGTCAGCTATATGAGAGAGCTTTCAGATGTATCCTCAGTGGAAATCAAGCTTATATTTTGTTTTATTTTAAATATATATTTTAGGTGTCAGAAATAACACTTACTTTTTCACTTTACTTAACTGGACATATGTAAAGCATGATTTTCTTTTATCTGCCAGGCAGTGTACTGAAAATTTATATATTCCAGATATCTGGGACACTACAAAAGAGCTGAAGCTCTCAGAATGTCTTCATTTTCATCAAAACATTAGTTGTGTGGGTCTACCACTTAGCTGTATGGCACAAGAGGAGGTTGGACTTACAGGGTCAAGGGAAGAAGAAAATGTTTTCCAGTGACCATGAGAGATATTAGTGAATCTCAGTTGTAAAATAAGGACTCAAGAATAAAAATATAAACCTGGAGAAGTACAGTAGAGACATGTTATTAGACACGTAGAATTTATTCCTTCAAGGTTTTTGCATGCAGGGTTTATTTCAATTTTTTACTTAAGATGTATGAAGGTTATTATAATAAGTGATTACGGTATTCTTAGTGTCATCTACAGAAATATGTAAAGAAAATGCTATAAATGTCAGTGTGGCTTTTAGAAGAAGATAATGTGAATTTTTTGTAGTTTTTTAATTTTTTTTTCAATAGAGACTGGGAAGGAGACAGAGAAATGCTCCATGTCTAAGAGCCATTAGATCTTTCCTCCTCGTTTTTCCACATCTGCACATTTCAGGTTTATAAGCAGGGACATGAAAGACAACGCCAGTAAAAAGTTGAAGGGATAATAATACTTTTTAAAAATTTGGGTTTTTGTTTGTTTGAATTTTATCTCACTAACTGACTGTATATTGACATCTATGCCATCATAAAAGGGTATATATAAAATATTAACTTAATGTCTTTGAATTATTGAGGGCAGTGAAACAGTCTTACTTCAGATTTGTTTGTGTTCTTTATACACTTCAGGCTCAAGTATCTGTAACTTTTTGGGGAGATGTATTTCATGGATTGTTAATTATGCAATGCAATTTGAAGAACTGATGCGATGAGAATGGATGGAACTCCTTTTCGGCAAAAATCTAAACACCCTCGGGGTGTTCCGTGGAATTAATTTCAAATTGAATCTTGGAAGTAAATGAGATAAGTTCCCTACTTCTCTAGGTTGTCAGAAAACTATTAACAAACTTTAGTTTTGTTAAAAGAAATTCTAATAGAACTCTGTTTCCACAACATTAATTTTTCAAATCTGGTTATATTATCAAATTATAAGAGCATGCAGAATTTCTTCACCTATCCCATTCAGAACTCATCACAATGGGACACTTTAAAACAAGAAACCTGTGGGAATAAGCTTTTATGCTGTTGTGATTGGATGAGGAATTAGAAATTTTTCTTTGAAGCTTTGTATTTAAAGTCAGTGTAGTCAATCTATAGCGAGTAAGTCATGACATCAGTGTGCTGAACACTGGGGAGACATACTACAATTGAAGGTCTAACACTGCAGGCAAAAAATTTTGGCTCTAAAGCCTAATTTTTGCTGAATCCAGTATATGTTAATGTTTTCTCATTCTCTTACTAGCTCTGCAGTTATTTTACTTAAAGAACATAATTAATTTGCTTATGTTCTTGTGATTTCTGTTGTCAGAAGTATAAATTAATTGAAAAGCATTTTGTTATCGTCTGATGATGGATACCATAGAGACACATGCATAGTACCTTTCTGCTATTTTTCAAGTATTGTCTACAAAACGGGAACTACATTATTTAAAGTAGCTAAAGATTTTGACTGTAGAGGACCTGTCTATGCTGTAATATCTAAGCTCAAAGACTTTTGCATGTATGTATAGATACACTGACTTCAGAGGTTAGGGGAGAAAAAATCCCCAGCTAAGCTTTAAATTCATGGTGTTTATGTCTGTGTTCCTTAATATGGCCTTCCTAAACTCATATAAAAACATTTATACGATCAGGGAGTGGAAGTAAATGTCATTAATTATGGGTTACTGGATAATTAGTCCACTCCTGGGAGTACTAAAACTCTGCATAGCCATATCAGAGAGCTTATGAAAGGTTTTGAATGAGGCTGATTACTGCAATACAGATTTAGGGCTAGACTGAGTTAATTCCTGCAATGTTAAATTGTATATTCTTAGAGAATTTTAAATATTTTAGCATTAACTGTTTAAAATTTTCAGGTGCCACTGCAGACATCTAAGTTCTGAAATATAAGATCTGATAATCCAACATTCACAGCTCCACTTGCTGTCTCTGTACACGCAAGCAAGACTTTCAGCAAAATGAACCCTGCCTGCACAGCAGGATGAGATTAGGTTATTGCAACTGAGGGAAAACAAACATCCAAGCAGGTGTTCATGTCTGTGAATGTTATTAATATTTTATGTAATATCTCCATTTAAATATTAAAGAAGATAGACTTTGGCACTTGTGGAATTTTAGATATAGTTTTCTTAGAACAGTTTATCTTTCTCTCCAGCATTTGAATATAATGAATCAACAATAGTAGTCTGAGCTGCATACTCTCTGTGGCTTCAACAGAAGTATTAACTAAAAATATGGATTGTATAAGTAAACTAAGAGTTCATGACACAGTGCAGTGCTAGAAGAGATTTCATAAATGAGTAATTTTGCTTTTAAAAATGTGGAGTAAACAGCTACAATATGTTCAGAATCTATGTCTCCTTGTAGAAACACATCCTGTGTTTCTCCTCTTAAGTATTACTGCCAGTGACATCTGAAAGACTAGCAACATCTGAAAGAAACATAGCAGAGTTAATATATATTAGTCTTATTCCCTAAGATCTATGGTTAAAACATTGCAGCTTTTCAAAGGTGTTTTCCATATTTAAGTAATAATTTATCATACTGCCCATTCTCTATTAATAAAAAAAGAACTTTAGGTTTTGTGGACATGGTAAAAAATCTCCAGAAATATTGATGCAAGAAAACAAGAAATGTTGCCACCTAATAAAATCTTGCCCCTGGTAGTTAGGGATTCAAAAAGATTGTCCTTCTGTAATCTAAAATAAGAAAAAAAAAAAAAAGAAAGTGTTTGAGATACAAGAACTTCTGGTTTTACATATCTGGAACTGCACCATGCATTTTAATAAGTTGTAAGAGTATGTACTCTACATTTGTAAATAGAAACACATCTGTAACTTTGCAGAAGAAAGAAAATCAAGAGGACATTAGGTAAAGACCTAGTTCATGGCAACAGTGTGCACTTTTTTCTGCTTTTTTTTTTCCCAGTTACTACCATGCTTAGTCTTCAGCACTTCTAGCATTATCAACTAAAATATTACAGAATCATTGCTGTCTTTTGCAGAATCCAGTTTCTTTTGTTTTCATTATATCAAGATTAAAGTAAAAGGAAAATAAAAAAAATCTGTCTAAATATGTTTTTAGGATGGAATCTGATCCTGCTGATCAGAAATTTTTGAGCTCCTTGGCTTTTACAGATTCAGTTGGAGCTGAAAATGCTCAGCATCTTTCTGAAGGCATTCAAGAGAGAAAGTGAATAAGATACCTTTGGATGCCTATAATGCAGACATCTGTGCTTGTCATCATAGGTTCCTTCCATATTGTAGATGGAGAAAACAAAAGACTTTTAAAGAGCAATTAATATGATATACCATGGGTCTCCACTTTAGGGTGACATGAATTATGCCCCAAGGTGTTTATTTCTCTCTGTTGACAACAAAAGTAGTGTTGAATGACTCATGTGGGGATATTTCATCAGTTTGATCATGTATCTAGTATATAAATGA
This sequence comes from Monarcha castaneiventris obscurior, assembly GCA_026261815.1. Lineage (NCBI taxonomy): Eukaryota > Metazoa > Chordata > Aves > Passeriformes > Monarchidae > Monarcha > Monarcha castaneiventris. The sequence goes on from JAMPIT010000327.1 coordinate 4,285,037, forward strand.
AGAACAGAAAAATAAGAAAATAACAAAAGCCAAGGGAAATAAACTAAAGTAAAATTCTGGCATTACTACATAAACTACAGTAAAATTTAAATCTGTTAAGCTATTTGACACATTAGTTTCACCAATGCAATTTGAATAGGTTCTGTCTGTTTTAAAACACTGGTATCTTACAATCCTAGGAATATACAAATGAATATATAAAAAAGTATTCATGACATATAATTGCATACAACTCAGTCTGTTTTATTCAGAAGAGTATAATACGAAATCAGTGGAGTACTGCTCAATAGAACATATTTATGCCTGTCATGGCTCTGTCTTCATGGGATGGACTTCTGTCAGTTCAGAAGGGATTGAGACACTCAATCTGATAAACATTTGTTTGAGTCAATTACATTTGTTCAACCAATCAATGACTTGGATTTATATTAAAACACATTAGGGAGCTAGGAAATAAACAAACTTGATGGACAAGCACCACTTTAAACTATCGATGATTTCCATGTAAATTAAAATTATATAGCTGAAAGGGAAATAACTACTCTGGAGAAATATTTGGCAGTCTTCCTGTTTATTTCAGCTACTCAGACAGCAAACAAGGGTGTCAAGGCTATTTAGAATTACATCTGTAACTTTTCTTTGATGCTGAGTGTTTGGGAATTAGTAAATACTGCTTAAGGGCTGGTCTTGTGACTTTGAGATGAAACTGAAACCAATGAAGTTTCGTAGCACTGCAGCTGGGAATGTGGAAAAGCTTGAACTTTCCAATTTAATTATATAAAGAATGTGATAGCATTTATTTCACAGCAATTCTTCTAGCTGATTTACATGGCCCTCAGGACTAGTTATTTTCCTTATCCCACTAGTCAGACTATGAAAAACATAACCTTAACTGTTTTGTTGATGGTAGAAGCAAAAGGCTAAGATGGAAAATTCCAATTATTGTCACTTTTTAAATCATGTAAAAATCTCCCAACTTTGTTGTAAGTTTAGGTAAAGAGAGAACAACAAAATAATAATCTGTTAATAAACTGTAAGCAGGGTACTGATCAAGGACACTAGTTCAGGTAAGTAAAGAATTCTATTTTAAAAGTTAAACCATAGAAGGGTAGTCAGATGCTCCAATTTTAGTATTTTATTTTCCTTTCCTTTTTTCTTTTTTTTTTTTTTTTTGGATAACTAGCAGGGAAAGTGTAGAATCTAGGAGAATAAAACAAAACAACCATAAGAAGAGCAAACAAAACTCTTAACATTCCCAAACCATCAGAGACTCAATTTGATCTGTATGTAACTTGTCTGTGTAAAAGTAAGCAGGCTAGACACAACAAGCACAAAACTTTTATAGGGTGGTTCTTTTCCTCGAGGACTGATCAATTAAAGAACTTCCAATGAGTTGCTTGTTGGCAACAAACTCTTTTCAGGCCATTACAGGCTTCTAAGAAAGTATTTTGCCATAATTTCTGAAGATACTCTTTCTCAAATTTTCCTGTTCTGTGTTATCCTTAGTTTATGAGTGTCTTCTGATTTTATTTTCCCACCTAAAATTCTTTTTCTCTAGATGAACACATTCATCTGCTTATAAGTCAGGAACAGTCTCTCCTCCATTTGCTCCATGCACAGTGCAGGGGCTGGAACAAGGCAAAGAGAACAGCGCACATTGAAGCCTGATGCTCACTTTGATGCCTGTTAACAAAACTTGAGGCCTGTTAAGAAAACAGAGCACATAGTTCGTGAAAAATCTGTAGATGAAACCGTAGGTACCACTTAAGAGTAATCCTCAAAGTAGGGGAAATATCTAGAGTGGTGACTGACAAAAGCTTGTATCCGCATTCTGAGGTCAAGGTGCATAACTGAAACTAGGTGGATATGGAGGCGTCTGTTTCAGCTTGTGGACACCTCTTGAACTTTATATTTAGGGATTAGTATAAGACTGAAAGAATTAAGTCTGATCTGTGTTCCAAAAATTGATTTTAGCATTAACTGTTGTCATTCTATTTACCACAGGCATCCATGTATAAGGTGATATCTTTTTTCTCACTTACTGAATGTGCAGCCCCAGAAAATCCTGTAAAAAATAAGTTCTGAACTACAACTATTCCTTATGGGATGAAAGTAGTTCCTTGCATCTGTTTGGAAGTAATTTAATTTAATTAATTGCTCCATTCTTTATATGACATTATTAAAGAAATTCCTATGTAATTTTTTTCTACGGCATTTATTATTTTACATAAGTGTATATTACACATTTTTTGCATTTCTCTGCCAAGAAAAGTCCCTTCTTCCATGTTCCTTATGTGAGAATGCCCTTATATCCCAAGGCTTTTGTTTTCCAGTTCTCATTGTGCATTGCTTATTTTCATATTTAATTTTTCCAGTTACCATCTCTTTTTTTCCATATATTGAATTGTATAGTGAAAAGGAAAGGGTTTTGGCACCAAAACCTCCCCTTAATCACAAGAATATCATTAGAATGACATGTAATTACATAACTTTATCCTGAATGCTTTTTAATGTTTATTTTAACTTTTTCCTCTGTTGAATATTTAATCAAGAATTTCTAGAAGCAGAAAGATAAGCCTGCTGAAGACTAACAAGACCTTCCTGAACTATTCTGGAATATATAACAACTTAGAAAAGTTTTAAAAATATCCAAATGATCTATAAAGAAGCAAAGTGAGATGCAACAGACACTGCCATAAAAACTGCAATGAATATAAATGGAATGATAGATGTTGAGTCACAGTTTTATTGTCATGTTTTTAATGTTTGCTGCTTGAAGCAACAATATTTATTGCAATGTGCCATTCACAGTTGAGCAAGTATTGAAAAGGTGTAGTCGAAAATCTTAATACTGGAAAATGAATAGAGTAAAGTGGCCATAGGTTTATAAAAGTATTTCAGGGGAAATACTTTCATCAGGTAGGAGAAAAAGATTAGTAATATTAAAAAGAAGTTTATTAATATTTATATTGGTCAATATTTTTTTACAGATGATTCATAAGAGTAGTTCTCTTAGCTATGGCCCGAGATTCTATTCTCAGTGATGTAAAACGTAAAATTTCTATTGAATTCAAGGAGTATTATTTTTCCCAGAATTCCAGGTATTTATTTTAACATTAGACCACTTTGGTGACAAAACTTGTGAAACAACAGTTGACATGGAAAACTAAGAGAAATGTTTTAGTTTGAGATGCACTCTAAGATGCTACTTCTATCTTAAGACTTTGGACAGAACAATTAATAACCAGGGTGCAAAAAGAACAGTTCTTTGATTTCACCTTTGCTTTCCCTCATTTAGATGCAATGGGTATTTTCTTTTACAGGTGTTGCACTTTATGGTTTACCTTTGAATTTGATTTTTCTTTTCTCCCTTCTTCACCCAGTTGCATTTAAAAAAAGAAATGAAATGTGGTTAAAAACAGAACGTCCCAGTTTCCTTGTTATTGCTTAGTCTTCTGGAATCTGCTTCCATGTAACTTTTGCTAAGATTATCCCTTGCATATTTAAAAATATTTGGTGCAGTACATTTTGACCACATGTTTTTTATTGAAACTGATGTACACTTACTCTTGCATACACAACCTAATTTTCTGGAGTGCTAGTGATCATTCAAGGGTAATTATTGTAACACTTAGTCTGCTTGTTACAATTTTTCTGAAACAAATTCAAACACACTACAAGCTACTTTTATTTTTCCAGTTTTTAATATAAATAATCATAGATAGCAATCATGCATTAATGGATTTTCACCCTGTGTTTCAGATACTCTAATTCTGAATATTAACAAAAGATACTTATGTGGTTTTTGTCATTGTTGTCACAATTATGCCTCTGATATCTGCCATTTTGTGGGATGTTTGACACTTCCAGTCAGAAACATTACTGAATGAGCTGGAGAATAAAAAGCCAGAAGAGAAACATCTAAATTTTTTATTCAAAAATTTAGTCCATATTTCTTTGTAGTTTTTCTTACAGTCAGGATTAAAAAAACCCAAAAAACTTGACTGCCCAAATGGAGGCAAACTCTTGCAAGAGCTGAGAAACAAGGGTTAACTCTTTGTCATCTGAGGACAAGACTTCTCTAGATCCCACTCTAAGTGACCTAATTTTACTTACACACTGCATATGCATTCACTATATTCTTGGAATACATTGAAAAGCTGGGTTTTTTCCAGGAGGTTTATAACAATTATTAGAATGCTAAGACCTTTTGTGGTCTAACACACTGTATTCACTTCTACTGCCAAGTGTATGAAAGAAGTATAACTGTAGTTTTACTGTCAAGTGTATGAGAGAAGTATAACTGCAGTCTCTTCCCTTCCATGATCCATCTCATCTTGTTATTTCAAAGTACTCAATTTTTCTCTTTAGTTCTAAGATCCAGATTAACACAGTTAACACTTTAAAATATAAAAAGTGGAAGTGGAAAATATATGTAAAATATTGATTGCTAGAAGAAAAAATGAAAAAAGGTAGAAAAAGAAACATGTAAAATGTTCAACCATTTTTCCAAAATGTATTTTTGAGAGCAATGATTGTTCTGGCAAGTTGAAATATTTTTTAGGTATCTTGTAAATTATTAAAATGCTATTTTTCATATATTATATAATTTTGTCCTTTTTCTTAGACAGTTTATGCACTACTCATATAATATATCCGTCTGTACAGAAGACAGGAGTATGCCATTTTCTTGTATATCAAGCCCCAAATTTATCAGCTTTTTCTATTAAAAAAAAAATTTGACTTTATCTGCATCTTGAAATTCAGATGATAGGAAATTTTATTTATGGACATATGAAAGAAAAGTATTTTCTGAAGAAGTGTCTAAATCTATGCTTTGGCATAAGCACATTAAGAAGTCTTGTGATATAGAATTAAAGACACAAAGATCAGTTTCAGGTTACGTTTGTCTCCTTTTCAAGTATGATTCGGTCACTGAGGCAGTACCTCACAAAATTTAATTTTCTGAACATTGGCATGACTACAAAACTAAGATAGATCAGGGGTGTTCAAAATTCTGCAAAAAATCTGTTCTGCATCAAACTTCAAGTGAATGGGAATTGTCTACAATGTTGTCCTTTGAACACATTATAGATGTTTTAAACCATGTTAATCCTTCTTATGCTGCTCTGTGCTGGACTGGATTTTATCACTGTGCCAAGAACAAAACTGGAATTAGGAACTATATGGAGAATGGGGAGTTCTCAGATAAAAGCTCAATTTTGGACAAGAAAATAAATAGTTTTTATATTCTAGAGACATAAGGGGTTATAGGACATCATCACATGGAGCAGTGAATAGATACTGTTACTTTCTATTTTTTAACAATAGATGATGATAGATTTTTGCTGTTCTTTCACACCAATTTTTATTTTTCCAGATTATTTTCCTGCTCTTACAGTTAGAATAGCTAGTGGCAGATAGAAATTCTTGCTTTCTGAGGATATTTTCAACTTTTGCCAGACTACTTTTCACCTTTTTAGGTGATAATTTACCATTACACCTCCATGCTTTCACACTTACTGATATTATCTCAGGATGCTTCCAGTTTCTAGGTACCCAGCTGTGCTTCCAGTTGTTCCATGTAACAGCCTTGTCAGCCTAACATATAAGCCATTTCATATCCTCCTGAAAGCACCCTTTCCCAGCTCATGAGCCCATAACTTAGCTTGGCTATTTCTCATCTCTATACAATGTACAATAGACAACCTTTATGCTATTGTATCCTGAATTCAGTGAGAAGGAGAATTTAGTATTTTTCCAGGAAGCACTGATTCAGATCACATTCCTTTTCGGTATTGAAACCTTGGAAAATACCAGGGAAGAATAATATTTTTCGATTTAAGTAACACCATGAAGCACCTGATAATACACCTAAAATCTGCTTAGCAGTGATAGATTGTAAAGTATTGCAAAAGAAGATGGAAATTAAAAATTAGACCATAAAATATGGAGAAATGTATCATGAAATGTGATCATAATCCAGGCAGTAATCTCTGCATACTAGAATAATATCCATATGAAATAGCAATGAGGGCTATACATATAAAAGCTATTAAAAATCCCCTTACATTTCTTTTGATAAAGATAGGGAAAGAGGTTTGGTATTTCTTTTATTTTATTGTAATAAATAATTTTAAGCATATGCCAGACTTGAACAAAAAGGATATTAAATTTCTCCTGTGGGCAGCATTGTTCAATAATCATCTGCTAAAGAGCATCTTTTTCTATCTTATTCTCTGTCAAAGTTAAGATATTTGGCTAGATAAACTACTGTTCTGATCCATTATTGCAATTCCTATGTTCCTATGGCTTTTTATTTCCTCTGTAACAATTACTTTGAACTGGATAATACAATTTAATGCCCACTTCCCCTGTTATTTGGAATGAATAATACTCAGTATAATAGGAAAGCCTTACAAAGAGCTTTTACTTCTGAGTAGTGAAATGATGCACTGACATTTTCAATAGTGAATAGATTTCACAACTGACACATTAATACCCTTTAAATGGAGAAAGGTCTGCTTGTACATCTTCAAAAAGCTTCTGAACTTGAGATAAGTCTTTCCAGTAGGAAGACTTATTTCTTTTTAAGATTATATATTGTTAAAATCTATCAATCAGGTCCAGGTTTTCTTGTGTTTGCTTTTTTTTTTTTTTTAATTTGAAAACTCTGTGTCAAAGTCAATACTTAGACATATAATTAAGTTGATATTTTAAAAGTACTATGCAGCTGAGGCTACCGTTAAAAGTTCCACATCTTAACATGTATTTCTGAACCACAGCATCCTATCTGATGAGGATTTTATACCTAAAAATCAAAACATTCACATTTAAATAATTTTCTCCACAGACTTCCTGCAGAGTCCTGTTGGACTAACAATTTAAGGGATTAAAAATAGGTAATATAAATAAGATTTAAAAAATTGTTATTTTCTCCCCAATTTGCCCTTATATCAGCAGCTAATAAAATAGATAGAGTTGGTGTTGATGGATCCTTGGAGAAGACAGCATTTCTACAGAGCTCAGACTGGTGGAAACACTGAGATAAGACACTGTAGGTGGCTTCCTCTTAAGTCTCATGCAGTTATCAATCTAAACAAATTTACCTCTTGACCTCTGTGTGCAAGTTTCATGCCCAGGTTTCAATTGCTTCTTTTAGATATTGTATATCTCAATTCTTCACCAGAAATGTGTGTGAGTTCTTAGATAATCTGTGCGGTAAGAAAAAATAATTTAAGAATTCTGAAACATTTAATTGCCACAGGCAGCTGTATCAATATCTTTACTGAAGATTACAATTTTTATTTCAGGTAGGTCATCAAATTACATTCAAACATTAGCTTCCATCTGTCTGTGATATGAGACACATTTCAATTCAGAAATGTGGAATGTATAGCTAATATTAATCCCCTAAACTATTCAGTGTCACTAAATTAAATTAAATCTTTTCAGAAGCAGAGTAATTAAATCAAAACTCTTATGTCATGCCATTGTAGCATAACTTGCTTCTCAACAGAATGTCTTTGATATGACATTTGGGAATTTATTTATTAAAAAATCAGTACTTATAGATCATAGATACTATTATGCATGCATGTAAAGTATGATGTGCTAGCTTTATAAAAGCAACTGTGGTAGAATAAACAAATCTGCAGTCCAATTGGAAAACCACCAGCAAGTCATCCTGGTATTAGGGAGAATACATAGGAAAATACACAATATGAAATACATAGATTGAACTTCAACCAACAAGAATGAATCTCTAACCTTAATTCCAGTCTCCTTTATAAAAGATAACTTTATAAAAAGGACAAAAATTGGTATACGTGTAAATAGACAATTAATGAGTAAAAGTAAGCAAGTTATGCATGCTTGCACAGATTTAAAATTCTTCCTGGCAGTAAAATTGTGAAACTAAAACAAAATTTGGTAATATAATCCCAAGTGTTCCTTCACTAATAATTCATTTGAATAATTTAACTCTAGTTATTAGGGAAAACCTTTGATGTCAAATAGGTCTGCCTGAAATATTAGCATTACTTGAGTCATTATTTCTGTCCGAAAGGCCTGCTAGTTGAGGAAATGAAGATCAAAACAGATTTGATGGGTTTTTTCATTTACTTTACATTGTTTCATTTACTTTACATTTTTAATTTTGTTAAAAATATTTAAATGCCTGAAATTGAAAAAAGTGTATAATTAAATTACACTTCTATAGGTGCCTTTAATAGTAGCAACAATGTGAAAAACAATTTGGTTTATAACACATCCTATGTTCCAAACTGTCCTTTCATGCATGACCAGCTCTGTTTCTGATACTTCTGGTACTTTATTTCTAAAAATAAATATAGTCTTAATATTACTTATGCAGCTAAAAGATGCAAAAATAGGGTTGGATTATTTTATGCTGTTAAACAAAATAATGAAAAGACTTCTTGTATCTCTTGAAATCACCTAATTATTCCTAATCTTTGCTACCTTTTCCTCCTCCAGAGAGAATGAATATTTTCCATTGAAAAATTATAAAAATATGGCTTGATACTCTCATATAAATACAAGCATCAAAAAGCTACTCTTATGTGGTGGGTGACATTTCTGATGCCCTTTTTTGGTAGATAAAAGAATAGATTATGTGAATGTCTGAATCTTATTTAAATGCCCATTTTTCTTCTGAATCCTCTCAGAAATACTATGCAAACAGAATTATAAGAGAAAACTTATTTTGTTCTAAAGACCAGGTTTTATAAATTAAGATATCAAACCCAAAGTTAAACAATCCATCTTATCCCTTCTTCTTAATATTGACTGTTTCCATATTTGTTAGAAATGCTTTAGGGAAAAATATTTCTTGCTAACTACATTTAAATATTTAATTTTGATTTTAGATATCATATCCATTTGTTTAACTATATTTTCAATTATATTCATAAGTTTTCTATACTCTTGTTTTTTAAATGTTTGAATATTTCAGAATCTTCTGTGGTTTTTTCCTTTTTTCTCTAATTTATAGGATTTATATTTCAAAAAGAACAATTGCATTTTAAGTAAGAATCATATTTCTAAATTAAGGCTCAACTTATTTGCAATGAAATATTTAGTTACACTGAAATAACCATGGGTTTTGAAAACATATATGCAAACAAGCAAACATGCAAACAAAACTCTACCTCAGAACAGAATGGAGTATAATAAAATGGTTGAAGTATGTAAAAACCACTCTGGCTAGATATTTTCCCATAGAAGCATGTGTTAAATAATATTTATTTTGTTAGACACAAGATGTGCTTGTTCCTGAATATTTTAACATCTGTTTGTTTTCTGTATCTTTGACCAAACAACTGTAGAGACAACATAAAATGAGATAATATTCTAAAGACAAAAAGGATTTATCAAGCAGCTTCTGAGAGGAATAGTTATTACAACAAATATTTTTTGTAAGAAAATGCTTACCTGTTGTAGGAAAGAAAAATATTTAATGGACAAGGTAATTAAAATGCGGTACAAGAGTACTTTTTCAGTATTGTTTTACAGGAGAAAAAAGGTTAAAGAATACTTTAATCAGTGCAATGCAATGATAGCTTTGTATATGCTGTTCAGATGGCTCTGGAGAAGGGAAGGGAAAAGGCGAATTTCAAATACACTTAAAAATTACTTAATTCTAAGTCACTAATTTTGTTTTAAATTTTGATATCTTCTTAGTTGTAGTCCTGATCAATGGCAAGAATAAACTGTCAATAAGTGAGGAGTTGTGTCTTGATGGTATTGTAGTCCCAATAAATACTCCTAAGTAGACATAGACGACATTTTCAACAGCATATATATATATATATGAAAAATAGTATATTTGCCATGTCTGGACCTTAATATATATAGAATTCAAATTCCACAATGTTATGAACTGTTTCTCCAGTAAATACCTGTATATATTTCTAATATAATTATATACTGATATGATAACTACCTGAGAAGTGCACACGTATCCTGAGAAGTGTATTGTAGGCTTCAGCACAGAGCTTTTCATATTGTATACCTTGCTTGCCTTTCTATTAATATGCCAGTTGAAAAGGTGTTTATTACTCCTGAGCTCTTACTGAACAGAAGGAAAAATAACAATGAACTATTTTTTTCCTGGTGATTAGGACACATTTTGTTGGAATATTGAAATGCATCAGAAGACAGAGAGAAAAATTTTTCTTTCTCTGGGCAATATTCCTTATATTCCTTGAATCAAGTTTTAAGAAGCACTTTTAATACATATTTCAGCCATAAAGAGAGAAAATTTATACTGACAAAAAAATCATGGCACTAATAAAATTAAGGTCCAGATATAGCGAATCACTAAGTGCAACTTCATCTGCAGCTGATGTGACTTACAACATGGCCTTCATTAATATTAAAATAGCAAACAGCTCATTAACCTTTCCTAAGTCCCGGAGCAGCACCAACAAACAGCTGCTAGCTGGTCCTAGTGTATGGTCTATGATAACAAAGAAAATTTGGTTTCTTTCATGGGGATATCCTGAAAAAGATCCCTAAATGTGGTTGTAGAAACGTTATTAATATCGTGCACATTGTTATTTTCAATCACCATAAAATTATCAAATGTGAAAAACAAAGAAAAGAAGATTTCCGACTATTTTTTTCTCAAGCCAGATATCATCCTTTTGTCATATTCTTCTAGTGATCCTACTATTATAGACCATAATTGACCCATTTGCCCCACAATATAGGTAAGAAACATAATGGTAATGATAAAAACAATACTGATGTCTAACAGGAGCAATATTCCTTGACTTCTAAAAGTCTTTTAAGACAAAACAAAGAAAATAAAAAGATATTATGATGATCTGTATAACACAGACTGTTTAATTTCTCAGTCAATAACTTCTACAGCAAGGCCAAGTGACTTGAAATGCCAAAGCCTGTTGCCAAGGTCAGTCTAGAAGACTGAGAATTTCTTCTATCTGTTAATCTATTAGTTTATGAATCTGTGGTTGAACTCATGAGGATCTTTGAAAAAGGTAAAACAAAACTACAGAAAATAATGTTGAGAAAGTTTCCATCAACTTATCCATGAAGGGTAGGTTGCAAGGATGACATCTCAACTTTATTCACCCAAAAAAGACTGCTTCAAATATTGGGGCATATTTATCTGAACTCCAAAAACTTAAGAATTTTAAGAAAGCAGACTCATTGACCAAACCTCAGAATGTATACATAGCAGTGGTGTTTTCTCTTCTTTCCATTCATTTAAATGACAGTTTTAGTATTTATAGATTTTTAAATTAGCCAATTACTAGAGACAGTATATTTGACTTTTACTCACTAGCTTTTAATCAACACCTTTGCAGATGCAAATCCCTTTTCTTTGATTTAATAAAACAATATTTTTGTCACAGGGATTACCCTTAGCAGCAATGAGACTACCAAGAGTGAAGAAAAACATGTTAAGATATGTATTTAACATTAAGGGCAAAACATAGTACCTCTGAAAGCCATGTACTTTTGAAGAGCAGATCAGTTCTTTTCCTGCTAACAAAATCTATACCACTTCAAGTATGTATACATGCTATTTAAGATACTGAGAGATCATATAATGAACTTTAGGGATAGTCTTGTTACTAGAAAAATCTCAGGGTTTTGTCAAGCTTGTGTATTTGATTAATGTTGCCTGCATGAGGTTATAGGCAGCAGCTTGAAGTCACAAACTTTTTTAACCTTTGAGTAAACCCAATCGATGCACTACAGTGAACAATGAAAACAAGAGATAAAAATGTTAGTTGGCCCTGCAGCTCAGTGGGGTTATTTCCTAATGTTTGTTTTACTGCCTTCTAAAACACAAAACATTTAGGCTATAGTAAAAAAAAAACAAACCACTTTTTAAGAGATGTTCACTCTCTTACACACACACATAGCATTTTGTCATGTAACTGCAATATAGAATTCAGTGACAATTCCATACTCAACTAATGTTATAGCTAGAGCACCTTTGGAAGTCAAATGGTTTAATCAGACAAAGTTATTCTTGTAAGAAAAAGGATTGTTGATTTCAAGAGGATGTAGAATTGTCCTTGAAGATATACAGAGAACTGTTTTCCTCCTATAAAATTCCATTCAAAAGCTGAAAATAAATAGATATGTGTACCATCTTCAGGAAAATTAACCAAAAAAATCTTATTTTATATAAAAAAAAGGTGGAAAATGAAAACAATTAAAAAATACAGATTTTATCATTATATTTGGAAGAGCTCCAGACAGATTAAATATCAAGAACTTAAATAAAGGATCCCTGGTGTAAATCAGGGACACATATTTACAAAACCACATTCACCAGAGTGGCTCAGCTAGGCAAGCAAATAAAATGAGCTTAGGGGATTTACAGCTTTCTAATGTCCTTATCAAAACTCCTTAATCAAAAGCCCTTAAGTAATTTATCTCTACCTTCCGTGCTGAGTGCTCTAGACACATGATAGAAAAGTGGATTAATGGAAGACACTGATTGCTTTTGATTTCTGACATACATTTATTTAAAGTTCTCTTCTAAAAAAATACTTTTCAATATCTATTAGTGGTGATTTATGACCTACAGTTTGCTCTGGTTTAGAACAAAATAAACAAACAAAAAGAATCCTTATCCTGGGACACTTCAAACCCAAAGCCTCAGTACTATAAATAAAGGTTTCACCATTGATTCATAACTTGTGTAAACACAAACTTAAGCTAAGCAAAAACATTAAATAAATCTCAATCCCTCATACCTTGCAATTCTGTTTGCATGTAAGACTATGGTCTATTGAGAAAATCTCCATTACAAATTGGAAGGAAAGTTAACCAAAATATTTCAAACTTTTAATTTTAACTATTTAACACTCCTCCCAAAAAAAACCCCAAACCCACCAAAAAACCAACCCAAATACCTCTCTTTTTGTGATATTTAAGGAAGATTGTTCAGTTGCAATTTTAGCAGGACTGAGTTGGTCAGGTGTTTAGTAACAGGTTTACTCCTATTTTTCTGTCCCTATAATTTTAGAAATTAACTATATGAGAAGTTTTTTACCCCAAAATTGTTAATAGCTATTTTGCAACACTTGATGACTGCATGCTTGAAATGTTCCATGTGTGCTTTGTCTGAGGCCTAACACTGCAACAAGCAGTCCTTGATTCATAATAAAAGTATTTTGCTTAGTAGGTAAAGATGAACAATCATAAAGGTGTTATTTTTTCTTTAACTGTTTATCAGGGGCAGCATTAGTGTAAGTAATGAAAGTGTCATAAACTTTTGATAGTGAGGCAATAGTATTTCTAACTCTTTTTACCTCTTTCTGCTCTTTCCTTCCCTTTTCCCTTTTCCCTCCATCCCTCATCCTTCCTTCTGTCCCTCATTCACTCCCTATTTTTTCTTTCCTCCCTTCCTTCCCTCTCACAGTTAAAGTGAGATCACAAGTCACAATGCAGTGGAGTGCTTAGGCTTGTTGTATATGGAACAAATACTTTTAAGCTTACAACAGCTATCAAAGAGTAGTGCATGCCTAAATTTCTATTTCTTTTCTACCTCTCCTTTTTGAGGATCTGTTATGAAGTTCACTAGATGTTGTAGTGCTTTGCTAATTACATATAATTATTTTTCAAAATAAATTTTAATCTGATACAGAATCACTTTTTTGTGGAATTTAAATGGATGAGATATGGGAAGATCAAATTTCAATGGTTTTTTTTCTCATTTTAAAGGAAATTCTAAAATAAGAATTCAGCTGGATTAAATAAAATGTATGCAACTAGAGGTGAAAGTTTTAGTGAATTTAGCAAAGTTCAGCATCCTTCACAGCTGAACAGAACATGAATTGCAATCATCAGCAGTTTGAGTCATCTGAAGGGATCAAAGCATAAAAGTCTTAAAGTCTGTTAGGTAAGTTGAGAAAAATAGCCTGACTGTATTTTGAGACCAAATAAAGTGAGTGAGAAGAGTTGCTATCAGCCAGGGACAGGTTTTCTATTGAGTCATTCTAGACATACATGTTGAAAACCTATACTACAGAGGATATTTTAAGGTCGTGTATAAATGTCTTAAAATCAGGAAATTGATTTCCAGTATGCATATATTCACTAGATGTATATTTATGCAATTAACTTTTATTGCTTCTCAAAAGAACCAAATTGAGTGGTTCTTTGAGTAAGGTATTTGCACACTTTGGTCTGAAATAAAAGCCTTGAAAAATTCACTGGGATAAGACTTAGAGATAATAATTTCTGACATCTAGGAAATCTCTCCTGAGGTGATATATTCATTTCAACATTCCAAAAGAACACTTCTTTTTACTATATATGTGTACATTTTGAGAAGGACAGCAAAGGTGATTTTATTGAAAGGACGCTGCATGGAAATTAAATTAGAAACAGCCCAAAACTAGAGCTTTACAAAGAAACAAGGTCCAAAATTTTTCTTCCAGATCCAGAAGTGTCTGTATTTTTTCCCTGTGTTCTAGAAAATAGAAAACAGTTTTTATTGCTATTTGCAAGAAATTATTAAACTCTATTTGTTGATAGATTAATTTTTCTCAAATGCCAAATATTTCCAAAATCATGATCAATAGAAATCTGCCTTATAAAGATAAATGTTGATTATTAGATTAAGCTTGAAGTTAGACTGAGCCAACTGAGACATGTTTTTTACTAGAAATCATTCAGAATAATCACAAAAATTATTAAGACAATATTACAATTACTGTGGGAGCAATCAAGAAGTGAAGTTAACATTCTTTAACTTTTGGAATCAAAGTGATTGATTTTCATAAACTACTCAGAATCTCAGAATCACAGAATCACAGAATATGCTGAGTTGGCAAGGACCCATAACATTTATTGAGTCCAGCTCCTGTCCCTGCATAGCACCATCCCCGAGAGTCACACCATGTGCCTTAGAGCATTGTCCAAACAATTCTTGAACTCAGACAGACTTGCTGCTGACCACTTCCCTGGATCAACCCAGTGCCCAACCACCCTCCGGGTGAAGAATATTTTTCTAATATGCAACCTAAACCTCCCCTGGAATAACTTCAGGCCATCCACTTGGGTCACCAGAAAGAAGAGATCAGTGCCCCTCCTCTTCCCCTCATAAGGAAGTTGTAGACTGCAATGAGAGCTTCTCTCAGTCTCCTCGTCTGGACTGAACAGACCAAGTGACCTCATCCACTCCTCATAAGGCTTCCCCTCAAGGCCTTTCATCATCATTGTAGTCCTCCTTTGGATGCTCTAATAGCTTAATAACTTTCTTATATTGTCCAATGAGCTAAAAAAAAATACAGAAAATTCCACTTGAGCATAAATAAAATATTTTTTACTGTGAGAATGCTCAAACTCTGAAACATGCTGCCCAGAGAGTCTATGAGCTTTCTGTTTTTGGAGTACTCACACCAAGCAAGAGCCCTGAACAGCCTGCTTTAGCCAACTCTGCTTCAAAAGGGTAGTTGGACTATAGAGTCTTCAGAGATCCTTTCCATTCTCATTCTCAGCAATTCTCTGATTCTCTGAAGGGTTTCCAGGGTTTTTTTAGTTCTGTAGTTCTAATGCGGGAAGAACTTCACCCCTGAAATCAATCAGCATGATGCTTTGTGATAAAAGTAGGTAGCCCATATGATACCTATACCGACTTACTATTTTTTTCAATGTACTTTTGTTCTGTCTGAGTTGACACTGTAACTATCATCTGTTTGTCATGTATTGTTCTGTGGATGTCTGCAATTAAAAATGTTTTACTGGGTTTTCATAAGTGCTTTGTTGCATGACACTATTTCATTAAGATTTCACTAAGAATGTATAGTTCATTGGACTCATTAGCTATTCTGACTAACTAGTTTTCCCCTTTTTTGTCATTTCAATAAAAAGGATTTTAAAAGCAGTTATTTCCAGAAACCCGTATAGATAAGCTGTGTCTGCATTTCCTTAATAAAATGCCATTTCTCTTCACATATTTGACCAAATATTAACTTGTGAATTGTGTTTTCCTTATTTATGCTTCTCTTTTACTGAACAGTGGCTCAGAATCAGTCTGCAGAAGATTCTTTTGAGATCTGACCTATTGATAGACCACACCAACTTGAAGACTCAGAGTCACGTGCCTAGAACCTCACAGTAATATCAGAATAAGAGATTCTTTCTTGTGTGTGTCTATACACTCATGTTCCCATGATGAGTGGTCAGCTTAATAGGTGTCCTAGAAAAAATGCACCAAGTAGGAGCGTCCTTAGATTTGTGCAATGCATTTTCAAAGTGCTCATTCTGTTTAATGAAATAGCTCTTACTATACTCCTTATTTTTGTATCTAAGCACTGAAGTTTTCATATAGATGTAGAAATACATTAACTTGTTCAATCTTCATAAGACTTTTTAGTAAAAATAAAGTTTGTGGTGGTTTGCATCTTTTAGCGTTATCATTTATTTGTAGTATAATGCTTATTTAATGAATGTATTATATATTTTTGATTTCACACTCTTGTGGCACAGCTAAAAGAAGCTCCCCTTCCTCAGGAATTTATTGACCACTTCTAACATAATATTTGTTTTCTTGTTGTCGTGTCTTGGGTGAATAGAGAGACAGAGTGAGATCAAGAACACATAGAGACATATAAGACATTCTATGACAGATTCCACTTTACTCCAAGAGATGAAATGAACGACTAGAAAAAGGTAAAGAGATGGCTAAAATGAAAGATTTGGTCCTTGCAATAACAACTTGAAATACATAATGTATTTCCAGCAAGGGAAAAGTGCAACAAGGGCAGTTGTAGATGCCTCATGTAGATACAAAAGAATTGACCAGGTAACCTCTGATGGAAAGATTTTTCCCTGGCCACTTTCCAGGGTGAACCTCTAAGGACTGAAAGGTTTTTATTTTACCAAATATAATTGCACTTCACAAAGATAGTACATAATCTTTTTCCTTTTCATTGCAGTGAACTTTGCACAGGTATTGGCGGCTCTGAAAGGAGCATGCAACAAATTAATGTCCTGATTGACTTGCTATTTGTGACTTTGCAAAGTAAAAGTCAAAGCTGAATTAAAGTCTTGACCATTTAATAAAAGGACAATGAAGAATATTAATAATCTTTGATTGTGAAAAAGAAAAATGTCATTAAAATTACTAACCATATATTTGATCTATAAATAAATCGCAGAGATTTACCAAAAAAAATCCCCAAACTTGTGATCTAGATTCTAGACTTTTGAAAGATGGTAAATGAAAGAAAAATACATATATATACCTTCTGGGTTTGCTTTTCCTTTTTTTATTGTCATATTTTTCTCTCCCTTTGGAATCTACATATAAATAGTGATTTCAGCATCTTTTTTTGTTTGCTTGTTATGGCCATATATAGTAACTATTTATTTCTTAGCTATTTTGAAATATATGCTGTTAATGTGAGGCGACCAAATGATCTAATATCTGAATTCCATATTTTTTTTAATGACAGACCACAATGAAGCCTGAAAGCATTTAAGTGATATTTCTTTGTCAAACTTCCAAACCTGGACAAGTGATTTAGCTGTAACTGAATCATGACTTGGAAAAAGTAGCAGAAATATAGCAAAATAGTTGAAGGATGTTGATGATTTTTGTGACTTTTAGCAGATTACAGCTGTTTTGAAATTACAGGAGGCATCCAGAACTTTTAATGAGTTTCTATATTAGGGGTAGCATTGACTTCACATTGGAATGAAGAGGCAAATGTCTGCAAATAATGCAGTGTCATAAGTTGTGCTTCTCTCTAACAAGCAAGTAGCATATGATCACTCCATGAATTTTTCAAGAGGCCTTCAGATGCCATATGCATTGGATTAATTCAGACACATGGACAACACCAAGACAAGAGCTGAATCTATAGTTATTTCAGAAGACAATAAATTTATACACAGCTTTGAGTCAGTTAACATACTACTTCTCACACCTGATATGAAAAATCCATATTTCCCTTGATGAATGCTGTTTAGAGAGAACATAAATCACATATACTTCTCCAGCCTTCTTTCTGGAAACCACTCTCCTTACCTTATCCTCAGATCTTCCAGATTCTTAAAAACATTCTGTTAAATAAATGAGAAAGAACATGCAATTGTGGTTTCTTGGTTTTGGTTTGGTTTGGTTTGGTTTGGTTTGGTATGGTTGGTTGGTTGGTTGGTTGGTTTTGGTTTTGGTTTTGGTTTTTTGGAGGGAAATGCATAAATGTGGTCCACAAATTTATAAAACTTACCAAAGCCTTTTAAAATTGACAGAATATTGTGCAACTGCCAAAACCCAGATATTCAGTACATAGGATTTGTCTGATTCTGATGCAGATTTGTATGCAAACATCTGCCTAAGTTGAAATGTACAGGTTTCCTCACAAATGTATGTTAGCAGGTTTTGTGAAAAAAACCCCAAACCAAAAAATAGAACCATGCACTAAACTGTATTTCAGTAAAACTGCAAATATTTTAGCATAATTTGAGGTACTTATCAATAAATTTAATGACTCAGCAAATTGTGAGAAGGAGAACAAACTCTCTAATGGTTATTTGATTCTAGATTGAAGTAATGGCAGGTATTTAATGAATGAGCAATACATTAGGTGAATTTATGACCTTGGATAGGTCAAAGCTAACAATAGCCAAGGATTAAATATGAAGAAATAGAAGGATACAGCCCTTGGCTTTCTTGAGCAAAGTAACAGTATTAAAAAATTTAATTTCAAATAAAAAGAATTCTGAGTGTAAATTGTATTTTAAAGTCTGTTTTCTGTAGGACATTATTAACAGTATTTTTAATTTATCATACCACTATGATTTTGATACATATCTATAAATTAAGGGTTCTGAATCACAGAATTCTTTTGATTGTAAAAGACCTTTAAGATCATTGAGTCCATTTTAACTGTCTTGAAAATAAAATCATTCACTGGTGTAAAATATTAGCAAGTATAACCTTGTGGAAATTAAAAATAAAAGCATATACACCACGAGACCATTTGATAACTATCAGCCTCAGTTAAGCATCTTTAAACATTTCAATAGCCTTCCCATTTTGCTTTCTGTTTTGCTGTATTTTGGAGAGCTCAAGCCTGCTACTGAAATATGCTTCTTACATATGTTTTTTGCTTAAGTAAAATCACAGCCTATTCTATATTTTCAAATATAGTGACTGAGCTAGAGAAGCCAACTTTACAAACGTGGAACCTTACCTGGAACCTTAGTTTAAATGAGAAGAGATACCTTGATTTAAACCAGCTGTAAGGTCTGCTTTAAACAATGCTTTAAAAAGATACATTTTAAATAGATGTCTTTTATCTCAGGGAATTTAAATAGGAATTGATGGATATGGCAACAACAGCTTAGTGAGAGGCAGTGTATTTACTTCACTACATCATATCTTATTTCTATTTGCCTCATATTATCTTATATTCCTCATATTATCTTAGTTTAACTGTAAATTATCAGAAAGTTTTCATTTTCTGGGGAAAAAAAAAATTAATTATTGGAGAACTGGAAACCACTGGGACAAACAAGAATGAATTCTCTGTCTATTGCTGCTTTTCTCTCAGGTAAAGCATTTTATTCAGAATCAGAGTTGGACAACATTAAACCTGAACTGTTTTCAGAAGGGAAGGCATGTAATGAATAAAATGTGTGGCCTCAGAAGAAGGAAATGGAAAATACATATATACAGAATACCACAGAGGATGTTCTGCTTAACTTCAGTAAGGACTTCGGCTGAGAACAATTTTCTTACAATAGAAATAAAGCAGGAAAAAGAAGCAAGAAAGTGGGTAGGTGCGGGTAGGTTCTCACTTGTCCTATAGTACCGGGTACCTGGTGCTGTTGAGGTCAGGATTGTCTCTAATGCAGTGAGCTGAGCCCAGTCCTCCTGAAACTGAGGCCTGATCTAGGAAGTGCTAAGTGGGTAATAAGAAATCAGAACCCCTTCTATTTCAGTGCTCGCTTGGCTTGATAGGATGTTTTATTTGTTTGGTAGATAGAGGGCAAAGGATTCATATATATCAAGTTCGGTGTTTAACAGTATCCAGTAGCTGCACTTCACAGTCATGGCTTTGATGGCTCAGTTTTCCTGAGTTCCTTCCCTGGCATCATGTCTGATACCAGTTCACAAGCCCTCCCCTGCCTCTCATATACCCTACATGGCAGCTTACTTTGAACTGCTCTTTCACATAAAGGAAACTTCCCTACTTGTCTTTCCTACCCATATTCCCTGAAAAGCTCTGAAGTAGTCAGGCTTTGATTGTTGCTTATTGTGTCTGTTTCTCAGGTTATGTGCATTTATGTACATACACTTGAGGAGGAACTCCCTTGAGCCTGTTCCATATTTTTATTTTTCTGCAGTTCATTCACAACTTGGGTGGGGAAAGACTTCACAGAGTACACCAGCATCTCCACCAATAGTATTTGGAAGAATTATTCTTCCAGGTCCCAGGTTACAAATACATTAATTGTTTCTGATAGAATAAAAGAATCATCCTCCATGATATTGTGCCAAAGCAAATTTTTTTTTGCAACATTTAGTATTCATATAACACTCTGCATATACAAGATCTAAATATGCAAAGAAGTCAGAAACTGCTATTGATTTATTGTGCCAGACGCTGAAGTCCAGGAGGCAGTTTTTTGCTAGAAATATTCATGTAGCCAAATCAATTAAATAAACAAAAACCAAATTTGGGTCTTATTGTCCTCTGAGGTATAACTGTTTCCAGCACTGTATTGTCATCTTTATAAAATATGAAAATATTAATACAAAATAATATATGGGGTTTTTTTTCCTGATTTCAAGTAGATGGAAATAGAAAATAATCTAACCCATAGCAATTCCTTATAATTTCCATTCCCCAAAGTGTGTTTCTTTTTCCTTTACCCTTGTAGGCAATGCAAAGAAAAAGAGGAAAGATGGGAAAAGATTGTAAGTTATATTACCTGAATGCAATTTTCTCCAGCTGTGTTCCCTCAAAGACATTAGTAATTTATCTACTCATTTACCTTTAGTTAGAAAGTATTAAGCAGTTTTATCTGAAAACACATGAGAAAGATCAATTACAGGACAAAGAATTCTACATGGTCAAACAATTTATTGCTTGATCATCCAGCAGGAGCTACTAATAGCTGTAATAAGAAAGACTTTGAAAAAAGTAAAACATTAAATTGTTTCACCATATGTTCATAATCATAATTTTCTTGCTAAGGGTCATTGTATTGCTACCCTTAAAAGAATGAGATAAGCAGGATAGACTTCTCTGTTAATTGGTGTTCTTTATGTAAGTTGAGAGCAATTGGCACAAAGTATGTTGAAAATTGTATTATAGCTGGCCAAGACATGATAATGCTCGAGTTTCCAGGGTGATAAAGTACTTTTTAGAGAAACAACAACAACAACAATAAACAGATGGCAAAAGAAGAAAATAAACTAAGGATAAAAAATAATGTAGAAAAGGGAAATCAACAAATGAGTAAAGACAAAGAAATAAAGAAAATAGATCCATTAAAGAAGACTGACTAGAAATAATATTTTTATTAATAATTATTTTAAAATAATTCAGCCTGATGTTCTTTTACTGATATTCCCTTTAAAAATCTGAAGTAGCAATTAATGTGCAATTCAATTCAGATGTTGTATCTTAGGATTCACTGGCTTTGTATTTTATTAGTTGATAGCTAAGAATAAAGCAGCTAGAACCGACAAGAAAGCAATTGTGTGCCAAAAGAACAATTTCAAGAAATAAGGTAAATTTAAAGAAGACAATAATATAGCAGAGAGGTAATTACCCTAAAGTGCTTCTTCTTTTAACTAACCTGGAATTCTTAAATTTTTAAAATTCACTAAAGACTATTACTTTACTTGGGTTTATTACTTAACCAGTCTTCTGTCATTAGTTCTGCTGATTCTGGTCTCTAAGATATTTGATATCCTAGGTATTTATGAATGTCAAATTCAAAGAAATGAGAAACTATGTAATGCTGTGATACACATTTTTTCAACAGGTGCACTCATTGACAATTTATCCTTTGAAAGGCTAAAGTGCTTGTGTCAGATATCACTGTTCTGTAATACAACACTATATTTGTAGCACTATGGATTGGTAAAACAGGTAGAACCCTGACATAAGTACTCATTATATTTCCTCAACTGACACAAAATCAATATACAAAGTACCTTCAGTTGTTCATATATATGTGCGATCTCTGAGTACAGTGAACTCTGAGCACTGGAGTTTTTGAACTATATTATGGAATTTTTTATATATATATCAGGAAATCAGTGAACAGGTGTTGTCCAGATTTTTGTCACTTGTCATCTGATAGATACAGAGTGGGATCAGGAATCCTCCAGAGGATAATGAGATGACAGTCCAAAGATTTATGTTTCTTTGTGGCCATTCACTCACCTGGCAATTCCATTATTTGCCACTGTTTTATTTTTAGGGACATAATATAAATAACATTCCAAATGTGTACGCTTGTAAACCCATAAGTAGCAGTACAAGACTATGTCTGGTTCAAACATGAAGAATAGATTGTCAGACTGATAATCTGATAATCTGAGTGTTGAACATTCAACAGTGCAACCCAGACGGAGAGACATGTATTCTTACCTCAGCAGCTTAGCATGGTTCTCCAAATGAGCCCAGTTTATTAGTTTCTGATTCATGAAAATGTTAGAGTCGATAGCCTTCTTGTTTCAGAATGAAAGTATTTCTAATGTCCAATTTATTGAGAAAAATTAGAAGAAAAAAGAAGTCTGCAAATTGTTTAGGTTGTAAAGAATCAGAAATCTGCATTTTCCTGTCATAAATGTTTTAGTAATAAATGAGTTTGTAATGTTAAGTTAATATTGCTAAGTCACAAAAAAATCAGCCTTGATATAGTATAATACTCTCTTATTTTTCACATTAACCTTATTTCTTTAAGTGTTTTGAACAAACATTGACTATTAAAAGTGAAATGCGCAGTGAAGCCATTTTATGTGGAGTTTCATGAAGACATGAAGCAGACTAAGAGAAGAAAAATACAGAAAATAAGTGCTCACACCTTCCCATGGTAAATGACAGATTTAGTGCATATTGTTTGGCTTGGATTTTTTTTCCCCCTGAGAATGAAGAGGAACCTCAGAGATCAATACACAAAAGCCTCAGTCTTCAATTGACAGTATTCTTTGTTAAGAAAGGAATCTGCCTTATGTACTAAATCTCAGAAAAAGACACAATATACTGAATTCTGCTCATGATATAGGGGAAACCATTACACTGACTCAGTCTCTGATCAGCATATAAAAGAACAAAAACTTGTTCTGGGTCTGTCTGGAGTGGGGTTTCAGAGCAGCCCATATGATGCCGTGCTTTAGATTTATGGCCCAAATAGCATTGATAGCAAGACAATGATTTATTCATTGTTGAACATTGCTTGAGCAGCATCAAAGTATTTTCTATTTCTCATTCTTCCACACTATCTGGCAGTAGGCTGAAGGTAGGTAAAAAAGCTGTGAGGGGGCATAGCTGGGACAGTTGAGATTTGACTAGAAGAGTATCCCACCTTATGTGTAACCATGCCCAGCAAAAAGAGAATTTTGGTCAGTGCTTTCTATCAGCAAGCAGCTATCCTGGGAAGCTGGGCCTCACCTCACATAACTGTTACTTGGGAAAACAGATGCCATAAACACGAATGTGTTCCTTTCTTGATCCTCCCTTTTCTAAGAGTTTATTCTTTATAAAGAGCCAATGACTTGTGATTGTGTCTGTTGTCTTTGTCCTCTTTCCTGCCTCCCCCACACCAATCTGACCTATAAATAGCAGACAGCTGGGGGCTCCTTGAGCTTTCTTGCATTGCAGCAGTCAGCACACCTTGAGTAACAACACCTCTAGGTTACTCCTCGAGGTTGAGAGATCCCTTGCCACAACAGATTATCAGTAAATGATTAATAGCATACTAAATTTTAAATCTTAACTAAGTGCTCTGAAAGGTTGGTTCTGCACATATCATCCTTTAGACACAAACCGTTGACAAAGTCTGGGGTAAGTCTGGATCCAGCTGCACCTAAACGCCCCTCTGAGAAGGAGTTTAGAACACAAGGGTGTCCTTCCTGAACCTCATGACTTGGCAGAAGGCTCTCCCTGACAGTTTTTTCTGACTCTGTCCTTTATGTGACAGGTGACCAAGCGTACCTTGCCATCAAATCTTGTTAAATCACTGACGCATTTCCTATTTCCCAAACTTTGTTAAATCCCTGCCTTTTATCAATAGAAATATTGCTACTTCTCTCTTAAAAGTGACACTGCATCTACAACGTGACATATCTGTAGTCTCTTGAGTGGCTCTAATATTTTTATTACATCCAAATTCATCAGGCAAGACGATACCATCTGGAACTACAAATAAGAGTGGGTTCATCTAAATAAAGATTAATGCTACCTACATTCTTGACAGCACAGCAGGGATCAACCCTACTGATAAAGGACATGACCCATAACCTTTTTTCTCCTGTTACCGGAAATGTGAATGCAAAACTCAAATCAATGCTCTATAACCAGCAGTGGATTTTCTTAGCTGTTGGTGCAACAACTGGTTTTGTTATTTGGTTTGGTTTGTTTGCAATGGAAGGAAAAAATTATATTCAAGTGTTTTAGGATCAACTACAAGGCTTCTGCAGCATCTCATTTTTATTTTCTCTTTTTTAATTCCTTGGATGATGAAACAGGCAATAGTCATCATATATTTAGCTTATATTGGAACATTCTAGTGGATATTGATATAAATTGTCAGTGAAAGGCTTGGGGTCAATCAGGCTGAATAGATGCATTAATCTATCATCCTTCTGATGCAAGGCAGCAGCAAAATTACAAGTGTAAGATGAAAAGTTAATTTAAGAAACCAACAGCCATTTTTTAACTTTCACTTGGCATAAGGTCCTGTGACAGTCTTGAAAAATCAAAGATTTTTTTTCTCCTGTGTTTTGCAGACTTACCTCAAAATCCCCGCAATACTCATATCAGGTCTTTAGTGATGCTGCATTAGTGACACTGAAGGGTGAGGGGCTGTTAGCCATATGATTTTCACTTAAATTTTTAATATTTATGTTTGAAACACTGTTTTGTTTATGTTTTTCTCGAGATCATATACTTTGGTACTTCCTAGGATCGCCAACATAAAGGATGTAAATCTCAGTCTATGGCTAAAAATATACAGGAATAACAAGAAAAATCTCTTTGTCTTGTATATAATAGACCTAAATACTGGATAATACTAATGGAAGCAACGAGACCAAGGGATAAATATCAATGAACAATTTAATGACAAAATCTTTCATTTTCTTTCGTTTTTTTTTCTTCTCTTCCCATTAGGGAGAAAAATCAGCAGTGATAATTATAGAGGGTAGTTGATCAGCAAGAATTTCACAGAAAGTGAATTCTCATATCCCTCTGGCTCTAATTAAAATGCTAATCAGTTGTACATAACAGACAGGACCAGTTTTATTCTTGTACTACTTGGTGGAAATCTGAAGTAAGTGTACTGACTTCAACAACGTTATTCTATATTTATGGTGTTTCGAAAGAAACTACAATTTCTTCTTATCTGTTATAAAGAATAATTGAGATTTCTTCTATATATGTCCTTAAGTTGATATTGCAATTTCTTCTTACTCTGTCCAATTCTTTTCATTATCATTAAAGCTTCTAAAACGCCTTTAAATATTCTGGGATTTCTCTCTCTCATGCAGTTCTCAGTCACACAGAGACTTAAACTTTTGGGTTGACCACATTGTTTTTGCTGCTCTTTTAACTTTATGCATTTATTTACGATTACATGGCTTTTTTTCTTTTTTTTTTTATTTTTTTTCTAATGTGACCTACCAAGAATAGATTCTCCCTTTTCCACTCTTGATTTTTCATGAATTATTGAATTTTGGCCACTTTTATTCAACTTGTTTCACATTTCCTTCAAGTCAGCATTTCTTACAGTGCAATATCTTTGTGTTTGCTGACCTCTCCACAGAACTCCATCAGCATTTCAAACTTAATGATATTATAATAATGGTATCCTACGTGCTTTCCAACTTTAACCTTGTTTATCTTACAGCAGTAGCCTGATTTTCAATTATATGGCCCTTGTGACCTCCTTCGCTGCTTGTTCATCTTACTGTGTAAGAAAGAAATGTTTTCAAAACTCTTTCTGTAGCTTTCTTACTTCTATTTCTCTTGCTCTGTTCTTCTTTCAGCACAGAAAATCACATGTAAATACTGTATGGCTATTTTAGACAATAATCTTTTGCATACAAAATTTTATATGCAATCTCCTTATACTGTTTAGACCTATATATAGCAATACAAAATATGTTTT
This sequence comes from Monarcha castaneiventris obscurior, assembly GCA_026261815.1. Taxonomy (NCBI): domain Eukaryota; kingdom Metazoa; phylum Chordata; class Aves; order Passeriformes; family Monarchidae; genus Monarcha; species Monarcha castaneiventris. The sequence continues at coordinate 4,311,407 of JAMPIT010000327.1, forward strand.
CCACAAGAAATCATGCTTACGTGTTCAGTCATTTAACTAAGTGCTTATTTCATCACGCCAGTCAAAAACACTTTAAGAGGTTAGGAAGGTCTCTCCTTCTGATAATTTTGATATCCTACTGATATTTGTAGCTCCACATATGGTAGTCTGGTAACGAAATTTAACAGTCTCATGAGAGCTGTCCCTTCAAGAATAGAGGCAGAAGACAGATTTCACTATCAGCATTTCACAAGTATGACTATCAACAATTATTTCCCATGTGGATGTCACACTTGGCAACCTTGACAGCATTGAGAGTTGTGACCATGCAAAATGCATGAAGTTCAACAAGACCATGTGCAAGGTCCTGCACTGGGTCTGGTCAATCCCAAGCACAAGTACAGGCTGGGTGGAGAATGGATTGAGAGCAACCCTGAGGAGGACTGAGGGGTGTTGGTGGATGTGAAGCTTGTCATGACCTTACAACATGATTTGCCACCCAGGAAACCAACCTTATCCTGGGCTGCATCAAAAGAAGTGTGACCAGAAGGTCACTTTATGTTCCTGCCCTTGTTTCAAGAGCTGAAGGTGTCTTGCCTTTTCTATAGCTGATAAGGTAATGTTAGGCCACAGGGTGGACTCGATGATCTCAAAGGTCTTTTCCAACCTAGTTTATTCTGTGCTTTGTTCTGTGGTATCCTCTCCTCAGTTTGGTCCTATTCTTTTAATGTGTGTTTTTACCTCTCCAGAAAATCATCTGCTGGGATTTTTGACTTGAATGAATGCAGCTTATTTCTCCTTCTAACACCCTGCATCATCCTGTGAAGTATCTTACCTGCTATGAAGTATCTAAAACTCTTCTTTTTATGTCTTGAGAACTCACTCTGATTTGTGTTTACACTGGTTTGTGTTCAATTATACAGAAAAGCACTTGCAACCAAATGTGTCTTTTTAATATAATACTGATTTTCACAAAATATTTCATACAATATGAAATGGTTTTCTTATAACAGGCTGATTCACTTAAAAACTGTATTCAAGTGAGCTCTGATCCAGATTTTTTAATGATAAAAATATTGGATGCAGTAGCAAATTGATTTTCTATATAAACAGATGCATAGTGATAAATTTTTGTTGAATCATTCCATCATCAATATAGATTGTAAAGACAGAGAACTATTTTTTTCTATGCTAAGTCTAAAATGTAGACAGACTATGTGTGATTTTCCTTATAAATTAAAAGTTACTTAGATAACTTCTGATAGAAGCCTATACTGGTAGATATTGATGCACACTATACATGTACAGTCTTTCTCAGTTATTATAGGAAGATAATAATAAAAAAGTTGCCCATAAAGTAGTAAGTAAGGAAAGACTGAGCATTAACAAGAATGAAAGGGTCTCCTGCCAGGTCAGATTGCCAGTAAACATATTGTGAAAAGTTTTATGTATTTTAGGAATCAAAATAATTTTTACAAGCAGAACAGGAGAATGCAGTCTGTGCTGGAGGGTATGCACAATACAGTGCAAAAATCCGGTTTTACAAACATTGGACAAATATCTTCAACTAGCAAACTTGTAGAGAATGACAGCTGCAATAGGCACACAATCTAGGTTTGTAAACAACAGCTTTTGAAATGCACCTTCAGGATGATATATTCCTCTGTAACATAGTGTGTCAAGCTGTGTCAACTGAACAGTTTAATAGAAGGGGTTTCTTAAAATCACAGCCAAGGAAACATTTTTTAGCAGAGAAAAAAACAAAAACTTTTAAGATATAGCACTGCACACACAGAAAAATTTTGACACAAGTTTGTGAGGATAATTTATGTCATACACTATCTGTTTTCCCCTGTTCTGTCACTACTTGACTGGGAGGAGAGACCAACCCCCACCTTGATGAAACCTCCTTTCAGGTAGTTTTAGAGGGCAATAGAGTCTCCCCTCGGCCTCCTTTTCTCCTGACTGAATAACCCTCTTCAGAGCCTTCATTCAAAGCTGTGACCTCTTTAAAGAAAGACCAGTATTTGTAGAAAAAAAATATATTTTTACTTATTTCGTGTATTTGCATTGAGACTAATTTCTCTTTGGGAAATCCCCTACAGGTATTCTGATTTTATTCCTATTAAGAAACCGGTAACTGGGGAGATTACATGTCAGACTCCATGCATAGATGTGTATGATTTGTACTTCTATGTGTGATTACTTACGTGAATATGTACAAATATCTAGAAAACTCATGACTGCCTCACGAAAGTACATACACAATTTATACATCCCTAAAAAAACACATATAGGCAGGCAAATGGAATTAGAAAGGAAGAATTTTCCCTTCCCATTTTTGCCAGTTTTGTGGAATATCCTGCAGATATTGCTATACCATGCAGGCTAAACAGAGAAAGAAAAAGAGAAAAGTTAATAACATTCCAATGTAAATTTTTAATAAATATGAAATTAGTGGAATTCTACCACAATAGGCTAAATCTAACACTAGAAAAATTGGACACTTAGCCAAGATTTCCTAATCAAATGTTTGGGACATTTGGGGCCTCGACTGAATGTAATATGTTTGTTTCCACAGACAGTAATGCTATAATAAAATTCTCAGGAAGACAGATTAGGGATCATGAAAATTCCAACTAATCTGTTACATCAACTCAGATGATACTACTCCTTCATCACTTCTTATAAACTTAATTAAAACAACATCATTAAAAATAAAAAAAACCAAAACAACAAAGATTGGCTTAACAAATTGAAAAGACAAACAAGTCTTAATTACATGCATATCTCAGGTCTATACACTTTATCATAAGCAAATGAGAGAACTTGACATCACAGAGTGTACAAATTTATTAATTTACAGAATCACAGAATATACTGAGTTGGAAGGGGCCCACAAGGATTATCAAGTCCAATGCCTGGCCCTGCACAGGACCATCCCCAGGAATCTCACCGTGTGCCTGAGAGCAGTGTCCAAATACTTGAACTCAGTCAGGCTGGTGCTGTGACCACTTCCCTGGGGAGCCTGTTCCAGTGCCCAACCACTCTCTGGGTGAAGAAACTTTTATTAATATCTAACCTAATCATCTAACCTAACACAACTTCAGGGCCTTCCTTTCAGTCCTGTCACTGGTCACCAGAGAGAAGAGACCAGTGCCTGCCCTTCCTCTTCCCCTCACAAGGAAGCTGCAGACTGCAATGAGGTCTCCCCTCAGTCTCCTCCAGGCTGAACAAACCAAGTGACCTCAGCTGCTCCTCATATGGCTTCCCTTCAAGGTCCTTCACCATCTTTGTAGCCCTCCTTTGGACACTCTATAATAGCTTTGTATCCTTATTTTGTGGCCCTCGAAACTGTACACAGTACCTAAGGTGAGGCCACACCTGTGCAGAGCAGAGCAGGACAGTCCCTCCCTCAACCAGGTGGTGATGCTGTGCCTGAGGCACTGCAGGACAGAGTTTACACCATAACTGAGCTCATACTGCACACTTTTAATCACAGGATCATACAGGACTTAGTCTACAGTACGTTCCCACTCAAATCTATTAGATCTGATATAAACTGATAACTATTATTTGTATAAGGAAACCTCTGCTAAATGTAATTAGACAACAGAAACAACAATGAATCAATTAATGAAATAGCATCTGAATTTAATTTAATGGTTCCATGGAAGTTACAAAAAAAGTTCTAACGCATTTGATTATAAGAAAATTTTATATCTTTTATAACATTAGTACCATTCAATTTCAGAAATGGAAAAAGAAGTGATACATTCTGTGTTTCAACACGTATGCAACAACAATTAATGCCTTAGAGACCTTTGAGTGCTTGACTTTAAAACCTTCATAATCCTCTTCTTACAAAGGTTTCAAATTTAAAACTAGAAACAAAGTTATATACTTCCTGTCTTCTTTGCATTCATCAAGATGGTCAGATGAATTGCAAAGATCTGTACTACATGAGCTAATAAAAGTCATAGGAATAGAAGCAGATATCAGCTGGCTGTAAGCTGGAAGGAAGACTCACTGCAAAAATCCTGCCAATGTTTTTACAACTTTTTCCTGAGAGCAGAATGGTGAATTTCAGGGTTCCTTTCTTACCACAGACTGCAAGGTCTCACTGCTGATAACAAATTTGCTTGTCTCCCATTCTTCCTCACCTTTACCTCCAGTTTTGTGTGTTTTTCCCCTCTTCTGTACTATAATTGTCTCAGATTGATCTTAAAAATCAAAGATTACTTTAACCTTTTGTTTCCTTTCCTATGCCAGTTTCCTCTCTCCAGGCTTCTAGTTCTTGTCTTAGTCTACCTATTTCATTCATGCAGATATATTTTTCCTCTCCAGGATTCTGACTCATATGACTCCTTTTTTACTTCTTCTAACCTTTTCCACACCAATTGTTTCAGGTCCTATGTCATGTTCCCAGTCAGCTGAGGCTACTATTGTAGCTTGCAGCTCAAGGTCTAGCATTCTGAGCTGAGTCCCTGTCCCCCTCCCTCAGCTCAGTTCCAATATTTCAGTGTTGAAGAAACTTCTTACTGCTACTCCAACCTTGTTTATAACACATGCAGTGCAGACATGTTAAAAATATAGAAAAAAATATAGGCACACTTTCATATGTGAATGTGCCTGAGCTTATGGAAACTATTGTGAGAAATAATGGAAAAAGAGAGGCAGAGAATGATGAAAATGAACAGGTTTGTGCTAAAACACAGCCCTGTTTGTATTACACTCAAAATTTTGCTATTCGCAAAAGGGGGAACATGCCTTATATATGAAACCAGGAATTCACTGTCATTTTAACTGAAATTCTTTTCACTTTAATCAAAATACAATGATTTCCTGTTTTCCTTTCACTTACAATGGTAACAACTCTCAGCACATAAACATATCAATATATAAATATATAATAAAATTAATATGCCTGCATATTCATATATCTATCATTCTAAAAATATGGACTACAAATGCCTTATCTGCAACCTTCCCTCCCTCTGCCCACATCCCAAAAACTCCATTTGTATTAATATCTGCTGTAAGAGATTACATTTGGATACCATCACTGGGCTTCCTGAAGGGATCCTGGACTTTACTCCTTACTTTGCTTTGTTCAGTTTGCCACCAGATGGTGGAGAGAACCTTCTATGATCACTATCCCTGTGTGGCTGGTGCAGTTACTGTGCTGTGATCACCTTGGCTGCTGCCTTGTCTTCCCTTGTGGAACAGCCTTGTGGTATATTGGACAAGCAGGATACAGGAAACCACATTCAAGAGCAAATTTAAATAAAGTCAGTAACCACAGAAACTCAGGCTTTGCTAAATACTGTACACAATCTTCAAGGTGAGGCCACTGCAGTGCAGAGCAGAGGGGACAATCCCCTCCCTTGCCTGGCTGGCAATGTTGTGCCTGATGCACCCCAGGAGAGGGTTGGCCCTCCTGGCTGCCAGGGCACTGCTGACTCATGTTCAACTTGCCATCGACCAGGAGCCCCAGGTCCCTTTCTGCAGCACTGCTTTCCAGCCTCTCATTCCCCAGTCTGTCCATACACCCAGGGTTGTCCCATCCCAGGTGCAGAATCTGTCACTTTCCCTTGCTGTATTTCATATAGCTGGTGGCTGCCCAGTCCTCTAATAGTTTGAGGTCTCCCTGGAGGGCCTCCCTTCCTTCAAGGGAGTCAACAGCTCCTCCCAGTTTTGTATAAACTACAAACTTGCTCAGTGTCCCTTCCAGTTCTGCATCCAAGTTATTTATGAAGCTGTTAAAGAGCTCAGGGCTGAGGATGAAGCCCTGCAGAGTTCCACAAATGACAGGTCACCAGTCCGATGTCATCCCACTCCCTATAACCCTTTGTGCTTGACCCATGAGCCAGTTGCTTGCCCATCCCATGATGTGTTTATCCAGCTGTGTGCTGGGCTTTTTATCCAGAAGGATGCTGTGAGAGACTGTATCAAAAACTTTACCAAAATCCAAAGAGATTACATCAACTGGATTCCCTTGGTCAAGTAGATGGGTTAACTTGTCATAAAGGGAAATCAGATTTGATAAGCAGGCCTTTCCTCACATGAAGCTGTGCTGGCTGTGACTGATGACTGCATTGTCTTTAAGGTGTTTTTCAATACCTCCCAAAACAATCTTCTCCATAACTTTTCCAGGCACTGAAATGAGATTAACAGGCCTGTAAATTCCAGGGACTTTCTTCCCACCCTTCTTGAAAATTGTGAGGTTTGCCAGCTTCCAGTCATAGATACCTGCTCATTAGGCAACTGCTTCTCTGGCTACAAAAGTTACAAGAAATGTCCACTCTCAAAAGTGTGAAAAGCTGAGCAGTGCCCATACCCTGTCAGCAGTGATGTCAGTATTTTATGCATTGATACATTTAATAACTGGACTGGCTTTGTCCCATTTTTTCTAATCCCACCATGTGTGTTTAGAACTGTAGCTACTTTAAATTTCTCCTCTGTAGTGTAAGTTGCAAATACTTTTCAATAGCTCTCTCTTTCCTTAGCTATGCACTCAATGAAATTGCTTCTAGCCTGTGGGGTGCTGTCCAGCTAGAGAAATCAATATTTTGCATGAGTATGTATTGATAGAGGATTTAAGAGGAATGGTTCTTTTTCTAAAACTAGAGAATCAGGGCACTGACATTATTGTGAAAGCTGGTTGAATTATTCTCAGCTATAGTAATAATATGTAGGACTTTTTCTGTCAATGTCTCATTTGAAAACAATTATTTGAAAATTACATTCATTCTTCTAATTTACTTAGTTATATTATGCATAGTAGTCTCAGCCTATAGACTGACAGAAAATTATTCAGTACTGTCTCAAGTCCACTACTCTGAATTGCCTCATGCAAAGCCTCATTGGTCCTGATTCTTACATCTAGTGATATGAGACATTCATTTGAAACAAAGCAGAAATTGGCTTTATGATGACCCAGCATTTCCATAGGAGTCAAAAGATGATTCATTTTTTTGACTTTACAAGACTCTTAGCTGTCCTTTTCACCTATAGACAGTTGGGTTTTTTTCTGTTCTATGACTGCCATGATTCCTTCCAAAAACACAAAATTTAATTGAATACACTGTATTTAACCTTGAACAGGACTTTTCAGAACTCATGTGTGATGTAATTCTATCTGCATCCCAAGAGATGGGGATGGGAGAAAATTCCTGTGTATTATCTATGTTATACTCTCTCCCATATTTCCACACCATCCAGGCTACTGTTAAAATCTCACCTTCTTTTCAAATAGCTAGCTTTGACTGCTTTGATGAAAAAGGCTGTTCAGATACTATGGGACAGAGTGGTTCAGTTTCTATTGTGCATGTCAGCCAGCTGAGAACTTTAGTGTTAGGGATGCCAACCTGGGCGCTATATTTTGTTATACACTCATGTAAAACAAATGTAGATCTCTCTGAAAACAAATAAAAAATAATTAATTTTCCTTTCATCTCTTCAAACATCTTTATTTTTAGTTTGGTATACATCATGTAAATGTCTTTCTTTAGGCTCAGGTACTTATTTTTTGCTTTAGAATATCAAATACAAATACATACAAGAGTGTGGGGAAAAAAGATCTTGCATCTCTGAGTCTCCTGTAATGCAGAAGAGACAAGAAAAATGTAAATAAGTGGCTTCTTGGGTCACTTTATGAAATGATTACCCAGTGAAGTATTATAAGAGATTTAAAGTCTTTTGATTTATGTGGATTTTATGAAATAGTGAAAAGGCCGCTTAAAAACAGCAAAACATAAGTCACTGACAATCTGTCCTTGTTTTCAAAACTCATTCTGATTCCCTGTGTCCCACAAATCTCTCTTTCTTTGAAAAGTTATGAGGGAAGTCAGTAGACAGAAGAGAGCCCTATGTTTAAATCCTGAAATACATTTTCAAACAACTAATGTTCAGTAAAGTCAATGGATTAACTGATGTGGAGTTTTCCCCTGAAGTCTCCATGTCTTGGTAAAAGCAAATGAGTTTTTGTTCTGCAGATCTTCTTCTAATATAATTTGAAGTACAAGATGAACCCCAGTGATATTATCCTTTTTAATCAGCAAATAAGACAACAGAAAGATTTACAGAATTTACAGGAGTGCTTTACACTGGTTACTACTTACTATTTCAATAGTTTTGTTTCGAATAAAAAATTCTATTTTCTTGTATTTGATATTTTTCTACTGTAAATACTGCACTAAGCAATGTTGTTGTTGCCCTAGATTTTTTCACAACTCTTCATTATATTTTTTTATTTAAATGGAAGTAAAATAAATTTAAATCAAGTAAGTTAAAAATGTAACAAGAAGTTTTTTTTTTAGGGTAAAAAAAATCAAAACCAAAAATAAAGCAACCTCATCTAATAAAAATAGTGAAGAATTTGTGGTTCATTAATTTCATTGGTATTTTGATTAAGATGAGAAAAAATATTCTTACCCATTGTTTTACATTGAAATTTATGTTGAAGTAGAAAGCTGAAGTTAGAAAGACACTTCTTGAGTTTAAAAATTACACAGCAAATATGCAATGGACAGCTACAATTGTAACTTGAAGACTTCACTGGAGGGGTTTAAAGTTGAAGAAGCTAAACATTTCTAAGTCGATTCAGTAATGAAAGTGAGAGGAAAGTAGAAACCACCACACAATGGCCATAAAGAAGAACACTGGGAAAAAAAACAGTCCAGGAAAATATGATCTGTTTTTGGTCAGGTCACTAACTGAAATTGTCAGGCATCTTTTGGCATGATTAGAAGCAACCTGTGAGGGTTTAGGATGTAGACATCATCACATTCTACTACACAACTTTAGCAAGGTATTAATAGCTTTTATGAAGGCATTAGAGACCTGGCCCTTCAGTTAGTACAGGAAAATATGATGTCCTACGTGACTGAACTTTTAAATATTTTTATTTCAAGGCATGCAGGTAACAGTGACAGCTGTAGCACAAAGCCAAAAGTATAACTACACCAGAAACACTCAAAATAATGAAGAAGAGAACATTTTGGTTGTGGAAGATATTTAATAGAATCATAGAAACATGGAGACATTTCGGTAAGAAAGACACATAAATTCATCAATTCCAACTGATAACCCAGCACTGCCAAGTCTGCCCCTAAATTGTGTTCCCAAGTGTCACAGCTTCTTTAGTGTCTTCTAAATACCTCCAGGGATAGTGACTCCACTACTTCCCTGGGCAGCCTGTTCCAATGTTTGACAACCCTTTCTGAGAAGAAATTTTACTAATATCCAATCTAGTTTAAATAAAAATCTCTCTGCAAATTTATTATGGAAAAACTTGGTCTGAGATAAATGCTGGCTTTGTCTTTATATCTTCTGATACTTAAATAGGTTGGAAGCAGCATAGTGAGAAACATTATGGAGACTGAAAGGAATCTGACTCATCTGGCTTTGTCTATTCAGTTGTATATACCTTTTAGGTTACCTCATAAACCTGTGCCCCTTCACCACCATCCTGCCCATAGACAGAAGAGACAGACAGGTCTCTGAAAATCTTCCTCTGGAATCTACACATATCCTTTAGCTTAGTGCAGAACATGCTCCTAGAGAAGTTTCCAGACACTCTTCTTTTCATTGACTTTGTACGAAAAGTGAGCAGTCTGAGACAGCCAAGTCTCTTGCAGAAATGTCAGACATATCCACATTGGCAGGTTGTTACCAGATATGCAATCCAAATTAGATGATACACAAACAGAATTGTTTTATGAAGAACTATAGGAAAAATGATTTAAATATGTAATAATTCCCTGTTCTTGCTTTAATCTGCAAATCAGACTATCATTTCATAGACTTGCAGTAATGTTACAAAGCATAGGTGTTTTAAAGTGAAAGGAAGCTGTGGGAAAAAATATGAAAAATTTGAAAAATATAGTTGGTCTTAATGCAGGTGATTTCAATGCCTTACTCTTAATTATTATTGCAAAATAATAACAACTGTTTTGGCATTTTATTTTATCATAAAATAAGATACATTAAGAAACCCAGTTATTACATATGTCTATCTTGCCAAAAAGAAAAAAACTTATTTGCTGTAAAATTCTTCTGTGTAGGAGCTCCAGATAAAAGAGGAGCTGTGTAAGTAAACATCAAATAAAGGATTATCCTTGTTTGTAAGGAGTCTGTTCTAGTGGGAGTTATGAACAGGGACCTTGACATTAAAGTGACAGGAAAGATTCCTAGGAAGTTAAAAGCAAATCATCTGGTACTAATACCTAGTAGAGATTTAAGTGAAGGATTTATCTGGGCTAAAATATAAGATTAACCATGAACAGAAACAAGTCACAATACTTCGAGCTGCCCACACTTAACCAGTAATCATGCTTAGAAACTTTTAGTTAATAACATTTTTTTGAACTCATATTCATCTTCTGTTCTACTAATCTACGCTGAAATAGGACAGTTTTGCAAAACAAGACCACTTCCTCTTGAATTCTTTACTTTTACAAAAATCCTTTGCTGCACATCGCCAATCATTCTCCTCTTCATATGTGCAAGACTGGTGCTGTATCTTGGTTGTGTCTCAATTGCTTGAAAAATATGGAGCATTAGTCTCTGAATATCTTGAAGACCAAAAAGAAAGGGTCATCCATTTTTTTTGAAACCAGCAATGACATATAATTTTACACCACATTTATTCACTTCTTCTTAATGAGATTCAACTCCTAAAGAGACTGGGCAATGACTCTCTTACTTACATTGGAAAGGCTTAGACAAGTTTTTTGTTGAATTAATCCACACTCTTCTTGAAAACAGTCCTTTAAGTAACATCATGGTATCCTACCTTCTCACTGCTCCTGCATATATTTTAACAATATTTTATTTTCCAAGAGTAAATTTTAATGTTTCTCTGACCGTACAGAGAAGTTCCCTACAAAGGAGTGAGCTAATGGCTCAGAGACGATTCAGAATAGGATATGACTGCAAAGACTAATGAGCTTACTAACACAGAGCTGATTCTACCTAGTAACTAAATAATTCTGTTCTGTAATATTTCAAGGTTATAAGCCAAAAATTTGCTCATCATGTAAGAATTTTAAAGCACAAATCTGTCATGTAAAACCTTACTGTCAATATACCAACTAGTAAGTCACAAGTGGAAAAAAACAACCAACCAACCAAAAAACCAAATTACTCTAAAACAACAGAAACCAAAACAAACAGATAGGCAGATCAACTGCATCCTGACATCTGAGCAGGGTGAAAAACTAAATGCCTAAACACTTCTGATACACCATTCTTCACAATACTTTATAAAGCTTCCTTTAGTATCATAAGCAATTAATATATTCAGGGAACAAAGACAGTGCTGTACTCTTATATATAAAAGCAAAATGCTCTTTATTCTGTGAATTAGACTTAAATGAAATACCTTTTAAAAAAATTAATTTAAAATATCTCTGCTGCTTTGCTCTTTTTCTTCCCCTGACCTCATGGGTTATTTGCTACAGTAATTTACAAGTCGCTTTTACTTACTTTTGGTTGTTTCTTGTTTCAAATTTCACATATGAGTTTATTTGGCTTTAATACCTTAGTTCTAACACTTTGGTATTTAACTTTTTAAAGCTACAGAGATCTCTTTGCTACTCTGTCCTGCATGTGATTTCAAACCTAATTTCTAGTCAAAATGAGGTGTTTCCATTTAATAGACTACAATATATAGAAATTTTTATCCCTATGGCTAGAATAGTGCTTATATATGAGTATTTTTGAGATCTAGTCAAAGTACAGCCTTGGCACAGGTTATCTTTCATGTAGAAAATGGACCCAGCTGTGATATCTCTAAGGCCTGGGAAAGATGTACAGTCTTAAATAGCCTGAAAATTAAACATGGACTAACACTATGAAACTAATAGCTGTGGCTGACATTTCTGGATCCATTTATTTGGAAATATAATGTCTATTCGTAGAAAGTGGTGTTTTCAAATAAAAGGAGCATGAGAATTTTTTTGCTGTGACTTCCACTGGTCAAGACATGCTAGTTATGAGTTGACTAGTTTTTAGATTCAGGCAAGGTTCAACTGGTTTTCGAGTTACTATGTTCACCTTGGCTTTGCGCTGTTTGGAATAAGTAACTTTGAAAAGCTGCTAGGCAACTTTTAAGTGGCAACATTGTACTGGGATGACTATTGTCCTTAACTGCGTTTCCTGCTTCTGAAGCTTCGTCCCAAAAACTCAATGTGGAAGTAATTGAATCATGACAAAAGTTTAATATCTTTAATTATGTGCAGAAGAAATCCATGTGCAAGTGAAAAATTTTGCTATTGTTGCCAGTTATCAATTTGGATAGAAGAATTCTGTGAGACTGGCCTGTTTTTTCCTCAAGAGATGAGCAATCTTGAATTCCTTGTTCATTAAGAGATATGCATGTGGGATCTTCTTTTTTTCCTCTTTTTGTCCTTTACTCCCACCTCCTAGTGAATAATTCTTTCCCTGTATTTCCTGCTCCATCCTGCAATTTTGTCTCACAGCACCCTGTGAAAATTGATAAAACACAGAAAATGCAGTCCTTATGTCCTGTCCTCGATCATGTTTAAAATGTTTCCCTAAGTTTTTTTAATATCTTGATAATTCAAATTGCTGAGTGGCAATCCTCTGAGTCGCTGAACAGGTTGATAGTTGCATGTTAAATAGCTGAAATCAGGTTTTATAAATAAATGCTCACTATTGTTTTAAATTAATTTAAAAGATATTAATTTTTATTCCTAACTCTGTAAAAGGATGTAAACAGGCTTTGAAACTTGTGAAGCTGCTGAGGTGAATTTGTTACTAAACTGCTGCAGAAACTCCAGTCAAGGAGTTGCAGGTTCTCCTCTATCTAATCTAAAAATACTTGTTTTCAAGCTACAAACTTATTATTTTAATGAATGAATGTTTTACACCTGCCCACTGCTCTGTATTCTAAGGAATGAAGTAAAGTGCAGAAAACAAAGAATGAAGATTGTAGGAACAAGCAGTATTAAGTGAATTCCAGTTCTATGTCAATTTATATAACTAGTTACATTTTTGCATAATATAAAGGTAAAAGTCAATGTCTATATCCTGAGATTCTGAAAGGCACACCATCCACTTCCAGGTGTATAATTGCTTGTCATATTTAAACAGCATGGGTAAAGACTTCACAGGCCCTACTCCCCAGTCTGGCTGTGTTTCCTAACACAGCTCTCTGGAAGCCTTTTCCTCATAATGAGTATCTTGCACAAAGCAGTAAGCGCTACTTTGCTATGAATATGTAAATTGTAAGTGACAGTGCCAGTACAGACTCAGAATCATCTTGGACTTCTAGATCTTGCAGATGTCCTAGATTTGCCAGGTGATTAAAAATAGTCCCTGACAACAGAAGATAATTATCGATGGGCACATGTTGCTCCTTGCTCCATAAAGAGTTCCCTTAAAAGACAAGACTCTAACATATCTGGCTGCAAATCTTACAAAATCATTCCTAAAATGTGTGTGCATATGTAAAACTTCTGACTATAAAATTAATTGGAGGTAGGAAGCATTTAGTGTCTTCAGGTTACAGACCTTGTTTTCATAATATAAATCTGGTCTCACACAGAGATTTACTAAATTTTAGCAGCCTTAATTGAGTCACATAATCACATGGTTCCCACTTATTGTCCTGCCTTTACCTAGATGGTATTTTTTAACCTGCAAATGCTTTGAGGCAATTACAGCCTTTTGGTTTTTTTTTTTTATTTTACATCATATAAAATAATTGTTTGGGTATTTTTCCATGAGTTAAATCGAATCAAGTTGTATAAATTAAAGAATTAATAGCCTTACTGGCAGTATGTCTGGGGCTGTGCCTGCATCTGTGAGTTATAAGGCATTTAATCCTATTCAGCATCTTAAGTTTTTCCAATGATGCTTTTTTAAAGACTAACCTTTAAGTAAAGGGACATGACCAGACTTTATGTAAGGTAATAAAGTAATCTTCTGTACATATTCAGCATTTTTAGAGAAAGTTTTTAAAGGTTTTTAAGTTTTTTGGGGATTTTTGTTTGTTTTTGTTTGTTGTGGTTGTTGCTGGTTTTTTTTGATTAAAGGATATACTTGTGCTAGTGACTTGCCGTGATATATCCTCAAAACATTTCAGAAATGTTCATTGCCACAGTGTCCTGAATTTGTGTGTTATGCAATCTTACTACCATATTATAAAAAGAGATTTCTTAGTAATTCATCCAAACACATATTGGTTCAGAGCATTTTGCAAACAAAATTCTGTAAACATTAAAAGATCTCAAATCCACGAGGATCAACTGAGACAGGTAAAATATTTTCAAATATCAAGATTACCAGAAATTGAAAAACTATATTAACTCTCTCAAGCTAGGCATTAGGTTTAAAAAAATTACCTTGAACATTTTATGCTGTTCAAAACCAAAGACACTTACCCTTTATTTTAGATATATGCGTATTCTAAACATATAAACATCCCAACATTTTAACATTTACAATGAAATTTGTCATTATAAACTTTTATTTCTGTCCCAAGTTTAAAAACTTGGCATTGTTCACAGAGAATTTTTTTTTGTTTTAATGAATCATTCTAAATATGTTTAAGGAGAAATAGAATATTAGAGGAAACACTACTACTATAATGCATATTACAGTCGCAAAACACTCCTACAATATACTCCATTTTAGACTTGAGTATTTGTTCCTATTGCTTCATTCACTTGAATTTACAGATGACTGATCTTTGTTATTTTATGCATTATTATCTTTATTTCTACTGTTATATGTAATTAATTTAAATGTAATAATAGAATATAATTACATACTACAATTATAGAGAATTATTTCTATTATAAATAATAATAGATAAATAGAAATATCTAAATAATAGAAATATCTGGAATCCTTGTTCTAGGCTGTTCTTTACAAAGTGCATTGTTTTGTCTGTTGCTATAGGGATCAAATATAACAAACCCTGCTTCTACTAAAACTTAGAAATAGTGCCATGTACTGTAATGTATAATGAAGTACCCAAAATTAAAACACAGTAGAATACCTGTAACAAAATAATTCATTAGTACTTTCAGAATATACAATGTGCCTTTTCCAATATCTTCTAATTTGGACACCTGCTACAATTCTGTAAACTGTTTAGAAAGCCAAATTCATCTTCTTTTTTAATTATAATTTATATTTTTATTTTGTTTCCCTAATGAAGAAATTTTCAAAATATTTTGTTTTCTACAGTAATTCAGATAAACTACTTCTTTAATGCTACTGCTCCTGTGGTTGTTTGTTCAGCAAATCGGTTTAATTTTAAATTATTTTATTGCATTCCATGACCAAGTTCCACTTTTTTTTTAAATTAATTAACTAAACCTATCAAGATTAATCATTTTGTTATTCATATTTTTCTATGGAAAACTAAATTATGTGTTTGTTTTAAAGAGTTTACTACAATAAATCAAATTACTATCAACAAAGAATTGCTATATCTGAGAGTCCAAGTTCTTTAATTGTAAAGAATGGCAAAATCTCAGAGGTTTACTTGGGCTTTTGATATTCCTAAAGGATGCCATTTATTACTTTTTGTATAAAATTCAAATATGCAGGTACCCCTTTTTTCCTTTCTAAAAATTTGTTTCTTTAGGGAACTCTCAGTTCTTATTGTTCTTTATATGCTGTATTCATGCTGCTGTTTTACAACTGATGTAAGAAAATTCAATGTAATTGGGAGTGGATGTCTGCTCCAGATCAGTCTGAAGATATGTAAACTCAGGTGCTGTAGGTGGGTACTACATGTTCCTGTGGAGATACTCAGCTCAGTTCAGCTATCTACAACTCACTTGCTATTGGACTCAAATGATCACTGTCACATGAGATCTTCCAATACCCTCTGCCCTATCTGCCATTCCTGTGCATATGCATAAGATTAAACCAAGATATTTCAAATGGGATTAGGCACCTGTGACTATGGATCTGTACCCTTTCTCTCTGCTTAATGACACTCCAAATTTCCCTTAGACTCTACTGACTTTGACTGCTGTGGATTTTATTCAAGTTCTGTGCCCACAAACATGAAAATGGAGGCTCAACATGTTGATTGAATCTCACCTTTTCCTTTTAGTATGGTGAGAATGCTATGTTCCTCTGCTCCATTGGTCTCCAGCATTGCTTTTCAAGACAGCATTATATTTAATCTTTTGGTTGCGCTCGTTTCTTTGGAACTCCAGGTCACAGACCTCAACTAACCAATGTGATTATTTTCTGTATTTCTGTACTTTGGTTAATATAGAAGGGACTCTGTGTTCATGAGAATGACTACCCTAGGATTGCTTTGGTCTGCCAAATATTTAGAAAGTAGCTCTCATATACAAGGGAGCTGACTGTCAAATCACTTTACTTATTTTTTTTGAAAACAGAACCCTGGCCACTTAATTGTCTGAGAACTCAGCATGAGAAGAATAATAAAATTTCCCCTTAAAATAATAACAGCAGTGATAACAATCGTGATATTTTTTTACCAAAAGCTCAAAGCTGGTTTTTTCCCATCTTCAACAATGAAATTGTCTCATCAATAGTTGAGACAGCTCCATCCTTGTAGAATATAATCTAACTCCAGCTGAAATAGCAACATCATTTTTTTCACAGTGTATGAAATACATCACCAATCTGTTTGGAAATCAATGGTTTGTGAGGAATACATGTACGTTATTAGAGAAAAGGATGCTGTAAAAACCAGAAAATAAAAAATAATCTGATCCATTTCACCTGAATTGTATACCTATCTGATTGTACATTTAGACAATACATTGCTTTTTTCTATTCCCATTTAAGATTTCTTCTAGTAGAATTGAATTCTAATTATAAAGAATAAGGATCCTCAGGACATTACTGAATTGGACCCTTTGTATCTCTGCAAGTAAGTGAAAAGTATTGGCTACACAGAAAATTTCTCCATCTGTACATTAAAAGAAAAATAGAGGACAGCACAGTGGTAGCCTTTAACAGAGAGAAGTTATTTCTTAAGAGTGAATTTTACTGCATATAAAAAATTTTATCTTGTCTGCTTGTGTTCTCAACCAGAGTGGATCATAATTGTTTTCTGTCCAGAGGGAGACTGAAACCTAAATTGAGAAGTAGATACTGTGGCAAATATAACATCTATCTATGGATCAGGGTTTTGCAAGCCAAATGGAATATTATTCCATAGTTAATCTCTCTTGGCAGCACTTTTAGCACACTCATATGCACACCCTTAACAAAACACCCCAACCAACCAGACAAGACAACCAAAAAAGCCAGCTCTTGTATATTCATGAGTAAAAAAACCACATTGATATGTTGTAAACACTAGCTGGTAATTAGATTCAAATGCCATCAATAATACAAGGTCGGAGAGGTGCCAACTGCCAGTAATATTACAAAGAGATCCATGCTGGAATTATTTGTGTTTCATCCTCAGAAATTCATCTACAAGTTTTTCTGAATGGTAGAAGGACTGTATAGCGTTTCATGAGTGTTTACTTATGCATAAATAAACAATCAGCTGTGCTTGACATATTTCTGTTCTGAAGGACTATTTTGCCCGTCTCAACCCTTATCAATCAAGGTTGTCCACTGAGAAAAATGTAGCTGTGGAAGAGGATTTTAGGAATGTCATTCATAAACACAACCTCAAAATAGCCTAACTTGATTTTTTTTTTTTTTTTAAATTCATTAGAGACAGGAAAATTCTATTAGGCTGCAAAAATTATTCCAATAATCAGTTGCCATATTAAATTAAATTATATTGGCATTAATTTGCAGGTGTCAAGCTCCAAACTTACTTAATGAAATGTTATAAATTATACATGTACTGCAGTGTCAAAGTATACACATATCAGTTACACATGGAATACTTAGCATGTTTTATATCTACAGCCTACGTTATCTTTCTTGTATTCATAAAGATTTCCATTGTTATCTGAAAATGTAACAATTCTACTCAGCACATATGCATTTTATATAATGTTTAAATCATTTCCTAATCTTCTCTTGTCAGATTTAATTGATTGATTTTTCTTCAGAATATCAAAATTCTTTTTTTGATTCCATGTTGAACCCCTTCTAATAATCTATGTATTTCACCAGTTCTTTTTCTTTCAAGTGAACACTGTAAATGAATACTGCATGACAGTAATGTGAAAAGTGGAATGCAACTAAAGGTTAATCGCTGGAAATTAAGCAGTTACCAACATCAGCTACAGAGGTAATACAAAATCCATGTTTCTATCAGGGTTTTTTTGTTCATTTAAGCTTTGTTTAGCCTTTTTGACTACAACACTGAAGCAAGGTCTTATCCCTAGTAAATTAATCATCATGATCACCAAGTTTTTCAGGGCAAAGTAGTAAGTAAGGAATGAGAGCCCCATATTTTTAAATATGCCTTTATTTAAAGGATGTGATTGGTTTTTCAAAAAGACAGGCACCTTGGTATACCTGAGTTTATGAAGAATTCCAGTAATTTGGGCAAAAGTATTTTTCCCCCAGGTCATTGTTAACATGCTTTAGGATTAAAAAGCGGATTTGTTCAGTGGAAGTTTCTGAAAACAGAACTGCTTGAAGATAATTCCCCATTAAGAGTACAATATGGATTTTGATTTGTATTGTTTTAATTTCTTTGGCAAAGAAATTGATTTGAAAATAGGAATCAATAATAATAATGGCAACATAATTGATAAGTATTGCCTCCTTCTTTACAAAATATTGACTAGTCATGTTTCATGTCATTAAGTTCCTTAGTGTTATGTGAAGCAGAGGCTCTGTGGAATTTTCCAAAGTATCTTTTGAGAAGTTACAAAGCTAATACTTCTGCAAGTAATGTCACTTTGAGAACTTTACCCCACCTTTATCTTTCAAAAAGCCCTGACATAGCTTTCCTTCCTGGAAAGCTAAATTAAAAACAAAATAATATTTATTGTTTGTTGCTTCTATCAAAGAGGGATACTCTGAAAAGCTAACAAAACCATTTACTGAAGCAATTTATTCATAACCTGAAAGCATAGCAGGTTCAAAATTTATATCACTCACAGTTGTCAAAATTTCATGTTGTTTCCTAAGGGAGTATATATGTACGTGTACCGAAGTAGCTTGTAGAAAAGATCTGTAAATCTCATAGTAAAAATTAACAGTAAGTTGCCAGTAGTCAGAAGTTCCATAAACAGTGGAAAAATTGCTGATAGTCAAAGGAACTTGTCTTAGTGATTAGCAGAAAAATTTCACAAAGTATAAATAAAGAATCAAAAATTCTTAAATAAAAAAATTTAAAAAAAAACCCAAAAAATTCCCCCAAAACAACAGCAACATGAAAACTCAGCTGAACAAACAAAAAACCAAAACCAAATGCAGACCTATGGATAGGCATTGTAGCTAGGATATGACCCAGACTAAAGTTACAATATTGCTGCTGTAAAAATGGAGCAAAAGTAAAGCAGAGCAAAAATAAAGCAGGTAATGAGAATAAACTTGCAAAAAACAAAGCAAAAACCTCAGCCCCCACACACAGTCCAAAAAACCCTTAGTGGAATCAGAACTGAAATGTCAGTTTAATGAACCCCATTTTCTTCTCAGAACATCAAATGAACTTTTGCTTAATGACATCAAGCCAATGACAAAGGTTTTTAATTAAAAATATCAGTTCATGGAAAAGTAGCAAATATTGTATTTATGAGAAAAGAGTAAGAATTCTTTACTAGACTTATCCAATAGATAGGTATCATCCAATGTCAATTTTAAAGAAAACAGCAATTAATGAGATAGGAACATTAGAAATAAATTTAAATGGCTTTTCAGAGCTTGTTTCTACCAGGATAATCAGATAGTTTTCTACAGTCAAGAGAATTGTGATATATCTAATCTGCCCAGATTTTAGTAAAACACTTAGTTTAACACCACATGGGAAATTATTAATGATGATGAAGAAGATGGGCCATAGAACTGTGTAAATGAATACATGAATAAATGAGAGACAAGAAAATTCTTCTAAAAAAAGACTGTGAGACTTGATAGAATTTATTTATAAAGTTCCTAAAGCATTTGTCTTTGATCACTTTAAGGTGACTGATATTAGTGACTGGCTCAAAGACATATTCTAATTACATGGTGATGTGAGATGCTATTAATGCTGAAGTTTAAAATAGCAAATGGAAAGATTTGGATGACCTTGAAATGTTGAGCAATAATTTGACATTAAAAGGTATATGCGCAAGTTGATATAAAAGGTTCTTTTCTAGCTTTTCTGTGCCTATTGTACATATTATTCATCCCACTTCTTTTGTGTTGCTCTAGTCACCCAATTATAGTATGAATTATGAATAAAAGGTGGTTACAAAGATGCCATTTAAAGCTGTTTGTGGAAATGGAAGCCCACTGCAGCAAAAGTAACTGAAGGAATTGTTAAACGAGGTAACACCCCTGGAACACTTTTGTGTGCCCTATCAAAAACTAATTCAAAATAAAATAAAAAATCCCAAGTCAAAACCTTCTAAAATATACATTTACATGAAATTCAAAAAAACTTACATCTAATCATAAAAACAACACTTTCTGTGAAGAAATTAAATAGTTTAGTGTTACATAGGTTGACCTTGTAGGAAGAAAGGTCAAAAATTATAGGTACTTCTGAGATGTTTCTTTCTCTCTTTCTGGAGGTCACACATAAAAGAATTATTGCAGCAACACAGGAAGTCCCTTCCAATATTTTGTTTCTAAATTGTATTCTTATATGAAATGGAATACTTACGTACAGCTAAGAATTGACTAAGGGTTGTGATATATCAGTCATGTAATCTGATGAAAAACTAGAAATTTGAAAACTTCTGTTTTCAATGAATCAGTACTGATTTACATTTTCTGTGTTACCTATTTTAAATCCTTTAGTCTTGAAGCCCTCATGAAATGTTCCAGGGTATTCCTGGGATCAAAGCTAGTTTATGTACAATTAATTATATAGCTCATCCTGCTTGTCTTTTTGAAGTATTGACCCATTAGATTTCTTCCAGTCCTCTGGAGCTTCCCTAGTTTTCCAAGACTTATTGAAAAATCAATTTCAATTGTCTAGGGAGCTCTCCAGCCAGCTCTTTTAAAATTATTGAATGCCAGACAAATTTTAAAATACCTAGTTTTAGTAGTTGCTGCTTAACAACCTCCAGAGTTATTGTGGGAGTGGGAGATATT
The DNA here is from genome assembly GCA_026261815.1 of Monarcha castaneiventris obscurior. Taxonomy (NCBI): domain Eukaryota; kingdom Metazoa; phylum Chordata; class Aves; order Passeriformes; family Monarchidae; genus Monarcha; species Monarcha castaneiventris. The sequence goes on from JAMPIT010000327.1 coordinate 4,332,578, forward strand.
TCATCATCATTGCCTGATATGAATCTACCACTTTGACTTTTTCTAACTATGAGGAGAGAGTCATGAGTATATTTCTGCTTCTTATGCATTATTAATGCCATAGTTATATGGTTTTCTTATATGAATAGATAAATATAAATGCTAGGATTGCTTTACCACTAGCTATTTTATTGTGGAAAATTCCCAGTTTCTGATTCATATTTGTTATCAAATTCAATTTTATCTGAATCTTAGTAATTAAAGTAGTTATTTGTGTATAAATTTTTATTAAATTACTGATTTCTTTGAAGTTAGATTGTTCAGCAAAAAATACCAAATCACAGAAACCCACAGAGGAATTTGTCTTAACAGCAGATCTGTCTTGCCTTAGAATATTGTGGAAAAAGCATTATCTTGAATTTGGTTTTGTTATGTGTTCAGGGTATAATAACTTCACAACCTCAATCTGATGAAAATATTCCTTGTGTTTCCCTGAAGTATTTCCTTAGATACAGCGTTTCTCAGTTCCCTTTCCTGTACCTCAGGGAAGTTTCCTTTTCTTTCTCTTCAGCAAATGTCCCGTATTGGGGAAGCTATCCCTTTTCAGGAGCTCATGTAGACCTTTTCATTCTTTAGGATAATTATAATAATCCAGCTGCTTTCCTTAGACACCTGCTACACTGGAATTATTATTAATATTTAGAAGTATCTTACTCATGGACTCTTAAGGGATTGTTCTTGTATTCTTTTCATAGAAACTATATGAAAGCTTAATTTGAACAAGTATTCATTATTAATGTGCATTTAGAAGCTGATTCATCTCATCCTAAAGCAAACATTTAAAATAGGACAGATGATTCAAGCTTGGAGAATGTCCATTTCTTTTTACTGCCTTTGAGTGTAAGTTCAAATGAACACATATGTAGCTAAAACAGATGAAACTTATCCTATTTGCTGACCACTTTCCACACTGAGTGCTGCCACTGTATACCTTTTCAAAAACAATTTTAAGTTCTTTGATAAGGTAACTGTATTAAAGACAAAATTGTCTCATCATAATTTATTTTCCATTGTTAGTATGTCCAGCATCTTGTTAATAGTTTGGGTCTCGATTATCACAAATGCCTTATCCAAAGTTCTGTCAATATTGCGTCTGAAGCAGTTTGCATGAGCCACAGAGTCCTCTTGATTTGTTGGCATATCAAAAAACTAACTTGGTTCAGACTTTAAACATTTTGGGTTTAGCTTCCCTAGTACTTTCTGAGATGAAGCTGTAATTTTCTTTTAACAAATTCTTCCAGGGAATTAGTTCAGTGAAAATTCATAAAGTTGTCTCTGACATGTGCAATGATATTCAGATTAATTTCTGAACTTCTGCTGACCAATACTTGGAAAACTGTAGCTGATACTTTATGATCATGAAACTAAAGCTAGACTTGCAGCATCTCCAGAACCTTGTGAATTATTTTTTCAAAGAAGCTGCTTCCACTAAACACTTTCTACTCCATAGTGAATTCATCTTTCAGTCTTAGATCACTGTAATTCTGACCAGACAATAGACAGGCAAAATTTTCTCATTTTTCCTTCTTGTATAATTTGAAGCTCTACATTTTCTTTCTTTACCTTAATCTTCTTCCTATTTAACCTTACTTTCAGACTACCTCCTTCTGTGATGGCTTTTAAGTACTGTGAGGCTGAGGCAGTAGCCTCATGTACAGTCACAAGGTGAACATATCAAACTATGCAATTGTGCAGACATGGACACTCAAAGAATAGAAGCCACCTCTCAAAATAAATATACTATCTCTCAGCTCATTGCCTTATTCCAAGGACCTGGAGAGAAAGAGGTGTCTTCAAAGAGTCATTTCACCTTTCCCAGGCAACTATTTTGAAAGAGATGAATTACTGCCCTGAAGAGTATAATCCATTCTGGTTAACTATAGGAATGTCAGACAAAACTATCTACATGTAAATTAATTGCCTGCAACTGCTTTCACAGTCAGAGGAGAAATGCCTATTGCATATTTCTGTTGACTATTTCAGATCATAGAATCATAAAATCATTTAGGTTGGAAAAGACATTTAAAATCATTGCATTCAAACCTAACACTGTTAAGTCCAGCGCTGATAAATGTCCCAAGTGCCACATCTACATGACTTTTAAATACCTCCAGGGATGGTGACTCACCAATTCCCTGGGCAGTCTGTTTCAATGCTTGACAATCCTATTTGTGAAGAATTTTTTTCCTAACATGTAATCTGAACCTCTCCTGGTACAAGCTGAGGCTGTTTCATCTCATCCTATAACTTGCTGTGTGGGAGAAGAGACTGACACCCACCTGACTCCAATATCCTTTCAGGTAGTTGTAGAGAGCCATAAGGTCTCCCCTGGGCCTTTTTCTCTCCAAAATAAACAACCCAAGTTCACTCAACTGCTCCTCAGAAGACTTGTTCTCTGGACCTTTCTCCAGCTGATATGCATTTTGAGATGAAAGACATTGTAAAGGACTATTTCTTTTAGAAGACTATTGTTATAAACCACACTGAGCAGCAATTTGAGCTGTGATACTGATTAACTTGTTGCAGACATTGGTCAAAGAAATCCTATCCAAGGGGATTCTTTATGTCTTGAGGAACCAGGTGACTAGTTTAGGCTCAAAATCCAATACTTATGATATTTCATTAAACTGAGATGAACTCCACTGGGTGTGGATATGTGCTTCTTATACTGCTACTAATAAGGGAGGTACAGACCCCACATTCTCCTGGTTAATATCTGTGTAAACACTGAGGAGGACATGTAGTTTAATTAATTCCTGTCTGGCATTGACATTCTGTTTACATTTTGCCTCTGATCCTATTTACCTCCACTTCTATAAAGCTGTTCCTTTTGGAATACCAGCACAGTATTTTGTTATTCAGTTTGTGTATTAAATGCAGTCCAGTTGTATTCAGTCACACATAGCTCCTAACAGAGAAGTCAACCCATTTTCATTTGCCAGGGTTATGTCCTATAAGAAATTTGAGTTAAATATGAGAATCTGAGTCAGGAAATCTTAAAATACTTTATGCCAGGAATTCTCAAGTACTGAGAGCTCAAAACTGGCACAGAGGGGCTGGTTTTGGCACATAAGACCCTTGATAATGCAGTTTTCCAAGGATGTTTTCTTCCAACTTGACTGTTTGCCGGGATTCATTTGTTTTTTGTTGGGGCGTTAGTGAGGTTGGTGTTTTTTTGGGGATTTTGGTGGCGGGGGGGAGGCTGGTGACGGTGGGGTGGTGTATTTTCCTTTTCAAGACAATTAAGAAATTTGCATTTTTTAAATTTTCTAAACTCCTGAGGACCTACAGGTTTTATGAAGTTGTTTAAGACATATATTTTCAAGTCAAAATAACTGGAAAAACTACTTCTCCTAAATAAACTGAGATAAGCCAATGAGTTATTTACACTTACTTAAGTTTATCACAGAATAAACTGCAAAGTTCAGAATATTTCTGAGTTCAGGAATGTCAAGAGTAAGAAAAGAACTTTGAATTAATTATTAATTTAGATTTATAATTTTTTTTGTCCATGAATAGCCTCTGATTTCTTCTCTCCTTGTTCATTACTGTCTATTTTATTTTTTTCCCCTACAATATGAGAAATTTGTTTCAATAGTAAGATCATATTTGGCCTCGGTTCTCCAATTAACTTTCAGACTTGCTGTCTGACTTAAAATATTTTAGCCATTTTTAGTCCAGAGGAAAACAGTTTCTCCTTAAGTATTCAAAAGATTTGAGCAATTACTTTGTACTCTTTGCTCTGTTTATTGCAGATAATAAATAGAATCTAGTTTTTGCCTTCTACATACCACTCTATCACCATGTGAGACTTTGTGTTTTTCCCAACAGTATCTGAAGGCCTAATGTAAACTTTACAAGTAATACCGGAGTCCAGTACATATAAAATTTCATTACTTTGAACAACTCATTCAGTTGTAACATTCATAATTATTTTCAGTACAAGCAGGCAAAAGAGTATTCATTAATACAAATGACATAAGGTTTTTGAGGCTACTTTAATGTTCTCTACTATTGATGTCCTTGGGAGAGAATCTGTATGCCATTTTATGATCTGTGAAAACATCAATAACCATTGTTGATATTCAGATTAGAGTGATATTAGATTAACATTTCATAATATTGCAATGTTGTGGTTTTCTTTTTTTCACTAGATGATCATACTTAAATTATGAAAACTCATTGAGTCACTAAAGCAAAATCATTAAACAACACTAACATCTTTTATGACTAGAAAGAAAGGGGATCTTTTGTAGTATTCTTGCTAGCATTATGTCTTAATTATAATTCCAGTCTCTGTCCTGGGAAACTAAAAAACAGATGTTATAGAAAAAATTAAGTTGGAAAATCTTCTAACAGTCTTCTATTTGTCGAATATCTAATTTGTTTTTCAGAAGAATTTTAAAATATCCATCAGTGTAACTATCACTATTTCATTGGAATCATCAATAAATTTCACTTTCAATAATTTCTATCTTCACAAAATTAAGTTCATTGTGTCTTTAAAACCATTATATAAAATTCCTTTATGGCAGAAAAATTTACAGTAATCTCTCCACAAACTGTCATAAACTAATTAACTTAAGTGTTTCCATCCCATAAATGATCACGTTTCAAGGCTTCATATTGAGAATTAGAGAATTAATAAAATAAGAAATGCTTTCAACTTTCAAACTCTAGCATTATATTTTCTATGCCAACCAAAAAAGTTCATAAATAAGAATGTGCAGGAATCTTTCTCATTTCTACCCAAAGTATCATAACTGCTGAAAATATTTGGTCAGTAGCAAAATTATGATTTGAAGGATGTATATAAGAAACAATAGAATAAATACTATTATTTTATACAAGCACTATTAATGTTTTTCTGATTGAATACTGGCTTCTTTCGAAGATGGAGCATAAAAAATTATTTTAGAAGGATTTATCTTGCACCTGTCCATGAGGTTCTAACAATAAATGCTATCATGAATTAGCCTATGTGCTCCCTTCTACAGGTGTTGAAACTTTTTCAGTACATATGCATTCTGAAGAAACAACATGACTCTCATCCACTATGACACTCACCAGACCAAAAAACCTCTCAGTTTTGGACAACATTTTGGTTTTCTTCCTGCAGCAAAACTTTCTGTTGTATGTCCTTGGAGACAAAATTTAATAGATATTTTTGTCTGAATAAACCCAAAATTAAAATCTTACTCCTGGTTTTACTCCAAGAACTGTAATTTATCGTATTACAACAGCATTCTTTAAAACATCTGCATCCTTCATAGTATAGCAAAACTATTATTGCTATGGGTGTGTTTCACCCTAAGTGAAAACCCTCCTTAAGTGAACACAAATGTGAATGAACTGGATGTCTAAACACAATAGACACCTAATTATTTTTAATTTGAGGTTTTTATAACAATTTCCAGTAATGGTTTTGTTAGGAACATTGCCAGAGCAACTTCTAAATGAAACAGCTTTTATTAGCAGTAGCCCTTTCCTTGTAGAGAGAAAAAAAAATTGTTTATTCTACTGGAATTGCTTGGAGTCCTTTCCTCTTGATGTCACATCAATACAGGATTTTACTTTTTCTCATATAATCCTGAAGAATATAGAGTTGGGAAGACAAAAAGAATTAAATTTAGCACAGATTTAAATCACAGATATTTTGTTCTAAGGTTAGAAAGTTTGAGATGACTGAAAAAAGAGCCCATGAAATTCCTTAAGAGGTAATCTTTATCTAATCTCAATGCTCAGGATATTGGAGGCCATTCTTAGGCCAGAAATTTTTATAGTCTTAATCTGTTCTTACTTTTTCTCCTCAGAAAGAAATGACTCCTCCATTTTTTTTCTGTTGCCTCAAACGGATTTTGTAAGTTTGGTGAATTATTACCCTCTATAGACAATAAATTATTCTTATCAAGATGGTCATGGTTGAAATGTATTTGCTGTGTGCAAATAGACTGATTATGCTGTTAATTGTAAAGATCACAGTGAATTTTATATTAAAATGGGACATTGAAAAACAATCATTCTTAATTTAGTATAAACACTACAAGTAGGTGAAAATAATGCTGTTTAATTTCGATTCTCTTTTTCGTGAGCTACACTTACAGAGCTGGTAAATCAGCATCATATATTTAAAATGTTTCACTATGTCTTGCATTGCATTTTGCTCTTAATATCAGTATTTTGTATGGGGTTTGGGGTTTTTTATTTTGTTTTCTCTTTCTCCTTTGCAGAGGGGGCAGAACTGTTGCTAATTTCAGACCCTTTCAATCAGTTTAGAACCTGACACCATTTTGTGATTTTAAAATTCTGGTAACATTACTGTACATCATATCATCATCTGTGATATATTCATTGTGATCACTCTTTCAGTTAAAACATTATGAATTATGCCATTTTGTGGTCACTACTTACATGCATCCAACTGTCCTTTTTTGAGCATTGCTTTGATTCCTTTTAACATGACTTCACTTAGAATGACATTTTATCTTAGCTTGGCTTGTGTCACATTAAACTCTATTAATTCTTTATTGATCATTTATTACCATTGCTGACCAATTTCTTACTGTCACTTGGACTGTTCAGCCTAGAGAAGAAAATGAAGGGAGATCTCATTGCAGTCTTCAACACCATCCTGAGGTGAAGTGGAGGAACAAGTACTCATCTCTTTGCTCTCTTTACCAGTGACAGGATTCAAGGAAATGACATGAAGCTGAGTTAGAGGACATTTAGGTTCAATAACAGGAAAAGAGTTTTTCACTCAGAGGGTGGCTGGGCACTGGAACAGGCTCCACAGGGAAATGGTCACAGCAACAAGCCTGACAGAGTTCAAGAAGCATTTGGACAACGCTGCCAGCCACATGTTACGACTCTTGGTGTGTCCTGTGCAGGGCCAGGAGTGGACTTGATGATCATGCTAGGTCCCTTCCAACTTGGCATATTCTATGGTTCTGTGATCTCAATACTGATTAGCAGTATTAGTCTTATACTGCATAGTGTCAGGGATATAGCTTTCTAGATCCCTATTTTCATTAGGTAGAAGTATTCACTGGTTTTTGTTTCATACAAAAAAAATTGCCTAATTTTGCTAATGAAATATTTTTTATCATGTTTGCTTCATGTCTCAACTACTGCTCCCTTGCTGGTATGGTATATAGAGCTCTGTGTGGAGAGAAAGTTTCTCATATTCAACTCAAACCTGTTTTGTTTGGTCTTCCTGATCTAAAGCACAGAAGTTGCAGAGTTGTGTACACAACTGATGCATGCATTAAACACTGAGCAAACAGAAAAAGATTAACCATTCACCAATATCAAACAGTAGGGTAGATCATAATCATAGAGTATTCACAAGTACCAAAATAAACAAGTCTGTCACCTCTGATCTCACCAGCTCAGCTAGGTGACCAGCAAGAGACAGAATGATCCGTGACATTCGAGAACAGAACTGCTTCAGCTATGAGGTTTATTGTAATTAATTCAAAATCATTGCTGCTCATTTTGTGATTTTTTTAAATTGAAAATTATGATGCTTTAATTGCTATATTTACTAGTTTTATCTGGATACCTTTGAATAATAACTTGAATTGGCTAAAAAAAAGGAAATATTTTCAACCTTTTTTGGGGAGTTCAGACAGAGTGGTGGCTTGGTTTTGTTGGATTTTCTCCTTCCCAAATAAATCAGGAGTATAAATGCATTACTTATACCCTACCCTATTTGATTTAAAATATCAAAGCTCAACTCACATATATTCCATATCCATTTTCTGGATCATTAGGCTCTTTCTTTGTTTCTTTCTGCTTCTAGTCTGCCCCAGACTCTGTCCTTGAAATAGCAGAAAACATACAAAATCCAATCAAGAAAAAAAAATAAAACTCTACAGAAGTTCTGTCTAAACATATACATTTCAGAAAATAGTTTGTTTTTTTTTGGTTTTTTTTTTGCAATGGACTGAGGTTTTTTTTTTTTTACTTAAAATAGCTTACTTGAAAAAATTCCCGAAAAAGCTGTTACTGCCACCTATGATTATTATATTTGAGAGAAGATATTTATTAGACTATGATTTGACAGTGGAGAAAAAATGATTAGAATTATTCTACCAAGAAGGGGAAAGACTCACTATAATTACTAACTATATATGCTCAAGACAGCACAAAATTTTGAAAAACATTGACCCTCTGTTTTTGGTTATCAAGGTAACTTCTATAAATCTCAAAATAGTTTTTTTTTCCTTTCTATGTTTCTTGCAAAAAAGCATGTTTGATTAAAATGAAGATTTTAAAAAATGGTTTGTATGCCACTATTTTGTTGGGGACATTTGCTATTTTTCCTAAAACTACAATTAAATTTCAAAAAAACCCAAGAAACCAACACCTGAAAATAAGGTCTCACTCTCTTTCTTCAAATAAGGTTGTGTAAATAGAAACCATCAAATTTGTAAATGATAGGCAACTGAGAGGAGTGGCTGATACACCAGAAGGCTGTGCTGCCATTCAGCAAGACCCAGACTGGCTGGAGAGTTGGGCAGAGAGGAGCAACAAAGACAAGTGCAGATTCCTGCACCTGCGATGAAGCACCTGGGTGTGCTGGCAGACAACAAGGAGTCAGTAGTGTGCCCTTGTGGCTGAGAAAGCCAATAGTATCCTGGGGGGCATTAGGAAGAGCAATGCCAACAGGTCGTTGCCAGCCCCTCTACTCAGCCCTGGTGTGGCTGTATGCTGAGCACTCTGTCAGGTTCTGTGCTCCCCAGTTCAAAAAAAGACAACTACTGGAAGGGGTCTGAAGGGCTATGAAGACAATCAAGGCACTGGAGCATCTCTCTTATGAATAGGGGCTGAGGGAGCTGGCCCTGATTAGCCCTGAGGGAAAGGAGAAGGGATCTTATCACTGCATTCAAGTATCATAAGGACAGGTGTAAAGATTCTTTACAGTGATACCCAGTGACAGGCCAAGAGGAAATGGACACAGACTGAAAAACACAGAAAATTCCGTCTAAATGGGGAAAAGATTTTTTGCTTTGAGGTTAAAAGAGGACTAAAACAGATTGCCCAGAGAGGTTTCGGAGTTGTCTTCTAGGAGGAAGAGTGGAATGATTGTAGTTATGGTGTTTGTCATTCCAAGCAATTATTACATGTAGTGAGGGCCTGCTCTCCTGAAACCACTAAAAATCTGCTCTTCTGATAGGAAGTAATAAATAAATTTTTGTTTTTGCTTGACCTGTGCACACAGCCTTTGCTTTCCTTATTAAACTGTCGTTACCTCTATCCCTGTGCCTCTTTGCTTTCCATTTTTCTCCTCATGCCATGGGGCAGGGATGTGAATAAGAGACTGGGTGGGGGTTTGACTGCTGGATGAAGCCACCACAATGTCTAATAAGTGAAGCTCTGTTTCTGCACAACGTGTAAGCTGGATACAAGTATAAATAAACCAGCCTCTATACTGGGGTTGTTGTGCAGATAAAATTTTCAAACCAACTTCATACATACAAATCATGTTCAACAAAAATAAACATCAAGGTTAATAAATTGTATCTTACAGTATATCACTTTGTGATGTTATCACTTCGTGATTTGTTATATTCTCATCTAAAAGTGCAAAACCCAAAAGACAGTGTTTATAACTCCACATGAGAACAAACAAGAAGTAGATGCAAAATTTAACATCCAGAATAGGGATTATGTGATTTTATGAGGGTATATTTGCAAATTTATGATATGATCTTGGTGAATCAGGTAGTTGGTATTTACTCAAGTAAAAGACATTTTCTCATCTATCTAATGAAGATTACAGTGTACCTCATGAGTCCATCAGGTTACAGAAGTTCAAAGTAATTAGTAATATTTTACCAAGTCAATTCCCTGAATAGGGGTTCCCAGGGAATTAATTTAGTCCTGTAACCTCAATTAACCATTGCACTTAAGCACTTGTTTAATTTTAAGTCTCAATAATTTGAATGATATTAGATGTTTAAGTATTCTGACTTACTAAAATATTACTAAGTATACATTTAAAGGGTTTGGTAAACTGATATGTCTCCAAGAGCACACAGTAATTGCTGTTCCCTCCTGGTATATGTACTAGAAATATAGGTTAATATTTCAGCCTCTTTTAATAAAGTTTTAAGACATAATTTGTGTTAATGTATCCTAAGTAATTAGCAGTGATATTATTCAGTCTTGCTATTCTCCACTCTTCTTACAGAAAAAAAATCATCCTTCAAATAGAAAATTCAGCATTTCTCTGAGAACTACACTACAAACCACACTAAGGAAAAAAACAATCATAAACAAAGATGTGTCTTTTTTTAGAAGAAAGCACCCAGTGTCTTTGTTGTTGTGTTTTAATTTTATTTCAGTTTTTTGTAAAAATACATATTCCATTGTACCTGAAACTTCATAACGCACTAGAATGGCAAAATAAATTCTATTCATAAGATTTTAGTTGTTGCTATCTATGCGTGGATGTATCCATCATAAACTATTCCTTTTAAAAATTCTTTCTTGCCATTTCCCCTCCTCCTATTAGTTTCACAGCTCCAAGTATTTGTGTTATGTTTCTGTGTGTATCTTTTCCTTTAATTTCTCTCCTCCTTTTTACTGTTCCATGGTTCAAGAAAAGTGTGCTTAATGTTTTGTTTTCCTGATGCACTTTCTCATGTATCACATAATTTTACTCACTGAACTGGTACTTTTCATGTATTTTACTGGTATTTACATGGTTTTTATCATCCTACTTTTGTACACAAAGTCTTTCTCTCTGATTTACTTTTAGGTTGGTTTAGGTTTTAGCTTACTTTAAAAAAAATTTTAAAAATCCATCTAAACAGACAAAAAAACCCCTATACTGAAATCCAGAAATTCTTACAATTTCACTGGTATGTGCTGCAGACTGTAATTTCATAAATAAAGTAAACATTATGGAAGATAAACTGAGCTGGACATGAAAAGCTTTCAAGGTGTGGGGATGAATGTTTTGTACATCAAATTTACTTGTAATATTTATAAACAGAGATTTTATTGTTTTTGGCCATGGGCAAGGTGAATCACAACAAGAAATTAAACAATTTATATAAAATCAAAGCTAAAAAAAAAAAACAAAAAACCCCTGCTAATCAAGAGCTGTGTCTTTTGTTTACCAAGATTTTCTAAAGGGCTTAGCCTAATATATTGGTAGAGTTCCAGAATTCAAAAGCAATTTAGAATTGGCACAGTGGATCTGTGGGCATATATGAATAAGTGTATAACACATTGCATTATTAGGACAGATATTAGGTTTTGTCAGTTCCACTGAAATTGCATTATTATTTACTTCATCCAGAATTTCAATTGCATTAAGACATCTGTTCAATTTTTAATAACATTTTTAGTTTAAAATAAATTTTATTATAATTATTTAATGAAAAAACACTATTGGTTAATATAGAGTATTATATATTGTAGCCATTGGAACTAGGGTCAGCAGACCATTGAGAGTCTCAGAATTCGGTAACACTCTTCTGGGGGTGCCAAAAGTGACATGACTAAGTTTATAAATGTTATATAATAATTTGTGAATATAATATTTCTAAAGGCATCTCAGCTCTGATGGAAATGTTTTCTACGTTGATAGCTTAAAATGCAGAAAACTACTGTTGTGTTGCAAAGCAAAACTCATTCAAGTCACGAAACACAAAATCAGAATACGTGTTCACTGGGAACAGTTCTGACTTCATGATAGATGAATCTACTACTGAATGCATTCATCAAATGAAACAATGCAATATATCTGTTTAGTTTTTCTGTAGCAAGTGCTACCTGAAGAACTCCAGACACCATTTAACTCACTATTTTTCCTTAAATTTAATTTAATATATAATACTAGGGGCCAACTTACTGAACTAGGTTATGCACTTGAAATATTATATTTAGAAACTAATAACTCCCTTATAATATATTCCATATATAAAAGCGACCTTCTTCTGTTCTGAGTTCAGCACGAATTTTGATTGAAATAAAAATGATTGACTGCAACTTATGAAAATATTGCAGAAGCTGCAAATCAAAAGTGTTGAGACATGTAAAGTGAATATTTTTATTTTGTGGTCATTTATGTGATCAATATGAGAAAAATACTGGAAAGATAAAGAACTTATGTCTGCCTTTAAATATCTCAGGAATTTTATTTGTTTTTTTCTCAATATCTAGGAAATCTGGTTTGGGATTTGGGAAAAAAGGACAGGGAAGCAGAGGTAGTTGTAATGGATCATATAGCAAGCCCAATTAGATGAATGTCAAAAATCACTGCTCTTTGCTTTGGAAGGAGCATAAAAAATAACAATTAAACAATGATGGGACTCCTATGACCAGATGTTAGGAAATAAGTTGTCTTTCCAAGTCCAAATCATTAAGAAGCTGACTTGCGCTCTGAAGAATGAAAGTGCATACCCCTTTAAAAATATTATTTAAAATAATTTTTATAAAAATATTATAGAAATCTTACTCATTAGAAACATTGCAATAAATTTTGCACCCCAATTTGCGTTTTGAGAAATTTCAAGCTTTTATTTTTCATCATCATCAGGTAGAATCTGTCTCTCCCCCCAACATTATCTTCTTCCTTGCACCAACTTTGTCCTCCACTGCACTACTTGGTGAGATGCTTCTGGACTTGAATTTAGTGGAAATATTTCCACTCTTTTGTCTTCCTACACATTTTTGCCTACTCAAAGTGGCAAAGCCAACTCTGAAATGCATCAAAAAACAAGCAAGGGAAAGCCAAAGTACGTTCACAGAGAAGAGGAAAAAGAAACCAAAGACAGTGACAAATCAGGATCAAGACTTAAAGGACTTAGATTGGGTTAGAAGGATGTTTTAAAAATACAGTCTGAAAGAAGACATTGAGGTCTTTAGACATATATTGTAATTTCAAAATTGGGCCTAATTTCTTTCCCCGTATGATAAGAGAAACATCACAACCTTAGTAGGAGTAAGAAGGTCATTGCTGTAATGAGTTTTGATAATATAGGCACTATCTCTGTGAAACAGTAAAGTTATGTACAAGAACACATTAAAACTGAGCAAAGGGCTCTCCAGAGTAAGTGAAGGAAAGAAAAGGATGTGATTTCAGCCATGAAGCATATTGACAAAATTCTTATTATTTCTTAAAGATAATTTTATAAATATTTCAACTGCTCAAAAACCACGCTGTGACACATTCCAGGGAAAAATGACATTACAGAATTTGACAAGTAGTCTCCTATGTTCCCTTTCTGACAAGTTTTTGCTGTGTTGGTAAGGTTGGCTAAACCACAGGCAAAGCTTTGGTTGTGCAGCATCTCACTTCAGATAGAAAAGGATAAAGTTTTTCCTAGAGATTAGTGACTGGGGTCTGACCTAAGTAAATTCAGTGACAGCTTGAAGTAGAATTAAATGAACTTTAATGGTCAAGTTTATTTTCCATGAACAAAAAATTCCTTCTCCATACATCCCTGTCTCTTTTATTTTGCTTTGTCTTCTACTTCCATTTGTTCCTTCCCCATTTTTTTTTTTATTCCTATTATTATTCCTCCCGTTAACAAAATGTTGATAACCCTTTCTCTGTATATATTATAATTATGGTTTTTACGTTCATATTTTTTTCTCAACAGAGGAGCAAATTCCTTATATATAAGATGCCCTCTGAACAGGACTGGTCTCACAACTGCAATATTCCAACTTAATACCCACCTTTCTTGTCTTGCTCAACAAGAGGTCTCAGCCAAGTGTTGAAGCCGATCCTAGACTAGACCATAACATTCAGACTGACATCCTGTACCAGACTGTGTCGTTGTGTGTTATGGATGTATGTGTGTGAGTGTATTATGTACACACACACGTAAGAATTGTATTACATTTTTTCAGAATTGTACTCTACTAGCAGCTATTTTTTCTCACTCTTCTCTAAAACCATTTCTGAGTTATTATCTTTGACTGTTCCTTATTTATTACCAAGAAATTGTGAATGTCAGCCCTTACTGTCCCCAATGTCTTCATTATTTTTCTTAAAATACTCTGTTGTGTTAAAATTCCAATCTATCTTAAAACATATCAGCATAGGAAATATGCTATTTTTTTAGTATTTTTTCTGTGCTCAGAGCACTTAATCAATCGTGGCTTCTTTGAGTGTATGTATTTTAGTTATAAATTCTGTGTTACTACCCTCAAAATAGAACATGTTCATTGTATGAATAAGGCTGGAAATAATATTGTTAGTTTTAAGTGGTTATTTACATGAGTAACTACCCACAAGATGCAGAAGATCAGAACAGCAGACTGTTTCAATTTTCAGTGTAAGCCATGCATTTAGACAAAGATCGACAGGGAACCACAGAAAAATTCAGGTGGAAGGCCAAATTTTTTTTGGTGTCTTAATAGGGGTATCCACACAACAGTGTAAATATTTGTGTTTAATTTTCAAACCAGATTAATTTATTTTGTGATGCTTACTTATGTAATGCATATCATCAAGATCCTTAACACAAGGACATTAATGCAGGGTGCTGGCTGAGTTTAGTAAAAGCCTTTAGAATATTCACATAATTTAGGGCTCTTCGAATTACAGCCAGAATGTACACATTGTGAAGTGGCTATATTGTTTTGTTTGCAGATGAAAAAGCTGATCCTTTAACATTTTTTTTGCTTGTTATGGTTACAGAACTAACACAGAAGCTGAAAATGAGAGTGTGAAATAATGACTAAAATTTACTTTTAGTATTAACCATTTGTTGAAAGAACATATTTTTGTTTGTTTTTGCAGGGAAAAATTGGGAAGAGAGGAGAGGAGAGGAGAGGAGAGGAGAGGAGAGGAGAGGAGAGGAGAGGAGAGGAGAGGAGAGGAGAGGAGAGAGAGGAGAGGAGAGGAGAGGAGAGGAGAGGAGAGGGAGGAGAGAGAGGAGAGGAGAGGAGAGGAGAGGAGAGGAGAGGAGAGGAGAGGAAGAGAGAGAAGGAGGGAGAGGAGAGGAGAGAATAAGAAGAGGAGAGGAGAGGAGAGGAGAGGAGAGGAGAGGAGAGGAGAGGAGAGGAGAGGAGAGGAGAGGAGAGGAGAGGAGACTGAATCAAATAAATGATGTGAGACAAAAATAAGCATAACAGAAAAAGTATTTTGAAGAGTTCTGTTTGGGAATGCTAGCACACCAAATACCAGGGACCCAGCACTTTAGAGGGTGGTTTATATTTGGTAAACCACCTTGATATTACTAAGAAGGAAATCATATTAACGTCATGATACTTAGAATAGAAATTTCTGAAGGTATTGAACACAAAAAATGAAAAAAACCTAATGATCAAAATTCATCTGGGGTAACACAGATTTTGTCCCATGACATGTGGAGAGTTGTTTTTATTTTGTTACTGTTGATTTCGTTTGAGTTTCTTTTGTGTCTTTGTGTTCTGTTTCTTTTTTCCCCTCAGAATTATTTTAATTTTCTATCTTAGAGGGATCATTGTTTGGTATACATTCTTGGTTGTTCTTGAACTGCATTACGAATGGCACAGCAATTGATAAAATGTTTCTTTTCTTCAGAAATAAATGTTTTCAAAATTCTAGAGAGTATAATTCCACTGAAATTGAGTGTTTTTCTCTGTTTGGATTGTTGATGTTGTTTCTTGATTTTTCCATTTATTTTATTTTATTTTCTGCTTGTTCTGTTTAATTTAGGACATAAAATTACATGACTTTTTAGGGATATTTCTGACCAGATCTATGTTTTTCACTCTCAAGTGTCTTTGATCATGTATGTGGTCAATTCATTCAGCAGAGAGCAGAAATATTGTCGGGGAAAACTTTAGATCAATATGAATACACCTTTATTTTGATGGTGTGCAACTTCTGTTCTGATCTTTAGTTCATAAACATTGCAGTTCTGGTGGCAGAAGTTTGTTGGTATTTAGTAATAGAAAGTACAAAAAATATAGATATATATTCCATTCATCAGAAAATAGTTGGCATAAACCTCAAGAAACTGTTGGGATAAGATTTTTATTCTTTGGGAGATAAAGACCTTCAACTGGAAATAAATTTTTAAAGGACTGATGAGAAATTAATTCATTAACTTGTTTTCACTACTTATAAAGGTTGTCATTAGGCATAAACATTCACCTTTTAAAGAAATTTTTTCTGGATTCAGTACTTATTAGTTAAATCTGGGACATATTAAAGTGTAATGAGGAGGAAGCTTATTGTACCTTTTATATGTTTGTTAGGAGTTGCCAGAGTGATTTATATACATTTTTATTAAAATGTGTTATAAAGCCATCTGGAAAATGCTGTTTTCGGTTTTATAGGGCCACAAAGACCTTCCAAATTTCTCTCTAAGTTATCTCATTTAGAAAGCTGTTAGGTAATTCTTCTGTAAGGGCAAAGCACACACAGTCTCTCTCTTTCTCTCTGCTCTTTCTCTCTTGGTTTTTAGTCGATGTTGAGATTGGAATATTATTCTTACCAGGTATATATGTTGATTAGTTGTGTTTTGGGGTTTTTCTTCACAATACTACAAGAAGGCCTAGACTGTAATTTCATTTCCTTGTTACCTGACCATTTTGAAGTTTTAGTTAAAAGACGTATTTCATTCTGAAAGTATCTGAAAGAAATATGAACATTATAAAATAGAAGAGAACCAGTGGCAGAATTCACAGATTCATATTTGATAGTTTGAAAAATGATAAAAATGAAGCCAGCTATGATGTTTCATATAGATTTAGCGGCAACAATGAAGATGTTAGGGACAACAAAGAGGAAGATAATATAATAAGCAGAGACATATTAAAGATTTTTCTAAGAGTTTTTGATGTCTATAGGAATATAATTGACTTCACATTTCACATTTCAAAACAGATAATAAATGTAAATGAACTATAGAGATAGAATATGTATTTCCTTTACATGCTAAGCTTTCAATTTATTATTGTTCATTGAATTGCAATATTTCCACAAAATTGTATGATTATTCAGGTGGGAAGGGACACCATAACATCCAGTCAAATTCTCAATGCACGGTTAAAATTGAATTCAGATGAGATCACCCAGGCGTTTGTATACCTGGACATTGAAAACCTCCCAAGAAGATGATTCCACAGCCTTGCTGGATATCCTGCTTCAGCGTTTAATTATCCTTTAGTTATCTCATCCGTTTGTTGTTTTGGTTTTCTTTTCTTTTAATTTTCTCTTTATATCCAGTTGGAAATTCCCATTTCAATTCACGGTGTATCAATACTTGTGTCTTATTTGTATGCTGTACAGCTTCTGTAAGAAGTCTGGCTATGCATTCATGTGACAACCTCCTCCAAGGTGCTGGAATTTAGCTATTAAGTCTTCCTCAAAAATCTTTCATGTCTCCAGAAGAGTAATCCAAGTTCCCTCAGTCTCTCTTCACACAGACTTTGTGCTCCACCCTCTTACCATCTTAGTGGTCCTCTGCTAAACTCATTCATTTTTATCAGCATCTTTCTGAAACTGAGAAGCACAGAGCTGGTCACAGTATTCCAGATGTCATCTGATGAGGGGACTAATAGCTTCCCTTAATCTGTTGGCCATGGCAGTCAGTCCCTAGACAATGCTCATGCAGAGAGCAGTTAGTCTCTTCCTCATGTAGTACTTTGCACCTTTTGAATTACATAAGTATTCTTCTGGACCACTTCTGCACCATGTTTAGGAGCCCTTTGCCCTTCAGCATGTCCAACATGCCCATTCTGTGTCCAGTCTGACATCATCTGCAACCTTGGTGAGGGCATGTTCTGTCTCCTCCTCCAGGTCCCTGGTAAATAGGATAAGTTACAGTGTAGACCTCTTCTACTCTACAGGATAGAGGAACTGCACTTGGAACCAAATTTCATGTGGAATATGAAAAATTAACCACTATTCCCTGAGCCAGTTTCATTCCATTTAGTAGTCCATCTACTCCTTTTCCATCTAGTGTCATCTTGATCGTAACATCAAAAGTCAGGTACAAGGATGCTGTGGGAGACTGTGACAAAAGTTTTGCTGTAGTCAGGGTGGATGATATCTGCTGTTCTTACCCTTGGTAAATCCAAGCTGGCTACTCCCAGTCACTTTCTTCTTTTTCACAGGCCCAGAAATAGTTAGGGAAATGCTTCGTGACATGTGTTTCCCAGGAATTTAAGTGAAGCAGGCTGGATTGTAACTCCCTGAATTGTCTTTCTTCCCCTTTTTCAAAATGGTTTCAAGATTTGCCACACATCTTCTAGTAGTGGTTATTGAAGGCATACATAAACAGCCAGGAGTTGCTAGTCATATAATAAGTAAAATAAAGTTGGTTTCGCTAGTTAATATTCCTAATTTTATTTTAGGCAAACCAGTAGAGCTGGAAATAACAGACAAGCTCCAGGTTTGTTCATTTAAAAGCTTGTCTGATTATATGAGTTTACTTCTTCCCGTAAAAGTCTCTCAAAACAAGCCCCAAAATTTTAGAAACTTACAAAAAAACATTCTGTGCACGAGACATATTGCATTTTTATAAATACAATGGTATGTTTCAATGGCTAAATAGGTGAAATAAAGGTATGCAACTGAATTTAAGTGCATTTTAAAATATCTGTTCTTGTTTCACTTTTTAAAAATTTATTTCAATTGAAAGTATTATTCCTACTAGATTTCATATATGCAGAAATTTGACATCACTAGAATGCAAACTTTGTTTCACAAATAAGATGAATAACATGAAAATACAAAGAAGCTGGACTGCATTCCAAAACCAATTTAAACTTTTTTACATTTGTCAGTGGCAAACCTATTCCCATTATCATCCCTGAAACTGGGAAATCTTATCCTCGGCTATATCTGCCATTAAAAGAACAACAATGACCTTTTTCTAGGAACATCAGCAAATAATATATTCAGAGTGTTTTTTGGTATACTTACTTACTTCTGTGAAGAAGCTAAGCATACGCATTTAGCAAAGAGTTCTCTATACCTCATACATTCGAGAGTAATAAGTCCTATTCAAGGATAAGTATCTGAATTCTATCCACCTCAATTTCATGTGATGTAATTGCAATTTAATTGACTCAGATCCTTTGCAAATTACTCAATCCCCAATGTATACAACTCTAACTGACTCTGTGGTTCAATGTTACTGCATCAGCCACAAGTGTCAATAGAGCTGTCAGCAAAGGCAGCTCTGAAAGGTGGAGATTCCTCTGCCAGGGCGCAGAGCCTGATCCTGATCCTGCTGATTCATCCTGCCTGTCCAACCATGACTGAGGGCTACCTCAGGGCTGGTGATTTTGCAGGTTCCTATCCTGCCAGCTAAACCCCAGCTGCTTTTTGTCTGCCTAAGCCAAGAAGCGGTTGCTTTGTACTTTGAAGGTGTATGTATATGGCTTGCTCAGTCAAAGATTTCTGAAGAAGCAGCCCAAGAAGAGGATCAGTAATGGCACCTCTCTGCTGCTCTGTTTTTACCATACTGATCAACTGAATTGACATTAAAAGGAGGAGTGCATTCCAAAGGATAAGAAGGAAAGAAATCATTATGATATCTGCTACAAAATCAAATTAAGGGAGTGGACTCACATAACACTTAGGTAAGAAAGTTTCCGAACTGAATATACTCTGGAACTGTTCTTATTGCCTTATTTTTCTCCTTAGGTTTGCAATCAAGTACTTTGCTTTGTATTTAAATAAAAATTGCTATAATTTTCTTGGCCTAAAATGTTTGGTATTAAATGTGTATTTTGAAGAAACAGAAAACTTGAAGTTTATGCTTCTTACATAACCTTATTCTGGCCATTTAATTCCACTGTAGAGGCTACTCAAATACATGAGGCCTGTATCTGGGATTCCTAGCCCTCAAAACCCAGTTTTACTTCAGAATTCTAAGTGCCTTTTAAAATGTCACATTTGCAGGAGTAATATCTTAAGTAATACACCAGAAAGCCTTTCTCTGGACTGACTTGTATAAAAAAAGTAAATATCAAAAAGGTATGTTTTCCATCAGGACTTTAAAATTCACTTAGATCTGGAGTCATTGTTAGCCATTATATTTAGGTCCTCTGAACAACTGCTCAGATATCTTGGAAGAAATTCTTCAGATCTCACTCTGTTTATGTACTGCACTGCCTAGGGCTGTGGATTCTGTTGTGATGGCCAGAAGCCTAATCTTTGGTCTTGGCACTGGCAGATTTAACATTAGAGAATTTGTCCATTTCCCACAGGAAGAGAACAGACCATCTATCTGTTTCTCAAATTCCAGCCCAGCTTCCTCCTTGCAGTAACACTGACCTTCTCTCCTATTACAGTGTCCTGGTTTTTGCTGGGATAGAGTTAATCTTCTTCTTGGTAGTTGATATGGGTCTGTGTTTTGTATTCAGTATGAAATTAATGTTGATAAAACACTGATGGTTTACTGGTTGCTAAGTAGTGCTTACTCTAAATCAAAAACTTTTCAGTGGCTTGTGCTCTGACAGCGAGCAGGAGCACAAAAAGCTGGGAGGGAGCATGGCCAGAACAGCTAACCTGAACTGGCCAAGAGGATATTCCATACTACAGAATGGCATGTCCAGTATATAAACTGGGGGGACTTGGCCAGAAGGGGTCGATCATTGCTTGGAAAGGCTTGGAATTCTGTCAGTGGATGATGAGCAACAGTATTGTGCATGATTAATCTCTCTTGGTTTGTGATTCTCTCTCTGTCTTCCTTTTCATTATTATTATTAATATTAATATTAATTTTATTTCAATTATTAAACTGTTCTTATCTCAACCCACAGGTCTTACCTTCTTGGGTTTTTTTGGATTCTCTTCCCCATACCACTGTGTGTGGGGTGGGGTGAGTAAACAGCTGTGGTACACAGTTGTCAGCTGGGATTAAACCACAGTGCCTTCAAGCTGGCACATTTCCTCTTAACATAGAATTAGGAAGCATGGAAGTTATTCACAGGTTCTCTTCACCATGATTAACTTTGTCTAATTCAGTTCATATACTGTTTATTATGTAAAGAGAAGTAGAATTGGCATTTTTCATATAACAGAAGGCAAAGCTCTGAGAACAGAAAGCATTTTTCTTTGACTTGAAAAAGCAGTCAAACTGTTGTCAGTGATACCTGCTTCCTGCATACTTTCATTTCAATACAGCATGAAAACATGCTCACTTTGAAATACTGACATGAAGGCAGCAGGAAGCATTCTTACATGTCTGAAGATTGTAGTTTGCAGCCTGCATTTATGATAGGTATAGAATTTAAGATCTGTAGTAAAATGTTTGCTGTCCATTTGAACATATTTAACAGCTTTTCTGATTGTATATATATAGGAAAAACATAAATAGCTTTCTATCATAACTCCCCTAAAAGTGCATACTAGGTTTAAGTAATGATTCTTTCTGGAAGATAATTTGACAGCAGTATCTGAGGAAAACTTTCATGATACCACAATTTTTTTGTCATACGAAATCACTGTGATTGCACTTGATTGGAACTCTCAACTGGTTTTAGAGATATTTTGAAATGTATAATTTTTGCCCTCTTAGAGCTGTCAAGCAATGTGGTTTTTTCCACGTCTTAAAAAATTCTGTCAGGAAATATTTCTACAGTAATAAAATTCCACCTTTTCCCTAGCCCTTGTAAATGATGAGTACACAAGCATGACACCAGGTTTGAAGTCAGACACCACGGTATTTGATTCATCTCTTGTTCTGTTCCTTAGCCTGGAATGAAGCTGATGTTTTCTTCCTGTTCAGAAATCTGGTATGGGCTGTCATATTCACTTGCAATTAATACATGTCTGTTACAGACCAATGACTTTAACAATTGCAAACCTTCAAATATCTCTTCAGCTTCTTCTAACCAGATGTTGCCATGGTATCCAGTCTGTCAGGAAAAAATAACATAGTTTGGTCTTGACAACCCTGTTGATGAGTATTACTGCTTTATCTTACAGCTTTAATAAATATATTCTTATTGCTAAAGACTCTGTGAGAAATTTAGTAATTCTAATAATGTTAAAAGACAGCTCAAAACTTGCTTATAAACCTGTAAATAATTTTATAGCTGTACACCCCTTGTTCATATTTTAACACAGTGAGCAGGCATTTTATTATTATACACTAATTTAAAGTATCTGATATTGCTTTTAATTTTTAATGACGAACAATAAATAAATATTAATACTCATTAAAACAGCATGGTATCACCTCAGGGCTTAAATTCTAAATGGACATTAAGGAAAGTAAACTTCCTCCTCCATTGGGCTAATACTAGGACTTTTGCAAGTGAAATATTACAAGAAAGAAAATGTCAAGCCAGAGATTTTTCTGTTTAGTGACCAGAACTTCTAAAAACATGTATGGTTTTTCTCATGTTTTTTGAATTACATTTGAGTTAATTACACCCATATTCTTATGGTAGCTCACATACAAGGGAAAGCATCTAACTTTTTATAACATTGAATAGTTTCTCAAAGTAATAAGCTTCCTACCAATATCCGAAACAAGTGAAACGCTTTTAAGTGGCAGATGCCGGTAATTAGACTGAGACGATTGAGATCAGGTAGCTGCTTTTCCTGAAGATCATTAGATAGGTTATCTGGCAATGAAAAGGATAAGTGAAGAGAAAAAACTTTACCAGGGTATTGAAAATTAAGTAATGGAAATATAATATTGAGTCTACTTCTCTAATGTACAACAGAAATGTTCTTAGCATTTACTAATCAGTATTATTTCTAAAATTATAGTATAAAGATAACATTTACTGTACTGCCAACTAAAATTTTGCTATTAAAGCAAAAATTTTTGTCCTGAATGGAGAAAATCTTGTATCCAATTTTACCAATAGAGGAAATAAAAGTGCACATCTTTATATGCCAAAGTCTAAATCACCTATAGAATAGAGGACATTGGCTGAAACTATAAGGTGACTTCCTTTTACTAACAAAAGAAAAAGAAAGAAACAGAAGAGATTAAAATTTTAAATAGGATACTATTTTACTTTTCAAGAGAGCTCTAATCTACATTAGCATACTATCAGGCAATTTTGATATATGTACTAGAGGATTTAATTACTGGTCTGCATACAGGATGTCTAGCTGTTAGATTACAAATATCCTGCTTGGCAAATGCAGAAATGGTTGTTAACACATGGAAAATTGTCATGTGAAAAATAGACTGCCACCTCTTGATCCTTTTGTGAGTAAGCAAAAACATTGACAATTGCATATGAAAAGAAAAAGACATGAATTTTGATGTATTCAGAAGAATGGTGTATTTGAAAGATGTTTCTGAGTAAATATGAGGGTTTTTTAAAAATTCATGTAATAAATTAGCTCAGTTAAAATGAGTCAGGCTTACTGAGTCACTTAAATCTGCAATATTATTTACTTACCTTTAAACATTAACTTATCATCTGCTATAAACTCTACAATTAAATTTGTGCCAATGTATTAATTTTCAAAACCGTTTAGTGATATTACTGAATTTTTACTTCTTTTATTGGTCATCTGACAAAAAATTGAAGATATTGTGACTTTTAATCACACTTATGTAAATTTTCACAATTTAATTACATTTATCATTCAACATTTTATTATTAGTGCAATTATTACATCACTTTAGGTTTTTATAGAAGCAGAAGCAAAAATTTTAGTCACCTCTAGAGGAAAATACTTAAGAACAGACTGAATTTTCTGCATTGAATAAAATAGTGATAAAGATATATTTACAGCTCAGCACTTCTAGGTTCACTGTTGAATCGTCTTTCTGGAGAGCTGTACAGCTTTAAAAATCTATAACTGGAGAGAAAATAAATGCCATATAATATCGAGAAATACTAAATGAAAACTGAATGTCCTTGAAAAGAACTCTTAGGTTAGAAACTCTTCATAACCTGAAAAATTGCAAATACTTATGAAGGGTCATATTCAAAGAAAGATTAGATACCTAATGTAAATTTTAAGTAGACATTAAAGGTCCAGCTTCAATTTTGTAATTCTCCTTTTTCTACTTTTCTTCCCCTTTGGAGTGACCAAAGCTTTATTTTCACATGAATTTTTTTATACATTTTATGTCTTGCGGTGCTTACTATTCAGTCAGAACAATTGCTAATTCATTTCCTCCACTGTTAAGATAGGGACTGATCAAGGTCAGGAGGAGTGGAGGAGAAGGAAGGTGGTGGGTAAGATTAAAAATGTAAATATTTGGAAATGAATGCCTAAAGTCAGGCTGAATTTCATTTCAGTACAACTTTTTAAATGCTCATGAGTTTCTGCATACTGCTATAAGATTTTCCTTAGAAGACTGATCAGTTATTTTGATAATTATATGTGGGTTTTTAAGAATCCATATTGACTTCTTGTGATATCTTTAAGGAACAACATAGAAGAGTTGAAGTTTAATTTAAAAAATATTAATAGTGCAATATATTCAATCATGAAAGTCATAAACTTGTTCCCATGCATATAACTGGTGGCAAAATATTTTAGAAAGGAAATATTAATTCAAACAAGTATTTAATTTTTAATGAAGAAAGTCTCTCTCTTTATGCCCTCATTTTGATTTTCCTCATTTAAGTCTGTCAGATGAATGTTCAGAAATGGTATATAGAAAACAAAGTCATATAGTCATTGAATCATAGAACCTTTTAAAATCATCTAGTTCCAACTCCTCTGCCATGGGCAGGGACACCTTCCACTAGACCAGGTTGCTCAGTGCCCCATCCAACCTGGACTTGAACACTCCGAGGGATGGAACATCCACAACTTCTCTGAACAACTGGTTCCTGTGCCTCACTACGCTCACAAGAAAGAATTCCCTCCTAGTAGCTAATCTAAACCTACCCTTTTTCAGCTTAGGCCATTCCCCCTTGTCCTCCTTGTGCACATTTTTGTAAAAAGTTCTTCTCCAGCTTTCTTACAGGTCCCCTTTAGATACTGGAAAGTGCTGTAAGGTCTCCCTGAAGCCATCTCTTCTCCAGGATGAACAACAACAACTCTCTCAACCTGTCTTCATTGGAGAGGTGCTCCAGCCCTTTGATCAATTTAGTGGCCTTATCTGGACTTTCTCCATCAGTTATATGACTTTTTATACTGAACCAGAGGGATTCCTGGTTCATTAATCAATTAAAAGGACAGGATTGACTTAATTGAGTGGTCGGGAAACACAAGGAATCTCATAATTATAAAAGTAAAATAATGTCTCCAAAAATTTGTCTGTACTGGCTAACACTTAGTGGAAGATGAATGTGACAATGTCTTTTACTATAATGATCTCAATTCACACCAAGGGATTGGCTGATTTTGAGTTGTTTGCTGTGTTTCACTGTCAATACTTTGTGAGAATACATCAATACTTGTGAATGAGACAAGCAGCAAAGAAGATAAGATGGGAATGAAAGCCTCACACTAAGACTTCTTGAAGTATGGATTAGGTGACCCAGGAGTAATGGGGGGTTGATAATGGCAGGGGTGGCTCCATTGAGTAGAAAAGGTAGCTGGTTACAGAACTAATGGTAACTTGGCTGTTTTACTGTGGGCAGGTCTTTGTAAAAGAGAGGATTGAATGGACTTATCTAATGAACATTAGTTCCTATCCTTCAGAACCTAAAGAAAGAATTACAGTAGTATCATACTGATATGAGAAAGGGCATAACTTTTTAAGTTTTCACATACTTTATATCCTGGATTTGATAGTACAATATACTTCCTTTGTCTGGAAGAGAAGATGGGTGCTCTACCTGTCCTGCATTGTACATTTCTGGTTGCTGGAGTGACGTGTAACCTCTGTGTCCTCCACAACATTTATGTTGAAGATGGGAGCAATAGAATATGGATTAAGCCATCAATGTTCAACTAGGGTATAAAAAATATACTTCTGATTGACTACAGATTTAGTGTTCCACTTCAAGCACAAAATACTTTGTTTCCTTCTTGTCACTTTTTTTTCTCAGCATTTTATTCAGTACTATTTCAGATGGTGAAATCCTTGAAACAAGAAGCGTTTTTTTGGTTTTTTTTTTTCCTTTGTTTTTTCTTTTTTTTTTTTTTTTTTTTAATACAGGAGGCCATCAGAGGCCTGGAAGTGTCTTTATATGAACTATAAAGAATATT
Source organism: Monarcha castaneiventris obscurior (assembly GCA_026261815.1). NCBI lineage: Eukaryota > Metazoa > Chordata > Aves > Passeriformes > Monarchidae > Monarcha > Monarcha castaneiventris. The sequence continues at coordinate 4,358,676 of JAMPIT010000327.1, forward strand.
ATCTATTCTTCCATTAGGTTCCAGTCCAGCATGACATTCTATGCATGAAAAAGAGTGGACAACTCCTATCCATCCATAATACAGCAGCAGAATAATGACAGTACACAATATTGTTCAGAAGAACATCCATAAACTTAGAATTTTCTTTCAATGAGAAAAATTTAAAGAAATGTAAAAGTATGCAGCTGAAATCATACAATAAAAGGAAAATTAAATAGGAGAAAAAGCTTTACATTTTTGAATGATCATTTTAATGTGATAATCATCTGATTAATAATACAAATAACTAGAAGAGCAGAAGTATAGCAAAGGATATCCAATCTTTTTCTATCAGATAAATTAGATGAAGAGCCTGTGAAAATTAAGAGTTTTGCAAGATGTACATGAAGTGCTGTACCTAATCAGGCTGCAGAAGGATAATTTCTATCCTGCTCTTTGTGACAAGGTTAGAATTTTTAATGATTCTTTTTGGTGGAGATTCTAAATTGCAGAGCAGGAGAACTTTCTTCATTTTAGAAACATTAATAGCGCTATGAACTCTTTAGGTTTATCCTTCAACTAAGGTATGGTTTTAAAGGAACTAACAAATAACAGTTTTCATTAATTACAAGAGAAAATAGTTCGACATCTTTTTAAAATGTACTAAAGTGCAACAAGTTTTGAAAAGGACCTTATCCTTCATCCTCTTCATCCTGTTGTGAGTCAGAGAGAAACACGACTTCTTTTAAGGCTTATGTTACGTTATTTGCAAAATTTCTTGGCTTAGAGGAATTTTTCACTGCAGGTTTTGCTCTGCAAGTTGTAGTGCATCTTATATAAAGCTGTTCTTGAAACTTCACACAACTGTAAAATCACTGGATTGTCTAATCTATTGATTCATGGTCTAATAAGCTTAACAGAGGCTGTAAATGGCCCAAGAATTTTTTTTTTTTTTTTTTTTAATGAGATGTACATAAAATTCAAAGTAGAAACACACAGCCCTTGATTTTTTTCTTCCAGTTTAGGACTGGAATAAATGAATGCTTTATTCAATTTTAAAAAGTATTCACTCTTGGCATTTTTCAGATCAATCAATACTCCTGTTTCTTCCTATGCCTTTGACGCCTCCTTGGCAGGAGTCTGAGTAGGGTATCCCTTCGTCTGAATCCTCAGTTTGTGTTTTCTACCTTCGTTTTTGTTCCTATTCTTTCCTGGGTTTGTGGAGATGGTCCTTAAATGAGTGTCTGTGATGGGTCTGAAAGTAGCCAGAGCTCCTGCATCTGTCATTGTCTCTCTGTGTTCTTTTGTGGCGGAGCTTTTGACACATAAACTAACATAAAATATTTTACCTGGTTGAATGTTGAGGAATAGAGGTACACCATTTTTTTCATAGAATTTCAAAAGTATTCCATTAGATACAAAAATTATTTGTAGACAGGGTTACACACATCTAATTTTCAGAAAGATAGATGGCAGCTTGAATTTGAATCAAGAACAAAACAGAGTATTCCTGGAGAAATTTATGCCACTGTTTAAATGCTATTGAATCTGAAAAGTCAGCATGACTTTCATCTGCTGAGATAATTCAGCATTTCAAAGTACCTCTTATAGAAATAATCATGACAGATACATAAAATACCAATGCAAAAATGAAAAGGGGAATGGAGGATCATGGGTAAAAAGAGATTACAAGCAAATGGAATAAAATATTTGGAAATAACTGAGAAGACAATAAAACAGAAAGTAGACGTGACAATGGAGATGGAACAGGTGTCATGACTATCCACACAAAGGAACAGGTTTCATGACAATCTAGACATGGGTATCATTGCTGGTTATTTAGTCCATATGAACTCACTTTCCAAAGACAGAAACCTCCTCTTTAATTTTCTTAGGGGAGGGCTTCAATCATAACCCTTTTGGTATTGTACTGCCAGAATTTCCTTTTAAAAAACAAGGCTGAAATAATTCCAGAGCAAGTTTATAAAAACTGAGCAGTTTTTATTGATTCTTTCACTTATTTTGACAAAATACAATCCTAAAGAGGTTCTAGTTGTACAACACCTTACCAAGTCTTCATATTTCTATTAATAACCAAGATCAGTCAGACTTTTGTTCCCTTCTGTAAGTTGAGACAAATAATCTACATTTTATGTAATCTACTACTGGAGTTCATCTCAGTCTAACCTCAAATTCAGATTCTCTTTCCCTACATAATTATCTCTAGTTATTATTTCTAACAATTACAAGAAATGGGAAATGCCAAGAATGTTCTTTCCATGGGAAAATTTTGTTGGTTTTAACTATTTACAGTTTTGTCTTAAACCAGAAAATAGAACTTGAGGTAACCCTTTGAAGTTTGTGCTTCATTTTCAGGGAAAGAGGAATGTGAATAGGTACTGCCATAATTTCTTATAATTTTTCCACCACTAATTTGCGGTTGCTTCTTTTGCAGGGATAAAAATATAAATCAGAAGAACAGCAAATTTCCACTAAGAAACAAAATGAAAAGGGAACACTAGTGCAAGTGGTTGATCTATGAAAGCAGGCCAGGATTTCAGTTTATTAACAAGTTTAAATGTTAATTTCTGATTGGACCTGTGTATCGAAAGAGTTTTTGTGCCTAAAATATTAGTAATTAATACACTCATTGTCAGATGAATAAAGAACATCAGATAAAAAATAATTCAAAAACACCAAAACATCAATAGTATTAAAACAAGTCTTCATTTCAAAAATTATCTGGTATTTTTTATCGACAACAGAAGTCTGTTCTAAATTTCCCTGAAGAAAATAGGAAACTTCCCAGTGTTGTCAATGAGCTTTAAGATCATTACAATTTTCTTATAAAGATTCTTAACAATACTAGAAATTCATGTCAACAAAAAATTAACTCAGCATTATAAAAATAAAACCATCTAATATGTCATCTGACAACAATAGATGTGTTTTATTGCATTCTGTATTTCATTTGTTCTATTCAGAGACATCATTATTTTTTATATTTATTTATAATTTATCACCTTTTCAGAAGATGACTGACAGGGTCTGTAGTGATAGGGAGAGAGGTAATGGTTTTAAACTAAAAGAGGATGCATTTAAACTAGATATAAGGAAGACATTTTTCACAATGAGGATGGTGAAACACAGGAACAGGTTTCCCAGAGAGGTGTTGAATGCCTCATTCCTGAAAACATTCAAGACCATGTTGGATGGGGCTCTGAATAACCAGATCTGGTTGACAATGTCGCTGCTCATGGTGAGGGGAGTTGGACTCGATGGCTCTTAAAGATCCCTTCCAATCCAGATTATTCTATGATTCTTTAACTTCCTGGTTCAATTTGTTGTATTTTTTCTTAATGATGGTATCTGATCTTCAAAGAAATGAGCGACAGTTCTTAAGGATGCATCTAGTTCCCAGGCCAGATTCTCAGTCAAGCAGCTCTCTGGCAGCTCCCAGGCTGGCAGGCATCATCTTCTGTCAGTTTTAGCAGACATTTTCTGCCAGTGATTTTTGCATTATAACCAAGTTGCCTTTATGCCTGCTACCATCAGGAAGATCTTTCAATTATGTTAAGGACAGAATTATGTCTAAGGTGATAACCACTAAGAAAAGTAGTTATAAATGGATGACTAGGGAAGACTCTGGTCTTCGACATCTTTTAGCCCATACTGCTGCACTCAGAAGGCTAGGAATTCCCCAGGACATCTACCTTTAATGTGAAGCACTGGCTGTTTTATTCTTTCATAAACCAAGTTCCTACCATCTTGACTTAGCACTTTTTGTTCCTGTAATCTTAAAAATAGTGAATATTTAATCCATATCTGTTGTTTTCCTACCATGCTTGACTTTGTAGACCTGTGTAATAATCCTATTCTGTTGTCTTTTCTTCCAGAGTGAAGACAACTTTATGGTAAGAATATTGCACATTTTTTTCTCTTAAATAGAACATATTTTGTATTTCTGAATATCATAATTATGTTTATCTGAATTTCTTCCAATTGTCCTATACATTTTGTTAATATGCAGAGCCAGAAATAAAGGTTGTATTCAAGATACGAATAAACCAAGGATATGCTAATCTACATCACAGTATTTTCAAATTTTTACAGAATTAATTTCTTAATAATTTTGCAGTTTTTGACTGGTATTCATATTAAGTTAACAGTTTCATACAATTAGGTTTTAGATTCTTAACAATAGAACTTAGTTTAAAGTCCTTCATATTACTTTTTAAGTTAATATTATTTTTTGAATGTCACTTTATTTTAGTCTAGACATAATTTTTTCCCCCAGCTACTCAGTCTTTAGTCCTTCTGAAGTTGTTCAGAATTAGCTCTCATCCTTGTATGTCATCAACAATCTTTTCACTTAAATTTTCTTGCTATTTACTTATTGAATGATACAGATTGCAGTCCAGTTTGCTGCAGAACTCAATGGATAATCACCTTTCACAGCAAAAACTGACCATTTATGAGATTCTGCTTTTCTAAATCAACTATTTGAACAACCAGTTGCCTTTATTCTTATGCCTTGAATGCCTTCTTAAAAGCCTTTGGTGAGGAACTTTGCCAAAATGTGCTTGGAAACCAAGACTTTGTTAACCATATTATCCTTAAGCACACATTTGATATGCGTACTAAAAAGCTTGAGAGTTGTGAGAAAACACTTCTCTTTATAAAAGCCATGTTTTTTTTTTCCCCCAACTACAGTTTATATATACAGCCATCTAGCATTATTCTTTCTTTATATCATAGTGGAAAATAAATTACCCTGAATCATAAACCACTGGTATATAGTTATCTCAGTTTTTCAGATTTACAGACATTTTCACCAGATAGCTGCCTCTATGTTCTCAAAATAAATACCCTCAAAACAATATTGTTAGGGTTGATATAGAGATAAAACTTGAAAATAAAGTCTATTTGCTACATCCAGACAGAGACATGAGATTACTTGTTTGTGTATACAAGGGTGCCTAAATATTTTAGGGAATGCTCACTATTCATTGCAAAGATTGATGAATGTCTTTGACAGCTTCAAGTGCTATTATAATTACATCAGCTACCAGTTATTTAAGGAGAGGATGTTTGCTTTCATGACAGCCTTTGTCTCAGCATATTCTACTCCTGTCTTGGCTTTGCTTCAATGAACTTCTCAAAAAGGGATACGGTGTGGCAAAACTGTACCTCTCATACAAATGCACATCTAATGACCACATTGGTGTCACACATCATTTTGATTTTAAGTATTTAGGTGCTATAATGCTGAAATTTAATATCCTATATGATAACAAACAAACTAAAAGTCATCTTGCCTCATGAAGACTTCGATTAATTTAGGCATATATATACAGAATGCTACTGAAATAAAATAAAATCCCAGTAATTAATGTGCTTGTTCTCACAACATTCCAATGTGTTAAAAACTTCTATTATGAATTAAGAGACAGAAAAATGACAGCTAAAGTACAATAAGTGGAAATTTAAGTCAAACTTATGTCAAATCCTTAAACCATGTAAACAGTCCAGAAAGGTTTTTTAATCCCAGATGTCAGCTACCTTGGTCAGCTGTTCTGTTGGATTTATATTTACCATGGGATATACTCTGTGTATGCACACTTACTTACCATTTTTGTTATATTTTTTTTCACAGGTGTGATTGGAAAGCAGACATCAAAGTATGAGCTTGTGCTCACCCTTTTGATATTTGACTGGATATGTGCATGCCAACTTCAGTTACATTTTCTAGGAGTCCATCTAGGTTTCTTCCTTGGTAGAAATGTCTCTGGACCATGGTCAGTTCGGTAGGAGTCTGTATGCAACTTAAGTTCATCAGTTCTCATACACAACACTGCTCCACTCACGGATATTCTACAGGTGTTATCACGGGTTTGTGGAGGTAAGTCAGAGAACACAGTTAACTTTGCCATCAAATGTTTCAGCATCTTAAACACGGTATAGACACTGCTTCAATTCCTTTACTTCAAATAACTTAAACAATGACAAGAGCAAAATCATAAGTCACATATGATTTTGCTATCACATCAAGCAATCTTCTATCCTCCTCCCCAACCTCAAATCTCACTTACCTAGTTTATACTCCTAGGACACTGATAAATACAATTCATAGTTGAACAGCATTGCCTGAACAGAGAACCCTAGGGATCACAATTAAATGTTGGAGATGTCTGCATTTGACAATATTTTCTTTCATAATATAAAACAGTGAAGTTTTATTTGAATCATCTAAGCTAAAATTTATCATCTATGACCACTCTCACGATAGGAACCATCAAGCTTTGTCAAAATAATATTTAATCTTGCCTTTTTAGTGTTTAACTGTGGTGTTTCTTTAACAGAAAGAGTGCATCTTTAGAAAATGCAGTTCTAGACTAGGCAGTATTTTGCCATTTGAGTGTTTCACAATTCATTTAATTAGTGCTCAGTTTTTACTCCATTCTGACTAAATTTGTCCCCTAGTGTTCTTGTGTTCAGTGACCTTACCTTCACTGTGCGTCGATGGGCTGCCTGTATTTTTCATGGTACACATAATATTTTGACAACCTGGTGATATTAATTGGTCTCTCAGGAGCTTTCTATAATAAATCTATCTCACTGGCAGTCAGAAGTACATGTGAACTCTCTGCCTTCCTTATCTTCATTGTTCAGCAGGGCCTTACAGAAGAGAAGTATTTGAGGTAACACGGCAAATGTGTTACCAATTTTAACTCCTTTGCACTCTATTATTCTGAATGTAAGAAAACAAAAGTCATGATCAAAGAGGATTGTATGATATCTGCAGGTCTTCTGTAACCTCTGAAAAAGAACCAAAAGTTTTATGAGAACACGTACAGTTTTATCAAAACACCAGAACCAAATGTCATTATAAGGTATAGGTCTAGTACCAATGCAAGTCCATGCTTGAAGATGGAAATTATCACTTCTGAGATCATTAATTTCTCTGAAAACACTCAGAGGAAATATTTGTTAAAGGCAGGGAAAAATATTGGGATCCTTACATAGGCTAACACATGCACAGATATTTAAAGCTCACTTAAACTGTAGTCAGTATTCATTTGGTGGTAAAGGGAATCTATTGCAAGAGTCTTTATAGTATCATTTTGAGCTGGATCAGCAGAGACTATTTGTGTCATTGTTTTGCTTGAATCATTATTTTTCCTTAGGTTTTGTAATCCAGCTATCCACCACATATGCATAACTTATTGTTATTGGTGTAACAAAACTGCACGTGAAATATCTCTTAAATATCTTAACTATATGCAAAAGACTCGTGACTTTGCTGCAGGAGCAGCTTTAATTGACCTTTTATAAAAGTTTTATACATGCATAAACTGATCACTTTTGAAGCAAATACACTTTGGGACACAGTGCCCAAGATGTTGACCAACACATTAAGAAATAGCAGCTGGTTTAGATATAGAAAAAGGAAATTTCTAGACATAGTCCAGATTCCCACCTTTAATAAGCAGTCAGATACTTAATTGTGAAGGTCCAGTTAGTCACCCATTTTCATTCTGGTCTATTGTCTCAAGCCAGTCCATTAGCTCATCTATGCAAAATATGGCTGAAAATTCCTGTGGAATACAAAGAATTAATTAAAAACTTAATACAAATTTCATAAGAGTAAACTTTCACAATTTTAAAAATACCAAAAAGTGCTTGTATTTTATTAATTGATATTTAACCTCTTGTATAATGTGTTTTTATGCAGATAAAATATTAATTGGTAGATTTGGGTTTATAGTTCTTTTCAAAGTTTGGAATGAAGTATGGGTGTTTTTATGGATATTATGAAAAACTTATTGCGAATATTATTGCCGGGTTGAAAGGGTCATGCTTGTTGAAGCTATGATATATCTTACTTCTCATTCTAGATTATATAAATTTGATGAAGCACTGATAGAATTCTGGCTCTATTTTGACAGAGATACATTTCAAAGCATTCATTTTACAAGTGAAAATATTACAAGCATAGAATCCGAGTTTCACTTTTGGCTAATATCGTGACTTCAGACTTCTGCTTTATTTTTGGCTGGAGTGGATTGTACTTTTTGAAGGACCACAAAATTTTGTGCAAGGACACCACTTAAACAGTGAAATCAATAACAATCTGTTATAAAATGTGCAAAAGTAGAAAATAAATACTTGTCCTTTTCAGAATCATAAAAAGGCATCTTTTTGATTAGGAAGAGCCAGAATAGGTAGTACTGGCTGTGAATTACTGTCACTGTTAACCAAGTTCACAAAATATTATTTTGTGCTTACTTATATGAAAGGGTATTATTCATTACTAATTTAGTGTCATTACATATTATTAGTGTCTTTATATTATTATGTATAATAGGTGAATTTGTAATGCAGGACTTATTAAAAAGAGCAACTGAAAGAGAAAAGACTGTAGCAAGAACTATGGAACTGTTATCCATCTTACCAAAGCTTACTTTAAACATTTATGCTTTTGTATCAATGATCAAACATGTAATAGTTATGAATTAATAATGCTCCATGTTTTATAAATTTGGGGCACAATATGAGGGCTATGTATCTGCAGTAAGCCTTTTCAAACCATCCTGAGCATTTTCAAACTCCTCAGAAAGTCTCAATTATGCTGCAATGTTTCAGTTCTCTCTTAAATTCAAAGAAAGAATCATAGATAATTAATTTTGAATATTAAAATGGAATGTGATAAGTCCCAATGAAGAGAATAAGCTCATATGTTCCTACAGCTCTACATGTGTTAATATATTTTCAAATTCAGAGTATATATCTGTTCCGCAAGAGACGCTTCTAACTTGCATGTCATAAAACTAAACAATTAAAAGTAAATTTTAAAAAACGTTATTCCACATTCAGATAATTTTCAAGCTAATACCAACTGGAACACTTTGTTCTAATAGGAATTCCTGAGACTTTGCACCAGAGGACTGCACGTGAAACAAAAGAATGCAACAGATTCAGCCTCTGGTGCAAGAGACAGTGTCAAACTTGTGACCCACCCAGAGAATGTACCAGGGCATTCCCACCCGGCCCAAACATATATTAATCCACTGAACTCTATGTTTTTTAAGGAGACCAGAAGAAGAGGATCGACAGGACATCATAAGGATCCACAGAGTGATGATATTTTCTCTCTGTCACTCTCTTTCTCTTTACCCCCTCCCCCTCCCCCTCCCCCCCTTCTTTTTCTATTTCTTTCTCTCTCTCTTTCTCTAGCTCACTGTTAAATAAAGTCCGTACTATTGACTTCAGCATATGGTCTCACTTGCACCTTGATTCAGGCAGAGGCATCTCTCTAAAAATTTTAATAATAAGATCTCAATGGTTACCCAGAATGAATGTTAATTTTGTGAATAATCCTCTAATTTTTAATGGAACAGAGTATGACAGAAAGTGGTGCTAATGTGTAAGTACTGATATCTAAGACCCGTGTCACTAGTGGGTAGTGTGATGCTGGAGATACTTTCCAGATTTTTCTTGTGTTTGTGAAAGGAAAAGTATATGCTAGGAATACAATAAGAAAGTTAGAGCGATGAGCAACTATGTATCTTTCAATTTAAAAGATTAGTGCTGTTTGGCTACATGAAGCTGCATTTTTATAATGGGTCTTCAGTATTTTCAGTGATTTACACAGTTGCAAACATATAAAAACAAGAAATGTTTTCTCCTGAAGTTTCATTTCCACATTTCTAAAGCACATTGTCAAGAAAATCTGCTATATGAGAAACTTATGTCATATAAAATTCAATACTGTCTTTATCATTTACTTCAATGACAGTTGAATTATACCACATAGAAAAGTATTTTCAAAGGAATGGCATTCTTATACCCTTTTTTTTTCTTCTGTCACATTGTGTGATATTGCTATGCATGCTTAAATGTTTGATGTATTCCACCAGATGGTTGGAATATATTGCAGTCAGGAATACAGGGTTTTGTTTTGTACCTATCTGTTTTTTAAACATTAAACATCTGCACTACAGCAAGAATGAAGTAGAGAACATCTGAAAAAATTCTGTAAACTGCATAACTCAGTCTGTTACTGTTACATTAAACTGTTTTAATTTGGACATAGCTTGAATATTTTTTAATGTAAAACAAGTGTAATCTTTCAAGAAGTTAATGCCAAGGTAGTTGCTCATTGGTAAGCTGTTAAGACAGAAACAAAATCAGAAATTACATGTTTCAAATTATCTTCTGTACCCTTGTAACTCATAGATGCACTTAAAATGTAAGTCTTTAAGAGGAAAAGTACAAAAGCCATCTTAAGAAACACAGCTACTGCATATGAATGGGGATATTATTCAACATAAAATCACAAAGCCTTTCAGCACATGAATTTAATGTGCACGTGCAGCAATCTTTCTGACACTATAAAGCTTTAGAGGATCCATTACTGTCTTTGAGTTTACAGTCTGTGCACTAACAGGTTTCATGATGGACAGAGCTATTACCCACTCTATTCTGCCAATATTATTACTTCAGAGAAAGAGAAATAAAACAAAACGTGAAAGAGAAAAAAAGTACTAACATGTAACAGTTGTTTAAAATATTACAATACATTTATTATAATATTGTATAATACAAGACAATGCCTGTATCATTTGAATGATGAATCAAATGAAAATAATAATTTAGATTCAGTCCTTTATCCCTATGATTAAAACCATTGTTGCTGTTAACTTCACTTGTGGAATATCATTGCTGAAGCACACTCTTGGAAAGTAGAGAAGTGACTTCACGAGAAACATCCTTTAGGAGAGCATTTCTAAGGAAGATCTTTCTTACCTTTCCCATAAATGTTTCTTCTGAGCTCTTTCTGAGCTCTATTGGTGACAGAATTATGCTTTCAGGAAACATATATTTTGATTTTAGCAATGTTTTAGTGTGCTTTACTTAAGCAGGCAGCAAATAAGTAAAGACAAGCTTAGTTATCATCCATTTGCTTTAAGGTCTTCGTGTTTAACTAATGTTGATATCCAGGGCACCTCATACAGCTGAAGTACAGCACCTATAACCTTGTCTTTTTGTAATGTAACACAGATCTGGGTTAAGCTATTTCTAACAATCTGACAAGTTGAAGTTAAAGAACAAATTCTGACTCCATGTAACAAATCAGAGAATTTAATGTTGTAAAAATAGGTGATTAATTTAACCTGAGATTCCCTCAAGAATCCCGCCTGGCTTCTGCCTCTCACAGCAGTATTGGCTTCCTTTCGGTGTCCCATGCCATATCTTTCAGCGCTCTTCAAGCACCAGAGCCTACAAAACAGCACCAAACATCTATGCATAAACAGGAAAGGAAATATTCCTAATGATAACTGCAAGACAAATTTTTCATGTATGGGTCTAGAAGTTAAGAATTGCTGTATAAATCAACAATCTTCCAGTTTATCAAGGCCAAATTTGCAATTCCAGGTAACTGACTCTGTGGACTAGATATATTTCAGCTTCTTCCCTATTCCCAGGCTGTGGGAAGAATCAGTCCTTTTGATAGTGTCAAAAGCTAGTCCAGTAACTATCTAAAGAAAGCAGGATGCATTCCAAGACTGTAAATTAACTTGTGCAGTCTACCATGTTTGTCTTGTACAGAGCAATAATCTCCTATGATGAACTATTATGCCACTCTGTAGCACAAAGTACACTTCAAGTGATCAATTTCAGCACTTTCAGATCTGGATCAGTTTACCCATTTCCAAACTGAGCTACACTTCCCATCCGTTTTGTGTATTTGGAAAGACACATATATTTACCAAAACAAAGTATTTTCCTATTTTTATCCTTTAATCACTCTCAAAAGCAAGAAGCTGGCAAAACATCAGGATTGGCATGATGTTATGAATTTTGCACAGATGTTCATAAAATTAATGCAATCTTTATAATTGCACTTATCATTTGGACATTCACGGAAAGGATATTGACTTTAATTATAAAACTCATCTGAATACTAATGAAGGTGGTTTTATTATGATGTGAGTACAATCTATATTTTTTTAATATCAGCATATTTTACAGTATAATAAAATCCTATAATGCTACGCAGTGAGTTTGGGGAAGCAATGAGTATCAGTTTTAGGGAAAAAAAAAAGATTTTTATAGGATCAGCTTTAATTTCCTTGCACCTTGAGAAAAAGACCTAATTCAGTCCACCTCCATAATAATAGATTTTTTGGTTGGGTGCCAGATATATATGACTGACAAGAACAAGACAAGCATAATATTTAAGGACATTTCTTTAAAATATTTCAGAATACTTAAAAACTTGTTCCAATTAATTGAAAATAGCAGGTGTTTAATTGTTTTTTTAAGAAAAGAGCTCAAATTCTGAGTATTTGGAACACTAAGGTGCACAGTTATTACAGGTTTCCTTCCTTCCTTCCTTCCTTCCTTCCTTCCTTCCTTCCCTCTCTCCCTCTCGCCTTTCCTTTATCTTTCATTTTCTTCCTCTCTTCCTTTTTCCCTTCCTTCTTTCCTTCCTCATGTACCTCTTCCCTTCCCTCCATCCTTCCCCCCTGCCTCCTATCCCTCCCCTCTCTCTAAATACCTGCTAGTTTTCTTTCAGATTAAGTGGCTGCTATTGCTTTGTTCCTGATCTAGTATTGAAAGGTGACAAATTAAGTTAAGAATAATTATGACGCACGCATTATACATTGATTTTCTGACAATTTCTAATCATTCCCTGAAGAACAGTTTTTGCAAGCTTACAGCTGCAAAATTTATCCTGAGATCCTACCTACTCGGCCATGAAAGCAATTGTGAAGCTGTGGGATGGAGGATAAATAGTATTGTGCAACCAGGAGTCATTAAGACCTCCTGCAGTTAAGATACCTCTTCCCCCAGTGACTGGTTGGAGCACATAACAGACACAGCTGGCTTTCATTCTGGAAACCCAATGTAACAGATAAGGCAGCAGAAAAAGCAGAGAAGTTACAAAGTCCAATGGGGCTGGCAATTACCACAATTATACAAAATCTTTGTTTCTGGAAATGTGGACTTTGATCATATATTTTAGATCACATATAATAATATTTACAGATCATAAACCCTAAATAGCATATGAGAACAGTAATTTCTCTTTTACTCTCCAAGTTTTCTGTTGTATGATTCTCTCTTATATTTTGAGAACGTTTAAAGAATTTTTCTCAGTGTTTTTAAGAATTTTCACACGTGGAATCTTCCCATGATGCTTTGATTATATAAAAACTGCTTCAGTTCCCATTGTAATGAGTAGGAGTTATGTTTTAATACTTCAAGGGAGAATTTAACTGCTCCCTTTCCCTTTCTATGGCACATTTCTAATTCAAGCAAACATTATAAAAGGAAATTTTCTCCCCTGTTTTCATCAGAACCAGAATGTTTTATTTTACCTTTGTATTAATGATGATGTCTCATTGCTCATTTGTTCACAGTAACAGTTTTGCGCTTCATTGGCAAGGAATTCAGAAGCATCTAGTTTTGTGGGTTAAAAGAATGATTTCTCACTTTTTTATTTATTTATTTTCTTCTTAATTTGAGTACATATTTTATTTGTTGTCTTACTCTTATAACTGCAGAAGTAATCCATGCACAGTGATCAGCTTTAAACTGCTGGTATAAACGGTTTCCTTTATGATCTATTTGAATTAACCTACCATCTGTGACAACATTTTGTCCTTACTAAAGAATACAGTGTATACTGTATGCCTTGATTTTTTCAACATAATTAAAATGTAGGAAAATAATGCTTTTCATTTTTTCTTTTATTCAAAATCATATTATCATCAGGAAATATAAAACTCTTTTTGATTGAGTGAGCCAAAATGCTCAAGAATGAATGCACGAACAATGACAACCTGTCTGTTATTTCCAAAGCCATGTCATCAAGTATGGTGACATAGGATGTTTCCTTGTGTCTATGTGAGTTTTGCATATATAAGTTGGAAACTAAATGCTAAATGTCCAGTTTGGACTTTTATAAGTTTCAAATCAACATCTTTTTTCTGGTCTCAGCAGACCAAAATATCATGAATTACTATTACAAGATTCTGAAATTAAATTATGTTATTTATGAGTATATATAAAAAACCCCAATTATTTAAAAAGATGGCCTACAGTGTTTTCTTCAGAATTCTGTCATATAGTTTTCCTGCTAACTATGCACACTAGTCAAGTCATGTGACATTATTAGGGGTGAAACTTGTTTTGAAGGAAAAAGCTGCAACCACAGAAAGAATTAAAGTCTGTGAAGTAAATAAAAGGTTAGTAGTGTGTTTTATTTTTCCATTGGATTGTTTGCTGATATGCTTGAAATTGTGAGGCAAATCCAGACAAGGACCATTATTTTCTTCATTGTAAAATTCAATGTGGACTAGGAGTAAATACTGCAGGTGACTGTGGCACACTTGTCTTAATATCATTCTGCATGGTTTCTTAGAACAGTAGGTTTTGGGGTATTTTTTGTATTTGGCTCTTTTTCCCTGCCTATCATTCTTTTGAAGAGAAGAGCAGAGGATTTTGGTTTTGTTTGCTTTTTTTTTCCTGGCTGCAGAGAGATTTACAGCCTAGCATCCCTGAAAGTTATGTTTAACTACAAAAACATTAGTTTATTGATATAGAAAGTCTTACACATATGCAAAAAAAAAAAAAAAAAAGAAATTTTGAAAAAACTCAACCTCTTATAGGTATGTTTCACAGGGAAAATGGCTGGCACTGTAGGAACCTACAGAGTATTGATGAAGAAATTGAGTCCTTTACAAAGACGAGAAGAAAAGATGGTCAAATACTGTCTTTTCCTAGGTGATTTGATAGTCATAACAGTATCAGTCACCTTGTGTAAGTAAGGAGAAGCCTACCATTTCAGGATGCTATTATCTGATATCTTAGATGACTATATGAAGCTCTAGGTAATTTTTTTCAAGTATTTGGTAAAATTTATAGATAATAAATTTAATGAAAAAAAAGTTTCTGAGATGATACTAATTAGGTCATTAATAGCAATGCATCAAGAAGAGTATGATATTAAAATGCTGTGATTGGCTCTTGCCAATTTTCTTTCACTTTCAATGACTTAATTTCTAAGTGTTTCCATCCAATTTGTTTTAGTTTCTCACAAAAAAAACTCTTCAAAATGTCAGACTCATATCTCTTTGTATCTCCCATGAGCCATAGAATCACCAAATTATTCTGGAGGGATGGGAATATAGGAGACCACGTCGTCAGCTTCCTGCTTCACCTTTCTGAAGAAAGTCAGCATTCATGTGTCCATGCAGCTTACATCCATCAGTGGCCTCACAGATCTGTTAGTTCTTAGGAAACTTATTCTAAGCATCCTTTTTTTACTAATAATTCAGGGTAAGTTACAACAGCTTTCCCATTTAAAAGTGTAGTTGCCAAATCTTATATTGCTTAAAATTTGCTGACTTTTCCTGGGTAAATATAGTTTTTTCTACTACAACATAATATATTCTAAATTCATAATGTAGTGTACCATATGCACTCACTATATATTGTATGCAAATGGAAACAGATTCAGCCAAGTTAAACAGACCTTCTGAAATTTACTAGCATGGATCTCAGTGATACAAGGATATTCAGACATTTTTAAAAGATTTATTTGCCTCATCTCCTTTTCCCTTTTCTTGTTTTCTTCTGTCTAACTCTTTCTTTCTCATCAGAACTTTTTTGTGAGTTACTTGAAGTGAAAACATTGATGCCTTTGCAGATAAACAAAAAATATGCTCTAATAAGTAATCAGTCGTTTCTAAATCCATTTTAAATGAATAGTGAAATCTCCATTGTTATTTATTAATGTTCCTGTGACAAAAAAATGTATTTTGGTCAATGTTTTTAAATAGCTTTGGAGTCAGTATGTGCGAATTTACCCTGTCATCGTTCTATTGTAGGTGAAAAAAATAGTGATTGGACAATTTGCAGAGAAAGCAAGAAAAGACAATTATTTTATGTTCCAGTCAGTTACTTTCAAGTGACAGTCCTAATGGAAGCAGGGAATGTATTTGATGCAAGTTTGACTAACAGTGTTGAGCTGGCTCCAAAGTCACTGTTTTACTTACTTGAAGATAGAACTAAGTCAGCATTTTGTTGTGCTCAAGGTAAGGAGGATTCACGTAGGTCAATCATTTGACTGTAATAAACAGCAGATACAGTAATTCTGCTTGGCAGTTACACTGCAGGCATCGAGAGCTGCAACCACAAATCAGCAGTGCTTACTCAAATGTTCCATGACTCTTCCTATCACTTTTTCAAAAAGATGTCATCATTCAATGAAATGAACATGCTGTCACTATTAAAAATATAGAACTAAGCTGTAGCTCTAAAACGTTGAAAGCCACTTGAACCTGTATCATTCTCCACTCTACTAAGCCAAACCACTTCTATCTTTTTAATATTTTGATGCAAAATCTTACTAGCTTTACTTACTGGTTGCCTTATTTGTAGTGGACTATATCTTATATTTAGTGGAAAAAGACATAAACCCCACGTTGATCTTAAATAATATGAATAGAAACAGAGAAAAATAATACCATTTATTGGGAAAAAAAAAATAAAGGGTATTTCAGATTTTGCAAAAGCTAAAACATGTCAAATATTATTCTTACTTAAATTTCTGTATTTTTTTCAGCTCTTTAGCCTGAGTTTTATGGAGGTTTAAGGATATATATGTTGTCAGTAAACTGTATAGGAAGTCTTGTAACTGAGGATAAAGCACTATAAATCTTTGTATCAGTTTTTTAATTAAGTTAAGAAAACTCAAATTTAATGAAAGAAAGGCTGATTTATATGTGAAAGTTTTCTGTGTCACTTCAGGTAGACTGTCTGTAGATATATATAAAATAATTTGTCATCCCAGACCCTGAGATTATCTCAGGTGGTTAGAGCATAGCACTAACACCAATGTTGTGGATTCAATACACGCATGAGCCATTCAGTTAAAAATTAAATGGGATGATCCTTGTGGGCCCCTTCCAACTCAGAATATTCTGTGAATATGTGGTCTTTTCAATTTCAGTTTTAACTCTGAATCTAACACAGCAGTATTAGAGTCCTAATAATTGAGGGCTATTCGATAGAGAACATCCTGTGTTCAACATCCCAGACTACAAACTTGCTCCTGTAATAACAGAGAAGTTGGTGAAGAGAAAGCATCACTGTTATATGAGATAGGAGAAACTTGGCTTTGGCAATAAAATCATCAGCCTCTGATGAGGTCTGTGATCTCATGACGTGAACAGAGTTATCAGCCAGAAGCAGGAAGATGTTATAAAGAGTTGTAGCTTGAGCTGATGGGGTGAAAGGAGAATCCTTAAAACCCTCTTATTTGGAATAAAACTTGTCCTTCTTCAAAGATACTGTCATGGGAAAAAAGAGCTGGGGAAAGGCATACTGAATTGAGAAATGTATGCTATCACTATGCTCCTTGATAGACACCCTTTAGGTACTGGATATGAAAGTGTTCTATTTTATGCCTTTCAGATTATTTACTCAACACTACCACAGAATCAAACATCTGAATACCTCCCAACAAATGCAGCTAGGGATTAGAGAACATATACTGATTATAATTCACATTTTTTCCACTTCATGAGGAAAGGTAATTTGTTGTGAATCTTACCAGCTCTACCTACACAGAAAAGTTAAGTTTGACTTTTAGGTACAGCTTACTGTTGAGTAAAAGGTTTTTCCCTTCCCTTCCCTTCCCTTCCCTTCCCTTCCCTTCCCTTCCCTTCCCTTCCCTTCCCTTCCCTTCCCTTCCCTTCCCTTCCCTTCCCTTCCCTCCCTTCCCTTCCCTTCCCTTCCCTTCCCTTCCCTTCCCTTCCCTTCCCTTCCCTTCCCTTCCCTTCCCTTCCCTTCCCTTCCCTTCCCTTCCCTCATATCACAGGCACTGAAGAGGTCATATGATCTTGTCATACAGTTATCTATTTTTTTTCAGAAGTATGAATGTTACAGGTTTTTATCAAGACTGCATTTGACTGAGTCTTAATCAAAGGAAAATAAGTTGATTATAAAGTTCCACTTTTTATTCAGATTGATTTTTAGGTTTAAGATTGAGTATTTTGGTTCCACTTCACAAATACCTAGTACAGGGAAAAGAAAATTGGGAAAGTGATGTCCTCATTGAATCCAACATTTGTGTTGAATTCACATTTATTTTATTCATTTATTGTAACCAAACCAAAGTACAGTAGAGACCTAAGAGTAACAATGGTCCTTGTCTTATTCCTTCTTAGCAAGTAGTTATATCCTCAATGTAGGTCTGCACTAAGTTAGTTGGAAGTGATAGAGAATATAAATCATGACAATAAGATTTGGAAGGCAGTTGCTGAACTCAGAAACTCAGACTTTCCTAGCAATAAAGCACCATTAGGGATGATGTTGTTATTGCTGCCTTTTTTTTTTTTTTTTTTTTGGTTTTTAGTATGTGCAGCTAGGATGAAGATCTGCATGACTCTAGGGTATTCATATACTCAGGTAGAGTCAATTATGTCAAAGTAGGTGTGCAGTTCATGACTTATAAAAAGATTAACTTAGTGTGGAGAAAATTCATATTGCTTGAACTAAACTTCAACCAAAATTGTGGCGAATTGGACCTCAATAATATAAGGTTTCCTGAGTATTGATAACCATTGTCTTCTGGAGGGCTTTGTTTTTTTGCTTTTCTTTCATTTTCTCTTATTTTCCCATTCATGATAATTACTAGACCAAGTAGGAATTTGCTATCAAAAAATAACAACCAAGAAAGCCTTTATGTTTCTTGTAAAATATAGATTCTGCTATTCTTCATCTTAAACAAAATTTCATTCTTCTTACTAGGATTATACAAGACAAAAGATCAAGTCTTTAGCTAAATATCTAGGAAAGCTTTAGCAAATTCAAAACCATAGACCAAATACAAAACCAGCATTGTAATTATTGTAATAATACCCAAATATGTTAGCATCTGGTATAATGACATACTTTTTTTCAAAATAGATACCAGCACTTCATTGATTTGTATCATCCAAGTGTAAGTATTTCAGCATTAAATTATGCAAGACTTTAGCTTAACAGAGATGCAACAGTGATGCTTGATATTGAACATGTTCCCACCACGCAAATGATTCAGGTTTAAATTATAAAATATGAGTAGTGTTTGGTTTTAAGTAGCCTAGTTTAATGCTGTTAAATCTGTTATCATATTTCATTTCCTTAGCATCTTCAAGTCTAATTCAGCCCAACAACTGATTTGATGTGATATGATGTGATGTGATGAATTACTTCTGGACAAACCCCCAAAAATGTGTTTTTCATGCCTTGCCTAAGTGGCTTTTTTTGGTAGCTGTTACTTAGGCTACTCAGGGTACTCCAGTCTGGTCAGCCTTCAGTCTCTGGGAAGGTGATGGAGCAAATAATCTTAAAAACCATTTTGACCTGGAAATTTATTGAGGACAAGGAGTTAATAGGCAATAGTCAACATGGATTTCTGAAGGAGAACTAAAACCTTACAAATCTGATGGTGTTCTCTAAAGAAATGTCTGGTTTTGGGGATGAAGGAAGAGCAGTGGATAATGTTTATTCTGCCTGTAGTAAGGTTTTCAGCAATATCTTCTGTAGCATCTTCATAGAAAAAATGATTAAAAATGGACTGCAAAATTGGGCAACAAAGTAGACTGAAAACTGCCTTTATTGCAGTAATTGGTGGCATGAAGTCCAGCTGGTGGACATATAGTAGTGGTGCTGAGAGGCTGATAAGGGGTTCAGTACTGCTTAAGACAGTCAGGAATGACCTGGGAAATGTGACAGAAGTGCACCCTTAGTCTGCAGACAATATAAAACTTAGAGGACTGCTTCAGAGACCATATGGTTGAGCTGCCATTCAGAAAAACATCAACACACTGTAGAAATAGACCAACAGGAACATCAACTTTCTCAGCAGAAAATGCAAAGTATTGTTCCTAGGGATGAATAATCCCATATGCCAGTACATGCTGAGGACCCACTGAAACAGATTTGCTTCACTGTTCTGGTGGACAAGAAGTTGAACATGAGCCAGTGACACGCCTCTTGTGACAATGTAAACTAACATTATTTGTGGCTGTGTTGGGAAGGGCACAGTCAGCAGGTTGAGGGAGGTGATCCTTCCCTCCTGCTTAACCCTGGTGAGACACATCTGGAGTGCTGGGTCCTGTTTTGTCCTCCCCATTACTAAAAAGATGGATGAATAATGGAGCAAGTTCAAGAAAGAGTCATAGAGAGGATAAAGGGACTGGATCACCTGGCATACAAGGAAATGTTGAGAAAGCCACAAGTTTTCAGCCTGGAGACAAGCAGGGTCAGGGACATCTGAACAACACATAAAAATGTGTGATGGTCCAAAGCAGAAGGAATAAACTCTTCTCAGCGATGACCAGTGAGAGGACAAGAGAGAAAGGGCACAAACCGAAACAAAAGAAACTAGATTTAAATGTAAGAAAAGAGTTTCTACTGGAAGGGTGGTTAGAGACAGGAAGAGGTTACACAAAGATATTGTGAAATCTCCACCATTGGAGATACTAAAAATTCAAAAGGATGTGGCCCTGAGCACTAAGACCCAGGTGACCTTACTTTGATCAGAGTGAGTTGGACTGGAAATATGTTTCTATTGTTTTGGGTTTTTCACTGAATGAAGTTTAGCTTATGCGAGGAGCCTAAAACAAGAAGATCAAGATTAGTGGGATTAAACTATCACTGGTTTCAAAGGAATGAAAAAACCTTCTGAATCCATAAAGATGAGAATCTGGCATAAAGACTCTGAAATGATAAAGCAACCAGTGCTGAAATAATATAGAGTGTTTAGAGACCACAATATACCTGCAATTGTTATCCAAATGAACTGGGCTTAGTGACTTAATCTGAAACAGGTTTAAATATTTCAAAAAAGAAGAGTAGATCTAACGTGAATCAAGATTATATACCATTGACTATGAGAGAGCTGATAATCCTGGAAACCACAGCAGTCTGACCTGAATTCGCTCTGTAATCACCCATGGCAATTACAGCTTAGGGGATATCTTTAAAGTGGCCCTACTTAGCATGTTTATTAGAGTCACAACCTCTGTTCACAGAGCTATGTGGACTGTTAGGCCACACACAGAAGTCTCGCAAAATTTTTCCAAAAATTCCTGTGCACAAACAAACAAGTAAAAACCAAAACAGGATGTTTTTGTCTGTCTGGTGAAGCATAAATATGAAAAGGTATGAGGGGAATAGTCTCTTAATGAATGAGTGTAATTCTTACTAGGAATTATTAGAACATTTTGCTAGTGTTTTGTATTGTTTTATTGCTAGTATTTACATCTAAATAGAATTTGAAGAGTTCATTTATTTATATTACCAAAGAGGAAAACTGCACACGGAGATATTCTTCAAAGCAGTTTGACTTAATCATCAGTAAAGCTATAATTATACTGGCTCACTTTAGCCCTACATAGTTAGCTTATTATCTTCTAAAACTACTTCGGCACCTTTTATTTTTATTTTTTTTTTTTTTTTTAAAGAAGCCAAAAAGAACTCTTGAGAAAAGAAAAACAATTTTTCCTTACCCAGTGTAAAACAAAAAACCTTCTACATCTTGAAAGTTTTCATGATCATTCCAAAGGAAAATCTTAGATATCGAAAGGGGACAGTATTAAGTAATTTACTCTGCAAAACCTCAGCATAAAAGTCTTGTACTGAAGGTCTATGGCACAGTACCCATTGTATGTCATAGGTAACAATCCATTTCAATTAGATAGATCTGAATTCCTGTTTACAGAACTCTGGAGTAAAATAGCTGTTGATTGCATTAATGAAAATTGTGCTCTAAATTATTTGCAATTGAAATATTCTTGATAGAAATTTTGAGCATGTTCTTGAGATTTCATGTAGCTCTTGTAAAAATGATTTTTGTCTATAGGATTATAGTCCTCTGTGTCTTTAGTGGGGCGTGTGTGTTTATAATCATGGTATGTACAAATGACTGGACTGATGTCAGTACTGTCACCTTTCTGAGATTCAAAATTGTTCATCTATGTTACAGACTTTAGTGCTTTCTATAGTTGGAAATTTTCAAATAATCTATTTAAAGGCATGACATAATCATTATAACTTATGAACACCAGCAACACTAAGAAAGGTCTCTTTGAAAGGTTAGTACAAATTGCTATGAAAATACTGTTTTCTCCTTGGTGTCATATTAAAGGCTCTTTGTTAAAAAGTACAGACCTAATGTCAGCTGAACCATGGCTTTCTCTAAGTGAGTTTATCGAGTCAAAAAAATTACTCAAAATTCACTCAAAGTCTGTTAGAAAACCTAGAATGAACAACAAAACTTTTTACCCGTGAATAAAAAACTACTTTTGTAAGTAAGCCATATACTAGAGAGCTTCCTGACCATCTGTCTATGATGCTCTCAGATCTAAAGAAAGACTTTATAGGAACAGCAGTACTATCTTATTTCTGGCTCATGTTATAAGACAACTACATGTGAACTTTTCTGGTTGAACTAATTTAAATGTCTCTTTAAAACAACAAAAAAGGAAGCTATTCAATACTTTGAAATTAATTCCAGAAAGTAAATCTTCACCATTGTTTCCAGAATAATGTTGATAACAATTTAAGCTTTATAGGATTTTAATTTTATAGTCATACTTTTTTAAAAAAAAGCATGGTAGAGTATAGTAAAACCAGCTTTACTTTACGTATTATATAAATCAATGAAGCTCAAATCTGAGCTACAGGAAGATCTAGAAAAATATTCCAGTTTTAATGTTCTTTTTAATTCCTGTTTCTTTCCATTGTGAGATCCTCTTGTGATTCTTATGTTCTCTTAATTTTACTAGAAATCAAAATAACATGTACACACCAGATAACGTATCTTCAATCTTTTCCCTTGTGCTTCTAGTTCCAGCACATTACACAGGAAGAGAGACTGAGAGAGGTATTAGCAAGACACTCTATCATGAATGTGCCAGGTAGTCTGTGAAGCATTTGTCTATATTTAATAATGAACCTATTTCTCTGTGCATTTTAATATTCACAGCTTCTTAATGAGTCTTTTCTAAAAGCAAATAACTACAAACTAGTATAATTCCATTAAAATCAGAAAAGCTGTTCCTAATTTACATTTCTTCAGATCAAATCTAATTACCATTGATGTTGACAGTAACACCTTGCATTCGTATATTTTTCTTTACTTGCAGATCTCACACGTGAAGAGAATTATCTTCACAATCTCTATTTTTCAGTGAAAGTAATTGAAACACGAGGTGTGAAGCAATTTGTTCAGCATCTCTTAAGTCTTGTACATATATTCTTTAGACTCCATTGCCTAATTAGAACCTTTTCCGAAGAATATTGGACCCTGATAAATCAAGCAACACATTTAATATAGCATTTTTCAGCATGTATTTCAAAATTTGTTGATGTCCAAGTAAGGATTTTTGAGATTTTTTGATAGTTTGGTGTTGGAATTTCCTTTTGGGGGGAGTGTTTTGTGATGATGATTATGATATTATAATTATTAATAATAATTCAATATTTTAATTGGTTATTTTATTTTTAAAACCATATTGAGAATGCTTTCCTCTATTTAATTCAATTAATTAAAGCCAAAATAAAAATGTTGATAATTTCTCTATATTTAACTTTGAAAAATTCAGTAATGAATGCATCAACTAAAAGGAACAATGAATTTCAACTGAGTTATTGGTGACATTTAATAGTTTTCTTCAGAGATTTAGATTGTGAAAATACCATTATTTATAGCATTTCCTTTTAAGGTGTCTAACTCTGCATTATGTTTTGTATAGGTTTGAAACAGTCACTTAATTGCTTTTCACTTCACAAGAAAAATGCCATTCCATATTTTGGAATAGCAAAGAAAGTTATTCATAAATAATTAGTTTGTGCAACAGATTTGTACAGTGTACAGTTGAAGTATGGAATTTATCTGAATTCTACAAAGGAATTAATGTTTATGTATATAACAATATTCAAAACTAAGCATCCTTTAAACAACAATTTAATGTGTTGGAAAGGACAAATGTAAACATAAACCAAATAAGGTAAGTTGAGATTACAAAGAAATTTTTCTTTTGTGAAAAATACATTATTAATTCATCATGCTCTTTTCTTCCCAGCCTGGTATGAAGACTATCTCACAGGGGCCTGGACAAAATAAAAACAGCCATTCATCCTACCAATGAACCTTCTCCAGACTAAGATGTAAAAGCAAGTTCTGATCATGGGAGTTGACACAATGGGGTTTCCTTAAAGATTATGTAAATTGCTCAGAGCAATCTTGAATCTTCAGGCTCTTTGGGCTTTTCCCCAGTAAATTTTGCACTCATAGCCATGCCAGATCTATGTAGGAATTCAGACAATTTGTCCCAAACACCTAGCTTCACCATTTTGTACCAAAAACATTTTTCAAAGCTACCATTCCATTTGCGTCAATTTGATACAGTGCTAAATCTGCATGACACCAAATTTTTTCAACAAAGAAATTTATGATCTGCACCCTGTCTCTTAAATCTTCCTTGATGCTGTGGTGTAACTCAGCAGTGTAGAGGCCCACAGACTACATTCTTACACTAGTTATGATCCCTGGTTCTTCTCTTACCAACATTTCCAACCCTTCATTGTTCCAAATGCATGCTTCGAGCATACCAAATCCAGAAATAAGCCATTTCAGGGAGTGTTAATCACACCATGGGTTCTGGTGTGATTAACTACAGTTGAGGAAATATCCAAATTATAATCTACTCACTTCCACCAGGAATGTAAATATTGGTTTCACAGTAAATATACTACCCTGGAATAAAACTTTGAACATGATCCCAAAGATCAAAATTCTGCAGTGTTTTCTCTGTCTTATACTTGAGCTAGCTCCAGAACTTTCATAAGTCTCTTCAGAAAGTCTAGAGAAGTGACTTGCAATTATAGTCCTTCCAACTACTCCAGTTTATGTTTTCAGGCAAACTAATTGCAGATAATTTCATATCCCAGACTGCACAGAGTGCTTTAATAATTTATTTAAATTAATTCAAATGCATTCTACCAGAAGCATCAGATTATTACAGTAGGAGTGATGTCCTTAACATGATGGAAAAACTGAAGACAGGACCTTTTCTCTCCCCATTCTTCTCACCTCCTTGCTTTGATACTTGCTTGTCAATATATCCAGCAGAATTCTCAGATTATCCAGGTTTGTCAAGTAACTTACATCTGAGATCACAAAACCATGAGTCAGCTACAACTCTACCTTGCATCATAATCTTTTTGATCTTTACATACAATTTTGAGAAGGCGCCATTAGTGCCTGAAATCTGTTTGAACAAGCACTAAGAGAAAGGTAGTGTGGAGCATAAAAAGTATTCCCTATAAAGAAGTTTCAGTAGGTAATCTGATCAACCTTTTGCCTTGGGTAAGGACACTTAGGTTTTTACTAAAATTGCTTGTAGATATAGCTAACAAATCCCTGAAATGAACTGTGTTGCCAGCCTGAAGTAGAAGGACTTGACTGCTCTGGTTCATTTTATCATGGCAATTACAAGTATTGTACCCAAATTACTGCTATAAAGTAGGTGCTATACAAATAGAACTTGTTTTTCTCCCACTCAAGAAAGCAATAACACACTTCATTAGGCAAATTGAAACATAAAGATCTCATGGTTGATTGAAAATATCTGAACTTTGATCTTTTGGATTGTAGACATAGGTATACAGTTTCCTTCTAAAATCTTACTGCTTTTTCATACATTTTTCTCTCAACATTTTTAATCATGATACAACATCAGTAGTTAAACAATATCATAATCTTGACTTGGGTATTAATTGACTAGACACGTTTCACAAATTTGGTCTTGTTCACTCAATTTTTGGTTCTTTATTTCCTGAGCAGCCTTTCAAGAAATACACTCAATACTGAAATAACTGGTAAATGGAATATTTTTCATAGCTTATCAAAAGGGCTTAAGCATTGAGACATTCCTAAGAAACTACAGGGGTAATTATTTACTCTGGACCTTTCAATTTTGATCTGATGGTGAACCAAAGCATCCGTGTGTCAGAGTCCTTAATGTCCCTGACCAGCCTCACCTGGCTTTGCCATTTCTTTCATGGGCCCAGGGCTCCATTTAAGCTAAGACAGGATGTTTCAGTCCTGGCTAGGTTTATGTAGTAGTTGTGCTGTTCTGCAGTCTTTTTTCCTGAAGAGACCTGGACTCCATCTGGACAGAAGTTCTGTCTCCTTTTACTTCTGCTTGTACCTTTCTCCTTGGGCAAAATGGCCTTTGTTCCTTTGCCTTTCCTAGTGGTGTTGATGTACACCTTTGCTAACTCCTAGAGGTTGACGGTTGTCAACTCCTGACAGTTGTCAGACTCCATGAGACTGCATCAGTTTGTGAGAGCATGGTCTGCTCTGGGGTCCTCCTCAGCTCAGGACTTGTTTTCCTTGCAGGGCAGTTTGGCTACTCCCTGACATTCAGACACAAGTGATTTATTCATGTTGAGCAGTCAGAGTCCATACAACTGTCTGAATTACTCTGATGTCTAATTGAGTATGCCAATGTTAAATAAGACTATTTTTCACAGGAGTCAATCAATTGATCTGGTTTCCATTCATGCTAATACTGGAAGGGCAATGGCATGGCTTGCTCACTTGTAAAGAAAATTGCAGGATGATTCCTTTGAGAATAATTTATTAGCCAAGTAGCATTTATAATTCAAGAATACTCAAAAGCCCAAGATATCTGGTACAGAATAATGTTATTATCCTAAAATTAACTTCTGAGATCATGCTGGAATAAAATGCTAAATGTATTATGCAGGAAGGTTAGTGCACTTGTGTTTTCTTTTCACCATACTAAGGAAAACAGTAAGATACTTTTCCATCTGTTCTGTGTTAAAAAGCAGATTTTGCATCTGATGTGTACTGAAGAAATAACAAGACCTTGTGAAACCTATGAGATCTGTGAGCATTCATCCTTTTCTATTATACTTTTGATTAGAGTTAAGAGTTTTCTCTGACAGTAACCAAACTTTCTGGATTAAGTCACCTAAAGAATAGAGTATACACATTGGAACTACTTCACAGTATGTTACAACTAGTGGCTGTTATTCTCTGTTCCAACTTTTCTTTGTGATTTGTGCAGGAAAGATGCCACAGGTTTCATGTTACAGGCCCTCTGGTTGTGTTATTACAGCTCTGGTCCTCTTGTCCTTCCTATTCAATTGTTGAGGAGCAGCCAGCAGCCTGGAGTCCCTGATTCCCTATTTTCTCTGACTGTGGTGGTTGGTTCTTTTTGTTATGTGAAAGGTGGCAATCTCTTGCACACGACACAGATGTGCTTCGTGGAATCCTAGTCCCCTTTAATTTAATAAGTCTCTTCTGCTATAAAGTCGACTCTTCACTCTTCACTAAATTCCTTTTCACATCTCCTTTGGAAAGGACATTGTGTCAACTTCTTTGTGAGCTGCCTGAAAATCTTTTGTGGACTAAGTGTGGAAGAATTCAGTGGCTCTCTATACTCCACTACTTTAACCCAAAATCTGTTTTTGCAAGATTACAAAATTGAAACATAATTTTACATAGATTTACACAGAACTAAAATATTTATGCCTTCAATAGTAACCTGAAATACTATATTAGCTTGAAAAAAAACTTTAGTCTTTCTTTGGTCTTATAATAGAGCTGATGAATAAACCCTTTGCTCTGAAAATATTAATTATTTTATTCATTCAGTGAAGATACCTGTCAGATATTATTTGGTGCATTAAAAGATGAAGAAAAATAAGTAGTATAAGGAAATTATGAAATTTCTTCTGTTCTATAGTTTCATGGAAATAATGCACCACTCTGATGTGCCTTAAACCAAGGTGGAAAGCAGAACATTACCTAGCATATAGGTATTATTTTAAAAGTATTTCATCTTTGTGCTGAGAAGAAAGCACTTGACATTGTTCCTTTAAGCAGAAATTTTATGCAGAGTACCTCAGGATCAAGGCCAAAAACTACTTATTTTTCTAGCCTAGATTCAGAGCAATTTCTGCTGTCTTTTAATTCTGTACTTCAAACCCCTCTATCTCTGACTTTGGAATCCAGGAGTGAGAAGCTGCTGGGTTTTTCATATAATTAGCATGATACTAAACAGATTTATTCTGCTTGTATCATACTTGAAACAGGTTTATCAGTTAATTTCATGGATATTCAGAAAAGTGGGGAAAAGTTAGCCATCCAGACTCCCTAGTATATTCCAGAATCCTAGGAGTATGTACAGATCAGTCTCCAAAACAATACTTCTT
This sequence comes from Monarcha castaneiventris obscurior, assembly GCA_026261815.1. Lineage (NCBI taxonomy): Eukaryota > Metazoa > Chordata > Aves > Passeriformes > Monarchidae > Monarcha > Monarcha castaneiventris. The sequence goes on from JAMPIT010000327.1 coordinate 4,386,972, forward strand.
TTTCTGTTCCCTCCACAGTCACAACCACATTATCCCTAGCTTAATTCTGCTACAGTTTTGGGCTTTAACCTAGCATAAGGTCTTTATCCCTCCAAACATTTGCTTCACAGTAAATTCCATTTTTGCTTTGCAGTCAGTCCTGGTGCGAACAGCTGAATTTCAGTGCTTGTCTCCTTTTTATGCCAATCCTGTGTCTTCCCTCTAGCCTTCTAGTTTGTTTTTTCATCCCAAAATATGCATTCCAAACTCTTATCTTTTTTTGATAGGCTTCCTCTGCACTTCTCAGACTAAATAGTAGTAGTAGCAGAACTGAGATAATTTCTCATTTCTTCTGTCATATTTTGTATCCAGAAGAAATTGGACAGAAAAATTGAAGAAAAAACTTGCTGTTAATATGAATAAAAATATTTCATACCTTTAACAGACAAATGTTTCTGCAGCAATCTGAATAGAATAAAAAGAATATGTGAAATGAAAGCAAATTAAAAAGCACCAAGAAAATGTTAAAAAAAAATAAAGTCCTTCAAAAGAGAATGTTCCTGTACAATAAATAAATTCTTTTTGAAATGTCACAGGAAAGCAAATGATAGTGTAATGTTCTCAAATGGCTTCTGTTTCATATTCAGAGCACAGTCCTGTTCAACTTACATATATTCAGCCATTTTGGATAGCAATTTTAGAATAATTTAAGCTAGTTTAATGTTTAGAATAAAAAGGTTAAAGAAGCCTGACTTTCAGTACTTTCTTCCTGCAGATTACTTTATTTTAGTAATAATGGCACATTTAGTTTTATTTAAAGTGTTCTGTGACTTACTCAAGCACATAATTAAGTAAAAATTACCTGAAAGCAGACATCTAGAGACCAGAAAAATGTAAGCAGAGCACTCTTTTTGAGACTTTTTCTTGAGAACAAGACATTTAACTCCTCTGTAGTAAGAGAATCTACTTTTGTCCTTCCGTATGCTTTGAATGGTGTAATTTCTAGTACTTTGGGTTTGTATTTTGCTTTATTTTTGTACCTTACAGAAAATCTATGATATGTACAGAATAAAATCTTTGTGTCTCAGTGTAAAGTGTTTGGTGAGAGGAACAAACACTTTAACTTATTAAAAAAAAAAAGAGAGAGAGAGAAAAGAATCAGAGCAGCTAGACGGTGATGACAGTCAAAAAAAAAAAAAAAAACCAAAAACCCCGACACAGACTTGTGAATAAAGTTTGAGACATGATGAATTTAATTAACAAAAATTTTCCAGTTTAATGAAAAAAAATCACAAAATCACCTACATTGGAAGGGAATCACAATGATCATCAAGTCCAACTCTTATGTGAATGGCCCATACAGGGACCAAACCCATGACCTTGACATTTTTAGCACCACATTCTAACCAACTGGGCTAATCTCAGGGTCACATACAACATTGGAGAATGCAGGTATCAATCTCACTGCCTCTCATATGCTGGGTGAGTGCTCTACCACTTGAGCTAAGAGTTCACTTAGGAATAACTATGATGTTGCACCAAGTAGCAAAGGCAAGATGTAGAATTATCGGAGGTAACAGAATCATGGTAGTGTAGCAAAACTATGAGCTGCTGAAAACATAGCAAAGGAAGAAGAAGAATGGGTCATTGGTTGATTGTGTTCAAATGGAAATTCTAAAGCTTGGAGCTGAAAACCCAAAATGCATTAGCTAAAGAAAAGAGTTGATCAACTCAATAGAAAAACTGGTGTGGATTCATATGTTGAGACTTTCTGGACTTCTTTTTCTATAAAATCAAAGACACTATAGCTATCTGCACTATAAACTTAAAGTGCTGCCTTTGCAGCTGAAAAGAAAAAAAACAACAAAACACTGCAAAAAGGATTTTAAGCATTAGCAAAAAACCTACAAATTAGATTACAAAAAAACCCAAAACCAAAAAGATCTCTCAAATGACACTAGACACTTGTATATTGTATATTGTAATGGCATCCTTCCCTACTGAGTTAGAACTGCACTGCAGCCATACTTCCAGTTTCCACTTTCCTTTTCAATTTGAGAGCAAGGGAGACTATAAGCAGCAGGGAGAGCCAATTTCTTTACAAACTATGAAGATGAGGAAGAGTGGAGATGGATAGGTAAGTTAAGTTAGTAATACACATACAAGTTTTAATGAAATATATGGACTAAAGTCTATTAAAATCAAGTCTAATTATGTTCCAATTTTCAATGTAAATTTCATTTAAGACACTTCCTCATGAGCATAAATAATGAGAAATTTTCCTTAAGAAAATTACACCCACTTTACTTTTGGTGGTTTCGGTTCTTCTTGGATTAGAATACAGAGACAGAAAATTCCCTATTATAGATAATTTTAGGAGATTACTCTGCACGTTGTCTTTGTCTTGCCCGTCTTTAAGGACACCTTAAAAGAATAATTTTGTGGTTTGAAATACTGGTTCTGTTTTGCTTAGTATTTTGAGCTTTCCTCTGTCTTTCTGCTATCATTAATATTCACACTTCTAAGAGTGGAAGCAAGATAGAACTGTCAGAAATTTAAAACAAATGTGTGTTATCACAAGGTATCTTGCAGATAAGTTTATCTTCCTATTGCAGAACTTTAACTGCAGTGAATCCACTGACCAAAACCGCAAAAATCTCTTGCCTTTTTCCATAGTCTGTTGCATTTCAATGATGAATTCCTCGTGGAAATGGTCTTTTATTTTATATTAATGTATACACAATTAGTCTTTCATCAGTGGTGAGTAACTGTGTGTGAAGGAAGTAAATATAATAATACGCTCAGGGGTTTAGTTAATAAAATGTTCACACTCCAGAGCACTTAAGCAAGAATTTACAAAGTTAAACATTTCAGTGATTTTATTTAATCCCCATGACACTAATGCAGAGGTCAAAGGCACTGTTATTTTCAGGGAAAAACCATGCTAGTAGAAAAGCGTGTTAGAAAAGTGCTCAGTAAAAAAAGTGACAACAAGCAAAAAATAAATAGAAAGAAAAATATACCTAAGAAGAAATGTTCACTGACAGTTATTCTTACTGCCCAGGCAGTTTATGTGTGCAAAACATAATGTTGGAGAATGGGATGGGAATACTCCACAGGAGCTGTTCTACCGACATGGTTCCTGTGCCACACAACCTCTATCAACACAGCCCACAGAAGAACCATAAGAGAAACAGGGAAGCCTTATCCAGTGCAAATTGATTGAACTTGGCAGGTTGTTTTGCTATGCAATTTGGTATACACTGCCCGTGTTTATAGATAAACATATGCTATAAAACAATGCCAAGTAATTGCCTGCAGGTAAAATGAATTTGTATGCTGATGTAGTAGAGGAACCGTGGAAGGAAAGGCAGCCAAAGCCACAACCCCTTCTTGACCCAGTTTGTATGCACTGAGCTAAGCATTCAGTCACATCTATCTGAATTGCCTTAGATCACCTGTACTTCCAGGTAAATTGCCCTATCAAATAAACTGATGTAATAGAGGAAGAAAATATGTAGAATCAGTAATACAGTACTGAGAAGAAATAGTAGAATGAATAACTTAGATAATTTTTTCCTCATACTACTGGTGGTAGTTGTAGTATAACCATCAGAAATAGTGAGTCAAATTATATTTTACTGATAATCTGTGGATAATATGCCTGAAAACATAATAGCAATATATTGATCATAGAATCACAGAATCAAAGATGTTTCAGGTTGGAAGAGACCTTAAAGATCACCTAGTTCCAATTCTCCTGCCATGGGCAGTGACACCTTTCACTAGACCAGGTTGCTCAGATGTCCGTCCAGCCCAGCTCCTAATACCTTCAGGGATGGGGCAGACACAACTTCTCTGGGCAGCCTGTTTCAGTGCCTCACCACCCTCACAGTGAAGAACCTCCTCCCAGTATCTGATCTAAACCTACCATCTTTTAGCTCAAGTCCATTCCCTCTTGTTGTCTCACTACATACTCTTCTAAAAAAATCCCTCTCTTTCTTTCTTGTATGCTCCCTTCAGGTACTGGAGGGTTGTGATGAGGTCACCCTGAAGCCTTTTCTTTTCCAGGCTGAACAAAATCAATTCTCTCAGCCTCTCCACCAAGAGATCATCTTGGTGGCCCTCTCTGGACTGGCTCCAACAGGTCCATCTTTCCTGTGCTGGGGACCCCAGAGCTGGATGCAGCACTGCAGGTTGGGTCTCACCAGAGCAGAACAGAGCAGAGCAGAGCAGAGCAGAGCAGAGCAGAGCAGAGCAGAGGGGCAGAATCCCCTCCCTCACCCTTCTGGCCACACTGGTTTGGATGCAGCCCGGGACACATTTGGCTCTCTGGGCTCCAAGTGCACATTGCCAGCTCATGTCCAGCCCTGCACTGAGCAGCACCCCCAAGTGCTCTGCAGGGCTGCTCTCGATCTGTCCATCCCTCAGCCTGTGCTAGTAATGGGGGTTGCCCTGACCCAGGTGCAGCGCCTTGAACTTGGTCATAATAAACTTCATGAGATTTCCATTGGTCCATTTCTTGAGCTTGTCCAGGCCCCTCTGGATGGCATCCTGTCCCTCAGGTGTGTCAACACCACCACTCAGCTTGGTAAGAAGCTCACCTGGACAGCAAACAACTATTTCAATGGTTGCACGGTAATACTATTTAGCAGTGTTAGAACACCACAGAATACACTTACTGTCACTTTGGGAGATACAATATTCTAATGTGTTTGAACTCACTGTATTTTTAATACAAATCGAATTATCCTGTACTATAAAAAGCTTTATAGTAAATGAAATTCTCTTTCTTCTAAAACACTGAATATGAGAGACTGAGAAACCCATGGGAGGAGGTTGCTAAAAACAGGTGTCTTCTGGTGCAAACAGACCAACACTCCAAAGAGTTGTGAAAGGAATAAAACTGAGCTCTGGGTTATAAAACAAATGTAGAAAGGATTTTTTACCTTCTGAACTTAACCCTGTTTTTTTTAAATTTCCCATGAGTTTTTATTGCAGAAGGAGCCATAAACCAAAAGACTGTTAATCAAAGTAAGACTTCAGAGGACAAACTTCAACAATTTCAAAAGAATAAAGAAGGATCCTGTATAAATACACACATGTAAAGAGTTCTCAGGGTGCATTTTTCTTAAGGCCTATACTCTGAAGAATAGGTGGTGTCCATGTATATTTTCTTTTTTTTATATTTTTTTCTTCTTATCAGAGAGAAAAGTTCTCAGTAAGAATGTTGATTTTTTTATCCTTAAAAAGATGTTCAAATAATGGGAATTTAGGTTTTAAATAATTTATCAATTTCTGAAGAAAGATTCTGAATTACAATTTATCCAAGTAGAATTAAAGTAATACCAAATAATTTTCTTACAGAATGGAAATTTTGATTTCCCAGATGCATTGTTATTAAAAATGGCACACCACTTTTTCCCAATGATCACACATCTAGGCAAGGGAAAGGAAAAATGCTGAGACTAATTTTTGAGCAATGTTTTGAAATTGAAAAAAAATATATGTAAAGAACTGAAAAGGAAAACTTAAGAGGAGAATTTTCAGTATCTCTTATTTTTAAAACAGGACTGAAATGACAAGGACAATATTTTTCAGAGGGTGTTGGTTTTGTTTTAGGCCCTGCTTCCTCAGCTCATATTCAATATAGTCTTCGTCATTTAAATGTAATTTCTATGAAAAGGGTCTAACACTTTAGGGTATACTACTTCACCTGTAAGTGGGGAGAAGGGTCTACTGTACGTATCTAGAAGCAACTAGCATTCTTCTTTCCCCTGTAATTAATACAGCTAGAGTCCTGGAGCTTATTCTATAATGTATTGACATGAGCTAACATATAAGCCTTTACAGTTCAGAGTAGCCAATTATACCTGCTGACTGTCTGCTGGTAGCCATGGTATCTGCAGGCTCTGCTGGTTGTTCTCACAGCAATCTCAGAGCTCAAATAAGCTCAGACACTGGCTCAGCTAGTTCAAAATTCATGCTGCTCTGGCTTTTGCAGAGGCATCCCACTGCCACTCATTAGGGACTGAAGTGCAAGGCTGCGGAGCTCAGAAGGTTTTCTGCTATGCCAAGGAGCCTGTACAGAAACAGGAGGGTTATATTTGTTCTTAGGCTTAAGAAGATGTTTCAGTAAAATTTAAAAAAAATCAGAGCTTCTATTAATGCGTCTGTTGTTCATCTAAATTTGGTTTTATTCTGCCTGGTTATTTTATGAACTATGTCTGCAAACAATGTGTGCTGAAGTTAAAAGACACTGCTCTTTCTTTATGTTGTGAGTCTAATTTCATTTGAGAGAACAAAAGTAATAAAGTCAAAGCACTCCAATCTATTATTAATCACTAAATTTGCACAGGTAAACATAATCGGCCAAGTCTCCCATCATGTCCTTGTTCTTGTTTCATGTGCCTGTAATTTGAAAAAGGCACCTCTGGGAGGAAGATGACTCTATCTTCATTCTCAGTGGAAATGTGAAAATGGCTTTTTTTCTAAATCCAATGGAAAAGCATTTGGGTTTGAGTTATTAAAAGGTTTTAAATTATTGAATATGAATAGACACACAATTTGAGTCAAGAATTTCCCCTTCACTACATAAAGTTAGCATCCAAGGGAACAAATATACTTTACAAAAATAAGAAAAATTATCTTATTTTTAAGAAAGTTACGATTAGACCTAAACACTGGCATTGCCCCATACAAAAAAGGATGACATATTTCCAGTTAGCAGGTTCGCTTTGTATTATTCTGCAATCCATTTCCACTGGATGGCCTTTGCAGAAGTGTAATTGAGAGACATTAGTGCTTCTTCCAGAGCTTCATCTTTTTGCCTAGAGGAGATTCATTCAAGTGTTGGCTGTGATTGCTCAGTTGTGTCACTTCAGAAGAGAAGGATCTGTTTCTTTCTCAACTGCAGTTTGCTCTTACCTCTAGTAACTGGAATTCATTTTAAGATTAGAAGTGTGGGCCTCAGGGCTTCCTTTTCTTTTAGGTCTAAAAAGGTCTAGTGATTCTAATACCTGAACTGTATACAGACCTCATTACATAATGTCAAATATCTACCCCGAGAACCTCAAGAAAAAAAAAAAAGAGCACAATTTGTTTTTGCAGAGTTTCATTTGCCCTAAACAGAGGTTCTGAAAAAAGCACTCTTGGAATATTACAGTTTGTCTAATAAGTTAAAATTAATCAGGACATCATGTTTCATCCTTCAAAAATCTATCTAAACTTCATGATTTTCAGCTCTGTTTCCAAAGGAACTACAATCAGTTGATATTGTGGAATGTCCTTGAGTATAATTTTTTCTCCACCAATTCAGTTAATATTTACTACACAGTATTAACTGACACATAGAATAATAACATGATTTTTCAGTGGATAGATAAATATTGAGATAAAAAATTTCGAATCATACTAGCTTTCTACATCATAAATATAATAATGCTCTACTGTTACATATTTTTTTTGTTTTCTACATTGTGCTTGTTTCTCTACATGTCATATCTATCAAAATTACATCCAATCCTGACAATCCATTTCAGCTATTTCACTAAAAGCTATTACCTCTCTAATCAAATAAGTAGCTTAGAGCTTCAGTTTCTCTTTATAGAGTGAGAGCAGGGTTATGGATAACTGAGCTTAAAAATGAGAAGAAAACAAAATGTTTTCCTGTTTTGTAAAAAATTTTTAAGACAGATTTCATGGTCTTGGTGATTGTCATGGCAGTAGATGAGCTATGCAACATAACAATACATTATTACTTCATATGATTACATGAACTTTCTAAGTGCCCACTGGGTTTGAGTGCCTTGCACAGTGCCTTGCAACAAATCATGACTATCACAACAATTCTACATAGAATTCCGGTAATATTTCTTCACTCAAAGTGCAAAAATTAAACCTACAGGTGATCATGTGTACACAACTTTTCTCCAAATAAAATCTTGTTAAGTGAGTAAATCCTGATTATCACAATCTGCCACTCATTCTGTTTCCCACAATATTGCACTTTCATTTCACAAGGTCTTTAGGGACAGTGTAGTCCATCCCTGCCAGAAGCCCAAAATACTGGTAAAATATCACTGAAGCTTTTCTCCCCATTGTGCTAAGCACATGCCATTACCAAGCCCAGCATGTCAGCACACTGGAAGAGGAATTATATTGCACCTACATGTTGAGATCCTCTCTGGTACTAGTTCTTTTACAGATCCCATAACAACTGGAAATTATGTGATTTTTCTGCAGGGGTAACACACATATTAGTGTAAAGGGTGGAAGAATGCTTTATACATGAGGTGGAAAAAAATCTTGAAGAGTGTAATATCTGAGGAATTAACACCTTTAAAATTACATGCTTTTTATTTGGAAAAAAATTTCCTAGAAGGCAAATACATGAAAATAACAGATCTGCTAAAGGTGAATAAATGTCAGTGCATTCTGTCATTGTCCTCATTGTTGGAGGCAACAGCAGTGACACTGAGCCATCATCTGATGTGTAATATATTCCACATCTTTCCATACCCTTACTCTGAAACAAATACATACCTATATGCACTTAGATACCAAAATGTAAGACTTTGCAATACACTTTATACTTCATCTCTAATACAGCATTGAGCTTCAAGAACCGGTACTTAGATCTAGTACTGAGAAATCCAGAATAAAACACAATAATATTTCCAAGAAATAACTCCCTGTGAATTAACTCCTTGAAATAAAAAGGACCCTGTTTGCCACTGTTAATACAAGATAAATGGAGACTTGACTTTTATCACTGCTTTTTGCCAAAGGCTTCTCTGAAAAGTAACAATCTTCCACTTCAAATGTTACACAAGATTAGAGACAATTATATCTAATCATCTAGTAAACCAGTGATGTTATATCCCTGAACAGTAACACAGATGTCTACGTTTATATTCATTAGTTCACAGTGTAATCTCATAGTTTCATGATCTAGAAGGCAGCACAAAACCTTTTAAAATCAATACCGACCTTTGCTTTTTTCAATGATGTGAAAGTATTTTCCATGAAACATAGACTGATTATATCAGTTCAATGAACTTGAAAATTTGTTGATTTCAAATGCCTTTAATTTTACGGCAGATAAGCTTTACAGCCTTTTTTGGGAGTCAGAGTGTACTCTTGATAAAAAATAAAATAATCAAAGCCTGTAAAGCTATTAATTATTAGTAATTAATTATGATGAAAAACACATAATGTCCTACATGTAATAAAAATGTAGTCATGGAAAAACAATGATACAATGCTTCCCTGTTCCTCAAAGGACTGAAGATAAAAGAAAACACAGAGAAGTTAATTAGTTCAAACAATACAAGGTTTAACCTAGACATATTGCAAAATAAACTTGGTTTCACTGGATTATTTGGAGGATGATCAGAACAGGGCAGAAATGTCATCTGTAACTCATCAGTAGCTATAGTTATACACAGTGTTGTAAATCTACTTATGTATTGCAGTGTGGTGGGCTGACCCTGGTTGGACACCAGGTATCCGCCAAAAATGCTCTATCACTGCACTCCTCAGCTGGACAAGGGAGAGAAAATACAAAGTCTCATGGGTTGAGGTAGGAACTGGGAGACATCAGTCAGCAACTACAATCACTAGCAAAACAGACTTGACTTGGGGAGGTTAGTTTAATTTATTACCAATTGAATCAGAATAAGGTAACAAGAACTAAAAACAAACCTTAAAAAATACCTTCAATCCACCCCTCCCTTTTTCCTGGGCTTAAATTTACTCTCAAATTCTCTTCCCCTGAGCAACCCAGGGAGATGGGGAATAGGGGCTGTGGTCAGTTCATCACAAGTTTTCTCTGCCTCTCCTTCCTCCTCAGGAGGAGGACTCCTCGCACTTTTCCTCTTCTCCAACATGACTCCTCATTTCAGAGACACTCCTTCATGAGCTCCAACATCATTCCTTCACAAACTTCTCCAGTGTGGGTCCATTCCATGAGATCCAGTCCTTCAGGAACAGGGTGCTCCAGTGTGGGCCTCCTGTGGGTCACAAGTCCTGCCAGCAGACCTTGTCCAGCATGAGCTCATCTCTCCAAGGGTCCACAGGTCTTCCTCAAGGATCACAGCCTCCTTTGGGTACCCACCTGCTCTGGTGTGGGTCCTCCTCTGACTGCAGGTGAATCTCTGCTCCACTGTCGACCTTCACGGGCTACAGGGCCATAGGTGCCTCAACATGGTCTGCACCAGAGGCTACAGAGGAATCACTGTTCAGCCTCTGGAGCAACCTCCTGCCTCTCCTTTGGTGACCTTGGTGTCTGTAGAGCTGTTTCTCTCACATGTTCGCACTCCTCTCTCCAATTGCAATTTGTTCTTGAGCAATAACTTTTTCCCTCTTCTGAATCTATTATTCCAGAAACACTGATGGGTTCAGCCTTGGCCTGTGGTGTGTCCATCTTGGAGTCAACTGGCATTGGGTCTCTTAGACATGGGGGAAGTTTCTGCCAGCTTCTCACAGAAGCCACCCCTGTAGTCCCTCCCCCCAAAAACTTTGCACTTTAAATTAAATACTTGCAGTATGTTCTCTTTTCTGCATCACTGAAGGACTTCAGTGGTTGTTCATGGATAGGATGATATGGTCATGTCTTTGGGGGATCAAGCTATAGATATATTACACTTCTCTGAGCACAGAGAGCTGCTGTGTGTACACTCTATGTGAGTTTTTGTCTGCTTCTGTAACCAGCTAAAGGAGAATCCAGGCAAAGGTCCAACAGGTCTTGCTGATTAAAACCTAAAGCACCCAGAAAAAATATTTTTTATGAAAACATTAATATGCCTAAAAAGCAGTTCCTTGTATTGATATTATGGATCCCAAAAACACAGCAAATATTTAGGGAAAGGTTAGTCATGTACTACACGATTTTATTGATTTAGTGGGTAAATATTAAAACCTTTTAGACATTGCTATATTGTGACATCTAATTGCAGCTCTGCATACATGTCTTCACAGTCCAGAGGATACCAGCTCACACAAGTGTTAGGTTCTTCAGAGTTTTTAATTTATGAAGGTATTTGATTTAAATGATTTAATCTTGTTTTGTTCTGTATTTGCTCTTCACCTTCTGATTATACCTATTTTGTTATGAATGAATTAAAAAAAACCCCAAAACAGATTTAGACGAGCACTAATAATATGACGATGATGAATAAATAGACACTGGTGGTGTAGGCAACTTACAAAATCATATAAAGCTAAAACAAACACTTCTAATGTCATCACTAAGGTTTCTTAGAAGACACTGCTTTTATTGACCTACCATTTGTAGTCTCCAATAACCAAAAAAGATCCAGATGTAATAAACCTGTATTGAACCATTAGTATGGCTACTGCAAGAACATATCTATGTTATCTAACTATGTTCCTGTCAAAATTTCAAATTTGTATCAAGTCTTACTGCTTCAAAGTGACTTATTTTTCAATGGGTAGTTATTTTTCACTCAGAACATTAAAGTTATAATGCATTTCATTGCCTCTAATAGGTGTTATTCATAAATTTACTTTTAAGTAGAACAAACTCCTTTCTTTGATTTAATTCTCGAACCACTGGGAGTTTTTATCTAATTGGCTCTTTACATATTAATTCATCCTGGCAGATAATTTATACTATTATTTTTCTTACAATAATGATACATCAGAAGACAAAAACATAGCATATGAGGAATCTATCCATGCCTACTCTGCTCTTAAAACCTCCATTGCTATTTATAAGAATATTAAGTAAAGGTCTCATGATATAAATCACATGGTTTTTATTCTTAAAATTTCAGGAGCACATTGTCCATTTTGTAGTTTACAAAGACTGGTTTTGAACTTTAAATAAGGCTAATAGCTCTGTTAGCTTAGGGAAAACAATACACAGTATTATTTTAAAGAAGTCTATTTTAGCTTTTGAACAGAACACTTCTGTTCTGTTTTTTTTTTCCGAAGCTAAAGAAACTACACCAAGAGTTTTTATTCTCTTTATGCCCAATGTTTAGATCACTCAAATAAGGTAAGTCCAGTAAAGATTTTACACTAATTTCACTATGAAAATAACAAATTACATCATAAATATGAGGTAGATATGTTTTATGGCTTCCTAACTACTAACTACCTTTAAAAAAATCAGTCAATTTGAAGCAGTAAGACTTGTTATGTATTTGAAATTTTGGTAGGAAAAGTAGTTAGGTTTCATTAGCTTTTTCATACTTATCTCTTTAAGATGTTAAAGTCAATACCTTATTATGAAGTATAACACAGTCTTTTCAGTGTATCTTTTATGCTGAAGAGACACCACTGTAGACATTTTCCATACATTTCTCCAAGTAAGAAAGCAAATACAGGCTCGCTATAACAATGTCAGAAAATATTTTGAATTTAAATTTCCTAATTAATTTCTCCAAGGTACACATCATGTGTGACTCATTAAAAAAATGCATTTTCCAGTAAGTACTTCATTTTCCCAGAAAATTAAATGTCTATATTATTAGGAATAAGCCACCTACATACTAGGTTGTTTTTGATGTTGTTGTTCTTCACCTACTTTGCTCTGGGACTGTGGTTGCATGATGAGTAAAAGGGGAGAAAGGAATAATTCTTGTGGCACCGATGTGATTAATCAATAGATTGATGACTGACTACTACTTTGTGAAGTTGTCATTGACTACTCTGGTCTAATGAAACAAGCTACTGACTTGAGGTAAGTACCTTGCATAATTACTGTGTTGATTTATTTAACAATTCTATTACTTGAAATTTTGCCAGGTTCCTAAAACCTTTTTTTATTTTTTCTGTCTTCTTCTTTTCTTTTTTTCTTTAACCTCATTAATTCATTTCTGAAAAGTGTGTTATAGCAAGGTGCACACATTGTCTATTTCTCAAATAATTAACTATTTTTTACCTTTTTCCTTTTTTTCTGGGTGGATAAATTTTCATCACAAAAACCCAAAAAAATATTCAAAAAATAACATTTTTCTCTCTCCCCTCATCCCTGTTCTTTAATGCAGGAGGCACAGAAAACTCACTTGCTTAAGAGTTTAATGAGAATGTGTTTGATGCAAGACTATTTTTTTTAAAAAAAAAGTTATCATGCAATAGAAATAAAGCTTTTCTGTCCCCTTTAAAAAAAGAAGGTTTTGAAAAAATCATCAGGATGTTAAGAGGTTAGTTTCAATTTTTTTTTTTTTTTAATGCAGTAAATAAGTCAATGGTCAAAGTGATCACGGATTTCATATGTTTTGGAAATAGAAAAGAAAGAGCTCCATTAGATGTTGGCAAGTATTTTTCTGTTCACTGAAAGCTGAAGTAATGGTGATGCATTGTCAACCTGCTAACCTTACCCTGATTTAATGGTATCTGAAATAATGCTAAGATAATAAGCAGTGTCAAGTAGTTCTACAATGCTCTGAGTGCCACATTCTGTGTCTTGAATATTTTCTTTTTTGCCTGAGAGTGAAACAGTGCGGAAGGCAGTTTGTTTTATTTAAATCTCCTGCCTGATAATAGACTAATAGTGAGAGGAAATGGCAATTAGGAAACTGATATTTAAAAAATCTTCCAAAGAAATAAGCTATTGCTTATCTTGAAAACAAAACTCTTTTCATTATGAAAAGGACAGGGACTAACACTAATTGGATTAAACACCCATTGGACACAAAATAAGGCCATTTCTAAGTAGTTTTCTTTATGCTAGTTTACAAAAGACAAATTAATATGCCATAAAGAAGTCTGAAAGTTTTCTTTAATCAGTCCTTAACATTATCTGAAAGCTGCTGTGGTCAGAAACATCTGGCATCCTAACATGTATTGTATCACCAAAGTATTTCTGACAGAGCTTTAAGATATTCACTGTTCTTAAAATTCATGAAAAAGATAATAATAGTCAAGACCTTGTGGACAGGAACATTTTCTGCTTTGACAAGTAGCTCTATGTTATTCAGTACTGAATGATGTGTTCAAATGCTGCTGTCAGGTTTGCTAGCAATATGCATCATTCTCCTTTGTAATCAATATCTTCAATGGCTGATGACTAGCAGGGGACCAGAGGCGTGAGAACATTTAGCTGCTTGTCTTGCCATATATTGTCATTTAACTTCATCTTAGAAACTGCCTTCAGATGTCATTGAACAAAAGTAAGATGATGCAGACCAGTACCATGAAATTAATCTCTTTTTTCAAGTTGTTATTACTTTTATCTTGATGTAAGTCAACTCATATTGTCAGTACAACTAAAGAACAGTCAATACCCATGTAACCAGTCCTTTAGGAATTCTCTTTTATTTTCAGATAAATAGAGGTCTTTTCATTTCTACACTTTCTTAATAATTGTGTAAAACTTTGCCCCATCTCTCTTATTTTAGGACGAGGATATTTTTGAGATTTCTTGTGCTCCTAATATAATTTGGAAACATCTAGCTTTTTAATTTCCTAATTCTTCATTGTCCTTGATGCCTGAAGACCTCCTTGATAATTGTCTCCATTCAGTAACTGGTTTGAAGTTTTTTTACCTTTTTCTGTTATTCTAGTTCCTAACATTCTCACTTGCACTATACAGTGACTCATCTAAGTCCAAACAGATAATTCAGTCATGCTAGATGTCTTGGACCAGGTTAAAGATCTAAAATTTATCAAAATTAAGCCTTGGTTGGGCAATTTGTGCTAAAGAATGGGGGTTATTTTATACAAATGCATGTTTAGCTATTTATTTATCTAGATAAAAAGATATAATATTCAGAGGTTATAATCACCTTCCACTCTATATTTTAATTGTGAAAAGAGCTTATGAAAATGAGCAGATATAATTCTAAAGTGAGATCAAATGCATATTTGATGCATTTGCAGCTTGTGATGCATTTGATACATGAAAAAAGAAATTCATGTTTATTTCATTTTCTTCTTTTCCTTTTAGCTTTCTATTACTTTTCCTTTTTACTTCGTTTTCTTTATCTGCACCAATGCATCTGTCACCCTAAGATGCAAAATATGTAATATTTGGGATTCTTTTCTCCTTTTCTGTATATCTCTTAAACATTTCCATATTTCTTTTGTAATTTAAAATAAATTATACAGATAACTCTTAAAAAATTAAGGATTTTGTAATTAAATATTACAACCTGAAAGAAAAATCATAAAAGTGAGAAAACAAAACAGTAGGTGAGATTGCAATGTATTCAGAGGAAATGGAGATTGAAAGAAGTCTGTGGAAAGAAATATGATTTCATATATAAGGATTATTTTTTCATGTTTTATTTTTAATTATAGATTTTAAAATTATTTTAAAATTGCATAGACTCAAAAAGTTTTCCTTGAAGTTTTTCTATAAAAATATACCTACCTGCTTGTCTGAGTAATACCATTCAAGTCACTGAAACAAATCAAAACAAAAACCCACCTGAAAATTTACACTGATATGTATTTGAATGCTCAACTCTGCACAACAACCTCATCTGTCTCTATGAGTCCTTTTCATTATTGTGCTTTCAAAAGATGGACTACATTACCTATTACCCAATCCATTTCCCACATTCTCATCTAAATTTTTCCATTTCCAATGCAATATATTGACTCAACATACAGTTTAATTAACTACAGTATCCATCAAGGCCCAAGTTCAAGGTTATTTGTGTAATGGAGCATTTATTTCTATTTTTATAGCTAAAACATAGTTCCTACAATTATTAAATGTGTATATTTTTTTCCTGATTTCCTGATTTGTGTGATTTTAAGAAAATTCCGTAACATTTAAAAGTTCCTGGTATTTATTCCATATAGTATAATTTGTTCCTGAAAAATATTTACCTGCAAAGATCAAGAAATAAATAGCATTTGTCTGCAAGATGATGCGTTAGATATAATTAAACTGCAAATAGAAACTTTGAATATATCATCTTTTTTAAATGGACAAAACAAATGCTTTTTTCTTCTCAGTGCTACAAGTAAGATTTCCATTTGTGCATTAACATATAGTCAGCACTTTTTCCTATATGGCTTTGCTGAAGCTCGAATTTAATAAAGGTACTGGAGGTGTCTGGGATTAAGGCATCTTCCTTTCCAGCAGCCCATACATTGCTGTGCTTTGTATTTGTGGCTAAATTGGTGTTGATAACATGTTTTGGTTTGGATTTTGCTGAATTGTTCTTGCACAGCATCAAGTCTTCTACTTTTTCTCCCTTCTGAGCCCAAAAGTGAGTAGGCAGGGGGTGAGACTTTTGAAGGGAACACAATCTGGACAGCTGGCCCTAACTGACCAAATGGATATTCCTTGACATATGATATTGCGTTCTGCCATGAAAACTCAAAGAATGGGAGAGGAAGAAGGGGCAATGTTTGTGATTAAGGTATTTGCCTTCCCAAGAAACTGAAAAAATGGTGTCTAGTGCTCTGTTGGCTCTGCAAAATGTAGACATTCACCTATTAATAGGAAGAATTAGTAGGCATAAAATATTTTGTAGTACTTTTGTAATAGTTTGCTCCTGTAAAAGACAGATTTATCAGCGCTATCATGAGTTTATTTTTTACTTTGTTGCTGTGTCAATGAAATCACTCGTTTTCTTAGGCCAGTTCACCTGTGGCTGCTCTAAAACTTCTCAGTAACACTCACCATAATTTTGGAGAAAAAGAGATAAACTGTGGTGAGATGCCAGAAACAGATTTGAAGCCTGTGCTGCAGCAGGGCAGCAGAGAACAAAGAGAATTGAAGATTTAAAGCTGTAGGTGTTAAATCTCTCTTCTCTACATGGCCTCCACACTGAGAAAGAAAAGGACCTACCCTGCCTGTCTATTTAGTTATGGTCTGTTAATTAGCTGTGCTAATTAATTTTAAGCAACTTAGGACTTAGTATTTGGCATTAATAATCAAGGTTCTTAATTTCATTTTTTTAATATTCTGTATTTTCATGGGTTTAAATGCCAAGTGCTTTCCAGTTCTGCTGAGAAAGATCCATTTGGCAATGGATGCTGGATGGCAAAATCTCTGTGGCTTTACACTGCATCATGCAGAAACAGAAATATCAGTTTGCAGAAGCACATAAGGATGAAAACCTGTGCTGGTCTGAACTGGAAATGCATCAGAGTTCACTGCAAGGATGGCTGTTGGTAGCAACTCAATATTTGGCCTGAGTATCTTAAATAAACCCAGATTAGATCCCTCCTGCTCTCTCTACTTCATTTATTCTGTGAAGGAAAACAAAATATTGTGTTAATTGGAAACATTAAAAGTAGAAGTCATTTGGAGGAACTCAGTCCAATTAGCTATCCTATTTTTAAGGCTCTGCAACCAGTAGCTAGATTTTCTTGCGCCACAAAAAGCTACCACACTGAACTGTAGATCACTTTAAAACCAGTCTTCAGACATATCCAAAATGACATTGTACTTATTTAAATAAAACTTAGAAGAGTTGTTTACATATCAAATCTTTGGCAGGAGACAAGCACATCTAGGCATTAAGGTGCTGACTAACACAAATAAGAGGCTCCAGGAGTGTGGGAGCTTTATCCATAATCTAGAACATTTTAATTAATACCACAATGAAATTCTGTCACAAATAAGTATTTTGCATTCCAGATTATAATTAACACATTGCTGAAATCTCAGGGGTAAAAAAGCAAAAGCAAGCAAATAAATAAAAAACCCGACCAAACCAAACAACTATAGGAAATAGAAAATGAGTAGTTTAAAGAAGAAGCAAATCATGTTAGTAAATTTGACATGACTCTTAAAGATACATTTTGTAATCTTCATAATTTAAAGGAAATATGTCTATTTGGTAGCCTCCTGCACAAATGAGTTTCTGTTTACTTTGTTTACTGATGGTATATCCTTTTGGTGCCAATTTTTTAAGTTCATGTAAAAAACTTTACAGAACCACTTCACCAACCAAAGAAACAGATGCCTATTCATCTTTATTTATATAACTGAATCTAATAAACATGATTGAAAAACATTTTATTTCATGAAGGTAGAACACCTGTCAGTCACCTTAGGAACCCCTAATGGATAATCCTATTCTCATCTGAACAGAAAGCCTGTCTTGTCCATTTCAACTTTTACAGAGAAATCAGCTTTAAACCTCTAAAGAGGAGAAAGATTACTTTTGGGGTAACAGCGTTGTCATTATGTTGTCATATTTACTTTATGAAGTAAAGCATCATTATGGTATTTGGTTTGTTTTTTTCTTGTTTTGGTTTGGTTTGGTTTTTTTTTTGTTTTGCTTTGGTTTCTGTTTTTTTGTTTTTTGTTTTTAATTTCTTAATTAAAAGCATTTATTTTTTCAAATTTTTTCAGTTTTTTCAAATTCTGATAATTAGTGAATTTACAGCAGCATTTTGGAAATTTCCTTGGTGAAAAAAATCTTTCAAAGACCCAAATGGGCCAAGGCAGCAACTGTGAAGTGAGAATGGGATGCATAAAAAAGACATAATGCTATAGAGCTGTCGAAATAAAGAAAAAACAACAAAATAAAAACATAAAAAAAGAAAATCAGCATACTTGTCTGAATATTTGTAATCTTTCTTTCCACCTGCATAAAATATTCAAAATTCCCACACACTACAGATTAGGACTCCATTTGAAGTTGTCAAAATAGGATGAAAAAGTTTAATCTATGTATGATCATAATATGCAAGTTCCTTGACTTGGGAATGCTCTTATTTATTTTACTGGTGAATGTTGTTTCATTGGATAATCATACTCCTCTAATGTAGCAACTATTAGACCACAAAAATGGTAATACAGGACAGGGGTTCTTCTGTTTTTTATTTGTTTTGTTTCATTTTTGCTTGTTTAGTTGTTTTTCCTAGTGTTGGTGATAATATAAATTCTTCATATTATACATATTTGTTAAAACACCAAGGGCATTTAATCCCTAGGCCTACAACTTATCGTTAACTGTTGTTGTTTTAGGAATAATAAATAATGAGGACAATATCCATTTACATTTTTAAATGAGAAAGCTTCCTCCAGCAAATTAGATAAATTTAAAGTGAAGATTATTTTTGTTGATGATGTGCTGGATTAATTTATTTCTTGACTGATACATGCCTTACCACAAAAGTTGCCAGAGTTGCAGCATGAGTCGCAGAAACTGCTTGCTCAGAAAATATTTTTTTTTTTTTTCAAATGGAAAAACTTCTGTATTATCCAGAGTTCAAATTCTAGCCCTACAAGATTAAACTTTAAATTCTTACTGTTTGTGAAACGTCAGGATTTCTCGGATGGCTATGAATGAAGTTAATTAAAGATGCATAATTTCTTAAAAACATATGATTGGATCTGTTTCTTCCTTAGTTAGAAAGATTTCCACGTAGCAAATGTGTGTTCTACAGCATACATGGCTTAGTGGAGTCATTGAAATATTATCAGTTAAATGTCTTTCCAGGTTTGTACAGGGTTTAGGGAGACAGACACCTACATTTTTATATTGGTGTGACTGAATATGTCCTAAATACTTACACTGCTTTTATAGGCAGTGAATTCAAACCATGCATTTAAAGGAATCTAGAGACTGACTCAGCTAATGTAATTATTTGCCCACACATGAGAACTTAGTCTCCCTAAGAAACCCAGGTCATATATAAAGGGATTACAAATATCAAAGGCAAGAGATATCTGAAACTTGCTCCAGTAGGAGACTGAGGCAAATATGGCAACACAAATAGCACTAAATGCCTATTTTCATACATCTGAATTTCTCAGTAAAAGGATTCAGTGTCCTGAGCGCTGGGTGCATCTAAGTTTAGCCTCTAGCTATTGACCCACAAAGCAATGGTCTCCTGTTTATATTTTGTCATACCAGCCAGTGGACAACTCAGGGTAATTCAAATGGCACTACATTCCTGTGTATACAATATTGGTACTTTCTGATAGTTATATAATTTAAGGACAGCAAAATTGCTTTGTGGACTCCACCAATGTCGTCTACTAAATAATTATTGAGTATAATAGAAGCTTAGACACCCATCTTATTTTCAGATACTTATGTGATAGATAGCTAGTTGATTATCTGAATACACAGTTGAATTTTGCCAGAAGTCTGTTACAAGGGATTACCATATAAATGCTTGCAGAGGCTACTGCCAGCTCTGAGGACTACAGGATATTCAGAGAACCACAGAATCAGAATCATAGGATAGTTAGGGTTGGAACGGACCTCTGCAGATCATTTAGTTCAGCCCCCTGTACAGATCCTTTTGAAATGAAAAGGCTCACAGGGTTCATCATCTAAGGGCTTTCCTCAAACACAAAGTATCTTAGAAACAAAATGATGCAAGAATAGATTTACACAGCATCTTGGCTTCTTTGAAAAGTCCGTATATGTCCATGTTAGTAAACTAAATTCTGTTTTTACTGTTTAACAGTGCATATGCTTGTAGACTGGTGAATGAGACCTGTTAATATGATCTTACATATATAGCCACTGTGTCTCAGGTGACATATTCAATGAGCTTCTGGCTTGGGTCATTAAAATAAGTTTTTCTATCTTAGATAGTGTGTTGGAAAGAGATTAAATAGGAAGTATTGGGATTTTGAATGGATAAATTAGCACTAGTATGATTGCCACTTGGAGTGTCAGGTAAGTAAGCACAGTATCTTCTTCAGACACCTTAGGAAAATGAAACTATATGTCTACTAAAATATAGAATTTTCTTGCTCATAGGAAAAAGGGAAAACAATAATTTTAATTAATTAATTTCTATAATCCACAGGGAAAAAATTCCTTATATTTATGAGAGGGTTTTGTGGCATTTTTTCTTTCACCAGGGAATTTCAAAATTATGTAGTCAGTATGCTTACTGAAAAACAGCTATGCAAAACAATTCTATTTATATACTTTCAAAATGACTGATTTACTAGTTTGTGTCAAGAACATAGCTATTTTTTTTCTCATAGGTATTTGTCCTTTCAAGTAGCAGTGGCATCAATATAGTCTTCATTGTGCGCCTATGCTTGAAAGTTTGTCACTTTCTGAGTTATAACTCAGTATGTGACTTAGTGTGACATAAATCTTCTGTAGTTGGAACATTACAAAGTTTATCTTATATGTAGAACCAGTTAGTCTCAGTTGCGAGTATGAGCAAATTCATCCAGGGCAGAAATTACTTGAGATGAGTTGCATCTGACTGGCAGCAATTTAAGAAAAAGGCATTAATATGTGAAGTTTAATTGCATGTTTCTCATTTAAGACTGGGAAAGGTTTAAAGGATAATTTTTAATTGTATGATAGAAAATTAATTTTTTAACTGTAGATACTTTCAAGTGGCTTTCAGCACTTGAGTTACTCACATTTTACAGTTTATGCTGCTACAAAAAACTTCTGTCATTTTCAAACTTCAAAATTTCAATATTTGTATACAAGTGTAATACTTATTAGGATTTTTTTAAAGTGAAAATTAGTTGAATATGTGTTATCCCGTAAAGATTTTCATAGTTTACATGGTGTCAAGGGTTGCCTGGCAATCAATGAAATCTCTTTCCTGGAGCTTAATTGGCTAAATGCAATACGTCTCAATTAGAACAACATCTGAGGATGTATTGTTCACCCATTTTCTTAAAAGCAGGAAGAGACATTCTGTGTTTTTGTAATTCATGTACTTGAACAAATGTTTTTCAGTAAATCTTTGTGTCTAGAATTTCTTATGTCATTATATATTTCATTTTTTACTATTTAACAAGGAACAATTTTTTTTAACAATCTAGTTTTAAGTTATGTTTCTAAAGGATATATAATGATTTCTAAAGGCAATTTACACTAAAAATTACAGTCATTACTGCACAGATGAAAATAAAATGCATTAAGGACACTCTAGTTTAACCCTATTAAGATATTCTTAATATCCATGACACTCTTGTTAGTGCTTTTGACATTCAGACCTGCAGGAGAGAAGAAGTGGGAAAAATGAATTTATTGCTGTAAATCAATCTTTTTCTCTACCAGAAATACTTCATAAAAGATTACACCATGCTGTTAGATTGCACAAGAACTGATCCATACAGTGAAGTGCCAGGAACTCTCAAACACAGGCTTGGTGTGCAGCTTGGAGTGCCAGCAAAATGTCAAATCTCAAGTCGGTGTCAGGAAACTGTCTGAACCAAGCCCTAAAGAGAGGAATATTTTAGCTTTAAATGAGAAAAACTTAGTCTGTTGGCTCGCCAACAAATGTGAGTGAAGAGACATTCCCTTGAAATAATCCGGAATGAATAGATTTCTCCCTCCCCTCTCCCCTCTTGTAAAGCTGAATCTTAAGACAAATGAAAGGGCTATGACACAGCATGATAAAATGAACAAAACTGTTCTGATGAACCAATTAAAAATTTAAAGTTTTTGAGAGAATGAAACTGAATGCAGTTTAAGGTGTCAGAGAAAGCTTTATAGTGATTACTAGAAATAAACTGTGCTGCATCACTTGACGAGAGTTTGAGTCAGAGCTCTGCAACTGGCTACTTTTGGGTCTTCTAAGATAAGAGGAATCAGGAAAAGTAATCCTATTCTCAAAAGAGGTTGTCAAATATTGTCTTGGTGAGCAGACAAATAAAAAGAATAAAAGTCATATATATATACAAC
Source organism: Monarcha castaneiventris obscurior (assembly GCA_026261815.1). Lineage (NCBI taxonomy): Eukaryota > Metazoa > Chordata > Aves > Passeriformes > Monarchidae > Monarcha > Monarcha castaneiventris. The sequence continues at coordinate 4,409,519 of JAMPIT010000327.1, forward strand.
TCATACACAAAGTTTTAACCTGCATATTCAGCTTTGGAATGGGAGGTTAGAATTTCATTTTGCTGAGTTTATTGCATGGATGCATATCTCTTTTCCAGTTTTTTCCTCTGGAAATGAAATGTTGAAGATCTGGTGAAAACATTTACATGGATTTTTTTCCACCTATCCAAGTGTTTTCTCAGTGTGTATCACTGAAATTAGGTATACAGCAAGGATATTAAATAGCTAAATTGTAGGATGTTTTGAGTGGAAGGATTTTGTAATCTGTGTATGAATGGCTTATAAATTCTGAAAAAGTTGTACTGCTCTGATTAACTGAAGCCTCTCCTCTGGAGTAGTTAAATACTGGCTACCATTTTAGTTTATGTGGTTCAGGTACCAAGTAAGTTCAGAAATCAGATTCTAAAGGAATAATTACAAAAGAAAAGAAGAGTTAAATTTTCCACAAATGTTTTCAGTATAAGCTGGAGTGAGACAACAGGGCATGAAAACTGATTGTCTATTTATCTGCTATGAAACTTGTCTTCATCACATACTGATATTAATAATCAAGGATTATAGCTAAGTTTCAGCATCAAAGGCTTTCACGAGCCTGGAATTGCCAAACTCTCCCAGTTCCTCTTGCTCATCGCATTCAACTCCAGCTAACTTTACTCTCAGAGACTTTTAACAGCACTTAAACCTCCCCTAAGAAGCCAGGATTTCTCACTGTAGTTCAATGATACAGGTTTTTTTGGAATTAAAAATAGAAAATAGGATCTTAGATGGAGATCTGGAATCACAGATTTCCCATCTACCCATCCATTTTTTACAGAAAGTAGAAAGTCTCCTAAGTCCTATTCCATTCACTGTAAATTTGGGTGCTTCATTCAGAAGCTGACTGACACTAAGGAAGGTGTGAAAGTACAGAAGTCACATCTTCATTTTCAAAATGAGTCTAAGTGTTAGGGTCACTGAAGTAGTCAAAGAAAGGACTAATATGTTTGGTTTATGTTACTTTTATTTCCAGGTTAGAGAAAGCATGGATTTATTTTGGTGATCTTATTGCTGTCCTCAGTGGAAGCCTCTCTAGTTCAAAACCCACCACACAACAATACAAATCTGACAGCCTTGGCACAGGGAAAGTGTCCACAAGCAGGATGAGAGCAGCAGAGGTGCTGTAAGTCAGCAGTGGATTGTCTTTTTGCAGAGATGTATAGAGATGTTAATGCACAGAGCCTTTCAGCACTGTGCCTTGAACCAGCCTGTACTATAAACCTCTCATTTTCTTGAACAATAAAATACCCCAAACTTACAAAGAAATATAAATGCAATAAAAAATATTGTCCCTGGTCTAAATACTGTTTATTTCTTATGAATATACATGTGCTTTTTTGTAGTATACTTTCAAACCAGGGACCTGCCGAGAGTTGAGTAAAGGGTAACTAGAATATATACAAGGTCCTTTCAGAATTAAATTTAAAAAAAAAGTTACAGACTTAAATATGAACATAAACCATTTCCTAAGGCTTCTGAAACGCAGTGTACTGGTTCTGAAAATCTTTGTAGTCCCCTTGATCATCTCCATTATAAAGTAATCAGTAAATTTGTTTTACCTCTCCCAAGGGCATGTTTCCTTAAGATTATCTGCTAATAAAAAATAATATCAAAATAATACATAAAAGGGAAGAAAAATATCTTATTTTATATGAACACAAACTCAGTAAGATTTCAGAACTGGATAGATTAATGACCTGTATATTCACATCATAAATTTTTTTCTATGAGGTTTTTCACTGAAAACATTTGTTTTTAAAAAAGCTACATCTATTATTTTCTTGTTTAGCAATTTATATTATTTTCTTACATGTTTTGGCCCTTTTTATATTCATAGAATACAGCTATTATTTTGAGAACTGTATAAAAAGAAATATTCATAAGATCACAAATAAACATTAATATTGTTTTAAAACAATTACATGGAAAATGTTAAGCCATCCATAATGCATTTTCTTAACACTAAGTAATTTTAACTTTCTGCTTGTTTATTTGCTCCTTATACTATTATATATTTCTGAATATATAAAAAGAGTTTATTCATATTTGGGGTTCTTTATGGATCTAATACATTCTGGGCATAAGTTTAGGAAAATCAATTAACAATCATGCAACTGGAATATGAAATATCAATATAGTACTGGTCTTCTATATGCTCCTATAAGACACATTAGTGTTCCTCTTCTGCATAAAGCTTATAAAATCTTAAAATTCATATCATTTTATTATTCATATCCAAACTCTTGAAATGGGCTTGACAGATAAAGCTTAGTAAGACAAAAGAGGAGATTTGTTTGTGCAAAGATTATGTTAAATGTGCTGGAAGCAGTAGTGAAATCTCAGGAGGAGAAATAAAAAGCAAGCAGGCGATCTGTGTGCCTCTCATCTCCCTGCAATTCCTAGAGGTTACATATAAGAAGATTATGAAACAACACACAGACACAATTGAAATACTTCCTAATGAAAACAAATTTGCCATGTTTGATGGAGCTTATATATCATCATTTTTTGACAGCAACATAATGTGGAAAGACAATTTAATGAAATAAGAAGATTTCACTTTCTAAGGAAATTGTTTGGGATAGTTCTCTAACAAAGGAAGAAGAATTGAAATGACATTGGAATAACCCAATTCCAATACCCCTAAGAAGCAGAAAGGCATTGATGGAACTGATGCTATTCTTTTGAGGGTTATTTAATTTTCTCAGGGAAATTTCAGAAAACAAAGTAGTTTGAATGGATTGGTCAATACATGATATCTATAGGCACTGTTATGACACCCTTATTTAAGCAAAACTGATTAGCCCATACATCAGATGTTTGAGGCAGAAAGATGGAGAAGCCATATCCAATCCATCCCTATCCCAAAGCAGCCTTAACTGTCTTAAGTTGCAGAAAATTATTCACAGTGTTGAACTTCCTTATGTGTAGCTTTGTAGCAGTACTACTTCTCAAAAATACATTACAGATCACCACTTTTAAAATATTAATATATGTTAGATACTTGTTTCTGCACTCTGTAATCTTATGCTTGACTATTCACATATTCTCTATCCCTTAAAGCAAATATTTATGTCTGAGCTTGTAACCCCTTCCTTCTATTTTACCAGTGATAACCTTATGGTTAAATTTTAATTCCTTGTGTTATTCTGAATATATTAGTAATACCAGACAAAAGCAAGTCACTTGCTTAATTTATTATTCATTTGTCTTGTATGTGAAACATCTTTCACACCCTTTTAGGCTAAATTTCACACCACTTTCACCAACTTCCACTGAAGTTCCATAGAATTTCTCCTGGTATACTGCACTCTCTCCAGGTACATACATACTCCAACAGAATCACTCAAAGATATACTTCTGCTAGTAATGTTGCACCAGATTCTTTTGCATCTAGAGAAAGAATGAAATCTAATAATTAGGAGACCATGAGCAACACTCATATCTGGCACAAAAGTAAGTATGGTTCCACTGAAAAATTGTGAGATTATTATTTCTTTAACACAATTAGAAGTGTTTGGCGGGGAGGGGGTGGCAGGGAATGAATACAGGCTTTACTGGGGAAAATAAAAGCATTCTGAAGTTATTTTGAAGTTTATTTAACTTGAACTGAGTTAATGAAAAATTTCTCCTGAATAAGAATAAAATATATAATATTTGTGCATAAATAAACTGGGTTGAATGTCTACTTTTTGTCCCACTGCCATGTTTTGGAGGAAGTTAGGGTGCACTGTTGATTTGAAACAAGTGATTTTTTTTTTTTTTATTAGAGCTGCTCTTTTATGCATGAACTCAGAACTTTCAGCTGAATCTACGCCAATGACAAAAGTTCAAAGCATCCTCTTTTCTACTTCATTGCAAAAGCAGGTAGAGGTGACTGCCAAATAGCCTACTTTTAAGGAGCAAACTGAGTGCTTGGTCAGCTACATGAGCAGCTGAAGGAGTATGAAGACGGTGACTTATGTGTGGTCCACAATCTAGTGCTCATGAGCGTGACAGAGAGTTATAAGAAATGTCATATCCTGCTGCGCAGCATGGGGTAGGACCTGATCGAGGCAAATGAGGTTCACTGCTCTCTGCTCTGACACCACAGAAAGTAGAAGTGAAGTAGCAATGCCCTGCAAATGAAACAAATTCTCAGCCCTACATGCAGGAGTTCAGCCACTGCAGTTGCTATGAAGAGAAGGGACTCAGGAGCTTTGACTCTTGGCCAAAGTCTACCTCCTGTCGCAAGACAATGTCTCTCAGAGCCACTTTGCAATTGATGAAGACTACAAAAGCTGATTTGATGAGAATTGAACCTCAAGAATTGAGATGTGAAGAAAACAACAAGAGACTATGAGAGCAACTATGAAAAGGAGGGTGTCAGACTGAAATTAAGGAATTTTCATCATGAGGAGAAACTAACACAGGAACAGGTTTCGCAAAGGAGCTGTACAGTCTCCATATTGGTTAGCAAGGTTTGACAACTCTAATCAGCCTGGTTTGGCTTCAGAATTGACCCTAATTTGAGCATAGCACTGGACTAGAAATATCCTGAGGTCCCTTCCTCTCTAAATTATATTATGAAGACAGGTCTTTCTTATGTCCCAGTCTCTTCCTCTTCTACGTTAACAGCTGAATTTGACTAATTCTTCAAATTATTTAAAAAGAATATTAACAGTAGAAATTATTTTATATAAAACATTATCTTTTAAGTTTGTGTCACTTTTTATTTCCTTAATTTCCTTCTAAATGTTAACAATAGGCTTAAGCATGTACATAAGTTTAATTAATATGCTGCTTCTGTTTTCTTCCAGATAATGAATGAAGATGTTAAAAACTGACTAAACACATTGCTTAGCTTATACTCAACAGAAGTAATGAAAAATTACCTCTTTTGTAAGACTAACTTGGTGTGCTAATTCCTTACAATAATTGGCACCAATGTTGCCATAGCTCATTATTAGTTGAATATCAATTAGCTTGAATGTGACTGAGACATTTATATCAATGTTAACCTAAGGCTTAATTTACATTTCCATCTGGTTTTAATTACTTGAAAAATCACCAAAAAAATTAAAAGCTGCAATCAGTGGGGTTTCACCTTTACACAGGATTTTCTGGGAATTTAATAAACAAAGCAGATATAAATATGAAGAATTATTCCTTGGGCTTTGCTTTTGTAATTACCTCCCAACTGCTTAAATTACAGAAGTTGAAGGTTATAGATATGTTTATTAAGCTCCAACAAAATACATACCCCCCGAAAAAAAACTCAGACTGCAAACAAAAAAACCACCAAAAACCAACCAAAAAACCCCCAAAAAACAACCAAAACAAAAAAACACCCAAAAAAAAACCACCAGAAAAGGAAAAAAAAGCCCAAACTCAAAACCACTGTTTCTTTCCTCTTTGACAAGTATTTTGCCTGACAGGAGTTTTGGAAGACACAACAGAAAAGTCTTCTCAATTCCACACTTCCCAAAATGCTCATTACCTTAGCTCTACTTCAACCAAACTTTATAGAAGGGTAGTATGTTACAGGTCAAGTTAAAAAACGTTCTGGGAATCTTATATCTCTTCTTATGTCATCCAAATTTTGGTTCCTTTTTCTCCTAAGGAGATTTTATTGTCACTTTTTAGGACTGTGTCATTTCCAAGCCTGATAACCAAAGCTTTGTAATATGCCTTAGAGTTAGAAGCCTCTTCAGTGTTTATCAGAAAAAATCTTTCTCTTTATGGAATGCTATTTCTCTTCATATCTATTTTTTATTCTATTTTATGTATTCTTTTTTTTCTGATAATATATGATAAAGATTAGAATACACGGGGAGAATGCTGCATAAATGACCTAGCATTCTAAAGAGCAAAATATGCAACAGTTTCTACCAAAGCACAGGACTTTTTCTGTGTCATATCTAAGAAAAAAATCCTAGAAAGTCATACCTTGTGTAGCACGCTTGTATCCCACTCTGAGAAAGCAAAAGCTAGATGAGACCCTGAAGAAGTTTCTCTGATTTTCTAGAGCATGGAAATGATTTTTTTCTTCTTTTCATGTCTGCAGTTAATGCCTCTTACCTTAAGAAGCCTTACAGACATAATATTGACAGCAAACTTAGAGCTACCCTACTTGCATTAGAATAATTGACAGGGTACACTGCTTATTGAAATGATAGACAACTGAACTGTACCTGAATTTCATGTCTGGCCTGTTGTACTTTAAGAGTGAGATTTTTTTTTCTCTATTCTAGCAGTCTGATGAGAAGACAACAGTAGGACTAGCGATTCGGAAGTATAAAAAGGTAAAAATAGATGTAAAGCTTGTTAAGAATAATAAATATTAATCTGAAAACAACTTGAATAATGCAACATTGAAAGAACAACCACTGTAATTTTGAGACTATTGTATAAATCTAGATAAGAATTATTAAGAGTGCCTTTCTTTTGTTTATAACATATTTTAACAAAGAACAAATCGGTGTTCTAATTTATTAGCCAATAGCTGGAAAATTTTCTTTTTTTTTTTTTTTGATAAGAAAGATAACCATTTCAAAAATTCTTAATGAGTTTTTAAATCAAAGTCAACATCAGAAGTAGGATGTGTTGCCATTTAAATCCTGTATGTTGACAGGTTGGAGTTTACTTTGTGGTGAAAATGCTCTCTACATGGGGTTGTTACGCGTGTAATTACAGCAATTGTAGTTGTACTGGACAATGCCTTGTTACATTTAGCGCTGAACACGATGCTGTGCACAATGACAGTCCTTTTGCTTTCTTCTGTAAACACCTTTCTGAAATGGGTAAATTAGTATTTTTATAGAATATCTGCAGAAAGTGAGGAAATAGTTATATAAGTTTCCATACTCTCCCTATAAAGCCCATAAAAGCCTTTTCTTTACACCTATCATCTTCTAAAACTGCAATAATTACAAATGTAGTTTTATAATTGCTTCGCTTTTCTCTAAATCTCTAAATCCAGTTAGAGCTGAAAAGACTTGCAAACATCTTGTCACACTGCAACCACTAAGAGGATGGGCTATTTATATATTCCTTATCTGGAGGATAAGAATAGTTCTTTCCCACTAGCCAGTTTATCTGGTATATTAGCAACATAGATTATAATCACAGATGCCATTAAATAAGTTGCATATTTGGTACTGTGAATACAATGTTTTTGAGATACTTGACCAGAAATTAAATATGATACCAGTGAACACTGATGGAAAAGATGCTTGGAAATATATCTCTTTAGAGTCCTTTACTCTCTTTCACTGGTGGGATTTAAATACTCCGTGTCATGCAACTAAATCTTAACAAATCTTTACAGATTTAGGGCTGTGTTGTGATTTTCTTTGCATTTCTTCCCTTACACATGGAGTAGCTATTGTGAGAAACATGTCCTGGGTCATGTCTCCCAATAGTTATGCTTCTAACACTAGAACTTGATATTAATTCAATTCAGATTCACTTTAAAACTTGAAATTTGTATTCACTGTAAGATCAAATTTCAGTGTTTCTGTGCATCTCCCAAGATGTTGGATGATCATTTGAAATACTTTGAGAAGCCAGTTAAAACTCCTCCTTAAGAACAGATATGGTCATTGTGGAAAGAAAAGTTTCTGCAATTGTATTGTATTTAATATCTACTTGATATTTTCCTATATATGACACAATATAATATAGATATTTTAAAATCAGAAATTGATAAAAAAACCCAAACTTTCTGAAAAATGGCATGACTTTTTGTAGCTAACAGTCATGTGTGTGATATAATAAGGAGGTAAAAATAATGCTGTATTACGTTGAATAAAAGAACAGTTTGTATTTGCCCAATTATTGTCTTCAGCAAATTTCAAGTTTGAGAAAAAATATAAAACAGGTGTTTAAATTTATACAATCAGTGAATTGGACCGCAGACAAGCTCTCTTCTCCTTTGCATCAGTATAAACCTGGATAAGCCCCTCAGCATCATTACTGCTATTTGTGATGCATAACTGTGACATTGGAAGGGAGGTAGGATCTATAAATTTTCAATATTTGTACTGAAAACACATTAGTAAGAGTCATCTGGATTTAGGACATAAAGAAATTAGAAGCTGGAAGCAAAAAATGCAGTAGTCCGGTGTTCACAGCTTACCTAGAGTTAGTGGTTTGGGGTTTTATTCTTTTTTCTTTTCCTTTTTTTTTTGTTTTTTTTGGTGGGATGCTGTTCTTTTTTTCTTTTTTTCTTTTTTTTTTTTTCTTTTGGTTTTTTTTGGCAAGGGAAAATCAATAATACCTCCCAGGTCTCTGAAACACTTTAACAGCTGGAGACTGAAAATTCAAGAAAAGGGGGAAAAAAAGCCTCAAAGAAGTAGAATGCCTTGAAGTATAATTGAAGTTTTGCTCATTAAAGGCAAACCTGTGAAGACTTGACATTTCATCAGGTTTTCAGCCAGAGTTCCTAAGGAAATAGGCTTGAAAAAGTTGTACAGAGAACTGAGCTTTCTTTTGCAGTGTTACCTTTTGACAAACCTTAGTCAGTTGCTCCATTTTCAAGAAGTCAATAGTGCAATTTAGAGCTTTTCAGCCAACATGTTGACCAAGAAGAGCATAAGCTAAAGGAAGTTGCACTCTCATACTCATTATAAACAGATTCTAGACATTGTCATTGTTCTAAGTACTTTAGTGATTTCCCTCTCTAGACAGGCTCCGACTCTTTGGTACAGGTCTACCAAAGGACTAAAAGCTGAGGTAAAGTACTCCAAAATAGACTGAGTCTCAAAGAACAAAAACACTTGAGAGCAAACAATATAAAGGTCACTGAGAAACATTACTTTTTCTGTATATATTTACACTGCATTTCAGTAAAGACAACAAAGTCATGTCATTTCAAATATATCAGCCTATAATTGACTGTGAAAATTTACACTGAATTATCAGCCCAAGGGGATATAGATACCACTCTCTTTCCCACCCCTTAGTAATGTCCCTGTCACAACAACATCATTGTTTATTCACTGGATTTTATGTGTATCCTTTCTGTGAATGGCAGCAGATGTTTGCAGCCTTTCTCCATTTGCTGTTTTCTCATAGATTATTATCTTTTCTTTCCATTGTCTCCTCTTTCTTCCCCACATCCTCATTTCCAAGTTTTAGTCATTACAGGATGGTGATTATGAGTCCTTGAATATTTGCCTACAGTTTTTATGAAATTACCAACATCTACACTATTAAGTTTCCTTGGATTTACTGCTAGTTAAAGATATTTATCTTACATAATGAATAATTAAGAGCAAGTTTTTTATATACTCATTGTTTCCAAGAAGACTCACATCTTGTATAATTTTTCTAAAAATCCAAAATATGTCATATGTGGCGAGTGTTAAGGAAACTTCTCTGTGACCATCCAGGAGTCACTCTGGCAGTCACTCTTGTACCACCTGAGCTGGAACTGAAGCCCCTTCACAGCTACACCTGCCCCCCTCCTCACACAGTCAGACCAGGTTTTCTCACCAGCTCAACCCCAGCTTTCCCACAGCGGTCTCAGACGTCTTGATCCTTAAAATAATTTAATTACAGTACAGTAAGTAAATAAATAAAAAAAACGAACAGCTCAAGCTGGTGCCTGCAAGAAGGGACCCAGGACAGAGGAATCCGTGGGTTTATATGTCCTCACAGTCTAAGCACAGGAAAGTCTGGGGATCTTCAGCTCCTGCTGTGTCTCCCAGTGTTTGGTCACCCGGCCTGGCCACAGGTCCCTGTGTCCTTTTTTATGCAAAGGATTGGCAGCTCCTGCCCTCTGGCCTGGGGCTCCCGGCCACCCAGAGCTCAACCTACAGCTTGCACACAGAGCTACTTGCACTGAATGTATTCCTCAACTGTGAGTATAAAGAGTAGTTATTGCAAACTTCTACCATGTCTCATATTCTAGTCATTAAAAAACCATCAAACTGGGGGAAAAAATTCAATCTTTATTGAGCTACAATACCCTCAGGTTGATGATTTACAAATAGAAGCTTCATCAACACTTACAAAACTTTACTGAGTCCCTTGATACAGTTTTAGCACTTTGAGAAGCAGGTTCACTTGCAGGAAAGATGAATTCATTAAACTGAGATCTAAGCTTTTTTTGGAACAAGAAAGGATGACAACTATCCAGCCTGCTCTAAAATATCTCCAGTGATCAAGGGTCTTTATTTTTTCCATTAAATTGATGATTACATTTTGGATCATTTCTGGAGACTTTCATGCTATCAGGCATTGAAATAGCTATTTTCAAAACCTCATTGGGAACAACACTGACGATTTTGACTCATCCAAGAAGAAACAATTCTGTATAATAGTTTCGAATTTGATGTGTGTGCAACAGATTAAAGAAGAACCCAGACATTTGAACTGTATTCTGAATCATTTGGTCCTGGAACCTAACAAGAAGGATTTGGAGATGAGTTAGCATTTGCTATTGAAAATGCTATTTTGTTGAAAAAGACTTAGTGGAGTCTATAATCTCTGTCAGGAAGATACTCTGTTTGGAATATCCTCGTGCTAAGATAATCATTTGCAGTGTTTCTGTGCTCACTACACCCTTACTGTATAGATCAAAACTAGATCAAAAAGCTCTGAAAGTTATCTCATAAATTGTATGTTAGAGGTCTGACATGTTGAAACTATTGCATATCTTCAGGTGGTCTGCAAAAGCACATCAAATCTAGAGGTAGGTATCCCTGTGTGTTTAAAATACATTATACATAGTATAAAATCTCTGATATGCCTAACCAGCTGTGTGCTTGGACCCTCCAAAGCTTTCAAGAAGGCCCTAGGACATTTTCTAAATCAATGCTTTTCTTTGAAAGAGGAAGAACTAATTCAAACCTTGTGTAACTTTTAGATAACTTTATACCTAAGTTCAAGAGTACCAATTAGATGTACTCCAGAGAGTTCTTTTCATGGTCTAGTAAAACATCTGAGAATACCATTTTCTTGCACTGGGCAGTTTTACTCTATATGCACAGGTATAATATTAAAAAATAAGTCAGAATGACAGTAGCTAGAGAGCAAGAAGGAAACAGATTGAAAACCACAAGTCATTTGGGCAGTCATATCAGGAATGTACTATTTTGATTTGGACCAGCTCTCAGTTTATATCTGTTCTTTGTCACGATAATACCATTTCTTTCTCTCCCATTTTATTTTGTCTGCCTCAGTATTACTTTTTGTATTCCAAAGGCATTTCTTTCTGGGGGCTTTTACAGATCATAATGAATTTACATGGAAAAGTTCTGGTCGTGAGAGATCTACAGGCCTAGCTTCTGTGGAAAAAAGCCCTCTATGCAACAGCAGTTGTAGCAGGAGAAGAGAGGAGTCAGAATATGTGAGAGAAATAGCTCTGCAGACACCAAGGTCAGTGAAGACAGAGGCAGAAGAGGTGATCCAGGTGCTGGAGCAGAGACTGCCCTGCAGCCTGTGGCAAAGACCATGGTGAGACTCTGCAGTTATGCCCCTGCAGCCCATGGGGGTGTGGGGGGAGCAGAGATCCACCTCCAGCCTGGGGAAGACCCCACACCAGAACAGGTAGATGCTCAGAGAGGACTGTGACAGTGTGTGAAGCTCATGCTGGAGCAGTGTTCCAGCAGGATCTGCTGACCCATAGAAGGAGTGGATCACCTAATTCTCCTCTAAGATTAACCCTCCCGTAATGTTACTGTTTGTCTAGAATTCTGGAAAGACTTAAAATAATACTTTCTTATCAAAGTCAGAGAATATAAAACATCTTGTTCATATCTCACCATATTGAATTATAGTACTATCTTCAAGGAGTTTCACAGAACATTAGCAAATTTTTGTTGGAATTTGATAAAATATTAATCTTTTTTTATTTGACTAAGTTCTGTTTTCTAGGATACTAATACAGAGGTAATTACTCATTATAGACTATTGCAAGTCTTATATCCAGGAGTTATCTTTAAACAGCACAGAAACTCAAAAAATTTTAAAGTATTTTTCTACAGACCTCTAGAATTCTGTGTAATCTGTGAGTGCCAGCTGAGCCATTTAATCAGCCATCCCAGCCCCATAGTAATCACCATAACCATAGACTTGGGTCACTTAAAGCTTTTAATATCAGAACATAAACCCCTCAGTCCTGCAATCTTAAGTTACAGCTTAGACCCTTAGAGGTGTGTAGAACCTAGTAGTCTTCTTCTAGTCACCAGATCTTTCCCTTTCTCTTTTTCTGTATAGATGAACCTGAGGAGAAGTACGACAACCTACAGAACAAGATGGAAAAAGATGATGAAATAACCAATGTTATCATTTAATAGGTTTCAGAGTATCACTTGTCTCTGCCTACAAGTTTGAGAAAAAGTGGCATCAACAGTTTGACATCTACAAAAGGTTTAAAAGATATAAAATAAATTGTCAGCAGAGGAAAATCTTTCCTTAACACCCTTCATTTACGCCCATACATTTTTTTCACAATAAAAGTAGATATGATGCAGATACATTTTAGGGGGCACTAAATGTCTATCACAAATAAAATATTTAACTTTGTAGTATTCCTGAAGTAGAACAAAAAAATTTTTTTACAGCTTTTGGAGGTAATATATATATACTTTTTTTTTCCAAAGGAAAAGTACATGTGCAATTTACTTCATCAAAACAAAAGCTGGCTTCATTAGTTTTCCAGTAACTGTTGAATAAGCACATCTAACAGATCCAGAAATAAATGGGATAAATTTTTACCTTACAAATGATCTTTTTGTAAATCTGTGATGGATATATAAACCAAACTACCTTATATTAGCCCCTTAAATCTCAAGTATTAAATTTTAATCGATTTACGGTTGATTTAGAAAGAAGAAGAAATAGTTGCAAAGAGAAGAGTAAATATTGATTAGACATTGGAGGCACCACTGAAAGATGAAGTTCTTCCAGCAAGTTGTAACTCACAAAAACATATCTGGCTTCATTTGCTTAGTATATGCAGGGCTACTGTATTGCTTGTGTGTGTGTGTGTTGGCACTCACTTTGCTGAGACCTGGAGTTGAGGGGGCATCTGATATCACCTGTTTCTGTGTACGTAGGCGAGAGGGAACTAAAGCTGCCTGTTAGAGAGGGAGCATCTGGCATCATCTGCAAAGAGGCGAGCTCAAGCTGTTGAAACCATCTGTGGAGAGGAAAGAGATACACAGAAAGATGCAAGCTTCAGAGACCAGCATAAAGTACCCAAACTGAAAAGCTGTGTTCTCAAATAGAAAACGTGCTCCAAGTAAGTTCTTAGCTATAGATAATTTTGGCATGCTGATAGAAAGACAGAGTTAAGTGTACCTGGTGACAGAGCCATCCATCTCTGCAGGACATCTGATATCACGAGTCTACGCAGATCCTCTGTATGGGGAACATTGGAAGTCCACAGAGGTCCATGTGTTGCAACAGGAAAAAGCCTTCTGACTTTTATTTTTGAGGTGAAAATGAAGACATGCCAATCCTCGACATCCATTTCCAAGTCCCATTCAACCTTCCAACCTCTGCTATTGAAATTGGTGCTGCTGAATTCTTTATGTACCCCTGTAAACAAGGAAATTTTGCCTCTTCTTTCTTAGTCATATTTAAACTTGTCTCTCTTAAGTAAACCTAAAATATTTCCATGTGGATTTGTACAAATCATTTTGGTGTTCATTGACTCAAAGGGCTAACACAAATCCTCCTTACTGGAGCTCTCATTTTAAGCAACTTGCTGTCACTTTTTAAACCTCCAAGGATCATTCCCACCTCCTCTGCAGTTGTATATACACACTGAGGATGAAGATTTCCACTGCCATCGTGTCTGGAAACTTGTCTTACTGCCTTTTTGTTGCATTTTTTACACAAACAGTGTCATTTTTTCCCGTTCCCACTTCTGTGTGGAAACAATTTTTAAAAATCCTCACTTCTACGTTAAATCCTTCCTTCAAACTTGTCTTTGTGGCAATGATAGAAACCACTTGTCAGTGATTAGCCAGCTGGTGTGACCACTGCTTATTGCACTGGTTACAGCTGTCTTACTGCTATTTTTCTGTTTCCTCTCCATCTGTCTTATCCACCTGCTGTCTCTCATTTCAAACTTAAATTTAAGCTCCCTGGACAAAAACTCTCAATTTGTGATGCTTGTACAGTGCCTATCACAGTGTGTCCTTAGCTATATTCTCTTTCCATAGAAACTAATGTGCGAGAAGCTGTCTGAGAAAGAGGGACGATGTAGATTCCGCATCTCAGGGTGGATTTACACCATCTGTTCACTGATATGGAAGCCTGAGCAAGTTTAAGCATTGCTGGTTGTCTTGGAAAATTACCTGAGAATTAAGATGAAATAGCATATTTTGAGTTCCAGACTGTCATGACTGGACCCCAGCAAAGTCTGAATGGGTGTGTTTTATACAGCAGCAGAAAAGGCAAATTTGGGAATCTACCTGTTGAAGGAAGGACAAAACCTATCCTATAGGTATTATGGCACACATACTCATACAAGTTGAATGATATTGTGCACAATATTGTATACAATACCGAGGTGCATACACCATGTTTTTACTGTAATGCCATTTGCTTTTCACCTGGCCACCGAAGAGGCTGAGTAACAGCCATAGGATCTCAAAGAATAGAAAGTGGAAATTGTGAAGTTGTGGTTTAGTTTCACCACTTCAACCTTTTCTTCTGATATTTTGTGCCAATGTCCAATTTTAGAGGTACTTTAGAGGTTTATTTTGATTACAGATTTTTTTCGAAATTGTATTACTATTATTATTACTACTACTACTGCTATTAATACTACTAATGTTATGAGGATATCTCTTTCCAAGAAGGCTTTCCTAATTATAACCTGGTCTAATTCAAATGCTATACAACACCATATAACCATAGTAATTCAAATAGAGTTCAATAATCTCTATTTATTGCAGAATCCCATAAATCTATAAGTAGGGTTGAGAAGGCAACTCTGACAAAATTCAGTGTGATATTGGGAAAAACTAGCTATATAAGATTAAATTGCTTATACTTATTGTCTAAAGGCAAATTTATGTGCTCAATTAAAGAAACTCCATTTACCTGTTCATAAGTTTGCAGCTATGTAAGAATGAAGACATCATGCTTTAAATCATTATTCAAGTGCTAGGCACTTCTTTGGGACATCTGCATCTCACGTATAAAAGAAGTAGGCTGGAATAAAATAGGGCTGGAATTTGAGGTACGAAACCTAAACTTCCACTATCTGCACAGATTTTCTTATCCTGTTTTATGGATGTCTGCCAAAAGCTTAAGTTTATTAATTTTATATTGAAAATTTCCCAGATCCTGTCCTTAGTGTGCCTTCTTAAACTTCAGATGTGTGTATTACAACAGTGACAGATCTAGCAGAGATACGAATGAATAGAAACTCATGAACATTATTATTAAGATCTAAAATTACAATATTATTTTCTCTGCTTTTATTCCTGATTTCTGTTATCTTTTCTGAACTGATAACTTTATTTACACAGTGCTAGAAAGAAAGATAAAGTGAGAATCCTGTCCTGAAGTTTGCATATGTATCAGTAAAAAAACAATCAGATAAGACAACATACAAAAACAATGGGACAACTGAAAATTCAGCCAAAAAACAAGCATTCAACCGCTTCTCCTCACAAAAGACCATCCAGGACAAAAGCTACAGAAATTCTTGTATTATGACTATGAACATTTCTTGGCATCTGTTCCCAGGAGCACTTTCCGAATAGGAATGAATCCTAGCTGCATCCAGATTCCCGTCCTTGCTTTTCTCTTCCTCCTTCCCTTCCCCCTCTTCCCTTGGCTTCCATGCAAAAAAATCAGACGTCACAGACTGAAGTGAAGGAGTGAAGTGCTCCAAGAGATCCTCTGGTACAGTTGATTAGGAAACTGCAACCCTCAGGCACTCCACAGTTTGCCCCAGCAGGTAATGGTAAATTGGTACGCTGGGGATTAAATCTTTTAGACATAAATGGAGAAAGGCAAAACAAGAACCATAGGCAGAAAACTGATTTGCAAATTCACAAGAGAACCGAGAAATATTTCAAGGCAGCTTTTTCTTTTTTTTTAAACACTGAAGGATTTGCTGTTAAAAGAAACTCCTTGGTGAAACAATAAATGATCTTAGTTGACCTGAGCTACTTTTACCATGCCTATATTTTGGTCAGCTGGAAGGCATTGTGATAAATGCAAGATTATTTTAATTAAAACACTTAGTATAGTGTTGTGGCTTAACCTCAGCCAACAAATCAGCCTCACACAGCCTGCATGAGATGGAGGGAGAGAATGGACGACACAAAAGTGAGAAAACTCCTGGGTTGAGGTAGGGATGGTTTAACAGGTAAAGAAAAGCCACACATGAAAGTGAAGCAAAATAAAGAATTCATTCATCACTTCCCATGGGCAAGCCAATGTTCAGCCATCTCCCAAAAAGAAGGGTTCTGTTTTTCATAACAGTTACTTGGGATGACAAACGTCAACACTTCGAGTGTTCCCTCCTTCCTTCTTTTTTCCCAGCTTTATATGCTGAGCACGACACCATGTGGCATAGGATATCTGGTGGGCTAGTTGGGCTCAGCTATCCAAGCTGTGCCCCCTCTCAGCTCCTTGTGCATTCTCAGCCCCATTATTGGTGGGATGGAATGACTCTGTGCAAGCACTGCTCAGCAAGATTGAAAACGTCCCTGTGTTACCAACACTAATCCAAAACACAGCCCGAAAACAGCTCCCATGAAAGTAGGAAGGGATTTTTTATCAGGGAGTGTAAAAATAGAAGGGGTAATGGCTTTAAACTGAAAGATTTAGATTAGATATTAGGAAGAAAATCTTTGGGTGAAGTGAGGCACTGGAACAGGTTGCTCAGACAAGCTGTAGATGCCTGATCCCTTGAAGTGTTGAAGCCCTGCACATTCTGGTCTAGTAGAAGGTGTCCGTGCCCATGGCAGTAGGGCTGGAACAAGATGGTATCTGAGGTTCCTTACAACACGCCATTCTATGATTATTTACACTCTATTTGAGCATTAAAATATTAAGTATTTAAGGTTATTAATTAATTAATTCTATTGAGATTTAAGGATTTTGACTATTCCCTGCCAAAGCAAGTTTTTTGGGGTCTGGGCTTCATCCTGTGTTTGCTTGAAATTTCATAATATTGATGACTTTACTAGTGAAAAATTTGCTGGTCTTAGTTACTTTTCAATTTAAACACCATAACAAATCCGAACATGTAAACCAAAGTGAAATTTCTCTCTCTGCTTCCCTTATGTCCTTTAAGAAAATACGCCTCCTGTTCTGACATTTAAGGATACTGGCACAGAAAGCTAATTTCCCTCAAAATGGAAGGGAATTTGCACCAGGAGTATAATTACATAAATTAAATTTGCATAAACCTCAGAAATAAAACACACTATTTTCCCATCAACTTAAGCCTATATTCTAAACACCTAAAATTTTCAGGTTCACAGTCTTTTATCTATTCCCTGTGGGTGAGAGCAATAATACTTATCTCCAACAGCCAAGTTTGAATTTAGTTAATTACAGCTGCTAACTTGTGTGATTGCTACCTTTACTCAGGTA
This sequence comes from Monarcha castaneiventris obscurior, assembly GCA_026261815.1. Lineage (NCBI taxonomy): Eukaryota > Metazoa > Chordata > Aves > Passeriformes > Monarchidae > Monarcha > Monarcha castaneiventris. The sequence goes on from JAMPIT010000327.1 coordinate 4,427,114, forward strand.
GTGGTCAAAACTCTGTGATAACAACCACTGTCACCCGGAATGCAGCTTTCAAGCAGTGACAGGCAATTGCAGTCACTTTAATTTCTGTAATTGTTCATATTTCTATTTTTACACTAGTGCAGCTTCTTTTTTTTTTAATGTCCTTAATAAGAAAGATGATTAAAAAGCCTGTAGTGTCACTGATTAATCTACACTTCTTCATTACTTTCCACCACTGTTTGTTTTCTGTATGTTCTGCACCAACACACTTAATTTCTCTTTTATTTTTTTTTTAAACAGTTACCAAAAATAACCCTGATTTTGTAATGTTTCTGAGAGCTCTTTGTTTCTGATTTGGGGCTATTTCAAATTCATTAATTTGCTAAATTAATGTAGGTGGAAAGCACTAAATCTAGTGGTATTTTTTTCAATCTTCTTGTGATAGTAAACCTATTTTGCAGCACATTAACTAGATATAGGCTAAATTTATCCAGGAGATTTTAGTTCTCAGGAATCTAATTTGAAAAAAGTATCTATTTCTATATCTATTTAATCTATTTGAAAGAAATAGTCTGGTGCTGGGCTTCCTATGAGCTTTATCTATATGTGGATGAGGTCAATGGCTTCAGTAAACAGTGCAGATTTCAAGGGATCTACAAAATTCAGAAAGCTGCTCCTGGTTTTCCTTTAGTAACAAAACCAGGAACCAGAGCACAGTACTTTCATTCCTATACATGGTTGCTCTGATAGTATGTTCATCCAGGATCTCACACCAAACACCATAGCAGAAGTCTATTTGCAGTTTTGAGCTGGAGATTAATAAACAGCTGAGCCTGTGTTGTACCATGCAGTTCATTATATGATTTGATCATAGAGCAGCATAAAAACATCAAAATGATCAAAGAGGATGGTTATCAGTCTCCAAGGACATTTCAACTGTGATATCAAGAATGATGGGTGAAACAGTCCATTGCCTGGTTTTATTGCTGTTTTCTTTCCAGGTGTATAGTGTTTCGAAATATAATTCATGTTTCAGTAATTTGTAATGTTGAGTTAAGACCTGAAAGCCTTCCATATTTTGTATATCTACAGAGAAAAGAAATAAGTAAGATTTGTAGTTTGTTGTTTTTTGTTGGATTCCCACATTTTGTTTGTTTTCTTAATACTTCTATTTGTAACATTTTGCAATCAGTCACAAGAGTACTGTCCCCTTCCCCAGAAAAAAAAAATATAAAAAACACCAAGAGAAGAATATTGGAGAAGATTAAGATTCTTAAATGAAGTTTTTTTTCTGAAACTGGCCTACTTCAAATTGCATTTATGTATTTACGTCATCATAGCCACTGCCTTTTTTAGTTACTTAACTTTATATACTTTGTACTTTGTTGTCTACCACAGATTTTTCCCTTTATTTTTTTTTAATTTATAGCAGTTTATCTTTTCATTTTTTTTTTTATTTGGTTACTTTAGCTAAATATTAGGCTACAATTACCCAGTGCCCATGTCCTTATTAGGTGAAAGCCCCAAGAATATAAAATCTATGGAAAAATGTCTTCTTATCTTAGATCAAGACATCCAGTATGAGAAATAAATTTCTGACTAATGAACACAGTCCAATAAAACTTCAATCTATCACTTACTTCTCTGTCTGATTGCCAAAAAGATATCTGGATTTGTTTTCTATTGTTTTTCTAAAAAAAAAATAGGAATAAGAAAAAAAAACAATAAAAGACAAATAAAAAAGAAAAAAAAAGGTTAAAAGAGAAAAGAAAAAAGTTAGGAAAAAAAAGAAGAAAAGAAATAAGGAAAATTGAAAATTTCACTTTTATTTCATTCAGTAAATTTATACATATGTCTCACTCTGTAGTTAATTATGAAAAGACCTTTATCACGAAAGTTAGGAAGAAAAGGAAGTTAGTAATAATTTTCTTCTCTTAGCTTCACTATGCACATAAGTTTTAACTATATGAGTTTTGGGAAGAGATTTACAGGTTCTGGGAAGAGGAATGAGCCTCAAGAGTTTTGACACAGTGAAAAATTCAAGAAGAGATTCTATGGAGCAGTCATATCTCAAAGACTTTCTTTGCAAGTTGATACCTTCTACCTCAAATATTACTCAAGGAAAGTTATTTGTCTGACTTGTATTCAGAAATGCATAGATAATAAGAAGTAAAATACTCATAAAGCACATAAGCCAAGAGCTTTATTTTGGTTTTGCAAAGTATTTGAGTTTCTTACATGTTAATGAGAATTTTATATCCATGTCATTGCTAAAACTGTTATTTATGAGGTTTCTGGTAGTCTACATTATTAGTGTAGCAAGGTCAGCAAATAATTACTCCTGTTCATTTTTCTATATAATCTCTAATTTTTGTTTTCCTCAAACACCATCATATCTATGCAATTATGATGTAGCAATTGTTATGAAGGGATAATGTGGGTTTAAATAAGTCCCTGCCTTTCGCCCAGGCCTCCAGCAACAGGCAGCATCTTTACTGAGGTGGCCAGCACCCCAAGACCCACTCTCATTCATAAGTTCTTTAATAATGGCTGATTCAATCTATTATAGAATGAATTATGTATTTAACAGACACAAAACTAACAGACATAAGGCTTAAGACTATTATTACACAGGAATAAGACAAAAAGAGACAGCTAATATTATACACGTGGGGTTAAAGGTACCATTAATTTTATGGCTAGCGAAGAAATAGTATAACTTAGGATCCAGTGTTTCTTACCATCCAGTTCCTGGTGGACCACACATTGAAATCCTTTCCCTCAAATCCCAGGAAAATAACCACGGAATCTGTGTCCAGGCTCCTGAAAGAAGTTTCACACTCTTTCAGGGCATGTGGGTAGAAGGCTTCTGCCTCTCTGATAATCTGTAGAACTTCTATAGTGTAAACCAGGCTTTTTGGTCACCTACGTTTTTTCTTTTATCTCTTTCCATATCTGTTCTCCATACCAATTCTTGGTTAGGTTGCAGACCTTTTGGCACCAGAGATGATACCTGCTGGGCAAGCCCTCCTGGGTTATCCCTCCTATCTGCACCTACCACCTGTGGTGGGGAAAGAGGTGATGTGCCCTACCACAGTGATGGCTAGAGCCAAGATTAATTTTCAGATTTTCCCATCTCTTAAGTCACAGTTCTTTTCTCTGAGAAGTAGAACTATCTTACAGAAAATAAGTCACTTGAGGTTTGAAAGCCTCACTTAAAGACAATGTGAACTTTTGCATCTATATTTGTTTAAAAAAGGAAAAAAATATTAAGATCTGGATGGAATCAGGTATCTTGTGAGACTATAAATTGTTTGCAGCTTGATTTTATAAACAACATCTCTGGTAAGTTTGTGTGATGCTTCAAAAAGGTGTATTTTACAAATGGAACATATCTTTTGGAGAACTGGTACACAGAGTACACCTACAGAAGAATCTTCTGCCTGAATGTGAGGTTATTCCAGCCCTCTGATGCAAAGTAAAATTAAAATTACAGTCAGAAGGAGTCCCAGATGCGGAAGCAAAACCAGCCTGGAGCTATTATTTTTTCACACACTGTTACTGCCTTTCAGAAGGTTTCAATACATAATACCACTGAATGAGAAATGCTACATTTCTTATTCAAACCAATATTTTGAGATCAGAGAAGCTATCCTATTCTAGGCAATAACCTTATCTTGACACACCAGGTAGTAACCCAGCTACTGTAGCATATTGTGTACTTTGATAAACACAAGTTAGTCTCACCATCCTTTGATTTTACCTCGCTCTCTCCAGCACAGGGACATCTGTGTTACAATCAGTAATGAGACTGGTCAGTTATTGCTGTCTAGCAAATGTAGGACAAACTCTGGAGTGTTTCATGACAGGGTAGCTCATATACAGAAGATTTATGAAGCATTCGAAGAGGGAAGGTACAAAAATACATCAAAAAGACCTATATTCCCTCTTGATGATGCATTCTACTTAATGGACAGTGTTGTTATAAGCCAAGAGGAAATCTAAAAATATTGGTAGGTAGACTTAGTTTGTGACTATATACAGCAGCACACAAATATCAATTCCTTAAATTAAGAAGTAGAAATCTTTGATTAGTGTTTAATGTAGTAATATCTGTCTGATAGAAGAGTGAAGTACATTCTTTGTCCTATTATGGATACAAGTTCATGCTTTCTCAGCTACCTGACATGTTCTGGATGTTGATGTACAATTTGAAGTTTTAGTTGAAAGAAACAGAATAAGGATAAAAATAGAAATGATTAAAAAAAAATCTTGCAGATTTTATTGAAACAAATGCATATTTCTTAATTAACTTAGTCATTAAGCTTCTCATGTCTCAGGTTTCAGGAGGTCACCTTAGGTAAATTAGAGGGACAGTGAAAAAAAAGCAATTAATTGAAAAGTTTCTAAGACTCTTTTACTTGATTAAAAATGCTTTTAGAAACTTGAGTCTAGAAATATATTGAGAATAATTATATTATTATATTATATAATCATAAATATTATTATAATGACATGGGGCTATAGATCCTTTGAGGTTGAGATATATACAGATGTAGATATAGATGTAGAGATAGATAGATGATAAAGTAATAACTCTTGTAGCAAGGCACCTTTAGAAGAATTGGAGTCAAGTATCAGCCTTATAAAGAAAGGAGTTCTATGTTAGGAGAAAAATTAAAACCAAAGCAACATAAAAAATGTGAAAAAGAAGAGAGTCCTGCCCAAATCAGCATTCCTGAATCCCTTACACGTCACCTTTTCACTGACAGTGATCTTCCTTATGAGTACATTCTCACAGCTGATTCCAAGTGCAGAGGGTGAAGGGGATGAGAAATGCTCTAGTAGGTGACTATTATTCCTCATCCAAAAAGTAAAGGTTCAAGACAGAGAAGGCTGAGTTTCCATTTTGTAGGGAACGAAAATGTGGCAGAATGGTAGTAAAGCAGAAAATTTTAAATGTCTGTGAAATTCTGAAACTGTGTCACAACCAGATTAAATTCTACAGACTGCAAATTGCTCTGGGCTGAAAATGAGAACATTTTATTCAAATGTGTAACAGCGTTTCTTATCTTCGTACTCCTAGGTCTTTGGTCTTCTCTTGCTGCATGTATTTACCAAGGGAAAATAAACACAGAGAGAATTCACAGGTCGTTTGTGGTCACCAATTGGACTAATCTGAAGTAAACCAGGTGCTGCTCCTTGAAATGTTTGTGTGAATAACCATAGTTAACAAAGAAAGAAAAGTAAGTTAAAGAAAAGGTTTTTTACTTTATATTGTCATCCTCAATGGTGTCCACAAATCAGAAAGATTCTTTTTTTTTCTTTAACTGGGGTGACCCTACTTCTGGAAATATTCAACTCAGTTGTCATGAACATCTTCCCAAATTTACTTTTCTGACATCAATGTAGTGGCAGAAAAAAAAACCCAACCAAAAGAATAAGGAGTAAGTAATTTTTTAAAAGGTACAAGGGAGGAAGATGATTAACTTAAAGGATTATTTTTATTATTTCCTACTAACTAATAAAATCTGAAAATTTTATACAGATCTTTCTTTAAGAAGAGTATGAAAAACTTGTCTATTTGTTTGTTAGTTTGTTTCCCATTCCAACAGGAATTCAGTGATTATTTTATTTATAAATTTTAGCTGCTAAAATGAGTGCTACATCACCACACCTTTATACCATGTCTATCTTACATCAAAATTCCTGAATGAAGTGAACATTAATGTCCAGTTTTTGGAAAAATGTCACTATCTTACAAACAAAAAATCACACAGCCAACCAAACAAAAAGGTCTCCCACAACAAACACTGGCCAATTTTTCCTTATGGTACGTAAATGAAATTAAGTCTTTCATATCACTTTATATTTAAACTGTCTTCACCCTGTGATATTAAGGCTTCCCCCTTTCCTGTAGGGAATGCTTTCTCTTTTCTATTTTCCAGCTAAGGTTCACTTTCTCCAATTCAGATTAGGCAGAAGAAAAGACAGAGACAGAAAAGTATAATTGACTTAATTTAGTTTAATTAACTTCAAGAGAATGGAGACAATTAGTTAATGCATCATAATGAATTGAATTATGAAATGAATTTCTCCCACTGGGAGGAAATGATTCCTGTAATGGGAAAAGTAGATATGGAACAAAAAAATAGAACAGCAGATTGTTTTTTCTCCATGTTAGGTTGACCAATCCAAAGCAACTAGAATACTAGAGATGTTCTCTGTGGTGGCAATCAATGTTTTGCAGGTGAAGCCTGCTTGGTGAGTTCTAGGGGAAGCTGCTGACCTAAAATAATTGAATGGGGACAAATTCCTTATTTCTGGAAATTGTCATCAGCCTTAATTCAGCTTTTAAGGTATAGAAGTCAATAATTGTAGACTTGTGGGTCTAAGTGAAATAGTGAAATGTCTCTAAGTGAAAAAGAGAAATAAATATACATTTAAAAAGAAAAAACAAACAAAAAACCTCATCCAACTCATTTGAGAGCAACTTAACACTCTGAAAAAATCCAAGCCAATTTGTATATCACAATAATAGCATATTAATTGCATAAATCCTTACTCTTTAACCAAGTTATTGAAAATTGAAATCCCCATCAAAGTGAGCTACCATAATAACTCAAAAAATAACTTTATTTAGATTTTCCACTTTTTCCTAGAGAAGCAAGTTGAAATGTTTTAAACATTACTAAATACTTTAAAACATACTTTAAATAACTGAAAAATTCCTACATTTTTGGGTATACAAACAATTTTGCTGGGAAAAATCTCTTAAATTTTGGACCTGCTTAGTATTTTAAGTTTTTTACTTTTTCAGAATTGTACTTTTCTGTGTAATCCTAGTGAACAGAAAAAAAACGGTTACATTAGTAAAGTATCATCTATTTTTTCTATTATTTAATGTACTTTAATCATTTAAAACAACAGGAAAAACAGATAAGTTCACAACATTCCTTTCATAATGCAGTGCCAGCTGGATTACTGGAAAATTACAGTCCTACATCAGCTCATAGTAAATGTTAAATCTAATTGTTACTGCTAGGTAATAGCATTCATTTTACCACAATCATCTTCCTCTTACTTCTTAAGCTACTATTCAAGTGCTGCAGTTGCTTATTGCTTGATGGTAGAGAAGCACAAAATGAAAGCATAATCTGGAGACTAAAAGAGTCAGTTTCAGCAAATACAGTGGTTTTTTACCTTGAGAGCAGGAAACTGTTGCAAGTCTCTGATGTAGAGGGTCAAACTAGAATCTTTTAGGAAATTCAAGGATATTTGGGTGAGTTAAAGGAAGGGAAGGAGAAATACAGTTATACATGAGGAAAACACTCTTGCTCATCAACTCGCTGTTTAAAAAGAGGACTTCTTTGCTCTTACTGTGTTCTTTTGCTATGACATGCAGACAACACGTTTAATAAAATTTCACTTACATATGATGGGTAGAAACAAAACATGCAAAACTAATGAAATATTTTCAGCTTTTTAATTTCACATGGCTTTCATTGAAAAATTTATCATACTGCATAACTATCAGGATGAAAATGAGAATCCATTTCATATCAAAGTGACTGTCACATTGATATGAACTGCAGAGAGAAGTGGCAGCCTGCACAGCCAGTGCTCCAAGGGCTGCATTGCAGCACCAACCACAGAGCACCTATGACACAGAAGAAAACCTGTGTGATATTCTTACTAGTGCCCTTCCAGAATGTGTTCAGCTTGCTATTAATTTGTCACATGTAAAATAAGCCTACAGGCACATCAGAGAAAGTTTTCTGCCTTTATGCATGAGATTAAGTTCATATGGAGGGCTTAAAATTGATCTGAGGTTTTTAGAAAGGGAGTCAAAACATTTCCAAAAGAAGTTATGAAACTTTGGTGAAGTATGTTACATTAGGAGTTAGCTAGATGGTGCTAAAAGCTACTTATGTATTGCTTAAGCTAATGTGACCAAAGGCAATAGCATTTTAGGTCAGAGGTGAGGATAAATGGGATCATTTTATTTGACTGGCATTGTGATGGTTGGCAGTGGTGGGAGAAATAGAGTATCTTAAATAAAACGAAATAGCTTCAGTGTTTGAGACTGGAAAAAACACAGTCCTAAAAGAATCAGTTCTTTGTAAAAAAATTGTCAGCTGAGCAGTGAAAGACCCAAATATCTCTTGAGATTTCAGAGGAAATGTCTAAAATGATAGCTAGGAGGAGATAACTGCTTTCACTATGTCAATAGCATAAATCTAATAAATCTAACTTAGGCATATAAGTTCATGTTCAATTTTCTGTCAAAAAAGGATGTACAGAGAATAATCAAATTATCAAAAAAATTCTCCTGGCAGTCAAAGCCAGTGTGTTTTTCATGGGATTGATGTGAATGACACAAAACAAGGAAAGATTGTTCAAAAAAATTGGTAGTAAAGATTCTTTGGGTCAAATAGAAGTATATAGATGATAAAAAATCAAAGGAAAATGAAATATAAACTAGCTATTATGTTAAAAAGCTCCAAAACAACACCAACAAAAAAAAGAGGGTTCTCCCTACCTTTTAGTAGTGCACACTACTGTCATATCACAGACACATTCTTATGTTTACAAGCCTATTGATGCAAAAACATGTTTTGAACAACAAGTACTAAACCTGTTGTGGTATAAACTTATCCCAGTCAGTACCTTCCTCTTTGAAGAAGAGCATGTCTCAGCTACATGTTCTTTTGCAGAACTCTGTTTCAATCCAGGACTAACCTCCACTATTACTGGTTGTCAGCAGCAGCCAGTAGATGTTGTGCTGGCATTAACACTTAGATATTCTGCTCAAGACTCTTTAGTCTTAAGCTAGTCATGCTTCTCAAGCAGAACAGAGTAAAAATCAATCAGTAGTACACTAAGTAGTGTACTGCAGATGGAAGTGGTTGGAAATTTCCTGCCATAGTGTCTTTCAGCACAAAAAAAATATAATTATGATAGGTAAAATCATGCATGAAATCTACGTGATAGAAGAAAATGGGAGTATGAACTTATACCCTTAGGAAAAATTGAAACAGCTTAGGCAAAGATAATTCATTTCCAGTTTCTTCTCTCCCTCAGAAGAGAGAGATGATTTAGTTCAAGACAAAATGTTCACTCGACATGGTCCTGGTTATAGGAGAAGTTTGGATAACATCTACTCTATTCTCAGGAGCTGCAGCTGTCTAGCACACGACATCACAGGGAGTTAAGCTGTTTCTTCTGGGAGAACAGGGAGAAGACAGTGGAGCAGGCCACACCTTGCTGACAACTTCATTATTTCTTGGTAATGGATTGTGGAAAAAAGACTTAAGTGAATTAATTTTGTCCATTTGGATAGTATTTCTTTTTCAAAATTTCATGTCCAGTTTTCAGCAGGGGAAAGGTGATTGTCTTGGTATGTGTAATTCGGTGTGCTCAGTTTTCTGATCACCAATTATATTTTGTTGGTTTAGGCATAATTTAAATTAACATTTTTTCCTCACAGTACTTTTTTACTGATGCCAGAAAATGTTATATAAATAAATATTTTGCAATAAATACCAGCATATCAAATTTTATCAATAATTCTTTTTTTTTCCTGAAAAGAATGCAGAAATCCAAACCAGTTCTCCTGTTGAGATTTACATTAAACAGACATTTTCAATTCCAAACTCACCTCTCTCACACACACTCTCTCCTTTACTTGCTCTTTTTTCTTCCCTAGATTTTTTACTTTTCTGCCAAAAACAAAGGAGATGAAAGCTACACTATCTTGTGAAGCCAAAAGTAACATATATTTCATTCACTGGATTCATGATCACCTTTCATACATATACAAATATGTACATACATATGCAAAAGAAAAAGCTTTTTATTTAGTAAAACAAGTATTGTGAATAGGTTCTTTAGTTAATTAGGTGTTTTGTTACCAGACGTCAAACATCAATTGACACCAGTAGCATCATTGAGTACCATTATATTTGATGTAGATATAATGTAGCTTGGAAATAGTCTGAATATACTGAGAGCATACATAATGATGTCATACTGAGAACAGGCCTAGTATTCACTTGAAGATCAGTAATTTCTGACTTAATCTTCCGAAAACATACTTTGGGATTACAGTAACGTTGAGCAGAAAACTATTTGAATAGATTTCAGCAAGATGGTTTCCAGTTTGTTTACAAGGAAATTCTAGTCATGACAAGAAACTTTACCACAAATGGGGTTATAACAATACAAGATTTATTTAAAGCCTGAGCTCATTCCTATTGCTGCATTACTTCAAAGAACAGGTTTCACTCATTTCTGGAACTTTGGCAGAGACCTCCCACTGCTGCAGGCAAACCATGAAACAGTGGAGAAAAGATTTCAAGTGTCATCACTTACACTAGGGAAGATTTTTTCCTACTTTTTCACTTCTTTTTCACAAAGCAGTCAAAGCTGAGAGAACACATCATCATGACAATTCCTAGACTGTCACTTTTGCAATTCAATGTATGCAAATGCAAGTGTCTTTGTAGTTATATTTTCTCTCACTAATCAAAGATGGATAGAAGAGTTCCTCTCTTTTTAACATTTAGTGTTTCTGGGAAAGCAAAAGCATGAAGATATTTCTCCCCATTCACCACTAAATGAGAATACACAACTCCTTGAAGCAAGAGCATTAGACTGCAGTGTTATGCTTTGCAATGGGAAAAAATGTATTTTTAACCAGTAAGACATGGATCCTCAAACACACAATCTGTACTTCATTACACTGATCAGTCAGAATGGTACTGGACCACCAATTCTAATCTTTTTCAAAAAAATCCACTGTCTCAGGTAATTTCTAAGCTTCCTCAGTAGGAATTTAAACTACAGTAATTCTCATGCTGTTTAGAGAACCTAATAAAAATTCATATTTGGCATGACAGCCCCCAACCCATGAGCAATTAATTTTATTTTTCTGATCTGGAACACTGACAATGATATCAGCTCCTCTCCATTTCCAGCCGAATGAATCATATTTAACTGCTTAGTTCAGTTAGTAGGTTTAGTCTAGTGATGGTAACATGTATTTCAGCAGAGGCATTTATATTTCTCTAGTGAGTTGTGCAACTTGCTCTGCTCATGAAATTAGACTGCTGTCTATGCCTGAGAGAATTCATTTAAAGTTGGTTTGATTATGTCTAGACTGAACCACATCCACTGAAGCATAAAATGATTTCAGAAAAAGTTTTGACTTAATAGCTTTCTGGTGAAAATGTTTTCACAGTCAAGTTACTTGGCCATGAAGTAATTGCTGTGTTAAGAAGGAGTCCCTATCCTAGACACATCAGGATTGTGAAGCCCATCAATTAATCTTAAGCCTGCATATTTATCTGACTGTGTATCAATAGAATTAAATAGGAGAAAGCACTTTCTATGGTGATTATTGAAAAAAAAAAGATGTGAGGGTTCTGGATTGTACCTGGTTTACAAGAGATTTTGATGCATTACAACTGGGAGACTAAAATATGTGGCAAAGGATAGACTGTGTCTGGAGTCCACGCTTCAGTTCCTGAAGTCAGCTGATGCAGGTGTGAGAACACCTATTAAATTTGTCTTTGGATTTTCTAGACAGAAAAATAATACCAAAAAAGCTTCCAGAGAGCATTGGTCTCACTTGCCCTAAACGGTCAAGACAATTTGCACATTTGCTTCAAAAATAGCCAGCACTTTGGAGTATATGGCAATTTGTTATTACTACGTGGTAGTTCAGACAATGATGCCAGATGTCTGGGTGACAAAGCATGAGCCTTATGAATGTTTTAAGTGGTGAGAACAGAATGTGGCCATTAAAATTTAGCTACGCATACACCCTGTGTGTGTGGCCAAGGAGCTAGATAGGGACTTCTCCTTTTACAACAGGTGTTGCACCAGACACCACTGCTGCTCATAGGGTACTAGAGATAAGTTTAGAAATTCATATATTTTAACAGTTTCCAAGAAAAGATTCCTGAGAGAATGGGTTAGCTCTCAGTAGCTGAGGTGTTATATAAAGAAAAAGTCACTTATATCTCGGCAGGGGGATGAAAACCCATCAGAAACTTCATAGTTTCCAAGGATTGACAAATTTTCTATAATTCAAGACTCTCCTTTAGGTAACTTTTAAGGTTTTGAGAAACATTTATTTCTTTCTACAAAAATTAGGCCTCACGGCTTCATGTATCTATATGAAAAAGAAACACCACCACCAAAAAAACCCACAAAAACAAACAAAAAAATCCCCCCAAAAAACCCAACCAAAAACAAAGACCAAAACCAACCAACCAAACAATAAACCCAAACCCAAAAAAAAAAGCCTCCAAAAAAACCCAAACCAAAAAGAACCCCAAACAAAAACCCCCAAACATGCTGTAGCACATCTGAGAATCAGGCAAGCTTCAAAATTTCAATTACAATGTGTTAGTGGTTTTAAAACCACCTGAGAAAGCAAAGGATTATAATGATCAGGGTTTTTTTACCCCAAAAATACTTTGCAGCGTAGGTTGATGAAAATATCTCACTCAGCATGTCAGGAATATGTATAGAATTGTTTTATCCATTTCAAATTTTTGCAGGTGCTGAAGAAAAACTAAAAAGAAAATCTCTGGTATTTTGCAGTAAATTCCAAGAGGTAGCTCAATTGTCTCATCTTGGAAGAAGGATTTTGCTGTTAATTTTAAGCAATGGATTATACCTTCTGGAGATACACCTATTTATTATTGTCAAATGACAATGAAAAATATCAAAGACATAAATCTCAAGAAATTTTTAAAATGAAAACAAACCAAAATCATTGTGTTTTTTTCCAGTTTATGCTGTTAACCTATTTATTCAGATAATCTCATCTGTCCTTGTCCTCATCTGGTCAGAACAAAACATTCTGATACAAAGAAAATATCTTTGAGATATACCTGATGTTATGGAATTAGTTAAAGAAAGGTTAATGGGTATACACTTGTTCCGTTCTTCGGGTGGGGGGAGAAGCATGTACTCAAAATTTGATTACCAGGTAATTCTGAGCTTATTCCTTTCTGAAGAAATATTTCTACCACCAAGCTATTAAAACACACAAAAGTGAGTGTGACAGGAATGCGTCGAACAGATGAGGAAGATGAGAAAGATCAACTCTTAATTCTGATTATGCACATTAAAGGTTTTATTGTACTAGAAATTTCTGAGAAAGGAATATTATACAAACACCACAAAGCAGTGTTAAACAAATTAATTAACTCATTGTATCAATCTTTTGATAAAGGAAAACTGAGGTGGTGTCAGGGCACTGAGTATTCTGGTAGTTTTTAATGGTCCTGACCATCCTTTCCTTGGGACCCCTTCCCTCTTTCTCAACATTGGTGAAGAGCAACATTGCTACTCAATTCAACTCCTCCAGTGCTGGTCTGAACTGTGCTGTAGCTATACCTGTGCTCATCATGCTCATGCTGAGAGGGTTGGAATGACCTGAACCTGACTCCTTACCTTGCCTGGGCTGATGGTTTCTGTACTGTTTGTGGTACCCTCTTGCTATCACCAGCTCAATTCCACTTGCTCTGCTTGTGCTGCAGCACTACACCATAGTCTGGGCCATCACTGGCTGTACTGTCACCCTCAATCCTAAGCTGCCTGACCTCTTGAAATGACCCTGTTTCTGCTGCTCTCCAACACAAATCTATCTGTCAAGAAATTTTCAGTTTGAGATTGCTGTGTATTTCTTTCATCAAATTGACACAAATTATATCATCCTCATTTGAAACTTGTTCACTTCAGGGATTTTGTATGATCTTATTGCTAAACTGGAGGTGCTTCATTTTGGAGGTTTTCTTCTTAATGTTTTAAAAAATAGAATCTAATCAAATTGAATCAAATCAAATCAAATAGACAGAGTAGAATAATTCCATTGGAAAGAACCTACAATGATCATCTCATCCAACTGCCTGACCAGCTCAGGACTGAATAATAGATAAATGTGTTTTTAAGGGTGTTATCCAAATACTTCTTAAACACTGACAGTTTTGGGGCATTAACCATCTCTCTAGGAAGTCAGTGCCAGTACTGGACCACCCTCTTGGTAAAGAAATGCTTCCTAATGCGGAGTCTGAACTCCTATGATGCAGCTATGAACCACTTCCATGTATTCTACCATTAGATACCAAGGAGAAGGGCTCAGCACTTCCCTCTCTCCTTCATCTCCTCAGGAAGCTGTAGAGAGCAATAAGGTTGTCTCCCAGTCTACTTGTCTCTGGACCAGACAAACTCAAAATCTCTAGCCACTCCCCACAGAACATTCCTTCCAGCCCTTTCACCAGTTTTCTTGTCCCCATCTGGATCAAGTACCTTAATATTAAGAAAGAAAAAAATATAAGACATCTTTATAACAAAAACATCTATTTGCATTCCTTCTGATCATGCTTCCCATGTATTTTCCCTTCAAGTTAATCTATCAAATAAAAATAACATGAATTTCTTCCTGGTGATTGAAAAGCTCTAAAAAGCTGTTGAGTATCTTTCTCCATATATTTCAGTGTTGTCCTTTGATGTAATGAGGGTATGGCTCTGTAAAGGTTTTCCTATTTGCCTTCTCAACTAGGTGCTACATCCGCATCTTTCTGTCTGACAGTAAACTCCCTATTTTTATTTCTAAAAACAAATTTCTGGATATTCAGCTATTAAAAAATCTTCATCTTTCTACCCAGAGAAAATGGATAATGAGCATTTCCTGCAGCTGAAACTGAAGACCTGTGATTAAATATGTCAAATATATGTTTGCTTTCAACATCTAGGAATTTTATTTTAAAATGACTGCCAGCCTGATTGCTTGAGCATCTTACTAAAGGTAGATGCAGTGTAATAGTTAATTGAACTTGTTCAGATACTTTTCCATGATCTTGTGCCAAAGTTGTGAGTTTTTAATCAGATTCTTTCTTTTCTTTTTTTTTCCCTGTGTGTACTTACAGGTTTTTATAATTAGCACTTCTGCACTTCTCTCCTTTTTCTCTTTAATAATTTGCCAGGTCTAGTGGTCTACATGTCAACAACTGGACCTGTTTATTTCCCAGGGAGAGATGGAGGAAACTAATAGGTGCTGGAAAGAGTCTCCTCTTCTTTTCTTTCCCTGAGGCAGATAGATTGTAGTATACAAAAAACATGATAGTGGAAAATTCACAAAAAATATTCAAAATTAAAAAGCTCCTCCATATTTACAACGGGGGTATGCACAATTTTTATAACATACAGGTATTTATATTTACAAACAAAAATGTTCTCTGGGATGGTATTGATTCAGTGTATTTTTAAAATATCTAAAGAGTAACCAAAAAAATAGTTAAAGATGGCAATCAACAGCTCCAGATTTTTATTTAGAAAAAACATAGATGGATTACAGTCCTACTATTTTCTCATAGATTATAGGGTTTGTACAAAATCCTAGAGACAGTGAAAATAATATGAACAATCCAAAAAATTGAAGCAAACTAGGAGAAAAATCTGTCAGTTGCTCAGACAATTACCACAGAAACTACTTTCTGCCTCTGATATAGTCTTGAGGTCCTCTGAAAAGTTACAGAGGATGAATTGTTGCTGAACTAATTCAACTATCACAGTCTTAAAGACAATTCTGCATACTGTGCTGTAAAACATACTATATCATCTTTTTTTCCAAGGACATATAGTGACTATATGATTTTATTCCCTATGGTATTGGAAACCTGGAATTTTAACTCATGTACCTTATTGTGTCATGTGTAGACAACGTATCTATTGAAACTATTTTTATAACATAAATATGCAAATGTAAAAGTATTGTAACAGTTTAGTTTTCAAATTACCTGGGTTCCAGCTACAATAATTTTACATACTGAACTTACAAGAGAAAGAGCTCCTGAAAGACCCTCTAATAGACATCACACAAGGTATTTACTTAACAATTTCTGGTCATAGATAGTTCTGAAATAATTTTTTCCTATCCATGATACAATGTTTGGAATTTTTCTGGAATAACTTTCCTTTTTCCCGTAATGACATTTTATTTCAAATATGAACCAATATTGGTGAAAAATAATCAGTATATTCAAAATGCTCAGTGATTACTGTGGAGCTAATACTTCTTATTCAAGAGAGTTCCACCACCATTTAGCTACATGTTTTTACAGCTATTATCTGTCTCTTTGAAAAGAGAGGAAGCTGTTGAAAACTAATACTTTTCATACTTTGTCAAACAAGAGCCTCCTAAGGGGTTCCACCTTTAACAGATTTTGTAGATAGACACTCCTCATTTTGGCCAAACCCTCACTTTTAACATCCTTATGTTGAACCTATGCAGAACTCACCTTAAGAACGAAGTGCTGGTTTTTTTTTAATTTAGTCTCTACTCTGAATGATATACTGGAGTCTGTCTCTTTGTCATTGAAAAAAAAAAATCCTTTTTAATGTTTTCAGGAGTCAATTTTGAACTTATTCTTTGATTAAGTAATTGCCGCTGCTTCTGTGGCAGTATCTGTACTATCGTTTCTCTCTGACAGGTTGTGGGAAATCATTCCTCCTCTAACATTATGTGGAATCTTGTTAATGACTATGAACCCATTAAAACAATTTTGTTTTTAGCAAGCCAATTTGCAATCCTCATCAGAGAACCTTGTATTTTATAAACCCCCCAAATAACTACCATAAATTCAATCCATTTGTATACCTGTGAAGGATTCACCAGCTCACTAATGCCAGTGACTAGCAATAGACAAACCATTTTTGACAAAAATTATCTTGAAATGACCACTGTTCTTCTGTTTTTATGGGATTTTTTGATATTTTTCCTCCCAATCTCCAGTCATTCAGGTAATTCAGGCAATAGAATTTGAACAAGAGGAAAATAAAACTGGAATACTTTTCATATAGAAGACAAGCTGTATTAATTTTAAAAAATTGTTTTTAATGTCTTCTGTATCACATGCATTGAATAAAAGTGCGTGCCTGCATTATGGTGCTAGTGAAAATATTTTTATATGGCAATCAATACCTGTATGCGAAACACAGGCACTGGGGAGACTAAAAGATAGTATGAAGTTTTTGTATTTATTATTCTACTATTCTGCTATTAATCTATTTAGTAGTAATTATTCTATTTCTTTATAATTTCAGCCTAAAAGTTACTTCCTTTTTCTCTTCTGAGTCTTTTACTCTTCTTGACACGGTGTATTAAAGTAAATATGCTAAGTGATGTCCCATGACTAATATATTTGGAACTTAAAGGAAGAGCAAGTGTTCTCCAGAAGCCTCTAAAGCAAACAGAAGGGGAATCTAATGCAAAGAATTTTAATCTTGCAGTGACAAGTATTCTCATTTGGTCATTCATTTTGTAAAACCTATATTGATTGGACTCATCAAAACACTGTGAAAGATATCTTAATACAATAAGATTTGAAAACACAAATAGAATCATAACCACTAGGTCTGTTTTCATTCTTTCTGCTACTTAGGAAAGCAATTAGTACTCCTAATTGGTATTGTTCTTTGGAAGCAGATCATGGTTATTTCTATTGGCTAAATACTGTCATCCATATTAATTTTGAACAATTCCTTAGTGAAGGAGACACCACTAACACTCTATTTTAAATTTCAATTTGTTAACATATGCAATTTTAGAATGTAATATAGAAATTAGAAGAAGCAAAAGGTAAGATGTAACACTGAAAATATGCTGGACCATGAGTGGGAATTTTTTTTCAATTCTAGCTTGTATTCTAACCTTTTTTTTTTCCTCTTTTATAACTCGAAACAATTTCACATTAATGATTAATTATAGGTCTGAGGTCCACTCAATCTAGTCTCAATAAACTGGCCCATTAGGAAGTTACCTGTAATATCTCAAAGAATCTTGCTTCTTTGTGGCACAATATAGTAATTTCAGCAGAGCAGAACTATGTGGCAGGCCATCAGGAGCAACAGAATTTCTTCATAAGCTCAAATCTGGAATATGGATCCTTCAAATATTCCCTATTGATACAATTTCCATCAAGTATGAACAGAAGAGCATTAAAAATAGTAGAAAAATACCTTTAGGTACCATACCATCCAAACCTTAAGGTTTATAGGAAAGGGAGATCCACTGTGAGGTAACAGCTCCATACAATACTTTCTTAAAGCAAAATCTGACACTGTTTACTTATTATAGCAGTTTTTAAGCCAAACTCTGTAATCAAAATGTTGCATGTGAAGTTAGATGTTTTAGATATTTTAATACCAAGAAGACTTCCTTTTTTTTTTTCTATTTTTAACTTAAATTTTGAAATTGTGCCATCAGTTTACTTAGTACTGTCTCCTTTACTGAAAGCATATCCACATGCACACATAACCATTTAATCCACAAAGCATCTATCATAATGGTGAATTCAGTGTGTTGATAGACTGGCAGAGGTCAGTGACCATACCTTTCATGGTCTCTAAAGGCAATGACCTATGAAGATTATGGCTATAATTATGGCTAGTTTAGAGACAGATTCATACTTCAGTTCCACATGATTATTATGAAAAAGATAAGATCAATTCCTATTCTTAACTTAATTGTGTATACATTATGGTATTTAGTTGTTACATATTTCCATACAATTTAAATCTTATGCACTATTTTCTGTACAATAAAAATCATATGAATGTCATCACACTATTGACTACCTATAGAATAAAAAAGAACTGTAAATCCACTCAATCAGGATGAATGAGTGATCTTTATTTCTACCTCAAAATATATTTTGTTATTTTTAAAACTTAATTTTTTGTACAGGATTTCTCCTGTCATTTAAATAACTTCTGGCAAGCTTCAATTTATTTATTTTAGTTTTCTATTTAATTAAATGACTCTTGATGATTATGTCAACATCCATCAACGGACTTCATCAAGACTATTCTGGTTTTCAATGGTGTCTTATTTTGAGCTAAGGCTTGAGTTTTTAAATAAGGAAACTAATCATGCCTCCATGAGAAAAAAAAAAAGATGTTAGTTGATTCAATAATTACAGCTTTCAAAAGAGAATAAATATCATCTTGAAATGATGTATCTTATTGGTAAGTTATGCTGACGATATCCCTAGAGAAACAGCTGAGAGGTGCCAATCATATTTGCAAAACATTTTTGTTTACCTGTTAAGGACTCTATCTCTCGGGAATTCACAGCATTAACTTGGACACATCAAATGTCAAATTTTGCTCTGTGTTGCAGCAAATGACTTTTTTTTAGAGTTCACCAAAAAAATGTTGTTCCAGGCAATTAATTTTTTTTTTTTTTCAGTGAGTTCTCATAATGCAAAACTCTTTGCTATCATATGATCCTAAGTAATAGGCTCTAGGGGGCCCCGCTTGAGCAGAGAAGTTGGACTAGACAACTTCCAGTGGTTCATTCCAATCTTACTGATGCTGTGGTTCTGTGAAATTTTGTACACAGTTTGGGTTGTTACATTATTAAAGATACAGAAAACAAGTGGGGTTTAAATTTATAAAATCATTGTAACTTAAGATTGGATTGTTCAGCTTCTAGGTTAAGATAACAAATGGGGGAAAAGTTCCATTTTTTGGTCTCTAGATCTCCTAAAAATAGGCAATGTCAGGAACACATGTGGGATGAAAATTACGAGAAAGAAAGCACAGAGAGCTAAGGAGAAAAGAACCCAAGCAAACAACAAAACCTGACAGAAGACTTTGAAATAACTTTATAAATATACTTTTAATTATTTAGAAAGACCTAAAGTAACATTTCAAACATAAATCAGTCAAAAGGATGAACATTTAAAACATGACAGTAAAACAGATTGGTAAGAATTACAGGCCTAATACTCTAAATATTTTTGTCCAGCTTCACTTTAAAAAGCATACTAAACATATTCACATCCTGTCTTCATAAGATCTGAGAGAAAAAACCACAAATGATAGTTCCCTTCTCCTTCCTCATTATTTCTTCTATTTTCCTCAGCAACGGCCTTCTTTTTGTTTTGTACTTTTTTTTTTGTACACAGAATGCAACTTTTTCTGTAAAAACACAGTGTAAAAATGACTGAATTATATATATGAACAATAATACTTTTCAAAGGTCCATACTTTTATTATTTTTGAGACGGAAGCTAAAGGGACTAACAGCCCTTGAAATTCTTCTCCAAAAGTGTAATACCGATATCTGTACTTGTTAAGTCTAAAATATACTCTGTGGTAAGGCAGTTTTAAACCTTTAGTGTTAGTGACTATGAATATTGATCAAAAGACAATTACTTTTGATGCCTAGCGCCTTGTAGGCGTTTTTATACTACACTTGATTTTTTTTCTTTGCATGGCAAACCAGATTGTTCCTTCAGATTTAAGATAGACTGAGTCAAATTTTAGGAATTAATAGTAGGAAGTAAGGTTTGATTTCCAACATAATATGGCAATAACTTTGAATGCAATAGAGTGGTTAGAAATTATCTCTCAAAACAGCATATAATAGAAGATGTAAAAATGATAGCCCAAGTCAGGTGTTAGGCAATTACTGCAAATGATAGGTCAATAAGAATAAAATTCTGTTCAGTGTCTGCCTTGTGCAGCAAAAGGAGCAAGAGGGAGACTCCTTCAAGCTGGAGAGAAGTACAAAGGAAAAAAAGATGCAATGTTTTAGCTGTGGCATAAGGTCTTGTGAGCTGTTTGTCAACCCTGTATTTTGTGCAAATATGCACAAAAACTTGGTGATCATCAAAGAAAAATTCAAGGATTGTTGAGTTATGTCCTCCTGCATGCCAAAACTGTGTTATATTGACAGTAATTGAAAAGACATGCATTTTACCACCTCATAAATAATTACTTTCCCTTTTGGCTAAGCACCAACAAAACTTGAGGTCTGGATTGTTCTTATGTATGTGATTAATCTCTATACAATTTCCTAAGTCAGAAGACCATATTCAAAGTAAAAAAGGATGAAAAAAATCAAGCAAATAAAATCAACATGTTAAAATATTCCAAATACATTTGCCTAGATTTTCCCATATATCTAACTTAGGTCATAGGTTTAATAAAGAAAATCTATTAGCAAAGTGAAAGGCATTAACCTCTTTTCTCTTTGACAGATGAAAATACACTTATCAAGAAGAACTGTTCTCTAAACACTCATACTTGATGCTCTACTTGCAATACACACTCCTTCATTAAACTTTACATCTTTCAGCCATACAGTTCATTCTTGAACCTCAGCAAATCCTTGACATAAATCATTGAAAGGACAACACTGTCTGCATTTACATCAGTCTTTGTAAAACTCCTTAACAAGAGGACTTTGACTTAGTTTTCAAGCTTTATTCTAGGTTACCTTATGAAAAGGAATAAAGGCTTTCACCATGAGACAAGTGAAATTAATAAAATGACATCATGACCATTAGTACCAGAATTCCTGTGTCTTGATATTTTGTAAAAGAATATACCATTTAAAAAGTTAATAAGGTACATTCTATACAAGCCCTAGAGAAATGTATGAACAAATAACAATACTACAAATTGTTCCACAGAAAATCAGCACTGGATATTAATCAATGAGATACTCAGTACGTTATAAAAAAAAATGGGATTAAGTGTTTTAATTAGAGCTGTGTCTAAAGCTATTATAAATTCATGTCATGCAATTACAAATACAACAGTGATATGGCAACAAAACGAAGATTATCACATGTTTTTTGCAAGTGTAGTCTTTCATTTGGTGTCCTAGGTTCCAATATAGATGTATTCTATTACCACCAGCTGTGGGCCATTAGCTGCTATCTCCTGCTATGACCTACCCCTGATAACAGACAATGGGCCAGCAAGAAACCACTGCATGACTCATGGACTTATCTCATCCTATTGGGAGATGCTCCGCCCAGGAGGGAGGAGCCAAGCATTCCCACCTGGATATAACCTGGCCTTGGCACTGCCTGAGTTAGTCCTATCTACTGGGTTCTCAGAGGACAAGAGCTACCACTGGACCTTCAGCTGGAGACCAGATGTTCCATAGGATCGCTGCTTCAACTGAACTACTTCATCTGGTCTGCTACCACCACCCTAACAGGGTGTCAGGTTGTATCTGACTTTGTCAGTGATTTTTGTTTTTCTTTCCCTTGTATTATTTCACTTATTTTTAATTTTTTTTCCTCTTAAATTTTAATCCTGACTTGTGATCTCCCACTGGTTTGTTTTCAAACCAATACATTTGGTCACGAGAAATTTAAATAACTAAGAGGAATTTAACAGGTAACAAATTTAGGACCAGAAAAACATTTGCAGATATGGTATTTGGATGCTTTTGCCTTTGTAAGCCTTGCCTTTCTTGGTGCTGGATGTACAGATAGTCAGGGTATCATATTTTGGCATTCAAAGACAATACAACTGAAATCTCTACAGAAGGAGTTTATTTTAGATGTAACAAAGTATAATTACGAATGGCAAGAGTTTTTCTAGTTTTGAAGAAAATTAACTGTGCCAGTTTGGCCAAAATCTAACAATATATCCTCTGAGAGAAAAACAGGTTACAACCACCCTTCCCTCCACCAGGTTCGGGATAAAGAAAAATTAATTTTTTGGCATAGAGCTGCGATAGGTGATACGCATCATAGTCACCCCAAGACACTAACACAAAAACATATGGGTTGAATAAAGACCGAAGTGTTTAACTTCAAAACAATCAATAAACCTTTTAGAAGTATCTTTCTAAAATTTCCCCCTAAAATGCATTTCCCTACATTAAAATGTTTGACTAACCAAGACAATTATAATTTATTTTCTAGAAAGTGTCACAATTAGTCTCTTATATCCATATTCAGACACCTAATAAAGTAATATCATTTTCATTCATGCTAAGTACCTATTAAATAGGAATAGTCAGAATCTAATAGTAGCTCAGCATGTTGGAAAACATTAAACTACTGGTTAGGAATGTTTAGAGCCGTTTAAATTACTGCTGCCATTCAGCTTTACCTAAGGAAAAGAAAATCACATAGGATACTAGACTAAGCACAGAATAAGTGATCTTGCTTATGAGTTCTTTGTTTGACATTTATGACTAGGGAAATATTTTTTTAATTGATACAGTGATTGCAAAACGGATCCAGAATCAGTGTTTGTGTTTTTTTATCAATGTGATAGCTATGATCTAGTCACACTCTTAGGCCTGACGACGCCAAAAGGCATATTGTTTCACCAAATAGATGACCTGAATTGAGTTGTGCTACTCAAAGACAACAGAGGAAGAGTTTTACAGCTGTGTTATAATCAGAACTAGTTGGTTTGAATATTAGGAAATAGATAACAATCCATCCTGTATTAGCTGAGTCTATAAAGTTAAGTAAGCATGTCCATATCCTAACTGTGGAATGATATATCCTTGCTATGGGATGAAAAAGACAACAGTTTTTCAAAAACAATATTGAGTCTCAGGAATAAAAAGGAGCCTTTTGAATTTATAACAACTCAGTCTTATATCCACTTCTTAAAATTTTCTTTCATTGCAGGAATCTGTGGCACTGCATTTCCTGTTTTATCTCTGGTATTACCGCATTTATCACAACTGAAATTATACTGTTCAGGAAAACATGTTATTCTGCAGAGAATAAGTGATATGTAGTGTGTAGCACAGAAATCATTTCACAGGATTACTGGAATTGTTAAGTATCCAGGGCAGTTCACAAATATAGAGAGATATTCAACACAGATTTCTTTCTGTTGGAAAATAGTAAAAAACCAAATTCTATTCAAAATATATCTGTCTCAATGTCAGGAGAAGACCAAAGCAATTTGTTTCGTTAGCCTACTTGTCCTCCCCCATTTGATGCAATTCTTGTCTCTAGTTTCAGAGTTAAACTACTGTTAAAGTTGTCCTATATTATGCAAGAAATCAGTATGTATCAAAGCTAAAAGGAAGGATGCATTGAAACTATGATAATCATCTGGGATACAGAGCTAGTTTCTGTAACTCTATTAAGGTAATTATAGTAATTATTTTTGCAGCTGAATCTATATATAAATTTCTATATTACCATGGAACCATGTCCTGGAGGTTTAAATTAAAAAAAACCCAAAACATGCAGACACCTCTAAACATCCCACATTACTTCTTTATTGTTAGCACTATTTTCATGTATCCATGAAACACAGTTTCAGAAAATGTTAAGAATTTCAATGGAATGGTTCAAAAGTTGCTGGGTCACAAATAAAACGGTCACAGATAAAGGGGAAAAGGAATTACTCTCAAGAATAAAGTGATCAATTCTTGGAACAAGATACCATTTTAGGAAAAATGTCTGTGTTTGATATTTCCTCTTCATCAATGACCTCTTTGCTGATGCTAGGAATCTACATTCCTAGACCACCTTCTCTGTTGCTTAGGCAACTCCTCTGGAGGCTGCTACAGGCCCAGGCTTCCTCCAGCCCAGCTGCTGAAACCCTAGGAATCTGGGAGTCTCTGTAAGAATTAATAGAACTGGATTTGAAAAGATTTGGTAGATTCTAGGAAGAATGGAGAGGATCATTTTTGTGCTGTGGAAAGTAATTGGACGATAATTGGAAGTAAGGATATTAGGAAGACCAAAGCTATTAAATGGAGTGGAATTGGGCAAAATAAAAATACAATAGCTTTATATTTGGTTACTTACTGTATAATTTTTTATAATTTTCTTCTTCTTTGCATTTTCAGTAAAACATCAAACATTTGGCTTCCACTGTACTTATACAAGCACACTTTGCCTTTGTCTAGTTAAAGCCATGCCGTGAAAGTGTAAAATAGTGTAAACATGCCATAAAAAAAGTACAAATAACTGCTTGGGGTTTTTTTCCTCACAGTTCCTTGTAGGTTTTCTCTCCATATACGTCAAGAAGGAATTCATGGAAGAGTATGAAAAGGTTTTTTTAATATAGACACTTCTTTGGGTTATTTTTGTAATTCCTATCAAATGGTAAAGGATGAATGAATACTTTCCATTTCAAAAATCTTATATTTCTGTTTTGGTACCTATTGTAAATACATATTTGACATGTAAAAATAAGCCTAGAAAAGCAGCAATTGTAAGACGGTCTGAATTGTAGTCATTTGTCAGTGAGGCTTATGTTTCTTTTTTACTCATAGGGACTCAACAATGTAAATATCTTGCACTGGGAGAAAAATAAAATAAGAAGTCTTTTCAAGGAATCTAGATGTGGTTTACTGCTAGTGGATGAAGCTGGTGACAAATTTGTCTTTTCTTTACTCTGGGATTTTTCTATTAATTTAGAATCTAGATATTGCTTTTAAATCTATTAGGTAGTGTCTTGAGGTGACTCTATGATGTGTATCCCCTATCATGGCTCTATGCCAAAAAATTAATTTTGTGCCTTTAAACTGAGCTTGAGAGGGGAGAGAAAAAAAACAAACAAACTTTTCAAAGCAAGTTCCCAAGGACACAGAGACAGAGACTCCTCTGCGTTCTCCCCAGTGGCAGTAGCACGGAGGGAGCACCCTTGCCTGTTTCTTCAGCCAGCTCGTTGGTTTTTTTTTCCTTCCCTTTTTCTCCGGCATGTTTCCTGGGACTTTGGGGGTTTTTTCCCTTCTTTTTTCTCTTCTGGACTGTTTCAACAACATCAGAACACATCAGGAGAACTTTTCTTCAGGCCCGGAGGGGGCCTAAGGCCACCCCCCACACCAGCTCTGAGAAGGAGGAACCACACCTACAGAAGGACTCTAATTTCTTCCCAGATTTTCTCTCTATAGCGAGGGGTTTTACTATTTAGCATTATTATCCTGTGTGTTTGTTAATAAATAGGTTTTATCTCTTTCACTTTCCTTTGAGGAAATTTTTTTTTTCCTGAACCTGGTGGGGGGAAGGGGTGGTTGTAACCTGTTTTTCTCTCAGAGGATATATTGTTAGATTTTGGCCAAATTGGCACAAAAATTAGTAAATTGAATCAGTGTTGTGCATTGATTATTCCAAAAGCTTTATTTTTTAGTCAATAAACAGAAGATTTCCTTATGTTGCAGTTTGACCAGTTTCATAATATACTTAATTCAGGGATGACTGTGTATGTGATTTGCTCTGCCTTTGGTAAATTTGGCTGCACTGAATGTTGCACTGCTGCAATTTCAGTAGTGAAGCCCAAAGTACACTATTTAACTCTGTCTCTGGTAACCATGTGTCGTTGCTATACTTGTCACTGAAAAGTCACAATTCCCTCCTTTTTTTACTATTGGCAAAATTTCAAATATAAAGAATACAATGATATCTTGACATGTTGTCTTTATAAAAGATTGGTTTCCCTGTGAATTTCTGCTCTAACAGACAGAGTTAGTAAATTATTCAAACCTTCAACACAATACAGCTCTCAACCTGATGAGGTTTATTCATAGGAAACTTGATTAAAATATATCTGTAAATAAAGTGGTAAAAAGCATTTCCAGATAGTCTGTTTGGAATTTCTGTCACATGTTGCCATAACTTTTTCATATCTAATTGCAGCTTCTTTTGATATGGATAGTATGGACTTTAATCTGGTGCATCAGAAAGGTAAATAGGAAAAACTCAGGCTCAAGATTTACACGTATATTAAGTACAAGTATGTGCAAGGAGATACACACAAGTACATCACATTGTAGATATGTTAAATGTAGGACTTCATGAATTACCCTGTAACATACAGTCATTGTGTTTGTTGTGATCAATCAACTTTTGATTGATTAGCTAATAACAAATTTAATTAGAAAACAGATGGTAAGTTTTGAAAGACAACACAAAGTTTACCATTTCACAAAGTTTTGATTATAATTTAATTTTGATTGAAATGGATGTATATATAGTAACTGATATTAATTATGTAGATTTTAATTTCAGTTTAATCTCATTATCGGGAAGAGAACTCAAGGTACAAGAGAAAGGCCTAAGATAAGAGGGAGATGTAGAAAAATGAAAATAAGCAGTAGTGTAAAGACTAAATTTGAGGGAAGGGTTTGACTGTCTTCTCATTGATCTGAGTATATACCGTGGTAACCATGAAAGGTCAGCAGAGCATGCTTATA
Source organism: Monarcha castaneiventris obscurior (assembly GCA_026261815.1). Classification (NCBI taxonomy): domain Eukaryota; kingdom Metazoa; phylum Chordata; class Aves; order Passeriformes; family Monarchidae; genus Monarcha; species Monarcha castaneiventris. The sequence continues at coordinate 4,454,097 of JAMPIT010000327.1, forward strand.
AAACCTACAAGGATCAGAGCAGAAGCAGAACCAAATGTTTTTATGAATATCAATTCCTAAATTGTCTCTCAGAGCTTTTTCGGTTTGTAGACTAGATTGAAATTTTGCCTCTATTTACACCCTTTAAAACTTCTTTATTCCAGCAGCCTCCACTACTGTATTCAATATATAAGAAGTGTTACTAGTGTCCTTTACTGGGAGAAGTATTACTGGTAGACATTCTCACTACACTAATTTTGCAAAATTATATTTACTTGCAACACCTCCTTTTACACCTTACTGATTCAACAAATCATCAGGATTATTATTATTCTTTTCAGATGTACCTCTTAAGTGAAAGCTTAGCATACACTTTTTCTAGGCAGATAGACACAGGAATATACTGACATATTACTGAATAGAATAGAATAATTTCTGTCAAAAGAGACCTACAACAATCATCCAACTGCCTGATCAATTCAGAGCTGACCAAGTTAGCCCATGTTGGAAGGGCGCTGTTCAAATGCGTTTGGAAACATTGACAGGTTTGGGGCATCAACCACCTCTCTAGGAAGCCTCTTGCTAGATCCATCTTCCTGGATGTTTGAACACCTTCTTATAAATGACTTCTAATGTGCAGTCTAAACCTCCCCTGACACATCTGTCAACTCTTCCTGTGTGTCCCATCACTGATTAGGAGGGAGAAATGCTCAGCACCTCCCTCTCTGCTTCCCCTCCTCAGGAAGCTGCAGAGAGCAATGAGATCACCTCCCCTTCCTCCCCCAATGTCCTTTTGTCCAAACTAGATAAACCCAAATTCCTCAGCAGTCCACTCACAGGACATACCTTCCAGCCTTTCACCTGCTTTGCTGCCCTCCGCTGGTTGCATTCGAGGACTTGAACATTCTTAAGAGGTCCAGAACTGCACACTGAAGATGAGACTGCACTAGTACTGAATGCAGATGAATGCATAGCTGCTTATGAATAAAAGATAGATTAACACTAACTTAGCTTGCAAATTTTTTCACATAGAATCTTCAGTTATCTCAGGAAAAGTGAAATGATTTAAGAGACTGCCTTCTGTGTTGTAAAACCAAAAATTCTCAGTCATTCTTAAATGTTTCAGGATTGTCTGTAATTGTTTCTCTTTAACTGTAAACACAGAAACATATGGTGTTGGGGTGTCCTTCATCTTTCCAACATCTTAATCTTTTATAGGGATTTAACTTACTTCATTTTTTTTTCAAATGTGTATTATGATTTAAAATGGTTGAATAAGAAAAGTTCCCCTCCAAATTTGCTTAAGCTGCAGACAGTTGGAACTAACTGTGGCTATTACTGTATTTCTATTTAGCCACTAAGATGTACACTGAACGTGAAGAGTGGTATGGTCCATTGTTGCTGGAGGAATGCCTGAGAAGGACAACCAGGAGAAGAAAGAGAAGTATCCACACTACCAGGTAGGTCTCAAACACATCAAACCTGAGATGGTCTTCCAGTGACCTCCACTGAATACTGGAGGTAGAGATGTGTTCCTAGTTCCTCCAGCAGTGCCAGCTCAGGCAGACAGATATCAAAATAAATTATATCTTCTGGAAAAACAGGTAAAAATGCCATTCCTGGCGGGAATGAGGAAAGTGACTTCTGTTTCTCTGTAGTGAAAGCTCTACAACATCAGCTAATGGACTTTCAAATATGCAAATCTGACTGCCCATCATTTTGCAACCTATTGTTCAGTTTTATAATGCTCTTCTGTCTGTGACCCAAGTCCCAGTTTTGTGAATACCAATTGCCTGATTGGAGAGGAGCAATTAAGGTTAACACTTCTTTACCTGATGGACAACCACTGGACAGCACAGACTATCATGCAAGTGAGTATATCAATTCATAGACTGTTAGTCTGGCAGATCCCAATCATTTACCATACCTGCTAGGTAGCAGATATTTGAGTAATCATGAATTGTATGCAGAGAAAGCATTACAGGGTTTTTCATCATCCACCAAAAGCTGATTGCCTTTACTATTTGCTGAAAAATTGGTTTGTATTACATACTTCTATGTCAGGGTCATTGAAACAGGTGTCAGTTCCTATACTCTCACATGCATTGCTCACACGTGCCTTGGATGTCCCACAAATCCCTCAGAACTGTGTATGGAAAACAAGGGTTCATCCCAGTCATAAGAGTCAGTGTTTTAAACTAATGATAGGGAGAAAAAAAGACTCTCTCAACTCATTATAAAGCAGATTTCTGAAAAGGGTTTGTATGATTTAATGTCTGTAGAAGCCTTCTCCATTAACTGACAAAGGACACTAGAAGAAAAGATTAGAAGTAGGGGATTGGAAGTCTAAATGACAACCATCTAACGTGATGCAAGGTGAATAACACCTTGGGAGCACTAGACATGCTGATGAATCACAGAATCAGAAAGTTTGTCACCCGTTGTGAATTCTAACACATGCTACTCCAACAACATAAATGCTGTCGTTTTCCTTCAATGTCAGTGGGAGAGCACAAGAGCGTTTGACTATTGGTGACAATGGTTAGACCATGAAAGTCTTCAGCTCCAGGTTCCTCAAAACTATTTTAATTATGTTCTAATAAATTATTCTCTAATAAATAAAATTGAAGATAAATAGATATGTGTATACAAAATCCCTCTTTCAAAAACTCATGCAAGTATGGAGCTGAATGCAGTTAAAACAAAAGTTCCTGCTTTGTGCTAGTTTTAGCGAAGTTAAACAATAGCACATCAGGAGTCTCTAATTATATAAAATATAACATGATGCCTATTTAGAAAAAACAGTGTATCATGCATGTAGTCCATACTTGCATGACAGCTAACAAAATATAATCTAATAGCTTTTCTAAATGAAGACAAAAATTGTGAATTCTAATGAAGTTGCCTGATTTTTATTATCTAACCACAGAGAATTGCATCCCATGAAAAAAGCTACCATAAGGAAAAAGTCATTATCAAAATTATTATGAGAAATTTTAGCAGCATAACAGACTGTTCAAAGGGATGCTATTCAATTATTTCACTTCAGATGCTCCTTGAAAAAATATCACAGACATACCACCACTATGTGTCGAATCTTGAAAGAAAAAGGGATTTTTAAAACTAAGAAAGCACACACTTGAAAAGCACAGAAGAAATACATGATGATTTTTAACAGGGGGAGGCAGAGCAGGTAACAGAGCATGGTCCAGTCCAGAGCGGCCATAAACTCCTTCTGAAGTCAAGCAGAGCAAGGCTCTGTGTGTGCCCATCTCTGTGTTTGCACATTTGTGTGTGTAACCTACTTGGCCTTTGTGGGAGGTCTGCATGGAACTCATTATTTGCTGCCCTGTTGATATTGATCTGTAGTGTACAGGTCACTGACAGTTAATTATGTGTCTTTGACAAATTAATAAACCACTTTAATCTATTTCAATCCATTTTGAATTAAAATAATGCTTAGCTAATTCTGGTAAGACTAGAACACTGAACTAATCAAGTTTGTCTGCTGTATTCATTACTGGAAAAAAGTCAATGACACAAAATATGCATAACCTACATTCCTTGAAGGGATGAGCTACTTAAAGGGATAAAGTTCAGACAGAAGTTATTTAGCAGTTCTTATTTTATAGAAGGTGTTATAATCTGGGGTTTTGGTTTCCTCTGTGGTGTGCTGAAGAATCTGCTCAATGCTATAGTGAAATGCTAAGTGAGATCCCATCAGCTAAAACTCAATTTCATGAAGTGAAATATTTTTCAAAGTAGTTCTGAACAAAAACTTTATTATATTCTAGAACTTTTTTGGCTTTATGATGAATTTGAATTAATAAGTAAAAATACATATGTTCTTGGGTATTTGATCACCTCATGTTATCAGAAGTTCTTTTAGTTAAATGCAACAGAACTCAGCTTTTTTCTAGAACAATTTTACAGACACATATGTGTCACACCTGGCACTTGTGTATAAAAACAACTTTGGAATATTCTTGGATTTAATTTGTTGAAAGGTTGATCATAACAAGCGGCTTGGTGTCTATACATATGTAGCTTAGGATACCTATTTTCCTTCAGGAAAAGTACAGTTTTTATCTGGGTATCAGCTATAAATACTTTCACATTTACAATCCACTAACATGCTTCTTCAGTGTGATTGTCTCTGACTTTAGGAGCTATAAATGTCCATGTGTTGGATCACATTTTCTGTAGGTTAGAATAAAGAAAAAAAGCTATACTAAATTTACCATATATACTTAAAATTAATAAGAATTTAGAAATTGGTTACATTTATTATTTGGTGCGCATTCAGGAAATTATCAACATTTTAATTTTTAATAATGTGATTTGGTCTGAGCTTTTTGGTAGTGTGCTGTTTTTTATGTTTGTTTTGTTTTGCTTTTTAAGTACACCTTATATCTCTATCCTGTATTTCTCAGTGCTCTGATACACTCCTGCAAGGAATAACACAAGCAGACCCATTAGATACAGAGCAATAACTCCTCATGTGACATGAAATAAAAATTGATCATGCTAGAATCTATCAGGCTTGAAACATACGCCGTGCCCTGATCCAAATCAATCGGTACTTTTTTAATAGTCCAGAAAATAAATTGTATGAACTAAAGATTTACAAATGACTGGAATCAGTTTATTCCCTGTGATGGTTATCAGCAGGTATAACATTGGTAATACTTGCTACTTCGTGCACAATTCTGATACCACTTATTTTGAGAAAATAAAATAATGAAGATCATCACCACCACACATTAAGCAATATAAGACTAATCTGTTCTACTCTGCTTCTACTATTTTATTTCAAGGTTTCCTGTCTCAAGTGTCTAAGCATTTGTACAAAGGTAACATGGACAATTTGCTTACAGCACAGAACAGTGAAAACTCAATGCAGAGGCAGCAATGAACATGAGGAGAGAGAGGATCTTGCACTACCTTGCTCTTTCACTGTCTCACCTCCTGCTCCATTGCTGTGCTCGCGGGAAAGCTTTGGACACATCTAAGTTACTAACACTTCCAGGGCTTGTTCTCTAGCCCTGAGCACAGCTGCACAGACTGACTATATTCTGTGGGCTACATTTAAAAGTGCTTTAGCATCCATGACAGTTTCCACATAAAAACTCTTGGTGCGGAAGGATACCTGCCTCATGTCTTGTTCCCACACTGTGCTTGGAAGAACACTATTTGTCCTGGCCCAAAGATGTGCTGAGTATTGTTCTAATATTTAAAGAATGAAATTTTAAAATTTCAGTATTCTTACCCGTGACTTGATATTTTTTATTTTACTGACATACAGGATATTTTACAGCCAACATCCCTGAGATTATGCTCTTGTTTTCTAGCTCCATAGAAACTCAGGATATTAAAATAGTGTGTTACACATTATTTGATTACTCCTATCTGTGCTCCTCTGATGTCATCCAGGGGCTGCTCTTCCACCTTTCACTGCTGGCAGAGTTCCTTCCTCATGCTGTGGATTTTACCATTGCACATCTTGAAAAGAGAAGGGAAATACTGTTCCTGACCTGGACTCTTCGAATGAATTCCTTCTTCTCTATTTTTTGCATTTTTCACAATTTTATTGCACACGTAAATCTCTGTTAAAGAACAGTCATTGTTCAGAAATGTCTGTAAAGTTACAAGACTAAAAAATATGAACTTAATAGTAGTGTTACAATTTTAGAATTTTACAGCCTAAAATGTTTAGTAGTGAAATTATGGGAAGTCACAAGTTAAGCTTAGGTGACTTTTGTTTTTGATCAATGTTTGTGTTTTAAAATACCAGCCATCTCTACTAATGTCCCCTGCTTTTTTCCATTCACATTATCCTTTTATTATACATTCTTCAGCATTCTTTTAGTATACATATAAATCAATTCTTTATATTATTTTGTTGTTCCTTAAGAGAGAGATAGACTTATATATTAAAAAAAAATATGCTTAATGTGATTATAATGAGAGGATAAATTATATTCTGAGTTAAAATTTCCAAAACTCAGTTCAGTACCAAAAACATAACTGGCTATGTTGTAAAAATCTGTCCACAAACTAAGATTGTTCTCTTTGCATCATTAAGAGAATTTATGAATGGAGTTCTCCTTTGAATTCATATTTCAAGCATCTTATTAATTTCAGAATTTTAAAATCAGTTTTAAAATTAAAACTCTTGTCTAAGCTAAGGCTATGGCTAAGGCAGTAGCTTATGATTTCAAGGTTTTTTTAATTTTTTTTTTAACTTTTGCTTCTAAAAGTCTGCTTCTTGCTTGTTACATTGGTGTACTTTTATATCGGGGAATTGTCTGAGCATGTTTTTATTGGACAGTGGGGGACAGAAAAAATTCTTCACTGCTTTCCTAGTTTAGATGGTGTTAAAGACATCTGAAGATGATGTGGTTGCCTCGTAACTTACAAAGAAAGGAGGTCTTAAAAGAATAATCAAACAAAGGGAATGAGATACATAAGGAAAAGGAAAAATAATTTTGTTTGTTTTAGTGCCTTCTGCTTTAGTTTTGAACTCTGGAAGTGCAATTCTCTATTAAAAAGATGGTTAATTAATAAGGCACTGAGCATCATTATTGAAAATACGGTTGAAATACAATGCATTTTAAGACAATGTATATTTTATTAGGCAAGTGCAGGCACATCTTTACATAACTTTATCTGTGTGCTATTCCCTTTCCAGTTCTAAAGTGCTACCAAGATATAACAAACAGCAAGAGGAAGGGGGAAAAATTCCTTATGAAAAAACAAATTAGATATGACTATTTAGTGAACAATCCAGTTTTAGTATTTCTTTCTTGTAGATGTAGCTACCAAGCTGATCTTCAGCTGATAAGAACAAACAGCTATTTCCCAGCACCAGCTGTGAATTCTAGATTAAATTATGATCAATAACAACACAAGTATTCAAATTACTTCAGCTGATGGTTAGTGAATCCTGTGAGCAGTTGACATTAGCATTTGCATATCACTAGAGCTGTAGAATACAGACTTTCCATTTAAATACGTTATTTAAGAAGGCATGTTTTAAAACATCTTCATTGCCAATATTTTTTAACAGTAAGACTTATCATATGACGAGAAACTATAAATCCCATAGTAATCAGAAACTTTTCCTGTAACATAGGATTCTAACCACTCTCCAGAATTCTGGTGAAAGAGTTTGAGCAAGGATTTCTTTACAAAATCCTTTATTTTCAAATTTGAATTAGAGGGTTTGAGTGTTTTCCCAAAAAAAGATGAATACAACAGAACATTTTGTTAACCCTCATGTTATGACTTAAAAAAACTCATTGGCAAATTAAATTTACTAATTAGCTTTGGTTTAAGTTTCCTTTGGCTTGGTTTTTTTCCATTTTTGTTGGTTTTATTTTGTTTTAATTTCTGTAAAAACTAGATATCTTGGTATAAAAGATTAATATCTTCTCTAGTTTGTCTTTCAGAATTATTGAGGTCTGTCTCTCCCTAGAATCTTGCGTCAGATGGAAATATCCTGTTCTTTGAAATGTACTTTGAGTTTTGACCAAGTAGTTTGCTTTATGATCTGTAATTTTCAGGCTACTTATTGCTTTTGTCTATGTACATTTCCTAAAACACAGAATAAAGGAGACAAATGCAAGAAAAACTAAATAAATGTGCTAGTTTGAAGGATATTTTGCGATTATTTCTATGATTTTGGTTTTGAAGCTTGTCCCTTGTGGAAAATGTGGAATAGTCAGGATTTACTTGGGATAAGTACTCAAATAATACTTCCATTTACCAAAAATATAAACAAATATCCCATTTGTTAAATATCAAAAATTTTAAAGAGCTCAAAAATTCCTCTTAAAATTTGCATGAAACTGTTACCACTCCTTGAAGTCATCTTGATCTTCCTTCCTAAACTGTAAGAGAACTTTCTCACATTTGTTAAGACCTGAACTGTGTACAAAACCTCAAGTTTTCAAGTTAAAAGCCTAAGAAGGAGTGGAAATATTAAAGGTAGTAAAACTTCTATGGTTGGCCTTTAAAACTTCAGAAATGCCTATTAAACTAGATCTACATTTTAAAATATTCTGTAATCTCATCATTTTCTGAATCCTGCACAGATAATTGCAAGTTATCATCCGGCATATGGGATTACTGTGGCAGTCCATATGTTTTGTAACAGTTGGTATTCAAATAAAATATTCAAAGTCAAATAAGAAGGTGGCTGAGGCAACAAAGCCTGATTACTAGCAGCTACAACAAGCTGCTGGTTCCAACTCAAAATATTTTCCTTTCAGTTTGTTGGTTTAAACTGAATTGTATTAACCTGTTTTACAACTCCAAAAATGTAGTGACAACATGGACTTGTATTTGTACAATAAACTTAAGTCCCAATAAGCTCAACTTGAAATAAGCTCATCTGCAGATGATTTGAAGGAGGATATTTATTCTGTTTTGTTTATCTGAGCCATGCCCTTATAAAGTATCTGTGGTGTAAACTTACCAGTATGCCTTCAAGTGACCAAAAATATTACTGTTCTGGAGAAGCATTGGCCCAATTCTAAATTCAAAATGTGCTGATGTTTCACGCTACAGCATGGTTCAAGTACAAAAGGTCTGTTTCATTTCCATCTCAAGTTGCTCTTTCACTTTCTTTTTCTGACACTTCAGTTTGCTCTATGTTTCTAAAACACTACACTGGAATCCTTCTGACAGACATTTTTGCTCATTTAAAGCTATGTACCATACACTTTAAACTCCAATCTCTGCTAAACTTTTGACGTGGATATCTTGATCATCCCTACATCCTGCACTTAGGTTTGCATCATAACCTCTTCTCTGGATATAGCTGCACTCAAAATTTAGTGTGCAGGATATTGGGGCTTTTTTCACCCCCCAGGTGTTTGGTGGAGAGGGAGATTTTTTTTTTAGGGAGTGCCATGTTTGATTTTTTTAATGCATTTTTGTGCCTTACAGTGTGCTTTAGAGTGATCCTCTGATATGTTCAAAGCAGTTTTCTACCTGGTGGAAGTAAAACTAAAATTAGTTCTATCTGTTCATGTGCCTAAGACAGGAAAGTGCTGTGAACTAGATTTCAACAGACGCAATGTGAATCAGAGTCCTAGAATGGTAATAAATAACATTTATTGTGATTCAACTTCTGTCTACCTGTATTTGCACTGTAGCAGCCAGTAATGTAGAAGTTCAGGTTGAACATGCAATACATGCTGGATTCCCTTCAACACAAGGTAACATGGAAGATGGTCTCCAGAGTAAGGAATCAAGCAATACTCCAAAATAAAATTTTCTGGGTGAATATTTGACTGTTTCACTCCACAGATCTGCTCCTATTGTACCCTTCTGTTTACTAAGACAAAAAGAATTCTACTCTGCCAGATCTTCACCTAAGCCATTGACACTCTAGGGCCCAAATAAAGCTCAGCTTAGTCAATAAATGGCATTTGCTGATTCAAAAGTTACTCTCAATTTCCTTTACAACTGGTAAACAGAGGATGATTCAGGTCTCTGCCTCTAATAAAAATAAAAGGTGTTTTAATTAAATATATTCTCAAAAAATCCACTTTGGTTAGATGGCTAAAGTAAGCTGGAATGAGCCCAAGATAATTAAGGTTTATTTGGGGACAGTATGGTAGGCAAATGAAAAATACAGTTTAAGGGAAGAATTTTCCTTTAGCTGAAGAAACTCTCAAATAATTGAAGGCAGCTTTAAGAGGAAATTTTAAAGTGTTGCCAGGTTGCCAAAGTCCCTTTTCTGAGTCCCTTTTATGTTCTACCATTACATTTACCTGTGGTGATAACAGGTTTTCTGTACGTAAGTTTCTAACCAGGTGTAAAGCCCTCTACCACGGAAGTTGTCTAAGGTTCTCTGGCTCTAGAGTGAACAACAAAATAAACAACAATAAACACAAAGGAAAGAAAGAAACAAAAGTTTCAAGTGGTTGAACCCATAATCAGATGAAAATACAGGTAGATAATGCAGAATGCAGAACTGAAAACTTCTAATCAAGAGTTCTTCCATGAGGTGTCAGGTATTTTCTTAGATACAGAAACTACTAGTAGTGCATCACCAAAATTGCCTTCAGGTGAGCATACATATATTCAGGATAAATACGTGCTCAGGAAGTCAAAACCTAACAAGTTGCCTATTGCCACACTTCTATGCATCAATAAATGAATCTATTACTATTTCAAATAAACTTTTCATTCCTTGTTACCAGAAATGAACATTTTGACAAGCAGTTCTGCTAGAATTCGAATGAGGTCGTTAATTTCCCCCCCCCCCCCCCCAAAAAACCAGTTCTGCAGCTAGAAGAAAAAAAATTATAATAACTGGAAATTGATGTGTATTTATTGCATAGCCATGGGGTAATATATTTGGCTTTAGCAACAAATCTAACATTTTTTTTATTAGGAATCTTCCAGGAGTCTTCCAAGGATTATCTGAGTCTTGTTTTTTAACATATAGGATTGGGATCCTGGTAATGTCTTTGGACGAAAGAATCAAAATAACACAGAAATAAATTATATTAGTTCACATGTGAGTTATTGCTTCAGAGAAGCAATTAACAAAGCTTATCAAAGAGACTGTGAGTTGAGCTTATGATATTAAACTCATCTTTGGCTTAACAGGATGTTATAAATTGCATCTTTCTCCCAGCCTGTGTTCTCATTGTTTCAAATTCACCATTAGAATTTCACAGTAGTTGAATAAAATGTCAGTGCCTTTTATCATACAGAAGAAGTTCATCCACAACACACCATCAGTTGTCCTTTCATGGATTATCTATTGCCTACTTTATTTCCTAAGAAAATTTCTGCTTTTGCCTCTGGTTCCCTGTCATTCAGCATTCATGGTGACCAACTACATAAGACTGACTACATAAGAAGATTTTTTTCCCTACTCTGCCCTACCTTGAGGGTATGCCAGAAACTTGAAGAAGACAAAAGCAGGACAAGAGATTATTCCATACTATCTGATGTCACAATTAGCAATTAATCCAGGGAGCAGATGGGAAGGGGAAAAGTTCATGGTTATGGTATTTGTTTTCCCAAGTAACTAATATGAATGAGAAACTCTTGCTTCCCTGGAAATGGCTAAACATCTGTTTGCAGATGGAAAATAGTAAATGAATTCCTCATTTTGCTTTGCTTGCACATGTTGTTTTGGTTCTCTTACTAAGTTTTGTTGCTTTTGGCCTTCCCATTTTTTCCCCCATCATGTTGGGTGTGGGTGAGAAGGCAGATGTGTTGGACCTTACCTACCGGCCAGGGTCAACCCACCACGGCACAAGAAATAGCCTTAGATACTAGGCAACTGATAAGCCATGGCAGCCCAGTTTAAAATTTCTGATACCCCCACATTTAATGAAAGAGATTAATAGACTGTTTACAACAGTTACAAAGTACAGCATGCAGTCATTGCGTGCATACTATTCATCATGTCAAACAGTTTACCTTAATATTTAGAGTATTAAAGGATAAAGTAATTTTCTGCTTTTGAATCCTAGTGAATGTGAAAAGCATTTTCTTTCCTGTATCAATTTTGCTTGGTATATATATGCTGATCACATATGCTTCTTTCAAAACCATAACACCAGTATCCTTTTTATTGATGTGCTTAAATTAAGCATTAACAGAAAACAGGAGTCTCCAAAATTCCATATATAACTGTAGTTTATCATCATCAATTAAAACTCACATGCCACAAACAAATTAGTTTACATGCACAAAAAGAGATCACATTTTGTAAGTGCATTAGTGTGATTAACTCTCTATCAACCATAGTGGTCTTATTACATATAGCTAAGAATGCCCTTTCCTTATCAAGAGTAAATCTTTTACCTTCAAGCAGACCCTCTGTATTTTCTATTGTGCATTGGATTTTTAGCCCTCATCAGCACAGTATTTTGTAAATCTTGCTTAAGCTCTTCAAAATGAAATTAGCTTCATCTGAAAAATCCTAGGACTTTAGGTTCTAAGATAATATAAAAAATAAATTATATTTTAAATATGTATTACCACATCATAAATTGAACTTAAAAGTTTAATGGTAGCAGAACCTGAAGAGAAAACCTTTTATTCAATTTGAATAAGGTTATTTTGCACAGCTTTGCAATCTTTAGAAATGATCTGCATCTTATGAGGCACTCCCTGAGATTTCATCTTAACCTGTTTGCAGATATCAAAACCATGATTTCTCTCTGTTTAAAGATCACTCATTTGTCTTTACAAATCTTCCCATACTTAAACTTACTTTTGGACACAAGATACTATCTCATAGTTCCTCCCCACTACCTCCTCCTAGTACAGTTTTTCTGTTACTAGAAAATGAAACCTCCTCAGGGCAGATCCATAACACCGAAGCTATCTGGCATAGATTGATTCATGTTTTCTCTGTCTGGGAAGTAAGTGTTCCTGGTCTGTTCTAATTTGCTAACTATGCTTGGAAGTGCTAGGAAGTGTATCAACTATTTAACCATACCAAAGAGACTTCCAGTGTTCAGGGACATTCTTTTGTAATCTTTAATTTATGCATGTAAATATTATTTCATATATTGTATTTTTTTTACTGTAACTCCTCTCATCTGCTTCTTCTCCTCTCTTCTCTTCTCTTCTCTTCTCTTCTCCTCTCTTCTCTTCTCTTCTCTTCTCTTCTCTTCTCTTCTCTTCTCTTCTCTTCTCTTCTCTTCTCTTCTCTTCTCTTCTCTTCTCTTCTCTTCTCCTCTCCTCTTCTCTTCCCTTTCACCTGTCTCTTCCACATCTGTCTAGATCTTATCTTCATTTAATCCAAACAGCATGGCATTGATCAAAAGGTCAGATTATCAGAATTAATTCAAACCATTCAAATATTCCTTCAAATTTATTAGGAAGCTTCCTTGCCCTTTACTAAGATTTGTTCTCATGTAATGTTATTTTATTAATTATTTGAATAGTATCTGATGTTTCATGCCTAACATTCCTAATTCCAATTATTTTTCCTTTTGTTCCCCCCAGGTACAATACCTAGATTTTTACAGTATTAACATAAACAAAATAAAAATGTTTGAAATGGCTTGATAGCTAAAGCAATGAGATAATTTTAAACAATCAGCTAACAATTGTTTAGGGGAATTTTAGAAGGGAAAGGAAACACTGCTTGATGATTTAAAACCAAAGATTTCAATAACAACTTATACAAAACTTATTAAAATAAATATGATAGAACAATCACAGAAACTATACTAGAACACTATATCGAGTCTTTTATAGACAGACACGGAGTTTATGGACAAAAGTAATGCTGTGTCCTTCACAGTTAAGACTCCAGACTATAAGGAATGCCCAAAAACAACATGAAGTTTAAGGAAAGTAACAACATAGCGAGCAAAGGATTATTTCCCATTATATAAAGCAAGGACTAGGGTCAATAACATGAGAAAAGAATTTTTGAAAAGAAACTTGAATACATGAGAGGTTTTTATTCTGCCTTTAAAAGAGAAAAAAACCATCAATCTAAATGTATGACCATTTTGTGAAGCTTTAAAATTGTTATGTTTCGAAAGTCTGCAGTCATTTTTGAGATGTTCCATGGCAGAGATTTGTTTCTCCTGCTACATTACTGCTCCCTGGTGGTGGGGGAGATCAGAGAGGAAAAAAAACCAGAAAAAGTCAAGACTAATAGGGAAGATTATACACTTATCGAACTGATGGAAACAATAAGAAAGATTTTTTTGAGTATTGGATAGGGTTCAGGAAGACACAAAGAGGTCTGTTTTGATCTAGCAGGCTGCAATATTTCCATGATGTGCACTGAAATTTTAGCTGCTGAAGTGGCAGGAAGCTGTGAATATGTGGCAAGGTAAACAAGAGCTGAAAATGGAAACCCTGAAATCCAAACAAACCATTTTGACACATTTGCCAGCTGGAGCATCAAGCTGACAATTAAAAATCACTGACTTAACATAGTCAGACACAATAGAAACACAAATATTGGCAGAAAACAATGTGAGAAAGAATATGCCACACATCGAGGTACATTAAAAACTGTTAATAAGAAAATAGAATTCAGGAATCAACTGGGAAAAAAATCCAAACAAGAAATGCAATAAAATTAATTAGCAGGAAGTGTTTCATAAGACTGGGAACCAACAAGTCCTTCTGGGCACCCAGGAACACAATTGATTCAAAGGTTTCTAATATCTCTAGTTGACATTAACATTATTTCTTCAAAATAACACTTGTTACATATCAAAGGTGTACATGTATCATTGTCTTCAAAGATTACTCTTTGAAGTAATTACTTGTTTTGGTGCCATCATTTTGGCAAAGCTCTCTTCTCCTTTCACTAGTCAATTATCTGCAGGAGTCACTCTACATTAAAATTGTGAACTGAATGAACACCAATACTCCAGGCTACAGCTCAGCATAACTATTCAATTATCTACTGTTACAAGGACCATATCAGCTTTAAGCTCTCTTTTGGCCCATTATTATCCTAATTCAGACTTGAAAGAGTAGATAAATTACAAAATTTTTTAGACTAAGATCTCTAATACAGAGTAGTACTCTATGACAGACTGGAACAGATGCACCAAATGCTTCATAAAGCCTACCTAACATTTCATCCAAAGAAGTGATTACCCTAGAAAATAGGACACAGCAGTTCTAAAGGAACTTAAAGATAAAACATTTTTAGTAGAGTGTCTTTTACTATTCATGAAAACATTAAATGACAATAAAATGACAGGCAGACAGAAAAAAAAAAACCCAACAAACCAACAAACCTTATGTCTAGTCATCGTAAATAACTGGTCTCTCCAACACAAAATCTTTAGGGCAATTATAGATTAGCACAAAACAACAGGCAGATGTGACAAAGGGCATGGATCCAAAGCTTAGTAATTGAACTCTGCACCCTGAAAAAGTGAAAGGTTAGGCTCAGGAAACAGTCACACCTATACCTGGCTGCAATGAATGTAATGAGTTGATGCATTACCATTTACTGCCTACTTGGTTCAAGGTTACCATAGGGAACAGTTAGAAAGGATGAGAATAATTTAGTTTTCAATGAAAACAAAGGATCAACTCTCATTTCAGCAGAAATCTGTTCTGGATAAGCCTCTAACTGACCAACTGAATGCTGAAAACATTGAATTCAAGTAGCTACCCTTCCCCATTACTATTGGTATTTTCTTTTTCATGTGAAAACACAAGAGGTTCAGTGTTCCTTTTACAATCAATATCTGCACTCCAGCATGCTAAAAGTTGTATTCAGGCATGTATACAAGAAAACAATTTCTAATAACTTAAACTATGGTCCTTAGACACCACACAATTAACAGAGAACAAACACATTCATAAAGTTTAAATTACCTCCAAAAGAGGAATTTCACATGCAGTATTGACTTCTTTAAATACAAACCAAAAGTTCAACAATTTGAGTTCTGAACAAAAAAAAAAAAAAAAAAGGACAAGCTAGTGTAACAAGTGTACCACCAAATTCTTCAGCCTTGCTGCGGGGTTTTGTCTGCCTCCACTCACTCAAGGTCAGCTCAAAGGCAGGACAACTGTGTAACCTTGAATCCAGATGCTGTGAAGAGAGCTAGTTCTTAGAAAAACCTGTGAGAAACCTCATTAGGACCTCCTTGGTTTGGCTCAGGAGCTGCAGACAAGCTAAGGTTCTTTGCCTTGTTCCTTGCCTGAGCGACAACACAGGCCTTGTGCATTGATGATCCTGGCCTTGCCTTGTTGACTTGCCATCCTGGCTTGACCTTAAGACTTCCTCATCACCACAGAAGTCTGGCAAACAACACTTTTGTCTGACCCTTGTTGCCATCACCAGACCTGCTCTGCTTGCCCTGTTCAGTCACTGTGGGACTGCACCTTTGTTGGTGATGTTCCTGTTCTGTCAATGCTGCCCAAAGCCCTGCGGGCTGTTTCCTTTGCAAGAAAACAACTTGAAAGTGATTGATCTTGTCTTTTATAAGAGACAGAAAGCCAGGATGAGCTAATTTTAACTGATGATGAGCACATAAATATTTCCTGCAATACGCCTCCTGTTTTCTTAGAAGGACAAAAAATACTAACCTCTAAGCTGCAAATTGAACATGTACACTTACATGCTACCCGCTGTTTCCCTCCAGCCTGAATGTTTTTGGTCTTGAGACTAAGTAACAATACAGAATAAAGCTTCCCTAAAACACACCCTTTTGTGTTTTCCATTCACAGTTTCAAATACATAATTTATAGGCAGAGCTGAATGTGCAAATAGAAAATAGTCCAATTAAGTTCTGAGAATCTAAGCTAGACTGAACCTCAAAACCAATCCTTAACAGTAATTTTCTACATCCAAAGCCCACAAGACTTTCACTAGGGTGAGGTTTTATGTCTAAATTATTCTGTATTTTAAGTAGGCTAATGAGAAACCTTGAGCTAAAATGCCACTATCATACAGATAATTCTGAGCTTGGTTTTATTTAAGGTTAAGTAAGCAAGAAGAGAGTTGTGGTTACACTCCACACATTGCTGCAGTCAAAAACTATAGCAGTAGCTGGACAATCCTGAATCTAAATCATGCAAACAGTTGGCTGGTAAGAACTTCAACACTTGAACTTCAAGACCTTGTTTCCTTTCTAACGCTTCCACATTGTGGAGACAACTGCATACAATGAATATGATCCTCTTAGCTGTCCAAGCATCCACCCTAGCTAACATCACTCCCTACACACTTATTACAACTGTAATTAGCCTCAGGATTGCATCCTCTTTTATATATTATGTGCCCATTCTTGCCTATAATTCTCTTCTATATTTAATTACTATTACACAAAGAGATATTATAAACGAATATAAAATATCAAGGATTAGAGCCATTGAGAGAGCTATCCTAACTCTGCACCTAGTCCAGAAATTTTCACGAAAAATTAAGAACTTTTCAATATTGTATTTATCATTACAACCACATTATTTTTTCTCCAACTTTTTAACAGAAAGGGACTTACTTAAACCCCTGTGTAAGAGGTGTCAGAATCCATTCCAAATGTTATGCCCAGCTAAATATTAAGATATCAGAGAATATTCAAAGGAGGGCAATGAGGACGCTTAACAGTCTGGAGGGGAAACTGTATTAGGAGTGGCTGAGGTCATTTGGTCTGTTCTGCCTGGAGGAGAATGAGGGGAGACCTCATTATTGCAGTCTCCAACTTCCTTGTGAAGGGAAAGAGAGGGGCAAACACTGATCTTTTCACTCTCATGGCCAGTGACAGGATGTGAAGAAACAGTATGAAGCTGGGTCAGGGGAGGTTTGGGTTAACTATCAGGAAAAGGTTTTTCACCCCAAGGGTGGTTGGGCACTGGGACAGACTCCCCAGGGAAATGGTCACAGCACCAAGCCTGTCTGAGTTCAAGAAGCATTTGGACAATGCTCTCAGGCACATGGTGTGACTCTTGAGATGCACTTTGCAGGGCCAGAAGTTTGACTCAATGATTGTGACAGGTCCCTTCCAACTCAGCATACTCTGTGATTTAATTTCTGTGACCAGAAACCAGTCCAAAACCCATTTTTAAGTCTTTTTGACTATTTTGATTTAATATTTTTCAGTTACAAGGCAAGCCACAGTGTAGTTAGACATTGCGTAGAAGAACTGTTTAATCAGGTAAAAATTTTCTACCATTGACTTTCAGTGAATATTCCCTTCTTTTCAGTATTCCTTAATCATTAAATTTAAAAAATATTAAAACATTTAAAATTCCATTCTGTTCTCCTGAGTATAAAGTATCCTGTAATATGTGGTTAGATTATTTTTGCTATTTTCTAAATTGTCCTGGTTTTCTAAGTGTAAAATATTTGTCCGCTGTTTGTATATATGTATTTAAACTAGAACCACTTGCAGCTGAAATGGGGAAGTAGAAGTTTTTAAAATTCTTTCTGTTTTTGTCCAAACTTTGGCAAGATCTTCTTCAACCAGAGTCTAAATACCCAGTTGATGCTTCTTCTTGCGTGTGTCAATCATGAAACTGACAAGAACAATAAGTGTGAATATTAACTTCATTGCTATCAAAGAAAAGCAATTACAGACCCTGTCAGTTTTTGGCTGCAGACTTCTGGGTTTTCTGCCAAATATGTAACCCCAGAAAATAGAATAATTGGCCAAAAAATGTACACATGCCAATTGTATTACCATATGAAAATTACATTCTTTGTTTACTTATTTATTGCTTAGTAAAACTAAGTTATAAACTTAGTTACTACAAGATCTGTAGTAGCTCTGATAAGGCAAATAAATCATTTGTGTACTCTCTATAATCTGAGGAATTTGATTTAGGCACATGATGCTGAAAATACTGTTGAAAGTTCTAACAAAAATGTCCCCACCTCCCTGTTTGCTTTTTCTTTCCCCCTTGAGTATGTCTTGCATTGCCAGTTCTTACACTCTACACTTTAGAAAAAGTAATACTAGTGATAGCATAAGAAATTTGTCTTTGGGATTTTTTCCATCTTAGCAATTGCACTAGATTGTGTAGATGAATATTCTAGGTGAATGAGAAACAATACAGGATCTATTTCTTCAGTTTTGAACCAAGGAGTGGAAGATGTCGATTGCATATAAATTGCATATTACAATGTATTATATATATTACATATAAATACATAATCATATAAGCCGTTGGTTATACATACATTATTGAAATAATTTAGGTAGTTTTATCGAGTCAAAGCTGTCATATGATTCTAAAATGTGATCAATTATTTCGGTCTAACAGAAAGGTTCTTTTTTACTTGAGTATGTAACACAAAACGTGCTTATATGTATATGCTGATTTGTTTT
This sequence comes from Monarcha castaneiventris obscurior, assembly GCA_026261815.1. Taxonomy (NCBI): domain Eukaryota; kingdom Metazoa; phylum Chordata; class Aves; order Passeriformes; family Monarchidae; genus Monarcha; species Monarcha castaneiventris. The sequence continues at coordinate 4,472,879 of JAMPIT010000327.1, forward strand.
CCCCTAAACACTGGTGCAAAATCACTCTAGTCAGGTTGCCTCCACAGTTTGATGCTGTTAACAGTTGTCTTTTGACTTACAAATAAAAAAGGGCATCAACATCAGAAGAGAAAGTGATATTTCTGGTATCTGTAAAAAATGTTGGTACATGCTGACCAAATTGTGATTTTGTGATGTTCAGATAGAAAGGGTTAGTAAGATGAAGACAGATTAGATAGAAAAAACAAGTCTTTGATGAAGGAATTTATTTAAATGAAGAATCATACTTCTAATTGTTTACTTATTACAAGCCATGTACTTAATTCTTATTTTCAATGTCACATTAAGTGAATTTCAGTATAGATCTTAGTTCTCAAGACTAAATAACAATAGAAAGGCATTTAAATAAATTTCATATGTAGAGCAGTTACTTTTTCATCACCAAATGGCAGTATTTAAATTAACATAATTTAATAGTAACCACTTAAACAGACTGGCATCTATTATTTAATGTGCTGGTGACAAGTGTCTTTCTGTAGGATTCAGTCCTTTCCACTATTCATTCTCAGCTGAAAAACAGCAGAAGTAAATGCAGTCCTAAGTGAACTTTTGACCTCTGTTGGCTCACGACCAGCTGGAAAAAGACCTGTTCCAGAGGACAAAAATCAGTCTTTCCAAGTTGATAAGAAGTCAGTAACATTTTGAATTTAAAACATGTAATTAACACCCCATCAACAAGCTCTTTTATTCATATTATTAAATGATTAAAAAGATCACTGCCTCATTCCAAGGTTTTATTGTGATACTTATTTTGAGTGCTGGAAGAAATGTAGACACATAGAGCTTGATACAGCATTAAAGCAGGGGGAGAGGTACAGGAATAGCTGTCCATTTGAGGAACCCCTTCTTATCACAAAGTTGCTAGCTCTGTTCTAGCCTAATTTTCTCTGCCCCTGGTTCCTGTGGGATCAGGGAAGGGCAAGGTTGAAGGTAATTATCCTGTGGCAAAAAATGCCTTCACTGTATGTTAGAGAAATAGCAGAACTCTGACCAACATCAGTCTTTTAGTCCATTCCCAGAGGTTTGACAATGCTGGTACTAGTGAGACATGGTGGAATGTGTCCCACTACAGAAGTGCTCAGATAGAGGGCTACAGGCTCTTCAGAAGGGGTAGGCATGGCAGGGGACGTGGAAGAGTTGCACTGTACATAAGGGATACTTCACAGACCTTACAGTTAAGGATGATGTGATTGAAAACCTCTGGATGAGGTTTAAGGGAATGAAAAACAAAGCAGATATTGAGGTGTGTGTCTACTACTGATCACCCAGATAGGATGATAGATAGCATTGAGGAGTTATTCTACATGCAATTAGAAGAAATCTCTGTAGTGGTAGCCCTTGTCCTTATGGAAGACTTAAGTTTCCCAAACATCTACTGGGAATTCCAGTTGGGAACTGGAAAGTAAGTTGAAGAAAATTTCTCATCATAGGTACTCACTGAGACAACTAGGAAAGGTGCGATCCTAGACTTGTTCTTTGTGAATACAGAGGAACTCATGAGAGATGTGATGGTAAGTGGCTGTCTTGGTTACTATGATCAAAAATGAGTTTAAAATTTTTGGGATAATGAGAAAAAAGAACATCAGAGTTTCTACTCTGGATTTCAAGGGAGCATGCTTTAAGCTACTCAGGAATCTAGTTAGTGGTGTCTCCTGGGAACCTACTTTTGAGTGCTTGCAGTTCCATCAACGTCAGCTAAATGAATTCTATGACCTCTGGAAGCAAGGTCAGGCTACACAGAAAGATTACAAGAGCTGCTGTTTGCATCTGTACCGAGAAACCCCGAAAGGCCAAAGCTCAGCTGGAGTTGTGTCAGACAACAAACAATTTTTTTTTTAACTATGCCAGTGCAACAGCAGGTCTAAGTTACATGACAGGACATGTGGAAAATATACTAATCTGCATCAAGGAAGCTGATATTAGGATATCAGGAAACATTTATTTACAGAAAGGGTTGCCAAGGATTTGAATAGGCACCCTGAAAGGTGGTCAGTGCCCAATGCCTGTCAGTGTTGAAGAGGCCACAGAAGAAGCATATTGAACAATATGCCACTAGAAGAAAAAACATATTAATGTGCCTCAAAAATATGCTTGAACATTTCTTCAGCCCTGAAGTGGTCAGGCAATTGAACTAGATAATTTTATGTTTCTTCCAAATGGAAATATTTTGGTCTAGTCTTATGTTTTCTACATGGAAAATCTAAAACACATATCAGCACAAAAAATACAGCATAAAGTCACCTTTCATGTCCCAAAGAGTACTGATGGCATTGGAAAAATTTACAGAATTCAAATAAAACTTGCTTTAATATTATAAGAGAAGAATTTGCTCTCGTGATCAATGAGTCTTTTAACTGTTAATTTATTTTTTCCACAGGAAAGACAATGTGATATGAAATTTTATAGGCAGTACAATCATAGCTACTCAATAATTAGTCCCAAACTCAGGACCAGAAATGAGATTATATACTGAGATAAAAAACCAGCAGTGTCTATCAAATAAATATGTGCAATGTAAAAAATATAATACAAAACATTCAAGACAGTCAATGGGCAATATACACATACACAGTTAAGAGTTATGTGTAGGGAATCAGTACCAAGATATGTATCAAAGGAACCAGTAAAGATAGCAAAGAGCTATCAATATAAAAAATCCTCAGCTTTCACATCCTTTCCAGTCATGAATATTTGTTCACTAAGCTCCTCTGCTCTGCTCTCTACTGCTATGTGTGCCTTGGTGAATAACTAAAACTAGCTTGGTTATCTCAGTACTTCACTACAGACATACTATATGTCTTCTAGATAATGTATATGTTCTAGACACAAGATGATATGACATATATTTTTAAAATTATCATTCACGGTTATAGGTTAGCAACTCCCTTCAAAACTGCTTTATGTGTATGGGAATCAAGTTTTCACACTGAAATAGGCCACAATTGTTTTCTTCTTTTTCTCCTTCCTGTTATTAAGATGGTCAGAATTTGTTATTTTTAACTGTTGAAATTTTTGTGTTCTATTCAAGTCAATGAAATTTTCGAGCATTAAGCTTCCATCTGGAATCATCTTCTAATTAGCAATAACACTGGAAAACATTCCTTGATTTTTGTTTTTATCTTATTGTAAGTCATTTGTGCTATTTGGCTCCATGACTGCATAAGTTAATTGCAGTCAAACGTATTTCCATTATCCTCTTTAATTTCAGCTCTGGATGGAACCTGCCTTCTTACTTTCAAACATGAGCACTATAAACAGACACACACATACATAAATGGTAATCTGTTGGTATGAAACGTATCTAAGTTCCAGGTATTAATGTATTGTGTGACTTATGCAGAATCACTTGACTTGATCCTGTCTTTACAAATTATAGTCTATTGTCTTTACAAATTGCTTTAATTTGCATGGTATTTGACTTCCAAAAAGCCATTTTAAGATGACTGTTTGCCTCCCAGAGGAAGCATCACCCAGACATAAACAGACAGAAAACACAACCCTGATGCAGGTTTAGGCCAAGTAGTATACTAAGTTTCAGTCCAGTTCCTTCACAAAAATCCTAAAATTGTAAATAACATTGCAACTTTATAGTTGTTTAAGTATTCAGAAAAGAAGTGTCAGGTGTAATGTGAACCCTGATGTGAAAGTTCTGTGTATCTGTTTCATTTGTGACCATGGTTTTCCTGGATGAGCAGTGACTCCAGAAACAATATGAGGAAAAGGGCTGATCCTATCAAAAGGAAAAAGGTCCTGCTGCCTTTACTTCACTTAAGCTGTAAGTCCTGTGCACTTCTGCTTTTACATTAGTGCCAGCACAGTCATTTTGAAGAGGATTTATCTGGGAAAGTATTGGCCAAGGGCCTTGCTCTCTTTCTTCCTGTGTGAGCATTTGTTCATTGCACACAAAGATGGTGTCACCTGTTTCATTAGGGCATTGTGAAAGTGGCCCAGCCTATAACATTTTGCTATGCTTCCTGTGGAGAATCTGTTTACAGAGACTCTGAACTTCCTTTGAAGCACTGACACATACAGTTGTGCACTTTATATCCACTCACTGTGCTCATTCTGGTCAGTATCTTTTCTGCTAAAAGAGCAATAGATGTTTTGCAGGTCTGTTGATATTCCTTCCCCCCCCCCCCCCCATCAAATATTATTCATTAAATATATCTTAGTCCTCATCTCTGGCATCTTTTCTTCTTACAGGTAGGAGATTATAACCGTGATTACATTTCCATGACAAGATCAGCATCAGAAAATATTATATACACACTTCCACTTTAAATAAATACTTACCTTCCTGAACTGTGCCAGCGTCCTCAAAAGAAGGTGTTTTTTCCTGAACATATTGATAGACATGGTATATTGCAGTGCATCTATTGATTGAGGTGCTTAAGTGCATGTGAAATAAAGAATTTTAGTTATGTATTAGGCAGCATTAGCTTCCCAACACTGTGAAAATGGGGTAACATAACACCTCAGACAGCCTGAAATATTCAGTAATATTTGGAAAACTTCTGCTACAGAACTACAACCATGACTTGCATCTGCTTCGGGTTTCATGTCTCTATCAGTTAGTAATATTATAAAGTGCTCTGGAGACATCACATTACAGTTACCATAAGAAATAAAACAATTATCTGATTGATTCAGTTTGTCATTATCAGGGAATTCAAGATATGCTAATGGTGCTGCAGCCAGGCTGAAATCACGCCTGACTGTTGTGGAGTCTATTCATTTCACATACTTGATAAGTCAAACTCTTGCTATATTCTTGGATAGTCACATTTGCTAGCAATTAGTGGTGGCTGTTAAAAAAATAGGCAGGAGAAATTTATATTTTTTGATAAAAGTAAGGGGGGATTTTTGGCACAGAGAACCTCTCATCAAACTATAATCTTGTCAGCTTTCCAGGAGAAAACAGAGGAAAAAGAACAATAAAGAGATTTAAAATTAAGAATTTGTTTCAAACTACACAAAATAGATAAATATATGCCACAGGAGAGAGCAATAAGAGTTTTATTTTTCTGTCCTGAGTATTTATATGTACCTATGATGTTATTAATGGGACTGCCTAAAAATGGTCATTCTACAAGATGGAATGGTATCTCAGTTGCTCATTAGAATTGCATTATTCATCACAGCTTCTGAAAGGGAAAAAAAAAATGAACACAAATATTTCAGGAGGTTAATAAATTACTTTCAGGAAACTTGCATGCTCAGCATCTTTAAGAAAGGGTCCACTGTTGTTAATGCTCTCTAATATACTTGAAATTTGTAGGCAGATCAAACAGTGAACAAGAAAAAACTCAAGAAATAACAGAATATGTGATAAAAATATAAGGAACATAAATTGAATGTTAAATCAGAAAAATAATTCAAGTATCCCTAAATTTCCATTGTTTCAAAATCATTCTTGAAACCAGTAGATACCATGTTTCTTTACTGGTTTGGGCTGAGATTGAGCTTTTTTGGTTTTTTTTTATATAAATGTTTGGATGGTGTTAAAAGACAAAGGCATCAGGAAGTAAACTATAGCCACATTATTGCATCTAGTGCGCTTGAGTCTGTGCAAAAACTCATATTGTAGGGTGGTGGGGAGGAGGGGGCAAAAATCCTAAAATAAAATAAAATAAAATAAAATAAAATAAAATAAAAAAAAAAAAAAAAAGTCACACACCCAAAAAAATCCCAACCCCAAACCAAGAAACAGGATGTGCTCATGCCCTAAGGCTATGATGGTGGGAGACGGTTTAGTTACAGAGCAGTAAAATATTCTCTTCAGGCTGTTCTAATATTTTGTGACTAGCTCTAATATGTTTCATGTAGGTCACTGACAGAAGACAATGATCTAATTCCTGTATTGTTTATAAACCTTTCTAACAAAGCTCTCACATAAAGACATACATGTAAACCAAAACACTAAATAAATTCTGAGGTTTGTGGGGAGCGGATAGCATGATATCAAACTTTTTACCTGAAATCTAACCAGCCTGTAATACTTCCCCTTCCATTGACACTAATAAGGCTATTGAGTATACTTTTCCACATGGCTCCAGCTGCTTGCAATTTTTACAGCTCAGCTGTGAACCAGTTCCCTGTAGTGCAAGTGGAAATAGTGACCTATGAATATAAAAAATTCTTCCCTACTGTAATGATAAGCACTGATCACCAGTAGTGTTCTCTCACTACTGAGGGATCAAAGAAACTTCTACTTATTCCTTATCAGTAAATTTCATTTGTACGGAGCATAGACATTTAGAATTTTTCTTTAAGTTCACCAAATTCCTTCCCATATTCTCGTTTTATATTGCATGCTAGTGAGCCTTGAACGACATTCCCTGAACAACTAACATTATTTTCCCTTTCAAAATGACTAGCACATTTGATATATTAAAGTGAAAATACCCCTGAAAAGAGATTACTCTTAAACCATAAATTTCCTGCATTTTATTTTTCAGAAGCACATCTCTTCCAAGTATCAACTTTCTACACTCTTCTTTATCAGGTATCCTAAATACACTCAAAATTTAATCGTTTCTGTTATGACTTCTTGGGGGAAAATATGGGTGCATGTATAATACACTTCATTACAATATTGATTTGCAACAACTTGACAGAGAGAGAGAGTAATCTGATCTGCTTTAATGTGTTTACTGCCCCAGGCTGCATGCATAGAAGAACTAGATTCCCAGAACACTTTGGTGATACCCTTAAAGGCAGAAAAAGCTTAAAGATAATACTTTGCTTTCTCCAAAGAATTTCAATTGAACAGGAAACCTTTTCTTAAAATAGATATTCTAGCCAACGGCAATTCTGTAAGGATGTATGTCAACACTTTATAGCAATTTAGTAAGGAACGTGTACAATTTGGATCTATGCAATACACTTATTTTTCCAGAATATTGCTGAAGACTGGGATCCAAATGTTACTTTTCAATGGCATTAAACTTTTCAAGATCAGAAACTTCTTTTCTCAGTGTAAAGACAACATTTCTACAAGCAGAAAAAATCTTTGGTTTCCATCAAGATGTTGCTTCAGTGCAATTCCAGTTCTGACAAAAAATGGGATAACTTCACAGCTGATTCTTTGAGATGCTTGGGTGTCTGCCACACTAACATTTTGCTGAATACCCCTTTTGTCCTCCTATCACAGTGTAAGTCTATATATATGCAACTGAGAAAAAAAACTTAATGTTGGTCTGTATTCTCCCAGGCCTCCATAAATGAATAAATGATAATGTTAAAAAAGCTTTACTGTGATAATATAAGCTGCTTTTCTCTATAATGCAAGTCATAGCATTCAATGAAATAGATCCAATTAAAAAAAAGAAAGAAAGAAAAATGCAATATTGATTAAAAATTGTAATTGAAGAATTTTTAGCATTACTAGAGACATTAATTCAGGTTTCATTTCACATTGCCAGAAGACAGGCCAGTGATATAAATGAAAAAATATATTGATTAGGTTATAATCAGTATTTGCTAGCCTTGAGCCTAAATATAAATGATGGAGCAAAAAACAATGCAGAAGAATTTTGTAACATTTTCTTGGTATAGCCAGAGAGAAGTTATTGTGTTAGGCTTGGGCCCCCTCAGTACAAGAAAGACATTGAGGCGCTGGAGTGTGTCCAAGGAAGGGCAACAAAGCTAATGTCTAGAAAGCAAAACTTGTGAGGGAGCTGGGGTTATTTAGCCTAGAGAAAAAGAGGCTCAGGGCTGTAGCAAGGTGGGAGGCAGTCTCTTCTCTCAAGTAACAAGCGATGGAACTAAAGTAAATTAACTCAAGTTGCTCCAGGGAAGGTTCGAAATGGATACCAGGAAAAATTTCTCTGCTGAAAGAGCTGTCAAGAATTAGAACAGGCTGCCCAGGGAAGAGGTGGAGTCACCATCTCTGGAGGTAGTTCATAGCTATGTAGATGAGATACTTAGGGACATGGTTTGTTTAGTGGTGGAGTTTGTAGTGTTAGGTTTGGACTCAAAGATCTGAAAGGCCTTTTCCAAACTATGATTCTATGATTCTAAGTTCTAAGCATTTTATGTGAGTTTATAAGTCATATGAACTCCAAAGAGGAAAAGACAGGCAGTTGCATTTAGGGGACCTTCAGGAAAAGAATTCCAGACAAAACATAAGTAAAAAGCACTACAGGTAGGCAGGGCATTGTTCAAAATACATGAAATGGATGACAGCAAAACCAAAACCAAGACATTTGTTATCAGGAGCATAACCTCAGGTGGGAGAGAGGCTAAAAACATCAGCCATGAAAGAGGAAAAATGGAAAAGAAAGAGAACAAACTGACCTATCTTCAAGATTCAGTTGTTAAACAGCTCTCAAGTCTGATCACCTCTGTGGCTAAGAGCCGTAGGCATCACAGCTAACTACATGTGTTGATTGCATCAGTGCAAAGACATCAGCTCTGGGGTATGGTATACTGATAGTTGATTTAGAGCATAAGTGAAAAAACAAGCAAGTTTTTAAATTGAAGCAATGATGATTAATAATAGATAAGAGCCAACTAAAGTTAGAAAAGTTTTCTTTTACATTTTAAAACCAGCCTCATTTTTCAGTCTTCTGAGCCTTCTCATCCCAATGATCTCCATATACCATATTCCATTGAGGAATTCAGATTATGCCTACATGCATTTGTCTACCTTTTAGGGTCCACATCTGCACTAGGTCTCTAAATGCCCATCAAAAAATATAGTCAGTGAATTCTTACCACTAGATTCTTACTTAAAGGACTGTGCTTCCTTCATTGACTGTATTGATTAGGTGTCTGTTGATTACAATGACTCTTTTTTTTTTACTCTTGATGACCCTGTCGTTATTTGTATGCCACTGTCTGACTGGACTGTGTTACAGTCTTTGGTTAAGTTGCCCAGCTAGTGCTGTTTTAAAGGAACAAGAAGATGAAAGGTATATGGACCAGGCAAGTAAGGCTACATACCTTTATAGCTGAAGTCAAAGGTCAGGTGCAATATCTTAAGCCATTTCAAATAATAGTACAGGCCTGTTTAGGCTATCATATTGATACAGTCTTCATTTGTCTGCTATGAAGTCTGATTTTATCTGTCTTATGTTTCAATCTAAACTTCCTGAAAAGTGCATATCTTTCAGTCAATCCTATAATATACCTAGGCCTTTAAAAACAGATGTGATCCAGAGACAAAGATATTCCAGCTGAAAGAAAAAAAGGAAGCTATGATAGGGAATTGTTCTTCTGTAACAGGTTAGATGAATCCAAAACTAAATATTTCCGGAATTTGTCTGAAGTCATCCTTACTTAAACATTTTCCCCATTTCCTGTGTCATAGACTTCCTACTAAAGCTAATATGTTCTTATAATTTATTATGCCATGCAGTCATGTGGGAATTTTCTTATTGTCATTGTCCTTTTTTTTTTTATATGGAACATATTCAGTAAAAAATAAAGGTAGCAATGATGTTCATTTTCTATGAAATTAATGTATGTTTTTACTTGAGAATAGTTTATGCAACTTGCATCTTTTCCAGTTTATATGCTTGTATTTGAAACAAATTCTTTTCTTTTTAATGGAAGAATTTTTATTGATGCGATCTTTTAAAATTTATTTGATTTATAAAACCACTGAGACTAGAGATTGAAATATCCACTATTCTTCTGGAATGGTGAACATGGCAAAGCCACTTTTACTCTTGAAAAAATGATAATGCTTCACTCCCTATAGCATGAATTATACATTACAGGATGCAAGTTACATTAGATCATGTCAAAGCAGATAGTTTGACATACAAAGAAGTCTGTACCAGCTTGACGTTTAGATGAAAATCAAAATCCCTATTCTTACTGTAGATAAAGTCCAAGAGATGGAAAGAGTTACATTCATCATGTTAAAGTACCTCTCTCATGTGAGATTTTCATTCAGACTATGCTGAAAGCACTCTACCATTTTCTTTGACATTTCATATAAACCATGCTTTCCCAGACACTTCTGCTTTGTTAGAACTTCTACAAAACTCTTCCACTGAATAAATTCCTTTATCCCTCTTTTTAACAAAAGACATCAGATGAGAACATGGGGAAAAAAAAAAACCTAAATCTAGAGAACACTAGAAACAGATATCTTATGTATTTCACAGTAATAGTGAACTAGGGAAATACAAAATGTGGAAACCAAAGCTTACTGCTGGCTGCGGAAGTGCTCTTTTGTGCAAATAATTGGTATCTTTCTTCACCTTTTTTCCCCTCTAATTCCAGGAAATTACTGTCTTTCACTTTATTTAATAGAAGAAAAAACACAATTGAATTATGCAGCTCAAAATCTGATATTAGAATATAATACTCCGGGCCATAGTATATATTTAATGACATGCAGAGTATACTTAGTAATGTATGTGTGTTGGAAATACCTGACAAGCTCTGTTCAGCTGACCAAAATTCTGGGCAGTTCAGTCAGTCCACACTGTCGTCTTATAGTAAGAGAGCTAAAGCTTTCTGTAAAATGACATAGATAGCATTGTTAATATGTGGACCAAACCCTTTTCCTTCTCAAGCACAGTTCCAGTTGGGCTGTATAGCTACTTTCATGAATGGTGATGGTGGAATAGAGGATGTTTAAGGTGGCTTTTGACAGCACTATTTTAAAAACAAGCAAACCTTTTTTAAAAGATCTACTTTTGTTTGCTGTATGCAGGAAAATCTGTGCTGAAAAGTAACAGCATTCTTGATAGCCTGTCACCATCCCTGGATGAGTTTAAAAAAGAATGGACGTGGCACTCGGTACATGGTTTAGTTTATGAGGAGGTGTTAGGTCATAGGTTGGATTAGATGATCTTAAAGGTCTTTTCCAACCTAGTTCATTCTTTGATTCTGTGAATCTGCTCAAAAAAACTTTACATACAGAATTAATTGCAGTTAGCTTTTTCTATGGAGATATACTGAAGACACTTAGAAAATCAAAATTTCCCAGACCTCCTTAGAGAAAGCTAACTTGGACATTAACCTGCTTTGTTTCTTGATTATATTAGAAGTGTCATCAGAAAAAAAAGAATAAAGTATCAATAAAGTGACTTTGGACAGGGATATGCTGCTGTCCCTGGATTAAATTGTTCTATTGAATGACATTCACTCTCTGATCTCATTTTAGCTTTTTCTGTCCCAACAGTTTCCCTCATCTGTTCCTGATACCTTTCTGAACTCATTTACTCCATCTTCATTTTGGAAAACTCTGGACATGGTCTAAACAAATTCTGTAACTTTTCTCTGTAAGGGAAAGATCACAAAGAACCCCTGAATGATTCTCCTCCTCTTTCTAAAACATGTAGAGAAATACAGCAAATACAGGATCTGGCCATGAGATATTTTTAATATCATTCTCTTTTGAATAGCATTTTCAAATTTTTTACAACCCAGACATTTCTCTTGAGTCTCCCCGGGCTCTCACAACTCTGGCATTCAAAGCATTTAAATGATGGAATGAAATCCATTAAGTAAATCTGTTGGCATGACACTCTCTAGACTGAACAGTTTATGTTCATATAATGAGCCTTGAGTAACTAATGGAATGAAAACAGCTAAGAAAAGTTGCCACCCATATATTTCACAGATTCTGTATGCATTCCTTTTCTTATCATTAGAGTTTTGGCTTTCAGGATATGCTATAAAGTCAAATGAATAAAAATGCACTCATTCCTCAGAGGAAACATTTCCTCACCAGGAAAAATAAAAAGAAAAAATTAGTTCCTCTGGCTTATAGGACTTCCGTGACTTCATTTGCAAAAGCCTGTGGACACATACTGTTTTATGTACCTATTACAATTGCATAACACTAATATACATATTAGAGTGTAGATTGCCAGAATTGTTTACCTTCCACAAGGAATTAGTTGTTTGCCTACCAGTGCCTGCAGCTGGGGGAATGTGAAAAATGGCAGCCTTCCTGTTAAATGATGTATGAATGAATAAATAGGATGACAATCACTAATTCTGAATGGGTTTCTTGCTGCACATAGTAATGGAAAATAGTGAGGTGGGTTGAAAGTAGACTAACCAAAATGTTCAGTTCTCTCTATCAAGTTAGCATTGTCAGACTATCTCGAAGTGCACAGTTGTATGGGTATTTCAAACAACTTACCCTTCTAAAAATATTTTCTTCTTCAACCTATCTGAAAAAAAATTGTGATCTGTGGACATTGCAGAAAGGTAATCATTTTTTCTTTCAGCAAGTCTTTGATGAGTCTGGCCACCCCCTTAAAGCAACAGCACTTTTATATCTCTATACTGGCTTGTCACCCATGTATCAGATTAATGAGCTGGAGTGTATCACTTTGTATGAAAAAGTTAAACAGAGGTGAAGACAATAGCAAGTTATTTGGAGAATTTATGATGCAGGGCAATGAATTAGAAAAAAGAAAGTACACCTAGACAAAGATGAGGTGTAGCCTCAACTGAGTGGAACTCACTAGTTCTATACATAAATAAAAAGTCGTTGTAACATGTTAGAGGCACCTAGTGATTATTTTTCCTCAGTTCATTGTTTTCACAATATGTGTACTAATAGGAGATATGGAATATTTTTCATATGTTAGCAACCTGAAAGTATATAATCTATATATTCTAAAGTAATAAATCTATATTTTTCTTGTTTGTGGTAAAATGCAAGAGGAAAAAAAAGAAAAAGAAAATCTGTGCTTCCACAAACAACTGTTAACCAGTTTGGTTTGAGAATAGCACAACAATTCAGATTAGCTTGATAGATTGAATGTGTCATAAGATTAAAAAAACCGAAAGACAGAAAATCAAACTCATATGAAATCAAACAATATATTGACTAATTTGGGAACCATGTTACCACTGCACCTGGCTGACAAGAGGAACAAGAATCAAAGCAATAGAATGCAACTGATGCAACAATAAGTAGTTCTAGAAAGTAATGAGACAATGAGGGGTTTCTTTTCCATTTGAAGCCTTTTGATACTGATAGAAGGAAAATGCGTGGGCAGAAAGGGTGAGACTAAATTAATCTGTGTCTTTACTCAGGTGGACCAATCTATCACACTATTTCATTGTTCAAGGTGACAAGCATACCTTCTTGCCTTAACATTCTGGGGCTTCTTATTCTTCAGTATCAAAGGAAAGGCAAATAGAAGACCCGCAGAGCCATTTCAGCTGATATTTCAGTAAGTAACATGTCTTAATGATGCTGCAATAAATGCCATTCATCTAGTGGCAGGGTTCTCTAAAGAGTTATCTTAGAACCTACTGTGTGTCTCTTATATGAGTGAAGAAGTTTGTTGGGCTATGTACGTGTTTAGCATGAGAAATGAAAGCATGGAGACAAAGGAAACTATTCCTGGCACTGTCACATTCTTCCCATTTTGGTCCTTCAGTATTCACAGAGAAATCTCTCAGTACTGCATTTACAGTGACAGTCCGGTTTATTACCTTCTGTTTAAGTATTTGTACCTTTAATGTATGCAACAGAGAGATACACTATTGGTTATTGTTAATACCACAAAGGGCTTGTTTACAAATCAGTTCAGTTAAGTAGGTAGATACAATAACTTTTACAAGATTAAAGAATATCTTAATACAACAGAGTTTGACTACTTCCAGAACAAAATGGTATATGCTCCTAAATTTACACTTGAAACAAAGGTTTATAAATTATATTAAATAAACTTGCAGGTCACAGGAAATGAAGCAGGTTTGATTTTTTTTTTTTTTTTGAAAGTCTAACTTAAGTTGTTTTCGCACTTTCATATTATTCCTATGGAAGATGATTTCTAAACCCCACATTGGCCAAGCTCGTTGGCTGTTAAGTTTAACAGATCACAACTCATTACAATTTGTTTTCTTACTTGAACACCCTGCAGATACATTGATAACTTGAGAGTACTAAAGAGTACTACTCTAATTAAAAGAGCTCAATGAAAGCATGGTGACCTACTCTTCCTGAAAGTTAATCCAGTGTTGACTAGCTTTGAGAAGTTTAGCTGCATTACTTGCAAGACTGTATTTTCTGTTTATACATTTGGCAATTTGTTTACTTCAAAATACTGATCTTTGGGGTGATGCTTGGGGTGGCTGAACTGTTAAAATTTCAGACTTTTTTAGCATAAGCTTGTTATTTCTCTCCACAATGTCCAAACTCTGCCTCCTTCACGATACTAGCATACTGTGCATGAAGTTTTGTCTGCCTATGTATCATGTTCCAAGAATTCCCCCAGCTCTCTGATAACTACACATATAGAACCAGACACTTGCTATTCCAAACTTCAGTGTTCTGTCTGATTTATGATTTATTCTCTTGTGTTATTAATAATTATTTCCAGAGCAGAATGGATAAGAATATTTGTGTTAGAACTGTGCAAACACAAACTAATAGATATCCAAAGCAGTAGTAGTAACCTACATATAAATGTCTATTATTATAATTTATAGTAAAATCTACTGAAAGAAAATTGTAGAAGAAAAAAGCTCTGCTAAAAGATATGAGTAGCTACTTTGCAAGAAGGACTACTTGGAATTTTTTCATGAAGTTAATTTTTGGTTTGGTTTGGTTTAAAGGAAATTTTTTTCTTAAATGAATTTAGTATTTTAACAAAATACTTTGTGGTTTGAGTTGATCTTTAAAAACAAGAGGCAAGGAAAAATCTCAAAGTAGTATTAAAACCAAGAAACTAACAGAGAGATTAATGACTAGATCTAATTTCTGTTTTTTATTTCAGAGTGGTTGTCATACCATTATTTTAACTTCGATGAAATACCTCAAAACATTTTGACACGTACTTGCAGATAACCCACATGCTTCAATGTGAAGAAATAAACATAACAGATTGTGTTATTCCTGTGTAACATGGTTCCAAAGCCTGTTGAGGTAAAGGAAAAATTGCTACTGGCAATGGACCAGATTCTTATCAGTCTGAATGTCGTCTTGGTATTACTACTTGTAAAGAGTTCACTGCATAAAAGATTGAGAGACCCATTTTCACTGTAAAATTTCAATATTATTACAAACACTTGAAATTTTTCAATGGAATAGGGAGTCAGGCTTTTGTTAATCTCTTTACAAGAAAATGTGTTTACAGTGGACAAGTCAAAAGAAAGAGATTCTATAAGCCTCAAAATGCCAGAAATCTGCCTGACATTATTAAGAATCTTGCCAGTGTATGAAATACTTTACCATGTCCTTTCTTTGTACACCTTCCTTACAGATGACCATCTAAATCAGTACACAATACTGAAAGAATATCTATGCATGAGATTCTACATTTTTATTAATGGACTCATATTATCTTGAATTATAATAACTTAAAATATTAAAAAGTGAAAGGATAATTCACCTTGAAAGTCAAACTACGTGTCTATCCTGACCCAAAAAATCTGAAATTGGAATATGTCATTGTCCAGTGAATCTTAATAGCACTCAGTTAATGTCTAAGTAAAAGAATTTTCACTTTTCCTTGAACACCTTTCTCCTTCGATAATATTCTTTTGTATTTGTATTTTCAGCTCCAAAATTACTATGAACAACATTTTCAGAGGATCATGAAACGCAGGATCTTGGAAATATTTGCACTGCCACTGGATTAGGTGCGGAAATACTTTTGATGGCTCAGAAAAAAGTCAAACTAACTTTTATTGACACTCAATGCCCAAAGCCCTGTAAGAAAATAACTTTATCTACACTCAAACATGCAAACCCAATACATTTCTCACTGCCTTACTTGGATTTGATTGGTGATAAACTGATTCTCCAGATTTGAGTCTGTTTTTCCTGTTATGGTAATTACTGAGTGATCTCTCCCTGTCCTTAGCTTGACACATGAACCTTTTGATATATTCTCTTTTCCAAGTCACATATAGGAGGGGTTAAGGTTAGGTTTAGGGTTAGGGTTAGGTTTAGGGTTGGGGTTAGAGTTATGATTAGGGTTAGGTTTAGGGCTGTGTTAGGGTTGTGGTTAGGGCTAGGTTTTGTTTGTGGTTTTTTGGTTCGTGTTAGGTTAAGGGCTAGGGTTATGTGTTAGGGTTATTGTTTGCCTTAGCATTAGGGTTTTCCTTAAGTTTGGGTTTAGACTTTGTGTATGGGTTAGGCTTTGTTAGTGTTAATATTAGGGACAGCACTCAGTTTAGGTTTATGTTTAGGTTTAGGATGTTTTTAGGTTTAGGTTTAGGGTTAGGTTGAAGTTTAGGGTTAGGTTAAGGGTTTGGTTTTGGGTAAGTGTTCGTGTTAGGGTTATCTTTAGGGTTAGTTTTAGCTTTAAGTTTAGGGTTAGGGTTGTGAGCATTTAGGATTTGAGGATAGAGTGGTTTGGTGGACACTTCTCATTCTGTCAGGATTAGTCCACCACAGCCATTCAAACAGAACTGAATGAACAATGTTAGACGGAGCCAAATATTTTTAGTCTTTCGTTAGGATTTTTTTTTCTGAACATGTAATTTAGATTGACCATGTTACCTAAATTCACAAAATGTGTATTTGAGAGATGTGGTAGTTGAACAGAATGTGTGTTCCTTACCCTTACTTGAATTACAACAAATGTTTTAAAATGTTATCCTAAATATTTTTCTTTTGAAATATGCTTTAAAGTTTTCATCTTTTTCTAGATTGAAATAAAAATATTTTTAATAATTGCTTTCCACCTTACTTTATTACCATGGTTTCTTTCTTTCAGAGATTCTAATAAAAAAAGAAAGTGAAAAATACAGGATTTTCTCCTAAAATGTACATATTTCATGCATATTTCCAAGGAATAGATTTTTCTACTTCTACTTTTGTAGATTACCATATTTCTCAATAATTTACTGATTTCAGTGGACGAGGTACACACAGTTTTAAAAATTATTATTTTAAAATTATTTTAAGATAGTGTTAATACCAGAATACCTAGGCAATTAATTCTTTTGTTCCTATATAGAAACTTTTGTGTATGACATATCCTTAAAGTCTTATTACATGGCAATTAGCAAAATATTTTTACCACAAAAATTACAATATGATTGTAATATTTTTTCTGTTTCCTAGGATCATCTGTTACTTTGCAATAAAAGAAAACCCGATGAAATAATATGTTCTGAAATAAATGAGTTTGGTATTCAAACTGGTCTCAAGATATTCTTCTTTAACACCTGGAAAAGATTTTTAATGTGAATAGCTCATAAGAGATTGTAACATTTTTGCTCTTATTTAGCCTTAGATTTTCCTCCATTGACATTGATTAAATTATCCCCAACTCTAAAAACCTTAGCAATTTAGTAAGAAAACACAGTCGTGGACAAATCGAGTTTCTGTTATTCTTTGAATTTTTACCCCTAAGTACTTGTTACCAGAATTAAAAAAAAAAAGTCCCACAAACTCATCATGTTTCTATTGATTTAAAGGTAAATATATTATATGAAATTCAAATATCCAGTTTCAATTTAAAAAACAGGTTTTGTCTGATGCATTGAATATAAACTTTAAATGTGTTCCTGTCACCTATACAATAATGTAATATGCAGCTTAAACATCTATTAGAAACTTAATCATCCATTTGCATTCATTTTTGCTTTGAATCATCATGTTATACACATCTTTAGTAAAAAATCTATATTGGCACATTTTTTGGGTTTGCTAAAGTCGTGTTAAGAGGACTGTTTGGGAGAATTAGTAGGTAGGTATTGTTGAATAAACACCTTAGTGAAAAGTAAAATAAAAACTATAAATCTGCACTAATCTTAAAAAATATAGATTTTGTTTTCTCAGTAAGGTGTTTTTTATTTGTCTAATTTTGCATGTTAGTGTTTGGGAAAGGGCCTTCATTTGAGGTTACCTCTAAACTTAAATGCTTAAGAGATAACAGACAAGCCAAAAAGTACCTGAGTGGGTTTACATATTTCTTTCCCCTTTTCATTAAAATGAACAGCGATCAGAAATAAAAGATCCTTTGTGAAACCTTTCAGTGTTTTTTGAAGTGAAAACATAATACTTTTATTGATAAATAAAATCTCTTTTCTGAATGCTGCAGTACCTATCAATGATCAGAGTTCATTGCCTTTTTGCCCATGCTTGTTATTGTACAAGTAAATAAAGCAGACTAAAATCTGCTATCTGAACCTGAGTTACAGCAACTCACACCAGTTTTTCCAACTTTGTTCCCCTCATAAATAGGTTCATCTGTACTGTCCATGAGAGTAAATTCTTGACTCAGCATCTCTGACCTTACTTGACCATTGCCAAAGAGACTGTTACTTAGCATTGGGCAAAAGTGTGTGGAGAAGCAGACTCACAATGAAACATGCTAGAGGACTGTACAACAGAATTTCATTTGAGCACCAATCCTGAAGTCATTATCCCAGGCTTATGGAGCAGGCTGCCTGACCAGACAAGTACTCTGTAATGTCTTCCAATGGATAGGAAGAAAAGATGCAGTGATGTATGGGGAGAGACCTAGCCTTCTCAGATAGTCTGACATGAGAAGAAATATGAAAAAAAAATGAAGCTTGACAATTCAGTATTGATTGAGCTTATCCAGGAACTTATGACATCCTTCATCACACATTAAAACATATAGGAATTTTCTACCTCCTATACTGGTTATTACAAAAATCATTTAACACAAATGATGGGTTTCCATCATTTTAAGACTGCCAGTTCTCTGGTGTTCATTTTAGCAGGACAAATGGATGTAGTATTGAAAGAACAATTTAATAACATAATTTTTTAAAAATTCAGCTTTGATGATGAAAGAGTAGTCTGACATATTGAAAGGACTTTGTTAGTAGCATCATTTCCTTGTCTCACTCTTTGTCTGAAATTTGGGAAAGCTCCAAAGAGTATTCACCACCTATGGACGTCACATTGGATAAAATGTCCCAAATTATCAAGCTAGTGGCAGGGCACAATTTGTCTAGACTGTAGCTTACTTTAGTGTTAGGCAGTTAAACACAAAGCCAAGGTCTTTTACTCAAAAGGAAAGTTGCAAGTAGCCTCTGCAAGCAATTCTAATACCATAGAAACAGAGGCATCAGGCAATTTTTCTCTGTCCTAGTCTGCTCTTTCTGTTTAGTTCTAATATGTTTAGATTGTTTATGGCATAAATAATAGATTTCAAATATTTGAAATAAACTTGATGAAAATTTTTAGAATTCTCCTTTAAGCCTACTTTTTATCTGAAGTCCAGAGTAGATTAAAAAGTTGCACATAGTGAGTGGCGTCATAAAAGACTTAAGCATCTAATCAGTTGAAGCAATATGCATGGTTCGATCAAATGTATAAACTTTCTAAGAGAGCTTGAAGCAAATTAATATCACCTAAATTTGGATTAAAATCATAGAATCATCATAGAATCATAGAATGGCTTGGGTTGGCAGGGCCCTTAAATATCACCTTGTTTCAACCCCATTATCATAGTGAGGGAACATTCCCCTATACCAGGTTACTCAGAGCTCCATCCAACTCTTCCAGGGATGGGACATGAACAACTTCTCTGGGCAACATGTTCCAGTGCCTCAGCACTCTCACAGTAAAGAATTTCTTCCCAATAGCTAATTTAAACCTACTCTCTTTCAGTTTAAACCCATTCAGCCTTGTTCTATTACTATTTATAAGTCCTTGTAAAACTCTCTCTCTCTTCATTTTAGGCTCCCTTCAAGTACTGAAAGGACATATTAAAATCATGCTGAAGCCTTCTCTTTTCCAGGCTGAAGAATCCCAACTCTCTCAGCCTTTCCTCAAACAAGATGTCCTCCATCCCTCTAATTACCTTGATGGCCGTCTTCTGGACTCACTTCTACAGGTCTATGTCCTTCCTGTGCTGGGGAGACCAGAGCTGGATGCAGTGCTCTGTAGGTGAGGTCTTATGAGAGTGAAGAGACCTTGTTATTAATTTGCTTTAATATTAGGTGGTTCATCATTCATTGTCAAAGACAAAGATAGTAATTCTAAGCATTCTTTATAGTTAATGGAGAGCAATAGCCACCCTCAAATGATACATGATATCCTAAAGCAGATCTCCAAGGTAAAGATGAAGAATTCTCTAAAGCTTTTAATTTCCTTCCACTAAGTATACAGGAAAGCCAAAATGGTTTCTTTTGATTTGATTAACTAACATTTAGACATGCAATATTAAGGCATAGATATGCCAAAGAATTATAGAATTCACTGAATTAATGTATGTTTTACATACCTGACAGCTCTGAAAAGTAGGTAGTTTATTAATAACCATGCTTTAACTTGGGGTCAGAATGAACAGTGAACACAGATCTGAGTATCATTTCAGTCCTTTCTCAGTCAGATTACTCTAATTTTTTTCCTTCTTAAAAAAAAAAAAAATTAAAAAGCACAGAATTCCATATCTTTAAAAGAAATTAACAATATGTACCCATCCTAAAGGTGTGCTTTTGGAACCTATGTAGAAAAGTAGCCTTTGTCTCTTGTTTTAATCCATGTGCAAATTGCAGGAAAATGTTTATCAAACTTAAAAAATGTTAAGGCATTTGATAGATCATCTGTAGACGACTAATGCATGAATAAATTCTTCAGAGGCAGAACACCCACCATTGATTACTAGCCTTGCCTGTAAGCAAAAAGTGAAGTATAAGCTCTCCAACCATCCAAGTACCATGTCAATAATGCTTTCACTTAAATGAACACTGTTCTCTCTGTGCATGCTTGCTTTTCAGTTGTACTAGGACTTATTCCTATCCTCCTGCCTTAAATATTTTAGCATTCCTTTTATCAGAAGAACTTAAAAAATTCAATGGCTGCTTCAGGCAAGCCAAATTAAATCAGCACCACAATTGAATTACAATTGCACCAGTCATAATAGACATCCTTTTTTACTGAAAATTAACCAAACAAGCCCAGTGCATAAACATCAATGACACTGTCTCATGTTAAGGTACTATGTGGGCTGGGTGCTCTCTGGGAGCCAGGAACATGGGCAGAGGGGCCAGCCAGAGCCTGTCCCAGTGCCCATCAGGAGCACAGCAGCCAGGGGAACACCCAGGGGAGCACTGAGAGCCTCCTTGGGATTGTGGGTGGAACTCCTGGCTGGATGGGGCAAGGCTGGGGGGAGCTGGAGATCAGGATCTCTGGGGCAGAGAAAAGTGGCATGAGGGGGCTGGAATGGCACCATGGGCTGTGGGTGGATTAGGGGAGCCCCAGGAAAGGGTGGTCAGGGGGGTGAAGGGCCTCTATTGCCCTAAAGCCCCCACCATCTCATACTTCACGGAGAACTGCAAGACAATTAAGAAATCACTGTTTCTTGCAACGCCATTTAAATAGAATCCAGCTGGACAAACAGTGCAGAGGTGAAAATGGCAAACTTTTATTTAAAGAGGGGGGAAAAACAGGCAGGAAATGACAATTTTTGTTGTTTTTCTTTATTTTTTTAAACCACGGTATACCTCATAAACAGAGCTTCATCTTCAGTCTCAAAACTGACTTTGTGAAAACTGTGTTTTTTGGACCTGTTCTTTGTGTACAGTTGAACTTGTGAACAGGGAGGTATTATAAGCAGAAATTAATTTTAAATTGACGTAAACAATGTGGATCTTGGAAAGTGCAGAGTGCACTGAGTAGTTTCATGGCCTGAACTTAATCAATATGTTTGTTAACTAAAAGTTCCAGTTGCAGAACTTTTCTTCAGTTCCGCTGTTTTTGGTGTTTTCCTGTCAGTTACATTTATGCAAACTGACTGAAAGTAATGGAGTTGCACAAGTGAATCCAAAGGCAATACTTGGCCTGCAAAAATCTTTATTATTGGTGATCCATGAGTCAGATAGAAGACAAATAAGCTCCCAAATCCCAGACCTAATTTAAGGACTGGGAGTCAGAAAAGCATTTCAAATGTAAACTGAATTAGTTTGATTGAGAAATTATGGTGGGGGAAAAAAACCTATTGAATGTGACAATACTATTTTTGTAGAGAGTTTATAGAATAACCTTGCACTTTTAGAATTAATCACATCCTGCTGCTTATTCCCCACCTGAAGACAAAATGCTCCATTTTGATATTACAATTGGTTGCCATAGACATGATAATCAAGACAAACAAAACAAAAAATTTTGTGATTTCTGGTGAGGCATAACCTGAGGAACTCTTGCAAAACAAGGAATTTTCTTCCTTATAAGCATCAGTTATAACAAATATAAAGAACAGAAATGTTATTTTTTTGCATGCAAACACATTTATATAAATGTAGGTAGATATATTTTTTTTTAAAAAACACAGTTCCATTTAATTGCAAAGAAAGAGTGATGGGGTAGCGCACTGCTTTTTAAGATCCCAACCATGCAAAACCAAGTTATAGAGTAGGTCTTAAAAGTTGGCACACACACACAGAGAAAAACAACATTCCCAACCCCAAACATTTGCACCAAAAAAATAAAAACGACCAGCCCAAAAAATCTCAAAGATCCTCCCCATATAAATATAGCTCTGTTTATAACGTGAGCCATAAAGGTTATAGGGTTTTTGCATTCTTCATGTCTTTGCCTTAAAAAATGAGAATATGTAGTTAAAATTTTTCACATAATCAGATATTACTGGGTCTTGGTAAACATCATGAAGGAGAGGAAGAAATTACGAAAGTGCTTTGGGTCTTTTTATCATCTTGAATAATTAAATATTTATTTAAACACTGTTAAATTTTCACAATCAGAAAATAGTCTGAGTTGGGAGGGACACACAAGGATCACTGAGTCCATCTCTGAAGTGAATGGCCCATACAGGGACCAAACCCATGACCTTAGTGGTATTAGCACCATGCTCTAACAAACTGAGCTACTCAGGGTCAGTGATAACTGTAACTGGCTAACAAAATCAGGTTTATTCAATATATAACGATAAAACAGGGCCTAAAAATTGCTATATACCCAGTATTAAAGTCAAGCAGAAACTACATATGAAACATGAGTCCATAACCTAGCTCTTCTCTTGAGAGAATCATGGATTTTCTGGAGATTTTCTATACTTTTCTGTACAATGTAAGGCCAATTAAAAAAATAGGAATAGTCTAGAGAAATATACAGGAGTCAGGACCTTCACTCATTCTTTGTAAACTCTCCAAACTTTCGGGTGATGCCCTATCATCTGTGTTTTTCCCTTGTCATGTGAGGTATGGTTTTTTTGGGAGAAATTGAAAGGCATTTTCACCCAGTCTTACCTAGCCTAATGAAGACAGTATTTTTACAGGTGAGGTTGGTTCCTCAAGTCTTGCAAATGAGATATATACTCCCTTCTCAAATATCCAGTATAATAATGTTCATTGCTTGTAGTTTTTGGTATGGGTGTACATTTCTTTTCATTGCATATTCTGTTTATTGTCCTGAAAAGTCTTAGTTTTCCTTTTTATTATATTCCTTAAAATAATGTCTCTTTATTTCACTATTATAATGATTTCTTCCCTGGGCTAGTCGCACTTTCTTTGTAGATTCCTAAGATGACAGTGACAAGCCTCTGCAAAGCATATTTGAGATATATCCATTTTTCACATTCTCCTTAGAAGGTAACACTGAAAGTTGTGTCACTGCTGTATTCATTTATTTATTTGCCAAACCTGTCACCTGAGAGTTTGTTATGCAGTAGTCATATCTTCACTAATAATTCTCCAGCTAAAATTGGAAAATTAAACATGTTAAAGAATTGATTCTTTATAAAGGAAAACAAAACTAAAACAAAACAAAAACAAACCCCAAACAAACTTATTGTCTCTGAGTGAATAACAAATTACACCGTGTAAAAAATGTCCAATTATTGTCTGCCAAAGCAGTACTGGTGATTTGCTCCATAAATTCAGAAAAAAAATAAGCTGGTGATGGATACAGGTTATTACACATATTAGTATAAGAGCCAGACAGTCTCCTAGAACAAGATATGAGATGTGTAGTATACGTTCAGACAGCAGCAAGGCTGGAGCTGTTCTCTATCTGAGTAACTAAAATTGGTGTAAAGTAGACAGAGAGCTTCACTCTAGGATTCTTTTTTCTCTTTTTAAGGGGCAAGCATGAAGTATGTTTACTACTGAAGTGAAGACTCATGTCAGAAGCGTAATAGCACCACAGGCATGCATAAAAGCATTCCAGGACAGTTAAAATTTCTACTCTGTAAAAGTCAGAAATAAATTCTTCCCTGAAAGAAAACAAAAATTCTATTTCATTCAAGGTCTCAAAAACATACCTGTTAAGTAAACCCTGATTTTGTGAAACCTGCATTAGATTTTTATGAATAACATGTTTCTTCTTTTCCCATAACGTAACACTCTTTTCAAGCCTATATTCATACTTCATGGTCCAGCATGTGTATTAGTTTGAAAACAAACCAGTGGGAGATCACAAGTCAGGATTAAAATTTAATAGGAAAAAAAATTAAAAATAAGTGAAATAATAGAAGGAAAAAGCACTGACAAATTCAGATACAACCTGACACCCTGTTAGGGTGGTGGTAGCAGTCCAGATGAAGTAGCTCAGTTGAAGCAGTGATCCTGTGGAAGGTCTGGTCTCTAGCTGAAGGCCCACTGGTAGCTCTTGTCCTCTGGGAACCCAGCAGACAGGGCTCCCTTAGGCAGTTCCAAGGCCAGGTTATATCCAGGTGGGAATGCTTGGCTCCTCCCTCCTGGGCGGAGCATCTCCCAATAGGATGAGAGAAGTCCAGGAGTCATGCAGTGGTTTCTTGCTGGCCCATTGTCTGTTATCAGGGGTGGGTCATAGCAGGAGATAACAGCTAATGGCCCCCAGCTGGTGCTAATAGAATAAATCTATATTGGAACCTAGGTCAGCATGCTAAACTGAGAAGGCCTGAGAGGAGTCAGATTATTAAATTTGTACAGATGCAGTCTTCTCTGTACATAGTTGTTGAAACAGAGAGAAAAGATATTTTTATTTTCAATTTACAAAGGTTTACAGTACAGCAGGCTCATTATTAAGAAGAGTGATCAAAAGGATTTAATGGCCCTTAAGGGAAGTTTGGGTCAAATCTATTCTCACTAATTCAGATAAGAGATGTCTTCTTGGTTGTTGGATTTTACGTCTTCAATCTATGACCTGGCTTAAGCTCCCATTGACCTTCATGATCTGGTACATAGCTGTTACAACTAAAGATATGAAAAGAAAATGAAGCTATGAAAGATGGAAGAAAGACATGATAAATATAGGACAAGGTGTAAAAAACTTTACACTAAAAGGGGGTAATTTTAAATTATATATTGGTAAGAAATTCTTTACTGTTTGGGTGGTGGGGCACTGGATCAGGTTGCCAGGGAAGATATGGTTGCCACATCCCTGGAAGTGTTCAAGCCAGGTTGGATGGTGACCTGGGCAATCTGGTCTAGCAGAAGGTGTTCCTGCTCATGGCAGGGGCATTTGAACTGGGTGGTCCTTAAGGTCCCTTCCAACAAAGCATTTTGTGGCTCTATGATTCTATGAAAAGACTTCTAAAGAAAAGCAAATAAAATGTCTTATTTTCAACACATTAAGGAGACCTCACAGATGGAGTTGCAGAAAATCATTCATTTAAATACTTATATCAATAAAACTTTTTTTCAGTCACCCAAAACCTCCTTGCTTCCAACATGTGATAATAAACAAGAAAAAGATATTCTTTCCTGCTTGATATTTCAAGCTAGGGTATAAACTTGCCCTTCACAAAACTTTAAGTAGATAAACTGTTTTCACTTGAGTCTAGTTTTAAGAAAAATGGTGCTCATAAATCCTTGTAGAATACTGACTCCTCAAAATTGAAGTGAAAATACTAAGTGTTTAAGATTAGATGATGTAAGACAGGGATAATATGATAAAATATATCTCTACCACATTAAGAATAACAATTTTACAACAATGCTTTATCTTTATTGATGTTCATCACTACAATAACTAAACCCTGTGCTATAATTTGAAGTCCAGTAAACAAGACCTTTCAGTTAAAGATTTTTCCACTTACCCTGTTTTGTTTTGTTTTCGTTTTTTACTTTCATTTTCCCCTTTTTTAGTGTGACAGCACAAATATTTGAACCAACTTAGAGGCAAGATACCCACCTGAAAATAACCTAGAAAGGAACCCTCTTGGATAAATCAATGTTCCTACTTAATTCAGCATCAAGCTGCAAAGAGCTCTGTGGAAGCCTATGTAAGTATAGGAAAGAGTTAGAAGAGGGACCTTTGGTAGCAATGTTACCTTTCATAGATGTCAAACTGAGACATCCTTCCCAAGAGAGGCATGGTTTGCCTTTTTGATCTACCGAAATATCCTTTTACCTATTGATTAAACTCACTGCCAGACTTTTGCATGGCAGTTGAATGACATCTTGTTGAATGAATTTTGTTGGAGCTGTGTTGATTTAAGTAAAATTCACAAATTAAGAAGATCCACAGAGTTTACATCTGAAAAGTGTAGGTCCAGTTTTTAAGTAGATTTGTCTTGTTTTGTTTTTTGTTTTGTTTTGTTTTGTTGTGCCATTTTTTATTTCGGGCTTTTCCCAACTGTTTTGTTTTTCTGTCAAAGAATCCTCTGTCCAACAGTTACTCAGAATCTCCACTGTAATACTCCTAGCCTAAAACTCTCACACATTGTAGAATTAATTAAATCCCTAGAAAACCATGACTTTGACACATACTTTGATACAAAAGCAATTTATCAGCTCATACATTCCAAACATTTCTCTTTAAAGTCACAAACATTCTGTATTAATCTATATGCATTCTATAAGGATCATATCAGTACATACAATCTAGAACACATTAAAATTTTCTACCTAAACTTTTACATTTTAAACATGTACTTATGAGAACGATTTTAACACACTGTAATTTGCCTTTCATTTTGAACTACAAATTGAACCTGTTGTGCTGTGGTTCTGTATCCGAACATGACATTCTGTGGGCCTCTATTAGTTTTGATGGGTTGCCATGGAAACTGGAGAGAAAGAAAGAGAAGGAGAATACTTTTGTAAGCTTTACCACAGAGTTACATCCTCTTCCACATTTCTGAGAAAGAAATCAGTGACTGAATTACAAAAATTTATTTTTAGAGATAGGCTGTAGGACAACATATTTTTGGCAAGATGGAAGGTATTAATGATTTATGCTGGATTTGCATTAAAGGCTTCTGTTTTTATACTAAGACCATGAATGTCACTGATAATGGGAGATTGAGCTGTCTGAAATTTTTATCAACCTACCTACCCAGCACAAATGTGGCATGAGAGTGAATGATGAACCTATGAAATTGTGCTGCATGATGAGACATCAGAAAGCTGCCATGTCTGAAAAGAATCAAAAATTAATCTTCTTGTTGAAATGCTCTCATGTTACAGTGACTTTTTTGGCCAGATCAATGTGGATTAAAATTAAAATAGTCATGAAAATCTTTGTATAAGGTCCAAATTCACAAGGCTATTCAACCCCTAAGTGTGTGAAAAAACCCACAATTGTGATGAAAAAGAAGTATTTTCTAAATTCTAAATAGAGCTTAGAAATAAAAATTATGGGATTTTTTTAGTGTATCAGGTGAACTAGTATTAAAAAAACAAAACAACAAACAAAAATACCCCCACAAACAAAAAAGACACAAAAGTTTTTACAAATGAGCAGATATTTGACAGGGATATTATATGTTGACTGTTATCACTTGCATTGGAAAAATTTATTGATACTTTACAAATAACATCATGTGGGGTATATCAAATGCTTAAGTAGGTGAACACTCTAACCACTGTTTTATATATGCTATATATATTTACACAGTATATTTTAGATAGATGCCCTGACGTTATCTTGAACTGATTGTTACATATTTATTGAGATAAAGCAAGCTAATTTGTATCACAATTCTATATGGTGAGACTTAGTGGAATCTTTTGGTCAGCAGGTTGTCAACAGGAAAGAGATTTTATCCTTTCACTAGAAACCTTCCACACAGAGGTATGGGTGAATTTCATTTTTCCATTTTTTTCCTACAGATAAGAAGAAAAGCAATTATATTGTTAAAATAAAGAAAAGGAAAAAAAATCATCTGCGGCAGCCACAGTGGTCCCATCTGAATTTAATAAATTATCATGTGATTAAAAATAACCATGTTCTAACTGAAGGTTCAGATCCTGTCTCTTCTGCTATAGGATTAAACTTTTGTTAAGGATCTGGGAAAAATTGCAGTGTTGAGGTGCAGTATGTGATGAGTTGACTACAACCAGAAGTAGGTGGCTGTGATCTAGAGTGAAAAGAAGTGCCAGAAAAGGGCACTTAAATACTGCATATGTGCAAATTTAACAGAGGAGATGATTTTTTTTTTTTATGTCGGCTTTCATCTTCCACTAGGCTGCCATGGCACTGGGAATTCAGACAAAGAAACCCACAACCCTATGATTTCTTCATTCTTCCTTTACTCATATGTAGGGAAAGAGAAAGAATCTGTGGTGATAAACAATATAAAAGAACTTTTTTTTTTTCCTCATGGAACTGCTGCACTTATATGACCTTCATTATGTGATCTGACAACAGAAGCATGTAAAGTTCATGTCACTGACATGAAAATCATGCCCTTTCCATATGTGCAACACAGATGGAAAAGGAATCTCTTGTCTTTAAAAGAAAATGTTTAAAATGAAGTTAAGTCCTTATAAATCCTTTTCCCTTTGTTGGATTCCTGAATCACGTGATGACTTTTGCAGGTTCTTTTCTGACATCTGAAACACTCAGTCTTCTTTTGGGACTGAAACCTCTTGAGAAACTCTGGATTCCTACAGCAAGCAAAGCATTCAGAAACAGGAACTGAAATTATCTGTGTGAAATATCTAGGTCTTGTTAGGTGTATGTATATGTGTTTATATTTTACAGGTTTGACTGGAGATCTGCATTATCATTAAGTGTTACAGTTCTTAATCAAGGCTTGAGTGATTGGAACTTCAAATCAAAGAAGCTCTGACTCTATTACGATCATCACTAAAACTTTCCCTGCCTTTGACAGCCAGGATTGTTTTTATGTAAGCATAAAAACGCATCTTCAAAGTGCTTATCAGAGATAACTTGTCAGTCAATTATGTGCAATGTTTAATTACTTTTAAATTACCATGCTACTAGGATAAATTTAAATATTCATGCTGAGAGTGTGGGTTGATATTAGCAATAAAACAAAAAAGGAAAGTAAATAATTGTTTACCTGTTATAATTCTGCTGGGGAAAGTACGGTAGACTAAGTATGAACAAGTTTCCGTGCAGCAGAAAATAAACTAAGAAACTTAAGAAATATCCTATGAAGAAAAATTAATTGACTGCTTTGGCACATTTCAAAGTGATAAGACCCTTGAAGTTATATTTAATAATAAAAGTAGTCTGTGTATTCCCATTAGTTATATGTGTTATCTATCAATGCTTTCATATGGGCAACATACATCAGTAAAAAATTTCAATTTAAAATGATGCAAAGTGGTCCCAGTGGAAACAGAGACATTGAAAAAATTATTAAGCTATTGAAAGCTGGTCAAGTACTAAATTTTAAGAGGAAAAGATACATAAAAGATCATTATGCAATTTTGGCATAATAGAAAATAGAATCTAGTGTCCAACACAGTTAGTGTCGTTATCTTCAGCTTTCACATAAAGACAAAAATCCTACTATTCTGAGTTATTCAGGTAAATTACCTAGATATTCTAACATTTTTTTCCCTACATTTGTAAGGCAAACAATTTTTCCAAATTATATAAATTGATCTAACATTACTGAGCTGATGTCAATTTCCATTACCAAAGAAAAGTACAGAAGCATTCAGACACTTTTGAGATTATAAAAGGGCTGTACTGCCTTCCCCATTCTAATCAGGAGACAGTACTCTTCTGATTAGACAGCATTTGTTCAGAGAAACACTTTGCAGTTTTAGTGATGGAAGCACTTATTCCTGAATAAAAATAATACCTTGAAGAAAAGAGTCTTATCAATACATAAAATTCATGTTGGAAATAACTAATATGTTATATTACATAAGTCTTCCTTATACTATCCTGAAAAAATTTGAGGATTTTCAGTGACAGAAAGTTCCACCCATAAAAATCATCTTTCTTATGCAATTTGACTTTCTTGAAGGTGGGCATAGAAGTTATCCCATTTTTTTGTAAAGATATTGTGGTACCACATACACTAAGGATCTCCTGTATCTTTGGTAATACCATAACAATCATTCTAAGATGCAATATGAGTACTTCAAATTGCAGGTTTCTAGGAGTTACAGTAAAATTTCAGATTAGGCAATTTGATCCTAAAAGAGATAAAATTCAGCTGCTTTCAAGTGTGATGTTTTAAATAGACTACAATGTGGTACATAAATATTTAGATACTGAAAAAGCTTCCATTTAGATGGCATTATTTAATTTTCATTTGTCTCATACAGAGTGTAATATCATTAGCTGCACATGCAGTAAAGGATGTAGGCAGTAGTAGTTTTGACACATTTTAAAATTGTTGTAAAACAAAAGAATGTGATATAAATTGTATCCTAGGCTTGCATAAAATGCCATTAACACTGATAATTTTTTGCCTTGGGGTGACTTTATGATGCTGTATCCCCTATTGCCTGCTTATTGCCCAGACATGAATCCTTTCTGTGCCTTTAAGCCAGATCCAAGGGAGAGGGGGGAAAGGCAGTGGAATTCTTCCAGCAGGCTATGTTCAAAACACAGATAACTCGCACACTCTCTCCCCAGCTCTCGGCTCTGCACTAGGGCAGAGAGTTGCATTCTCTTGTTTTTTAGCTTGCTTCTTGTTCATTAGCTGAAGCAAGGTGTTTTCCCAGGACTGTGGCTTCTTCTTCTCCTGGAACTGTTCATCTCTGCTCTGGTCTGGAACACCATCACCCGGAGGCCCCACACCGAGGCCCAGAGGGGCCCACATCACACCCCAGCTCCAGAGAGAGCAGAGCCACACCTACAGAAAGGACTCTGAATCTACCAGGCCTTCTCCACAGAGAGAGGTTTTATTATTTAACATTATTCATTCTCTCGTGCCTGCGCGCACCCTGCTTGTTATATTAACAGATTTTTTTTTCACTCTCCTCCAAGAAATTTCTTTCCACACCTGTGGGGGAAGGGTTGCTGAAACCTGACTTCCATTAGAGGAAGTTTCCTCCTAATTTGTCTCAAAATGAGACTTTTTTTTTTCCTTAATATTGACAGTATTCATAAACATTTTAGGTAAGTAACAAACATCAAACAAATTTTTGCTTAAAAGAAAAATTCCTCGGTTGTATCTTCTCCTATGTATTTACCTTCTAGTCCTAAGAAAATAATTATTTTAATAAATGGCCCAGTATACACAATTCAACATTTTATTGTGAAAAAAAATAAAAGTCAGCAATGCAATGTTCAGCCAGGTTTGCTTGGGTTATTCGACTTACTGAAAAATACAGAGCAAAGCTCTTCTAGTACTGGCAAAAGCTAAGACACAACTAAAATACATTTACAGAGGAAAAAGGAAAAGATAGGTGGAGTTTTATTTGGTTGGTTGGTTTTGTTTTCTTTTTAAATAGTGATTAGACTGGAGAATTAGCCACTTTGGGATTTTTCAACCAGTGGTAACAGATGGCTAAGTTAGTGATGAACCACTGAGGGGGCTGAAGAGTTGATAAGGGAGACTGACTGAAAGAATGCATCCTCAAATTGGCAGAATGCCTAGTAAAAGCAGTGACCCATCACTTACAGTAAGTCTTTGAAATATTAAGTGGACATATACATTCAGAATGGTGGGGGAGGCAGGAAGGGGGCAGGGAAGCTTACATAGATACTTTTGTTTTTTCAGAAAGTTTTCAGATAGGAACAATTTCTCAATTCTTGTGTTTCTTTTTGGTGTATCATCTTTTCCTATTTATGCCTTTTTGGAAGTAGGCTATAGTTATGCAAAAAGGAGTGAGTTTCACCTCATTAGTCATATCTTTTAGAAAATTAACCACCAAATAACCCTCTCTTCTTTGAAAAACAACCTTGCTTTTCTGTGGTGAAAAATTATGTCCAATATAAGCTTGCTTCAATCATCTGAAAGGTAGGAGACTGGCATTGCTGGTTTTCATTACCAACTTTGGTGGAGCATTTGAAAAAAAATTGTTTTCTGTGGAAAATGTCTTCAAATTTAAGTTAAAGGCCACAGGGATGGTGAAGGGCCTTGAGGGGAAGCTGTATGAGGAGTGGCTGAGGTCACTTGGTCTGTTCGGCATGGGGAAGAGGAGCCTGAGGGGAGACCTCATTGTGGTCTTCAACATCCTCACAAGGGGAAGAGGAGGGGCAGACACTGATCTCTTCACCCTCATGACCAGTGACAGGACCCAGGGGGAGGTCATGAAGCTGAGTCAGGGGAGGTTTAGGTTTGATATCAGGAAAAGGTTCTTCACCCAGAGGGTGGCTGCGCTCTGGAACAGGCTCCCCAGGGAAGTGGTCACAGCACCAGCCTGACAGAGCTGAGAAGTCTTAGGACAATCTCTCAGGCACATGGTGTGACTGCTGGGGAAGGTTCTGTGCATGGCCAGATCCTGATGGGTCCCTTCCAACTCAGCATATTCTGTCATTCTATGATTGATTCTATAATAAATTATTGATCAGAAGTTTGGCTTAATAGGTAATAAATAAATATTCTTGAATCAAGACTGTTTTGCCTGCAAAAAAAAAGAAAATCAATACACAGTCAGAATTTTTTAAAATAACATGCAATATACGAATGAGCTAAAAGGATAAAAGTTAAAGAAAATTAACAGAAAGTAAGACAACACTAAAAGGAATGCACATCACAGCACCTAGTGATTTATCTCATTCCTTCATGGCTTTTGTGTGTCCCAGTATGTTCTGTCGGCAAGTGTATAGGGGATTGATCTAGATCCTTACAAGTTAAATTTGAAATTACTTACAAAAAGTTAGTATTTGTTTTTCATAAAGATTTGCAGTATATTTGCAATTTTGTATACAATTATTTCCAATCTCTAATACATCAATAACTCTTGTGATGTGGAAAGAGAAGAATTGAGTAGTATATTTGGAGAGATATTAAAAAAAATAAGCTCATGGTATTACAGTAAATTATGTCAAATTTTCAGCAATTATAATACCTACTTAAACTTTTCAAGCAATCATTCAAATTAATTTGCTTTCCTATAATTATTCATCTGCATTGTTTAGGCACCATTTAGAAATCATTCATGACTGTTTTTGAGTAGAGAACATGGAATAATTCACTATGGTTCAGGTAATTCACTAGAGGCTTGAGAATATTATAATATTGTTGAATTGGGTGTCCGTCCCTTAGCCATACAGTTAATGAAGAAATTACCCTTTTTTTTTTGATTGATTAGTGGGAATATTAATGACTACTGTGTTTCTGACAAAAAATGACATCTGTCAGAAAGGAAAGTAATTCTTAAATCCATTTGGTTTTGTTTCCAACTGTTTTTCCTCAGTTTATATTAGATCTGTCTTTCAGAGCAAAATATAGGTCAACTACTTCCTAATAAAGAGGAAATATGCTTTCATATTACCCACAATACACTGCTGATTATAAACGTGCAAAATAACTTGTCAAAGAAACCAGAACTTGTTTTGATCATTTGACTTCCAAATGATATAGAACATTGCTTATTTGTATTCAGATATGCAGATACTAGCGTGCAACTAATTAAATCAATCTACTCAAAGGCTATTGGTAGTAGTGAGTATGTCACTGGAAACAAAGTAAACATTTTTGATTTCTAAATAGAATTTGATTCACCATAATGACCAAAATTGTGGGGTTTAGTCTACAAGGCATTTTTCTTTATTTTGCTTTATGTAATCAAAAGCAATGTTCAATGAAGAAAATAGTCTTTCAGTAATAAGTCAGACTAAATAAAAGTTTGGGTGCCCAACGGCTTGGAAAATGATACTATCTGTAACTATGCAGATGTGTAAATATAAGTGTATGTTTATATATGGGGGGTGCATGTATGTAAAGTTTTTCTCAACCATACTTTTTCTTCTCTCATTTCACATTCTTTATCAACATTCTCTTACAATAAGAACCTTAGAATAGAAGGACTAATTTGCTTGCAGCATTGATTATTCTACATCATTTCATAGAAATAATTATTGATAATGGCCCACAGTATTGCAAGACTAAATAAGACTACCTAATATCCCAAAAATACAGGTTAAAATCAATTTTTTTGTCACATGAGCAGAATTTTTAATCATTTAGTTTAAGTTAATTGAGGAAAATACTAGTAAGAAAAACACTATGTTCAATATCTTTATGGTACCATTTTCAGAGAGATCAATGATTACATTGCAAGAGTGGTATCTGATTCTTTGTATTGGCAACTACAAATATGTCTTTATGTAAAAGTGATATTGTTGTCTTCCTTTTAGAAAGGGGTAGCTGAAACATAATTGGTAATATTCACTGTCCAGTGATAAAACCTATACTTAAGTCTGGGTAGCCAGTGGTGAGAAATAGACAGTTCTGTAACAGAAGTTCTTTACAGAAGGAAAGGGGAAAAATACACCCTAATGTCTCAACATTTGGTCCTACAGTATTAATATTACTTTTAATTTTAGTGTAGCAATTAATTTAATTCAATAAAATATATCTTGGCTGTTCTAACGGGTCTTTAAGTATTCACATGCAATCGCAGTTTCTCTTGGGCAACTATGAACAAGTCTGTAAAATCCTGGCTTTGCGGCTTGCATGGAATTTTAGAGTGTGGATTTCATGTGGATTTCACACAGCAGTATCAAGAATATTTGACAGGAATTTTATTCATGAAGAATCTTATAAAGCAATGCATATACATGATGTTCTGTCAAATGATAGGTTAATTGTTTCAAAATTATTTATTAGAAATAATAAATACTAACTTTGCAAGAGCAATTAAGAGATAAAGAGGTTCTGCAGTGGGTTTACCATTCCTCCTTCTACCGCAATAAAGGAAGATGAGTCAGTTCCCTCCTCTTAGCATGTACTTCTACCTCACTGTTGCCAAAAAAATCCATATAAATTTATATAATCTGTTTGCAGCACTTCATGAACATGAATAATGTGAATGAGGTTAAGAGTTTATCCAGTGGCTCCAAATCCAAAGAACAGAAATTGCTTGCGTAACAACAAGATAAGACTTTGCAAGGTGTGTCAAAATATGTTCTTAGGTGCTCTAAGTAGGGAAAGGATGCATAGATTTGCTTAAACGTTATCTTTTTATTGAGAGCACAATTGCTATCAGGAATTGGTTTTGTACAAGGTATTTATAACAGATATAAGTAACACTAATTTCAAAGTTGTATATATATATAATTTGTCAAAATATGATACCATGAAAGAGAAGTAAATCATATATGGTAAAAGAAGCCACACATAAACTAGCAAAGTATTTTTTATT
This sequence comes from Monarcha castaneiventris obscurior, assembly GCA_026261815.1. Lineage (NCBI taxonomy): Eukaryota > Metazoa > Chordata > Aves > Passeriformes > Monarchidae > Monarcha > Monarcha castaneiventris. The sequence continues at coordinate 4,508,252 of JAMPIT010000327.1, forward strand.
AACAATGAGAAAAAGAAAAGAACAAGACAAAAAATAAATTGTATTACAGTTCTGTGTAGCTGTACTGTGTCTCTTCCAGTTCAGTGCTCTGAAATCACCACTGAAGGTCAGTTTAGCAATTTAAAGATACTGGATTTTATCTTTCTGGAAGAACAGATAATACTATATTCCTCCTTTGAAGGAGGGAAATTATTTTTTTAGATTGAAACACAATTTTTATATTTAATAAATAGAACACAAATTGAGTTTCCTTTAATGTAGGAATAAAATTCTAGAGTTTTATAAAATTTTGAGATGTCAACTGATTTATTACATATTCTCAAAATTTACTGTATTCAAGTCCACAGTTTTATTAGCTGTCCTCCCAATTCAAAAAGTTATGAAGATGATAGAATCCACCAAAAAAAAGAGAAAATGTTCTCCATTGAAAACACATTAAGAATATGACCTTGATTTGAATTCCCTTTGCTGCTAATGAGTGACACTGATGCTCAGCAAAGAAAAAATTTGCTTTGCTTAAATGTAAAGAGCAAAGGGGGCTACCTCAGTGCACAGGTAGTGAGTGTCCTTGGAGGATGAGATGAAGGATCATGTTTCTCTAATTCAATAGCCAAAATAATGCTAATAACAATTAAACATCTGTTCACAGTAGAAATCAGGCAATTTATAACACATCAATTTTCCGTGCCTACTTCCATCTACTCCCTGACAGAGAACTGGGTACTTTCATTTTTGGATTTTAAGACCAACATCTGGTGTGGATGTTGGAAATTTAACTGGCTTTTTAATGTTATCCAATTTGTGTTATATTGAACAGTACAGGTAGCTGAAATTATATATGAAGCAATGAAAATGATACTTAATCACATGTGTAAACCTGGAAGTGCAATGTATCCTAGGGCATCCTGGGTATGAAGATATTTTCTTCCAGTTCTACAGTTCTCAAACACATTTTCCTATTTGAAGCAGGGGCCTTAAGAATGTGTTTTAAAAGGTCATTAATTTTGATTGAAACACAGATACAGTCTGTCATTTTCCTTTGCTCTTCATGGCTTTTTTTGGAGGGCACTTGGAGAGCTCTAGATTCACTCCAGTGAATCTTCACATATGGTATCACTGTGGATGACTCTTCACACAATCGTGTGAACTGCTTTTCTAATTCTGGATCAGCCTGTCCATCAATGGTGCTAATAGGTCTGCATCTATTGCCTCTATGATTAATCATTGTAATTGTTTAAATGTTCTCATTGATGCAAATTTAAATTTGTCCAACCGCAGTTTCCAGTTTTTTGCTTAGGTTGTGTTTTCTTCTGTTAATGTGTATTTTTTTTCATTCACACAGTTTGAGATGAGTTAAAAATGGTTTGAATTTAACTGACTTTCTTCAGAATCCATTACAAAAACAGCAACAAAAAATGCTTGAATGGAAGAGAGAAAACCTTCTTAATACTTCTTCAGTGTATACACACTACTAAGTCTATATTCATGTAAGTCCAGATAAAAAAAAAATTGCCAGCCTCAGAAACATATCTGCTTCTGGAGCGAAGAAAAAAGAAAAATTAATAGCTTCTGGGAACAATCAGAATCAGAAATGAAGAGCATGCTGAACTTCTCTGTAACTAACAAAGCTGAATCTGGAAAGACAATGTATGTCATTCACATTTACTGTTCTCAGACATAGGGACAATGCCCCTAACCTAGCTTTGAAGAAAGTGAAATGCAAGTACTAAAGACTTTGGAAACAACAGATTGTCTTAGTTATTAATGTCTTCAGTTAGAAAACTGATCCCAGAGAAAACAGAGTAATTTCACTGCATTAATCTATATTTTCTCTAATGCTCTGTTTAATTGAGCACTTTTGATTTTAGAGGGATATGTGTCATATAAAACAGGCACAGAATTCCTCTTTTTACTGTTTAATTACTTGGAATAAAGATTATCCAATTAAATAAAAATAAACTCTTCTAAATACAAGAAATTATTTGTTTTACTGAGAATAAGACACACGCACATTCACACACCCTTCACACACACAAAAGGAAACCTCAGTGCTACATAAAGGAAGAACACCATTATCTGACATATGAGAACAGGATTATAGAATGGTTGAGGTTGGAGGTGATCTCCAGATGGTGTCTGATTCAACCCCTTCTTCTCAAACACAGCGCCTAGAGCAAGCTGTCCAGGATTATGTCCAAACAGCTTTTGCATATTTCCGTGGATGGAGACTCCACAGTTTCTCTTTATTATATACACTTTTTCAATTTTTTTTTCTGAAGTATATGCTTTCCATTTGGGTGAAGGGAAAAAGTTGAAAGAAGAAATTAGAACATGGAAATCATAAAATTAAGAAATTCAATATAATAATCAGGAATATAAAGATTTATTAGTTTTGTTTGGGTTTTATTTTTTGTTGATAGCCATTCTGAAAGAGGCATTTCTCCTCCCTAATGTCCAGATTATGAAAGCTATATGACAGCAAAAATAAATGGATACATACATATATATATATATATATATATATATATATATATGCATTTTAAGGGAAATGAAAATAAACTCAATATGTCCATCTAGTTAAGCTTCTTGTTTCACTTCAGTGCTTTATAAGTAGTGCAAAACTCTTTAAACACCTGCTTAAGTCATATTTCCATCTGCTTTGTACTATGACACACTGGGAAGTAACTGAACAGACAGGGTTATATGGACCAAATCCTTTTATAGGCTGTAATTCTACAAAGAACATATAAAGTAAAATACATTACACTAAAAATCAGAGAAATTTATTCATGTGTGGTGATTAGGAGTCTGAAAAAGATTAGAGAAACATTCTTCATAGCTCGTTTTAAAATAAAAATGGAGCTGTGTCACCCAATCAAATGACAGGAAGTCTATGCAGCACAACTTATACAGTAATACATTTACTTTAGGTTATACATTCAACATGTCCAATTTATCCTGCACCTTTTCCAGAAGCAATATAGGAGACAAATTTTCATTTCACATATGAGTGTTACCATATAAAACTATGTAAACCAATCTAATGTTTTCGTGATTTTCATATGCATTGCTATATTTTAATTGGACTCCATGATCAGAAATTTTAATTGTTTGCAGAAACAAGGGCTACAGAGGAGAGAGAAAAAATAGGGACAAAAAGAAAAAGCAGTAGGAATTGTTTTTGATCATTAATTCCATACCTTCTATCATACAAAGTTTCACAGATTATTGAGACTTGTCCTCAGAGATCTTTATATTTACACAGAATTTTTTCTTTTGAGAGTGTAATTTTTCCTAGTTCATAAAAAATTTAAGACGGAAGTATATGATAGTTGTCTTGGGAATAACTACTTTATTATTTGTTCTGTTATAGTATCAAGTGTGTTAATTGATATCAGATCTCCAATGCACAGAAACTATTCAGAAGCATTATTAATTCTTTGAAAGAGTACCAAGTCTCTCTTAATTTGAAAAGAGACAGGGAAATGGAAGATAAATGGAAAAAATAAGGTATTGTCTGGGGTTTGTATATAAATAATTTAAATAATTTAATCACTGAAGCAGTCACACTAGAGGTAAGAAACCCATATTCAAAACTTACCCCTGACTCAGGAGATTCCTGTCCACATCTCCTGTCACCCTGGAGTGTGTTATCTCCACAGATGGACTTTTTGGGAAGGAACTCAACCTTCCCAACAACCAATGCAGAAAGAGAGGTGTGCTGTACTTTGGGTTTGATCACAGCCATTTGGGATTCCAGAGATTTTATCCTTTTTCAAAAGTGTTTTATGTATTTTATTTTCTGAACAGGTAAAACTCTATTCTGTTAAAGACCAGCTTAATCAATAGCATTATAGTAATTTCTCTCCCTGGTAATCAAGTTTAAAGGAAAAAGTGCTTCTGATAATTTTGCAAGAAAACTGATCACATGACTGCATTTCAGGAACTTTGTAATGGATCAGGTCTTTCAGAAGTAAAAGGATACCTCCCAAGACTTACAAATCTTAAATAAGACAGTGACATTGAGATACTGAAACTAAGGTATTTACACTGGTCCAGGTTTCAAAAACCAGGGAATTTTAAATCTAACCAGAGAGAGCCAACAAATTTAGATGCTTCGTGAAAGTAGCAGCTAAGGAAATAGTAGAGGACAGGCATTATTGCAAGTGTATATTTTTGTGTCTTGAAAGTTCTTTTTGAGTCATTTTGTTGAAAGTCACTCTGTCTATATTGTTCGGAAATTAGAAATGAAATCAGATGAAGAGTTGAGAATAGATCTTGCAGTGTTTGTGTCCCTTTATAGTGTATAATTCCTGAGCATTCCTGTTCTGCCTCAAGAGACAACAGTGAGTCAGAGAATGGAAATGGAAGAAATGGGGGAAAGAACTGAGGAAACTAGTTAGAGAAGCAGTTGGAAGAGGAGAATCATTGTGCTTTTTCAATACAACTCACTTTTCAGAGCTTAGCTAAGCATTTATGCAATGACTCTTCAGGTCATTCCATGTACAAAGAATCCTGCACAGCATAAATAAAAGAAAATCCTTATTAAAAAAAAAAAAATACTGTGTTAGGAATACACTGTATCCCAGCATAATCTCCTAATAAGACAAGTAAGAAGACAACTCATTTGGTTGGTTGTTCAGCCATATGGGAATTGGACTAGATGATCCTTGTGGGTCCCTTCCAACTCAACATATTGTGACATTTTAACAGAAAAAAAAATTGTCTGGGTCATACTTGCTTCATACTATAAGTTAAGAAGTTATGTAATACAAGTCGCCATAGTCTATCTGCAGGCAGCAGATTAAATATGGCCAATAGACTTTTCCATTCATCTGACTGCTTATTCTGCAGGAAACTAAGTAGAATTTTTCAAGCAAGGACCAACTGAAACAATTGATTTTCTTGTATGTGCTAAATTAAAAAGCCCAAATTAAAAAACTAGACTGTCATACACACTGCTATGTAAATGAAAGTCATTGAGGCCTACAAGACAGTGACAGTCTTCCTTCCTCAGGGGAGGTCCTCCACTAATTGCTGCTGTATAATGAGAGGTAGCCCAAAGTTGGTTCCTAAAACTGTCCTTCCAATTAAAAGGCAGTTTAACATGCCTTAGGTTTTAACTTTTATATTTTTCAAATTCTGTACTGCTTAGTGTGTAACTCTGAAGTTTCTTGTAGCCTGTTAATTTCTGCTGTCTCGTGCTAGGTAGACATAACAAAGCCTCTCCAGGCCTGCTCTTCAAGGATGCCTAGACTGTCCTAGACCCAAAAAGTATAAACCAAAGAGCCTCTAAGGGCAGGCAAGCTGAGGGGAATTACATCATTAAACTGAGGCTTTAATTGGAGAATTAAGCCTGATATGTAAATAAACCAAACCTATAAAAGTGTGAAGAACTCGTGACCCGTGGTCCATCTTGGGGTCCATCTTGGCAGTAGCCTCAGGCTCCCCAGGGGGTAGCTTTGAAGGCTTTTCAAATAAATACCTAACTTGAATCCCTTACTCCTGTCTAATCTCTGTTTTCAGGTGGCCTCTCAAGGCATCAATAAGGTTGGGCCTTGCTGACATAAAAATGCATCTGTGTTGTGAGCAAAACAAAGAAAAACAACTCTACAGCCCTTGCAGCCTTTCTTCACTAGAGGATAAGTTTCGTGATTTAATCCCAGTAGCAAGACAAACATTGCACAGATCCTTGTCCACTCCCCTGCAGTGCAATGCAGGGTAGATTAGAAGAATAAAAGTGAGAAAAAACATGGGTTGAGGTAATGACAGTTTGACAGGTAAAGAAAAATCTGTGTGCACAAGCAAAACAAAATGAGGAATTCGTTCATCCCTTCCCATCAACAGGCAGGTGTTAAGTCATCTCTAGAAAAGAAGGGAACTGTCACATGTAGCAGTTACTTGGGATGACAAACACCATCACTTCAAATGTCATCCTTTTCTCCTTTGTTCCCTCAGCTTTTTTTGCTAAGCATGATGCCATAGGGTCTAGGATATCCTTTTGTCCAGCTGGGGTCAGAAGTCCCAGCTGTGTCTACTCCCAACTTCCTTTGTACCCCCACCCAACTTGTTGGTGAAGAAGCATGACAAACAGAAAAGGCCTTGATGTTGTGTTAGTGCTGTTCAGCAATAATTAAAACATCCCTATGTTATCAGCACTGTTTTAATCAACAACACAAAACAGCACCATATGAGCTGAAAAAAAAGAAGAATTAAGAGAATTAAATCCAATCCAGTCAAATGCAGTACAGCAGGCCATGGGAGCTCAGCTTTGCTGAAAAAGAATATCCAGTTGCTAACAGTATTCAGACATCCAAGACACTTTGTCTTTTCTCTACTTGTCTATGATAAAGACTTTTTAAACTAAAGGAGGAATAGTACCTTTTTAGGTAATTGTGCAATACTTAGCAGAATAGATTCAGAACAGGAGTGAAGGCGTAGAACTAATGTACATTTTACAGAACACCGTTGTGAAGATTTTTTTTTTAATGTATCCACTGCAAACATTATGAAAAAGAACTATTGCAGGAACATTTGTCTAACAAAGAGATAAAAATGTGTAACAGATTACCATGAATATTTTCTATGCTGATGTTCCACAACTACTCCTGGTTCCTGTCCTTAGCTTTCTGCCTCTGTATTATAGCAGGAAGCAAGCACACAGGAGTGGAACCCTGGACATACAAAAGAGAGACCACACCAAGATCAGATCCTCTCTACCTGAGTATGGACTTTCCACATGATTAAAAACTAGACCAAGAAAGACTTCAGATTCAGTTTACTTGAGAGATTGTTTAACTTAACAGTTATAACTGAATGCTGGTTCTGCAGGAGTGAAATAATTTGGACAAAGGTCATGGGAGAATTCTGCTGGTGGTCTGAACAATTCATACGGTCAGTTATTGCTGATGCTGCTGTGAAAAAACAAATCAAAATCAAATATGGTCAGCCATACGTAAATTGAAAGGCAGATGGCTGTCCATTTTAGCCTTCACATTTTCAGCTTTGTGAATGTTAACATCTAAATTGCACTCTTTGAGAGGCGTTATCAGTGGCATGAGCCTAAAATTGAAAAGTCATAATTCCTTTCCATTGTTCTTACTTCAAGTGAAAGAAGAGGGAGAGGGAGAGGGAGAGGGAGAGGGAGAGGGAGAGGGAGAGGGAGAGGGGAGAGGGAAGGGGAGGGGAGGGGAGAGGGAAGGGACAGGGAAGGGAGAGGGAGGGGAGAGGGAGAGGGAGAGGGAGAGGAAGTGTCACCCTGGTTTTCACAGTGTTCTATGTTTTTACTTTTGTAGTAGAAGTTCTCATGCATTTTCTATAAACATAGCTCTTGTTTTCTAACCGGCTAAGGATGTTTACTGAACTTTTACATTGTTGATCATTCCTTTCTCCAAGGCAGAGAAAGGTGATAGACTGTGTTCCTATCCTGTAAAATGCTAGAAGTGTTAACCTCATCTACCAATGTATGATTGTTTGAGAAGAGGTATAAAAGTGTGATAATAAAGGTGGGCAGAGCCCTTTCGCTCTGCTCGGTGGCTGACCTGCTGCCAACCTGCTGTTTGAATCTGCGTGTTCGTGGCCGACACTGCGACAGGGAAGGGAAGGGAAGGGAAGGGAAGGGAAGGGAAGGGAAGGAAAAAGATATAAAGGCAAAAAATTACTTTCTGTTCAGCACAGCTACTAAGCATGCACCTCAAACTGGATGTCTGTATCCCACTGGATATAATTAAAATGCAATTACTATACAGAGGCATTATTAGATGTCAATATTAATTGACTGTACAAAGAATTTCTAATGACCTGCTATGTGTACTGTGGTAATAGGTCTAAGTGGACAATAATTTAAATTCTGTGATGGTAGAATATGGTGAGTAAAATAAACACCTATAATTCTGCATCTAGAAGTGAAAGTGCTTTCAGTCAAAAAGCCTTTCGATTGTCAGATGGGATGAGCTAAGCAGCATCCTGCTTTTGGCTGGAATAGAGTTAATTTTTTTTGGTATCTGGTACAGTGCAGTGTTTTTGATACAGTGAGAATAATGTTGAAAACACTGTTTTTAGATGTTTTAGCTGATGCTAAGTAGTGCTTACCATAAGTCAAGAACTCTCCAGTTTCTCATGCTGTGCCATTGAGGAGGTGCACAAGATTCTGGAAGAGGACATCTCTGGGACAGCTGACCCTGGCTGACCAAAGGGACATTCTGTACTATACAGCACATTGTTCAGCATATAAAACTGGGGGAGGGAAGAAAGGGAGAGCATTCATAGGGATGTCATTTGTCTTCCCTAGTCACCCTTACACCCTTATATGTGATGGAGTCCTGTTTTCCCGGGAACAGCTTGCCCATGAGACGTGGTGGATGAACTCCTTATTTTGTTTTTCACATGTGCAGCTTTTGCTTTGCCTGTTAAACTCTCTGTATCTCAACTCACAATTTTTTTTACTTCTACCTTTCCAATTCTCTCTCTGATCCCGTTAGTCAAGGAGTGAGCAAGTAGCTGCATGGTACTTAGTTGCTGGTTGGGCTTAAGCCCAAAGGAATAGGCTTAAACACCACTCTTTTGAGCAAAAACACATAAATAAATAGATCTCACATATATATGTGATACAGACTATCAAGAATCAACTTCTGGTATCCATGCTAAGCAATGAGGTGAAAAAGAATACCTCCAGAATATCTGGCCACTCTGAGTGTCCTGCAAAAATCCAAAAGAGTTTTAGGTCTAGAGGAATACTAAGCATTGTGCTATCACCCAAAATTAGCAAAGAAGTTTCACTTTTGATTTGGTCCATACATTTGATAATATATCTCATGTGTATCTGTATGTTGTGACATCCAGAAGACTTTAGAAAGACATTTTAACTCAGTTTCTTCAAAATGAACATTTGCACTTTCAGCTTGAAAGATTAATTTCTACAGAAATTTCCTTTAATATATTTTCTTGGATTTAGACTTGATTTTGATTTCTGCTGACCTTTGTGAGAATGCTTGCCAAGAGAAGCTTCACAGATGAACAGGTAAAGACATAAGATTGATGCAATTGTCAATATCTTGGCTGAAATATAAAAACTGAGAAAAATTGTTTATTAGAATTAGGGAAATAAGCACCATTTATAATTTTTCTGAAGATTCTCAGAATAAGCACCCATAATCACTTATAATTGCAGCAGTCTGTAACAGTATGGATGGGTTAAAAACTTTGAATGTCAACATTCTACCTCAATCTAAATAATTCCTGATTTTCTGTCAATAATTTCTGCATTTTTGTGGAAGGTAATATTTATGTTTATAATTAAAAGAAACGCATTCTGTTAAATATCAGCAAGCACTTATTCACATGAGACTTTACAGGATGGACTCTGAGTCAGAGAGGAGACTTGTCAGGCCTTTTGTCTTTGCAAAATCTCATTGCACAGGAAAGCCTGTGTAGAGCAGATTGGCTGGAACCTGCAAACATTTTCTTCTTCACTTGAATTCACAAGTTAATATACAACAGACCTCTGTAAACTGTGGTGAACATGTGGCTTCCTAAGAGAACATTTTCACATCTTACAGTTTCTGCAGGTTACTGCTAAAAAAGGGGATGGAAATGTTGGTATGGATACTGCAGGAAAAATTGTGGACTAGACGTAATATTTGAATTTAGAAACTTTTTTCCACTTACTTTCAAATCCCTGAGATTCATGCTAAAAGTGAAGAGAAAAGTGTGGAGGACTGATCATTAGAGAGAAAAAAAACCTATCTTAGTGGGGGTCAAACTGACATGAAAAATAACTACTATTATGTAGAGAAGTAAGGTATGAATTCTGAACTACCTTTACTTACCAGGTAGAGCTCAAGACTCTGGAGTCTGATATTTCTTTTGCAGTCATCAAGTGACAGGTGATATAGTCAATATATGTCTACTAATTCTGCTGAACCTAAAGGCAGAAATCTCTGCTGTAGATCAAAAGACTTGAGGGTAGTCACATTCCACTTATGCAGTGCTAAGAAGTTAAGAGTTTGTTCAAAATTTGCATTAATCTCACCAATATCCTGTAACTGTCTCTTCTGCAAAACCAAATGCTCACCAAGGAGGTGAATAGTTGTCCTTAGTGTAGTCAGAGCTATGTAATCACAAAATAGCTGAGGCTGGCAGGGTCCTCTGGGGATTGCTCAGGCAACCATTGCTGCTCAAAGCATAGTCACTTGCAGCAGGTTGCTCATGGTGATGACCAGCCCAGTTTTGTGTGCATAGAAGCTGGAGACTCTACAGCCTCTCTGAGCCATATTACTCAGCTGCAGAAATAGTTGCATCATGCAGTATTAAATATGCTTTACATTCTTTTCTCAAGCAGGAGATTTTGGAGTATCTTTTCCTTACTGTAGAACCAGAACAGGAAAGTAACAGACAGTTAGATGTATTTCCACCTGTATTTGCTAATAGCTCACTGCATTGTTGCCTGTGTTTCTCCCTTTTTCCTTCGAAGATTTTGATCTATGCAGAAATGTAATACTTAAGTCAAATACATTTCTTATTGTCATTTTAATTTAACACTTCTAAAAGTGATAATTTCTGGATGGAGCCATAGTCACCAAAATATTAATTAACCCTATGCTTGGCACCTGTAGAAATTTAAGAACAAGTTTCTGAGTGTGTTCATTTTGAAATACATTCCTTTGATGTTGTGATGGGAAATGTAAATACAGATGATCAAATAGCTAAATTGATTTTGAAGGATGTCAGAACTTTCATTTGCAACAAATCTTGGATGCCTGCACCTCAAATACATTTTATAATTGTTTTTTTCCCATTTGACACCCAAATCCAAACACATACTGGAACATATACTAATTATACAAGTCATGGAATTTTTGAAGCTTTTAACAAATTACCAACTGTACATTACTCTAAAAAAATTATCAGATGTAAAATAATATTATTTTCAACCTTTTTCTGCTCAATCAAAAGCATATTGAGTGGAAAGATTTGGTCATTCTTCTGTTTGTTTTATAATCATATACATCTTAGTATTCTGAAAATTCCTTTGCATCTGACTTAATCTGACATAGAGACAGTTTCTTTGAGATTGAAAATCATTAAAAAAGATAAATCCATTTGCATAAATTTGTCATCATTTTAGAACTTACTTCTCTGCTGTCCCTATTTTATGAAACAAATTACAGCATTTGTCCACTAGACATCAGAGAAAATGTATATATTTTCCAGTAAAGTATCTGTCTTTTGGATTTTGCAGGTTTAGGTTTCATACCTGCATTTATGTGACGATTCTAAAGGAAACTATAACCCTGTTAGTCTGCAGATCATTTCCTGATTTTCTCACGGTACCTACTAAGAGGTGTATCCTATTTACCAAGAAGATTGAGTCAACAGCTTTGAGCATCATGCAAGAATAGACTCTGAGTGAAAGGCAGAAGAATTAATATTCATGATTTGTTAGGAACGTTTTTATGTTTTGATTCCTAACAAATATAACCCTAAGTATGAAAAAAACCCCCTGTATTTAAAAAGAAGCAAGCCAGGCAGTGAATATTTTTTTTTCCCCTCTAAACCAATTAAGGGACATAGATTCCATTATATTAGCAGTCTGGATTTTTTAGCTATACTCTTGAGAGGACATACCACAGTTATAAACAATGAGAATGATTACAGTTAATAATTAGTCTATTTTCTTGTGAGAAAAAACAAAATTAAAACCACTGACCAATAAACAGTAGTTTCTTCTTTTTATTCACTCTTTCTTTTTTTCTCTTCCTTTACTCTTTGCTATGGGGATCTCAGTGAGAACTTTGGTAATTTTCTCTGTAGAAGGCACTGTATACTTTATTTCTCAAAATAATAAGAAGTTCTACAAGAGTATAATACAAGCAGGCTTTCAAATAACCATATAAGAATATAATTAAATTGTTTAATTAATACTAGATACAGCTATCTAAAATATAAAGTGACCAGTCACAGGTAATCATCTAGTACCTTCTGTCATATATCTTCCAAGTGGTATCATCTTTCTCTAGTGTCAAGAAGGTGCCTGTACAATCTTAGATTAAATACCTAGCTTAAGGAGATTTTGGTACACATTCTTCTGGGGTAAGGCCTAGGCATCTAGACAGAAAATGTTGGGTTCTGATGTGTCTGTCTTGATCATTATGGTCCATGGAGATACAACCCATACAGTCAGCCTGGCCACAGACTGGTCCGTTTCATCCTGGAGTCAGCACCTAAACAGAGAACACAAAGGCTGAACAAATCTGGATTTCACACAGTAGGAGTAGAAACTCTACCTATGATATTTATATTGTAGAAGGTGCAATGAATCCAACCTCCAAGACTCCACAGAATGAGCCCTGCCTTAATGTAAAGTCTTAGAAAGCTAGGTTAGGAGAATTCTACCATAAAATTAATTTATACAATTTAGTATATAATGGATAAGAGGAAGTAAATACATGTGTATCAAGAAATAACAATAAATATTATTTTTTTCATTATATTTTTGTGAGATATATTCATGTTCTTTCTTTAAAAGAGAAGAAAACCAGATTATTAACAGTGTTTTTAATATCTTCAGTGAGAATAATATTTCAATATTGCCATTAATTTTTTTCAATAAAAATTTAGTTTAAATATAGTCACTGTGTTACAGCTTCATCTAATCATGACATATCTAATCTATGTGAAGTTGCGAACTGGAAAGTCACTTCTTCTTGATCCTGTTGTAGAAGCTTAAGTTTTTTCTATTGTGCTCATTGCCTGCCTTTTTGTTGGCTTATGCAATTGAAGAGTTGTCCTAGGTTCCAATACAGATGTATTCTATTAGCACCAGCTGGGGGCCATTAGCTGTTATCTCCTGCTATCACCCACCCCTGATAACAGACAATGGGCCAGCAAGAAACCACTGCATGACTCATGGACTTATCTCATCCTATTGGGAGATGCTCCGCCCAGGAGGGAGGAGCCAAGCATTCCCGCCTGGATATAACCTGGCCTTGGAGCTGCCTAAGGGAGCCTTGTCTACTGGGTTCCCAGAGGGCGAGGGCTACCACTGGACCTTCAGCTGGAGACCAGACCTTCCATAGGATCACTGCTTCAGCTGAGCTACTTCATCTGGACTGCTACCACCACCCTAACAGGGTGTCAGGTTGTATCTGGCTTTGTCAGTGCTTTTTCCTTCTATTATTTCACTTATTTTTAATTTTTTTTCTTATTAAATTTTAATCCTGACTTGAGATCTCCCACTGGTTTGCTTTCAAGCCAATACAAGAGTGCAGTTAAATCAAGGATTGAAGGACAAAGAAATATCTTATTCAGCTCAAGTAGAAGTTTTAATGTTCTTTTCCAAAACTTCATAAAGAAAACAAACATCCTTCTTTCATGCATGGCTTCACTCAAAATTAGCCTTTATCATTCTTTCATTAGCGCAATACCATAACTAGTCTTTTTTATAAGAAGTAGATATTACTATTTAGCATATTTTAATTATCTTTCTCCATGTGGAAAATTCTTACAGTCTTTAAAGTAGTATTTTTTTTTTCTTTGAACTAATATCTAAGATATTTCTTTAGTTTTACCTTGATCTAATGAGACATGAATTTATCTTTTAAATAAGTAGAATCGTTTTACTTTTTGTGTACAAAGCTTTTTAGTCTCAGTATATATTTAACTGAATCTACTAATCTGTTAATTTAGACTAAAGTTGATCTTAGAGCCTCCTAAAGTAGGCAATAAAAACCTGTTCATTTTAGACAACTTCTGGAGAGCTTTCTTGTCTTTCTCACAAAATTACAAAGTTTCACTGCATTAATTATTTTCTTAAGGATTGCTAGATATCCATTTCCCAGTAAAAGTAAAAATTTTGTGTTAATACAATCGTAGAATCATTTAGTCTGGAAAAGATCTTTAATGTCAGAGAGTCCAAACACTAAGCCAGCACTTCCAAGTCCACCACTAAACCGTGTCCCTCAATGCCACATCTACTTCTCTTTTAAATACCTTCAGGGATTGCCCTCCCTGGGCAGCCTTTTCCAATGCTTGGCAGCCCTTTCCATGAAGACACAGTATCCAATCTAAACATTTATTCCAGCCAAAATCCTCTCTATCCCTCTCTAAACTCTATACCAGCCAAAATCAACACATTGCCTTCAAAACCAAAAATAAATTACCTTGGACTACAGAAACTAAGTCTTCACGGAATGCAGCTATTACCATATTTTGCTTGATGTTGCAGTTATTGCCAAAAAGCCAAAGACTATTGACATCCTTAGCTGGGGAGTATACTTTCTGGAATCTAAGACATGAGCCAATCAGGCCTCTGTAATAAGGATTGAGGCAATAACCCTTAGGGTTATTGTGTCTTAGGTAAGAAAAAAACCCTGGAAAATATAAGGAGAAACAATAAAAGAGTTAACGAGAAATTAAACAGTTTTGAAATAAAACTAAGAACAATGAAAATTGAAATTTTATGGAGGAAAATAATCTCCTGAAAATTATATTCTTTCAAGATAATTTGAATGATAGCTGTCCCACAGATTTATAAGGAAGTATCTGATTTTCCTTACTCTTAGTAGAGTGAAAGTAAGACAGAAGAACATTCCAACATGGCAAGAAGAAAACAATCTGATTTTCGAAGTGGAGGGAGTGGGAGGATGACCAGAAGGAAAATCTCTATTTTATATATATTTGGAACTAAGTTTTCAAAATGCAGTACATTTAATGAGCAAAAACTTATATTTTTTTTTCTCTGTTAGACTCGCATTTCTAACAGCCAGATTTGCCTTCTCACCTCTCATCTATATCCCTGTAGCCTGATTTGTTGTAGTATTCTTTAGATATGATTCTTAGGAGAAGAGTTAAACAAATTATTGAGTTCTAGATGGGTTTATAACCAGAGTAAAATCTGTCTATTTTTATCACACTGTTAAATTTTCCATAGTAAATAACATAGAACATCTCTCTTCAAGGCACAGTTTCACGAAAGGGTCTGTTATGTGGTAACTGGCACAACTTCAAAGCCAAAACTAGGATGGAAAAATTTTGTTCAGTCAAATGCACTTTCAAACTGCATTTCTGGTTTGTCTTCTAAAGCAACACAATTTGAAAACACCAGTCTTCCATCAAGTAAAAGTCTCTATCTACCCAAAGTTACTGGTACTGATGCTGAGCCTACACTCTCCATAGCTTTTGTACCTTACCATACATATTTTTTCCTGTAAATGAAAGGAGGTGTCCTACACAATCTAGTGCTCACAAGACCATCTGATCTATTGACAGTAGTATGACTAGAAACTGGTTTTCACTACAGCTGCTTCAAAAACAAAGGATATTAAAATCTTCCTGGAGAGTCAGTGGTCCATGCTTTAGGAAAGCACACTAACATTCAGAAGCAAGTAATTTTCTTTTAAAATACATTTTTTGTTTTCATGATTTCTGCTATTTTTATCAGAATTCATGGTCTTTTTTACTTTGATTTGAAATCTGATTTACTTAATAATATTTCAGACTGAGAGTTTAAGTGCATACTAGAGGATGAAGAATTGATACTTTTTCAGGAGCAGACATAAAAGTAGCAATGATCACCTTAGAAATTACTTTGTTGAGAAAGAAATTCTCAATCTTTGTTTCTCAGCCTTTGTCAAAAAATCGGGGCACAGAGGAATAATTTCTAGACATCTAGGTAACGTTATGCATGCTTCTCTCTCAATTTGAAGCAAAGCGATCATTAGCTAATTCAGGGGAAAAAAAATAATTGAATACCATTTTCATGATGTATGATTTCAGAATGTATGCCTGAGGGAAAGAGTGTACTAACAAAGTGTTGAACAAAACTCATGGTAGTAGTACATACCTCATATCCTCAAGCTAAGACATATCCTCTTCTGTGGAATTTTTTCAATCTAAGACAATGTGTGAAATATGATATCAGAACAAACTCATATTAAAAAAGAAGAGAATTGTTAGAAAGCTTTTCTATTGAGAAAATAGAGATGAGCTAAGAAGATAAAATTTAGCTTTACATGGATTAAGAAAGCTGTATAAGCAACCCAACTTTCAATAAACTACAGTCTCTTTCAGGCCTTGGTTCTTTCAATAGATTATATGAAGAAATGCTAGTATTTGTATATTACATATATGTTCTATGGAAGGTATATTGCTCATATGACAAACATTTTTTCAGGTTTTGTGTTCATGTGAATTTTACTTAAATATGCATCTCATATTTATTTCACCTGACAATATTATATGATAAGAATATAGATATATATAGATATAAAAATGTAAGATACAACAAGAATAAAATAGTAATACTATCTATATAATGAATATAATAAAATTCTAATAATACAAATATACATTGCATGAAATTTTGTTAAAAACATTTAGGTTAATGATTTGAAATTACATCCATTCTCAACGTGTTCGCCTTCATTAAGCCTATCCTCAGCAAAGAATAGTACGATCTAAATTAATGGAATTATCAGAAAAGCAATAAGAAATAATATCCATCATGTTTGTGTATGACTTTGTATTTACTTTAGGAAAAGAAAAAATGTACACTTAAATGCTGACTGTCCATTTTTCATCAATGTGGAGAAGTAAGAATAAAGAAAGTGAATGTTCAGGAGTTGCTTATTGAAGTAATTAATGTATATGGTGTTCCTCATCCTTTCAGTGAAAAATTAAAGTGCTTAAAACTGTACTTAACAGCAGGTGGGGATTTTGAATTTGCTATGGACTGAAATAAAGGCTCCAACAGTCATATATGACATCTGAGTTGGACATCTTCCAATTCAGGAACTTTCTTAAGTGTTTCCCTGCCCCGAAGGTTTGATGTGTTGAAAAATTCAAAAGTAAGGTCAAGTAATATAGTACTGCAGAAATACACAGACAAAATTTGGCTCAGAAGCAGCCCATAATAACTTTCTAGGATAAAGCTATTTAGATCTACCAAAGGCTAGAGAGACATTGGAAAATGAACCTTTTTTTTTTCTTTCTTCTTTCTTATGAGTTTCATTCTGGACTTTTTAAAAGTATGAAATAATTTTTATTTCTGTAACACTTCTGCCCTTTTTCTTTGGGAAAACTCAGGACTCAAAATATAATAGCCCACCATGAAACATTTTGTTTAAATACAGAATAGAAATCAAATGTTTAATCCATAATAGTGGTCTATTTGCATTGACTTGTTTATAACTTAAGGTTTTACCCTTCAATATTGTAAAATCTCTCACAAATACAGTTTTAAATTATTCTAATTATTTGAACAAGGACTAGATTTTAGTCAGGTTTCTTGAAAGGTGAAACATTGCAAGATGAAATAGAATCTACAGTTTCTTTTGCTTTTGTGATGTAAATATTATGATACATTTCTTTTCTATCAATGGACTTTTTGCATTCTTGATTCTGTAACTCAAGTAAGAAATTGAGAGTCTAACTAGAATTCAGAAAGAAGTATACTGCAATACAATATTAGTGAGCTCCATAGAGTAGAAAATAATTTCTGTTTTTCTCTTTTCACCAATTATTTTTCTGTCAGTTTAATTGATCCTTCTCTTAAAAAATAATCAAAATACCTACCTGAAGCTAATGTGGATTGCTAAAGCCATTATGATTAGCTAGTATGAAAAAAATTGATCCAAGCTGAAATTTCCTACAACTGAAGATAAAGTGCTTCATTACTCCAGTTTTACCTTTTTTTCTCTGTCAAGTTCCAAATTAACACTGTCTTCATTGATAAACAAAGAATATCCTGAAATATTTTCCAGAGAAAAAGGATAATATGAGTTCTCTCCTCAGGAAGTATACACAGGCTTGCTATTAAAGAATACAGTTGAAAATAAATCACTGAAAAAAAAGTACTCTAAATGCCTGTGTATATGTCAAGCTAGAAAACTTATTAAGCATAACAGTTTTTGTGCTAAATTTCTCATAATATCACATGATTATTTGCATTTTGGCTTGTGTGCAGTAACAAAATACTCACATCCTTATAATGAAATCTAAAGTTTAATGTGATTATTTATTAGTCAGGTGTCTGAATAGAATTTTTTGCCTAGGTGCCTAAACTGAATGACACTACTATGGTGAGCAAGATAAGGAGTCAAGTTTTAAAAAATTGATATTAAGAGTCCTGCTTTTCTGTGAGCTCATATCTGTATGTCAGAAGGTAGTATCAAACTTTTTTTTCAAATTTATTTTATTGTGTTAGTGAGAACCCCATTTGATATAAAAGCTGCAGGCTGTTGTACAAGTGTTACAGAGTGGCCATAAATTTCCCAGACTTGCAGTTCCCAGCTATTTCCATTCTCCTGCTTCAGGCTGCCTCTGATCAGAAAAGGCAAGTGTAATTCACAGCTAAGCCTAACTTGATGTTAAAATTGATGTGAATTTTACTGTACAACCTTGCCTTAAAATGTGAAGACAACAGAAGCATTTCACGCTAATGTGCTACTGTTTATGTTGATTTCCATTTTTTATGGAGTCAAATTAATCCTTAAAATAATTCTATTGTGTTCTAAATGACGGCCTACAAATAAAGATGACAAATGATGGTGCAGAAATTTCCACTTCTGCTCCTAAAAATTAAGTAAATACTTATAAATAAGACAAATGCTTGTCTTGAAACATCCATTATAATTCATATATTCAATTTTACTGAGGTTATGTAATAGCCTTAATATATTGGTATAAGAAGAGCTGTGCAACAATTTACAAATTGATAATAGATGTCAGTGTGACAGTCAGTTAAAGCTCTCATTCCTGACTTTAGTATCCCGTATACACAGGTGAAGTCAGTCTTGATTTAAAAAAAAAAAAAACAACTTTAACAGTTCTAAATTACATGGTTTTACCTTAACATTGAAACAATTTTGTACAACAGTGATGAAAAAAGGACAAAATAATGACTGATGTCTATTATAATACAAATTATTTTGAAAATCCCAACTATTAGATTTTTATACAACCTACTTTTAACTTGATTAATTGAATAATGATGAAAATATTTGGCAGGAGATTAAAGGGAAGTTATTTTTCAGGAACCCAGGCTAACCTCTTGCTAATTGGTTTTCCTGATCTCCAAGACATTTATAGTAGGTGTAAAAGCAGCAGCGTATGAAACAGAATGTATTTTTTTCACTTAGCTAACATCAAAACTATTTTCTTTGGTTTTTTTTTCTAAAAATGTTCTAGATGCATTGTACTTAAGTCTGTATTAATGTTTACCAAGGTAATCAGGCGCAATGTGAAACAAAAGATTTCTTATGCATAAGTTATGCATGAAGAATTAAATATTACCTTGAAAACAGACAACTGTTTATAACTGTAAATATGTCCCACAGGAAAAGGATAAACCCATGAAATGTAAAGAAAAATTGTGGAAAAGAAATGTTTTTCTCTGAAAAGGCTTTGAAGGCCTTTCACAGTGATCATGGCAGATACTATGGCCCTGTATTGCTGCTGTCACGAGCTACTGCTGAATTCCTCCTGTAAATAACAAGAAGCAGAGAGACTGATAGGCTTCTTTGGGAACTGCTTTGGCACAAAAGTGTTGTGTGTTTCCAGTATGCTTTCAGCAGCAATGTCTTTAAGACTTCTTTTTATTCTGACAGGAATCTGTTTTTTAAATATTATTTCTGCATAGATGAATTCTGCCAACTAGTCCATATCCAGATGAGGTACATAACACATGTATTTTTATAACCAAAAAAACTCCATCGTATTTTTAATTATACTTTCACTTTTCTAATCAATAAAAGCAGAATAGGTGAAAAGTACCAACACATCTTCATTCCCCCAGTGAAAAACTTGACATAATGAAAGCTTAGATTTTGCCAGCCTTATAGGTGTTGGAAAGCTGTAGTACTGGACTGCTTCCTGGCCATAAAATGGCATATCTTAAATGCTCAGCAGACCCACTGTCATTCTAAGACAAGCCTAATGAGGAATCCTCTGTTTGGGAAAACAACTTAGTTCCGTACTTAATGTCCAAAATAAAGGAAGACAAAACATGTCATCAGACTGCACACAGCTCTACAGATACACATTACATTTTACAGGAAAGTTTTTTAATGTCATTCATAAAAATAAAAGACATAAATACATAACCAGGACAGTGTTAGCTTATGTAATTTATGTGCAGTCAAACGTAACACTGAACAAGGCAAGATGCTTGTATTTTTATCCTTTATCTAGAAAGTCTTCAGTCTTGCTAATTCCTGGACTACACCAGTTACTCAGCTAGAAAATATTCTTTTAATTAGGTATTTTTCAACTAAAGTCTAATTTGAATGAAAAAGAAATCAGCATGAGTTTTGCAGACATTTCCTTTGAGGCCAGCAAAAGTTATGTCTGAATCAACACCTTCAACATCTCCAAAATAATAATATGAGTTCAGTATTCAGCACCGAATTCAATTTTTCAATTTCTGAAAGCCAGGGTATCATTGTCTAGATAAGATAACTAGTAAACACAACTCAGTTGAATCAGATTTGAAACACTATGCTTGAAACAATTGCAATTCTATAAAGTTAGAAAGTGTGGTATACAAAAGTTACAGAATGCATATAATTTTTTCAAATTTCAAAACCTAAGGCTGTAACAAGTTTTCACAGATTTTGCTACCATAAAGATCTTTAATATGAAATGTGAAAAATGGATATTTTCTGTAAATAGGAATTTTTTGTAAAAGAATACCCCTATGCTCTTCCTGGTCATCTTAAAGCCTACCTTGTTAGATATCTAAAAGTTGCAGGCACCCTTGTATAGAACACAGAGCAATATAAAAATGTATATCATTAATACACTGCATTAAACTGTAAGAGCATGTAGATGTGGCCTCATAATATTAGAATGCTTTGGATTTGGTTAACATGTACATATCAGCTTGAGAGTCTATGAACAAAAGTTCTGCGTGAGAAATATGTGTGTATGCTTCTTTATAAACAAGTCATGACTATTGGAATTTCCAGTGTTGCCACGACAGCTTTTCTCTTCCCACAGTTGGTGCCTCATTCATTATTGACTTTCTAATTTCTGCAGCAATAAGCAGGCCAAGATGAGAGTGATTGTAAAAAGTAACCTAATTTACTATATGACCTTGAACAGTTGCGAGAGAAGCACGTCTTCTGGATGCACAAAGAGGTACAGCTCTGTGACTCCATTGTACTTACTCCTAATTCAGATCTCAGGCTAAAAGAAATATTACAAGAAGATGTTCTGTATTGTTCTTGAAACCCTAGATAAAAAAAGGTCAGTGTGAGAGACAAGTGAATATGCAAGCTGGTACAAGGCGGAGGGCGGACTCAGTGGAGATGAATACATAACTGTAGGAAAACTATACAGAAATATCAAATATATGTAAAATAAGCTTTTTTTTTTTTTAACTGCTTAAAACAGTTGAGACATTGCAGATACTTCATATGCCAAGAAATTCCAGAATGAGCATTCATGCTGCTGCCCCACCAGATACTGCATGTCTACAAATTCTGATAATTATTTTCATTAAATGTGCTCTATAATTGCTTGCCAGGCTTGCTGCAGCTGTCAGAAGGGGAGCAATAAGATAGAACACAACTACTAGGCTGAAGAGACAAAGTATAATTTTGTCTGTAAATATACCATATTAGAAACTAAATAATGGAATTTAGAAAACAACAAAAAAACTAGTTTTGAATCCAGAATATCAAGTTTATGGTAAGTAAGTTTAGCAAGGGAATGAAAATGAGTATTGACACTAACAAATTCATAGCTCAGCTGGCTTGGAGATATTTTATTCCATGTGAATAAGAAAAGACAATGTATGATATAGTCTATTCTATCTATAGAGGCGCAGCAAATGTACACAAGCCCTGGAACATAAACATCTGTCCGTGTGACTGTTAACCAGAACAGTGATTTAGGTGATACAATATGCCTGCTTTTAGAAAAAAATATTGTATAAAATAATAACAAGAATGCCTATTATGGCATAGGGAATGTTAAAGCGAAAATGACAGAATAATTTGGATTGAAATGCCTGTCAAAAGGCATTATCTTGTCAAATCCCCCTGCCATGGGCAGGGGCACCTTCCACTTGACGAAGTGGCTCAGAGCCCTATCCAAACTGGCTTTGAACACTTCCAGGGGTGGAGCATCCACAGCCTTTCTGGGCAACATCACCAACCTCACCACAGTGGCTCATCACAGTAAAAGACATTATTCTTATGTGTAATATAAATCTACCTCTCTTAGTTTAAAACTTTGTCCTGTCACTCCAGGCAAATTTTGGCAGAACATGGAACAGCCTGACTTGTCATTCTAAAGTAGAGCTGTTTGTAACCGTGTGATATTTTTTAGCTTACAAAACACCTTAATTGGTTTGAGGGGATAAATTCCATCAGCTTCTTACTTAATGACTATCGTGATATCTGTCCTCTTTAATATATTTGCTTACAACTGTCAATAAAATACTATTTTTTTTAATTTTTGTAAATAAGGAAAAAAAAGAAAAAATTATGGTGATACAATCTGCCTTAAGTGAGGTCTGCGTCAAGCAACTCATTATATCAATTTGAAATCAATGAAGTCAACAAGTGTGCTGAGATACCTGAAAATCCTCAATTTTTTTTTTTTTCTTTTACCAGTAAGGCCTTCATTTACCAATGAAAAGAAAAAGAAAAAAAAAAATCTTATGCAGCTCAGCAGGCTGTTGAAATTATCGACGTGCTGAAGACACAATTTACAGGACAGTTCACAGATGAATTCATGGTGCTTAACCTGTCATATTTCCCTTTGACCAGACACATTCATACACACATACATGCACATTCACATAGAAATGCACAAACACATCCACATGCATTTATATGTATAAAACACAATTCAGATTAGTCTCTTCTTTCCTTAGCAAAATCACAGTCATTTCAGCACTTGATGTCAATTAAGCTCTTTGTAGTCCATTCTCCTGATGTGTTTCAAGTGCTGCTGAATGTGATCTACAGATTATAATTTTGGTAACATTAGGTAAAATGACAGAGTTTTTTGAAAGCTATCAACCACCTGTGCTGCACTTTTTTCTTGCAGTTTCAGACTGCACAGACTAAGGTTATAAAATTTTCTAACTACTGAACCCCCAGGACCCTATCAGCAGGTTTTCTCCATCCAATGGTATGAATCACTTTCTTATTTCTGATATTTACCTTTGCATGTTTCAAAGTGAGCCTAGCTGACATGCTCAAAGCTATGTTAAGTAATTGGTAGTTTATTAAAATGTTTTTCTGTTTCTTAACAGTGAAATATTAAATCCAGTTGCAGGTTATGTAATTTTTCATTTTAAGAAAAGTGTTAATTTTTTTATAATGGTTCACTTGAGCTGAAATATGTATGAAGGTAGTTAAATGTCATTATAGGCATTTGGATGGCGTTTGGATGTTTACTTACAACTTTAAAATCCCACCAATGGTGAAAACAGAGATTACTAAGCTTGGCTCCTCTGAACCTTTTCATCACAGCTTAATAAATATTTTTCTGCATGATTTCAGTTAGTTTGCTGTTACTACCCTCTGTCAGGCTATGTTCAGCTAAAATATATTAAAAACAATTTATAATCAGTATATAACTTTATTATTATTATTAGCTTTTAAAAAAGAAATTCATGTCAAAAAAAAGGAAATGGATACAAAGATGTAATGAAGAAATTATTTTAGACATAATTCACAGTTAGCATTAAAGCCATCATGTAATTTCATTCTAGCTGATCATATGTCTAAGTGTATCCGAAAATAAGAAAATTATCTGAATTTGACATTTCTACATATACTGGGGAATTTTTGGTTATATTTGCATCACAGTAAGAAAAGTAGTTGATTATTGTATTCGTCATCATAACTCATTTTTTCACCAGAAGAATTCATGACCCAGTGAGTTGTCTTGATTTATACAATGTCTTTCCAATGCATATTCAATGGAAAAAAACCAAACAGTGCTGTCTAGAAGGAACAGCACTGCACCCCAAGGAAGTTCAGGATCAATTAGGGTCTGTGTTGTGCAAACTGAAAAGAAAACACATTCCTACATGAAGAAAGAAGAAAGGCAGAGAAAGGAGTTAGACTTCTCATGCTAAAAGAAATAAAGTAGGTTTTCCTTTGGAAAACCCACGCAGTTTCTAGAATAAATATTACATTTACATAAACCATTTTCTGTATTTGGGTAGTTATTTCCAGTATCACAAACCAGATGAATTATTTCTTTTTTGATAATATGGATGTGTTGTATGTTGGCAAGAAGTTTTATCTTCATTTATCTGTCCAAACTATACCATTTCAGAAAGGTGATATTTTATCATTGTAGATTTTTTCTTATTTTAAATATATTCAGTGTACTTGTATCTTTTCTTTAATCAAACTCTGGGTTCTCCATTTATTTCAGAATTTTATAACCATAATTAAAGGACTCAGCTTGTTCTTTACATTTCCTTCTGCATGTGATAACATCAAGACAGAACTGATGCATAGTTTTATTTTATTTCTCTGTATAGACTCAAGTTAAAGCCTGCTGCTTTGGGGGAATCAATTTTGTCCAAAGATCAATTAATAGTTTTCCTTCCCTCACCCCCATCTATAACAGAGGTGACATTGCGTATGTCATTTGCATATACAGCTGAGAAAATCCAAAATAAAGTGATTAAAAGTAAATTAAGTAAACAGTCCACTCTGGACTCCTGGGTAATTAGAAAACATTGGTTTTGATAGTTATGTATTATGCTTGTGCATGTACTGAATTTAAATACAAATACAAATTATAATTTGTTCACTATTTAAATTTCACTTTATGTTACTCACATATTTATTCAAAAATATGAGAATACATACACCACAAAACTGCTCAACTGTATTTAAAAAAATATTCTTTGCTATATACATATATATATATATATATACGCCCATCTGATTATTGCTTGAGATGTAAGTAATTTCAAATTGCTTACATTGATGCACTTTTTATAGGTGTATCACAGGGCTCCACTATTTCCACAAGCAGCATGGCAGCAAAAGTATTAGAAGCATTAAAAGAGCCTTTTGAAAATTCTTGAAGCTACATATCATTCCTGAATCTCCTGTTCTGGTTTTTTTCCCAATGTTCTCTCTTGATTTAAATCTAAAGTAACCATTTATCAGCTAGCTTCTCTATGAAATAGGTAAAAGCCATTTATGGTTTGGTTCACCATATATTTAAACAAAACCAAAACAAAACAAAATAAAAATCCTGAAAAGAATCAATAAACTTCACTGCAGAAATGCCTCTTTTGCATAAGGAAAGAATTCTTTTCCAGAATAACACTAGTTAGTGTAGATAATCTGTGGTGCCTGAGCCATCATGTTCTTTCCTGAACAGACTGTGTCTACTTTTAACACTTCTTCCCCAGCGCTCCCTGTCTTTCAGGAAATCATAGGACCTTTGATGTGCGAAATCTCTGAAAGGTTTAAATTTAGTACTGTAAAAACATTGATGTAAACCTTCTGAAGTATTCATAAACAATTAATTTATATAGGCCGACTCTGACTCTGCTCTGTAAGAAATGGGTCACCTGAAAATGAATTAAAAGAGCTGAACAGGAATTCATGCTTTAAATGTCAGCTTTTGTTTAGCCTTCCTTTAATGGAAATGAATTGAAGTTTTCAGAGAGCTGTTGATTCTGTGGTAAGATAGGTGCCTAATATATTTGGGATAAATCATCTGTTTTTTCTGTCCATTCATGATAGAAATAATATGGAGGAGTAACTCAGACTATTTCCTTAGCTTCTTTGGAAAGCTGAACCTGGCTGATATGAATCATAGTCTTTATATCTAATATCAAAAAAGCAGATCTACAATATCTAAGTGAATACAGGTATAAAATTTACCTAACCAGTTAAGTCATACATTGATCTAGTCATTACACAGTGATCAAAATGTTTTTGCATAAGAAGAAATTCTTCAGCATTCCTCTATTGTGTCTAAATATGAATTTGCTTAAATATGTGTAGCGACAAAAGTATTAAAGCTCATGGCTTCTTTGGTTTGTTCTTATTCTGAACACCTATAATTAACACTGACAAGTGATCACAACTATTGTAGCAAAAATCACATCTCAATTGAGTACAATGAAATATGCTACAATATACTGAGAACAAATTGAACAACTAAAAATTCAGCAAGTAGTAGCTTCACATCATAAGATGAAAGGCTGCATGCAGTAAGAGAAACCAGAAGAGTGAATTCAGCAGTTTGAATTCCCTTTGAATTTTCTGCTCATTGTTCCCCACAAATAATTTCTTGACAACATTTTTTGGAAGCAAACTCGGTCTTAAGCTTTCTGTTCCTTTGTGTGTCCTCTCCTCTCTCCTCTTTGGTTCCCAGGCAGGTCTTAAATACCTTATGGGAAATGCCATTAACAGATTCTCCATTGCCTGTATACAGCATTAGCAGCTAAATGGGCTTCCTGTAACAGCATTACATGAAACAGACTGATCAGTGCTCATTGGTGCTTCTCCTCTCATCTGCCTTTAGGCCTATGTAGCAATGTCAGGAGATACAGCATAGTTTGTTGAGAGCCCAGGCACCCTACTATGCCTGTATCAGAAGCAGGAAAGACTTAGAGGAAGACCCTGGAAGAAACAAGTCAGCAGTGGTATGTCTGGGATGACCCAAAAGAGGGCAGTTGGAAAAAGGGGTACAAATACATCATGGAAGTAGTCCTGTGTTCTGTGAAAATAAAGAAGAAAATGTAGGGAAAAATGAAAAGCACACGTTCATGGGGGGGAATTCTTATGAAAATGCTGAGGGGAGGTTATTTCTACAGTACAAATACAGCACTACTGCAAGTCATTCATTTACACTGGGTGTGCAGCTAGAGAGTAGACATGACAAGGATGCAAATGCAGATGATTAAAAATTGTCAAGAATTTTCATTATAAACTTGGAAAAGGAGGACACTAGAGGAATTAAAGAAAGAGTATGAGGATGAGATGGAATGAAAAAATGATCAGTTAGTGATTAGGTGAAAGAGCTGGAGAAACAATAATGACAAAGTAAGACATGCAAAGTAACAGAGTTACAAGATAAGAAATGTCTGATGACCCCAAGTATTTTTCCCCAATTTTTTTTTTTTAATCTCTTCACTAAATAGCTCAAGAAATTTTAGTGTGTTTTGTAGATGCTCTGTCTTTTAATGAATAAATTCTGTCTGAAGTTTTTCCCACGTTGTCATATACACTGGTAAATATGTCAAGAGATGAGCTAAAAGGTCTTTGGTAAGGCTCACAAAGTCTTCCCTTTCCCTCATAAACTGCATAAATTATCCTTAAGGATGAAGGCTGAACATTGAAGGTAAACACTCATTAGCTGTGGGACTCTTCAGAATGCTGACTGGTGGAACTGAATTAATTTTGCCATTGTTTGACAGCAAAACTGAATTCCCCTTGCTCTAAACTGAAATCTGTGTTATTGTTCTACCCGACACAGGTGTTGGTCTTCTTATGTCTGAAAGGAGTTACAATAATTTCTGATTTCACCTCTGAAGTATAAGAACTGAACAGCCTTATATTAAAAAAAAAAAAAAACCACCAAAAAAAAAAAACAAACAAAACAAAACAACAAACCCAGATCTTATTGTAAAGTTATCTGATTTGGGCATTTTACCTCTTCTTCAGTAAAAAGAACACATTAAGAAATCCTTCAAACACCTCCACATAAAAAAGTCCTTTTCTATGTGTTAATGTAATAGTTTTGTCTCAGAAGCCAGAAAGCCTGACTAAAGGCCTTCTTTTGTTCACATTACAAAGAAAAAAAAAAAGCATAAATCCTTATTTCCATAACAGAAGAGAAAAAGGTGCTCTTGGTTTACTCATGAAGTCTTTCACTGGTGTCTTCTCTTCCATTTGTGGCAATTAATTGAATATATGTTTCATAATATAAGGTGAATAGTTGCAAAAAAATGTTTCTTTTTTAGGCATTGGAAAACCTGTGACACGTATCACATTAATAAAGATATACCTGTGATAGAAATCAGTCTATAGAATAGTATTTATAATAACAGAAATAAATTTTTTAAACCTAATGTAAGAATTTGGAAAAGAAACATCTAAAATTGTTCTTTGAATTTGAACACAAGAGGCCAATAATGTGTTCATTGCATTTTTTGAAATACAATGATAATACAAACAAAATTATGAATTAAAAATTCAGAAAACAAGACAAAGTGGAACTGGAAGGGAAAAAGGTAAGGTAGAGGAATAAGCACTTAAACCAAGATTAAGCCACTTAAAGTCCAGGTGGCATTATTTTAGTAAATAATTCCTAACAAATAATGACAGGAATTGTAGGATCTCAACTAACAAATATATCACAACACACCTATGGAATAGTGGGGATTTTGTTCTTCAAGTAATCTGACCATCTTTTCTTTTTTTCTTAATTTTCATTGCATCTAATTATTTGAGGAATTAAGTACTTAATTTTTGACAGAAAATTATTCTTTAACTGTATTATCTCATATTAACTTATGCTGACTTCCTCTTTTCTAAAACCTTGCTTCCCAATGTCTATCATTCTATTTCTGTTCTTATTTATCTGAGTTTAGAGAGGAAGTTTCTGGAAGACATTTCGGGCATAGATACCTACTTAATGGTGGAAAGACACTAAAAAAATCCCAAAACCAAACCAAAAACCAAGCAACAACAAAAACCACACACACACTCTAAAATTTAAACAATAGAAGTAAACTTTAAAAGCTCTATGGCCTCACAAAAAGTAAGGAACTTTAAAGACCATATTAGTGCCTTTTATATAAATCTGTCTTAATTACAGTATCAATCAAAAATAAACCATAAGAATGTCCTGCTTTATAAATCAAAAGTAGAAACTATCAGTGGCAGGAAGTGGTCTTTGGAATTACAGAATGTTATTGTATGTTTTGTGGGCTTATGAAGAATATTAGACAACATTTTCAATGCTTCATATATTACTTTTCATTCACTACCATCACAAATACTGACCTTCATGTTCTTCTGGAGCATTTTCAGCAGGAGGCTGGAAATCAGTATGTTATGAGCTAACTAAAAACATTTCTCATAATTCTAAACACTGGCCTTCCTTCTGTACCTTGTTATTGCTTTGCAGTTATTTTTTTAATGGAACTCAAATGCACATTCTCTAGAATTTATCTTTGCCTACTAGCCAAAACAGTCCTGTTAGCTCTGGTCTCATCTTTAAGAATGTCTGCTCATTGCTGGTTTTGCACAGCCTAATTCAAACTGAACTGACAAAAAAAAATGTCTCATATTACTTACAGGCTTTCATTATTTATGCTGAAGGTATGTCAGTTGTTCTCTGAAGGAAGTATTAATAGGCCCCTATTCTTCATATTTTTCAGCTACCCTGACAGTGTTTACAGATTAGTCCTACATCTTACTCAGTTTCAAAGCTAATTAATTGTGGCGAACACAGAAGACAACAGTAAATTCTTTCCCAAATCCATCAGTGTTACAATTAACATTCATATTTTTCAACAGACTGGGGGCGGACAGGTCTTATCAAAGAGAAAAAACAACCCACCTCAAAAGGCTTTCATGATTTATATGTAGGTGAATCCACTTGCATCTTAAACAACCACCCATTACCAAGCCATGGAGTGCCAAGCAGCATGGTGCTGATAACCTCAAGGTCATGGGTTCCAATCACCCTGTGAGTCATTCGCTTCAGAGAGGGATTTGATGATCCTTGTGGGTCCCTTTCAACTGAGAATATTCTGTGGTCCCTGATAGCCTTTGGGTGTTGCCATCTGGAGCTCCTTGCAAGAGCTGCCATTACACACATATCCACAACTTGACATCTTTCCCAGTATGTCAGGCTGCTAAGGTAAGGAGGGTGTCTGGGAGTCGTGTGATAATAGCATGTAGATAGAAACAGATGGGACTCAGGATCTAAACAGATATAATTCTTGATTGAAGAAACTAAATTTCTTCACGTTATCAGCCTGTTGTTACAAAGCTATGTCACAGCATGTCCATCAGCATTTACTTACTAGCCAACAAACAATTAGAAAAAAGAAAAATATTTGTATCACTGACAGGAAAATCAGAAGACATTCCAGATTTGCTCTTTTCAATAAAGAACAGCAGTGAAGGATTCCTCATAATTAAACCAACTGCAGTATAGTTTAGAATAAACAAGCCCTAAGAAGTACTGCAACTGTGAAGAAATGTGCTGTTGAAGAGTGTTTGTTTGCAAAAGTTGATGATTGGCAGCCTGTTATACTGAAAATGCACAAAATCAATACTGATGTAAAACTCCAGAGCTGGCTGTCACAAAATACTTTGATTAGTCTGAAATAACAGGATTGTTTAGTATGGTTATATGTATGCCACTATCCCCAGAATGCCCATGAACTTGAACCTATTGATACTGAAAAGTCTCAGAACATCAGGCAAGGAGCTGTCAGGGACAGAAAAATATACATGTCAAGTCCAAATA
Organism: Monarcha castaneiventris obscurior; assembly: GCA_026261815.1. Classification (NCBI taxonomy): domain Eukaryota; kingdom Metazoa; phylum Chordata; class Aves; order Passeriformes; family Monarchidae; genus Monarcha; species Monarcha castaneiventris. The sequence continues at coordinate 4,538,735 of JAMPIT010000327.1, forward strand.
CAGCTGATGATGGAGGTGGGAGACTTCACAGCTATCTCACACCATTTTTATCACTGTAACCACTTGTAATTCAGAAAAGATAGTCTAAGCATAAACCTAGTGTAAACAGGCAAAAACGATGGGAAAGTTTAATCCAGAATGCTAAAATGCTTCTTTTAACCTGTGTTACTATACATTAAGAAAGCAGGAGTGGAAGTGAAGAGTTATTGACAAGGAGAAAAAAAAAAACAAACCCGAATTTCCCAAGCCTTGACACCATTAAGCCTAAATCAATTTCTAGAAAACTACTCAGAAGGGATGTTGCTTTGTAGCTGCTGAATAGAAGGCAGTGGAGTGGTGCCCTCAAATGAGTTTCTGTTAATAGTGTTGACTCTCCTGTTCAATGGGAAAACAACTTAAAATTATATTTATGCAAAATAATATCCTCTGAATTTTATTACCAAGAGGAGAGATCATATCTGCTACTGGGTGGTACAGAAAAATCCCAGTGAAATACATTTATATAAATCACATTTTCTCAGATACAATGAACATTTCACTAAGTAAAACAAAACTCCCAGAGATATAGTGCTCAACAGTTTTACTTTTTTATAGAGGCTTAACAGTGGGATGTCTTTGAAAATAATGATAATAAAAATAATGAGACAGTTTCTGATAACCTATTTTTTGTGGAAGAAAATAATAACTTTTATTAGAACTTCCAGAGGAAAAAAAGAATTCTAGATTTTTTTCTAAGAATACATCAAATGATCATGGCAAAGAATTGAAAGTATTTGATACTTTTATTATTATAGTATATAGTATTTTCTTGTGTGCATTTCTGGACATCAAAATAATTTTCAGTTAATGATCCCTTCTAAAGAAAACCTGCATAGAAACTTGAATGTGGATTTTCCACTTAATTATCCTCTTACCTTGTCTATGAGTTATTTCTGTGTTACTCTTACTTCCTTTTCTAGAAAAGACCATGATGATTTGCTTAATCAGAATACTTTACATCACAAAAATATTTGAGAGAGAAAAATACATAGTAAATCTCCATATTATCATAAATGAACATGCTTTATCTAAAATAATGCAACTCTCCCAAAGTGTTGGACATTCTCACAGTGCTTTCGGTTACAGTCTTTTCTCCCTTGTTGTGATGGTGATAGGCAGTAAACTTCCTTTTTAAATTTGCTGTTATTTTCAGATCCCAAATACAAGCTCAAGAACATTTCTATGCCTGGGATATTCATGGATCTCCCAAACACATATCAAAATATACTAGTAGCTGCCATAAAGATTTTGTGAAAATGCAATGATTTCACAAGCTCAGCACAGGGGAGATATCACCAGCCATAGTTCTCACTTTTGTGCAAAAGGAAAACAAACAGGTGGTGTGTTCCTCAGAGTTATTTTGCAGCTAAGATTCATTTCCCTATTGAAGAATAACAGGATAATTCAGACTGGAGGGGACCACAGGAGATTATCTGCTCAACTGTATTATCTGCTCAAACCAGGGTCAGCTATGAGGTTTGGTGCTGTCTCATACCAACTCAGTGTCTGACACAAAGCCCAGGGCTTTTTTTTTTTTTTTTCCATAGTAACACTCCAGCTGGGCAGACTGTCCACAGCCCATATATTTCCAGGATTTGGCATTTGTCCTGCTTAATTTTCATAAGGTTCTTTTTTGGCCCGTTCCCTCAGTTTGTCTGTGTCCCTTCAGCTGACAACCTGCCTTTGAGCATATCAGCTATTCCCTTCACTTTGATGTCATCTGTGAGGTTGATGAGAGTGTCCTCTGTTCCACTTCCAGGTTGTTGATAAAATCATTATGTAGGACCGATCTCAGGATATGCTCCTGCAGTGCTCTGCTTCCTTTAAAGTATGTTAGTTCTGAGTTGCTAAAGCCCAGAATATTAATTCAGTTTTCATTCTTCCTAAAATCTCACTTCTCCAAAAACATACTTTGGAAGAAAAAGTCCTTCTGGAGTATTTCATTTTGAAGCAAGTCTATCAGTCCAAATTGTCCTCTGTCTCAGATTTGATTATTTGCCATCCAGATATTAAAATGAAATCTCTCTCTATATAGATATGAACTTATAACCTTGGCATTTCATCTAGTTTTTGCATCAAAAAAAAAAAAAAAACATTATCATTTAATTCCAACTACAGTGCTCAAAGAACCTGGAAGAAAATAAAAGGAAGTCCAGGGAAACAGATTTATTCAAAATTCCTTTTACGCTTGAATAGCAATGGAAAACAAGAATGATACAAAGTAATCTTCAAATAAATGCCAGCATTTAATACAATTGAATCATGTACTTTCAATAAAAGTCCAGTGCATGACTGTGTTAAGAGGACTGTAAAGTTCAAAGAAGGTTGTGTTAATTTTTAACAAGTACTTTTGGGTTTTATTACTTTGAATAACTTTGTGATTGCACATGAACATTTTTGATTTTTTGAAATTTTAAGTGTATATTCCCATGTGTTTCTGAGTGTAAACTAATCACAATATATTAAATACCACCAGATATCATCAACCTGAATTAAACGTAGTTGAAATATCTGTATAAAAATCAGAGCAAATACATTAGAGGATTCAAGATTGGAGCAAAACAGAAAGGAGTCAACAATGAAGAAACATATGTTCCCAGTGTGTGGAAATTGTGTCCTCTAATATAGAGTTCTCAAGATTTGGCTTTGAAGAAACTAGTTACAAGCAAAATTACATTCTTCTTCTATACAAGACATTTCAATTGCATATTCATTCCTACTCTGTGCCTGTGTTTACATGCCAGCCCTGTCTGGGGGACAAGAGGGACGGCATCACCACCCAGGCAAGGGAGAAGATCGTCCCTCTCTGCTCTGCACTGGGACAGAGTCCTGGGGGCAGTTTTGGGCACCACAATATAAGAAAGGCACTGAGCTATTAGAGAGTGTCCAAAGGAGTGCTACAAAGATGGTGAAGGGCCTTGAGGGGAAGTTGTGTGAGGAGTGGCTGAGGGCACTTGGATGCGTCAGTCTGGAGAAGAGGAGACTGAGGGGAGACATCATGGCAGTCTAAAATTACTCTCTTTCTTGTATTCATTTATAATTTTTAATTAAAATCCTTTTTTCTGATTTTATTTTTTTCAGAAATTACAGCTTTGTTTCTTCGCTATGACATTTAGTATACTAAATGTTCAGTTAATCTTTCCATGCTTTGGCCAGGTATCATGCATTTAATGCTATAGTAGACATTTAACAGAGGAAAGAATGGAAAGAATGGAATGAATGGAAAGAATCTCAGTTGTTTGTGCTGGCTGTTGTAACATACTCTTTCCTGCAGCAGGTAACTCAGTGACAGCTCTGTATCAGGATTGCATCTCATCAGGACTGGTTCTCATTTGTAGTTACAGTGAATTCTACTTAAAGAATTATATCATGGCCATTCATTTCCTGCCAGACTGATCTGTTATAACAGAATTACTGACCTTTAATCTGTCTTCTTCAAGCCATGGAGTCTGCAGAAATGCAGACGACATACGTAAGACCTTTTCAAGTAAAGCTTGAAAAACTGAAACTTTTTCTGAAAAAGGTTCAATGACACAGGCAGGAAATTCTTCCTCACAAGGAAACAGGTCCTCTGAGGATAAAAGTGTCAGCGTCTTTACACTTTGATAAAATCACACCTATCCCCTTGAGCCATAGGAATTGAGGTGCTTTTCAGGGCTTTTTAGGGGGATTTTGAGGGGGCTTTAAAAATTTTTACTGTAAAACTCACGACCTTTCCATGTCACTACTTTACTCAGAAACTTACTTTTGTCTGTCTGATACTTTCGTCAGATTAATTTTTTCCCCTAAGCACAAAGGATTATGACTTCCTATTAAACTCATTACTGGACCAACTGCATTTTCTATTCTTCTTGTCTTTTGTGTTATGCTGGAGGGCACTTCAGGCTGTCTGAAACTAACAGCATGGCTTTGTGATTGGAGCATCTGATGGCACAAAGTACAAACTGTTCTTATATGTCCTTTATTATTTTCTCACTAAAACATGGAAGATTTTAGATTGAATGTTCCTTTCATATTTGAAACTGTTTATGTGTATTTTAAAGTTTATTGAAAACTTGTTTCAGATATTGAAGATCTTAAGGAATTCACCACAATTTCCCCCATTTTATCTAGGAAATATAAATAATGAACAAAAAGAATATCAGATGTTTTTTGAGTATGCCATGTACTCTAGGCTCTAGTTTATGAACAGGGTTAGCTTAACCTCTATTTATATTCAAGCGAGAGAGGAGAGACCTCCTGAGGTTGAATGAGTGCACACTGCAGCTCAGACTAGGGTCATGGCAGCCCAGTCCTGTGGGAAGGTGTGGGGGACAGACTGTAGAGTCTACTGGCACATTCAGGGTCCTGTCAATATCAAAGGAAATGTATTATAATATGCCTTTACCATGTACAATATCGTAAGAAAGTACAGTGGGCTAGGAAAAAAAAGAATCTCTAAATTAAATGCCAGCCTGCCTCTTAGGATATCTTGAGATTTGGGAGGACAAAGAAAACAATTATTCTTCATGAGACTAAGAAGTGAAAAAATCAACATGGGCTTTAACTACTGAGTTTATTTGAAGTGCTCCCTCTCCAAAAAAGAAATGACCAATGAACCCAAACAAAAGAAAAATCAAGATGAAACAAGATCAAAACCCAGAAAACAGGAAGAGAAAAAAGAATGTGAATCCCCAAACCAAAGACAACAAAATGAAGATAGGTTAACAGAGTGCTAGTTTTATGGTAACAGTTTTCAACAGATTATGATCTATTTACAAATTACCCTTTGTGATGCAGCTCTGATTAAAAAGTCCTAAGACATTGAATTGCTCAATAACCTACACAGAAAGTTAGTATCATTGCATCAGAAAGCAGCAGAATAAAAACAAGGTAAAAGACATTTGTCTGTGCAGTACTGATATATGTGAGATGGAAATAGAACATGCATTGTTTTTACTAATGTATGGACAGATGCAAAGTAAAAGCAGTGGTAATTAAAATTTGCTGTACTAAGCTGCTGGTACAAACATTGTCAGAAGATGAATGTCAATTGACTGAAAACCATCCTTCCATCTGATATGGCACAGAAATGAGCACATAATGCATCAAGTCAAAGATATTTCACATTAATTTTTAAATATTCATTTTCTAAGTTAAAATGTAGAATAATTAATTAAAATAAACTGTTTGGTTAAAAGTAGATAAAAATAAAAGTACTTTGTTTGTATGAGGTTGAGAAGAACACTACCAACATAATGAATGCTGGCATCAGGTGTGCAAAATATGTCTATTGATCTAGAACAGAATCTTTCCTAGAAGACCTTTTTAGGTATTGTGGCTATTTACTAGAGACCATTTTTTGAATGGATTACAATATTTTCAGCTGTAGAAATGTTTGTGTTGACCAGAAATTATGGCCTGGACTCTGCTTCCTGTTTCCTACTTTGCGGTTAGAGATTCCCAATACACAATTGCTTTCTACCTACCTATATGTTAGAGAGTATAATACACCTTTCAAATAAATTTAATATAAAATTGGAACTTTTTGTTTAAGAAAAGTGGCACAGTGTTTGAAAGGAGAAGTAGAAGGCAATACATTTTATGCTCTCTCTACTGTTGTGCGTAAAAGCAGCAGAGCATTAAAGGATTTGAAAAAAAAAGTGGAATGTAATCTGGATCTGTATCCACCATAATTAATAGAGCAAATTATGGGAATAGAAATTGCAGTTCCTTCAAGATATACAAGCATTTAAGTATGCCAAAATAACCTAAGTAGACAATATTTTTAGTTTACTCTTTCAGATGTTGCAGATGTCCTATTGAAATATCCCTTATGAGGCATAAGCTAGAATAGTTCTTTTACTTTACAAAGACAATAGAAAAATATCACCCAGGACATGCAGCGGAGAACTGGAAGAGGAAAGCTTACAATCAAAATCAATTTCTGCAATGAGTTCCCTGAACCTATATTATAAGTGGTAGTGATCTATATAAAGTGTGCTACAGATAAATCATCAGTTTCAGCATCGTTCCCTGTATTTACATAATTTTCTTTATAAGGATCAAAGGGTAAATCAGAGGTGAAAATTCCACAGTTACTCTTTTTTACCACTAAGATCTGTGGAAAAATATAACCATTTACAAAAAATCCCACTAACCACCTTCTAACCTTAAAGAACTGTTAACCACCAAATACTTCTGATGCAGCATTTCCCTCTCTATGTATCATAATATCAGGTACCAAAAGTAATCACATTATCCAGGGCGGCTTCTAACATATCTTGAAAAGTATCAGATAATTCTTCAGGTAGAAAGATCTGAATTGCAAGTAATGCATCTCAAAGTTCTAATTCCTTTTTCCTTTAAGTTTCTTATTTTAGTACTTGAAGAAAGAGATAAGGTTTTCTGGTTTGAAAAAGTTGTCCACCATATTTTGTTAATCTAGTAGGAAGCAGAGAGGAGGAAAGAAAACTTAATTATAGTTGTGTATTATTTTCCTTTCCAGTTCTCAAGTTGCTTGTGAAAAATCTATATTGTTTGGATTATGTGTGCCTGGGGAACTATGATAGCATACAAAAATCCCACTACTTCAACAATATATTCTTAGAGTGAACACAAATAATTTTAAGGAAAGTTTTTAATGGTCTTCTTTAATCATAATACCAAGTGATGAAGGATAATTAAAAACTGAAAATGCAGGAAGTAGGTAGATTTGTGCATGAGAGAACTTTTAAGGTGCAAGGCTAAAACAGGACATGGATGCTTAGGTGCATAAGGGCAAAGAAATATATAACTGAACCTCAGAAATTCTATATCAAACAACATCTTACTCTATGAAATGAACTCCATTTTTCTGGAGACTGCACATGTTCTAGATCTATCCCTAACATGGATTTTCACTGATGCAACAATTTAGGTTAGTTTGGATGAGTTAAAACTATTACAGGAGACATGTGGTAGGATATAGAAGAATAAATGAAACAGGAAAGAAGGATGAAGAAACATTAACACCTTTCTTTTGATAGTATATTCTTTCTGGCTTGGAAGGTATATTTATAACATTGCCTTCAGCTTTGAGCTCTAATTTTCAGCAGCATTGCCATCACTAACTGCATTCCATAAAAAAGTAACATTTCTGTTTGTTAGATTAAAATTGTATATTTTAATGTCTTCTCAAAAAGTGAGGTAGAACAAGAATGCCTTGAGGAGATAAGCTGTGCTTGCTAACTACTAGCAGCCCCTTCTTCTTGGAATAATTTTGTTTCAGGAGTGATATTAATTATTTGTATCTTAATGACATGGAAGTAATTAAATGTCTATTTGCTTATCGTTTATGTTTATTCTTAGATAATAGCTTACACTAGTTTTCAGTTTGCATTTTTTTTTCTATGTTAACAGTTTTTACCTCAAGGGAAGCAAGTTTAAGAAAGTTTAGAAAAAAATAATATTTTAAAGTGTTTACTTACCTGCTATTCTTCTCATACATTTTTTGCTTGCTCACTGCAGAATATCAAAGTTAGTCCTTCCCAGAAAGAGACGGATGAAGAACTGCAACCATTAACTTCACAAGATTTGTATACTCATCTCAGTTTTATCCTCAGACGTAAAGCTTTCCTCTAATAGGCTAATAAAATATCAGTGTTAACAATGAATGTATAAAAAATGTGTGTTTTAACCACTAAACAAACTGATTCTTATTGAACATAGGAAAATAATATTCTAGGAATCTGGAACAATATCTAGTGTTCTACATCTGTTGTTCTTACCTCTACAGAATTGTGTTCCTCAGGTAAAGCTGTGTAATTATTTTTGATCCTACACATATCTTCCTGCCCAAGAATGTTCTCATGGTATCGTGATGTAAGTTTTCTAGGGACAATAGAAGACAGTTTTTTTCACGTGTTCTAATTTTAAAAGTTCAAGAACAAGTTTAATTCAACTGCAAAAAATATTTCCCTATTATGGTATCTATACACTAACATTCTAATTCAGAGCTACAGAATAGAGTCAAGGTAACAAAACCACATGATGCTTGCAGACCTATACAGTTACTAATGCCTGGGTGTCTACTGACACCACGTAAAGTAAGAATTCTCTAATTACTGAAACTACTCACTAGCCACAATTCCACATGACTTTCTCCAAGATAGCTGGTCTCATAAAAAAACCCCAAAACCACGTTGGATCATGTTTCCAAGCCAGATAAAATAACAAAAGTGTAATTCTTCTCATCTGGACTCCTATCATGTAGTTGTCTCAACATCATGAAATAGAAACAATGTTCATAGGCAACAAAATACATATATCTGAACATTAATCATCTCAATCCAATTTAGCTGTCTAAAGTCAAATGCATCACAACAAAAAAGTTCCCTTGGATACCTGGTTATACTATAACTATTAAAGTAGTTTAAACTCTTAGCTCAAATCCAAATTTTTACACTGCTGATACAGTTGCCAACAAGCAGCATTAGGGGAGCTCCTTGGAGTTATCTCAATATTTCAGTAAAGAGTTGAAAACAACACTAATGTGTCCTTTTGTGATATTGTGAAAAAAAGTTGATTGGAAAGGTCAAGCAGGTTTCTTTCTTTAATTAGAATTTTAATAATGAGTGCTCATTTAGGATACAGAAAAAAAATGCAGATTTGCAGGACTGTCATCTCTTAGATTAACGCAATCACTGTAAAGAGTCAGATCTTCCTTTCTGGTACGTAATTTCCTGGGAAAAAGACACTATGAAGTTCTTCAGACTGCAGTTTGGAGCTGAGAAGCTTCAATGCCACTAAAGTCTTCTAATTGATTTAGCCCCAAGGAAACAGTGCACTGCTGACAAGGCAAGCAGCGTTCTTTGGTGGGAAAAGCAATACATATTTTCTTGTCAGTCTGGAATATTGTGGGCAGATGGGAGCTCACTCTGCATCAATTAAAAGCCAGGCAGAAGCCAGAATTTATTAGTTTGTATGAAGCTATAAACTGCTTTCAGCTGTCTCTGAATGTGTAGAGAGGCAGCTTTATATACACTCCTTGTTGTCCCACAGTAACAGTCATGCAGAATCCATGCTTGCTCACAGTCAAAACTATACATCTTTGTTCACCCAGAAGTAAAACAAATCCATATAGAAAGGGTTTATGGTTGACTCTTCACTTCTCCATATCTGAGCTGATCAACAGTTACGGAAATCAAGCTTCTGGAACTGGAAAATGTACTTGCAGATATTTGCTCTATGAGAAAAAGTCTGGGTACCCTTGACAGAATATAAAAAGGAAAAAAAAAACCAAAAAGAAGAAAAAGGAAAAGCAAGGAGGAAAATAATCAAAATCAGCTTTATAAAACAATAGTTCTTCATTGTTGCACTGGTTTTAGTAAGTTATCCCTGCATCAGGGATTTTGTCTCTCTCCATGCAAGCACATCTCGTCTCTGCTGCTGACAGAACTTTTCTAACAAGAGATTGATCAACAATGGTCAATTCCTAGCATATAAACATATAATAAACATACATTGAAAACATGCTGCAAGGAGTAAGAACAGATTCTGTTTTTCTGTGTTGGTTTCTACAGGATAGATGTTACTGAGTAAATTACTCTTTCAAGGATGTTTCTTTATTCCAGATGCTGGGATACAGTTGCTACTATATTTGCATTAGCAAATGCAAACTTTGTGCTTACTCATTCTTTCTCAGAAACTAGAAACTGCAGCAGAACCACTGACACAAGAAACTAATAATTCTATACCTGAAATTTTTCTGCAACTGCAATCATAAATGAGGCCAGTGGTGGGAAATGAATTCATTTAACACCATAATTGAAATGTTCTTGTAGACTGGACCCACAATTTGAAGTCATGATTCTCTATAGAGGGTCTAAGATGCTATAATAACAAGAAAGAAATAAGAATTAGAATGTGAAGTGATTGCAGCTCTATTCTAGCAGAAGACCATGAGAGCTTCCATACAACTGTGTGAATATTTTAAAAATGTTATTGAGGAGTAAAAATAAAAGATTTTTTGGGGGAAAAAAAAAAAACAACCAAAAACAAAGGAAGTAGAGTCATAGAATCATAGAATGGTTTGGATTGGAAGGGACTAAAGTCTTCCTGAATGCTGACAGGCTTCTTGAGGCTATTACCAAGGAAACTTGTTCCACTGCTTGACCAACCTCTTGAGTGAAGAACATTTTCCTACCATCCAACCTGAACTTCTGACACAGCTTTAAGCCATCACCTTATGTCCTATCACCAGATACAAAAGAGAAATCATCACCTCCGTCTCCACTTTCTCTCATGAGGTATTTCTAGACTGTCATGAGGTCACCCCTCAGTCTCCTTTTCTCTGAGGTTAATTAGCCTAGTGTCCTCTGCTGCTCTTCATATGTCATGCTCTCTAGTCCCTACACCAGCTTTGTTGGCCTCTTTTGAACACATTCTAATATATTTTTATCCTTCCTGTCTTGCAGAACCCAAAACTGCATATGTTGCTTAATGTAAGGCCACACCAATTCTGAGTAAATTCAGCTTTCTCATGTTTGAAATAATTCAGTTTTTTTTAAAAGCTTTGATACTTTCGGTAATTGCCCTCCCCAAAAGTATTTTGGCTTTTAGCTGTGGTTTTTCATATTTAACTTAACTTATTATTTTAAAATTACATTTTCTTCTTCTTTAATTTTTCTTTCCCAATGACACTATTGACTTAAAATACTGAACATACTTGAAAATTTTGTAAACCTACATTTTATTTTCTCCCCATAAATGGGTTACCCCAGTGTTGAAGTGGTCATGACTATTATTGTTTCTGATTTTATTTTGAAATGGTAAAAGCTTTCTAAAATTAGTTATGTTACAGATTAGCAAATTATTTTCAAGTAAATTTCTTAGATAGTGGCATATTTGTGTGTGTTTGTTTTTCACTGAAAGCAATGAAAATGGTTTAGTATTACTGTGCCTTTATAATGTGATTAACTTGGTAGTATCCATCTGTACTATAGTTATTTTGAACATAGCACGATTATTTTTTATTCTTTCTTTTTTCTTGGCATCAGAATCTAACAAAAGAATTTATTCAGAATTAATGTAGAAATCAGGAAGATTTTTTATTCCTTTCTGTTAGTTTAATATACTTTGCTTTATATGCTTGAGAGAGATGGGGGTGGGGGGGAGGAAAGAGAAACATTTTTAGGAGAGGAAGAAAAGAGAAATATTTTTATTTTACAAGTGCAAGTAACAGCAATTTTATTGTATGTTTCACAAT